>CM028130.1:357881666-359138333 GCA_016271365.2 Neoceratodus forsteri
CACATAGAAAAGAAAAACTTCATAAATTAAATAGAGAATAAAGTATGGGTCGGGGTGTGTAACGAGAAGTTTACACACCCGAGGGGTTAGATGCTACATAAACCCATGAGAGCAAAGCTTGAGGGGTTTATGCAAGCATCTAACCCTGAGAGTGTGTGTACATTTCAAGTTTACACACACCGACCCATATTTTATTCATATAATTGCTGTGTTACATTGTTTTGCCGTAGCAATAATGTAAAATAAATGTAAATTGGAGTTATGTGCGATGTAAGGAACAGTCTTACCTCTCGTGCTGCTCGGTTCAATTTTTTGTGGGAAACAAACTGCTTAACAAGGAACAGGAAGATTATATTTTAAAAACATTTAAATAGGAAACTGTTACGCAAACTTGGCAAGCAAAGAAGTTCAGTATTTTCTCTGGGGAAAATCTGTTGCTAGGGTGTAATAGTTGCTAGGGGCTGGTGGTTGCTTCGGGAATGGTACCACATATTCTGTAGAAGGAGGGGAAAGAAGAGACCTTAGGGATTGAGTTTGCTTTGCGCTATTTTGGGAAATATTTTCCTTTTTTGGTGCGATAAGGTTGAAAAGTGTTGACTGGTCCGGGCACAGCATATGGCGATGCGGTCTGTCAGGTGAGTGTTTGAGAGGGAACGTTTGTGAGGGAGAAAACACAACTGGACTGGTCGCAAGGCAAAGTGGTTGCTCATGCACTTTTTTACCATAGGAAAGTGGCGCGTGTTTGCCGTTATAAACACACCTTTATAACGGCAAATTATAAACGCCTTTTCCTATGGAAAAAAATGCGAACCGGTTATTGTAAAGTAATAATGGACTACTTTTAAGAATTACTAAAATTGTTAGTAACTACATTCAAACAGGAACTTGCAAAATGGCCAAAACTACTGATATGTCTTATGCGAAGAATTATCATTATTAAAATCAATCAATCAAAATCTATATTTATCCAGGCGAACATCGTTGAGCAAGCTCATTTACACGATGACCTGGTTATCAAATCAAGTCATCTTTTTTTTTATAGTGCCTTTCAAAACCAAGGCGCTGTACATAAAAACCATATACATAAAGATAAAATTTTAAAACAAGCATTAAAACCAATCATCTGTTGCTAGGAAAAGCTAAACTAAATAAATATGTCTTTAATTCCATTTTAAATCTATCGACAGTTGGGCATTCTCTCAACCAACGAGGTAGAGAATTCCACAGGGTTGGCACTGAAAAAGCGAAAGCACGAGATCCTGATGTCTTTAATTGAACCCTGGGAATCTCCAGCAATCCCTCGGCGGAACGGAGAAGACGGAGGGGGCAGTAGGGTATCAGGAGATCTTTCAGGTAACCGGGTCCCTGATCATGTAGGGCTTTAAAGGTTAGTAAACCAACCTTAAAGGTGATCCACCACCAAACAGGCAGCCAGTGCAGTTCACGGAGCACAGGTGTAATATGACTGGTTCTAGAAGTCCCAGTCAAAAGCCTGGCCGCCACATTCTGCACCAGCTGCAGGCGGCGGATATCAACCCCAGGTAGCCCTAGGGAGAGGGAATTGCAGTAATCAAGATGGGTAGTGACAAAGGCATGGACCAAAGTTGGGAGATCACCCGGAGAAACCAGGTGTTTCACCCGGGTGATATTCGTCAGATGGTAAAAAGAGGATTTGATGACAGCTGACACCTGAGATTTTAGAGTCAAACCATCATCAAAAATAACGCCCAGGTTACGCACCTGATCGGAGTCGGGTCAAATGGTACAATGCATACAGAGATATTTACAATAGAGCCAAATGACACAAATAAAAACAATTAATGCAATTAATGCAAGTAAGTACTCAATGTTACATCAGTCATATCAGTTCAGAGTGCTTCTGTAATATTCAATATTTGCATCACGAGACCTGGCTGGATGAAAATGCAGGCCCTATTTTAGGTCTGCAGTTCTGGCGGGTTCGGTGATTCACCGCTCCAGTGGACCGTAGGGGCGAGGGTTGCAGTCTGCTTTAGACAGGAACTGGATCTCAGGGAGGTGCCCGTTGGATGTACCCATTCCTTTGAGTGTATTGTGGGTGCAGGTGCAGGCTACAGGATCACTATTTATTGTTCTCCAGGTGATGGGAGGGAATTCCTGAGGGAGGTTGCAGACTTCATCGCCGAGAGGGTATTGGAGTCTCCCCGATGGTTAATTTTGGGGAACTTCAATGCCTGGGTCGATGATGAACTCTCACTTTTTGGACAAAACCTCCTCCAATTGATGGATTCATTGGGCATGACATGGGTTGTTACCTGTGCAACTCAAGAGGGGGGACACTCATTGGACTTGATATTCCATCTGGGGATGGAAATCTCCGATGTGGAGGTGGAACCTATTGGATGGTCTGACCACCACACCCTGAGGTTCAGTTTTGCAGCCCCCTGAAAGAGGCCTGCCCCTAAGGAGATAGTACAGTTTTGTTCAATGAGATGAGCTACCTCGGAAGGCCTTATGTTGGAGCTGGACTTCTCGGGATTGCCAATGGATAGCATTGATCCAGGGCCCCTGGTGCTGGAATATAATAGGGCAGTTGTGGGGGCTCTGGATGTCATTGCTCCAACTCGTGTTCTCCCCTGTACTCTTCACCTGGGGGCTGCATGGTTTACTGGGGAGATCCATGGGTTGAAGATACAGGGTCTAAAATTGGAGAGACGCTGGCAGAAAACTTGCCTGGAGGTGGACAAGCCTAGATTGTTGGAACATTATAAGATCTACCAATCAGCAATTTCCCATAAGAAGGCAGAGTTCCTGTCCAGGGTAATTGCTACAGCGAGGAATAGACCAGACCAGCTCTTCCGGTATGTGGACAGACTGTGCAATCCAGCCTGTCTTCATACCGGTCAAGCATTGTCACAGTTACAGTGTGAGGAGTTTGCGCTGTTCTTCACTGAAAATGTGTCCACCACCAGGGATGAGGTTAGCTAGTGCCTCCCCATTGGGTCTTGCATCAATCAACCGAGTGGTACTAATGCCCAGTTGACTTGGTTCACCTTTAGCCGACCGGCAGTCATGGATATAGTGAAGACTGTCCAGACTTGCGTCCAACCTACTGTAGTCTGGATCTGGGCCCTACTCACCTACTAGTGGGGTGTATAGAGGTCATGGTCCGATCCTGACTGGGATAGTGGTGGCTTCATTGGAGAGCGAGCTTCCAGATCCCTAAAGGAGGCAGTAGTTCACCCCCTTTTGAAAAACCCTCCCTTGATCCCGACTGCCCAGCAAACTACAGACCAGTCTCAAACCTTCCCTTTTTAAGGAAGGTTATCAAGAAGGTGGTCGCTTTGCAGCTGGAGGATCATTTAACCAGCCACAGTATCTATGACCCTCTCCAGTCTGGCTTCAGGAAATGGCATAGCACTGAGACAGCTCTTGTACAGGTACTAAATGATCTCCTGATGGCAAGAGATTATAGAACTCATTCCATCTTGGTTCTCCTTGATCTCTCAGCAGCATTTGACGCCGTAGATCATGGTGTGTTGCTCGAGCGCCTGTGGTTTTTCTGTGGACTAAGAGGGTGGTCCTTAGTTGGTTTCGATCTTTTCTTGAGGGCAGGACTCAGAGAGTGGTGTCAAGGATTTATTCCTCGGCCTCTCACTGCCTGCCCTGTGGGCTCACAGGGTTCGGTATTATCTCCATGTTATTTGCGGTGTATATATTTCCATTGGGGGACATTATAAGATGGTATGGACTGAGTTTTCATTGCTATACTGATGATTCTCAGCTCTACATGTCTTTCGTGCCCGGGCAGGAGTCTGATTCAATCACAGTGTTTAACAACTGCTTGCTGGAGATACAGAACTGGATGAGTACCAGTTGGCTTAGGCTGAACTCAAGTAAAACAGAGGTATTGGTGGTGGATCCAGGGTGATGATGTTAGGTTTACGTGGGGAAACCCTCAGGTTTATTTCTGGGGGACCCCGTTTGATAGCCTCTGGCCAGGTGCGTTACCTTGGTGTTATGTTTGATGAGGGCCTGACCCTGAGGGCACAGGTGTCGGCTGTAGTCAAATATTCCTTTTTTCATCTAAGGAATATAGCACGGGTGAAACACCTGTTCCCACCTGAAGATCTTTCTATCCTGGTCCAAGTCTTAGTTACCAGTCGTCTTGATTACTGCAATGCCCTCTATCTAGGGCTGCCGGGGGTGGATATCAGCCGCTTGCAGCTGGTGCAGAATGTGGCAGCCAGGTTGTTGACTGGAAGCCCTAGATCCAGTCATATGACACCTGTGCTGCATGAACTGCACTGGCTGCCTGTACAGTGGTGGATCACCTTCAAGGTCGCGTTGCTGACCTATAAGACCCTACACCATTTGGGACCCCACTACCTGAAAGAACTCCTGTTTTCTTACTGTCCCTCCCACTCCCTCTGATCCTCTGATGAGGGATTGCTATAGATTCCCAGGGTAACCTTGAAAACATCTGGTGGAAGAACTTTTGCCTTTATGGCACCTACCCTGTGGAATTCTCTACCTCATCAGATACGTGATAGTCTGACTGTGGAAGGGTTTAAAAAACCTTGAAAACTTTCTTGTTTGAACAAGCATTTCTGGAAACTTAATGTCTGCGATGTTTAAATGTGTTTTAATTGCTATGGATTTTAAATTTATTGTTATGTTGAAATTTTGTAAAGGTGCCCTGAGCTCAGGAAGGGGCGCCTTATATAAATAGATTTTACCTTACATTACCTTAAGGAGGACATAAGATGAGGCTTAGTAGGAACTTCAGTAGGGAGAAGTGATCGTCTGCTTGTGTAAGGAGCTGACTCAAGCACAGAATTTCAAAAGTAGTTTAATCACACAGTATCCCTAAATGTAACACTCTAAACAGAAGGATAAGGGTTTTAACAGTCAAGGAGAAAAGTAATTACAGTTCTTTTTTGGAAAATTTTGTCATGGAAATCATATTTATGCTTGGTTTAGAATGGACACAGAAGCAGACTGCAGGAACCAATCGGAAACCAGCGAAGAGCGCTCACGTTCGATTGGATGGCTGCTAATGCCGTGCTTTGCTAATGGAGAGTCCAAGCTTAGGTTCTCAGGCGGCAGTAGAGGCAGCGCCGACTGCCTGGTGCCCGGTTTTCCCACACCTATGGGCAGGGAGCCCATGGAGAGCATGTCCCTGGCAGGGGATGGAGGAAGGGGTCGGTATTAAGTACTGGGCCATGGACAATGGAACATCTGAACCAGCAGGAGGACCAAAACAGCAGGACAACAGAACTGGGTATTCCTTGACGCCTAAAGACTGGCCCGACCACAGAACCTTCTGCCTACGATTCAATACCCAATTCATATGTTAAACTTGCACCTTCCCTTGAAGTGGTTTCCAACCATGCATGCTTTAGTGGCAAATTTATCTGGGATGGAAAAGTGGCCTGAAGGTCCTAATTTAACACTACTATTACATAGAGGGGGGCTTAAACTACCAAACATCTATCATTATTATCTGCAGCACACAGCAGCAAATTCCTGAAATGGCAAGGGGAGTTAGAACCAGAAGTCAGATACTGAGAACAATATCCGCTGACAGAACAACCGATCTGCGAGATGACTGGGCTTCCCCTTAAAAACCTGTTTTACATACCAGTCGAAACTGCCCCTACACGAAGGTAACCCAATAGGTGAGTCAGAGTGCACATCCAGTTGTGCAGCTTACAAAACTATTACCGTACAAAGATGTTAAGCAGAGATTATTTGATAACCCTAGTATTAAGCTAGGGGGATGATCAATCAGGCCCAATTTCTGGAAGAACCTGGATATTGCAGGGCTTGACTACATCACTCTGGATGGGAGATTGTTACTTTTTCCTATGATTTAAGAGCACCTTAACCTTACTAACATGGCAGTCTTCAAATACCTCAAATGTTGCATGTAGTAGCACAGCACCTGGAACCTCAGCCATAGTCAAAAAATTACTCCCAAGAGATGGCCCCTTTAGTGACTCTGGCAAAGGAACCCATGCCATATTCAAGTTGTATGCCCACATCGCATCCCTAACTGGGGACTGGGAGGAAGGAGTAGGGAAGCATTGGATATGGGCTCTACAGTTACAAGACCCAAAGATTACATGGGCAGAGGTGTGGAATAATACATACAGTATAAATTGGATTTCTTGGTTGAGCTGGCTTG
Organism: Neoceratodus forsteri; assembly: GCA_016271365.2. Taxonomy (NCBI): domain Eukaryota; kingdom Metazoa; phylum Chordata; order Ceratodontiformes; family Ceratodontidae; genus Neoceratodus; species Neoceratodus forsteri. The sequence continues at coordinate 357,887,836 of CM028130.1, forward strand.
CATGACAAAGACCTGGCTGGATGATGATGCTGATTGGTATTAGAGTTAGCCATCCCAGCTGGATTCTCCATAGTTTACTGCCTAAGGAAGGATTGAAGGGGGTGGCCATTTGTTTTAGATCTGAGCTGAACTTGGTGGTACCCAGTGAAAAATACCTTATTATTTAAATGCATGGACATGTTTGGGGGGAGCAGGTGCAGACTGCAGGGTCCTCCTTGTGTATCAACCTCTGGGGCATGAGGGGGATTTACTGATGGAAATCGTGGACTTTATTGCCAACAAGGTACTGGAGTCACCTAGATGGCTTATTTTGGACAATTTCAATGCCTGGGTTGACAATGAGCTCTCACATTTTGGACAAGACTTCCTCCAGGTGATGGAGTACCTGTAACTTGTACAAGTGGTTACTTTGTGACCCATCAATATGGTCATGTCTTGGACTTGATGTTTTCCCTGGGGCTTGAGTCTGAGGGTCTTGAGATTGATCTGGTCAGTTGATCAGATAATTGTACCATCAGGTTCTCTTAAAGCCCCCTCTTGTGGTTTACCTCCTGTGGAGATGGTCCAGTACTACCTTTAAGGGCTTCAGACTGAGGAACTTTTGGCAGTGCTGAACATTTTGCATATGATGGCGGTATGTGATATGGGACAGGTGGAAGCTATGGTGGCCTATAACAGTGCTATCAAGGTGACATTTGATTGTTTGGAACCTACCCATGTATGCCTCCTTCTCTCATGGCATGGCTCAACATGGTATGATGGTAAGCTAAGGGAGACGAAGGCAAGGAAATGGTGGTTGGAGCATTGTTGAAGGAGATCCAGGGCCCAGGACAACAGGCTTGCTTTGAATATTTTGTGCTGAGTGCTTTTGGCTGTGGAGCAAGTGCCAGTACATTATACATAACTATCGTGCAAATTGCACAGTTTGGAAGCCTGAAAGAGCTCAAAAGTACCATTTGTGGCTTTTGTCTGCCACAGGCAGAGACAGGAAGGAGGGCCAGTGTGTGAAAGGAGGCTGAGGCGGAGCAGTACCACCTGACCCAGGGTAGCCAATCAGGGATCACCAGGAAGTGGCTCCAGGATAATTACCATTCAGTCAGTGTGTCTCATTACTCCGATGACACAGCTCATGAGTGGGACAGATCAAGATGGAACAGCTCTCATGTCTGCAGGCATTGACAAATGGTCTGCAGGAGGCTCTGCAGGGGAGACACCAGACAAAGGTGGAGAAAACACTTTAGTGATTATAGTGTACGCGAATATCCAGCAACAAGGAAGGTAGCAACAGGTTGGTAGGGTAAGGCTAAAGAGAGTAGGAATACAACGGGAGTAGAAGGAGGCAATAGGGTACAAGGAAATTTAAATATGCAAATAGTAAAGGAAGGAAAGATCGTGGGAGTGGTGCACTGCAATTGGTGTGGGCTGCATACTTTCATGACACATTCTGGGGACTGAGGTGCTGCACCATTTGTACTCACCTCTCTTTGTTGTGGGCAGAGGTTGCTGGACTCCTAGCTGAACTGCTAAGGGTGCAGAGGACCATCTGCGTCACCCAGTGGCCTCCAAGTTTGCCACCACTCCTCCAGAGGATGCCTAGGCAGAGGAAGAGCAGTTAGATCTTGGTGGGCTCTGGGATGGTGGGGGTGGTGGGAAAGGTAGACACTCTTCATCCTGTACCACTGCAGAATTCCTTCACTGTGTTGGCAGGATGGGGCAACCAAGAGTAGGCACCCATAGCAATGGGAAGAGAAGAAGTGGAGATTCTCAGAAGAGGATGCTCCAAGGAGGGAAGGAGGGAGGAAGAGTCCACCAGCCAAGGAAGAAGCTGCTGCTTGTGGGAGGTACCAGGTGACAATCTCGCAAGGACAATGTCGCAGGTCAGAACCATGCAACAGGAACAGCGTGAATCGAAATGGCTACAGGGTACATAATACCACACAATGGACATAGCGTGTGACCCTACAGCTGTTTTCGGGACAGAGGGTAAGAGCTCTACTGGAAGGGGGTCTACAGAGCAGCTACGGTGGCTCAGGGAGTAGAGCCATTGGTGCTGCAGGACAATGGAGTGGCTGTGGACCGGGGTTCTATTCCCGGTCCCAGGTCTGGTAAATCATTTTATTTTTTATTATCTTGTGATGCCCCACCAGAGTTTCGCCCTCATCCCGAGTTGCCCCTCTCCGGAGGAGGTTATTTTAGTATGGGGGGTTCGGGGGACGCAGCCCTCCATAATGGGGGGGTACGAGGGGCAAGAAGAGTTTGTGTTTTTAGTTGTGGTCGCTGTTTAGACAGTGTGGTATAGTGCTGCGCTATTTTGACATGTGACATTATGACCCCGTGCCCTTGTGGGAGAACTCTGTTGTTAAGGGAATAGACTTGGGAGTGGGGGAAGAATGGAGAGGGGGACAAAGTGCCTGAAAGGTGCTTCGACTTGGAGGGAAGGAAAGCGTATATAGAGGATTGCTAGAGCAGCAGGAGATGGGAGAAAGCTAGATGTTCTTATCCACCTGGGTACTCACCCCTAAGTCAAGTCCTTAGAGGTGACAGCCCTGAGGTATTTTGGACCTTGAAGCTTGCCACCATTTTGGTGTCCACAGCTCGCTTACATGATGCAAAAGGTGTCGGTCATACTGGGCTGCCATCGGTGAGAGGTCTGTGAGAGGAGTTTATGTATTTCTAACAGCTTATTTTAAGAATTTTAAGTTATTTTAAGTTAACTTTAGTCAGATGTTAGTTAGGGATGGGAGGCGTTAGTAAGGGCAATAAGTGAAGAAGCAGTAGGAGATAGAATCTTTGTTTTTAGAAGAGGTCTTTCTGTCTGGAAGCAAGGGCGTACCTGTTCTGTTGGGATAACAGTGTTTTGCATCCTTATTTTTTGATCAAGAAGCAGTAGCATAGCCTTGTTTGCTACTTGTGGTGGAACCACCAGAATATGGACCAGAGGAGCGCAGAGAGGATCCAGGAGTCAGCAACGGACCATTTGTCTGAATGGGACACTGAAGCTGTAAGCTGCCAGAACCACGGGAGGCTGATTGAGCCAAAAACTGCAGTCGCCAGATGAAATAAGGGGACAGCCTGGGAATAGTGTGTAGTCCCATTGAGTAGACTGCCTTGGTGCTCCCTGAAGCTTGTGGAGAACTGGAACCATTGTTTGACTGTTGGTTTCCCTGCACCCGAGCATGGAGATGTACTTTCCAGGTCATGGCAAGTAGGGAAGTCAGGAAAGAGCGTGCTGCTACCTGACCGGGACATTCTGCAATAAGTACTACGCTTTTGCTCCCGGGACTACCGAGGTAAGAGGGAGCTAAATTTTACTGACTGGGCTTGACTTGAGCCTTTGGTGTGACTGGGTAGGGTTCAGTTCAACAGGAAGGATTGTGATCGGTACTGGTGGTATTGGGCGTGAGAGGGCACAGGTTTCTGCCTGGTAATCAGTCCTTTTCTGAACCTGTGCTGGGATTCTGCTATGGGCTTGGTGCTGGTTTTAAGTAATCCAGGACTTGAGGTAGAATGAGAACAGTCCTCAAACTGTGAGAGGGGCCGAGGGGCTGTATATTTCTTGGTGACAGCAAAAGTCAAATCCTTAGGGGTGACAGCCCTGAGGTATTTTGGACCTTGAATTTTATGTGACACTGAAACCTTCTGTATATGCTCCCTTTACTAAGAAATTGATCTCCTAGAGGAACAGTGACTTTAGTGGCAGCTTTGTGAGAGAAGAGTGCTCTGACATTAAAGCCATTTGGGCTAAGAACTGTGTTTCATCTGCTTTCAGAGTCTATGGACTCCACAAGAAATTAAGATTATTTTATTAGAGCTGTTTGTGGAAAGGTTGGGGAGGTGGGGAGTGAAGTTTAAGTGAGTAAGTGTGTATAGTATATGTGTGTAATATTTAGTTACTGTATGTCATTAAAATTAATTTGTTGGGATTAAGTTAAAGGAGGGTTAGTAGTGAATACACTGTTAAGATGTGGGGTCTTTGGCTACCAAGAGAAGATCTTAGTCCCCTCAAGCCGTGATCTCCGACCCTTGAGTGTCCCCTTTGTCATCGGAGGTATATGGCGCTGTAGAGTACTGGGCATAGTGTATAGGGGAAGGAAATGGAGATTTGCAGAGGCTGGTAGAGGGAATATAGCTGGGGGGCAGGCAGATTGAGGTGGTGGGAAACAGGAGGCACTCTGGGGCGAAATGGTTCTGGAGAGGGGTTCTCCCTGCCTGTTACCCATACCCAAGGGTTCCACAATTAGTGGCCAGGTGACCAGACCAGCCTCATTGACCTATCCTTCTTGGGCTGTGTTATGCAATGCCAGATTATTAAAAACAAGATAGCAATAATTGCTGATCTTGTTGCATCATCTGACATAGCTTGTATCACTGAGACCTAGCTGGATGAAAATGCCAGCCCAGTTTTTGAATTGCCTGTTCCGGCTGGGTACTCGGTGGTACACTGCCCGAGAAAGGATTGTAGGGGTGGGGGGGTGTGGCAATATGTTTGAAATCAGACTTGAGCCTTGCAACCTTCCCAGTAGGAATGAGATCCTTAGAATGCGTAGGGTGTGCAGGTGTAGGTTGCAGGATCCTTCTTATCTACTGACCTCGGGGAGATGCAAGGGAGTTTCTGCAGGAAGTCACGGACTTCATTGTCGAAATGGCATTGGAGTCCCCCAGATGGATTATTCTGAGTGACTTCAATGCCTCGATCAATGATGAGCTCTTGCAGTTTGGTCAAGACTTCCTCCAAATAATGTGTTCATTAGGCCTGCTCTGCAACACATATTCATGGTCATTTGTTGGACCTCATCTTCCTGCTGGGAATGGAGGTCATTGACCTTATAATGGAACTGTTTGTATGGTTGGATCACCATACTATGAGGTTTTCATTCGAGACCCCCCCAATAGACCTTCCCTTACAGAGATGGTCCAGTATTGCCTTTTAAGGGGTTTGACCCCACAGGGTCTGATGGCGGTGCTGGACCTATCAGGTCCAAAGAGTGCATGCAAGGAGCCGAGGGAACTGGTTCTGACCTATAACAGGGTTATTGCAAAGACCCTTGACTCTATCGCTCCTGTTTTTGTTCTACCCCTCACCTCACACCAGAGGTACCTCTGGCTTGATGGGACTGTCAGGGAGATGAGGAGGGTTGAAAGTTGGAGAGGAGCTGGCGGAGATCTGGTCTGGGAGAGAACAAGCTTAGATTGATGGTCCATTATAGAGACTTACAATCAGCAATCTCCTGTAAGAAGGCAGAGTTCCTGTCCAAGGAAATTGCTGCAGCAATCAATAGACTGGCTCACCTCTTTCGCACCATGGACAGTTGTGTAATCCAGCCTCTGTAGTCTGAGGGAGCCTTTTCACAGTCAAGATGTCACAAGTTCTCTCTATTCTTTGCTGATAAGATTGACTCTATCAGATCGGAAACCCAGGCAGTGCCCTCAAAGGGTTGCAGTGAGGGGCATGAGGTCACAGGTACTCTGTCTGGTCTGACTCGACCAGCTGTAGTAGATATCGTGAGGGTTGTCCAGGAGCTTCAGCCAACTTACTGTAGTTTGGACCCAGGGCCAATGTGCCTCCTTGTGGTGTGCGTTGATGTCATCAGCCTGGTCCCAGCTAAAATAGTCCGATGTTCTCTGGTGTTGGGGGGGGTCTTTCCAGAGCCCCTGAAAGAGGCAGTTGTAAGATCCCTCCTTAAAAAAAATCACTAGAAGCGGACTGTCTAGCAAACTACAGACCCATCTCTAACCTTACCTTTGTGGGGAAGGTTATTGAGAAGGTGGTGCAGGGCAACTGGAGATCTATTTAACAGCCCCGCAACATCTACAAGCCTCTCCAGTCCGGTTTCAGGAAAAGGCATAGTACTGAGACTGCCCTGGTTCAGGTGCTAAACGATCACCTGGTGGCGCGGGATTGGAGGAATCATTCCATTCTTGTTCTCCTTGATCTCTCGGCAGCATTTGACACCATGTACCATGGGGTGCTGATGGAGCTCTTTTGAGTCTGTTGTGGACTGACTGGTACAGTCGACAACTGGTTTAGATCTTACCTCAGTGGCAGGTAGCAACATGTGGTATCTGAGTTTTTTTCCTTCGTGCCCATGTCCCTGCCATGTGGGGTCCTACAGGGCTCCATCTTGTCCCCCTTGTTGTTTGCAGTGTATATGCTTCTGCTAGGGGATATTATAAGGTGATATGGGCTGAGTTTTCACTGCTATGCAGATAACACTCAGCTCTGCATGTCCCTCTTGCACTTCAGCAGCAGGAGACAGTCTTGGCATTTAACACCTGCCTGACTGAGATTTAGGACTGGATGATGACAAACTGGTTGAAGTTGAATCCAGATAAAACTGAGGTACTGGTGCTGGAATCTGGTCACCACGGGTGAGGACACAATCTGGTCGAGTCTCAGGATTTATGCTTGAGGACTCCCAGTTGCTTACCTATGATAGGGTGAGGAACCTTGCAGTTGTTTTGGACTGCAGCCTGATGCTTAAATCTCAGGTGTTGGCAGTGGTCAAGACCTCTTTTACCATCTGAAGAACATCACCATTGTGAAACACCTGAAAGCCCCCAGCTGATCTGCTAGCATTGGTCCATGCCTTTGTGACCTCGTGCCTGGATTACTGCAATGCCTTGTACCTAGGGCTAAAAGGGTGAGAGCTATACAGCTTGCAGCTAGTGCAGAATGCAGTGGCCACTGTGTTGACCAGCCTACCCAGGTCATATCATGTTACACCTGTACTGTAATCTCTGCAATGGCTACCAGTTAGGTGGTGGATCTCCTTCAAGGTCTGTCTGCTGACCTACAAGGTCCCACACAAACAGGGGAACAGTTACCTGAAAGACCTCCTGGGTCCCTACTGGCCCGTCCATTCCCTTCGTTCCACAGATGTGGGCTTGTTGGAGACTTACGGGATTCATTTAAAAACATTGGAGGCCCATGCATTTTCATACGGGGCCCCAATCCTGTGGAACTCCCTCCCATGTCATATTCGTGACAGTCCAACAGTGGATATTTTTAAATGGGAGCTGACGACCTTCCTGTCTGAACAAGCTTTTATGGGAAGCTAGGAATATTTTACTGAAATCACCTGTATTTATTTGTGTGTTTTGTACTGTATTTTAAAACTTTTAGGAATTGTTGTTGTGAAGCGCACTGAGTCGCAATTGAGAAGTGCGCTATATGAAATAAAGATTTGATTGATTGATTGAAATGATCTGGCAAGGGACAGTGTAGGGGAAATGCAGGGAAATTTCAGGGAGCTGGGGAAGAGCCTTAAGCAGGCGGCATGCATGGTGGCTTTTGATGAAATGTTACTTGTGTATGGCTGGGGAAAGGAAAGGCACTCTGCACCAGGGCATTTAACAATTGGCTGAAGGCATGGTGGATAGAGGAGGGCTTTGGCTATGTTGGTGACTGGGGCCAACATAGGAGAATATAGATCTCTACAGGGGTATGGCCTGCATCCTTCCAGGAAGGACCACAGTCCTCAGAGGGAGGCTTAAATGCTTCTTGGGTGAGCACTTATATGAACCAGGGGGAGGGGGGAGGCTGTAAAACTAAAGGAGGCAACAATTGTCCCCCAGATGATGGAGCAGCAGGGAGGGACGGCCTTGTAGTGAGCAAACTCCCTTACGGTAGGGGTGCAAAAAGACAAGTGAAGGGACAAGGAAGAGGACAAGGGGGGTATAAATCAGGAAAGCAAGAATAAACGGGTAAAGGTGGAGGTAATGAAAAAGGAAAAAAGGCAAGAGGTGGGTCAGTGGAGATTAAGGGAACAGTACAGACAAAAGGTGGGGGAGCAGGCAGGGAGTAAGTATGAAGAGCCATGTTCACCAATGAAAGGAGTCTGTGAAATAAAATTTCAGACCTGTAAGCCATCATGGTGGAAGCTAGCCTGGACTTGGTGGCTACAACGGAGTTGTGGTGCACTGACAACTACAACAGGGACATGACCATACCAGGCTACTCTCTGTTCAGGAGAGACAGGGCAGGGAGGAGGAGAAGGGGAGTTGTACTATATGAGAGGGAGGGGAAACAATGCCACAGAGGTACAGGAGTAGCCAGAGGAAAAGGAAGGGCTGGAGGTGCTATGGATCATGCTTGAGATGGGCTCTGTGGCTGCCATCTGCACAGGAGTGGTATACAGACCTCCATCACAGGGAGAGGAGTTGGATAAGGCACTAGTGGAAGCCATAATCAGGATGGCAAGTAATTGGAGGTGCTGCTAACTGGTGATTTCAGTCTGCTAGATGTGAAGTGGAGCCTTCCAACTGGAGCTTTGACAAAGAGCAGGGTCATCCTTGACTCCTAACAAAGGGCCTTTCTCAGGTAGCTAGTCAAAGAATCCACTAGGGACAGGGCAGTGTTGACCTGGTGCTTACAAACAGGGACAGCATTGCAGACATCACAATGAGCAGTCCCCTAGGTACCAGTGATCACTGTACAGTTTGGTTTAACAGTAAGATAGGAACACAGGCAAACCGCACTAGGATGAGAGTCTTGGACTTTAGGAGGGTAGATTTTAAAGAAATGAGAGACTGCATCAGAATCTGCATCATGGAGGGATTACTAGGTAGGGTAGAAGCTGAGTTGGGAAAATAAGAGGGCATAATCAAGGTAACCAGCCTCAGTGTGAAGGAACTGAGTAAAAGCAGGAAGAAAAGTGACCATTATGGTTCTCTAGGAAGTAGCCAAGGTCGTGTAGGAGAAAAGGTAGCATTCAGGAGATACAAGGAAAAGCAGAGACAGGAGGACAGGAGATATATCAAGTAAGACAGAGGGATGTAGGAAAGGCGGTGAGGGAGCAAGGTGCAGACAGAAGAAAGGATAGGCAAAGGGATAGCTAAAGGAGATAATACTTTCTTTGGGTACACAAGTGAGAAGAGGAAAACAAGGGGAGGATAGTGAGGATAAGGAGGGTGGTAGTGGGAGACTTCACAGAACAGGACCAAGAAAAAAGCTGTGATCCCAAACAGGTACTTCCACTCAGTCTTCACAGTGGAGGGAGAGGGGGACGGACCACCAGAGAGCAGCAGAAACAAAGGGGAAGAGGTGGACATGGTCCATTTTATGAGGAAAGAGTCCTAAAGGGGCTTGCAGCTCTGAAGGTGAACAAGGCTATGGGACCAGAGGGGATACACCCACGAGTGTTAAAGGAACTCAGGAGGTGCTGGCTGCCCCACTGATGGCCTTATTCAACAGCTCACTTGAAACATATGACTGTCAGAGCACAGATGCAGTGCCTCTACATAAGAGTGGCAACAGGGAGGAGGCTAGCAACTATAGGCTGGTCACTCTCACTTCGGTGATGGGGAAATGGAAATCCTGCTAGAGGAAAGGCTGGTAGAATTTCTTGAATACAATAGTCTGCAAGACCACAGGCAGCATGGATTTATGGAGGCGGGAGGGGAGCTCATGCCAGAAGAATCAGATTGATTCCTTTGACTGGGTGACCAAGGAAATAGCTCAGGAGGAAGTGGATGTGGCCTATCTGTTCTTTAGTAATGCCTTCTACACTGTGCCACTCAGGAGACTGATTATGAAATTAAGCATCCTAGAGGTGGTATTTAAAGTAATGAATTAGGCTAGAAACTTGTTAATGGTAGTCTGGCCCTGTGGGGAAGCAGTTGCTCTTCCACCCATATGTGCCGGAGACCCAGGTTTGGGAATGGACAAGGTTGCTTGATGGGCTGGCAGGGTGAGAAAGGATTGAGCGTCCAGTGGCAGCTCTTCTTCCTTGGGGAGTGCGGACTGCAGTTCTGCTACAGACACTGACACCTGGCAAAGGTGGGGTGGCAGTGCAGTGGGACAGCACTCAGAGGGGTAAGAGCTGGAGCATGACGTGCTGGCACACATATCACTACACTCCAGTTTGGGGAGAAAACCAAGTTGGAAAATGGCTAGACTGCTACATGCTGGCATCTCCCCCCTCCCAAGCTGCCGCAGTTGTCTGACACACCTGACCACTCACCAAACTATGGTCCTGTGCAAGTGGTGGACAACAGGTAAGTCCATGAGTAGGATGGTGATAGGGCTTGGGGGGGGTACCAGCAGGCAGATCTTGGGAGTGGAGAATAAAATGCTCACTAAAAAATAACAAATAAACTTGTTAATGCACAGGTGTCAGAGGGTGATGATTAATGGCACTCACACTAATGATGGGAGTGTGACCAGTGGGGTGCTGCAGGGTTCAACACTGGGACGGTACTCTCTAATGTCTTCGTAGTGACATTGCAGAAGAACTGGAAGGAATAAATGCCTTTTGCAAATGATAGCAAAGACTGTAATAGAGTGGACATTCAGGAGGAGTGGAGAAAATGTGCAGGGGTCTTAGAAACTCAAAGTATTACAGCTGGGTGTGATGCCAAAAGTGTAAAATCATGCACCTAGGGTATTGGAATGGGAGCTGGATATGTGCGGAGGGGGTTGTGACAGTCACTAAGCAGGAAAGGGACCTTAGGTTATTATAACTAATGACATCAAAGTGGTAGAACAGTGTGACAAAGCAGTGGGTAAAGGCCAGTAGGTTGCTGGGGTGCATAGGGAGTGGTATCTCCAACAGGAGGAGGGAAGTGGTGTCATCATTATATTGCTTGGTGTTGAGACCCCACCTGGAGTATTGTGTCCAGTTCTGGAGGCTGCACCTCAGAAAGAACATAAACAGATTGGAGGCAGAAAGAGGACGGCAACTAAAATGGTACAGGGTTTGCTGCAAAAGCCCTACGAGGAGATACTGAGGGATCTCATTATGTACACCCTGGGAGAGAGTAGAGCAAGAGGGGACATAATAGAGACCTATAAGTACCTCACAGGGGCAAGCAGGTTGCAGGAGGAGAGTCTCTTTCAAATTAGGAATAGCAGCAGGACCAGTGGGCATGTGATGAAGCTGGAGAGGAGGGGGGCCTTAAAGAGGGCTGTTCATACTTAGTTCATAGTTAGAATTGTAGATGTACAGAAGGCAAAGTCCATATAAGTACATCTCCAGAAATCTGGAAGTGTTTACATTTTGTGTAGTAAATATTTGTCCAAATTAATTTTAAAAGTAATGCGGTTATCTGTATCCAATAAAGCCTTTGGTAGTGAATTTCAAATTGGTATAATCCTTTGTGTGTAAAAAAATTATGTCTAATGTCATTTCTGGGATATGTTAGTAATAACTGATACTTATGGCTTCTAAGGTTACAATCCCTGTTATTAAAAGATAATCCAAGAATGCCATAAGCTCTTTATCCTTTAATAAATTAAACATAAACAAGAGATCTCCTCTTGTTCTTCTCTTTTCTAAAGAATACAAGCCCAGTTCATGAATTCTTATTTCGTATGTCTTGTTTTGCATTCCGTCAATCATTTTGGTTACCCATTGTTGGATCCCCTCTAAAGCATTTATATCTCTCCTAAGAAATGGACTCCATAATGACGAACAATAATCCAGATGGGGACGTACGTATGTTCTATACAAGGGGAGAACACAGTTTCTGTTCCGAGTAACAAATGTTCTTTTAATACATCCTGACATGAGTCTGTTCATTTGGTTTCTAATATGGTTACAGTGAGAACCGAAAGTTAAATCAGATTTGATAATAATGCCCAAATCCCTTTCCTCTATTATAGGTTGTAACAATCTACCATTAAATTTAAACAGTATATTTGGGTTATCATCTCCCAGATGCATTATTACACAATTATCAACATTAAAATACATATCATTTTGTGCTGCCCATATCTCCAGTTTTATTAAGTCTTCTTGCAAGTCCAAAAGTCTTTTCACATCCATTTTTCTACAATCTTTGTATCATCTGCCAAATTTAGTGGCTATGTTTTTAAATTTGCCGTCATATCTGGCACAAATATAGAGAACAACATTGGTCCCAAGATGGACCCCTGAGGACTCCACTAGTCACACTACCCAAACTTGATGAATACTCTCTTATAGATACTTTTTGTGTTTTGTTTTTAATCATTCTTGGATCCAATTTACTAGTCTGTAATTTATTCCAATTGGTAGCATTTTGCTAATCAAGGTCCTATGAGGTACCTTGTCAAAGGCTTTACAAAGATCCAGATAAACTATATTGGCTGGTATTTTATCATGCAAAAATCTGCTAACATTTTCATAAAAGATCAAATTGCTTGTGAGACATGATCTTTTATTTTTCAATCCATGTTGACTCTGATCCACCAAATTTTTATTTATTAAATCTTTCTCTAGTCTTGTTTTTAAAATGGCTTCAAATAATTTACCAAGAATACACGTTAAACTGATTGGTCTATAATAAGTAATGTCTCCTTTGTTACCCTTTTTAAATATTGGAGTTACCAGGGCAGTTTTCCAATCATTCGGTATTATACCTGTTTTTAGGGATAAATTAAATATTTTATATAATGGCACTACCAACCAACAGGAAATTTCTTTTAATAAATGTGGATGAAGTCCATCTGATCCAGGAGATTTATTTATTTTAAGTGTCTCAAGTTTAGTCCTGATTTCTTGCCTACTAATTTTAGTAATATCTTCGTCTATTATATTAGCTGTATTTTGAACTTCCGGTGCTATATCTGTTGCTTTGCTGAAAATTGAGCAGAAGTAAGTATTAAATTCATCTGCCATAATCTGTGGTGACTTAATTATGTCCTGACCAGATATGAGTGGTCCTATATTATTTAAAGTCTGTTTTTATTATTAATATAGGTGTAGAAACTCTTGCTGTCATCCTTTATATGAGCGATTTAAATTCTAAATTCTTTCCCCTTTTTATGGTGTTTTATACTTTTAAGTATTTCCTATATTTATTAGTATTAAAACACTTTTGCATCTAACAGAAGCATGATATGCTCTTCTCTTTTTTTAAATAAGGATAAAATATATGGGGTTGCCCAAACTGGAATTTTTCCCTTATTATTGCACACAGTTTTGAATGGCACATATTTATTTACTAGTTCACTAATTTTATTTTTTATCTTGAGCCATATTTCTTCTGGAGAGTTTGATCCCTTATCCCATTTCCATGCATTTAATTCAGTGTTTATCTGAAGAAAGTTGGCCTTATTATAATTTCTAAATTTTGTTTTTCCTAAATTGCGTACAATAGTCAATTTAGTATTGAACGTTATCACACAATGATCACTGTTTTGTAATGGTACATGTATTTTTATGTTTTTAATTTGGTTTGGGATATCAGTGATCAGTAAATCAAGAATGTTATTTATTTTGGTAGGGGTATTAATAAGCTGGGTTAGTCCATTATTACACATAGTTCCAAAATGAATTACCCATATTACTATTTGTTCTACCCTATTCCAGTCTACTCCGGAAGATTAAAAATCTCCCATTAATATAGTATCTGTTTTATCGATTTTCTTGTTTATGGCATCTATCAATTTCTGATGTTCTTTCGGTTTATATCAGGAGGTCTATAACAAAGTCTGACCAATAGTTTGGTTTGCTTTTCTCTCATGATTTCAACCCATATCATTTCATTACTTTTTCATCTTCAGATTCATTTATGATATTATAATTAATATCATTTTTAAACACTAATACCTCACCTCCTCCCCTTTTAAGGTTCTATTTTTATGTATGGTACTATAACCAGGGATATTTGTGTTCCAACTTGAATTTCCCCCCATCAAGTCTCTGTAATTGCTGCTATATCAATATTATCTTTTTATAGCATTAAACCTAATTCCTCTAATCTGGTGGAGTGTAGGCTCCTGGCATTTGTAAGTAGAAAGGAAAGACCAAATGTATTTAAAATTTTAGGCTTATCCACATTTTTGTTATTTGTTATTTAGTTTTTTTCCATTTGCCCCTGTAGAGTTAGTTTTGTTATTCTGGATATTCCTTTATTGAGTTGTACAGAATACACCCTAATAGTCTTGTACCCTTTTTATTTAAGTGTAGTCCATCATAAGCATATAAATTGTCCCTGTGTACAAATCTCTCCCAGGTCTTGATTCATTTTTATATTATTCATCAGACACCATCTCTGAAGCCAGTTGCTATATGCTTTTATTTTATTTGTTTTATGGTAACTTACTCTAGGTACTGGTAAGACTTCTGATATAATAGGTGTCACATTAAGAGATCTTAAAGTATTTATAGCTGCTTTCATATCTCTTGCTATATTCTCTACTTCATGTTTTCCTAAATCATTTGTTCCTATGTGTAGAAACACCTGTTTTTGGATTTTCTACATTTTGAAATATTCCAGGTAGCATGCTGGTGATATCTTTTATAGTTAGCCTCTATAGCTACAGCTTGTAACATCGCTTGTTACTCTCTAGTTGTGAATCTATCTGTAAACCTAGTGATCAAATCACCTAGAATATATGTTTGTTCAGGTGAGGAAGTATTACTGGTAGATGTCTGGAACAGACTGCCAGCAGAAGTGGTGGAGGAAAACAGTGGGGGCTTCAAGTATATGTGGGATAGACATAGGGAGTGTTAGTAAATTGGCAGGAGGAGGTAGGGTCGATAGAGACCAGTAAGAGTCTGTGGAAATGGACTAGGTTGGGAACATCTGGGCAGACTGGGTGGACAAGTGATCTTTCTCTGCTGACAGATTCTGTGTTTCTGTTCGCTACGGTGAATATCAAAGGGCAGTCAGCCAGAAGAAAGCAAATATTCTCTCCAGAGAGATTGCAGCTGAGAGGAATTGACCAGCTCATCTCTTTCAGATTGTAGACAGGTTACTATTTCCTACCTGTCTGGAGTCTGTGAGAGCCATTTCAGTAACTAAATGCAAGGAGTTTGCTTGATCCTTCTCACAGGGGTGTCCTCAATCCAGGCTGGAATATCACCAAAGCAGCTGTGACAACCTAGCAGGACCAAGCCTTCTCATCCCAGATGCATTCAGTTGTCAATAGAAGAGTTTAGGCCAGTGACAATAGAAAAGGTAAATGGGGTGATCTCTGACCTGTGACCCACATCTTGCAAACTGGATGCAGGCCTGACAAGGCCACTGGTGAGCTGCATTTTCCAGCTTCACCTGGTGTTTGCTGGAATTGTTTAGTGCTTTTTGTCAGAGGGGGTTTTCCCTTAAGCATTGAAAAATGCCCTGATGAGACCCTTCTGAAAAAGCAATCCTTGGATCCAGACATCCTGGTGGATTGCTGTCTGGTCTCTAACCTACCCTTTTGGGCAAGGTTATTGAGAAGGTGGTTGTATTGCAGCTGAGGTGCACCTCATTGCCTTTCACATCTATGAGCCTCTCAATCTAGATTTAGGTGTAAGCATAGCAGACACCATGCTGGTCAGGATGCATAATAACCTTCTCAGGTGAGGAATAGAGGGAGTGGTCAGTGCTTGTCCTTCTCGATCTCTCTTCAGTATTTGACACTGGACCATGGGCTGTTGTTGGGTTGGCTGAGGGAGTATGTGGGACATTTGGGCAAAGTCATCTGTTGGTTTGAGTCCTATCCCAGGAACAGGACACAGAGGGTGGTACTGGTGAATTTCTCCTCTCTCCCAGTGTCACTATCCTCTAGCGTACCTCAGGGCTCAGTCCTCATGCCCATGTTGTTCACAGTGTATATGCTGCCCCTGCGAGGAATCATTAGATGGTATGCACTTGGGTTTCAGTGTTATGAAAATGATACCCATCTCTCAATCTCATTTGCACCCAAAGTTGCCTGCGATTGGATATGTCTGTCTAGAAACCCAGCTTTGACAAGACTGAAGGGCTAGTTGTCAATACAAGTGAAAGCAGGAGAGTGGCAGCCACCGTGAGGGAGTCGGGGATTCAGGTCAGTTCCTTAAGGCCTTCAGTTGCCACAGAGGCTAGAAATCTGGGGACATTCTGGATGAGGGGCTGACACTTGAGGCTCAGGTGTCAGCAGTAGTCTGGAGTGGCTTTTACCATCTGAGAAACGTCATCCAGATTAGATCCCTTGTCCCCCCTGGATACCTGGCAATGCTAGTACTCATGTTCATGACATTGAAGCTTAATTACTGCAACAGTTTGTACCTCGGTGTCAGTGGAGGTACGCTTCAGTGCCTGCAGCTGGTGGAGAATGTAGCTGCCAGGCTACTGACTGGTCTTTTGAGGATGAGTCATGTACCCCAGTGCAGTATGAATGGCACTGGCTGCTGGTAAGGTGGCATATCTCTTTAAAGGTGGCTTGCTAACTTGCAAGGCTCTACATGGATTGAGTCCTGGCTGTCTAGTGGATCTGCTGCATCCTTACGTGTATTCATGCTCTCATCATCCATAGAAAATGGGTTGAGAAATTCTAGCTTCCTGATTGCCTAGGAGACTTGTCTAGGTGGGCATTTATGAGAAAACAATGCCCATCTAAAAACAAGCCACTATGCCAAGTGTCCTCTTACATTGTCAAATCATTGTGCCATGTTCCAAATTCAAACTCCAAAACCACCTTTTTTTCCCCTCATGTAGCGAGCAAGCTACCCAGCTGGTGGCCGCACCTCAGACTCTGTGTCTGCGAACTATACACAGAAGATCACTGGCTAACCCCGTCCCCACCCAATCTGTGTCATTTAAAGAAAAAAATAACTTTTTAAGTTAAATGTAGGAACTGAAACATGCCGGATACAGATTGATCAATACCAGCAGGAACATCTGCCAGAACTAGACACATAGTGGATTCCCTGCAGGGGGAAGGCCTCAAACAACTGGTACGGCAACACACAAGAGACAGAGCTATCCTAGATCTAGTACTGACTAACAAGGAAGGCATCACAGATCTCCAGGTAGAAGGTCACCTGGGGGCCAGTGACCATCACATGGTATGGTTCAATTTGGCTACTACATCTAAATCATCCCATTCCAAGGCAAAAATATGGGACTTCATTGGAGCTGACTTTGATAAGATGGCCAACAGAGTTAAGCTAGCCCTGGCAAAAAGAAACACAGGTGAGGGGGGTACAGGCAAAGTGGGCAAGCATTAAGGATGCAATACTTGAAGCAACATCCCATTGTGTTAGACAGAAAAGAAGAAGGAAACCACTTTGGTTCTCAAATACAATAGCAGAAAAGGTCAGAGCCAAAAGGCTGGCCTTCAGGAAATATAAGGGAACACCACGGGATGAAAATAGGGAGGCATACCAAACTGCCCTAAGGGAAGCAGAGAAGGCAGTACGGCAGGCAAAGTCCCAAACTGAGGAAACACTAGCACGAACAGTAAAAGAAGGTGACAAGACTTTCTATAGATACATTAGTGAAAGGAGAAAGTCCAGAGGGGGTATTGCTAAGCTTAATGGAGAAAAGGGGCATGTGAGAGGAGGACCCTGTAAAGGCATCTATCCTAAATAGATACTTTTGCTCAGTATTTACTGAAGAGAAGGTAGGGCAGGGCCCACAGCTCAGCATCATGGACACGGAGGAGGGGGAGGGAGGTGAGCACTACTCCCTTCACAAAAGAAAGGGTCCTACAAGAGCTTGCTAAGCTCAGGTGGAAAGGCAATGGGACCTGATGGCATACATCCCAGGGTACTTAGGAGCTAAAGGTGGAACTAGCAGAGCCATTAGCAGAACTGTTTAGTGAGTCTCTGAGCACAGGAGAGGTCCCAGAAGACTGGAGAAGGGCTCATGTGATCCCGCTCCACAAGAGTGGTAGCAGGGAGGAGGCGGAGAACTACAGACCAGTCAGTCTTACCTCAGTAGTGGGCAAGATTATGGAGGCACTCCTTAAGGAAAGGATAGTGAAACACCTGGAATACATAGGGGCACAGGATCCAAGACAGCATGGGTTTGCAAAAGGAAGGTCCTGTCAAACTAATCTCATAGATTTCTTTGACTGGGTAACCAGAGTAGTGGACCAAGGGGGAGCAGTTGATGTCGCCTACCTTGACTTCAGCAAAGCTTTTGACACTGTTCCACATAGAAGATTGATAAATAAGCTGGGTAGGCTCAGGGTGGGTCAGAAGTTGGTCAACTGGGTGGCAAACTGGTTGACGGGCAGAAAACAGAGAGTGGTGGTAAATGGTATATAGTCAGAAGAGATGCAAGTCTACAAGTGGGGTACCTCAGGGATCAGTTCTGGGGCCAGTCCTTTTCAACATCTTCACTAGTGACCTTGCAGATGGACTAGAGGGGTAAGGCTTGTCTGTTTGCAGATGACACAAAGATCTGTAACAGAGTTGATACACAAGGGGGGGTAGAAAAGATGAGAAGGGACTTGGCAAAGTTGGAGGAATGGTCCGACATATGGCAACTTAGATTCACTGCAAGAAGTGCAAGTAATGCACCTGGGAAACAAAACCCAGGAGAAGAGTAATGCAACAGCAGGGAGGGTACTAACAACAATAAAATGGAAAGGACCTGGGGGTAGTCATATCAGATGACCTAAAGGTGGGTAAGCAATGTGAAAAGTTGGTAAGGAGAGCCAGGGGATACTGGGATGCATGGAAGGGGCATCACAAGTAGAAAAAGGGAAGTGGTTATCCCTGTGTACAGACAGATGGTGAGACCCCATCTGGAATACTGTGTGCAGTTTTGGAGACTTCATCTATGCAAGGACATAGACAGGATGGAAGCAGTCCAGAGTAGGGCAACTAAAATGATGCAGGGTCTGCAGCAGAAACCATATGAAGAGAGACTGAGAGAGCTTAATATGTATACTCTTGATGAAAGGAGGGACGGGGGGGCATGATAGAAATGTTCAAGTACCTCAAGGGAATCAACAAAGTCCAGAGGTAGCATCTTTCAGAAAAGAGATGTTAAGAACAAGGGTCACAATTTAAAGATGGGGGGACGGCTCAGGGGTAATATGAGGAAATTTTTTTCATGGAGAGAGTGGTGGATACGTGGAACAGCCTTCCTGAGGAGGTCACTGGGTCTAAAACAGTGGGGGAATTCAAACATGCATGGGACAGACACAAGGCAATTATAGTGGGGGGTTGCAGGAAGTAGGCTGTTGTTTAACTAGAATCTGCAGCTTATCCAGTAGGTAGGGAAATGGGCAGACTGGGTGGGCCAAGTGGTCCTTATCTGCCGTCAAAGTCTATGTTTCTGTGTTTCTATGTTAAATTCTGGAACATTTATACTTTACAACTGAACTTGTATTTGCCTATTTTTTAGTTTCTTTTACTCAACAATGTGAAATCAGTTGTCTTGTGTGTATATATATATATATATATAATTTGGTAATATAAAGTGAATTTAGTAACACTTAACTTGATCCAGAACCAGAACCAAACCAGAACTAGAAAATAAACCAAAAGCCTAGAACCAAACTGAACCAGAACCCAAACATGTAATTTTTAAGCAGAACTGAACCGAACCATAATCCAACATTAAAAATCAGAACTGAACTAGAACAACTAGAGGGCCTCAAACAACTGGTACAACAACCCACAAAAGACACGGATATTCTAGATCTAGTACTGACTAACAGGGAAGGGATCACAGATCTCCAGGTAGAAGGTCACCTGGGGGCCAGTGACCATCACATGGTATGGTTCAATTTGCCCACTACATCTAAATCATCCCATTCCAAGGCAAAAATATGGGACTTCAGAGGAGCTGACTTTGATAAGATGGCCAACAGAGTTAAGCTAGCCCTGGCAAAAAGAAACACAGGTGAGGGGGTACAGGCAAAGTGGGCAAGCATTGAGGATGCAATACTTGCAGCAACATCCCATTGTGATAGACAGATAAGGAAGTGCAAAAGAAGAAGGAAACCACTTTGGTTCTCAAATACAGTACCAGAAAATGTCAGAGCCAAAAGGCTGGCCTTCAGGAATATAAGGGAACACCGTGGGATGAAGATAGGGAGGCATACCAAACTACCCTAATGGAAGCAGGGAAGGCAGTAAGGCAGGCAAAGTCCCAAACTGAGGAAACACTAGCACGAACAGTAAAAGGAGGTGACAAGACTTTCTATAGATACATTAGCGAAGGACAAAGTCAGAGGGTATTGCTAAGCTCAAAGGAGAAAAGGGGGCGTGTGAGGAGGAGGACCCGTGAAAAGCATCTATCCTAAATAGTTACTTTGCTCAGTATTTACCAAGAGAATGTAGGGCAGGGCCCACAGCTCAGCACCATGGACACAGGGGGAGGGAGGTGAAACCACTCCTTCACAAAAGAAAGGTCCTACAAGAGCTCTAAGCTCAGGGTGGACAAGGCAATGGGACCTGATGGCATACATCCCAGGGTACTTAAGGAGCTAAGGGTGGAACTAGCAGAGCCATTAGCAGAACTGTTTAGTGAGTTTCTGAGCACAGGAGAGGTCCCAGAAGACTGGAGAAGGGCTCATGTGATCCCGCTCCACAAGAGTGGTAGCAGGGAGGAAGCAGGGAACTACAGACCAGTCAGTCTTACCTCAGTAGTGGGCAAGATTATGGAGGCACTCCTTAAGGAAAGGATAGTGCAACACATGGAATCCATAGGGCACAGGATCCAAGACAACATGGGTTTACAAAGGAAGGTCCTGTCAAACTAATCTCATAGATTTCTTTGATTGGGTAACCAGAGTGGTGGACCAAGGGGAGCAGTTGATGTTGCCTACCTTGACTTCAGCAAAGCTTTCAACACTGTTCCACATAGAAGATTGATAAATAAGCTGGGTAGCTTGGGTGGGTCAAGTTGGTCAACTGGGTGGCAAACTGGTTGATGGGCAGAAAACAGAGAGTGGTGCTAAATGGTATACAGTCAGAAGAGATGCAAGTCACAAGTGGGGTACCTCAAGGATCAGTTCTGGGGCCAATCCTCTTCAATATCTTCATTAGTGACATTGCAGATGGACTAGAGGGTAAGGCTTGTCTGTTTGCAGATGACACCAAGATCAGCAACAGAGTAGATGATCCAGATGGGGTGGGCAGAATGAGAAGAGATCTGGATAAACTAGCAAATGGTCAGAAGAGGGCAACTGGGATTTAATGCAAAGAAGTCCAAGATCATGCACATAGAAAGAGAAACCCTGAAGCCACCTATAGGCTGGGAGGGAGTTGCTAGCAGTCACAAAGGAAGAAAGAGACTTGGATATCATTATCACTGATGACCTGGAATCATCTAAGCAGACCTCTAAAGCAGTAGGTAAGGCTAGGGGATGTTAGGGTGTCTTAGTAGGGGTATCACAAGTCATAAGAGGATAATCCTCTTTACAAGACACTGGTTAGGCTCTGCCTGGAGTACTGTGTGCAGTACTGGAGGCACACCTTCACAAGGACATTAACCAAATTGAGGCAGTCCAGAGAAGGGCATCCAAAATGGTACAGGGACTGCATCAGAAGATATATGAGGACAGATTAATGGAGCATAATATGTATACACTTGAGCAAAGGAGGGAGAGAGGTGATATGATTGAAACATTCAAACACCTTAAGGGCATTAACAAGGTGAAAGAGTCTAACATGTTTAAATATAAGAAAAATAGCAGGACAAGAGGATGCAGCATGATATTAGAGGGAGGCCGATTAAGGGGGAATGTGAGGAAATTCTTTTTCACAGAAAGAGTGGTGGATGCATGGAAAGGCCTACCTCAGGAAGTGGTGGCTATGAATACAGTGCAGGGCTTCAAACATGCACGGGATAGGCATAAAGGAGCAATACAGATGAGTATGAATAGGTAGACCACTGACAGAGCAAAGGCCGATGGCACATTTATAAGGTAGAAAAGAAATGGGCAGACTGGATGGGCCTTATGTGTCCTTATCTGCCATCAACCTCTATGTTTCTATGTAACTAAAAATCTGGAGAACACTGACTCTAATGCACGGTACCTGTAATGTTGACTGCGGCCTCTGGAGGAAAGCCTGGGGATGGGGTCCTTCTGCTCCAACTGTGTCTGCCTGGTACTGCTGGCTGCAGAACTGGACTGGGTGGTCCTCCAGAAAATCAGTCTATCTCTCTTAATCTTCTCACACCCAACCCAACCTGGCAGCAATTGCGTCAGCACCCGTGTGACCGTCCTGACTTCCACTCCCTTGTATATTACCCAACCACCCAGCCAAGACCCGACCATCACCCTTATACTCCACGACCCGACTATCAAGCCAGTCTGCACTGCCAAGTGATTAGCAAAAGTCTATTTGATGTAACTGATTATTTTGTGACTTTGGAACAAAACTGTGTGTATTTGCTAGTTTTTTTGTTTTTTTGCTATGGTTACTAGGTTTATTTAACAAATAATATACAGGTTTTTATGGTTCACTGGGGTCTGATAGACATGTTATTACCCTGCTAGTATCATGTCTGACAATCGTGAGGATAAAATAACATTCTGGAATGCAGGCTGGCGATGCTACAGCGTGTGAGAGACCTCTACACAGTATAAGAGGTTTTCATACAGCAACCTCACGCATTCACTTGAATGGCACTAAAAATACTTGTGTACACATGCTTTTGTGTACTGTGTGTTTTGTGTGTATTTGTATTTTTTATGTATGCAGGTGTATTTGCATATTAGGCCAAGCCATGAGGATGCAGAACTCTAAACCAATAGACCCAAGTTTGATCCCCACTACTGCCATTCACATAGTGAATCCATGAGATTGGGATACAGTTGGAGATGGTTCCACCAAGCCAGTTTGAAAACACAAACCGCGATTAACATCAGATCGACAGCTTCACCCTGACAGCCAATGGGAGTGAAACACCAACAGCAAGAATGACCACTGATCAATGCGGGGGGGGGGCTACATCCTATGCACCCCCTCCTCGTGGGGGGCTTCTCTCACTGCACCACCCGGACTATAATATAATCATCTCCAGGCTGGAGGTGTATGGTGGAAAGTACAAAACTCCAGGGTCGGCAAGATGGCCGGCGCTGCAAATTCACAATCAATGGAGTGACAGTTTAGTGGGTTGCAGCACTGATACTGCCATCACTGTAGGGGTTTTGCTGTGGTTATGGCACACCATTGGAGACAAACTGTTTAGACCCAATAAACCAAAGAATGTGCCTGGAACTAGACATAGCATCCAGAGCAGAATAGTTACAGAACTCATGGGGCTGGATATTCAAACTGCGCAAGGGGTGCAAGCCCAGATGCAGCATAACTGTTGCCTACTTGAGCGTGGACCAGGTGATATTCAATGGTGCTTCATGGCACAGCACCATTGAATATGGCACTGATGGCGCACACAATGTCAGGTGCAGTGGCACTGTGCCAGCCAAGTGGAAGAAGGGGAGCAGGGGGATGCACAAGTGCAGTTGCGCTAGGCGCATCAATCATGATATTCAGCACTGGGCATGCAAATGAGACCATTCTGCATGCAAGGCACAAATGAGACCATTTGCATGTCATTATGGCTCATTTGCATGTGGTGCACTGATCCCCAGTGACTTGCGCCTGCCGCCCTGCCAGGCTGCAGCCATCGGGGACCGGCACTCTGCTGACCCTTGGTGGTCTCTGCTCCTGTTCGCCCTATCGTGGGCATGTGTAAAGGAATGTCCCTGGTGGTCCAGTGGACCACAGTCCATCACCCAATCCCTGGCATATGTACATTAAATCCCTGGTGGTCCAGTGGAACCCCCCAGTGCCCGATTGCAGGCATAAGTAAAGTAATGTCCCTGGTGGTCCAGTGGAAAGTCCCCCCAGTGCCCGATCATGGGAAAATGTTAAATTAACATCCCTGGTGGTCCAGTGGACCCTCCCCACCGCCCACTGAGGTCCCCACCACCCAGCACCCCACCAGTCATCAGCGGGCGGCAACAACCTGCCGCATGCCTCCTGACCATCCGCGACTGACAGCGTACAGTATGGTCTGTCGCCTTTGGTACCTGCGTGGACCAGTGGGCATACAGCCCATACTGTACTACACAGGCCTGATTTGTGAATGAAGGCATTCATTCACAGATCGGGCCTGTGTAGTACAGTATGGGCTGCATGCCCATTGGTCCACGCAGTGAACCAATAGAAACATAGAAACATAGAAGTTGACAGCAGATAAGGACCGCAAGACCCATCCAGTCTGCCCATTTATTTTTCTACCTTATAAATGTGTCATCGGCCTTTGCTCTGTCAGTGGCCTATGTATTCATACTCATCTGTATGCCTATCCCATGCTTGTTTGAAGCCCTGCACTGTATTCATAGCCACCACTTCCTGAGGTAGGCCGTTCCATGCATCCACCACCCTTTCTGTGAAAAAGAATTTCCTCACATTACCCCTTAATTGGCCTCCCTCTAATCTCATGCGGTGTCCTCTTGTCCTGCTATTTTTCTTATATTTAAACATGTTAGACTCTTTCACCTTGTTAATGCCCTTAAGGTGTTTGAATGTTTCAATCATATCACCTCTCTCCCTCCTTTGCTCAAGGGTATACATATTGAGCTCCGTTAATCTGTCCTCATATGTCTTCTGATGCAGTCCCTGCACCATTTTGGTTGCCCTTCTCTGGACTGCTTCAATTTGGTTAATGTCCTTGTGAAGGTGTGGCCTCCAGTACTGCATGCAGTACTCCAGAAGGGGCCTAAGCAGTGTCTTGTAAAGAGGGATTATTACCTCCCTCTTCCGACTTGTGATACCCCTACTAATACACCCTAACATCCCCCTAGCCTTACCTACTGCTTTAGAGGTCTGCTTGGATTATTTCAGGTCACTGGTGATGATGATGCCCAAGCCTCTTTATAAATCAATAAGTGTACAGACTGTACTGTACACTGTCAGTCGGCGGGTGGCAGGGAAGCATGTGGGCGGAGTGCTGCGGTATTGCACCCTGCAATATGGCAGCTCACCTGTGGGTGGCCTGGAGTTGTTCCTGGTTTTATCAGGCACATCTTTGCACCCCCCTGAGTGGTGCAAGGCGGGTTTGTGCTAACTTATGTGCTGCACATCCCGGGCTGAATATCGAATGTGCTGCATACACATGGGCACGCCCCCGCACTTGCACCACATACATTACTGTTGCACTGGCGATCGGAGTTGCACATCGCAATCCTGCCCCTTTCAATAGCGCCAGGGTTTCATTAGGGGTTGGGCGCATGGTGCATCCCTGTTGCACCATGCGCAACCCTTTGAATATCCAGGCCATGAGGTATGGGTCTTATCTGCACATGTGAATAAGTAAGTAATAAGCTATGACAGGGTGTACATTACTAAGATATAAATGTATGGTTAGTGATGTCTCTAGGCCAATAACATTTCTAGATTTTTTTCTTTCGATTTTATAAATACAGTTACCCTCTGAAGACCATTATATATGCCATTTGTAGCTTCACATTTTAACTGGAAATTAGCTCTTTTCATGAAAATGGAACAGTTTCTCTTTCAGTGTAGCACAGGGTAGTTGCGATGTCATCATAGATTGTGACAGCTGCTCTCCCATTGGTCGAAGAATTTCGTCATGACATATACACTGGGAAAATAACATGCTGACAACATTCTGACTGAGAACGTGTTTTTCATATTTCTACATTTTGTGCAGAATGTCATCAGCATGCTTGTTGCACTGTCAGTGTGCCATAATGGCTGAATGTTGCTTTTAATTTTTGGAATATATTTTATTGGAGTAGTATAAATTATCAAGTGAGTTAATAATACACAGAAAAAAAACACTTAGTGAAACTGTGACAAAGTGGTGCAGGTACGTGCGCCATATTCACAGCATACACTTGCCATGGGCAATTCCAGCTACATGTACTATATATGAGTACAGTGTGATTCCACTGTCGTAATACAGTCACTCAATTTAGTTTATTAGTGATACGGTCTTCCAAAAATGGAACTGAGCTATTTTAGTGTGTGGAGTTGTTTCTGTAAGCAATAATACCTGACAGGGTGGGCAGTATTGAGAAATATCAGACCGCCCAGGGGCGTAATGAGGCCTGACACCACAGGCAAAGGGCCTTATAGCTCCTGGAAGGTCCAGTATTGCCAAATACCACCCACCCTGGAGGGTATTATTATGCTTAGAAAATGGGCTTCTGTGTACATTTTAATAAAGTAATAAAATAACAGGAAATTACTTTGAATTCTTTTAGGTAAATTAGTCCCTGGTTTCTGTGCTGTCCCATCTTATGTTGCACCCCCCTTCCCACAGAGCCATTCTCTTGTACATATGTCCCCCCCCTTTTCAGAAGAAGAGACAGTTTCTAAACATTTTGCCCCAGTAGTCTCTTGGTGTTGGTTTTTGAGTTTTAAATAAATAAAATATTTTACCAGTTTTCTTGTTTTTCTTCTTTCTGAGGTCAGAAATTGCAGCTGTTAAGACCGGAAGCGTTACCCTGTGCGGGCTGTAAGTGAGAAGCAATACAACTGGAGCGGAGAGGGTGCTGGAATCAGCTTATTTTATTTTTTTTAAAGTAAGTTTCAGAAGCTATTTTCCTAAGACTGTGCAGCGAAAGTGATGGGTAGGGGAGCCTAGGTGTGGGGAGACCTCATGCTGTTTGCAGTTGAGGAATATCGAAAACAAAGCAGGGCAAAAAGAAAAGAAAGTGTGCTTTATACTCACGCATGCAAGTCCAGGTTATTGTTTTTTACCCCTTTTACTGGACGGCAGCAGGACAGCAATTGAAAGTACAGGGAGTTCTATTTTTTTTTCTTTCTTTTCTAACAGCAGCCAGAGATTTTTTTTGGGGTGGGGGTGCTCACAGAAAGGATGGAATAGGAATTCCCTTCCGTGGCAACCATAAACTCTAGATCTCCTCCTGAGTGCCAGCCACGATGAAAGAAAAATTAACGTTCGGCTCAGTTGTTGCCTACAGCGTCGTGCTGCACTGCTCACTGCAGTTCACCAGAAACTGGTCGGACAGACGGCTTCTCTTTGTGCATTTATTTTCTTTCTATAATTTTTTTTTAACAATTAGAGTACAGTTCAGTTTATTGATTTTACAAAACACATGGAGAGGGAAGGGGGAAGCTGTAAACTCCGCTAAGCAGCAAGAACAAAAAATGACAGCATTTAAAATGCAACATTCTGTTTGCATGCTGATCTTGGTAATGAGGTTTGTGGCAAAACTGGTACTTTTAATGCCTGGCTCTGTTGCCTGATAGACACCCAGCTTGCCAACGCTATCAGCCAATCAGAATCTGGGGATTTTCTTGCCCATTTTCTAAAGTTAAATAGTAAATTTTAAAGAGCTACTGACACCTCCAAGAAAACTTTAAAACAACATAACAGGTACAATTCTACTTGCACTCTATGTATTCTATATATCCCCCAACATTATTTATTACAGACGAAATCTAAATGAATACTTGATCTTTATTTTGTTGAGTTCCTTTAGAGTTCATCTGCCTCTATACCTTGCTCCCTAGTTTAAGTCATAATCCTCTGTTGTGACATCACACTCTGTTGCCATGGGAGTAACTGTGATGTCACAAGCAGACTATTATGACCCTAAGTAGGGGGACAGCAACAGGAATGGATGAACTTTTCAAGAGCAAAGATCCTGTTTTCTTGCAAATGACCTCAATAATAAATAATAGGAGGAAGAATACTGAACTAATGTGAAATATAAGCTGAACTGTGTCTAAATATTATGTTTTGTTAAAGTTCTTCCGAAGGTGTCAGCTGCTCTTTAAGCCCTCTTTCATGAAAACATAGATGCTCTTTTGGCACCTTTCAGTTTTTTTTGGAACTATGAGTTAGAGATGTATGGCTTTAATCCATAGATCCCCAGTGCATTTAGTCTAAAACAGCAATGTCACAATCAGAAATTATAAAAAAAAAAAAAAAAAAAAACAAACAGTAAAATCATGATCACAAATGATTAAAAAAAGTGCAAGTTACCTCTTCCCCAATTTAAAGTGTTGAATATGTATTGGTTGTAGACTAGAAGGGAGAAGAGGCGGGGGGTGACAGATACATTTTAATTCCTAAAAGGAATAAATAAGGTGGACTCAGGCAACTGTTTATAAGGAACATCAGCTCAACAATGGGGGGGCGGGGCATGACTGAAACTGACAGAGGAAGATTCAGGAGGGATGTGAAAAGCATTACATCATGGAAAGGGTGGTTGAATTGCCTGCTGGTTGAGGTGGTGGTAGCTGGAACTGTGGGTGGTTTCAAACATGCTTGGGACAGAATGAAGGGGATAGTCACCACTGGCAGGGACAAGGATGGGGAAGGAATAGGATAACTGTTGGGGAGGGGTAAGACCCCACTTGATGCAAGGGCAGACCGGATGGACCACTGGCCTTTTTCTGCCATCATCTTCTATGTTTTTATGTTTCTACCTGACCTGTCTGTTTGTTCGGTGAACAGAGAGATTAAAGCATTATATTTCTAAGGAGTGATGGTTTGCGTTCCTTTTGGACTACTATATGCAAACATGTTTGTCCCACCTGACCACTGCTTTCTCTGCCTTTGTCTCCTTTGAGCACCTTGTTTTAATTTTGTAAACACTAGTTTATGGTCTAAAGCAGTGTTTTTCAAATGGAGATGCTGCTGTCACAGGAAAGGCTCAGGCAAGCTTGGTAATGCACTGTACCAATCAATTCACTTTGTGTTTTTAATGTTTTATGTGACTAGCCTGGGCAAACAAAATTAAATACTGCCAGGTAAATAAATACAGGCATTTATTTAAAGGCGTTTCACAAAAATATCACACACTACTTTCCACAATACATCAGTAATACATTTACTGTTAGTGTACAGTGGAACGTAGTGTATAATAAGTTTTTTTGATATTTTGGGAGGGGGTTGGGTGCTGAGATTTTTTTTCCTTAGCTTAGGAGATGCTAATTTTGACAAATAACTAATGTCTACAGTGGTCTAGAGTGAAAGAGTGCGTCTCTTCCTTTTTTTCAGAAGATCAAGCTTGATGTTTTTTTTATGCTGAGTTGTTCCAGAACAGCAACATTTAAATTCAGGCTGGCCAGCTTGTAATGTTTATTTATTTATTTCACACATTTTACCGGGAAAGATGTACTGATCTGGTAACTGCTCATTTCAAGATGCATCCTGGGCAGGGGGAAGGGGAATCTGAGTAGAAACAATGAAATAGAGAAGTGCAAACAATACAAACAAAGGTGATAAGCACTACAAATTAATGATTAACAACTGTGTAAAGGGCAAAGATTCTGTGTAAGTACTGTAGGTATGCTACGATGCATGAAGTGCTAAGGGAGCAGGTGCTGTATGCAATACAGGGTTCCTGGTGGGAGCAATGATTGCAGTTTAAGAGGGTGAGTGAGGAGCTGCACTAATGAGGTTCTAGGATGAAGGGAGCAGGAAATGTGGGGTGGGGGCAGCAGCCCAGGATCCTGTATTGGGGCAGCTGCAGCGGTGAATGGAAAAGTCAAGGAGGAGTGATTTGAGAGAGTGAGGGTAAGGGGTGGAGAATAGTAAGACCTATGACACCAGTGCACAAGGTGAACATTCAGCATTGGCAGATGCTTGTTTTTTTTAACTTGGGGATCCAAGACAGTTTCTCCAGGATACTTAAAAGTGTTACTAACTTCTTCCCACTAGATGGCAGTGTTAGCAAAGGCTAGATGTAGGAGAGGATGGGATCGTAATAGTTTTACCTTTGTTCGCAAATTGCAAACCAAAGGTATTGCAATAGCATTGAGATTTGTAGATTTCTTGGGCTGGAAGTCAGCAAGGGCTGCAAAAAGCGATCATTCTAACCCTTGACAGACTGTAGTGCTGTGGGGCTCTGGGTCCATCTAAACACTTCCATGTGACCATTTTTGCAGAGAGCTGTAGCCTAGTACATGGTATAAGCATCCAGCTACTGCCTGCCAATAATTTCCTGTTGTTAGCTGGATGTGATTCTTCGATTTAGGTATCAATATATGTAATTATCTGTTGATGTGTTAATCTGCCTGGGAGGCTGATATGTGGTTGATATGTCTGCCATCACTCGCTCTATACACTGGGCAATTTACATGCACCTTTAGGAATTCCAGGGCCTGGTGTACAAAACAAATATTTTATTTCTGCCCATCAGGACTTTAACATGCCACTCTGTGACCATTCTGCATGCCCCCTGGCCCTTCTGCTGCACTACCTCCTCTCTCTTCTACCTCCCACACATATCTCAAACAAACCAGTTTGCTGGTACTGCCACTCCCATTCTCGCTTTCCCCTGCTCACCCATATCTCAAGAAAGAGCTCCATAAGTACTGCCACATCTGCTTCTCCATCTCTCTCTCTTTCTCTTTCCCTCGCACCTGCCTGAATCCCAAAGAAAGCAGCTCTCCCCATATTGCTGCTCCCACACATCTCTCCATCCCACCCAAACTGAAAAGGAACTGGTTTGGTTGGTGCGGCTGCTCTTGCAATGCTACAATTCCTCCCTCTTAAATAGGATTACACTACCCAGAACTGGGAGGTGAAACCACCTCCTGTGTCATCTCTTCTCACACCACAACACACAGCAGCCCAGGGACTGTAGTCAAACCTATACCACGAACCATCAACTCTGTGCCACCTCCCAGCCCAGGACTGGAAGCCTTATATTGTCACCAAAATCTGGTTTCGTATCCCTACCTGGGCAGTCTTCAGATCACAGCTTACAACAAAGAGGCAGTTTGGTCAAGTGGTTATTGCATACCACTGGGAACCTCAGGACCTAGATTTCAATCCTACAGTCCCCACTGTGTTACCTTGAGCATGTCCTTCAACCTCCCTGCATTCAACCTCTCTGCAGTCTATCTCTGTGCTGACTGACTATCACAGTGTTTCTGAAATGGCAACAGCATTCTTTACCTTTCATTTCCTGGTTTATGCTCATGGTTCAGCTCCCACCAGGACCCCCTACAGTACACACAGCTGCAGGAGTGGCTAACAGCAATGACACCTACCATCTTTGCTTAGCGGTTCTGGAAATCGCTCTGCTCCATCTTCTGGTTTCCCCGAACAGTTACTCTCTTTGGTACAATGGTGGTTAGCTGAGGGTGCAGCTCTTCATTGGCTGATCCTGCCACATTTCTGTGGTAGTTCAGATAAGGTTGGAGCATGCCTGTTCCCAAAGGTGCAACTATACAGGTAAACTGTATGCCCAAAATGAAATGGTGCACACACCAAATACATTAGTCATAGAAAATTATTGGTGCGATTTCAGGGTACCATGACCAACCACTGGTTTCTGTGGTGACTCCCAGATGCACACTCTCTCATCCCTCTCACTTCCCAAGCCTTTGCTAGGCCTGCTCTGTGGGAGACTACAGATTGCCATGGCATCTTTCAATCAAGTGCATTTGCACTTTTCTGCTTAGCTCATTCCTTCTCTAGTCAAACAGACAGGAAGGAGACAGAGGAAGAAAGCAGACAGAAGGGACCTGTAGCCAGGGAGAAGCCCTTCCAGGACCCACTAGATGCCAGGGACACTCTGTTTTAAAATAAATGGACAACTAGCCCAAAGGAGCCCCACAGTAGCCCACCGGGCACTAGGCTATATTATATTTAAAAAGATTCTTAAGGGTAAACCTGACCACCCCCGGCTATTCCTTCCTTCCAGCTATTCCATCCTTCCTTCCTTCCTTCCTTCCTTCCTTCCTTCCTTCCTTCCTTCCTTCCCTTCCTTCCTTCCTTCTCTCTCTTTTTCCTCAATCTCCTTATTTCTTTTCTTGGTTTCTATTTCTCAAGTTTCACTTTTTCCCTCACGTTTACCTTAAACTGTGCCTTTTCTTTAAGATACCTTTTACTTCATTTCTAAGCTTGTCCTGTACCTCCTGTACCTCTCCACACTCTGGCTCTACTCTCAGTACTATTTATCCCCATAGTGAGCCATTTTTCTTTTTTTTCTACAAGTCTGACAGGACGTCAACCCCTGCCTATTAAGTATTGTTTTATATTCAACTTTCCCTATCAGTCCAATTTTCTCCCTAGAGAACTACACATCCTTTGTGACCCCATCTCCATTGTTATTTTACGGGTACAGCCAGACATCTCCCAAAAGCACCATCCGAGGCTTCCTAGCACCGAGGTAGAAGATCCCATACTTATATTACCTGTGCTAGATGGATGAGCTGTAACGGTGGGGTTATGCCCATTACATGGTGTTGGCTTTTAGGTGAACATATGCAAACACTGGCATGCTATTGACCACTCAAGGCAATTAGGGGCTATCTGCAAGCCATTATGCTTCCATTAGCAGCTCCGTGCCTTTGTGTGTGCTGAGGCATTGCACAGTGCATTGACCATTGCCCCTACTCTCATGCAATCCCCCATAATAGAAACTGATGCTTGTAGTCTAGTGGTACCCTCCTCCGCCATCAGATCCATTCATTGCAATATATGTATCCTTGGTAGTCCAGTGGCCCCTCCTCTCATGGGAGATAGAGGGGGATATAGCTAGACTACATGGGATACATAAATTTCTACAATGCAGATCAGATGAGTTTGGGGGGGTACTAGATTTCCAGGGATATAATTAGTTCTATGATGGGGATCGTGTGAGGGCAGAGGAAGGTTTTATATTTGTCTGACAGGTGCCAGGAACCAAAGTAGTTTTAAAGAGGCATTGTCAGATTGATTAAAGTAACTATTTTTTTGCCCAGGTTTTTGTAATGTCCTTTCCACGATACAGGTTATTGCATTTCATTCCATGTATCTTGTGTCTCCGTGGGTTTTACTTTTGAAAGTGAGCTGTGATTTGCTTTGTTTTCTGTTTTTTTTGTTAATGGATGACTCAAATAAGGATGGTCAACAAGATTCTAAGTGCTGGCCCAGTGATGCTGAGTGTTGAAGTGCTGGACATCACACCTCGTGCCATGACCCTGATTCGGGAATGGACTCGGTCATCCAAGGTCGGCAGGGGAGGGAAGGGATCGAGCATCTGGAGGACTGCTCTCCCTTCCCAATGAGGGTTCTGGGGTTTGCTCAGCTCCTTAGAGGCCCCTGACAAAAGTTGGGGGCAGTGCAAAGAATTAATGATAGCAACAGTGTGGGGCAGAGCTGTGGTGGACGTCAGCACACTGTGCCATGGACATTATTGCATGTCCGAGCTTCAAGGGGGAAACAAAGGCAGAAAAAACTCCAGATGCTAGGGAGGTGACGAGAGCACCAGGGACACATGCCCTCATCCCCAATGCCAGGCCTCTCCCTCTGACAGCTTCTCTGGACTCCTCATGGGATGGATGCTCTAATTGCATTAGGCCACCAGGTATGTAAGGCGAGCCCTCCCCCGGGGGGGTGATCTGGGGGGTCTGAGAAGTCTGGGTAAGGAGAGCCAGAAGAGGGAGGGTCTTAAGCAGGGAATAGTGGCAGTGGAGTTGAGCGTGCACCTCTGAGAGTTGCCCTGGCGTCTGGTGCATAAATAGAAAATACAAAAAAAAAAAGATTCTAAGTCAGACATTACCCTTGTACTGATCATTATGTAATCTCATGGCACATATAATCATAGACACAAGCTGAAGATTTTAACTAAATGGACATACTGTAGTTGTAGGATACCAAGAAGAAAGTCTTTGCGGGCATTTATACAACACCAGTGGTGATACATTTTCCCCGATAAACCTGTTTATCATGCTGTCTAACCCCCAGATAAACCATGACCTAGAGGTTAGGTATATCATAATCACTTTCCTTGACCGTTACAATGAACATAACCAATCAGAGAACAGCTAACACGATGCTGATGACATCATAATGAGCCTGTGCAGTACTGAGGCCAGCAGTTGAAATCGTGGAAAACCAGCAACATCTTCACACATGAAAGCTGATTTAAAAAGTTAAAACTGTCAAACTGATGTTGTATAAATTGAATAAACAACAGGTTGACTCAAAATACACAATTTATCTCTGTTTGTAAGGGGACAAAGCTTTCATAACTCATTCGTAGCTTTGCCACTCATGAATTATGGTCTTGCTCCTTCATTCTAGGAGATAAATTGCAGATTTTGAGTCAGGCCAGGCCATTGTGTATCTCCAATTTATATTCAAACAGCCTTGTAGGGCCTCTTTAATCTGAGACATGAGACGTATAGCATTGACCAAAATATGCAGCTGGTGTAATGTGTAATCCATGAGCCAATGAAAACTGGACATTTTAGTGGTATGTTGTATAATGTACACAATGTACATACTTATTTTATTCCACCTTGTGAAACAGGTGGGAAAGACATGATGGGCCAAAGGTTTCTTTCCACCTTAAAGAGCTGCTGACGCCTCAAAGAAAACTTTGAAATACATGATATTTAGGAACAATTCAGCTTGCATTCCATATATACTCTATAGATGTCTCCTCCCAATTGTTTATTACTGAGGACATTTGCATGAATACATGATCTTTATACCTTAGAGTTCATCTGCCTCTTTAGCTTACTCCCTACTTCAAGTCATAATCCTCTGTTGTGACATCACAATCTCTTGCCATGTAACAGTGATGGGAGTAACAGTGATGTCACAAGCATGCATTATGACCTCGGTAGGAGAAAGCAACAGAAATAGATGAATTCTTTAGGAGCAAAGATCCTGTTTTCATGCAAATTACACCAGTGATAAATAATGGGAGGAGGAATACAGAACTAATGTGAAATACGCTGTCAACTGTGTCTAAATATTATGTTTTTACAAGTTCTCCCAGGCATCAGCTGCTCTTTAGTTACTCTATTAATACTGCACTCAGCATTGTCTCCCTTCTTTCTGTTTGCAGCCCAGCTAAGAATGATTCCCATGGTTTCTACAGGAACAATTTATGGAACAATATCAATAGTTTGTTCTTGAAGTTCACATGACCTTGTTCTGGCATCTTACCTACTGTGTTCTGGCTAGTTTAGGAAGCAGGAATTTCTATGCCAGGAACAAGTGAAGTGATTATACTAGATTTAAATCTAAATAGGAACCAAAGTGCAGTTGTTTCATATAAAAGAGTGTCTGCTTTTAAGTATTTAATTAGAACGTTTTGTATTTTATTTATTGTGTTTTAACTATTTTTATGTATTTTGATTGAGCGGCACCCAGAGCCTCTGGGATTGGGTGCCTGAAAAATAAAATTTGCCTTGTCTTTACCTTGCCTTATAAAAGAGGGTCTAACAGTGAGAGAGGCTTTTTTCATTTTTGTCTAAGAACATTTCATGAATTAAATAAACAAGGCACAGTGATCTAGTGGTTAGAGTAAAAGCATAGACATGGGCACCCTGAGACAAAAGTCTTGTTTACACTGGCCATTTCTACACTGGTGTATGTGGTTTGGAGAGTCACGACGGTGTACATTTGTGCGTGTAAACTGCGCAGGTATCAAACTGGTGTTGCTGTTCTGTTCTTTTCCAAACAGTGGTGCTAAACTGGTGTGAGTGTTTTCAAGTGTAGTCTGAAGAGTGGACACTTCACACTTCAGTGATTGAGGGTAATTTAGCACCAGAATGAACCAGGGCATATCTTGAAGGATGGGTCCCACAATGCAGTCTGTGTATACCAGTGTGTGGAAGATGGCATCCTTAAGCAGTGCACACCATTAGCATAAGTACGTAGGTGCAGACTGACACCTGTGTGAACCACACAGGTGTGTAACAACTGGTCAGTGTAAATGGGGCTTTAGAAGGTCCAGCTACTAACAATAGAGCCACTCACATACTGTGTGACACTAAGCAAGTCAAGTAACCTCTCATTGATTCAAGTACAGCTGTAAAAATTAGCAAAAGCAGGACCCACTGAGAACAAGATATCCCATCTCAACTGGGCTACCTTGGGTAAATAAATTTAAATAAATAATAGTCTGTTCCTAACAAGCTGCGATTCACATTCTCAACAGATTTTCCTTACTTGAACATTTTGTTACACAAAGGACTTTGAGTAAGCCATCACACTGAACGTTATCATCCTGCTAACGATGCACTTGAAAGGTAGTGACAATATGGAACACCCTTCCCAAAACTATGGTGTGTAGCACAACCGTGGAAGTATTCAAGAAATCCATAGATAAATATTTGGGAGAAAAATGTACTAGGCAACTCCACTAAAAAATGGTGAGCCGTTTATGGCTAATGCTAACTGACTCGGATAATTTCTATGAAATCTATGATTAAGAATCACAAACTAAACTAGAATACAAAACATAAAGAATACTGGATAGACAACTATGCACAACCAGTGTTTTCTGCCACAGAGGAGTTCTGGTTCCCTCTGACCTCGAGAGTGAAGCTCAAGATGGTCTTGGGAATCAGAAACCTGAGGTGGCAGAACACACTGCGTGTGCATAAAGATGCTCTTCCTGTATTTTTTATAGTGTATAGTACTACATGAAATGTGGGTGCAGCAGTTCTTTTCACTTTCAAACCAAAACTGACTTGTGTGGTCTCTAGAGGTTTCAGAATGCTGTTGTACCATGGAAGGGTACAATCACATTCCATGAACTTTGAACTGTGGTACACCAGCATTTTGAAAGGGATGTACTTCTATACAGAACAATGTTCTACTATACACTATAATGCAAACCAACGCATAAACTAAAATTTAACAGTGGACTAAGAATGATATAATGCATTTTTTGCCATTCATTGCAAATTAATTTTTTACCGTGTTGTCCATTGGCTGGGAAAGTTTAATGCAGTCTGCATTGCAATTCATTTTCTCACAGACAAACTATTCAGGAAATAGGCTGGTGTGTGTTTAACCTATCTGTAAGCCATAATAATCTCATTAGAACTGTACTGTATTTACCTAAACTGGTTTTATTTTGCAGTAAGTGTTGAAAGACAGCCCAGTAAGCCTGGATTTGTCTGTTACTTTAAATGAGAAAACAAAGAACACCCACATTCTCTTTCTGTACCACAGAATCAGAAAACAATATCGTTTCAGACCATACATTGCTGAGTTGATGACAGCATCCCTACTGCAACACAAACTTCATTTATTGCTATTGCCAATTAATGTCACAGTAATGCACTCATCTGTTTCTTCTCAAATAATATTGTCTTTGACAGAGTATTCAGTGCCATCCACCATGATAAATCCTGCAGATAGATTCTAGACTCTGACTAATTTGATTAATTCAGAATGACCGCTAAGATTTCACTGAGTGAGATTTCATCAAATTAAGTCACAATTACTTTTTTGAAGGCTGTTTAACTTGGATTTAAACATTTTCACTTTTAATTTTAATGTGGGTTGCTGTTAGACATGGGTGGTGAGGGAGTTCAGGAGGCTTTCCCATCGATGTA
The DNA here is from genome assembly GCA_016271365.2 of Neoceratodus forsteri. Taxonomy (NCBI): domain Eukaryota; kingdom Metazoa; phylum Chordata; order Ceratodontiformes; family Ceratodontidae; genus Neoceratodus; species Neoceratodus forsteri. Next base: position 357,924,783 of record CM028130.1, read on the forward strand.
CACATTATAATTTGCACAGCGAGTGACTACAACAGTAATGGTGGCCGGGCTTTATTTACAGATATCATCTACCATTTTAAGATGAGTCACCATCTGTAGTTGCTCCAGTCCTGTGATAAATCAGGGTTGCCTACTGAGTCAAATTCTGATACTATTTGTTTATGCCTATAAAGAATTATCTGATGCTGCCTGTCAATTATACTTGAGGCTCCCATGCATGAAGCCTATGCATTGCACTTTAGGTGACACATTGGCCTTCCTCTGATTTGTTGCATAACAGTGACCACACTGCAAGTTTAGTTGAGAGCCAACGAGTGCCTGGAAGTCAGCAGTGAAGTAGAAGGCTGGGCTGTGTAATAGCACCAGCTGGATATGGGGAGAGAACTGGTGGGAGGGGGGAAGGGTTTGGTGAACAGGGGAAAAAGAGTCAGTGTATGTGTACTTTAAAATGGGAACGTTCGGGAAGGATGGAGTCAAGAATGTTATTGCAGTGCTTGACTGGCCCAGTTGGATACCTGAAAATACTGAACCAATGTACAAAATGAGGTGGAATGCTGATATGAGTGTGTCAGCCCTAGGCCTCTTGCCATTCGTTTTCTAGGTGGACCCTCAATGCTAATTTTCTAGGTGTACTCCATCGCGTCACAGTACAGCCCCGTGTTGATGTATAGTAGCTTTTGTTTTGTGTATATGTACTGTCACAGCATCTCTTATGGTTAAAAGAGGGTCTTCTCAAGTTCTTCAGGACAGAGAACTGCAAAGTAAAACTGAGCTTTGTCTTTTAGGTTGCTTTCTTATTTACCATGCTGCAAACCAGTAAGATCATCATAGGACTGGTTTCCCTTCCCTGGGCTATGACACAGATGAAGATGTGAGGAAAAAGTTCTTCACTGAAAGAGTTGTGACTGCCTGGAACAGTCTTCCAGTGGAAGTGGTAGGGGTGAAAACAGTGGTAGGGTTCAGGCATGCATGGGATAGGCACAAAGTAATCTTGGTAGGAAAGTGGGAGGAGGGGGAGTCACTAGAGATCAGGTGGGGTCTGCGGTGACAGTATAGGCTGTGACAAAATGGGCAGACTGGGTGGGCCAAGCGGTCCTTATCTGCCAACAAATTCTATTTCAATGTTTCGATGAGGCACGCCGAATTCTGGGAAGGACAAAACCCATGTCTGTGGCTTACATTTTCAGCCTTTGCAGATTGTGTGAGTGGCAGTTTGGTACCATACTGTCCTACTTACAGGAAAATCACTCTAAAATCTTTCCTAGTGATTTGCATTTATTTCCGATGGTGCTTTGCATTAGTGGGGTATGCATAGTATTTAATTTCTGAGCAGTTCTTGCACACAAATGATTTGAGAATGTACTCTAATAACTGTAAGAGATCTGGTAACTGTATACAGATATAAAATTATATAAGATATTGTTTAACAATAAATATATTCCCCAGGACATATACCGCTGATGGGGCACCGTGATTATGGTTCTGTCATTAGGGTGCCCAAATAAGAGCAAATCTGACCCAGGCACCCAGGAGTTCTGGTTGCTATTCTCCATGCCACCTCTACCTGATATGCTAGAGTGGAGGTGATCATATTTTTATGGAAGTTTGGGGTGCATAGCTTCCCTACAAAGTGGGCAGAGCTCTCTATTAACTCCCCCAAAACCATTAGCACCTCTGTGTGTTCACACTGTGGTGCCTGGCATCCTAATTGATGACACCCTGTTGCCTGTGCTCCATTTTCCCACAACGCTTTTACAGGCACAATGTCGTAAGTGAACTAGGAGGACACATAAATGAGCTGGTATAGCCTCAGTATGCCCCTCCTGATAAAACATTTAAATAAATAGATGCAAACATAGTATAAATCATATTAATGATTGACATTTTTAAACAGTGGGACTTGAATTTAAATTCAAAATGACATGCTTGCTTTATAGAAAATTAGAGAACCCCCATTTGCTGGAAATTAGACCATCAGAATTTTAGAACTACTAGCAAGATAGACATTCTTATGTGTGTTACTGCAGTGCAGCAGGGTACCTTTACAACAAAATATAGCTGAGCTGCTCTGACCCCTGCAACACAGATGGGAAATTGCACTAATAGTGGTATGCATGCCCTACTGTGTGGTATTCACACATTATACTGTAAATCCCCAAAAGTATACAAAAACATGGGAAGAGGACATCCCGGGGAAGGAACAGCAGAGAGTGAAGAGGCGGCTGCTATCTTGGGGGAAGGGAAGTAACTACAACACAAAGTGCTTTCATTTTTAACGGTTTACATTGGTGTTTTTTCTAGGTTCTGGGGGCTCTGTGTATAGACGGGGAATTTTATTTTGGTTGCCTGATTGTTCTTATGTGGGAGCAGTGGGCAGCAACTTAGCTCCCACCCACTCTCCCTCCCCTCAACGCACCCACCCCTGTCCTCACCATACCTTTATAGGTGCCTGAGTCATACAACTTCCTGTATTTTCTTAAGAGGGTACCATACAAAAAACAATTAACCTGTAGGGGGCATCACTGCACGTGGAGAGCTGTTGTAGTAACAAGATCAATACATGAGGATATATTAGGGAGACAAAAGGGAATCTAGTAAGAACAGGATGTGGAGAGTGGTGCAATGCAGTGGTTATGGGCAGCCATATTCAGGCAGACCTTTAGGACTCTAAGGTGCTGACCTATCTGTATGAGCCTCTCTGGATTGAGGGAGGAGGTCGCCAGTCTCAGAGCTGAATTAGCCTGGGTCAGGACAGGCTTCAACCCCATCCAGGGGCCAACCAGTCCAAATCTGTTGCCCCAGAGGATGCTAAGAAAACAGGCCAAATAGATGATGGTGGGCTCAGGGAGGGTTAGGGAGGCTAACAAAAGGCACATCCCAACACCTACCCCAACTACATAACACCTATGCCCCACTGACTGAGAGAGACTGCCAATCTGAGGCACCCGAGTTAGTGGAAAGGACAGATGTGGTGGTCGACCAAGGTGGCGGCAACTTCAGCAGGAGGTGCAGAGGACCGCAGAGGAGGAGGAAGAAAATCCTGCTGGGGACTCAATAGTGAAGGGAATGCAGCTAAGAATGACAAGGGGGGGGGTCAGGGAAGTAAGGTGCCTACCAGGCACCACTGCAATGAGAGATGAGAGGAGGATCCTAGGGATCACCAGGAGGGCAGGAAGGAAGGGGGAGCTAGACGTCATTGTCCACTTAGGAAATAATGACCTGGCTGAGGAAGAACCAGAGGTGGTACAGGAAGACTTCAGGAGACTGGGGAGGGGTCTGAATCAGGTGGCTACATCCGTCACCTTCTTGGAGTTGCTACCTGTTAAGGGCATGGGTCACGCAGAGAGTGTCACACCAGAAACATCACGCGTGGTTGAAGAATTGGTGTGTTGAGGAAGGATTTGGATTCATTGGGGACTGGAGACCACCTGGAGGATGGGGAACTGTTCAAGGCTGACAGACTGCATCCATCCTGGAGAGGTACTCAGATCCTCAATGAAAAGTTTAAATGCTACGTTGTGGAGCATTAAAACTAGCCGGGGTGGGGTAGGCTGGTAGACAGGGAAAATAGCAGTCCACCCCCAAAGGCTAGCAGGGACACCAAGGAGCAGGAAAGGGAAAAATCAAAAAAAGACCCACATGCTAGGGAAACAGAAAAGAGATGGCAGAAGGGAAACTAGTAGCATACACATAGTGGGATATACAGACAGCAGGAAACACAGGCATAGGACAACAAGCAGAAACATCAGGAAGGTGATGTCCACAAATGCCAGGAGTTTGAGGAACAAGGTAGCTGAACTTGAGGCTGTCATAGTTGAGGAGAAGACAGATATAGTGGCGATAACAGAGACCTGTTTTAATGAAAATGCTGGCTAGGAAGTTGCAATACTGGGTATGCACTATTCAGGAGGGATAGAGCTGGAAAAAAGGGAGCGGGTTGTGCTGTATGTACAGGACACTGCTAAGGCAACAGAAATACCAAGAGACATTGGGGAGGAGGAGATGTTATGGGTAACACTGGAGGCAAATGGAGGGGTCATAATAAGGGCAGGGGTTATCTATGCCCCCACAAGGCAGGGGAGGAAGTGGATAAGGAAATGGGAAAGCCATTGAGGAGATGTCCAACAGAGGGTAGGTGATACTGATGGGGATTTCAACATGCCTGATGTGGACTGGGGCATCCCAGTGGCAACATCTAATAGGAGTAGGAGGTCCTGAAGAGCTGCAGGGGCATTGCTGAGACTGCTCATAGATGAACCTTACATGGAAGGGGCCACACTGGACCTGGTACTGTCAAACAGAGACGGTGTGACCAAAGTCACAGTGGGGACCCTTGGGAGAGCGATCACAAACAATATACTTTGAGTTAAGTGTAGGGGACAAGCATTCCACACCAAAACAAAGGTCCTAGATTTCAGGAGGGTGGACTTTAGGAAAATGGGGGAAGGAGTTAACAGTGCTCTGGCAAGGATATAGAATGGGGAGGGGGGAGAGGAACTGTGGAAGAAAATTAAGGAGGCATTAGAAGAAGCTGCGAGCCTATGTATTAGACAAGTATCAATGAATATGAATAGGAGGAGACCACTTTGGTTCTCACAAAAAGTAGCAGAGGTGGTCAGGGCAAAAAGAATAGCCTTCAAGCAGTACAAAACAACACAGGAGGAACAGGACAGGGAGATGTATGGGAGCAAAAGAAAAGAAGCAACAAAAGGGATCAGGGAGGCAAAGGCTCTGACAGAAGAGAACATAGCAAAGTCAGTGAGGAGGGGAGGAAAAACATTTTACAGATACATCAGCGAAAGAAGAAAAAATAAGGCAGGAATAGTGAGAATCAAGGGGGAAGGGTGAATGTGTGGAGGAAGACCAGAAGAAGGCAGACGTACTGAAGAAATATTTCTGTTCAGTGTTCATGAAGGAAGGGGAGGGAAATGGTCCACAGATAAAGGAGAAAGTAACAAACGGTGGTGGTGGTGGGGATGTGTGGACACGTGCCCCTTTACAGAGGACAGGGTACTTAAAGAACTGGCGAAATTAAGAGTGGACAAGACTATGGGACCTGACGGAGTACACCCAAAGATACTAAAAGAACTGAGGAAAGAACTGGCTGTGCCCCTGGCAGCCCTGTTCACTCTATCCTTGGATACACTGATAGTACCAGGAGATTGGAGAAGAGCAGATGTGGTACCAATCCACAAGAGTGGGAGCAGGGAGGAGGCAGGGAACTATAGGCCAGTACGCCTGACATCGGTGAGGGGGAAGGTAATGGAGAAATTAATAAAGGAAGGAATGGTGGTGTACCTGACCAGTAACAAATTGCAGGATCCAAGACCGCATGGATTCACAGGGGGAGATCATGCCAAACTAACCTAATCAAGTTTTTTGACTGGGTGACAAGAGTCTTGGATCGGGGGGAGCAGTGGATAGGACCCACTTGGATTTCAGGAAGGCATTTGATATGGTCCCACACAGGAGATTAGTCAACAAGTTGAATAGTCTAGGGGTGGGTGCAAAGGTGGTGATGTGGGTGTAGAACTGGTTAAGCAACAGGATCCAGATGGTAGTAATGAATGGGGGAGATCAGAAGAGAGGGAGGTGACAAGTGGGGTACCGCAGGGGTCAGTCCTGAGGCCATTACTATTCAATGTATTCATTGGAGACATTGCAGATAGACTGGAAGGGAAAGTATGCCTTTTTGCAAACAACACAAAGATCTGCAACAGGGTGGACACACAAGAGGGAGTGGATAGGATGAGAAGAGACTTAAACAAACTAGAGGAATGGTTAAAGGTATGGCAGCTGGGGTTTAATGCTAAAAATGTAAATTTATGCATATGGGGTGCAAGAATCTAGGGGCAACTTACCAACTAGAAGGGGAAGGAATGGCAACAACTAACCAGGAATAGGACCTAGGAGTCATCATAACAGAGGACCTCAAGGTGTCTAGTCGGTGTGGTAAAACAGTGGGTAAGGCAAGCAGGATGCTGGGATGCATTGGGAGAGGAATAACAAATAGAGAGAGGGAAGTAATTTTGTCCCTATATAGGTCACAAGTGAGGCCACTCCTTGAGTACTGCGTCTGGTTCTGGAGTCCCTATCTCAGAAAAATATCAACCAGGTGGAGGCAGTGCAGAAAAGAGCTACCAAAATGGTTCAGGGCATGCATCAAAGAAATTATGAGCAAAAGCTCAGGGAATTAAATATATACTCACTGGAGGTAAGAAGGAAGGGGACATGATAGAAACATTCAAGTATGCCAGAGGAATAAATACGGTAGGGAGACCAGCTATCTGCAGGAAAGAATGTGCACTAGGACTAGGGGTCACAGTGTGCGGCTAGAAGGGGGAGATTCAGAGGCAGTGTGAGAAGTACTTCACAGAGATGGCAGTTGAACTCTGGAAAGGCCACCAGAGGAAGTGGTGGGGCAAAACCCATGGGGGCATTCAAGCATGCATGAGATAGACACGGACCAATGAGACTAGGACAGAAAGGAAGAATGGAAGCAAAGAGGTCTGGCAGGATCTGATGGAAGGAAGCAAGACATTTCTTAAAGCTAAACCAGCGCAGACTGAATGGACCTGGAGGTCCTTTTCTGCTGACAACTACTGTGTAACTATGTAACTGTGTAAAAACAGATTTTACCTTCACGAAATTTGCCAGCAACATACTAAGGAGTCAAACATGACCCTCAAGTGACCTGAGTCCATTCCTGAACCTGGGTTGCCGGTATGGTGCGAGGTGTGGCGTCCAGTGCCTCAACCCTCAGTGCCACTGGGTCAGCCGCTGTGAGAATTTTATAATGGTTATAAAAGTGTTTGGAATGTTTAGAAATAAACAATTCTGACTGGCAATAAATGATATAATGATTTATTTTTATCTTTTCTTTTTTTCCAATCTTTTTTCTGCTCCACTTTGACCCCGAGGAACTCTCTCGAGCTTCCACTGGCCCCCAGCTCTACCTCTGGGTCTGGAACTCCTCATTCTCCTGGCACCATCCTGGATAACCCCTGGCTCTGAGCCCTGTGGTAGGGCTGTCCTTTCTGCCCAGGGTGCTCTATCTAGAATTCGGGCCGGGATGGGCTCGGCAGTCGAGTGAGTCCGGCCATTGAAGTGTGGCTGAGGGGTGGAGCCATCGCCTATCCTCGAGAGCAGGGATTTTTTTTCCTTAGTTTGTGCCCTTGGTCCCCCGCCCCCACCGATGTGCAATGACAGCAGGGAACATCTTGCCATGACTCTGCAGCCCTCTAGACAAGCCCTGTAGCATTGTGGTACCTCCGGTCTCCACCAGAGGTCACTGCGGTGCCAGGCATAGTCCCTGGATCCCCCTCCCCCCCCGAGGAAGGAGAGCTGTCCTCCAGATGCTCGATCCTTCCTCTCCCCTGCCGACCCCTGGCGGCCCAGGCTCGCCCCAACCCGGTCACTGGCATGTCGCGAGGTGTGGCATCCAGCCAACCCTCAGCACCACCGGCTGGCTGATATAATGGTTTATAATGTCAGAAAGCTGGGAAAGCGGAAAACAGGAAGGAAACTGAGGGCTAATGGTTGTGGGAAGGGGTTACAGTGTTTTTTTTGCAGCACTGCTATGCAGTGCTCAGAAAGATGGATCTATAGTAGTAACAGAGATCACTACAACGCATGGATTGATAATCCCTTCTTAATCACAGTGTTAGAAAAAGAGCATTTAGGAGAATATATACAGTACCAAGAAGTAACTATACGGTACCAGGATATAAACATTGCATTGCTAAACAACCATATATCTTTTAATTTGCTTTTTATTGCCCAATCACTGCATATTATAATCATTTAATATACCTTACCAGTTAGTAGTGTAACAAAATGTCAAAAGGAACTATCAGATGATGAGAGCTACATTACGTGTTCTTTTTAAAGAAAACCCTGAAAGTCATACCAAAGTTTTGCACTGGAGTAAAAGTATAAAGTTAATCTTTCTGTTTATTACTTTGCATAAAGTCCCTCAATGAAAAAGTAACCCCGAACCCATTTTCTGTTCAAGTGTATCCGACCATCTATATGGGAGGGTTGTCAACAAAGGCTGTCTGACCTAATGTAAGCAGATGGAAAGGTTGGATGCCACGCAGGTTCTCAGTGTGATAGTCAGTTATCAATAAATGGACCATCTTACACAAGGGTGTCAAGAGGGACAAGAGGTCTCCAGACAGATAAACCAGGCAAAACAGACATCAAGAGAAGACTCTCTTCAACTGAGGAGAAGAACAAACCCCAGCTGGGTACCCTTAGTTGTAACATATCATCCAGGCCTACCTCCTCTGCAACATTTTATTAACAAGCACTTCAAATTACTGCAACAATGCTCCCGGGACAGTGAGGCATTCCATGTCCCACCTTTCTAGCTTTCAATTCCACCTCCTCTGCAAAATTAAATTCAAACTGCCAGCCTAGGATGTTTCAAATGTTGTTCCAGGACCTGTGCTACTTGTAAGTACACAAGTAAACATAGAAACATAGAATTTGATGGCAGATAAGGACCGCTTGTCCCTCCTAGTCTGCCCATTTCCTACCTAAAGGGTAAGCTGCAGATCCTAGTTAACCAACAGCATACTTCCTCCTACCCCCCACTAGGATTGCCTTATGTCTGTCCCATGCATTCTTGAATTCCCCCACTGTTTTTGACTCCACAACCTCCTCGGGAAGGCTGTTCCATACATCCACAGCCCCCTCCATGAAAAAATACTTAACTCACATTAACTCTGAGCTGTCCCCCCTCTATCTTCAAATTGTGCCCCCTTGTTCTTGCACATCTCTTTTTCTGAAAGATGCTACCCCCTTGGACCTTGTTGATTCCCTTGAGGTACTTGAAAGTTTCTATCATGTCCCCCTCCTCCTTTCCTCGAGGGTATACATATCAAGCTCCTTTAATCTATCTTTGTATGTCTTCTGGTGCAGACCCTGCACCATTTGGATGCCTCCTCTGGTCAGCCTCCAACCTGTCTCTGTTTTTGTGAGATGGGGTTCCAGAATTGCACATAAGTACTCCAGATGGGGTCTCACCAAATGTCTGTACAGAGGGATAACAACTTCCTGTTTTCTACTGGTGATTCCTCTCCTATGCATCCCAGGTCTCTTTCCATTTTGTTGTTGTTAGTATCTCACACCCATTGTGTACTCTTCCCTGGGTTTCTGTTTCCTAGGTGCATTGCTTTGCTTTTCTTTGCGTTGAATCTAAGCTGCCATACATTTGACCATTCCTCCAGCCTTGCCAAGTCCCTTCTCATCCTTTCTACCCCACCTTGTGTATCAACCCTATTGCAGATCTTTGTGTCGTCTGTGAAGAGACATACTTTTCCTTCCAGACCCTCTGCAATGTCACTTATAAAGACATTAAAATGGACTGAGCCCAGCACTGAATCCTGCAGTACCCCTCTAGTAACCCCCATTTCTTCACTCTGGACTCCGTTTCCTAGTACCCTCTGTGTTCTGGTGTCCAGGCAATGTTTTACCCAGGCTACCACCCTGGTACCCACTCCCAAGCTGGCTAATTTGTTTATTAAACTTTTGTGCGGGACTGTGTCAAATGCCTTGCTAAAGTCTAGGTAGGCCATGTCCACAGCCCCTCCCTGGTCAACTGCTTTGGTCACACAGTCAAAGAAATCAATTAGATTCATCTGACATAACCTTCCCACTGTGAATCCATGTTGCCTTGGGTCCTGTGGCCCACTGGCCTCTAGGTACTCAACAGTTCTTTCCTTCAGTAGTGATTCCATCATTTTCCCTACCACTGAGATCAAACTGACAGGACAGTAGTTTCCTACCTCTGTCTTGCTTCCACTTTTGTGATGGGGAATCACATCCACCCTCCTCCAGTCCTCAGGTACCACACCATCCTCCCATGATTTGTTAAAAAGGCTATTCAGTGGTGTTACTAGTTCTCCCCTTAGTTCTTTTAGAATTCTGGGGTGAATCCCATTGGGCCCTAGTGCTCTGTCCACCTTCAGTTTTAGGAGTTCTTTCAGAACACTTTCTTCTGTGAAAGGACTGATATCAACTCCCCTATCCAGGGTGCTTCTATTGACTGGATTACATACCTTCCCCTCCTCTTCCTTTGTGAAAACTGAGCATAAGTATTCATTCAGTATTCCTGCTTTTTCACAGTTCCTCTCTGCCCACCCACCCTCCTCTTTATTCAGCCTCAGTATCCCTCCCTTTGTCTTTTTTCGCTCCCTAATGTACCTATAAAAGGTTTTATCCCCCTTCTTAAGCGAGTTGGCTATCTTTTCCTTGGTTTGGGCCTTTGCTATTCTGACTGCCTTCCCTGCTTCCTTCTGCTTTAACTGGTACAGTTCTCTGTCCTGCTCCTTCTGTGTTTTCTTATGCTTCCTAAATGCTGTCTTTTTCTCCCTAACCTTCCCCATACCTCTTTTGAGAACCATAGCATTTTTTTTCTTTTGTTTTGATTTGTTTATTTGCTTCACACAAAGGCTTGTTACCTCTGTAATAGCAGTTACGATGTTTCCCCATTATTGCTCTGCCCCTCCTTCTTGCCTGTTTGCTAGTGCTTTTCTGAGGCACTCTCCCATTTTGACAAAATCATCCCTCCTGAAGTCCAGTACCTTCACTTTTGTATGGCTTGACTCTACAGCTGAGTTTATCGTGAACCACACTGTTTGGTGGTCACTTGTTCCCACATGGCTACCCATTTCTAGATTTGAGATCCTCACTCTGTTCCCATTTGAGAGTACCAGGTCTAAGATTGCTCCCTCCTGAGTGGGTTCCAACACTAGCTGTCTGAGGCATGCCCCCTGTAGGGCATTGAGAATGGCCCTGCTCTTGGATGTGGCTGCAGCAAAGGTGCTCCAGTTAACATCTGGTATATTCAAGTCCCCCATCAGCAATATCTCCACTTTCTCTGCCATCCTAAGGATGCCTTCTATTATTTCCTTGTCCATTTCCTCCCCGAGACGGGGTCTGTGCGGACTGTGGTGCCATTTCCAGTCTCCAGGGTGACCCACAGTGCCTCCTCTCCTCTCTGTTTACCCTTTAGTTCCATTGATTTGATCCCTTCCCTACTTCTCCTCCTACTCTTCTACCCTCCCTGTCTCTCCTGTAGATTGTGTACCCTGGTATGTTGACATCCCAGTCATGGTTTTCTGTGTACCATGTTTCTGTGACTGCCACAATATCTAGGCGTCCTTCTTCCATCAAGGCCATCAGTTTAGGGAGCTTATTACCCAGACTACAGACATCGGTTCTCCTTACCCTCTGTTTTTTGATGGCCTTACCCCTTTTTGCCCCATCCCTGTCCTTATTGCTTTTGTCTTTTTCTCCATTTACCACTGCCCTTCTCCCTATCGACTTCTCTATCTTAGTGTTTACCTCACTAACTACACTGATTTTGTTTTGGAGGGGGGCTAGGATTTCCCTTCTCCTTTTCAGTGCCTCCCCCCTTGGCTAGTTTAAATGCTTGCCAATGAAGGATTTAAACCTATCGCCTAGGATCCTGGGTCCCCTCCTGGACAGGTGCAAACCATCGCGCCAGTATAGGCCTGCATCCCTGCAAGTGGACTCCCAGTCCCCAATGAAGCCAAAACCCTGAGCTCTATACCAGTTTTTCAACCACTGATTGAATCCCATGGTGCGGAGTACTCAAGCCTCACGCATACCATAGACAGGCAGCACCTCCGAGAAGGTTACCATGCATGCTACTTGTCTAAGGACCCTCCCCAACTCCACAAACTCCTCCTGCACTGCTCTGATCCCTTTCCCAGCCAGGTCATTTGTCCCTAGGTGGACAATGACATTCAGCTCCCTCCCCTGTGCAGCTGCTCCCACAATCCTGAGGATTCGCTCCATGTCCCTCCAAGCCATGGCACCAGGCAGGCACCTTACCTCCCTCCCTCTCCCCTCCATCCCCCAGTTCTACACTCCTAACCATGGAGTCCCCCACCAGGAGTTGTTTCCTTCCTCTGTGGGGTCCCATGCCACCCTCCTGTGGGTCTCCTTTGTGGAGGTTCCCAGCATCCTCCTTGGTCTCCACTGCGGGTGCCTCCATAGAGGAAACACAACCTCCCAGAATGGCATATGAATTGTGGATAAGTACAAATGGAGGGATGCGCCTCTGTTCCACCACCCTCACCTGCCCTGAGCCCACTGTGGTCCAACCGCTCCTCTTTCTTGGCAACCTCTGAGGCAGCAGTGGTGGCCCTGGTGATTCCTGAGTGGGAAAGGAGGTCCCCTGAATCCTGGCCAACTCAGCCTGGAGATGAGCAGCCTCCTACCTCAGCCCAGAGAGGTGCTTGCAGATGGGAAAACACTGCATCCTCCAGAACGTCTCCCAGAAGACTGCTGCTCCACAGCCACTGCATTGCACCACTCCCATCATGTCTTATTTGTAGCCTCTTAACTGTTGTTTTGTATATTTACTCTTTCCTCTCTCTCTCTTTATTATTTTTTTTCATAGAATTTTTTTTTCTCCCTACTTTCCTACTGCTTCCGTGTCCTTAAAGCTCCTGATCTTCCTGTTCTGGGACAGTAAGTTCCTATATTCCTTAGTAGTCTCCTTCTTACTTGTTCAGAGTCAGACTTCCAGCAGCTTGAGGGGGGTGGAGAGCTACTCTTTTCCTTCAAGGATGGTGATTTTTTGTGCCTCTGTGATCACTCCTTTCCTGCTCCCAAACAGGAAGTTCCTGTTGCCAAGTCAAATCCTGTGCCTGAAAAAGTAGAACCGGCTAAGGGTGGGGGGTGGGCAATATAGTTCCAGTAAAGTTCTAACAGTACATAAAGTACAGAAAGGAATCTTATCATCTTTCAAAGCCACTTAACAGGAGCCCTTTACAAGATCTAAGGACTCCTTACTTCTAGTACAAAGCAGGTGATGCACCTAATAACCTGTAAACAGTGCAAAATACGTATGCAGAGCAAAGAAAATGCCTCAGAACAAGACTCAACCGCCATAAACATATGCTTACCAACACCCTAGAAATGTCTGAACCTGAGCATTTTAATTAACCAGGCCATGATAAACTGGAGGATTGTTTTGCAGTTAATTCCTTTTATTACATTTTAAAACAAGCAATACTAATACATAAGCATCTCTAAGCAGCAAAAAAAGTACCAAGGCAAGACAGCCCAATAACAATATATATCAGCCAGGTTTACATCAACCACTGAAGAACCATACGAAAGAATACGTACAGCAAATATGGTATACAGACAATCACCTTGGGGGGAGAATGTGGGGGGTTGAGGTCTCTGGGTCCTTGAGCAACTGACTAAAATGGTAGGTCTAAGGTAAGTCAGTGAGTGCATGTCGGGAGCCCTAAAAAGGGGCCCACACACCATGACAGATCTCTGTTGTTTTGCTGGCAAAATGGGACATTCTTACCAGATTTATCAGGTTCCAAAGCCATTGTGCTCCAGGTGGAATAGTCTCGCCCTCCAGCTCTGCAAACTCAGTCTTCTGTGCTGTCAATATAGCTGAGGTCTGCATAAGGTAAAGAGTGTAAAGAGTGGGAGGGAACCCTTATAGATACAGAGGGGGGCAAAATAGGTAAGTAGTTCGAAGGATACTAGAGCAGCATTTGTGAATGTGCTGCCAGAATGAAGAAGGCTTACCACAGGACCAACAGACTTGCATTAGGTCAGCTCCAGGTTACTGATAAATATCAAAGACTTAATTGAGCTTTGAGATTAAAAATCAAGTTTTGCCACAGAAAGCTCATTGGCATGTAATCTCTTTGTGGATGGGCTGAACAGTTTTTCCAGTACACTCAAGCTTTGTCTCACACTGTGAAGGAAGTTAACTTTTTAAATATTTTTTTAAATATCTGTCTAGTTGATCCTGCCTTCAAAATGACCAAGATCTGTGTGGTTGGTCCTGCCACCCATACCTTTCGAGTGCGACTTTCACAGAGCGGCTATGCCATCGACCTGCAACTTTGCAGAATGCAGTTTGCACTGTAATATAAAACAAAAAAAAAGAAAAAGAAAAAAACCCACAAAAGTAAAGAAAAAAACAAAAGGAGAGATAGGCAGTGTGTGTGTGTGTGTGTGTGTCTCTCTCTCTCTCTCTCTCTGTCTCTGACAGAAGTGCTGCACTAACTGAACTGTGCTGAAAGGAAAAAAAATGATCACCAGTAATTAAATAAAATAATACATGGCTGGGTGTGTGTAGACAATTTTTACACACCCTCAGTGTGGGATGCTTTTATTTATGTAGCATCCCACACCTCGGGTGTGCGTAAAATTCTGGTTACACACGGCCACCCATGTATTATTCTATATATATATATCGACATGCATATGTCGATATACAGTAATATGTATAACTGTTCAAATCTTACAGCTTTCAAAATGTAGCTTCAAGTATTATAAAAATATCATATACGATAATTTTTTTGAAATGGTTGGAAGATACTAGTGGCTGTTCTGTTTCAGAATAAACACATTATTTTCTAGTTTTCTATGAGAGCTGCTTTGCTCTGATTTCCTGTACAACCAGTATAAGTCTATGGTAACAATATCTCTGTAGGAGTCACCATTTTCATGTAAAATATAGGAATCCCTGCAGATCTGGGTCTGTGGTAGGATTTTGATGGAGTACATGAGCAGTGTTTAACTGCACTGCAACAGGGCAGAGGCAGCAGCTGCAGCACAAACTTTCATGGATCAGCATGAAAGTGCACAGTGTAAAACTAAGCTGCAAACCTGGAGACCTGGGTTTGAATCCCACAGCCCCCACTTGCATACTGTGTGCCCCTGAGCAAGTCACTTAACTTCCTTGTGCTCCCAGATTGCACCTGTAAACAGGCTTTCAGCTTAGGTGTCTCCTGGTAAAACAAAGGTTAAAATGTGAGTTTGTGTTAAAACCCACACTGCAACAAAGTAACTTGTGCATATTGCCTGGATCAGTTACTTACATGTCTGGGTGGATGCCCTACACAGTCTGCAGACGTTGACTAGCACTTGCACATTGTCAACCCTTTCACATCATATTATTTCTAGTGGAAAATCGACATTTTATGATTGCTTATCTTCTAAAATCCATTGATGAAGCTGGTTGTTTTATCTGCCTTCTTACTTTAGTAGAACTGAAATATATGCTAATGTATAGTTATAATCAAACTTTCTTTGTTTAAAACCCAGACTCAGTTCTTACTACATACTTCGAAAATTAGAAATGCCCCCATACAGTGCAGTCACTCATGATGCAATAGTTGCCTCTACTCCCTTGCACAGTAAGAGGCTAGACTGAGTTGGGGCTGTTCCCAAGTCCAGGAAAGATGCAGTGGGAGCTGATCAAGGAATGTAAACAAATACATTTTTGTGTGGTAACACCAGTATTGTACGCAGTCTGTACTTAAGCAACAATGAACAAGAGGATATGCTTTCATATTTAGATAAGCCTGCAGTGGGATTGGAATTCAACGTGGTATGAAGTGGGATCACAGCATTTGTCCACTCATATTTGCCATGGTCATCCAGTTTAACCTGTAAAAAAAATTAAATGTAATACAACTTTTATTCTTATATAGGATAAAAATACCATCAGGGTGGAGCCCTTTTTACAAGCTAGTCCTGCGCTAGGTACAAGTTTCAAAAGATACATTATGAGACAACATACAAACATCACTTTGAGCAGTAACATATAAAGGAAACTTATTTGGTTATTCATATGAGGAAAACAGGATACAAATGAAAACAAACGTGTTTGATACAATGATATCTTTCTGATTGCTGGATTGAAAATTTTTTAATAAACTGATAAAAGGTGTAAAAAAGTTTTAAAACTTTTAAAAAAAGAATCCGAATCAAACTACCAGCTGTATGGGCAATTGCTGCAGAATGTGACCAATTATAACGTGTTTTTAAAACTAGGGATACTTCGAGGCTTAAAGGGGGTAATAGTGTCCCTTTAACTTGGCCATATGGACCTATACCTGCCCTTGGCAGATTTCATCTGGGCCAATGCAAACTCTTTGAAAATGAGTGCAGGTATAAGGTAAGTGCATGGCTTGGAAAATCTGGCCCCCAGTATCCTAGCTAGCATTCTTTCTATCCATAAAACAGATTGTTATGTAATCATCCACGTTTGTGTCATAGGATGTTATAATGGGGGAGCGGTAGAACCTTTGCAGTCTGTGTTTCAGTGTCAAATGTTTCAAAGCTGTAAGAAACTGAATACATTCCATGAATTACTATCTATCTCACTGTTTTGTAAAGCACTTTTAAATACACTGTGCATGAAAAAGACATATTTATTGTATTGTGTCTATACTGCATCTGCTTGAGCCTGTTTGTATTGTTCTCTCAACCTTTTATGACATTGTCTCAGGACCTAATTTTGTGTAACAATTGTCCTTGTGTATCATACTTTGTATTATGCTGTCTTTAAACTGTGTATTGTATACCCTGTGTTCCCCCAGGACACATCTGGAATCGAGCAGTAGCTTGCTCAGTATGCCTTCCTGGTTAAACGCTTAAATAAATAAATAAATATAAAACCACAATTCATTCATTCATTCATACACTCATTCAGATGTGGTTTACCCACATCTAGGTTTTATGATCTCTTGCAAACCCATTTCCCCCAAACAGCGTTTTTAGAAATCTGAACTTTCTGTTGCTATGATGCAAAAATGGCTGCCTTGGACTGAATGAAACAAAAAAGTTAAAAAAGCAGCGTGTTTCATTTGTAACTGCCTTTATAATGAATGCATTTGAAGTAGTAAGGGTGCATTGCAAAGTATATTACATATTTCATTAGACTGGGACTCCCTTGACACAAGAAGAAACAAAGTATGCTTGACTACAATATTTAGTATGTTAAAGTCAAACAGACTGTTGCATTTGAGTTAATAACTAGTAAAACCACAGCACAACTGTGGGCTGTATGGTATTGGGTTGAGAAAGCACCATGAGCCAAAGATCTACACTTCTTATGGTGAAATGACATTTAGATATACAGTAGTGTGGTGAGGTCCTGGAACACCCTTCCACTAAAGTTACACCTTTATCAGTTTATTAAAAATTTTCAATCCAGCAATCAGAAAGATATCATTGTATCAAACACGTTTGTTTTCATTTGTATCCTGTTTTCCTCATATGAATAACCAAATAAGTTTCCTTTATATGTTACTGCTCAAAGTGATGTTTGTATGTTGTCTCATAATGTATCTTTTGAAACTTGTACCTAAGCGCAGGGACTAGCTTGTAAAAGGCTCCACCCTGATGGTATTTTTATCCTATATAAGAATAAAGTTGTATTACATTTAATTTTTTTACAGGTTAAACTGATGACCATGGCAAATATGAGTGGACAAATGCTGTGATCCCACTTCATACCACGTTGAATTCCAATCCCACTGCAGGCTTATCTAAATATGAAAGCATATCCTCTTGTTCATTGTTGCTTAGTACAAACAGCAGGCTTAGCTAGCCCAATGGCACAGAGGGATGAGGCACTTGGCACCTTACATCTCTCACACTGGTGACCCGGTTCAGGAATTTGCTTGGACCACTGGGGTCAGTAGGGAGGGCTGGGAGTAGGATCAGTGACCGTTTGGCAGCTCTCCTCTCCCAGATTGGGGAGGTTTGTCTTCCCGACATTTGGCTGCCACCAAATGGAGCTTGATGATAGTGTCATGCAGATGGGGGGCAGGTGCTAGGCCGGATGGATGGAGTGGGGTCAATGGTTCTGGCACGTAAGCATGCCTCCATGGGTATATATGCCTGTGTCACTGAAGTCCTGGGGTATTAAGGGAGAAAAACAGGGAAAAATCCATGCATCTCCATCACTGTATGTGACAGCCCTTGGTACCCTTGGGTCCCACACTGTGAGGATCCCAGCAGGTCTGATGGCCGGGGGAGCAGGAGATAGGACTGGGGGTCCCTAGCCAGTGCTTGAAGTCAGGAGCAGGTGGCAGTGAGCTGGCGAACCACTAGATTAGATGAAAAAAACTACAAAACATAGCCTTGTCATATACAGACATATCCATCTGCTCCTTGATGAAAGCTCATTGCAGAGCTGGAGTGCTGGGGGGCTGGATGGTCAAGAGGTCTGTCTCTGTGTCAGTGGTATCCATTTGCATTTAGCATTACACAGTGTGTATACTTTTGGTGGAGGCTTGCACTTTGTGACTGCTGAGTACTGATTTATACAATGAACTGCCTGTACTCTATCAAGCAGCTATGGTCTGCAGTCACTGCTTTTAGCTCTCATTTTCTTCTGGAGTGCAGTTCAAAGTGTATTGTGAGTATTGAAATATAGCTGGCGCCCACAAACTGCACCCCCTCCCAGCACCATAAAGCGACTTAACTGTGTAGCTTTTTGACATACACAGTATTCTTTCTTTTCTCCTCCTCTTTGGGGTAGAGGGAGCAGATGCCTATTTTCCCTATTTTGTCCCAGAACCCCCCCCAACCCAAACACAGCTGCAACAAGTACAGGGGGTGATCTTCTCTGAGATCCTCCAAAGTCACAGCCATACATCCACCTCAGGAAGTCTTACAAAGTGATGCTCTACAGCCGTAACTCCCCAGAGAGCAAGCTCATTGTATCAGCTCTGTGCTTACACTCCAGTGGCCAACTGAACAAGAGAAGCATTGTTCCTCCTCCAGCAGTATGCCCCTGTGTAGAAGAGCAGTGCACTGCTGCTGAACCAGAGGCCAGCTGGTTGCTGTTGCTCTTCAAAGTGATATCCTCCTACTCAGCTGAATGTTTGAGAAATTGGCTGATTTGTGACTTTATCCAGAAATGTGATGTAATCGAATATGGCTGTTGCACTAATCTGTAATTAATTTAGTACTTCTGGAAGCTGTGATTGCTTCAACTATGCCATCTAACAGATGTGCTCTCCTCAGGGTTCCTCTGCATTGTCAAGGATTTCTATGCCCCAACTAAGATTTATCTAAATCTAGATCTCCTTCTATACACTGGGTCACAGCACAGGTGTTGTACATGTGCTGACTTCAAACACAGGTCCTTTTCTCAAAAGGAAGGTACCACACATGTTTTAGAGGTTTGCTATAGACACAGGATTGGCTCTGTTTTTGAAGTAGTGGGAATAATGCATCAGAAAGCTGCTGTTTGTAAGTAGCATTGATTTCTTTTACTTTTTGGCTTGGAACAGAAAACTGAGCTGAAGCTAATTTCCAGGTGTGCCCTGGGAACACAGGGAGATTAAGTGAATTACTCATGGTCAAACAGTATGCATTTGACGGTTGTAAGTTTCAAACCTAGGTCTGCAGGTTTTCCAGGTTTGTAGCTTTTTGCTCTGACATCTAGGCTATTCTGCCTCCAGCATATTAGTATGCTCTTGGATGCTTCAACGCTGGTGGTACATAGTGGCTCAGTAGTAGCTTGTTGCTCAGTAGCACAGGGGGATCCAAGGCTCAGGTGCTTCACTTCCGAAGTCATGACCTGTACATGCCAGATAGAGGGCAAATAATCATCATGTGAGGTAATTTTATGAGTAGAATTTGGTGTTGGCAACCAACAAAACTCTCAGCAGAAGTAAGGTGCAACAGCATAAACCTGCTAGAGGTGGTCCACAGATGGGTGATGAAAATAAATGGTTAAGGGTCAGCAGAGCAAGACATACAAGGAGGGACTGGAAGATCTCTACATGTACTCACTTGAGAAGAGCAGGGGAACGGGGGGATTGACATGACTGAGACCTTCAAGTACCTGAAAGGCATCAATAAGGTGAACATGGAGAACCTCTTCCATCTTAGTGGGAACAAAGCCACAAGGAGGCACTGCTTTAAGCTGGCAGGGGGAAAGTTCAAGAGGGAGATATGAATGCACTTCTTCATGGAGAGAGTGGTTACATGGTGGAATGAACCACCCTCAGAAGACATAGTCAGCCTGGAGATGGTAGATGGATTTAAAGAGTGTGGGATAGGGTGAAAGGGACAGTCAGAGCCAAAAAGGGAGGACAAGAAAAAGGAGGGCTTGGAGGGGGAGGGGCAGAACCCTCAGTAATCACTGATAAAGGTCTCCACAACACAAGCAGATTTGATAGACCACTAGACATTCTTCTGCTGGGATTATTCAAATGTTTATACATTTGTATGATGCTAGTGACATATTCAGAGTGCTGTGAAAGTGGGATAGGGAATAGAAGAGGAGAACCTAAATAAAACAAGCATTTGTCAATGCCGAATGTTTGCTTGCTGGCATTGGCATTGGTAGTGTAGGAGTTACAGAGCTGCATAATAGGAATGGCAATGAAGTATTGAACTAAAGCCAACCCCATCACCACCCTGCAGATAGCGACAGGCATTGGGGTGTGCCTTTGGGTTATCAGGCATAACGGCCAAGCCATTTTACCACATCCTACCGTGCAGACACCGACAAGTGTCACGGTGTGCCTTGGGGTCTTTGGCCGTTATGTGCACCCCATTCCATCAGGAAATATTGTGAGATGGGTGTGGTATAGGAGAATGGGGTGAACTTTGGGGCCCGAAGAGTCCAAAGCACACCTCCATGCCTCTCAGTGGCTGCAGGGTGTGGGTGGGGGTGGAATGGTATGAGCATTGCAGGTGACAATCCCAACTCACAGCCCTGATGCCTGTCATTCTCTACAGGGTGGGGTGTTATGGTTGGAAACCCTAACGCCTCAGGCATTCGTTGGTATTTTCACTCCAAATTTTCAACATGGGTTTGTTGTGACCCCACCTCATGAACAGTGGCAATATCAGTTTGTTAGGCGAAAACTGCTTTTGCACAGCGACTACGGCATTTGTCACCACAGGTGCAAAAAACACATTCTGAACAGGATACGAAAAATGACAGCTGTACTGTTCATGGGGAGGTGTAAAAAATGGCAGTGTTGAAAATCTACAGTGAAAATATTAAAAACTGGTGAAGTCAAGCGCATGAGAAACTGTGCAACGTGCACCCGTAATGTAATTAGTTTGGGAAATTGTTTACAGCAGATTGTCAACACAGGCATTTTGGGACCTCCGATCATGAACAGTGTCACTGTGATTTTCTTTATCTGTCCCAAACAATGATTTCCCACAGCTGCCACGCATTTCTGTGCTGAAAGTGTGAAAACACATTTCAGCCATGTTGTGAAAAATGACAGTTGTACTGTTCATAAGGAAGTGTGGACAAATGCCACTGGTGAAAATGTGGACTGAAAATATTACAAATTCATGAACTTACGAGGGTGCGTGGAAACTGCGCAATGCTCACTCGTAACACAGTCATTTTTAGGAATTTTTCACCAAATTTTCAAAATAGCCATTTTAAGACCTCTGCTCATGAACAGTGTCATTGTGATTTTCTTAATGTGTCCCATACATTGATTTCAGACACCGACTCGCCATTGTGCGCCACATAGGCGGAAACATGTTTTGGGCAAGATATGAAAAATGACAGCTGTACTGCTCATAAGGAGTGTGAAAAAATGGCAATGTTGAAAATCTGGGTGAAAATATTCAAAATTTGAACTATATGAGCATCACGTGGGATCAACACAACAAGCGGCTGAGTAAAACAGTCATTTTGGGAATTTCTTCACCAAATTTTAACATAGCCATTTTAACACCTCTGCTCATGAACAGTGTCACTGTGATTTTCTTAATGTGTCCTGAACATTGATTTCGCACACCAACTGCACCATTGTGCGCTACATGCGCAGAAACACATTTTGGGTGAGATGTGAAAAATGACAGCTGTACTTCTCCATAAGGAAGTGTGGTCAAATGGCAATGTTGAAAATATGGGTGAAAATATTAAAAATTTGCGAACCTCTGACAGTGCGTAGGAACAAGCGTAACCGCAGCTCATAAAACAGTCATTTTAGGAATCTTTCACCAAATTTTCAACATAGGCTTTTGAGAGCCCACCTTATGAACACTGGCACTGTCATTTCGTTAATCTGTCCGAAAGGTGATTTCGCGGTGACTGTGAGATCACCCTTTCGGCTCGATTAACGCCATGACAGTGACAGAATTCATGAGAGGGGCCCCAAAACCCCATGTCGAAAATTTGGTGCCAAAATTCAAAAATGACTGAGATATCAGCAAAGTTGAAAAAACCCTATTTATTACATTATACAGCTTACTGGCATTTCCTCAGTTTGGGTCGGCTTTGAAGAGTGCAGACGTGTTCCCGGTCCACAAGATTGTCGCACGAGGTCGGAGGTAGGTATGGAGTGTGGGGTGTGGGAGGCAGGGTGGGAAGTGGGTGGGCGTGGGTGGGGCAGAGACAGCGAGAGACCGTTTTTGTGTTGCAGGTTTGTTTTTACAAAGGAGGAGGCAGCGGGAAGTTTGCCACGCTAGGGTGGGCTCCCAGTGTGGCACAAGGGCTGACTGGTGGGGGCGTGGGTCGACAGGGTTGGGCACCCCGTCATTGACAGCATCTGTTGCCATGCTGGGGTGGGCTCCCAGCGTGGCACCCTGTACTCTGGGGGAGACGGTGAGCCGACAGGATTGGCCACCCGTCCATTCTCATATTAGCCACACTGGGGTGGGCACCAACGTTGCATGTAAAACTCTGTTTGGGTTGGGGGCAGCACAGCCGACAGGATTGGGCACCCGTCAGCTATACACATTTGCGGGCGAGCTGCAGTATGTGTGCGTGATAAGAGGCTGCATGCTGTATGTGTGTGTGTGTGTGTGTGGTGTGTAGGGGAGGCATGCATGAGCAGGCGATATCTTATCACTGCTCACTGAAGCATAGCCCCTTTCAACTGTACGTCACTGCATTTTGGACTGTCATAGACAGCTCCAGCAGGCATTGGAGAACTGGGGCCTCGCCTGCAAACACACTGACTGAATTGGAAGAGGGCTGCCACACCTCCGAAAACTCGGATGATGGCACTATGTTTCTTGCACATGCGTGCAAGCAAACATAAAAATAATAATAACTGAAGGACTAAAGAGCTCAGATGATATACTGTCACCACTGGGTCTAAAGGGGTAGGGAGAGCAGACTGAAATACGGCAAATAAAATCAATGGTTACACTTTCGTGTCCATTTCAAGGTAATTAATCATTAATTACATGCAGCAGGGTAGTTACACTGTAGTTACATGTTTGTTACATGCACTACATTGTAACTGCAGTGCATTACAGTGTAGTTTGTACTGTACTTACAGTGTAGTTAACTGACACTTAAACAGTGTAACCAAATCAATGAAGTTGGGCTTTCAGATCAAAGTGGGTTAGTCCCTATGACTGCAGTTTAGGATCGTTACCTGGCAAACTATTAGAACACATCACACTTTATTTCTACAATTATCAATTGCCCTTTGTTAAGCAATGGCCTTTCTCAAGCTCTATATCTATAGGATGTTAGCCTGCCAAGGACAGATTAGTCACAGGCACCATCTCTCACATCTAACTTCTAAATAGTGCCCTGTTGTTTACCTACTGGGATGTGAGTCATCCAGATACTAATTATTCCTGTTTGGGCAGCTCTCTCTTTCCCATTAGGAAGCCTTTTGTATATAATTCAGTAGAAAAAGAGGCAATCACAGGCAACACAGTTAATTTCAAATCCTATGATAATACAATTTTCTTTTACTTTGCACATCCATATGTACGTAGCGTGACAAATTTAGAAAAATAAATGTAAAGTCCTGTTTGCCCTCTTGTTTTCGTAAACCAAACAAGTGTAAATGTTAAATGAAAATATTTTGCTGCAACAGAAGTTGCTCACCGTGACAATTCACTGATTTTTATGAAGAATACCAGTTTTCATTGTCAGTGTCACTTTGTATGGCAACAATGACTTTCATGACCATGTGAATTACTCTTGGCCTTATCTGTAGCGGTATCTACTGCCAAAACTAACAAATTAGATATCATTGTTTTAGTTCTGCTCAACTTCGTCAGAGATTTGTTTTTATTTGTTTAAAATTTTGGTGACCAGGAGAGGCACACTGAGTTGAAGCTCATTTCTAGGTGCGACCGTGAGGGGAAGGAGATGGAAACAATTGAACAGTCAAGTTACAATTAAATAATAGATACAAAAAAAAATAAAAGGTAAAGAAATGGCAATGGTACATAGGTACAATATTACATAGAAACATAGACGTCTGCCCATTTTAGTGCATTTTGTGCACCAGTGTCTCTCTGATTAGACACATGTCTCTCTTATTGTGTTCTCAGGCTCCCTATGTGTTTGTCCCATGCCCTCGAAGCTTGTAACCATTTCCACCCCCATCACCTCTGCTGGCAGCCTGTTCCACTTATCCAACATCCTCTCTGTGAAAAAGTATTTCCTCACATTCCCCCTGAGCCTCCCCCCTCCAGCTTCATGTTGTGGCCTCTAGTCCTAGAGAACTCTTTTCATTTGAAGATTGTATCTACTTGCACTCTGTTTCTCCCCAAGAGGTATTTATATGTTTCAATCATGTCTCCCCTCGCTCTCCTTTCCTCCATTGAATACATATTTTGCTCACTCAGTCTGTCTTTGTACGGTTTGTACCCTCCTCTGCATAGCCTCCACCCTGTTAATATCTTTCTGCAGATGGGGTCTTCAGAATTGGATGCAGTATCCGATGTGAGGCCTCACTAGTTGTCTATACAGTGAGAGTATCACTTCCCTTCTTCTGCTGGTTATTCCCCTACCTATGCAGCCCAGCATCCTGCTAGCTTTTCCTGCTGCCTTGTTGCATTGATTGGCCACCTTCAGATCATAAGAGATGATGACTCCCAGATACTGTTCCTATCTGGAACTTGAAATTTCCTCTCACCCTAGTTTGAAAACTGTTCCTGGGTTGTTGTTTCCCATATGCATGATCTTGCATTTTTAACATTAAACTCCAGCTGCTACTCCCTAGACCAGTCATCCAACCATTGTAGTTCCCTTTTCATTTTATTTATCCCATCTAGTGTGTCCACTGTGTTGCAGAGTTTTGAGTTGTCTGCAGACAGGCAAACTTTCCTTCCAGCCCTTCAGCAATGTCACTGATGAAGACATTGAAGAGGACTGGACCCAACGCCGATCCCTGGGGAACACCGCTTGTCATCCTCCCCTGCAGAACCTGCACCATTCACCACTACACTTGAGTTCTATTTCCCAGCCAGTTACCCACCCATCTCAGTGTCTTGCCCTACACCCAGGCTCTCTAGTTTGTTTAACAGCTTCCTATAGGGAACCGTATCGAATGCTTTACTAAAATCAAGATATACTATGTCCACAGCTCCTCTTTGGTCCACTTCCTGGTTACCCAGTTGAAAAAGTCTATGAGATTGGTTGGCATGACTTGCCCTCAGTGAAACCATGCTGTCTTGGGTCTTGAGGCAGTTTGTTGTCAGGTGGTCCACTATTCTTTCCTTTAACAGTTTTCCATTAATATTCATATCAGAGAGGTCAGACTAACTGGCCTGTAGTTACCTGCCTCTTCCTTGCTACTGCTCTTGTGTAGTGGGACCACATCATCCTTCCTCCAGTTCTATGACACCTCCTCTGTATCCAACAATAGACTGAACAAAGCTGCTAGTGGTGCCACCAGCACCTCCCTCAGCTCTTTTAGCACCCTGGAGTGTACTCCATGCGGTCCCATCGCCGTATCAACCTTCACTGATGTGAGTTTCCTGTGGATTCTTTTCACTGAGAATGGGCTAGTATCCACCTCCCTTCCTGTAGTGTCTCTTATCTTTAATGATAGGCCATTTCCTACTCCTTTTGTCCATCATCCTCCACGATTCCCTCACTTAGTTTTTAGCCTGACAGTACCCTGCCTAGTTTTCTTCCTATCACTTACATAGCTAAAGAAAGTTTTGTTTCCATTTTTATTGAATCTGCTATCATTTCTTTTGTCTGTGTTTTGCCATCCTACCCACCCTTCCTGCTTCCATCTGTTTAACCTGGTAAACTTTCTGTCTCCTTCTTCCTGACTCCTTTCAGAACCCTAAAGGCCAGCCTCTTTGCCCTAACCCTTCTGCTACATTCTAGAGAACCATAGTGGTTTCTTTCTTCTCTTTTCTTTGTTTAGTTGCTTGATAAAGAGTTGTTTTGCCTCCTCAATGCATGCCTTTATTGTCTTCCACTGATCCCCCACTATTCACAGCTCTGAGACCCTCTTTAGGGCTGCCATCATGAACTCTTCCATTTTACCATAGTTCATGCTTCTTAGGTCTAGGATTTTTGTCCTCGTGGAGTTTGTTCCTGCTCAGCCAGCACTGCAAACCATACTGTCCAGTGATCAATGTTGCCCAGGTGTTCCCCCACTGAGACCTTACCCACATTTCCCTGTTTGAAAGCACCAGGTCCAGTATTGCCCCCTCTCTAGTTGGTTCTGTGACCAGTTGTGTAAGGAATGCTTTATTGAGGTCTTCAAGAACTTTTCTACTCCTAGTTTTTGCAGCTGTGTTTAGACTCCAGTCTACATCTGGGAGGTTGAAGTCCCCTACCAACAACATCTCCCCCTTATGTGCCATTTTTTTTATTGAATTTACTATTTCCATGTCCACTGATTCCTCCTGAGATGGGGGTCTGTAGACCACCCCCTACAGAGGACTATTCCTTTCTCTTCTAGTGACACATAGAATTTCTTCTTTCCTTGTTATTCTTTTGCTCTGTGGCCTTAATGTTGTCCCTCACACACAATGCCACCCTCCTCCTTTTTTTCTCTACCTCTTCTAAATAAGTTATAGCCTGGAATGACCACCTCCCAGCTATGGTTGTCATTGCACCGTGGTTCGGTGATAGCCACTATGTCCATTTTGCTTCTACCATAGTAGTCTCTAGCACAATGAATTTGTTGCTCAGGCTGTGAGCATTGGTGCACAAGACTCTCTAATGTGTGATTGCTAGACCTTTGGAGCCCAGAGTTAGCATAGGAAGCCAGCTGTAGAGGGGAACTAAAGGAGTCAGGGAAGGAGATAAAGAATCTTAGGGGAATAAAGTGAGGGTTACTGTTGACAATTAGGAGTTAGATGGGTTGGGGAAAGTGGAACATGGAAGGGGGAATGTTGAGAATGTGAGGAGAGAGACAGCCTCATCCAGGTTGTTGGAATGAGGAAGGACTGGGGCAAGATGAAGGGAAGGATTGGGAGAGGATACATTTCAGGGAGTGCAGGGAAGGAGAAGAAGAAGGGAGCTTGAAAGAGAGTTCCAGAGGGAGGGGAGATGGTAACAGAAGGCTGCCTGCCCCGAACTGGAACTGGGACATGGGAGGGATAAGGTGCGAGAATCTCTGGAGTGTAGCTGATAAGAGGAAAGGGATGTTGGGAAGAGGAGAGAGGAGAGGTAGGAGGGGAGAGACCCAAACAAGAATTTGGAAATGTGGGTGGTGGTGGCATGGTGCTGGCAGCACAGGTGAAAAAAAGGAAGGGACAGGGATGAGTAAAGGGAGCAGTAGTGTGTACGGGGGAAAGCATTTGTGGTAAAGTGGCAAGAAACATTAAAACGAGCATCTAGTCTGGAGAGGGATCTCCTGAAAATTTGCTGAGAGGCAAATGCTGGTTTCAGTCGTGAAAACCAAGCAAAGTGTGCAGGTTAGCAAGTGTCATAGCATTGTAAGTTCACTACCTGGAGGAGATTTATAACAAATTATATGGCTTGGCTTCTCTCAGAATGTTACCCACAGACTGTTTGAAGGCCTAATAGTAGGTGAACACGTTCAGGTTCCAGGAAAGGAGTGTGACGGCTAACATTTTACTCTCCTCCCCAGCAGTACCAATTCTTCCTCACTTTCACAGCCTTCACCTGTGAAACGATATGAAGATAATGATGTAAAGTACAAGATATCTGCCCTGGAGTTACGGTGAAACTACAAGGCTGATATGGGAGCCTTGAAATCGCTAATAATGAGAGTCTGTGGGACTTGGTCAATGACATACCATCCTTTGCAATGCACAATTGATGGACCACAGACAGGTTTTAAGCTTCTCTCTTCCACCAGTCTGCTTCCATGGACTCAATAAAAGTCAGCTTGACCAGCTCTTAGATAGTCCAGCTAACTCTGGATGGAAACAGCAGATGCATTCAAAGTTGCTGGCATGCTGCTGTAAACAGACTTGGTTTGCTGGCCAAGGCACCTAGCTTCACCTGAGCTCTTTCCTTCTAAGACTGCTTGAAAGGCAGAGTAGAGAAACTTACCAGAGCAAGGGAGAAGGATTAAGACTTAGTTTGGCTAAACAGATTTACTGTGTGGTGGTGTTTTTATATTTTTACTCACAGGGATTGCTACTGTTTGTTGCTAACATTTCATTGCTTTATTTTTTCTCTGATTCAAATTGTTGTTGCTGGTATACCTTCTTCTGCATTATTACAAGGTGTGTCTACAGGTAGGTGCTAACAGATTACTGCTGTAATCTTCTGATTCAAATTG
This sequence comes from Neoceratodus forsteri, assembly GCA_016271365.2. Classification (NCBI taxonomy): domain Eukaryota; kingdom Metazoa; phylum Chordata; order Ceratodontiformes; family Ceratodontidae; genus Neoceratodus; species Neoceratodus forsteri. The sequence continues at coordinate 357,953,057 of CM028130.1, forward strand.
TCTTTGCAAGGTATATCTTCTGTTACTGCTTTATTTTCTCTGGAGCAAAAGTGTTTCTTACAGGGTATATCTTCTCTGAAATTATTACAGGTGGTGCTTTACAGGTTTTACAGTTTTATCTAACATTAGGATAAGCTTTCAGGGTTACTGCATTTGTTGTTGACTGATTGTTTCTGCTCTTACCTCCTTGTTCTTTCATCCGTGGTTCTTCTTTTAGGCAGGGAAGGGCCCAGCCACCCACCCATCCCCAACCACCCAGCTACCTCCTTTTATAAGGTACCACAGTTGTGACATTTCCTGTGGCAGAGCAGGAAGGGGCAGAGCAGTGGGGCCTCCACAAAGTGATCTCATTTACAGGGCACTAGTAATTTAACTTGTTATAACAAGTTAAACAAAGCACAATTAAACCATTACTTGCATTTTTTCCTTTTTCCTTCTAAATTACTCTGACTAGGTTACAAACACAGCAACTTATTTGGAATGGATTTCATTAACTGCAGGTACTGTGGAACAATTTTCAGAAGGATAGTCTTACAGGATTTAGGACACTGTCCTACATGCTGAGCCTTTGGAGATCTTAGGTCTCAGCTCCAGGCAGCATGGGCAGAGATTGCCGCCTCAAATTTCATATTGAAGAGGAAATACATTATAAGAACCACCTGCCATTTCCCCAGCATCCAACAGAAAAACCTCGGGCCGCAGAGGGTAGTTGGTCCAGGAGGTTGGCAGGTGGTTAGGAGGAACAAATCAGGTGCCCCATCACTCTCTCTCTCAACATTACCTCCAAAACCATATAAATACTACAAACAGGTATCTGCCTCTATCTCTGAAATCAAATAAAGAGGCAGAAGACACTGCAGAGCAGGACACTGCGGCACAGGAGCTTGCACAACAATACTCACCCAAATCAGGAACCAAAACTAAACAAGCACAAGAAATCCAAAAACTTCTGATCATAGGAGACTCCATGATTCGAGGAGTTGATACCCATCTCAGCCAGGGTGATGGTCAGATGTCTCCCAGGTACATCAGCATGGAGAGACACTGACCGCATTACTAAATTGTTCACAAAGCAGGAGAAAACATTGATGTCCTAGTACACGCAGGGACTAATGATCTCGCCAGCCGGTCAGTTGTGGAGACCAAGGAACACCTGACTAGGCTGGGACAACCATCATCTTATTTCGTCCGGCATCTCCTTCTCTGAGATCCTGCCAGTCTGGGAGAAAGGGAGCAGATGGATGGAAGGTCAGAAGGGGAGATAGGGGAGCTAAACACGTGGCTCAAGGACTGGTGCCAGGAAAAGAACACAGATTTGTAGGAACTGGCAACAGTTCTGGGAGCGAGATTCTTTAAATTTGATGGACTGCATCTGACTAAAGAGAGGTCAGTGCATTGGGGCAGAAGTTTGGCGTCTTTGCAGAATATTTAAACTAGCAAATGGGGAGAGGGTGCAGCAACCCATCGTCGGATGGGAAGAACACCCTCCCCTCAGCTAGTGGTCAAACAGGAATTCAGCGTGTTTGCTGTTCATTTGCATCACCAGGTAAGAAAAAGGTTTGTCTCCCCATACGATGCACAGGGTAATGCCAAACTGCACCCAACAACTAACACACCAAAATCTGGCCAATGGAAAATCATGTACACAAATGCTCACAGCCTGGGAAATAAGATCCCAGACCTGCAGGCAATAATGTCAGAGGCTAAACTGGACATAGTAGCAATTAGTGAGCGTGGTTTACCAGTAACCACCTTGGAGACTTCAGTACCTGGCTGTGTATTGTTCAGAAGAGACCGAGGTGCAAGGGGAGGTGGCCCTGTATGTTAATGAAAATATCAAAGCTACAGAAATTCAGAATACACATAAAGAGCCAGAAGAACTGTGGGTCACCCTGGAAACAGAAATGGGACAGCCATAAGAACTGGGGTTGTCTACAGGCCCCCAGACCAGGGGAGGACATAGACACATTACTGTTAGAAGATATACAAAACATGACAGCTAAAGGAGGTTCTGATAATGGGAGACTTCAACATGCCAGATACAGATTGGTCAATACCAGCAGGAACATCTGCCAGAACTAGACTCATAGTGGATTCCTGCAGGAGAGGCCTCAAACAACTGGTACAGCAACCCACAAGAGACAGGGCTATCCTAGATCTAGTACTGACTAACAAAGAAGGGATCACAGATCTCCAGGTAGAAGGTCACCTGGGGGCCAGTGACCATCACATGGTATGGTTCAATTTGGCTACTACATCTAAATCATCCCATTCCAAGGCAAAAATATGGGACTTCAGAGGAGCTGACTTTGATAAGATGGCCAACAGAGTTAAGCTAGCCCTGGCAAAAAGAAACACAGGTGAGGAGGTACAGGCAAAGTGGGCAAGCATTAAGGATGCAATACTTGAAGCAACATCCCATTGTGTTAGACAGAAAAGGAAGTGCAAAGAAGAAAACCACTTTGGTTCTCAAATACAGTAGCAGAAAGGTCAGAGCCAAAAAGGCTGGCCTTCAGGAAATATAAGGAACACCACGGGATGAAGATAGGGAGGCATACAAGCTGCCCTAAGGGAAGCAGGCAAGGCAGTAAGGCAGGCAAAGTCCCAAACTGAGGAAACACTAGCACGAACAGTAAAGAAGGTGACAAGACTTTCTATAGAATACGTTAGTGAAAGGAGAAAGTCCAGAGGGGTATTGCTAAGCTTAATGGAGAAAAGGGGAGCAAGTGAGGAGGAGGACCTGTAAAGGCATCTATCCTAAATAGATACTTTTGCTCAGTATTTACTGAGAAGATAGGCAGGGCCCACAGCTCAACATCAATGGACACAGGGGAGGAGGTGAGCACTACTCCCTTCACAAAGAAAGGGTCCTACAAGAGCTTGCTAAGCTCAGGGTGGATAAGGCAATGGGACCTGATGGCATACATCCCAGGGTACTAAGGAGCTAAAGGAGGAACTAGCAGAGCCATTAGCAGAATTGTTTAGTGAGTCTCTGAGCACAGGAGAGGTCCCAGAAGACTGGAGAAGGGCTCATGTGATCCTCTCCACAAGAGTGGTAGCAGGAGGAGCGGAGAACTACAGACCGGTCAGTCTTACCTCAGTAGTGGGCAAGATTATGGAGGCACTCCTTAAGGAAAGGATAATGCAACACCTGGAATCCATAGGGCACAGGATCCAAGACAGCATGGGTTTACAAAGGAAGGTCCTGTCAAACTAATCTCATAGATTTCTTTGACTGGGTAACCAGAGTGGTGGACCAGGGGAGCAGTTGATGTCGCCTACCTTGACTTCAGCAAAGCTTTGACACTGTTCCACATAGAAGATTGATAAATAAGCTAGGTAGGCTCGGGTGGGTCAAGTTGGTCAACTGGGTGGCAAACTGGTTGACTGGCAGAAAACAGAGAGTGGTGGTAAATGGTATACAGTCAGAAGAGATGCAAGTCACAAGTGGGGTACCTCAGGGATCAGTCCTGGGCAGTCCTATTCAATATCTTCATTAGTGACCTCTAGATGGACTAGAGGGTAAGGCTTGTCTGTTTGCAGATGACACCAAGATCTGCAACAGAGTAGATGATCCAGATGGGGTGGGCAGAATGGGAAGAGATCTGGATAAACTAGCAGAATGGTCAGAAGAGTGGCAACTGGGATTTAATGCAAAGAAGTGCAAAATCATGCACATAGGGAGAAACCCTGAAGCCACTTATAGGCTGGGAGGGAGTTGCTAGCAGTCACAAAGGAAGAAAGAGACTTGGGCATCATCATCACTGATGACCTGAAATCATCCAAGCAGACCTCTAAAGCAGTAGGTAAGGCTAGGGGTGTTAGGGTGTATTAGTAGGGTATCACAAGTCGTAAGAGGGAGGTAATAATCTCTGTACAAGCATTGGTTAGGCCCCCATCTGGAGTACCGCGCAGTATTGGAGGCCGTACACCTTCAAAAGGACATTAACCAAATTGAGGCAGTCCAGAGAAGGGCAACCAAAATGGTGCAGGGACTGCATCAGAAGACATATGAGGACAGATTAACGGAGCTCAATATGTATACCCTTGAGCATAGGAGGGAGAGAGGTGATATGATCGAGGCATTCAAACACCTTAAGTGCATAAACAAGGTGAAAGAGTCTAACATGTTTAAATATAAGAAAAATAGCAGGACAAGAGGACACAGCATGAGATTAGAGGGAGGCCGATTAAGGGGGAATGTGAGGAATTCTTTTCACAGAAAAGGTGGTAGATGCATGGAATGGCTTACCACAAGAAGTGGTGGCTATGAATACAGTGCAGGGCTTCAAACATGCATGGATAGGCATAAGGAGCAATACAAATGACTATGAATAGATGGGTCACTGACAAAGGCCAATGGCACATTTATAAGGTAGAAAAGAAATGGGCAGACTGGATGGGCCTTGCGGTCCTTATCTGCCGTCAACTTCTATGTTTCTATGTTTCTATGTTATTACAATAGTTGGTTTAAAAACTGTACTCGCTGAATCCAGATGGGTGTCAGACACTGTTAGATTAGCTGGATGTAGGTGAACACAGCCTTAGAAATCCTGACCCTAGGAGTATACCCTGCTTGATCAACACTGACATATAATTTATCATCTCCACCTGGACACCCACCAGTGGGGCTGTTGTTTATCATCTCATCCACAGTGTCACGCATCATACAGGACAGCACACCCTACTAAAGCATGGCTGCAGTTGTCAACATTAGGTATGAACCCATATCCACAGTGTGTGACTTGAACTCTTGACTTTCTGGGCAAGAGGTAATAGTGCCACCAACTGAACTACACTGGTAAATAGACTTTGCATGAAACTCAGTGGAACAGTGAAGAAATCTGATCCACCTCCACTGAACATCATGCAAGGCGACAGCCTTACCTGACCACTGTGCTTTAGCTACACATTCACTGCAACTCTGGCCAGTCATCATTGTCCTGGTCATGACACTTTTAGTGTTCATTTGTTTGTTGTCTCTTGGGGCTTGCCTGTCTTTCCATGCCTTCTGTTAACTACCACCACCTGCCAGATGCTTGTTTTGCTGCAGGCTGTGTGGCTGCTTGATTCTCCTTACTGAGCTGATTTTTTTGCTGTCACCTCTTGTTGGGGCACTCATTTTCACTATTACAACTTCCTTGTGCTGGTCTGCTGTTACCAGATTACTCTCGTTCAGCAACTTTTATGTTACAGCCTGCAACCTTAGGATTTGGTTCCTTAGAGAATTCCTCCAGATGGCCTTTTCTCTCTCTCCCCTTTATGCCAAAGGTCATAAAATGTCTGCAGTGAACTGAAGTTAGATTCATGGCATTAGAGGTAATTCCATGGCTCTCAGCTGTAATCTTTCCTTTATTCAGCTGGTCCATGTCCCTGGCACCTCTTTTGAGCATGGAAAGGTCACAGTTACAAGACTGAGAGATTTGAGACAAATTAATTCTGTATGTATTTTAAAATATACATTTTGCTGACCTAGTAAGTTAAACAGGCTGAGTCTGGGTTTTGGTGGGGTAGCAAGAATATCTGCTCATCCTGCACCTAAGGTCGCAGATACTGGCAACAGCCCAACCTACCTAGAAATGCTTGATTTTGGCTGCTCCCCCATGTTTCCCTCCTCCAGCAATTGGTATCTCTCTTGTGGGTTGCTAGGATTCACTGCTTCATATAGAGTAGTATATAGGGCCCATACACAGCAAAGCTATTCTTTCACTGAGTGGTTACCAGGAGGACAAAGACCAGGAGAGCAAAGCACGTGAGATCTGTCTATTGTCATGGTAATCATCAAGTGGAAAAATAACCTTGTTGTGTATTGGGGTTCCATAAACTATTTTATATAGTGTATGGTGTACAAAAAACACATACAAGTCCCTTGTTTTCATGTTGTCCACGTTATTTTTGGTTTTTTGAAAGCACTACTCACTGCGCACTTCACTACAGTGCAAGTGATAATAGTGTGTCTGTCAATCAGCTGATGGTAGTCCATTTGTCTTGTGATGGTCCATACTGCAGCAGAAGGAAAAGTAATTCTGCTGTAGTAGGAACATCACTATTATAGCAGAATGACGTTTGACAAGACATGGGATTTCATGCTTAATGAAGCCTCACCATGTACTATATCCCCTTTCTTTTCCTTTAGTCAGAAGGACTACATCCTTCTGACACCTTTAGTGAGAGTGAAAAGGTCTCGGTCAAGAAAGAGACCAAGTGACACTTCAGCCAACATATCTATGTGTGCACAAGTATTTAACATATCCATTTGACCACTGACACAGTGAACCACCTCTTATCATTATACATTGGTGCTTTTTTATATCCTTACAACTTACAAAATAAGTTATGTGGCACTTAAAATCACAGGGAAATTTTTTAGTCACCCCCTGGAGATATTTGCAAGCAATTAAGGTGTATCTACGTGTTGACATAAATGGTCCTGGCATTTATTCGTTGTATTTATCTTGTTACTTTATCTTTTATGCTTACCTCCATGATCTATTGAATGTATCCTGCTGTGCAGTGTGTTTATGCTATATTTGTATTATCTGTTAGTTGTATTTATTAAGTTATGAATTTCAATGTTAATGTTACCCTTTTTTTTGCAAAATTTTCAATAAAATATGTAAAAGACAAACAAAACCCCAGTTTATTTAAAATAGCCCAATGGACATGTATGTGCATTAGCGTAAATACAGCTTATAACTATTTTGCAAATCATTCTCCCAGACTTAACTATAGCCTTGACTCTAACCCATTCCTGCTACAATGTACTGATGCCATACTTTTCAGATAAACACTTTTTAACTTCCACACCCCTTATCGCCTATACAATTCTAAGTTTCAGCGTATGTGTTACCTTGCCTAGGATCTTTTACCTTTCACATTTTGTATTCTTCAGATTACAGGCAGCTGTGCTTTTACTCAGATTTATTTTATTGGACTTCAGCCAGTCAAATTACTGAATTGTTGCTGTGATCTGGAACACCATTCCTTCCGCTATCAGGCTGTCCCTCCCCTACAATGTTTACTACCTAGCCAAAATCACTTCTCCAAGAGTCTAATGTCTGTACCTGCTTTGCATGACTCACAAAACACTGTTGACTTAATGTGCTGTCTGAATGCCTTACTTTTGCACCATCCTCCATTTTGTATTACGATCGTGTGTGCTTGTACCTGTTCCACTGTCTGGTTGCATACTCTTCTGTACCTGGCTCATGCCTGAAAAGGTACTTTAGCACCGTGCACTTACCTGGTCACAGAAGAAATAAAGAGAAAGAAACAAATAAATAAAGCATTTGTGGTGCTCTGTCATTAGGCATGTTACTGCATTTATGCTATGATCAAGTAGACACTTTTATCCTGCCTGCTTATTCTTCTCTCTCCCTCCTTTTAATTACCTCACTATAATGATTTGTTAGGTACTTTGTGTTAATTATGGTTGTGTGGCATATTACTCACTTCCTGTTAGTAACACGTTCCTCTTTTCAGTTATGCTGAAATCTTTTCCTTCGCTTTTTCATCTTTTTCTTGCCCATTTATTTTCGGAGTGGGGCCCCATTTATTTTGGGGTGGGGCAACAGTGTGACTTAGTGGGGTGGTGCAGCAGTGTGACTTAGTGGGGTGGGGCAGCAGTGTGACATAGTGGTTAGAGTATGAGCTTGGAAACTTGGAGATCTCAGGTTCAAACCCCACTAGTGCCAACTATTCACTGTGTTACCTTGAGCAAGTCATTTAACCTCCCAGTGCTCCAGTCCACCCAGCTGCAGAAATGGGTAGAAGCTGGACCCCTCTGGAAATGAAATGTCACATCTCAACTTGGCTGTCCAAGGTAAATAAATTAAAAACATATTTATATAGTGTATGTAAATATATATATATATATATATCTATCTATCTATCTATCTATCTATCTATCTATATATATATTAAAATGTATCTTGCCAGTGGGCAATCAAACAAAGGTTCATAAAAAACAAAAAATTCTGGTCTGCCTCTTTAAAATAGCTGATGTTCAAAAAGACAGCTCCACTTCGGCACTCCACCACTAGATGAAGCGGATGTGTTGCATAGAGGTAGTGAGTGCTTGGCTTTTTATCTGTTTGCATTTCTAGTCCTTGCCTGGAGCACCATCATCCCTCTGCAGGATTCCAGTTGTTTTTATGAAGCAGAAGTGCTTGAAGAAACATTAAGAGTCCAGCTGCATGTGGTATTTTCAATTAAAGATTCTTTAACTTGCATGATAGAGACCTACAGGTGCCTCATGGGGATAAACAAGGTGCAAAAGTGGTGTCTCTTTCAAATGAGAAAGAGCACCAGGACCAGAGGGCATGTAATGAGGCTGGAAAGGGGAAGTTTAAGAGGGATGTAAAGGAAGTACTTCACTGAAGAGTGGTAGACACCTGGAACAGACTGCCAGCAGAAGTGGTGGAGGCAAAAACAGTAGGGGCTTTAAGCATGCATGGGATAGACATAGGGGGTATTAGTAAATAGGCAAGGAGGAGGGAGGTCACTGGAGACAGGTTAGGGTCTGTGGAGACAGACCAGGCAGGGACCATTGGGCAGACTGGGTGGGCCAAGCGGTCCTTTTCTGCTGACAAATTCTATGTATCTATGTCTTGCTCTTCTAATGCGCTGTTCTGCTGCTGATCCATTCTTATTACAACACAATGCAAAGAGCAATCGTGCTAGTGAAGTCCACCTACTGTGCTGGTAAATGTGACCTACCGGGCTCTAAAGAAATGATGCAGCTGAGCGAAATAACCCATCATAAAACTCATAATATTTTGTGTACCCATTTCTTTGCAGCCTACTTTATTCAACAAGAATGTATTTGACAATATACGTTGTTCCTGCTTGGCTTATTCGTGGAACTCGCCCAGATAAGAATTGCCCAGGCCTGTCTCAAAGGAAATGAAAGGGCATGATTGATTACTGGAGAGCTCAGCCAAGGTTTATTTATTTTCTACACCGCTATGCATGGACAGCATCAGGAGACAGGAATTTTTAATCTCACCCCACACCATTTTTCATATTTCACTAAACAGCAGGTGATAATATCACTGTATTTTAGTGTCCGATAGTTTTCTATGAGAGACAACAATGAAACTGGCTGACATACCACTCTGGCAATTGATACTGGGAATCTGTGTGTGTGTATGCGTTCTGGTATGAAATCAAGGAAAAGGGCTGAAAGAAAACAGTTTTCAATTTGTGGCACTTCAATGAATTTACAGAAATGTTTTTCTGTATGTCATTGTACAAAATAAATATATTTAATTCAAATGATTTTATGCCATATTTTTCATAACACATGAAGCAGCAGAAGTAATTAAGATCAAATCCATTAAGATATTGAGCTTAAAGTATAACATTTTGAATTTGCAAAGTTGGTAAAAATATATAAAGCACAGGAATTGCAGGGGGTGTGGCTTGGATACAGCCATGATGGTAGCTTATATAAGAGCTCCCTTCAGCTCAGTAAAACTATGAACGTGCACAAAATGACTGCACCAAATATATCCAGGATACGAAGACCACCTATTTCCATAATGCTGTCACTAACTCATGGGGCAACGGTAGGGACTTCTGGAATAACATTAAAGAAGTCACTGGGAAACAATCTAAATCACCCCCGTCAGTACTCAGCATAAATGGTGAAACTACACTTGACCAGAAATTCATTGCTGATACATTCAATGCCACCTTCATGGTCCTCAGTGCTGTACTCCCACAAGGTTTTTTCCATGAGGTGGTTCCCCTTGCCCCCCCCAGCCACCTCCAGCCACCCTCCCTTCTACTGTAAAGCAGTAAAATGCATCAAGTCCGCAGCTATGTTACCAAAGCCATTTGCAACTCCAGAGCCAGCAGTGACTCCTCGACCTCAAACTGCTATCACTCACACTTGAAGAAGTACTCCGACCACTGGTCAGGATTTTCAACCTCTCCCTCAGCCTCAGCCAGTTCCCTGACTTATGGAAATCTACCACAGTAACCCCAATTCATAAAAGTGGTGACAAAACAGCTACTGAGAATTACTGTCCAATTTCTATCCTACCTCCACTCTCCAAGGCCCTAGACTGGATTGTGTCAGACCAGCTCACCGACTTCCTAGACAATCACAACATCCTGTGCAAGAAGCAACATGGCTTTAGAAAAGGTCATAGCACCTCCAGCTACTGAATTTACTGGTGCAATCCATCACTCACTTTCGATAACAGTCATCTTACTGGTTCCACCTTCATCAACTCAACTAAAGCCTTTGATATCGTCAACCACAACTCCTACTTGCCCAGCTTCTACTAGCAGGGCTCTCACCTAACTTGGTGATCTGGTTCAAAAGCTATTTAGACAACCGCTCTCAAAGAGTGAGAATTGCTGGCACACTCTCAGACCAAAGACCAGTCTAGTCCAGTGTCCCACAGGGCTCAATCTTGGGCCCCCTCCTTTTCAGCCTTTTTCTGAACTCACTGCCAGAATCCTGCCCTGAACAGATCCAACTCTACATGGATGATGCTGTTATCCTGGCATCCCACCATGATCCAGTCCATCTACAAGGTAACCATACTTAACAGAAAAAACAAAGACCATGATCTTCTGCAGCTCCCAAAACAAGCACAAACAATATCAGCTCTCCATTAAAACCAAGCAAGGAATCACCCTCGAACAAGTTCATACCTTCAAATACCTCAGGCTCACCCTTGACTGTAATCTCTCCTATGTCCCACACATCAATAATGTGGCAAAAGTAGCCAACACCAGGATGGGCCTACTATTCCGACATAGGAAACATCTAACCCCAGAAACTCTGTCCATAGCTGTCCAGAGCTCCATCATCAGCATCACTGACTATGGTTTCATTATCTATGGATCTGCCACAACCTCATCTCTCAGGCGTGTTTCTGCTTCCCTCAATCAAGTCTGCGACTTCGTTACTGGTTCCCACCGTCTCACCCACACCTCGACCTCTACTCCAAAACAGGCTGGCTGCAACTGAACAACCAAATCAAATACCAGACCTGCATCACTGCTAAGAAAATCATGATGGGAAAGGCACCACCAGGAGTCTGCACCCTCATCAAACCCAAAATCACCAACCGCAACACCAGGAGCTCTAAGCCCCAGATCCTACAAATCCCCCGCTGCTGCATGTCCCAAGGCCAAAGATCATTTGCATACAGGGCTCCGAGTTGGCTGAATGAGCTCTCTAGTGACACCTCTTCCACAGCAGTGCTTGAGGCGTTCAAAAACCTCCGCCACTCCATAACTGGCACCTCCACCTGTGCTTGCATCCCATGACATCTTCATCCCTAATCTGCTTTTGACCTTATAGGTGTCAGTTTCTGCCCTCTTCTTGCACTTACATGTCCAATGCAACTTCTAATGCACTTGCCCTGGGTCTGTCCTGACAAGGCCCCTCGACTGCCTCAGCCTGACCCTCTACACCTATGCCTTCTCCTACCCTCAGCCCTCTCCTTCTTGCCCTCTTCCTCCTATTGTTTCTTGAGTTACTCATTGCTCAATCTGATTTTGTCAAGCAAAGTTACTGTCTAAAACCATGTACCTGTAACTGTTTTATGTTTTAGTGTCTGTTACCCTGTAACCAGCATGATGTGGAACCTTTGTAAAGAGCCTTGGCTCAAGGTACTTGTAATCCTAGACACAAATAAAATAAAATAAAAATAAAATCCTGCCCCATCCAACTATATTGTATGCTGTTGTGACTCCATACCTGCTTTATTTGCAAGGGCTGCTCCTCTGGCTCTGGACTGCATTGGATTGATGGGATTTTGAGTTGGCAGTCCTGTGTTGCAGATGTCCTGTGTTTGGTGGACTGCGGTCTTGCCTATGTCTCGATTTCATCCTGTACTGTGGTGACTTCCAACCCCTCTCCTCCCGCAAACCTACAGGAGATTACAAAAATGTTAGCTCACATTTTGTGAGACACTACAGAACTTAAGTCAGAAGTAGCTCTGACCATGCAAGATCTATCTGCTTTAGGCTCATGGGTAGCGACCATGGAGACACACCTGACTACTGTAGAATCCATGTCCGATTACACAGGGCACTTCTTAGACAACAGCACTCCACCATCAGTTACTTGTTGCATAAGACTGATGATTTATAAAACAGGGCCTGATGGAATAATATCCATTTTCTGAGGACCCCAGAAGATGTGGAAGGGACAGACATGATGGTTTTTTTTCCAAAGGCTATTTCTGAACTATTACATGCTCCATACAGTCCCCCGGTTGAGCTAGAACATGCCCACTGCCCCCATCACCTCGACTCCACTAGCTGACTGACTCATCCCATCCTGGCATGGCTGTTAAAGTACCCTGTCAAGGAAAATATCCTTAAACTGGTGAGGGATAGCAGACCCTTGGCATGGAGAGGCCACCCAGTAAGCCTTGACAGGACTTTTTCAAGAATTATCCCAGTGCTGAGGTGCCTTTTACAACGCCCACAAGCAACTAGTGCAGATGGGTTTTAAATTCTCCATGCACTACCCTGCTTGCCTCTGAGTCATGGTAAATGGAACTCCCAGGACCGTTTCTCCCCAGAGGAAGTGGTGGACCACAATGCTCACTTACAGCCTAGTTCCCAGCTGGTAAACCTGACTTGAGCTGTGACAGCCTACTCCACTTCTAGCCGAGTCTGTGGAAACTACTTCCCAACCTGCTTGATCAGTCTCCGCCTCCTGCAGGGATCCTTCCCTGTTACCCACCCTTTCACTGGGTGTTGGCTGGGCTTTGGCTAACTGAAGCTGACCCCAGAGAGGAAACCACACATGCTCAAAGAAGGGCTCACTGCAAATTCTGAAGGGTGCTAGAAGCCATAGTTGTGGCTCACAATCACTGGCTTCCTCACCTAGCAATTATGGGATCCCCACATTGCCTAATAAGTTCCTGTAACTATGCTCACCTTCTCCAAATGCACTAGAGCAAGACTCTGCCCAAATCACCTCCTGGTTCACCCTCCTTGCCACCTTCACCGGGAAAAACTTGGGCTTTTGTGGCTTCCACAGCTCCTCTGCCATCAGGTCTCCTCTGGTACTAAGGACCTGGCCAGACTGCCACAGAAACCTTCTAGACCAGCTCCAGGGACAGACTGATGAGAGCTTATTTACAGTGAGTATTTGATCATGATTTGGGGCCCTGGGTATACAACGATGCTCCCCGAAGGAAATTTTTCTAGACTATATACCACATCCCCAACCACTGCTTGATGATTGCTGCCTGAGGCCCTGATCTTTCCACACCTGACCAGGCTGGTTGAGGCTCTTTTGGTCTCTGGGCATAGTCCCCCCTGTTACTGCTGCTTAGGCCTGCCTGTCTGGTTTAAATTAATGTTACTATTGTAATATTGTAGTCTGTGGATTTATTGCACTGTCTGTTTACTGAGTACCAAAGTTGTTTCTTGTTACATTATTGGGACAGGAGTAATGAATATTCAGGGGCTGGGGTACTAGATTTTGGGTTGTAGGGGGCCGCGGTCACTTCTTGTTTTGTCCACACCTGCTGCTGCCCCTCCCGTTCCTCCCTGCCTTTGTCCTCTGCCTGTGACCATGCGAGAAAGACCCAATCTGGGCTAATGTATAAATCCAGCTGTGGCCCTGTAGGTGCCCTCAGACTCTAGGATGTCAGGTGCAATGGTGTTTCCCTGACTTTTACCTTTTGAGCCAAGATGTTCAAGTGGCCCAGGCAGGGGCATGTTTCTTCCACTATCTCCTAAGTGGAATTGTAGGTCCCAAAGGGCTGGGTGCATCTATCCTTTAATTGGGAGGTGTCCCTTTTGGTGGCAAGGGAGAGCAGTGGAAGGCAAGTGCATGGGCAGTGTTAAAGTTCCCTAACACCTCCCCCTCGATACTTCTGGAGCACCAGCCATACTCACTTCTTAGCATTTGGTTGGGCTGGGATCTTGTTCTTAACTTCCCTGGGGTTTGTAGGCTTTGGGTGCTTCAGTTTTGGGCCCACCCTGCCTTACCAGCTCTTTAAAGCTTAACCTAGGTCAACTCATAGAGCCCTAGGCTTGTTCTGATGTGCCTCCATATTGGAAAACTGGAGGCTGAAGGGATATCTGTAACTCTTAATATCCTCTGTTTATAGCCTCTGAGGACCATAGTCATATTGTAATCTCCCTGGCATGGCACCTAGCTGGCCTTTGCCACTAACAGGTGATCCAGCACCATGATTGGGATCACGGTCTTACTGGAAATACCATTGCTGTATTTACAATCCCTGCTGAATGCTGTTGTAGATGACTGATCTACTTTTATATTTTCTTGTTATGGTTCCTTAATGGTTTCATGTGCATTTTCTTGGTATGAAATGTAATTTCATGTCTACAAGTAATGTTGGCAGGTGTGAAGAGTTCTTCTACATTCTTTTGGCATATTTTAATGTGGCATCTCTTTTTCCGGTCCCTTTTTGTTCATCTCCCCAGTGACTGATCTTTCCTGTGCTTACTAGAACATTAGGTGCTTAACTCACAGTAAAGCAGAAAAGAGGGCTTGCTTGATTTACATATCTTATGGTCCAAGTAGCTGTACTGCAAATGATGACACTTTGCCCAACAGTCCTAAAGCTTTGTCATGAGTGAGTGTGGTTTGTGATGCATAGGTGTGCCTCTTCCACTAAGTGCAGGGTCTCCATTTTACTGCATAGGTCTCTGAAGTGAAAGCTGAAAACGCATCTCACAGACTCGCAGAGGAGATAGATTCTCCTTCACTTTACAACCCCAAGGGACCCTGGTCCTAGGTAATATATATGGCTCTGAGGGTCTGGTATGACTGCCCATCTGTTGATCTCCCGACAATACACCTCCCGACTGCAAATTCAGTGTTTGTCGGTCAATGGTTGTTTCAGGATATAATTTTTCGGCAAACCAACCTGGTCGGTAAATTGCAGTCGGGCAGTAGGTTGTCGGCAAGTTACTTGTCGGGCAGTAGTACGGATCCCGGCTCTGAGGATACCCCAAATATTTTTTACCAATTCAATAAGAGACTAGCTGATTTTAATCAGGCAGGTGTCCCTATCTTAGTGGGTTGGGATTTTAACCTCAACTGAGGTTACACTAGACCGCTCTACTGTAGTCCCAGAACCTCATTCCCAGACAGTTGCAATGTCCAAAGTGCCAATAATTGCATTTTCCCTTTTGATATATGGCAATTGTTGAAGTAAATGGTTTGAAAGTACACTTGTTTTTCAGTTACTTACTCTTCCTCCTACAGCAGGCTGGATTTTTGACTGATTTCCCTTTGACTTTTGCAAATCACGCTATTATTCTCAATAACTTCTATATATATGTCTGATATTGCTCCCTTTCTTCTACATCTGGTGTGGGGTCTGGAGCTTCACTACTCTTTCTTGTATGACTCAATCCCTTGCTCCTACATGATCCAGTGTTGTCAGCTGGGTAAAGCTAGAGTCTTGAATTTTTCCATTTAAATGGTATAGGTGAGGCTTCTGTGTCTACACTCTGTAAAGTGTATAGGGCCGTGCTGTGTGGCTGTGTTATGGTCTTCACCTTCAAACATTATAAATGGAGAAATGGAGCTTAAAAGCGTTGAAGTTGAGTAGAAAGGAAAGGAAATGTCATATAAAGCCACTCCTTCAGGCTCCACACTGCAACTCATCGATTGCTGAAATGAGGTAATGAGTGCAAGCTAATGTTCTTACCACCCATAAAGCTTAGTTGGCTCTTATTTGTGCCAAACGCCGCAACTGGGATGAGGGAGAAAAGGCAGAAACTGCTCTCTATAGGCTGCTTAGAGCAGGCTGAAAGATTTATCCTGTTGCCTGGGATGGCTTGGGCATTACTCAGACCTCTCCACAAAGGATTAATATACAGTGCAATCCTTCTACGCAGACCTCTATGCATTGCAAGGGCCTTTGGATCCTTCCTAATATGACACCTTCTTTGCCACTCTTCCTTTTCCATCACTGGATGCAGCTCTGTGTTGGACGTTAGAGGCTCCATTCTCTTTGAAGGAAATTCCCTCTGCCCTGGCATCCTTTATCAGCTAGTAGGGCCCACTTTGTTCTGTTTTGCAGCAATTATTTACTGAGGCTTTGGAGAAAGACAGTCCACCGACACTCTGCAGGAAACAACTGTTATGGTAGTTCCAAAGCCTGGGAAGGACCCTAACTCTCCAGCCAGCTACTGTCTCATCTCTCTAATTAATGTGAATGCCAAATTTTTGTGAGTAGATTTTGAGAAGTTGTTTGACTCTGTGGAGTTGGAGTTCCTCCTCCGAGTCCTAAATAGGATGGGCTTCAGTCTATCCTTCAGGAGGTGGATCTCCACCCTAATACTCCTCCACATTTGCTTAAGTGCTTACAAATAATCTTTTGTCGCCTTCCTTTCCTCTGTATAAAGGCATGTGGCAGGGGTACCCCATATCTCCAATGTTATTTGTTTCATCCATTGAGCTGCTGGTTTTAGCATTCAGGAGCATCCGCTCCATTGCTGGTATACAAGTGAGTGGGACCATTATCATATGAGTTTGTGTGTGGATGACTTTCTGGTTCTTCTGTCTGATGAGGAACATGGCCTGAGCCCTCTCCTTGACTTGTTGCATATCTTTGTGGGTCTGTTGGGGCTGGAAGTTAACTCTATAAAAACAGAGATTCTTCCTGTAAAAGCTACATGCACACAGCCCACGGTCTTACAATCTGGCCTTCAGTGGTGAACTTTTTCAATTAAATATCTGCTATCCATCTTACTGCAGATCCTCTGGACCTCTGTGCAGCCAACCTGTGCACCCCTCTGAAGAACTTACAGGGCAGTGTGTTCAGTGCTGTTCAAGGGTTGATTACCATGAATTCCACAAGACAGTGGTTGATGCTATCGGAGGGTGGCCAGCCCCACAGGCAACAGTTCCAAAGGAGATAGCACTGAAAATAACAGACAAGATTAAGATTTCACCAGTAATCCAGGTTATTTGTAAACGTTACATTGCAATAATAAACTTATATAATTTAATTTCTGTGCAAATGATATTTGTTAAAATGTAATTAAATGAAAGCTTTAATTTAACTCATTTTTTTTTCAGTTATACTCTATGCTCACAGCTTCTAAGCTCTGGAGAGAGCCCCCAGTCCCATTCCCCAACATCCAGCAACCAGCGCTGACCAATACCCCCAAGGCTCCCCCTCCCAGTGGGGCACCCCAAACCCCACCGAAAACCAGATCCAGTAAACCGGCGCCGTGGCTAATCGGGGGCGGAACCTGTGAGGTGCTCTCCCTCATCCTGCCGGAGCATTCTTTTCTCCTCCAATGTGCAGCCCCCTCAGAGATGGGGCATGCTATGATACTGGTGCTGGTAGTGTGCACGCTTCTGCGTGCGACCTGTCAGGTGTCTGACCCACCTCTGACCCCATGTCGGCAGAGTTGGTGAGCTGCCCCAGCCTCCGCTAGGGGCCAAGCATGCATTGACTGCTGAAGACCCCCTTTCCAGAGAAGGAGAGCAGTCCTTAGGACACTTGATCCTTCTCTCTTCCTGCCGACCCTGGTGGCCCATGCTTGATCCTGAACACTGCTCACTGGCGTAGTGCAAGGTATGGCATCCAGCACCACAACCCTCAGCACCCCCAGGCTGGCCAATTTAACTCAGTTTAATGAGTATAATTTGGAAGCAGCTGCAATGAATTTAAGCAAATACATACTGTTGTAGTTTCCTTTTGACTATGGCACAATCCCCCCATTCTCAAGGTTTTCACTTAGCACGTGGATCCTGACATGCACCAAAATTAAATAATTGAAAGAGTTTTTTATTGTAATGTTGTCAGGATCAGAACTAAGTAGAAACACATTTCTATTTTAATTTTGGAGTATTATTATTTCAGAAACTTTTTTACTTTTGCTACTGATGTATCTGATTTGTTTTGGTAGTGGTTTAATGCAATGCACCTGTATGATGTCACAGTTTTGCTGACTACTTAAACCTGGAGACTGCTTTCCCAACCACACTCCCTGATGAAGGCTGTTTAGCCAAAGCACTAGGGCATGGGCAAGCGGCTTGAGTGATCATAAATAAACTGGATTACTTGTGAACTCTAAATCTTTTCTGTATTATCTTCGAGTGCTATCTCCTTTAATTTATTTATTTGTTTTTGTTAACTGGGTAGGTGCACTAGGCAAAGGCATTGCCTGTTTTCAGGCATGACCGGGAGAGTTACAGACAGCGATGACTAATATATGGTAACACAGTTACAGGTGAATACAACTCCACATAGCATGGCCGCTGGTGCATCAACAGTTTGGAGCTACAGCCAGTGTAAGCAATAGATATCAGGTAATACAACACACCAGAGGTTGGAGGATGCAACACAATAAGGCATTAACATTGGTCAGGTTAGGATAGCTGACTGTGGACATAGTAACTTAGTAGCAGGTTGGATACGCAAATTGGTTAAGTGCAAACTTGCTGGCAACAGGTAAGCCTGGCTAGGTAATATTAGGTGGATTGTGCTGCACGCACATAGATCAGTGCTCCTTGTGACACTCAGACAGCTGGTTCTGATTAATCTATGACTTTTGTAATATAAAAATGTATTATTGAGTGTCTCGCATGATACATGCTGAATCAGCCTGTGGAATGACACCCCCCTTCCCAGGTTTTAGCTACAACGTGTTACCTGGAAGGCCAAGAGATAATTACAGGTTAGAAGAGACTTAAAATTTAGGCTCTCCTGTTGATGTGACTAATTGCAGCTTGCCAACTGCCAAGATAGGTCATAAACTTTTATGATGTTCAGAGGAAACACAGTTAATATTCACATTATTAAGAACATCAATAAACCTTTACAGAGCAATGGTAAATCTGAGTGTAAAAATCAGAGCCTTATGCAAAA
Source organism: Neoceratodus forsteri (assembly GCA_016271365.2). NCBI lineage: Eukaryota > Metazoa > Chordata > Ceratodontiformes > Ceratodontidae > Neoceratodus > Neoceratodus forsteri. The sequence goes on from CM028130.1 coordinate 357,971,905, forward strand.
TTCATAGTAGTTGAGAGGTGCAGGTGATGATGGTATGTAATAGTGAATCAGAGTTAACTTTGGGAGAGTCATAGACCCTGTCAACAAAATAGGTGGGGAATGAAATCTTGCACAGAATGTATTCATGTGAGGAGGGGTTGGCAATTCTAGACAAAAGACAGATGCTAAATAAAACCAAATGCCTTTCCTTTTCTTACTCTTCCTTTCCCAGCTGACACCAATTTATTTCCAGAGTCAGCTTTCAACTTTCAACTTTATTGAATATCAAATTGAGATAAAAATCTCTTTTCCAATTGCCCAGAGGTGCATAATTGACAGGTGGTTCACCCTGCCCCACATACACCCTCCCTGAGAGCCAATCCCTCACCTCCAGAACACAGACGCTACTGCTGATCCAAGGCTGGGACACCCAGGTCCACATCGATATCCCAGTATCCCAGCTTTCAGCTTTCAATGCTGTCCCAATGCAACTGAACTGGCTTCCAAAGCTGGGAAAAAAACTTGTATTTATTTTTGTGTTGCATCATCTTTTATGTTTTACTTTTAATTCTAGTGTAAATCTGACTTCTAATAAGGATCATTATTGTTAAAGCTTCACCATTCCTAGCATATGCAACAAAAACAATGTCTTGTGTAGAGAATGTCTGATTCAGCCTGCTGTTTTGTTTAAAGTCTTAGGAGTTTGGACTATCTCCCAGAAAAAACAAAGCATCTACTGTGAAATGGCTTTGTGTTTTGCCATGTGACTAGTGTAGTATCACTCCTGCCACAGACTGTGGTTTCTGCTATTAGCATCATTGGCAATGTTACAGCAAGCATGGTTTGAAAGTAAGAACTAGCAATGTCAACTGTCTTTTTTAGGAGAAAGATCGGTCTTCTAATTGGATACTGTTACTGCCGAGAAGCTTCACTAGAGGATGCAAAATATCAGGTGTACTGTCAGACACCAGGTGTGTCTATAGGGGCTCACGCTTGTCTACTCACACTGTTTTTGAACCCTGGATCAAATAAACTGTGGATTTTACCTTCTTGCATCCTAGTGGCAAATTGGGGAAGATGTGTGCCTTAACTTTTTGTCTTTCTACAGTTTGTTTCATAGAATTTTGGGCAGAACTGGGATTGGAGGCAGCCTTGTTTCTTTTATTAGTTTACTGGGGCCCTGGTGACTAATTACAAAGTGCTTATGCACACCGTCGGCATAGCTGGTAGGATGAATGATTATAATGCTAGGTTCTGAGTACGCTGGACTGTTAAGTAGTATTGGGAATGAGAACAGTTGGTGGATACTAGAACTTGTGCAGTTTAAATACAGCTCAGTGAGGGGTGGTATGCATCACCCACTGCCCTGCCAAACCCAACAAGTCTGTAATTCACTGGTGCATCTAGTGACTTATGAAGGATTGTTTAGGCAATATAGGGGGCATAGTTAGTAGGATGACTGATTATATTGTTAGGTTTTGAGGATGTTGTATTGAAGTAGTATTAGTAATGAACATAATTGTATATTTGAATGTTTGTGCTTGTGCAACGTAGGTCTGGCTTACACTTGCTCTATCCTTGCTACAGGGACTGCCACCCATTTGAGGTGCTGTCAAGACACAGGAATCCACTTGAGAAGGGTTCAACCACCAGAGATGCCACAGGAACAAGCCCCCTTAGACCACAGGTGCTTTACTGAAGAGATGCCTAGTATCATGTAAGGAGAAAGATTAGAGTCACCAGAGGCAGAGGAGGAGGAGGAGGAGGAGATAGGGAGATGATAGGAGCAACAAAAATGGCATCTGAAGGGTGCTGCAGAATGTGCAGTTTATGTATAGCTCAGTGAGTGGTGTGGTATGTGTCACCCACTGTCTCACTAAATCCCTGTAAGTTTGTAATTAACTGGTGCAACTAATGACATATAAAGGATTGCTTTGGCTATGTAGTGGGAACAGTTAGTAGGATGACTGATTATAATGTCAGGTTTGAGGCTGTTGTACTGAAGTAATATTTGGAATGAACATAACTGTTGTAAATACGATGTTTGAATGTGCATATGTAACTAAATTTGATTTCCACCTTCTGTGTTCCTGCTATAAGGACTACCACCATTCTCAAGTGTCATGAAAACACAGAAACCCTCCTGAGAAGGGTAACACCACCAAATATGCTACATGGACAAGGGCCCTTCAACCAAAGGTACAGTACATGAAGGAAGAAAGGACAAAAATACAATTGCATATAATTCATAGACATACTTCCTGTAAAGAGCGAAGAGACACAGACTTGATACTTCTGAACTGGAAGTAATCCTCAGACAAGGAACTGTGGAACCACCACCCAGACATACTTTTCAGCAGAATTATATTATAGTTACAGTATATTATGACATTTGGCATGGAGAAAGAAAAAAAACCTTGTGGAGGAAATAACTGAGAGTCATAGCACAGATCCCCATCCTCCAGGCTTAACATCTATAAAGCACTTAAGATTACATTTATGAACTCCCAAAGATTCCAAACAGCTGATATGCTGCTCTACGATACATATAGTAGGGATGACTTGTCATCTTCTTCTGTCTCACTGGGGTTATCCATCCTCAACAAGGTTCTACACTGGCAAAGCTGACCTACATTCCATGGCAGAAGAGCATGCTTGCTCAGTCCAGACTGTGAGCAATTCTGTGATTATTCTGCAGCAGTTTTGTGATGGGCTTTACATTCTTTGGCAGCACAAATAAGCCCCATAATGAAATCTAGTTGCCCTGAAAGATTTTTTCAAAAATGCAGCCTGGGGGCAGTTTAGCAGATGCACAGGCTTGGCAATAAAAAGTAATTCTGGCAACATGATTTGGACTACAGGTATGGCATGAGGGAACTGAGGGGTTATTTATTGTTTTACCATAACCTGTTTTATCCTCCCATGGCTCACTCACACCTGTCCAGTGTTGGTTTACCCCAGCGATGCTCCTGTGGATTTCTTACCCTGCTTTACTTAGAGGCCAGTTCTGCCAAGTTGCAGTGCAGCTGCTGCAATGGCTCCTCCCTTCCACCCACTTGCTTGATGCCTAGTGGTGCCGGTTCATGCTGTAGTGCCCTCATGTTGCTTCTCCTTCTTGCCCACTTCAACAGAGGTGGTGCCATATGTGTCAATACCACTTGGCTTCACATCTCCTTGTCTACCACCTTGTAAGGATTTACTGCAAGGCTTAGAGAGCAGCGGACCATTTCACATTAGATTCAGGTCCCCCAAAGCCTCTTGTTTTGTTACAGTTTTTCATGAAACAGACCTCCTGAAGTTTCCTTAATGCTTGTAGAAGGTATTAATTGCCATAAACACCAGGGCTGAATGCTACTGGATGGAAAGGGTTTCCACTTACTGCTGTAACCAGGTGGAGGGATGTATAATGGAGCTGCCAGCAAACCCACATTAGTGCCATTTTAGGCTTGCTCATAATGATATTAGCAGTCTAATTGGGGCTGTCAGTGGCAGTGGCCATCTGTACTACACCAAACAAGCTGTTTCTGTTACAGAGGCTTGTTTCTGCACCAAGCCATGTTTCTGTAGTGGCTAGCAACTGTGAAATTGCAGAAAATGTGGGGCCCTCACTATAGGGTTTGGCCCTGCAACTAAAGGAGTCTCTGCATGTTTGGACTCCATACTTGAACAGAAGCATATAGGGAGTGCACCGTACCAAAAGATCATCAGGGTTTCTGAATGTACCCCCCTAAGAGAAGAAGATGACATAATCAATAACAGCTTCATTACTGGCTGCAAGAAGTCTTTTCTTGGAAGTACAGGGTGCATAGGTGGATCATTGAAGCTGAGTCCTTGAGGAGAGTGCACAGCCCTTAAGGGGTTGTAGTGTTGGGCAACTCCCCAGTAGTCAATAGGGGTGGCTGATAGTTATTCGGGATGCCTAATAGTAATTAAGCATTTACCCAGAGTAAGACAGTATGGTAAGGAAGACATAGCCTGGTATAAGCAGAATATTATGAGTGTTGCTCTCAAGCAGAGAGCCAGATGATCTCCCAGGCAAATTGGTGGATATCATTTACTGGGAGCACAGCATTGGACAAAGGCCCACAATCAGGATACCCAAAATTCCAGGACAGTGAGGCACAGCCACAGTAGATGGTTGAGGCAGCAGGTGGACACTGAGGGGTGGACAAGTCCAGGTAAAGCCCAAAGTTGACAGAGCCATTGAGGGACACAGATGAGAGCCCAAGCTAAGAGTGGCATATGTTGGGACATGTTAACAAAGAGGGGGCAATAGAGGCATGGGGATGCCACAGCCAACATGGGATGAGCAGAAGTGATCCAGGATAAGTTATCCCAAAGGGGAACCAATAGCAGTGACAGGGACATGAGCTGGAGCAACGACAGTGAAACAATTCAGAAGAAAACAGCAACCTGGTAAAATACAGCAGCAGGAGGACTGCAAGGCCACCACAGAACATGGCATAGGTGACAGACCGGCCAAAAGAGGAAACCACAACAAACTACAAGAGGGCAGAACAAAGGGAATGCAAGAATCAAAATGGCCGCTATGAGCAGCAAAAGATGGTTGCAGGCCACAGGAATATAAGGAACCAAAGCCAGAGGTCAAGCAAGCAACAGCATAGAGAGACAGGCTGGAACACAGAAGAGGCCATGGCAGAAACAGCACATCATAGGTCAGCCAGTCCCATGATGGACAAAAGCTGACACAGAAAGCAGCTAAATGACAGGGAACAGAACCAAAAATGGTGCAAGAACAGAATGCCTGGGTGGAAGTGCTGGCAGGAGGACTATGTCACAGGTGGGACCCACAGGCAAGAGAAAGACAGAGAGAGAGAGGGGGAGGAGAGGGAGAGAGAGAAAGAGAGAATTTGTAGATAGAATGGAAACAGGGTGGGCGTGGAGCCTGGTCATGAAGGTATAGTCCAAAGGAACCATCAGCAGTTAGGAGGAGTACCAGCAGCAAAGTACAGGAGAGAGACATGCTGCAAGCTTGCAGGAAGCATGTTGTGTGTCGCTTGCCTTCCCACCTTACTCAGCAAGCTTGCAGTTTACAAAGAACATGCCCTAAAACTGGCAAAATATTATCAGTTATACAATGGTAAAAATGAATCTTGGGCTCAGATTGGTAAGTCTGGGACTGGACCCATTATGTTATCCCAGCACAACATCAAATTTTAGTCCCAGCACATAGATGACGAATAATGTGAAAAACAAAATCACTGCTCATGCCATCTTCAAGCTGTCCACACTTGACATGGTCCCTGTCAATTTTGCCAGTACTTAACAGACTTAAAAAAATGCAAATTCCTCCCTCCCACAGCACACAAACTACAACAAATGAAACCCCAAACCTTCACATTTTCTCCCTAAACCTTATCACTTTTGTTTTCTTGTTACCCCCTCCCCAATAAAAACAATGAAGTGAAAGCCATGTTTGTGAGTAGCTTCACAGCAGTCCCCCACTGTACTGGAGTCCCCACTCGGTGAACATCCTCACGCTATTGTTCTTCTTTTTTATTTTTTGTTATTAAAAAAAAACACTCTAATACAAACTGAAAGCCACCACCATGCCCCCCACTCTTCAGACATTCCTTACTTTCTCAGGTAAAAGCCATCATTACGATCAGCTTCATGGAAGTCCCCATAGTCCATGCTACCATAGTGAGTGAGCACAAGAGCACCTCTGTAATTCTGTGCTTCACCTACTCCGATTGCTGTTTTCTGCCTTCAGTCTCTACTTCCAGTAAAAGTTGTACAGAAACAAGACAGCCAAGATAGTGGCCATTTCTCTAACTTGCAGCCTACATAGCAGAAAGCCACAATGTGTGTGTGTGTGTGTGTGTGTTGGGGGGGACTGATGTAATAGGAGAGAAAACAGAGGAGAAATGTTTGTGTGGGGTAGAGCTGTGCTCCTACCACTGGTCAAAACACTAAATCGTACCTACTTTTAAAAGTACAACTACGAACATTGGAAACAACCAAAAAACTACTTTTAAATCTAATGTTCCATCTTTTTTTTAATGAGCCATTGTATAATAGCACTAATGCACTCCAGGGTGTGTTTGTATTGGGATAACCTTACTTCTTGGGTGTTGGCCACACTCAGCCTGCAGTCTTTTGCCCAACCACCCGAGGCATGACGTTATCCCAGCATAACACACACAATCTCTCGTGCATTATTTCTTAAGTCACACACATTCATGGATAATAATTCTGCAGTTTGCACTGAGAAATAAACAAATCCACAGGTTATGTAGAGTTTCATTTTAAAATTCCCAGGGTTTACTTATTGGTAATATTTTGTGGAATTGTCCAGAAAATTAAATAAATCACAGTGAAAGCAAAGTTGGTAATTCTGACAGCAAAATTTAAATGTTGCTCAACTCTGACTGATGCCCTTTTACTATTCAATAAATAATAAAAATGTATTCATTTATTGTGTATATATTTTTTTTTCAAAAGTTTTACCACAAAAGTCAAACTGAGCTTAGCTTCGCTTTTGAGTTCTGTCATGCAAAGAACTCAAGAATGCACTCATGACAATAAAAGGCACAGTAACTATACATAGAAACATGTAACATAAAACAATATGCATATATGCTGCATTTATTGAGTACATTCACAATCACATCTACTGTATAAAGTTGTACATAGATACCAAATTGACATTTCTCAAATCAGTTTTTAACAGTTTTTTCTATCCATTCTATAATAGAAACAGAAACATAGAATTTGACAGCAGATAAGGACCGTTTGGCCACCAGTCTGCCCATTTCCCTACCTAATGGATAAGCTACAGATCCTAGCTAACCAACAGCCTACTTCTTCCAACTCCACCCCTAGAATTGCCTTATGCCTGTCCCATGCATTCTTGAATTCCACCACTGTTGTTGACTCCAAACCTCCTCTGGAAGGCTGTTCCATTGATCCACAGCCCTCTCTGTGAAAAATACTTCCTCACATTACCACTGGAGCCATCCCCTCTAGCTTCAAATTGTGCCCCTTGTTCTTGCACACCTCTTCCCTCTTGGACTTTGTCGATTCCCTTGAGGTATGTGAAAGTTTCTATCATGTCCTCTCCCTCCCTCCTCTCCTCAAGGCTATACATATAAAGATCCTTAAGTCTCTCTTGATATGCCTTCTGATGCAGACCCTGCACCATTTTAGTTGCCCTTCTCTGGACTACCTCCATCCTGTCTATGTCTTTGCGGAGATTGGGTCTCCAGAAATGCATGCAGTACTCCAGATGGGGTATCAGCAGCTGTCTCTAGAGAGGGATAACAACTTCCTGTTTTGCCATAACTTTGCCTCCCTATAATATTTTTTCACCAAACCACTGAAAGGCACATCTGTGGCTGTTGGCTGTCTTCCTCCAAATTTCAGGAAAAAGACTAAACCGTTATTTTGCAGCAGGGTGTCAAAGGATTCCTGTAATACGTGGTACGCGTAATGTTATCCTATAGGGAAAAACTATCAACTTTAGAGTGCCGTGAACTTTTACCCATCGTGTAATATTTTTTGATACAACACTGAAAGACACATCTGTGAGATGTCATCTACGCTCCCGCCAAATTTCAGCCCAAACCTCCCAACCATTCTTTTGCAGTGGAGTGCCTAAGAATTACTGTTATTTTGGGCATGAATGTCATAAGTAGTGTCGCAATTTGCAAAAGCTTTCGCAAAAAATTACGATACTTTTGTGAGTGCGTATACTACTTTATGAAGTACTTTTCCAGAAATCTGAAAACATATTTCTGGGAGTTTTACCCAAAATAAAGACATGGCTAGCATCCTCAGGGCCGACTAGGTGAATACAAAAGAATTAGGTTGCTAGAGGGTCTCAATTTTAAATGCCAAGCATTTTTCTGATCACTAACTGAAAACAAGATGGGATTTGCAACAGTAACAGGGCCATTTGGGACAGTAAAAGTCGAACTTTTGTTAACTTTTCCATTGACTTATAATGAGAAATTGTTTTGAATAACTTTTGAACCATTTAATATTTTTCACGAAATCTTGAAAGACACATCAGAGACCCGGCTGCACATTTCCTGAAGATTTTGGGCTGGTCACGCAAACCGTACGACCTGCAGGCGACATGTGAATTCCAGAAAAAGCGTAAATGCACGCACAGATCACGCTTTAATAACTCTGCAGCTGTATATCAGACCAGTACAAAACTTGGCAGACCCCTAGGCCTATGGTTCTTGATCAAGTATTCCAAATTTCAGGCAAATCCATCAAACAGTTGCAAAGTTATTAAGGTGCAAAGGTTTGGGGTTTAACATAGAAATGGCTCCTCAACCCTAACTATGGTAGCACTACCATGCTACCATAATATATATATATGTGTGTGTGTGTGTGTGTGTGTGTGTGTGTGTGTGTGTATGTAACCCCTTTGTTACCCGGGGTTACTAGAATCCCTGTAAGACCTAGTGGTAGGCAGGGAAGGCAGCTTGTGAAACTCCAGTTAAATGGGTTTCACATTGTCTCACTCTGTCCTCTATCACTGCTGAGACTAGAGGATGACATCATAATAGAATTGTCACAGCTGCATGAGCCACATTTGGAATCTTCAGCTCAGAGTAAGTTTAGAATCTTGGGAATTCAAAGTGAGTCTTCAGTTTGTCCTTAAACAAGAAGGACAACAGTAGTTGTCTGTTTACCCTCCCTCTGGGTGGAGGAAAAGTTCTTTGTGGGTTCCAGGGGCAACTCCCTTCTCCCACCCTGGGAAGAAGCTGCCTGTTTTAATTTAAGTTCAGTCTGTTCTTGTATAACAGCAAAGGTTACAGTTCTTCGTCTGTGGGGCACCTGCACGACGGGTGAGTGTTTGTCCCCATTGGAAGGGCAAACAACTTCTTTCTTCAGTTGGTTTCAAGTATGGGGACTGCTATTTGGGAGGACTATGTCAACTAGAACAAACAAATAGAGCAGTCATCTGTTTAAAGTGTTAAAGTTCATTGTAGAGGGGGTGCTTCAGGTCATCCACCGTCAACCTACATTTTGAAGTCTAAAGTTCTGTGTGTCCAGAGAAATGGCCTGGTATGGGCTGTGGGAGCTGGAGGTGGGAACCCCCCTTCCCATCTTTAGTAACCAGGCCCACCTCTACGGATTTCTTCTGTGTTTTTGCTACTTGCCTCATGCGCTTGGCCAGTGATTGGGTGGGTACCCAGACATGGGTCACAACTTGAAAATCTCTCTAGGAGTCGCAGACTCTAAGTAGTGTGGGGAGCCACAGGATGGGAACATTACTCCTTGTTGGATGGGAGTCTCCTGTTTGATGGGAGTTTCGAATTGGAAGTACGAAAACAAAATCTCTCTAGGAGTCGCAGACTTCAAGTGGTGTGGGGAGCCACAGTTTGGGAGCCTCCTTGTTTGATGGGATGTCTTTCCAAGTAGAGTTTGGGTTCATTTGCCAAGTGGACCGTCAGTCGAGTGGCCGGCAGGGGAGCTGGGCCAGTCGGGCTGTGTATCCAATGCGCATGCAAAGTCCGGGCTGAGTGCCTGGTGAGTCCAAAGCCAGACAACTGTTGTATCATGTTCATTCCTAAAATGGACCGCTGTGTTTAACCTCTAATCTGCATTACAGTTACATAGCCCTGTGGGGGACCATACAGAGCTTTGTTTATGTTCAATGAGTTAATAAATAAAGCCACACTGAAAAATCCCAGTTCTGATTCTGGACATTACAGTTATTGCTTCCTGTAGCTTGGATTTACTTGGGTGCCCCTGTGCAGAGTAGTCAAACCTAGGCCTCTTGTGCCAGGTAACCTCATCCTTCCCCGAACTCGTAGAGACATATGTATATCCATGTTACAAAAAGGGCATATGCATTACATATATATATATATATATATATATATATATATATATATATATATATATAGTGATGGTCGTGCCACTATAGTTAGGTTGACCGACTTACATACTAAAGTCAAAAGTTTGGACATTAATAACTTTGGACCCGTTCAATGGATTTGCCGGAAATTTGGTACACTCATTGGGGTGCACTAGATCTCTTGATCTGCCAAATTGCATTTGTGTTGGAGTGCTGGTCTTCGTGTACGAAAGCACTGAATAATGCAAAATTATACATTTTTGAAGCCACCTTTTGGCATTCTTAACGTGGTCCTGCACGGCCATTGTGTGGTGTGCCACTCTGCAAGATGGCTTGTTTGAAAGAGCTTTGGTGGCTGAACATGCTGCTTTTTGTCTGGTGAAACAGTATTAAGGCATTCAAAAGTTATGGCACTTTTAAGTTCCCATTATAAGTCAATAGGAAAATGTATTTGTATATCTTGTGATCAAAGAATGGGAGTTCTGGCCATCTGGTCTCACCTGGCGATCAAAGAATTTGCAGCCTCATGGTTCAAGAATCTTTGTTCCGAGGAATTTTCAAAATTCTTTGACTGCGAGGTCCGCCATCTTGTTTTCAGTTTTCCAGTCACAGAAACACAAATATCTTGGCTCAAGGGTCACTTCTGAAGTAAAACTTTAATGGGTTTTAATCAGGGACCCTGATCTATCAAACCATGGCTTTGGTTCCATCAAATTGGTCAAAAATAGAGTTATAAGCTTTTAAAATCTTAATTTGCGGCTCGCTAACGATCTTTGATTGTGAGCCTGCAAATCTTTGATTGTGAGATTCTTTTGATCGTGATCGTGCATTGTGACCTAAAGCACTTATATCTCGGCTCAGGGGTGGGCTAGGGACACAAATGAGGGCTTGTTTTGCTCAGGAGGGTCCGTTCTGTTGAATCATGTCATTGGTTTGGTTCAAATTGGAGAATAAATTGTGTTTCACCCTTTTTTTATTCTTTGATCGTGAGGCTGCAAATTCTTTGATCGTGAGATTCTTTGATCACGATCTTGCATCCTGAGCAAGGGACGAGATGGCCGAATTTAAATATAATTTTTCTCAGCCCATGGGTGCCCTAGGAAGTCAAATGAGGGTGGGTTTTACTCAGGGGGCTTTGTTCTGTCAAACCATGGTGGTGGTTTACTGCAATTCCTCCAATTTTTTGGCTTATTAAATTTTTTATTCTTTGTTCGTGAGCTTGCAAATTCTTTGATCGTGAGGCTGCAGATTCTTTGATCGTGAAATTCTTTGACTCCAATCTTTCATCGCGAGCGAGGGACAAGATGGGCCAATTTAAAATTCAATTTTCTTAACCCAGGGGTTTCCTAGGAAGTCAAATGAGGATGGGTTTTACTCAGGGGGCTTCGTTCGGTTGAACCATGCTGGTGGTTTACTGCAATTGCTTCTATTTTTTGAATTATTACATTTTTTATTCTTTGTTCATGAGCCTACAAATTCTTTGATCATGAGGCTGCAAATTCTTTGATCGTGAGATTCTTTGATCATGATCTTTGATCGCAAAATAGGGACAAGATGGCCAGATTTCTTATAATGGAATAGATAGGGAAATTTTGCCAGTATTTGACATTGAATATCTCAGAAATGGTTTGGTCTTTTTACTTGATATTTGGCGGGAAGAAAGGCAACATCCCACAGATGTGCCTTATAGTGGATTGGTCAAAAAATATTACAGGGCGCAAAGTTACGGCACTACAAAGTTGGTACTTTTTCCCATAGGATAACATTACGCACGCCTGCCATATATTACAGGAATTATTTGCGCCTGCTGGAAAATAACTGTTTGGTCTTTTGGCTGAAATTTGGAGGAAAGAAAGCCAACATCCTACAAATGTGCTTTTTCGTGGTTTGGAGACAACATTTTCCAGGGTGGCAAAGTGACAGCACTCCAAAGTTGACGATTTGTCCAATAGGATAACATTATGGCGTCCGTTGCGTCTTTCAGGGCCCGTATCTCAGAAACGTTGAGAGATATGGACTTTTTGTCAAAAAAATGCATAAGCCCCATTAAAAACTAGCCAGGAAGTAATAATTCATACAAAATTTTAATTTTTTCCTACATCATACGGTTCCTGAGATATAAGCAATTTAGTATTCCAAGTCATACTTTTCTGCTCTGAAGTCAATTATAATGCATACATTCTTTGTTTTCAATTAGTTTTTTCAATGCAGTTTTTGGGGAAAAGAAGGGTGTACCCTTTTGTTACTGTGACAGCTAGCATTTCCAGTTGCGCTTCTGTTACTATACGAATCACCATTCCCGTCTACACCACTGTGTGTGTGTAACGGTTTACGTTTTCATATGTGCTTGCATTTCTGTTTCTGTTGTCTTTATTGTTGCTGTTACTGTTACCATTTATGTTTACTATTGTGGTACCATGACCTTATGTGTAACAGTTTGTGTTTTCATATGCGCTTGCATTTCTGTTTTTATTGGCTTTACTGTTGCTGTTACCATAACTGTTTGCATTTACAACTGTGGTTCCATGAGTGTGTGCGTTAACGGTTTGTGTTTTCGTAAGTGCTTGCGTTTCTGTTTAATTGGGTGTTATTGTTGGTGTTACTGTTACCATGTGCATTTATAACTGTGGTACCATGTATGTGTGTGTTACCAGCTGTGTTCTGTATGCTTTTCTGTTTGATGTCTCCATTTATGTAACTGTTTGGTTCAAGCGTCACTTTACGCTTGTGTTTCTATTATAACATTTGCTTTGCCATTTACATTTGCTTTGCCATGTACATTACTGTTGCCACTTGCATTTGCTTTTCAGTTCCTGCTACTGTGTAACAAGACATCATATGGCAGGAGGGGCCCCGCGCTGCCGCCACTGCATTCCTTTCATTATTTATCATCCTCATTCTCAAAAAGAAGGGAAATTAGAGGCAAAAAACTCAATTTAATGCATCAGTTAGGGCTGTTCCACAGCAAAAAAAGCTAGGAAATTCGAGGTTAGGATTGAAAGCCCCCCCCCTTGGACCTCCCCAGCCCACTCCCAACCGGCATTGGGGTGTGCGTTGGGGTTGTTGGTCCTCTCACCCCATTCTCCTATACCTCAGCTTCTTTACACATGTGATGGGGTGAGAGTTAGGGCTGATGACCCCAATGCATACCCTTATGCTGGTTGGGGGGTGGGCTCAGGAGTCCAGGGGGGGCTTTCAACCCTAACCCAGAATTTCCTAGCTTTTTTTTTGCTGTGGAACAACCCTAACTGATGCATTAAAAGAGTTTTACCTCCTTATATATATATATATATATATATATATATATTAGAGTGGTAATTGTTAGATAGTGTTTATAAGTTAGAGTTATTCCGTGACTTTCTCTTGTGACCATGTCGATCTTTCCTGGTGTAAATAAGAGCCTGCTGGGCATCAAACTTCATATTGTCTCTTGCCTCTCCTTAAAGGGTGTTTCCTGGCACCCAACCTAACTCAGACCACAGGGTTGTCTCTGCCATTCCTTCTGCTTGAGGTGATGCTGGGTGTGCAGCTGGGACAGGCATTCTTCTAGGATAGCATCCCAGTTGATAAGATCTCCGCACTGTGGTGATATCACCATCACATCATCACAAAGTAAAAAAAAAAGTGTTGGTGCGTTCAGCAGGATATTATAATTAAGCAGTCTAAAGTCAGAGCTTTTGGATATCCCCAGGAGACACTGCCGAAAGGACCCCCATCCCCCGAAGCTCCCAGTTTATCGGGATCGGGTCGCAAGAGCACCCTCACTGAAGCCCAGCCCTCCCCAGGAGACACCACCGAAAAGACCCCAACCCCTCGAAGCTCCCAGTTTACCGGGATCGGGTCACAAGGGCACCCTCACTGAAGCCCAGCCCTCCCCAGGAGACACCGCCGAAAGGACCCCAACCCCTCGAAGCTCCCAGTTTACTGGGATCAGGTCACGAGGGTACCCTCACTGAAGCCCAGATCTCCCCAGGAGAAACTGCTGAAAGGCCCTCCACCCCCCAAAACCCTCAGTTTACCAGGATCAGGTCATGAGGGCACCCTCACTGAAGCCCAGCCCTCCCAGGAGACACCTTGAAAGGACCCCCACCCTCTGAAGCTCCCAGTTTACTGGGATTGGGTCATGAGGGCACCCTCACTGAAGCCCAGCCCTGCCCAGGAGACACCGCTGAGAAGGACCCTCACCCCAAGCTTCCAGTTTACTGAGATCGGGTCATGAAGGGCACCCTCACTGAAGCCCAGCCTCCCAGGAGACACCGCTGAAAGGACCCCCCCCCGTGAAGCTCCCAGTTTACCAGGATCGGGTCGTGAGGTCACCCTCACTGAAGCCCAGCCCTCCCCAGGAGACACCACTGAAAGGACCCCACCCCCAAACCTCTCAGGTATGATGACCGCACCACCTAAAGCAGCAGAGCATGGTTTTAGTGCCATTTTCAAATTGTACTGAACAAAGCACAGCAAAGACTGCTACAGAGACTCTCGCTCTCTGTGCTGTCGGCAGACGCCTGCTGATAGTTTTTCACTGTTAAAAAATTTGTGTTGTGCACTACAATTATTTGCTTTTCAAGTGGTTCCTTAAGACCCCACCTACCATGCTGCTCATTTTCTGGGTTGTCCTCAGGACTTTAAAGAGATAAATGTACAGTGTACCTTAATTTAAATGTTAAAGTATTTGAATTGTAAGCTGGTTCCCTCATTATGCTTTACCTCCAGCTCTTTTTACCTGTGCTGCCCTAGTGTTTACTCTTAAAGGTAATTTGGAGCAGTAAAATTCATGTAAAGTGTTGGGCACAATGTTTTTGGTACTGAACAGCGTGTAGACAAAAGAGAGCGCATTGCAGAGTAATATCGCAAGGTACAAGCAGCTTGTTTTCCTACACTATGCACAGGCACTAGAATTGCAACTAATTACAGCCTGCACTCACTAGATTTTACAGCTCTTACAGCTAAGTTATAACAGCCATAGAAATGTGTGCAGTAGCTGAGCCTGAAAAGTACCTGGAACACGCAGCGCCATTCCTGCCTGTCCCTTCAATTCCCGCAAGGCACATGCCATTTTCAGGCAAACTGTGCTGGAAACTACCTCCCCACCCCACATTGCAACTAATTTGGGAATTGGGGAATAGTCCTCACTTAATTCAACTAAAATCCTCCAAGATTGAAGCTGTATCCGGTCCAATAAGCGGACACACTTACTTGTAAGCAGGGTTGCTCCTCCCAGTGATTTTGCTATAAATTCTATCCCTCTCTCCGCAGTTTACCAGGATTGGGTCATGAGGGCACCCTCACTGAAGCCCAGCCCTTCCCAGGAAACACCGCCGAAAGGACCCCCACCCTCCGAAGCACCCAGGTACGACAACTGCACCACCTAAAGCAGCAGAGCACAGTTTTGGTGCCATTTTCAAACTGTACTGAACAAAGCACCGCAAAAGACTGCTACAGAGACTCCTCGGCTCTCTGTGTTTCTGCCCCACCGGTGCTGCATGCAAGCTCCCCACCACCCCACCACCAACCTTGGTGAGTGCCTACCATTATAGGCTGTGTTATGTGGTTTCAATAACCTATCAGCCTATTTTCCCATTTGTAGCTTATCAGCTGGCTCCACCAGAGGCCGCACAACCTGAATATCCGCTCTCCTCCTTTTCACTTAGCCGAGATACTGCCTCTTACACTCCTGCTCCTCCTCGCAATGGCCACACTGTCATCCCTGTCACAGCTGATCTTCCAAGCAGAACCCCCCTGCACCTGCCCCCATGTCTGACAACAGAGCCCTACCATGTCACCTCTCACCTCCTTACTGCCCATACCCAGGCTCACATCCACCACTGGCACATTAGTGTCACCATCCTGCCTCCTTCCTTCTGCCCGGGGATCTCTGTTCTGCACACCCCAGCCAGACGCTGCCCACAGTTTGTTGCCCACACCCCAACCTCCCGCCCAAAACACACCTGGCCAAAAATAAAACACCTTATCTGACTACTTCTGCTTATGTCCAGGGACATAGAGGCAAACCCTGGTCCAAACACCTCATACACCAATACCCCATTCTCTTTCCCCAAAGGACTCAGGATCCTGCACCTTAACACCTGCAGTTTACTATCCAAAATATCTCTGCTGCAGCCTATTGTCCTAACACAACACCCTGATATCTGGTTATTTCTGAAACCTGGCTAAAACCCCGTCATACCGATGTGGAACTATCCATACCTGGATACACCATCATCAGACACGACTGCCCAGGTTAAAAGAGAGGCGGAGGAACTGCTAAGTATATCGCCAGCAGGTGACAGTTCTCAATAGTGCAAATCCCTCACTCCCAGCCCACATCAACTCCTTACTAATTAAACTCTCTCTTCCATGCACCACCCTGTTTTTGTGGCTGGTACCTACTGTCCCCAACACACCCCTATGGACATCCTTACTCACCTGGTCACCTTACAGTCCCTAGCCACAGGAGGCGAGCTCCACGCCACTGGTGACTTTAACACCAATTGGCTAGCCAGCGATAAAGCTCATCTCAAGACAAAAATCAAGGCCCTGAACCTCACTCAATTCATAGCCGACCCCACCAGGCTAAATCACAAGACACAAAACCATACACTGCTGGAATGGGCTCTCACCTCCTACCCACACAGGGTTCTATGTGCAGGCCTGCTCCCTGACTCCCTAAACAATCACCACATGATTTTCTGATCAGGAAGGTGCACAGACCCACTGCCCCCCAAGACGTTGTGCACCAGGTCATATAACTCCCTGGACCTAGCATCTCTTCTGTCAGACCTAGGACGCATAAACTGGTCCTTCATTTCCTTGGCCTCAACCATTGATGCAGCGCTCGATGAGTTCAAGACCAATTTTCTACATGTCTGGGATAAACATGCTCCCCTGAGCACTAAACAAGTCAGAGGGGCGCACCTTCCTTGGATCACAGCTGAAATAATCAGGACCTGTCACTCAAGGGACCATGCCTGGAAAGCCCACAAGAAACAGGGCTCCGCGGCTTCCCTCCTTACCTATAGAGCCCTTCGCAACTCATGCACACACATCATTTGCCAGGCAAAAAATAATTATTTTTTATCGGCTTTTAGTGCAAACATTAACCACCCCACAGACTTCTGGAAATTGCTCAAATCCCTGCCCCCTTCCCCACTCAACCCCAACCCCAACACTATCAGTCCAAGGCACCCTCATCACTGACCCCTGCGGGGTTGCTGAGGCCTTCAACACCCACTTCTTCAGCTGTGCCGACACGCTATCATCCCTTCTGTGCCCAGCCCAAACTGTCCCCCTCCCAGAAAACCAGTGCACACCCATCAGTCCAACAGTTCTCCTTCCGCCCTGTAACCCAAACTGAAGTCTTCAGATCCCTAAGAGCCCTAAACCCCAACAAAGGCAAATGCCCTATGTCCCTGGATGCTAAGATGCTTTTCTTGTCTGCCCCAGCCATTGCTGCCTCTCTTGCCACACTTTTCAACCTCTCTTTCACTCTGGGCAAGTTACCCACAGATTGGAAAAAGTCCACCGTCTTACCCCTCCCTAAAGGGGGTTACCCCTCCTCCCCAGGCAACTATCACCCCATCTCCCTACTTCCAATTCTGGCCAAATTGCAGGAATGCCTTGTCCTCTCCCAACTCACCCCCCACCTGGATGCCACCTCATTCTTCACCCCTTTCCAATCAGGCTTTAACAAATCTCACTCTACCATCACCTCCCTTCTACGAGTCACTAGCGACATACTCTTCGGCATGGACAATGGACACATCACCTCTGCCATCTTTATTGACCTAGCCAAAGCCTTTGACACCGTCTCCCACTCCCTTCTCCTCTCCAAACTCACTGACACCGGGCTCTCCATACCAGCCAATGCCTGGTTCCATGACTACCTAGTGGGTAGACTCCAAACAGTCAGAATCACCTCACACACCTCAAACCCTGCCGTTACCACCAGCACTCCCCAAGGTTCAGTCCTGGGCCCATTGCTTTCTCATATTTCTAAATGACCTCCCATCAGTTTGCTGCCAGTCCTCCATCCAGATGTATGTGGATGACACAGTCCTGTATGCTTCCGGCTCAACTACAAGCAGTGTGGCAACTCTCCTTCAGGAGGATTTCAACGCCATCCAGGAATGGTTCCAGTCAAAAAAGTTATTTCTAAACCCCAAGAAAACTGTGTCATTAACTTTCAGTTCCCATTGAAGACTCTCCCACCAAGCCCCCTGCCCCCATTTCAAAACCATGGACGGGACCCCTCTGGACCAATGCTCCAGCTTTAGATACCTAGGTGTCTGGCTTGACCAGCACCTTGATTTTGCCATTCATATCGACTCCCTACATAAGAGGCTACTCCCCAAACTTGGAGCATTATACAGAAACAAAAGCTGCCTCCCCTCTCCTGCAAGGCAGGCTATAGTCCAAAAGATGATACTACCTGTACTTGACTACCGTGACATAATGTATTCTATCACTCCCTCATCCACCCTGGCCAGCCTCGGCACCCTGTTCTACTCATTCTGTTGCTTCATCCTAAACTGCCCACAATCCACCCACCACTGCTCACTTTATAGCTTCCTAGCCCTGTCATCCCTCCAGGATCACAGACTAATCCATTGCACCAGGTTCACAGCCAAATTCTGGTCCCTCTCCCTACCCCCTTACCTGGCATCTACCCTTGCAACAACCTCCCCCAGCTTACTCCCTCAGGCCTTTTGACGCAGGCTACTCTATGTCCCCTATATGCACAACTAAAGGTCAGGCTGCTTTTCCTACCAGATTCCTCAGATCTGGAATGCCTGCCAGCTACCATAAGACAAGCACCTAATTCTAGTCATTGCAACCAGCTACTCAGCATGCATTTCTCCTCCAGCTGCACCTGTTTTTAACTACCAATGTACTATGCTGTTTATGTTGCAAAGTCGCTTCTTCTAAAGTTGATTCATTTATCTCAAACATTTCCTGTTGTATATATCTGCCTACTTGTAGCTGTACTACTGTATGTCTGTAAGGCAGCTAGCCATACCTCTCACTGCTGAATGTCTCAGTCTCAAACACTGTGATTTGTTTTGTATTAGGTCTTGGCCCCAGGTCACATCTGGAATCGAGCATTATTGCTCAGTATGACTTCCTGGTAAAACTCATAAATAAATAAATAAATAAACAATGCAAGCTGTACCCAGGTGTGGTAGTGCAATGTCTGGAGGATAATACAGCTATTGGCAATGAGGATATAGGGACTGGGATGGGAAGACAGAGAAAGATACCTCCCTCACCCCTCACAATGCCCTATTACTTAGAGCACCATGGCTTCCTCAGTTCATGGGAGAAAAAGACGGAAATGGAGCGAGCAGTCTAGGGGAGTTTGGATCCAAGATGAAAGCCATGTTCCGACTGTATCAGGTCCCACAAAGATAGAAAGTGGAGATACTGATCAGACAGTTAAAAGGGGCTGCCCATAGAGAGGTACAATCATGGTCTGCAGCTGCGAAGACCACAGCTGACCAAATTTTACAGAGGCTACAACAAATTTATGATACTCAGACTGTGTCTAGTCTCAAGATTAAATTTTTCTCTAGAATGCAAAGGCCTCAAGAGACCCTTCAGGGTATGCACTAAGCCTACAGGAGTTACTGAGAGTGATTGAAAGGGTGAATGCTCAAGAGAACATGGATCCGGATTGGGTGCTAATGGAGAACTTTGTGGAAGGGGCATATGGTGAAGCTCTTAGATGAGAATTAAGAATGTTGCAGCTTCATCGACTTTAAAGAGAAGGTCATAAAGGAACAGGGATTGAGTCGAGTGGGCGAGGATGTGGTGACCTACCCACAGATGGTGACCTTATGAGCACAGCATGGCCGGAATGTCTGATAGAGAGATTGGCATGAGAAGGCCCATGGTGTAGGCAGCCAGCCAGTGAGGAAAGGGTAGAAAAAGAATGGATGTACAGTCGAGAGTCTACTGGTGAGCACCCAGGTTATCTCATAGACACCAGACCTTTCTGCGGGCAAATGGCACAGGCACCGATCTGTCCCATGGCTAACCCCTTGCATCAGAACTCGGATCTGCTGGAACAAATAGCCACCCTGACATGAGCTATGTCAGAAGTGTGTCAGGAGGTCAAGGGGCTAAAAGAAGTCTGGAAATGAGAAGCTGCCCAGATGCCAAAGGAATAAGAAAGACAGCTTGAATTCCCCTGACACGGTCACTTAGTTAAGTAAACAAGAACATTTTCTGAAAGTTATAGAAGCTTAAGGATGTTTTAATTAAAATATATAGAGGTTTAAGTCAAGACTTAAAGTGGTAAGAAATATCATAGGAAACCTATAAAAGTAGTGCTTAAGAAATGTTTTATAAATTGTTTAAAGGTAATACATGGGGACGTGCATTTTTAGGCAGGCCTGAATCTGTAATGCCCCAGAGTTGGGGCATCACAGTAAATAAATAAAGTCCAGGGGTTAACGGGTGCCCAGGGTGCCTATGGTAGTAGTGGGCTGCAGGGTACAGTTAAAAGAGGCCCCTGTGAATAAAGTTTCCCCTCCTTGCAAGAAAAAAACACTGTAAATAATAGAAAAGTGCCTTGTACACTTAAAATTGTGGTCAAAAGATAGATTTTATGCAAGCTGTAAAGACAATGGCTTGGATGGAATGCTGTGCTGAGCTGCTCATGCACAGCATTCCAGTCCAAACACTCCAAAACTAGGAGTTTAGTTTTAAAAATTAAACAATTTTTCTGGGTTGTTCCTGCCAGGCTGTGGAGAAGAGAGGCCACCACAAACTAAGGGGAAACCTGTTGAGGGCTTACCTGTTGGTTGAAGCCGTTTCCCCGAGGGTTTGTTGGTGTGCCTGCTCTGGGCTCCAGCTGGTTAAGATCCCCATGAAGCTTTGTTCGGTCCGTGGTGCCATCAGGGCACCAGAAGTAAAGAAAACATCTGTTTGCCTTGGTTTGGGCTAGTGAGCCCTGTCATTTTATTATTTTGGCCCCTTGTAGTTTAAAAAGTTAATCTCGGTCCCCCATCGGTGGCTGTTCCCAGAGCCGCATCACCGTCTAGTCTGTCGGCTGTCCGAGGCCCCCTGTCATCCTCCTAGCTGCCTGCTGAACTCCCTCCCACTGCCAGTACAGGTCCCACCACCCAACTGCAGCTCTCCTCGACCCGGCTGGAGACAGTGAGTCAGGCCGGCAGCATTAGGAAAAGGTGCTGGCCGTCCAGCTAAAAAAGTTCTTTTAATAGTTAGCGTAGGCGCTTGGAGAAAGTGGCGCGCTGTAGTGTAATCATGTCAAAGGATCCTAATTTGGTATGCAGGAGGGCGGAGGAGTGACACCCATAGGAGGGGCCAGTTAAGGGCCTATGAATGTTAATAAGAGGGGTGGGATGAAGTGGGACTGAGTGACACTCTCAGAGAAGCCAGCAGGTTTAAAGGGCCCTGCCACTTCTGGCCAAATAAAAGTTAAAGGGCCCTGCCAGAAGTTAAGTGGGCACAAGGCCCAAGATAATATAGGGCTGCCAGACCCAGGTTCAAAAGTGCTATCAGGCCTAGAATATAAAAGAGGGCACCAGATCCAGGTTTAGAGAGGGTTATCAGGCCCATGAGTTAAAGGGAGGGCTACTAGGCCTGGGATTTAAAGAAAGGGCACCAGACCCACGTTTAAGTGAGGGCACAAGGCCCGAAATACTGGGAGGGCTACCAGGCCCGAAGCAAAGTGAGCACCAGGCCCAGTGTAGTAAAGGGCTACCAGGCCTGAAACAAAATGGGCACCAGGCCCAGTGTAGTAAAGGGGTACTAGGCCTAGGTTCAAAGAGGGCACCAGACCCCAGTAAAGGAAGGGCACCAGGCCCACAGTAGTAAAGGGCACCAGGCCCCAGTAAAGGAAGGGCACCAGGCCCACAACAGTAAAGGGCACCAGGCCCCAGTTAAGGAAGGGCACCAGGCCCATAGTAGTAAAGGGCGCCAGGCCCCAGTAAAGGAAAGGCACCAGACCCAATAGAGGCGCCAGGCCCCAGTAAAGGAAGGGCACCAGACCCACTGGTAGTAAAGGGCGCCAGGCCCAGTAAAGTAAGGGCACCAGGCCCACAGTAGTAAAGGACACCAGGCCCAGTAGTAAAGGAAGGGCACCAGGCCCCGGTAAAGGTAGGGCCTCCAGCCCATAGGAATAGGGCAGCAGGTGTATGGGCAATTAACGGAACCAGGCTAAATAGCTGGGTCAAGTACATTAGAGTGCTCAGGGGTAGCCAGATCCTAATGAAGACAGACCCACAGTGGAAAGAGGTCTGACTAAGGGGTGCTTAAGTACACAACCTGTTACAAAGTAATTATCACCTGTTGTATTGGTTCTACAAACTGTTTATTCTTCCAGCATCTCAACTGTTGTGTTATTGCATGAAGCACCAAGACTGTGTTGTATAAGATTAGGATTGTGGTCATTTGCCCTGCCAGTGAACAATTGTCCTGGATTGTTGCGATTTGCTCTCTGTTTAGGCAAGTTGCCCCTGCCAGTGAACAAGTGCCCAGATTGTTGCAATTTGCTCCTGCTCCAGGCAAATTGCCCCTGGAAGTAGTATTTCAGTATAACATGCTAACAGAAGTACCATTGTGCAGCAACAGGTTCTGATTCAATCTTCAGCCTCCAGAAGCTCTTCACCATAGCAATATTCAGTCTTCAGCAGCTCTTCACCATATAAATCTTCAGTCTTCAGCTGCTCTTCACCATAGCAATCTTCAGCCAGCAGAAGACTTCAGCAACGCCTTGCCCTTTCGTCTGCCAAAGTTGAAATCAACGTCCTTTGAGTTGTCGCAGCTGCCGGTTCCTGATCAGCTTAGAAGAAAGATGACTAAAAGTGTCTCGTCCGTCTCCCTCCCAGATGCCCGCCGGTAGACGAAGTTCATCGTGAGCCAGGTGTGTACATTGCCGCTTATTTCTTATTTTGTTCTCCACCCATGTGGAATCCTGATCTTCACCTTTCACTTCTTACTTGTGCCATCCTGCATCATCAGAGCAATCATCAGGGTAGCAGCTCGAGTTTGGTGGTCCTTCAAGTGGATCTGTCACCAAAAGCAGCCCAGCAGTTCTTCTTCTTCATCCTTGGTAGTCCTTTCTCTGGATTCCTCACCAAGTCTGGGGTTCGTTTGACAGCCCTAGTTGAGGGTAGGTGCCAGGAAAACCTCAGCAGTTCTTCTTCGTCCTTGGCGACCCTGGTCGAGGGTTGGTGCTGAGGAGAAAGCAGCAGATTTCTTCCCCCATGGCAATCCTGCAGGTGGATCCCTTGCCACATTTTAGTTCTTCAACCTTGACAGCCCAGTTCAAGGGTTTTTTTGCCAAGAAAAGAGCATTTCCCAGTGAGTCTGTTCACACTCTTGTGTTCCGGCAACCCTGGAGAGTGGGTTGGCTGATGCCTATGGTTTGTTTACCATTCTCTCCATTCCCTGTTTGCGACCTCTCATAGGTCTCCCAGTAAGCTTGGCACCAAGGAAGAGTTTCCCCTTTCTCTTGATCCCTATTCTTCAGTTGTATATGAAAATAATGGACATCTTCACCCTCATCTTATGGAATAATTGAGACTGTGAGACTGCTGATTGTATTTTGTATATGTAGCACATGATATGAAAAAGTACAAGGTCCTCTTAACATATAGAGCTCTGAGTAGGAATTGTAAGAGTTATAGATATGACTACTGTAGAGTGACCTTAGGTCGATATGTGTGTGTGTGTATATATATATATATCTATATATATATATTATATATGTGTATATATATATATATATATATATATATATATATATATATATATATATATATATATAATAGAGTGGTAATTGTTAGCTAGTGTTTCTAAGCAAGAGTTATCCCTTGACTTTCCCTTGTGACTGTGTCTGCCTTTCCTGGTGTAAATAAAAGCCTGCTGGGCATCAAACTTCATATTGTCTCCTGCCTCTCCTTAAAGGGTATTTCCTGGCACTCAACCTAATTTGGATCACAGGGTTGTTTGCCATTCCACCTGCTTGAGGCAACTGGGTGTGCAGCTGGGACAGGCGTTCTTCTAGGATAGCATCCCAGTTGATAAGATCTCCGCACTGTGGTGATACCACCATCACATCATCACACTGGCTACCAAACATTGAAAGCTAATTGTCAAATTGACCACAGCCCACAAACTGATTTGTCCCACCCTGCTTCCAGCTCAATGTTAAGTGTGCTGATGGAGCAGTAGGTTTGCCAATCCAGTGCTTCACATGTGGAAAAAGGAGAGTTTCCCATTTTCCATGTTGCCAAATTCCATACATTTTAAGAGAAATTAAAGCATCACAAAATGTCTGAAAAAGAAAAGAAATTAAGTGCTAGTTGCATTTATCCCCAAGTCAGTTAAAGGAGAAGTCCACCCAAAACTTGAAAAATATATGTTGTAGAGTGTTTTAATTTGTATATGAAGTTCTGGTGTTTCCTTCCCTCTGACTGGTATTAGGAGATTTTTCTAAATTAGCCTGCTAAGCTTTATGCTAGTTTTAAAACCGCTGGGGATCTTCACCTCTGACAGCTTAATTGTATTTTTGTTCCCACAGTGCATCTTGTCTCATGTGGCAGTGATGTAAGAGAGACCCAACATTCAGACACACATGCCAAACAAACTAAATATCTTGGAAGCTTTACAAGCTGCACAAAATTACCAGCAGCAAAGTTTTTCAGGGCAGTAAAACCTTTATGATGAGGGTGGTCACCAAGCTGAATTCTACAGATTTTAAAATATAGCCATCTCTATTGTTGTGAACTAATTGTTAAGCAATGCTTTCTGTTGGATTTATGGTCTCTGCAACATCACCATCACATGAAACAAGGTGCATTGTTGGACAAGGAATACAATTAAGCTGTTTTATATGGAGATCTCCAGGGGTCATAAAACTACCCTAACGCTTAGCAGGGTAATTTAGGAAAACTCCAATACCAGTGAGAGGGAAGGAAACACTAGAACTTCACATACAAATTAAAACACTCTCCACAACATATATTTTTCAAGTTTTGGGTGGACTTCCTTTAATATTTGTCTGGGAGTGATCCTTTCCCTAATTCTCCTGTTGAAAGAAGAGAGTCAGTACTGCTCCTAGGAATGAACAATCATTGAAAGCAAGGCAGAAAGCGTAGCCCTGGAGCTGCTTGCCAAACCACAGAGAATATCCTAGCTGTGAAAGGTCTTTGTTTACTCTTTCCTGTGAAAGCAGTCATGGCTCTCAGCGAAACAGATTGCATATTGTAATGGATGCCTACTTTCAATGATCTGATGGCAGCACATTTCCAGAACTTGTTTTATCTTGTTTCTCTTTGTTTCATGTTTGCAAAATTCATATCTGTCTGTCTACTGTACTGTATTTGTCCGTTTGTCTCTGGCTGGGGTTTCTGTCTGTCTAATCTAGAGACACTGGGCCCAAGGTTCACAAGGGATGGATTGCAGGCACAGTGGTGACTTCCACTTGCGTCTGCCTGACTGTGTCTACACTGTCTTGCTGGGATTTTCCAAAGATCTGTCTGTGACAAAAAGGCACAATTTGTGGTAAACAAAATTATGCAAATTTGATCTACAAAAAGGAAAACAAATAATGGCTCAAGCCTGTATTTCAAAAGCATTTGAGTCCTTTAGTTAGAAACATGTTTCTGCAACAAACTGAGAAAAACAATTAGCAGTTCTACATTTACTAAGACAGTTACCTCACTAAACCAACTCTCAAATAGTTTTGCTGCCAGGCTTCCACTTGGTTTGCACATTGAGGTAAATGAAATGTTTACATACCAGCCCTCTCCCTTGACATACTTTAATTAAAGGGGCACTGTCAGCTTTGCCCATCGTTTTACTTTCAGTTCGCAATTGATAATCTGTGGGCACAAACGAGCACTAAATATGATCGGGAATTGTCTTGCATCAAAGTAAAAGTGCTCAGTTTACCTGTTTTTTTATATTTTCTACTTGTTTCTTTTCAGTCATCCCGACTGAAACTTGTCATCTCCAGAAGCAGATACTGCACCGAAAACACGCCAGGAACGTGCGTCTGCTGTGCACGCTGTGCTGAGGTGCAAATTTTAGCAAACACATTGCAGCAGACATATAATCCAGTAAAACTAGTAAAATTAAAATGCTGCTGGTAAGTTTCACAATAAAACGAGCGTTGGATTAACTGCAAATCACTACCAGAGTCTGGTGCCGAAATCCCAGTCATACGCACTAGTGGCACATTCTCATGCATGCGTTAGATCTTTCCTCTGACTGCAAGTGCACATGCGTGATTTTGGTGCCAGACTCTGGTAGGGATTTGCAGTTAATGTGCCTCTTGACCTCCTCTTGTTCCATGGTAAATATGTTAATGGCCACCAAACCCTTATCATAGATTTTGTCCCGTGCATTCTGCATCAAACCCTCTCAGCTACCTCAATGTCCTTTTGTATTAAAGCAGCAATGCAACAAGACTGGGCAAAAAAGGACCCTACATTCTTTTCACTGTAAAATAGTACAGGCATCTTCCAGTTCTATTTGGTGGTAACATTTTCTAGTTCCACCAAAATTTGAGTATTTTTTAAATGTTTTCATTTTTTAAGAAAAAAAGACTGCCACATTTAGCTTAGAAATGACATTGAAGAGATAGCAAGGGTTAGGATTGAGAAAAAACTCATGGTGCACAGCATTTGAAGTACCTAGAAAAGTAGAGTTGATAGATACATCTAATATTTTTATTAACAGTAGCTGAAACTAGCTTTTGGGAAAAAAAAACATTTTCATTGCACTGTTGCCTATAAGGATCCCAGAACTGCCAACAGTTTGTCACATGAGGCCTGACCCAGGATTTTTCCCCACTCTGCTTGTCACCCTTGTCTGATTCACCCAAGAATTCAACATGTCCTCATGACGCAGCTGTGCAGCACTTGTCATGCTTCAATACCTGGGCTGTATTCTCAAGGGCTATGAATGCCGTAAGCCCTGAGAGTGTGCTGAACATATGGCGATGGGGCTTGCAGCATTCACCCGGCCGGCGATCAGGATTCTTGATCCCATCTGCCAGTTGTCACAAGATAGACCAGCTTTTTCTCATCTAGCTTGCAGCAATCCTGGGTACCCTTTTTATGGGACTTGCAGCAAATATTTGGCACAAGCTGCCATAAATTGGGAAAATTGTCATACATGTGCCTGATCTAGAATCGGGCGCAGTGTGTGGCAAAGCTTTTGGCGCAGCTGTGCCAAAAAAATGGGTTTGACACAGGGCTTGATGCAAGCCCTGTATTGTCATTTGAGACTCCAGCCCCATGTCTTTATTACTGCTAAGTCTCTGTCCTCTTCCACTGCAACAAGTGGAGCCTCATAAAGTGGGTCGGCCCCACCTTGGTTTTGTTCTCCCTAGGTACAGCATGTTGCATTTTGCTGGATGCAAATATCAAGTCTGGTATGTAGTGCAAACATCAGAAGGTGCATGGATGCAAATGTTGGGAGGAGTACAAGCTGAAAATTTAGGGAGGGGCAGAGAGTGCATATTTCAAGAAGCAGGCGGGTACAAATTTAGGATGATGTGTAGGGTACATTTTTTGGGAGGGCCGTGGAGGTCGACTTTCTGCTGGGGTGTAGGTACAATATTGTGGTAAGTGTTGTAGATGTAAAATTTCAGGTGTGGCAAGTGGTGCAAAATTATGAGAACATGGGGGGGCAAACATTAAGAAGGGTGTGGGTGAATATTTAATGCAACTGCAGAAAGCTTAAGTGTGTTGTACAGATAGGCATAGAGACAAAAGTATGTCAGCACCAGAAGGAATGCTACGGTGCTAATAGTCAAAACATAACCACAAGTAAAAATCCACGCCACCCATAGCAGTAATTCCACACACAAATGGATATTCAATAGGCTTACCATTTATTTTATAAAAAACAGTGCAGTTCATATCCAGTATCTAAAAGTGAGCAGTTAGCAACCGCCAATGCATGACTACGACATCACGGCACACTGCCACTAGTAACTGACGTTTCGCTCAGGACTACCCAAGCTTCTTCAGAATTAATTGCAACACCAGAGTAGTGCTCCTTATATACCTTCTTATATACAAAAACATGTGCAGATTTGAAAAAGGTTAAGAACAAGGTTAAAACAAACATGATAACATACAGACCAATGCAAGATGTCATATGCCTTGACTTAATTTACGATGTCTAATGTTGGAATGTGCACTGTTCTCACAGTCATATTTTATTAATTTCATAACAAAATATATACTAACCATAGAAATACATTGGCATCATCACAATTTAAAGTGAAGTGTCAGCAAGGAGTAATACAGAATGCATAAATATAATTAACATGATATTTCACTCATAGTGCGCAATATGAAGTAGAGTGGCAGTAAAATAATTATATAAAATGCATAGCTTCATGTATAAAACCTGTAAATTATTCCATATAGACACAATGTTCAAAGAACTATACATTTTAGGAGTTGTCTGTAAAAAGGAAGTCACTCATGCGCAACCAGCAATATCAGCAATTATAAAATAGGCAGGTACAATTATGAGTCCAGATTGGTCAATTGCTGTCCAGACCCTTGTGGTAATTAAACAATTAAGCAATAACTGCATGGGTCTGTAAAGGCCTCACACAGAGATCTTGTAGTGTGCAGCTTCCCACTTCTGAACTGCAAGTAACAGTTGAGAGCGCTATAATGTG
The DNA here is from genome assembly GCA_016271365.2 of Neoceratodus forsteri. NCBI lineage: Eukaryota > Metazoa > Chordata > Ceratodontiformes > Ceratodontidae > Neoceratodus > Neoceratodus forsteri. Next base: position 358,000,398 of record CM028130.1, read on the forward strand.
TTGTCCAACTTACTACACCAATAAGGCTTTCATTAAAAACACAGCTACTCTAAAATCAGCTAACCCCCCCCTTGTTTGAACCTAACAATTTGTCTACAAGCATGACTGATAAGATGCTGGCATGCAGAAACACCAACATGATGAATAATTCATCAATTTTTTCTTCGAGTGTCCCTCGTCTTGAGACAGGCCTAACAATGACCATGGAAACTGTGTGCTGCATCACTGTAACTCCACAGCAGCACGATGGTAATGTTATGAATAAAATTCTTAAAATGTTAAACTTTTAACTAGTCTGAGGACCATTTTATAAGTGCAATAATACATTCCAGAGCATGCCGACGCCTCATGCCTCCAACCTGGGGATGGGGCAGAGATCAGCAGTAATTACACAGTAACCACATACCCTGTTTTGTATTATTGCTTACCTGATATCTACAGAGTCAGTTTGGGAGGAATGTCCTCAGGGTTGGTTAAACACCAGTCTCTGAAGTGGAATGTGCGATAAAATGCGTTTTTGTAATTATGATATTGTTACCTCCTAATTACCTTTTTTCAAATCATCATTATTCACTGCAGTTCTAGAAGGTTCTGATTGAGACTACTGAAACAGTAAAGAAAAAAAAATGCAAAGTGAAATCCCATAAAGTGCATTAGACATAATTAGTGAAGTCATGAAACAAACATGATCTGGTCAGAGAAGATTTGTCTGCTAATGCATTAACCAGATAAAGGATATAGAATAAATGTATTGCTTGCAATTTGCTTGTTGTGCTGTATTATTGGGCCTTATGCACCTATGCCATGTGGACAGTATGTGCCATGTAGCATAGATGCAGAGGCGAGTATGACAGCTACTTTGGCCCACCACATGCACAAACCTCCTCCATACCACATGCACAGCACTGAAGCACACTGGTGTGGAGGGGTCTGCGATGCATGGCAGAAGAGACATGGCTGCATATGCTGGCCAGATACGTGTTTGCACAAAAGTATGGTCAACTGTCAGCAGGAACATAGCATTAGTGCTAAACACATCAGGCACAATGCAGCCTGAATGACAGCTGTAAACATCTCCCCAAAGAATGACATGGGACACATCAATGGGAAGTTGACAATGTTTACTGCACTGGTGGTACACATCACAATACTCCATCTTCGGCATCAGTGAACACAATAGGCAGTGGTCTTGTACTATATAATGCACAGTCTATGTACACGGCACTTGTCATAGCCCTACATAGTCCATGCCACATCCTTGGTGGCTGCTCTCAGGCTGTGCCCTACTGGTGCCTGCAATTCTGCAGCATGGTGCTTAGGTCACGTGGCCAGGTGCCTACTAACTGTAGGCACTGTGACAGTGCACATCACTGACTCCTGGCCACTATGCAGTCCAGGGTCTGGATGATGGTCAGCCCATGGTAGACAGTTCACTCCTCCTTCTCCCACCTCCAGTGGCTATCATGGGGGTTTGGGTTAATGTCAATGATGTCTGGACCATCCCTTCACAGTCATATTGTTGTCAGTGGTACTGAGGTGTCCTGCAGGAGAAGAAAGCAAATATGAGACAGAAGTGATCACGTTCTGGACTGCCCACCTCCCTGCCCAGACAGCTTGCATGCCTTCCTGCACCCTCCCACATTCCCTGTCCACACCCCCTTTGAGTGACCCTTGCCATAGCCCCAACCAAGGGGATGTCCTCACCGTGATGGGTTCAGTGATGTATCATGCTGTTCCATACTTATTGCATCATTACTTGCAGATGTACTCCAGCTCCTCCGGCAGTCACATGGCCTGTGCCAGGGCTACCTGGTGCCTTGTCCATGACATGTTCTGCTCCTGTGACCTCAGTCACAGCAGGATCTCAGCTGGGTATCCCTGGAATGGCTGCAATGACATCAACACAGGCATTGGTGTCGGCCATGGTGGGCCCTCTCCTGCAGGACCCGGGTGTATCTCAGGCATACCTACCCCTGAAGGCTGGACTACCCCCAAGAAAGTGGTCATCCTTGTTCTAGTAGAACACTTCCCTAATCCTGTCCAGATTATGGAGAGCATCTCATGGCCATCACTGGTCCTGATGTGGAGTTGCTATGGCTCCTGTGTCAGGCATCAAGGTGCAACATCCACATTGCAAAGGATGTAACCACAGGTTTACCCCTCAAACCTGTGGATGTTACAGGCATGCTATCACTCCATCCATAGATGCCTGTGCAGCATCCATAACATAAATACTGGGGTATGCTCAGTGCTGTACATGGTGGTGTCTGCCATGGCCTATGCATGGCTATGTATGGTCAGGTCATGGGGTCTTCCTGACTCTGTATGGACTGCCCATCTCTACTTGAGTACCACCTGTGGTGGGTAGTGAGCCCTGTTGGCCACCTGCCATATCTTGGTGCTTGCCGTGGTGTGCTAATCGCACCAGGCCACATAGTTGCTGAGCAGCCATTATGCTACCATGTTGCATGTAATGGACTCTATGGTACATAAGGTCCATTGTGATGCAGTAATCCCACACCTACATCCCAAGCAGAACAGAAGAATAAATCGTTTACATCAAGCTAATGCAGAAGCAGCTGTTAACTCTACACACACACACACACACACACACACACACACACACACACACACGGCTGTTTTTTCCAAAGTCGAGACACAGCACTTGTTATTTATTCTGATGCAGTTATGTCATCACACTAAGTGCATCAGAATGTTTTACCCTATTTTCTAACACATTTGTTATACTTTACCCACTGTACTGCAAACACATGATGCACGTGCATTTTGCTGTGCACTTCTTTGTAATTGTGTTCAGAAGGTAGACCACCTTTTCAGTGGTCTAACAATCGTGATGCAGTTAGTGCAATTTGCATCACAATTGGGATATAAGTCCTAAAGATCCAGCCCACAGTGTTTTAGCTGCCAGTGGCCAAATAGCGGTTTGCTATGTCCTTCTGTATTTAGATTCAATTAGCAGTGGATGTCGCTTTTATGGATTTCGCCAAAGCATTCGATAAATTACCTCATGAGGAATTAATACAATTATTGACTAAGGTGGCAATAGATAGCAAATCATAAAATGGATAGCTGGGTGGTTAACTGGGAGGAAGCAGAGAGTGGTGGTTAAGGGTGTGATATCAGATTGGTCGGCAGTCACTAGCGGTGTACCTCAGGGTTCGGTATTGGGACCTTGTCTTTTTAATATCTATATTTCGACTTTACAGTTTAGTAATCCGTATATATGGATTTCTAAGTTTGCAGATGATTGCAGACTAGGTACAATTGTGACTACTACAATTGAGGCCTCTCTCTTCAGCAGGCCATAAATGAAATCTATTGGAAAAACTCAGTAAATTAGAACTTAATATCTCTAAATGCAAAATTTTGCATTTGGGTCGGAATAATAAAATTATACGATTATGTTGGGACAGTCTAGCATTAACATGCTAAGAGAGGGACTTGGGCATAAAATTACCACAGACTTAAAGTTTAACTCACACTGTAAACAACAGATTAAAAGAGCTAACCAGAACCTAAACTGCATCCTGAGGCATATTTCTAGTAGAAATGAGAGCATGATTATGCCATTGTATGGAGCCCTGGTGAGACCACACCTGGAATATTGTGTCCAGATGTGGTCTCCCCAAAAAAGGGAGGATATTGTTAGAGGTGAGAGTGTACAGCGTAGGGCTACCAAATCAGTGACTGGACTGAAAAATGTATCTTATGAGGAGAGATTGACTAAACTCAAATTGTATTTGCTACATTATAGAAGATTGGGAGACCGATGCATGATGTTTATAATATCTAAATATACTGCATTAAGAGAAGATCTTAAAATATCCTACAAACCTGGGTGGACTAGTGCTAGAAATAGGAAAATAATGTAGTTCAAAAGGATAAAAATCAAATTGGGCAGATTTTTTAAGATTTTAATGAGTTTTTTAAAAATAAAACTATTAAAAGTCTGCAGTGTCAATGTGATTTGTTTCTGACTGACACCAGCTCTCGGGGTTGTGAGAGGTCAGCAGACAGCAGGGGACTCCCCCTTCCTCCTCCCAGATACTTGCCACTGGAATGTCTTCTGCTGAATTGAGATGGAAAAGGAGCAGCCTACAGTCACTCAGGCTGTTAGAGGACAAGTGGGACTCAACACGCTACCGATCGGAGAAAGAGGAGCCAGTTTTAAACATAGATTTTTGCTTTATAGCTTGACTGCTGAAATCTCGCATTTAAATGCTGCCACAACACTAACACCAAGTCTCAGGGCAGCAAGGGGTCAATGAATGGCATGGGACTACCCTCCACTGACTCGTCATGGAGTTTCTTCTGCTGAATTAGGACAGACAAGGAGTAGCCTACAGCCAATTATGCTGCTAGAGGGTGGGCAGAACTCAACATGGTCACCAATCTGGGAAAGGGCACTTATTTCAAACTGTGCCTTTTGCTTTAAAGCTGACTGCTGAAATCACGATGCTTAAACACTGCCACAACACAGACACCAGCTCTTTGTGTCATAAGAGGTCAACAGAGAGCACAGGACTCCCTCTCCCCCCACTGATTTACTGCTGAAGCATCCTCTGTTGAATCAGGATGGACATGGAACAGCTAATCAGGCTGTTAGGGGGTGTGTTTTTTTTGGGTCTGTTCATGAGAAAGGGTTACCAATGTGTCATGGGATTTTATCACCAAATTAAAACACAATGAAAATAACTACTGCTATTATAAAGTGGGTTTTTTATAGACATGCATGTAGACAGATAATGTACATAGTGCTAAAGTCCTGGATAAAGCCTTTTTTTTTGAACCATCTGTTGAAAAAACACATGTTACCAGCTGGAATTTGTGTCAAAACAGATCACTGCATGTTGTTCCTCTTTTCAGTACACATATTTGTTTGTTTCATGTAATGAAAGTCATTTTAAGAGTGTGTGCAGTGTCTTTTTAAAGAAAACCAAGGCTTTCCACCTCATTTAAACTTCCTCTTTAATGTACTTAGCTCCCAAAATTGCCATGGTGCAGGCAACACGCAGTGTCCACTGCAAGGACCCAACTCAGTATGCCCCAAAATGTAATATTGCTGCTGTATTCTGCACATAGTATGCCAGCTATTATGGGAAGGCATGGGGTATGTGGCAGAGCAATGATTGCACTAGCCTGTAGCTTCCTTTTTCCAGAAAATGGGACTTGTGCTGTGGATCAGTTTAGCGTCCCCATGACCTGGATGTGTGCATACACAGAAGGCTGTTCCCGAACTCCCAGTCTCACTGCGAGATTCTGTCAGGACATCACAGTCTGCGCCCAGTTCCGGGTGCTATAAAACCATGAGCCCTTCTTTGCTCTCTTTTGGAACTGCGTGTTTTTGTAGCAGGAAGCGGCTGACTGTGTCCCGATTCACCACTACGTACCTGCACCACGCCAGTGTCTACACCAGCCGTTTGCTGCGCCACCTTGTTTGCTGCACCACAGTGAGCTCCTTGTACAGTAAGTTTCGCTTCTCTCCAGGAGAAAATTATACATGTGCAGTCAAAATTTGCAAATTGTTCACAGATTTATTTTGTTTTCCTGTACAGTGCCATTTTAGGGGGTTTAATACATGTTTTGCTTGTCACACTGTTTGCTGCGCCATGCCGAGGAGATTCAGTGGGATGTTTGCTGTGCTGTGTTGCTTTGTAGAGGCCACTGTTTTGCCCTGTTTCTAAATGTTTTTGAGTGCCCAAAATGTTTGCTGTGGTGAAGGACATCAGCTCTGGGTGGTGGTGAGTCGTGATGGTGGGGGAGGTTATTTGATTGTGCTCCTGAAAATCCAAAGGGTCTGCAACTTCTGAGTTCACTCTGCATTTGCATGCTTTGAGCCAAAATGTTTGCTGCACCACATTAAGGTGAGTGGTGAAGGACATCAGCTTTGGGTGGTGGTGGGGCTCCTGAAAATCCAAGTTTCAGTCATGAGTTGCATGCTTTGAGCCAAAATGTTTGCAATTAAGGTGAGTGGTGAAGGATCAGCTTTGGTGGTGGTGGTGGTGGTGGTGGGTGCAACTTCAGAGTTTCAGTCTGCATTTGCAGGATGCTTTGAGACAATTTGAACATGCTGTACTGCCTCTGCCTGGCCTTGTTGTGGTGGCATGAGATTCCTCTACCTGATGCATTGTCCAGGTATGTAAAATTTTAATTAAGGTGCTGAGAAGGTGCTGAGAGTTGTAATGTCTACTGGCAATGTATTTTAAGATGCTGGGGTTCTTAATACTGTGCTTAACTAATGTGTTTGTCCTGTATGGGGGTGCCCAGGAGATGCATTTTATCAGGTCTGCTGAAACATGCCTGGAAAGATGCATCAGCTAGTGTTTTGTGCTGCCTGTTTGGTTTAAAGTGGGACCTGGGGTGGGGTCCTGCCGATGCATTTTCAGGCCTGCTTAAGGCTCGGCCAGCTTGAGTGCCGTGTGCTTTCTTGGTTTGGGTGGGTGAGGGTGGGGCTTGGTGGAAAGGTGTAGGCCAAGAAGCATGCCTGGAAAGATGCATTAGCTGGACCTGGTGTTTTATGCAATGTTCTGTGATTGTGTGTTAAAATGTGGCACTTTTAAATTTTTAAGTGAAGCAGCTGTGTGTATTGTGCTGAACTGTGATTGCCGTCTTTTCATTTAATGTCAATGCTTGTGGCTGTGGGGGGTGACCAGGAAATGCATTTTTCCAGGCGTGCTTAAGGCCAGCTTGAGTGCCATATGCTTTCTTGGTTTGGGTGGGTGGGGGTGGGGCTTACTGGAAAGGTGTAGGCCAAGAAGCACACCTGGAAAGATGCATCAGCTGGACCTGGTGTTTTATGCAATGTTTTGTCATGTGTTACTGAATTCTGTGATTGTGTGTCAAATGTGGTACTTTTTAATTTTTTAAGTGAGACGCTGAGGCATTGATGTGTAGGCAGCGTTTGTTTCCAGATGTGCTGGTCTCACTCGCCATCTTTAGGGTGCACTTTCTGGCTCAGTGAGTAGTGAATAAGCACACCTGGAAAGACACTGTGTCTGGATTTTTATTGTGCTGAATTGTGATTGCTGTCTTTTCATTTAATGTCAATGCTTGTGGCTGGAGGGAGGTGACCAGGAGATGCATTTTCCAGGCATGCTTAAGGGCCAGCTTGAGTGCCATGTGCTTTCTTGGTTTGGGTGGGTGGGGTGGGGCTTAATGAAAAGGTGTAGGCCAAGAACACGCCTGGAAAGATGCATCAGCTGGACCTGGTGTTTTATGCAATGTTTTGTCATGTGTTACTGAATTCTGTGATTGTGTGTTAAAATGTGGTACTTTTAAATTTTTAATGAGATGCTGAGGCGTTGCATGGGTAGGCAGCATTTGTTTCCAGATGTGCTTGTCCAGAGGCTCACTCGGCCATCTTGAGTGCGCTTTCTTGGCTCAGCGGTGGTGAATAAGCACACCTGGAAAGAGCGAGTGCCTGGATTATTATTGTCTCTAGAGCACCATAGTAGATCCCCCCCACTAACTACTGACCCCACATTGCTGCCTCTGAGTAACTCAACGTATCTATTCTTCAGAAACTCACGCCATCTCCCCACCCCGCCGACAGTCTGAGACTCCCCGTTTTGTTTTCAAGCAATGGTGGGCCTCCATTTTGTTTGCAGGCAAGTGCGGGTGGGCGTCCATTTTGTTTGCAGGCAAGTGCGGGCGGGCCTCCATTTTGTTTGCAGGCAAGTGCGGGCGGGCCTCCATTTTGTTTGCAGGCAAGTGCGGGCGGGCCTCCATTTTGTTTGCAGGCAAGTGCAGGCGGTGCCTCCATTTTGTTTGCAAGGAAAGTGTGGGTATGCTTCCATTTTGTTTGCAAGGAAAGAGCAGGCGGGCCTACATTTTGTTTGCTGCTCTACTCTACCTCATGCGGCGTCACCATGTGTGCTGCTCTACTCTACTCTACCTCATGCGGTGTCACCATGTGTGCTGCTTTACTCTACCTCGTGCGGCATCACCATGTGTACTGTTCTACTCTACCTCGTACGGCGTCACCATGTGTGCTGCTCTACTCTGCCTCATGTGGCGCTACTGTTTTGCCCTGTGCCCTCCTCATTGTTTTCTGTGAGTGAATTTTGTTAATATGTTCTCTGTTTTTTATTATGGCATCATTTCTTTTTTTATCTTGAATAGTTTTGGAATGAAAAAGATGGATCAAAGTGAAACAAGAAGACGTCAAACACCATGTGTGTCTGCTGCTGACTTGCTTCATGGGGCTTTGAAGAATTGTTCTGCACCACTCACAGTAAAAGAAAGAAGTCAGCAGTACCCTAATAACTTGAGAAAGGATCCACAACGCATCCAGGAGTACAAAGAAAAAGAAAAAGGACATGCACGGAAGCACAGAGAGAAAATGACCGAAGAACAACGCACACTTGCTAGAGAGAAAAGTTGGTTGCGAATGCAGGACGCCAGGAAAAGGAGGAGGGACATGACACCAGATACTGTAAAGTCTTCTGTAACTAAAACAGCTAAACAAACAGCAGAAGAGAAAAGAGAATATTGGAGAGAGAGAAAAAGAGAACAACGCATGATGATGACTTCACAAAAATGCAGAAGAATCAATGAAAAACAAAGACAAGGATACCAAGAAGTAAAGAAGATGTGGACCACCAATTCTTTGACCACAGCCACTAACACCACAAACTGTATGGAAATGCAAGTGAGCATACTGTCCAGTACAATGGAAACACAAATGGGAACACCCTTCATTACCAATACAACCATGACAGTGCTTGCCTTGGATGAAAGCACAACACCAGTGATGAACCCAAGGTCAGAAAGCCAATTAGAAAGACTGTGCAGAGAGCACGTGAAGGACTGCCCAGGTCCCCGACCAGGTTTGCTGCAACAATCTCAAAAGTTATCTCCTTGGCCATTCCAAAAACAGGCTGCCTCTCAAGGTTCGATGTCGCACTAAACTGGACAATAAGTTAGTGGAAGTCCTTCACCAAAATTACATTCGTTTAAACAATGCAACAGGAAGGCAGACAAAGAACTGAAAAATAATTCATCAACACGTTTCTTGTTCTGAAAAAGTACACGCCTACTACGAAACAAGCACGTGCCTGGGGATCAGTTAGAGAAGAATGATGAGGTATCGAAGAGCGCGCAAGTTAAGAGGAGCACCAGGCACAATTTGGGAATATCTGAGGAGCTGCAGAAGAAAGTAGATGATTTTTCAATATATCACAACACCGCTTCCACACAAGAAGGCATTTTTAGCGAACTGGAAAAGCAAGATCATTCTTAGACAAAACTCTGAAAAGGCTGCACCAAGAATTCGTGAGCAGAACCCAGATGAGAAAGTTGGACTAACTAAATTCAGCAGTCTCCATCCTGTTAATATTAAACTACTTTGAGGATCAAAAACTGCACCAGTGTCTCTGCGAGTATTACTAGTGGCAAACTAAAGCTGTTAGCAATAAAGCGATTTGCCGAGCAGAAAAAATGGAGTGCACAATGTCCAATATTTATGAAGCAGTAGAGCTGACAATGTGCCAAAAAAGGAAGGTGAGAAATTCTTTAAAGAGTCCTGCATTGAAAAATTGCAAAACGTAGCACTTCTGCTATTGACAAATCATTGGAAGAACTTTTACAGACACATGGAACTGAGGAGGTGAAATGGCAACAGTGGGACAGTGTGACCATTTCCAGGGTCATAAATGGATCAGAAAGTAAACAAACAAGAAAAGTCATGAAGAAAAAGTGGCCACATTTCGATGTCTGGTTCAAGTCTTGAAGGAGGACCTCCAGTTTTGGGTTGACATCTACATGTAGCATCCTGGCCACAACACCAATTCAAATCACTCAAAGATAACCTTCCTGACAGCTGGGTATTGATGGTTCTAGACTTTGCAGGGGAACTACACATGCAGTACCAGGATGAAATTCAGTCATGTCACTGGCACCATGAGCAAGCAACTGTTCACCCTGTAGTGACATACTACAGGTGTGAAAGATGTACAGATTTAGTTACAGAGCCACTTGTCTTCATATCTAGTGATCTCAAACATGACACCACGCAGTTCTGCATTTTGTGAACATGTCCAATTCCTACCTCAGAAACATCCGTGGCATCAATATTGAGAGACAGATACACTTTACTGATGGGTGTGGAGTCAGTACAAATCAAAATGGACCTTCCAGAACATATCATTGTCTCCATTACTACATGAATTCCCAATAGAGCGTGCATTTTTTGGATCCAGGCATGAAAAAGGACCCTCAGATGGTGAGAGTGCGGTGGTGAAGTCACGTGCAAGCCTAGCTGTACAGTCCTGGTAGGCTATCATTTCAAATGCTGCACACCTCTTTCAGTACTGTAAGAGGAATTTAACAAAGGAGCCTGCCATTGAAGGTTGCACTCATTATCGAAGAACATTCTTCTGGGTCGGATATGGAAAAATTAGCAGAAATGCAGGACCAGGACTAAAAACAATAGCTGGCACATGAAAGGTTCAGAGTGTCCAACCAGCGGTGGATGGTGTTGAAGTCCAAGACTAGCTGTTCCTGCGGCCCACACAGAAAGAAGGATGGCCACTGTGAAAATGCAAGATATGTCAACGGATGTAAGAAGAGGATTATTCAGGCTGCACCTGGCTATGTGTCTTCAGTGAAGGAAAAAGAAACTTCAGGGCCTACATTGCCTTTTCCAGTCTCCAGTGCAATCATTCGCACACCTCTCCCCCTTCGGATATTAAGAATCATGGGCCCACTATATTGCCATTTCCTGTCACCAGTGCTATCACCAGCACACCCACTCCCACTTCTGATATCACACCTCCAATGATGACCAGTACGTCTACTGTTGTGAACCAGATTAGTGAACATGCTGCCACATTGGCAGATTCTGCAGCCAGCACAACAACCAATACATCTGTTTCCAGCACAGCCAGTACAACAGCCAATACATCTGTTGCCAGCACATCGACCAGAAAATAAAAGAACTATGACCACATACAGACAAGCCAGTTTTATGCCATCTATTACTCTAACACATTTTACATTGGACAAGTAACATCATTTGATGAAATGAAACAAGAATTTGAATGTAAATTTTTACAACGGAGCAGGGATGGCAAATTCTACTGGCCACGGCATCCAGACATTGATGTCATAAAGGGAAGACAAATTTTTTGTGGACCAGTAACAGCGCAAGGATAAGGACAAGGACAAGGAAAATTCGACATATCAACAGATGACCTAAAAACCATTGTCAACAAACATGAAAAACTGCAAAAACATTGGAATTAACAGAATTGGAAGGAAGTATTGTCTTTAACAGAAACTTCCACTTTTTGAGACATGGCACCCCAACTTTTTTTTTAAAAGTAGTGGACTCCATGAGAGGTAGCGGACTTCCTTAATGAAAAATCCAACTGAGAGCATGGCTGAAGACTCATAACTCATGTGGAAGCACAGAGTTAGGAAGTAGAATACCAATCAAGACTACCTGGCAGCCCACATCACGAGACTTGTTAATGTTTTTTTATCAAATAAATGCATGGCAGCGCCATTTCTCTGCAGTGCTGTGTGTCTCCGTTTGTTTGAGGCAGAACCAGGGGATCAGGGCAATGCAGCATAAGACAATGAAAAAATAACAATACTTGAATAGAAGATTTTAGGGGTTGGTCGGAATTGCACCTTGGAACACTTCAAAATGGTCAAACATAAATATGCTACTTATGCAATGTTTGGTGTTAAATAGTTTTAATATTATAATGATTAGATGCTGAGAACAACACTCTTTTGGTGTCAGTGTTGCCGCACCACACTGTTTGGTGTCAATGTTGCATGCACCACAATGAGTGGCTTTTATCTCAAGTTTCTGTTAGGCAGCTATCTCACTACATAGTTACTTTTTCAACTTTGGGTAAGAGTGTTCAGAAAAGCTATCAAAATTATTCTACTGTGAGGTTGCAAAATTACCTCTATGTCACACTTTGGTACCCTTTCTTGTGAACAGACCCTTTTCTTTTCATAAATAGCTCTAGTTAAGTGCTCCTCCACACTGCTGTCCAGAGTGCTAATGGCCACAGTGGACAGTGCATCAACAAAGAGGAGTCTGCCTGGAGTCAGCCGTGAGACAGCGATCAGCTGGACTCTGTGCATGTTAGCTTCTGGACTCAGTTAACAGTGAATACTCTCTGCTCCACTGCTCATCAGTACCCGCAGGACTCTCATTTTGTTGCTGTTTATTGCTGCATTGATACTACTGCTTGGCTACTGTTTGCACTGATAATCTATTGCTTGCTCTGTTGCCCTGTTGTTTATATCAACTGTTTGTTAGTGCTGTTGCTACCTACAGTATTAGCCTAATTTGTGCTAATCTTTGCAACTCCCTGTTTGGGGTGGCCTGGTATTAGCTTCTCGGATCCATTACTATAGCAACTAAATGTGCTTTATGTCAGTGCTGACACTACTTATCAGAGTTGCTTAATATTGCAAATATCTGCAACTCCCTATCAGGGTGTCCTCTTGCTTCTTGGACCCATAATAGTAAGCTACTAATTGAGTGTTGATAGTTACCTAATACTTGTATTAGGTTCTGTACACGCCATTCTGGGCATTCTGCCATTGTGCTATTATCTCCTATATATTAACTAGGTGTGATAGAGTGCTGCAGACTTACAATCCATGCCTTGCTTGTTAGCTGCCTTACCTATTGCATACCTGTGGCCAAAACTTGCTATTGACTATAACTGGACTGGGTCATTGACTAATATGTTTCTGTTGCATTATTGTGCTGCTGTGTGACTGCTAGACTGCTTTTACCTATTGTGGTTCCCTGATTAGTTAGCTGATAGGTATCCTAGTTGCACCCTATCCGGATATACACCTATTTCTATTTCTAGTTACAGGCATATTTTTTAGTATTGATCAACTGTATTCTGGGTTAACTCAGTGTTTGCTAGTTGCTACTGCTACTAGTTAAATATCAAATATCCTAATCAGCTGGGTAAACCTTAATTCATAGGTTCTGTATAGGGATGAAGGTACAGAGGGGAGACTGTCCATTATTGTGGCTGTTGGTGCTCTTCTCTAGAGATATGCTCTGGAAGAGGGGCATTGCCCCAACTGCATGACATGGTGGGAGCTCCATTCTCAGCTGGTGGCAGCAAGGGAAGAAATATATCAGCTGCATCATGAGCTGGCTAGAGCCCACCCCTGACCTGCCACACCCCAGAGGCCCACTGGTCCAGTGTGTGGAAAGCAGAGAGGAGGGGTAGGGGGAAGGGAGGCAGGTTAGTCACAGGGAGGTGGTCCAGCTCAGCACTATCCAGACAGCAAATTACTTTGCACCTCTAGAGGGCTCAGGTACCTGGCTCCACTGTGGGGACTCTGAGTCAGTTGGAGGAAAGAGGCAGGACAATGTGATGGCACTGGGGGATGGGGGAAGGACAAGCCTACCAGGAGAGTCTTAGTGGCTGAGGCCTTAGTGGTTAGGGCATTTGAGATGGTGATGGTAGGGGATTGGACTGGAGGGGTGGTCAGGTGTCTTCCTGGTACATCAACCCCATCTGGATTTAGAGAGGATAGGGAGGATGGTGGAGGGTAGCTGGGTTACTGGTACACCTGAAAACCAGTGATCTGGCAAATCAGTCAGTGGAGATGAAGTGGAACCTTCACAGACTGGGAGACATATTAATAGCATGCTGTACCTCCCTGGCCTTTTCAAGGTCCTCCCTGTATGGGGCAGGGAGGGAAGGTTAGAATAAGGAAGGATGAGATAGATGAGTTTAATGGGTGGCTTAAGGGATGGTGTCAGAGGAAGGGGTACCACTTTCTGGGGATTGGGAGAACTTCTGGGACTGGAGGCTTTTCAAGGGTGATGGACTCCACCTGACAAGAATGGGCCAGTATGCTGGGGCAGACATTCATAATCTATATGCGACAGTTTAACTGACTGTGAAAGTGATAGAAGAGAGGAAGGGGACCTGGCTAGTATCTCCCCATATATGAAGGCTTGTAGCAGCACAGTGGATAAAAAAATAGGCTTGAGGTCCAAACTGGGCTAGGAAAGGGACAATAGAAGAGGAACACAAGTGTGCAATCACCACAAAAAGCAAGAAATTAAGAATAAATGTCACACTGATCTGCAGGGATCATGAGCAGCTTCACTGGTAGCATCATCATCATCAGTTTTATTGGAGAGCAAACTAAGAGAAACTCTCTTTTACAATTGTGTCCAAGTACAAAAATGTTACAAAAAATATTACAATGCGCAACTACTTAAAGACAAATAACATGTAAGTAAAATACAGACACATTACTTAAAACAATACATTGTGATTAAGTAGACAATAATGATAAATAGAAAAAAAACATAGTGAATATTGTCACTGAAAAGAATACGTCAAGAATTCTTAGAAAGAGGAAAACCTCTTGACTGTTCTGAATATTAAGATAAACTCAGCTGTTTATGGAACAATATGTGGCGTGCCAAGTCCTCTGCTCATTTACTTAGCAAGTTCTTGATATGCACTAGCTATTTTCCATCTTTGCAGCTGATAACATTTCAGCTATTTACCATCACAACAGTCAAAAGTATACTTACAGTGTATTTTATTTTTAGTTATGATTAATTACACAATTCTGCAATATTTCTTTTAACATATACCGAGGATGATGGGAATAAATATTTATCTACTCTACATGACTACTTTGTTAGGGATAATTTTATTTTTAAAATGAAGATGGTTGTTTACATTTTTAATTTTGATTTTTAATAGATTATTTCTAGCAAGACAGTCTAACTGGTGGGCTAATCATTCTAGACAGTCAAGGGTAGTTTGTTAAATGGGCATCATGTTAGAGTGTCTCCTGCTGTATACATTCGTTCATAAATTTTAGTATTGAGATAAATCTAAGTTTTTCTTAATGTGTTTAAAGCAACTAGTTACATATATTTTAGTTATGAATTTACAATTGATGACATCTGTCCATGTTTTTATTCTTTTCTTTTTATCACTAGCTGTGTTCTATTCCATCTATTTTCTCTCTCTTGTCTTGTGGGATCTGAAGGTGATTATCTATTTAGAATTCCTCCATAATATTCAGGATTGGTCTGTTCTTAAATATGAAGGAGGAGAGCTGATACACAAGGTGAACATACATAGTGTAGTATATATAGATTTTGTGTTTAATAATATGGGTTTAATACATATCTTACACATGAGACTTTCTCACACAGAAATGACTGTTTGCTACCTTGCTAATTCAGGTATCCTGGTGACACTCCATCCGGGTATAGCCTTATCTCTGATTTTGTTTCAATTTATTTGCCATTACCTTGTTCTATTTTGCCTTGGGCTACCTACCCTTATTACCCTTTTTTGTTGCTTTCTCACTGCCTACCTGACTATCTCAAGCATGCTACTGTTGTACAGTATCTTGTCCTCACTGTTAATAGATCCATTCATGTTAGGCACCTGCCTCAGACTTCACCTTGCTATCCTACACATCCTCCAGTCTGCATCACCTTTCTCTGTCTTCTATCCCTAACCCTCTCTTGCCCCTATTCCTCCCTTAGGATCTTCCTATATAGTCTCATCTCTGTCCATGCTCTCCCACCCTAGCTTTGTCTCCAGCACATTCCTCACCCGCCATACCCTACCCCTCATCTCTTCCTCTCCTCCCTCACCCTACCTCTTCTATGCCTGCATTCCTTAGACCCTCTCACCTCCTTGACATTTCTACCAGGCCCTCCTGTCTTTTCCTCTCTCCCTCATCTTCATCTCCTCACCTAAGGGGGCAAAAGTTTCTCTCTGGTCTCCTTCTTTGCTTCATTCTCCTCCTCTTGCTGGTGATGTTGAATCTAACCTGGCCCCTTCTCACTCATGCCCCCATTCTCCCAAAAGGCCTCAACATCTTTCACCTGAATGCAGGAGCCTCCTCGCTTGATTCTCTTAAAGTCTGGATCTCTCAATGTTCCCCTGGCCTCCTGTGTATATCTGAGTCCTAGCTCTCATCCAGGATACCAGATGCCAACTGGCTCTTCCTGACTACCACTCTTCTGTCAGGACTGTGGCAAGTGTGATGGTGGAATAACCTTGTATATCTGCCCAAACCTGTCCTGCTCTGTCACCTTCAGTGAGTCAAGTCCTTCCTCCCATGAGCTCCTTCTAGTTAAGCTATACCGTCCTCCTGGCTGACTCCCTCACATCCCTTTTCTTCCATGCTGACTCTGGTGAGCTTATCCTCTTGGAAGACTTGACGTAAATTGTCTCTACCCTACCTCCAGGCCCTCTCTCACAAGACTGGGTCCTTGAACCTCCACCCAACTAATAGCTGAACCCCCACTTAATCTTCCTTCTCTAATCACTATCTCCTGGACTGTACCATTAAAGCAGGCACTGAGCCTGATGCCTTCAGTGACCACAGCATGACCTACTGTATCAGGAAAGTGAGGTCCACTCACTCTGCCCCCAAATACATTTGGTCCAGGTCACTCAGGAATCTGGACTCAAATGCCCTCCTACATGACTTTGCTTCCTCTGACTGGTCCCTGGTCTATTCTGCCATAGACATTGACACTGCTCTCTCCCTGCTCTCTCCCAGTTCCACACCATTTTTAATCACACCTGGAACATCCATGCCTCCCTTCATAAATCCCTCTCCCATCACCCCTGGACCCTGGATCACCCCTGAAATTTCTGATCTTTGTAAGTCCCATGACTGAGCTTCGGCTTGTTACAAATTCTCACAATCCCTGCCTGACCTACAGTACTACATGTCACTCAGGAATTCTTGCATGAAGGCCATCCACTCTGCCAAGGCCTTCTACTTCAAATCTAATCTCTAGTCTAGCCTTAATTCTCCCAATAATTTCTGGAAGGCTATTCACTGCCTCTTTGACCCTCTAGCCCAGTTCACCCCTATCCTCCAAGTGGATGGTTCATTGGTATCTGACCCTCTCTTAGTTGCCATCATTTTAAGAAATTCTTCACCGCGTGCACTCTTGCCTCATACCAGTCTTCTGGGTTTCTTCCTGCCTCTCCCCTCTCCTGTCTCTCATGAAGCTTCCATTCTCCCTGTCTCCCCATGAAGTCTTCCTCACCCTAACTTCACTTAACCCATCAAGTCCAGCCCAGTGGGATGGATCCCAAACTTCTACTAATCTTGGTTCTGGCCATTGCATCTCCACTTGCTCACCTTTGAACCTTTCCTTCTCCCATTGTTCTGTCCCTCAGGCCTGGAAGATAGCAAGGTCTTACCTCTGCACAAAGGGAGTGATCCCTCCTCCACTGGCAACTACCAGTCAATATCACTTCTTCCTCTCTTGCTAAGCTTCAGGAGACCTCAATTACTCCAGACTAGCTTAATTCCTTTATTCTTCAGATTTTCTTTCCCCTTTCAGTCTGGCTTAGGAAGCACCACTTCACTATATCTTCCTTGCTGAGGGTAGCTGCCCTATCTTTACTGGGATGTATCAGGGACATATCACTGCAGTGATATTCATCGACCTTGCCAAAGCTTTGACTTTGTGTCCCACCCTCTTCTCCTCAACAAGCTGAGCTCTGCAGGCCTGTCAGTGTCCGCTGTTGGCTGGTTCCACTCATACCTCATGGTCTGTCAGCAGTCAGTATAAGTGGATATCACCCTGTCCCCATTCTCTCCATCCCTAGCAGGTGTCTATCAGGGCACCATCCTGGACCCTGTACTGTTCTCCATTTTCCTAAACAACCTCCCCTCTGCCTGTGTCTCTTAGCATATCCAGATGTGTGTGACTGATACTGTTAAACTTGGTCCCACACCCTTATTGGCAAGCCACTGTGCACCGCTGACAATATCTACTATGTTATACTCATAATCAGTACAAGCATTTAGGGTGTTGGGCTCACCGTATAAGAATAAGTTACCAGAGACATAATTATGATTATTTCAATATTATTATTATGCATATTATGGAAATGCATAAACAACGTGCAGAGAATATATTTCTGTGTTCTTTGTATATTCTTCTGAGAAGTCATTGTATATCCTACACTGCCATCATGCAGATTTATGTACACACACACTTATTTTCTGTATTTTGTATGAGTTCTTTGTTCTTATTTTAGCTGATTTTACCCTTTTGTATATCTCTAGATACACTGTGAAGCCACCTAACTTTTGGCCAATAGGGCTTGTTTTATGTATCTAACTCACATACAAAGTAATAGTTGCTATGGTGATCATCATAGTATTTAACCTGTTGCATTACGTATTCTCTATGAGACCGTCTTCATACCCTGGGGTATTGAGAAACTCTGACTCCCAGTGTCTGCTTGGTAAGACCTGTTTTTAAGGCATAAGTCTGCTTTTGTGTAATAAACAAGTTTATTACCACATATGCTACTTGTCTGTTGTTTCTTCTGCTGGTTTATTACCACCAAGAGCCTGAGAAGGGCTAAGATCTGTGACATTATTGGCGACCATGTGCACATGGTCTGAACTAGTGAAGATCCACTGTTTGCTGGCTTTTCACTTGCGGGTAGTAAGTAGATGTACACACCCGTATCACCTCGCCCGTGTTGTTTCACTCTGCAGCATTGTGTAAAGTCTGGCTGCTTACTGGGCAAGGTTGATGCCATCTCACCTTGTTCGATGGCAGTTTTGAGTTGCAGGATTGCATGAGTACAGACGCCTGACCGTCTATTTGGTTCAACCACCGTGGATTGATATACAGCAAGGTAACCACTGATGGGTCCATTTGGGTTTCCCAACCTTTTCTACTATGTCCAATATCTGTGCAGATCTGAGACTCAATGTTTCTAACTTCTCACATCCCATGGAGGCTGGAGCGACTTTGTACTGATGCAAAAACTCTGATAACCCCATACTGGGATCCCAACCCAGTATTCAGAGGTGAGACAAACAGCCAAAAAGCATGATTCTAAAGGGCTGTTGATCATGGCTCTCTATGCTGCTATGGAAGCCTCTGAGGTGAGGTTTTGTTCCCTTGAACTGCAATACTCAGCTCTTAAGAAAGAGATGGGCTTGCAGGCATCTGAATGTCTTAGGAAAGAGCAGAAGATAGAAGAGGAACTTCAGTCTCTGGGTAGTAAGAATGAGACTCTTTTGCATTGTACTGTACAGAATACTGATCGAGAGTTATGCATGTTGAGAGAGAATTATGATAGGTTGAAGCAGGATAAGTGGCAGGTTTTGCAAATGAATGATTTGTTGAGTGAGATGAATGAGTCTTTGCATGAGGAGAATGAGAAGTTGAGAGTAGACCTGAAACAGGTAAGTGATGAGTTGGACAGAGAGCTTAGGGACAACTGCAAATTGAGTGCCGTGTGTAGAGTGTTACAGAAACAGGTTGCAAAATGTGTTGGGCAGACCAATGCAAAAGTTAGTCACATACAATGCAGAGCTAAGATGGTGAAACTGTGTCATCAGCGAGAGGTACTGACTGGTCATGTCAAAGTGATGGGCAGGTTCCATTACACACCATCGACCTTACATCATCCAGAGATGATGATTCTGGTGATAATGACGTAAGATGGTGGCTAGACACACCCTCAATATGCGCTTCCTCCAGTTGCCACTTACAAGATAGCGGCTCCATACGCTGTAATAGCATGACCCTACGTCATGAGAAATATGGTGACTCATGTGCAACACCAAGATGGCGACCCCATGATGGGGGAGGTCGAGGCCTAGCCCCTCTGATTGCTGTCCTGAAAAGAAGGACAAAGAGATCAATCAAATGATCGAGACAGCCCTCACTGGGACACAGATGACTAAGGAGCAATGACAGGTCTTCCAGAAACACATGGAAAGCATGTTAAAGGAAGCACTACTCAGCAGTCGCTTGTCTGATCTGTGGCTGACACTGCAGTGGAGGCCATTCTTCATGGTGCACACTCCAAAAGCCCTTTCCTGATATGCATCCTGTAGTTCAGAACAATTCCTTCAGGCAGCTCACTCTGTACAGCAGATCGCTGAGCACATGAGCCACATGACCCCAATGACAATCTCAACTGTCATTTGAGAAAGTTTATTCCAAATGCGTATGCTCGTCTCCCGACAGGCTACCAAGTACAGATCCTCTGGAAGACTGTAGACCCCAGCCTTTGGGAAAAAACTCACAGGAAATCTGCCAAGCAGTGGATGCAACTTTGATGATGTTGCAGAACTCCTTGTGCACATTCCCCAGATGTGGTTGGCGTTATGTTTGCCCATCCCATTAAAAAGTATGCCAAGGAAAGTCCAACATCATACCATCAGAGGTTATGGTTGGCCTATTGTACTGGCAAGGTGCTCTCACAAGAGATAGTGGATGGAGACCAAATTGAATACAAGACCTTGCTCACTTGGAACATGATTCCGGCTGTGCGTGACAAGGTTGAGCTCACGGTTTTCCCCAGAACCGATAAATTTGCACACATTCTCACAAGAATAGGGTGTGTCTACCAGCTCTACCTCTGAGATTTGAATTCTGGCTCAAAAGCCAAGGTGGATGTGGTACAATCTGCCAGCAAGCCCACAACTCACTACATGGTGGAGGGCAAGGCTCAAGATAACAAGGCTGTGCTCTCTGATGACAAACAGACCTATAAGACAGGGGAACTGCAACAGAAATAGGAACAAAGAAATTGGAATAACCCTAATTCCAATCAGAATGAGAACTAGGACAATCAAAATTATTGACAAGGCCCTTTCTACTGTGATGTAGTAGCGGAGAATAATAACCTTTGCACCTCCTTGAGGAAGACCAATCAGTGGCGAGGCCATCCCAAGGCAGACCGTCACAGAATTAGCTCTGGTAACCCAGTCTCTACTAGGCCAAGGAGATAATAGAACCTCCTCTGGCCAGGTTGCAGCAAGTCCAAATCCTGAGGCCTTGTCTACTGCAGCTACTACCAGTACCCAAGTTTCCCTGTATCCTGTGCAGGGCCTGGAAGATGCCAGGCATGATCCTGCTGGCTTGTGTTTTCAGGAATCACATGAAGACACCAGTAATAGTTCAGATTGACAATTGCAGGCTCCAGTCCATATTGTAAACAATATTACTATTGACACAAATGGGCGGCCTTGTACTAAGGCCATGGTCTGGGGCTGCCAAATTGTTGTATTGCTTGATACAGGCGTGGCTGTGTCTGTATTACATGGTGAGGATCCAGCTAATTCCTCATTGGAGGACCAATGCCCAAGATGTGGATGGCACTAGATTGCCTATCTACTGCTCTGTTGTGCTGTCCATGGTGTTAGGTACCTCAACACGAATTACACTTTTGACCTCATGGTACTATGTCATCGCTGCAGCATCCTAGAAAATGATTTCCTAGCACTACGATCTGTGTAACAGATTTGGCCAATCAGCTCTTGATCCAGATTAGAGGACATTACCATATGGTCATGATTCCTGATTCCCACGTGGTTGCCGCCATTATGCGTCAATGACAAGGAATATGATGTCATACCTCTATTCCAGACTCATGAATTCTTCAAAAACTGTTACCCATTCTGCAGAAGCACCTGGATGTTTTGCAATACACAAAAATGATTGTGGGAGAATGCAAACCATAATTGAAGTTCCAGGCCCTGAACATGACAGGCAAAGGCAATACTTTTCCTGCAGAGTCCTTACCATCACTCAGAGAAACCATTCAGTCACTTCTTCAGCAAGGTGTGATCAGGCCTTGTGTCTCAACCTCAACTCGACCATCTGGTCAGTGAAGAAGCCCAATGGATCTTGGAGACTCACTATTGATTACAGGAGACTTAATCAAGTCACTCCTAGCTGCTCCTCTACAGTAGCCTTAGCAGCAGATGTGCTCAGATTGCTAACACCATATCGAAAGTGGTTTAGCACCCTTGATATCTCAATAGGTTTTGGTCACTGCCACTTGCTCAGGAAGGTAGATACAAGTTTGATTTCACCTTTGAGGGTCATCAGTATAACTGGACCTGTCTTCAGTGGGGCTTTCACAATAGCCCCTCCCTCTTCCATCTACACATGATGGATGCCTTGCAGGGTTTCTTTGCCCCACAGTTCCTTCTACAGTACATGGATGACTTACTCCTAGCAACTACCACTAAGGAACAACATTCTGACCTCCTTGATGAGTTACTAACTCTCTTACAGAGAACAGGCCTCAAGTGCAATCCTGCAAAAGTACAATTGTGCCAGAAAGAGATTATCTGTCTTGGGCTGCATATCACATAAAAAGGCAGAAGCCCAACCTGGAAGAAGATCCAAGGCCTACAAGTTTTGCCACTTCCTACCAGTGTGGCAACACTCAGATATTTCCTGGGAATGGTCAACTATTCCAGAGACTTCATTTGTGACTTTGCACAAAAGGCTCCCTCGTATGAGTTTTGAAAAGGATATCCCTGGACCAGGGCCCCATTACACCAATGCTGTGACCCTTCTGAAACAGGCTGTATCCTCTGTTCCAGCATTGGTTAACCCCAATCCAGCTTTACTCTTCATTCTGAATCTGTCACTTCAGACATTGCCATGTCTGCAGTACTTAATACCAAAAGTTAATGAGACCTATTAACTATGCTTCTCTGATGTTGTCCCCAGTGGAACAGAAGTACAGTCTTTGTGAAAGACATCTTCTGTCCACCTACTAGCTGTTAAGCACTTTCTGTACATCATTAGGTATTCACCCATCATTCTGCACACAATCACACCCCACAAACTTCTTGCTGTCAGACAGAGTGAAGGATGGCTCTGTATCTAATACCAGACTGACTCACTGGTCTCTTCTTTTCTAGAACTGTGACATACAGTACAGGTCCACACTGCCAAAATGCCCTCAATTTTAGCCCATGGTCTTCTGTACCAAGGAGCCCTGCATGATTGTTCACTCCAGCCTCCTGATTTGCCTGATCCAGGGCCATTTCTTCCTGCTATTCCAAAAATCCTTGCTGACACTTCCTTGTTCCATGTCTTTACTGATGGCTCTGCCTTGTATTACCAAGGAGAATAGATAGCTGGATTTGGAGTGCTCATCATGTACCCTAATGATAACACTGTCCATGCATCCAAACGCTGCAACGTTGCATCTTCTCATTATGCAGAACTGGCAGCTGTGGCCTGTGTTCTTGAACTAATACACCATGGTACCACAGATACCATCATCTTCATGGACTCTAACTGGGTCCATTGCTCTCTGACTGATTTCTTACCAATCAGATCAGGAATGGGGTTCCTAGATACCAGGGAATAGAGTGGGATGAGTCGGTGTACTGGACTGCTGGCTGTTTTTCTTGGATTGAGGGGATCTGGATTAGGAAGGGGTCCACTAAACACCAGAAATTAAAACATTTTGGGGGCCACGATCAGTGGGTGGGGACCACTAGACACCAGGGAGGAATCAGAGTTTTTTTCTTCTTTACCAGAACCCATAATTGGCAGGTTGGGGGCACTAGATACTAGGGATCATGTTTTTTTACTTGGGACCCTGCGATCTGCGGGTGGGGAACCCATAGACACCAGGGAAGGATTGTAGTTTTTTTTATTTATTCACTGGGACCCACGATCGGCAGGTGGTGGATTAATTAAACTCGCGGTAAAATGCCTCAGAACTGACCACTAACAGTTATCAGTTCTGCTGATTTTTTTGCTGCAGTTTACCAAATTAACCCGCAACCTATATATTTATTCCTGGGTTTTAAGGCGGAATTTCCACGAAAGTTGTGAAAATGATTTCTGAACTTTCATGGAAGCGAAAGCTGCACTTTCATGGAAATTACACCAGTGGAATTTCTTTTTCGCACACCCCTACTATCTTGCATTTGATCCTCCTTCTAGGAACAATTCCCTTTGTCCATGGCAAGGATATGAAAACTACATCCGACTACAACCAATGTCTAAGGTGACTCCTTCCACTTCTTGACCATCCAGAGGGAAGATATCATACCTCACAAAACAAACCCACCACCATCCCTGAACAGGGCCTACTCCCAAATACCTCAGCCCCTCAGTCTTACCATCCCTCTTCTACTTCAGGAAGGTAAGGCTGAATGAAGCTCACCGCTATATTACTGCAGCTATCTCTAAATCTAGATCTAGTAGCGACACCCTGGACCTTAAGCTTCTTTTGCTCACCCTCGATGAGGTAATTCATCCATTAACAAAAATCCTAAACCTCTCTCTCAGCTGTGGAAAATTCCCGGACCTATGGAAAACAGCCACCGTGACACCCATCCATAAAAGTGGGGACAAGATGATTCACTCAAATTATCGCCCTATCTCCATACTGCCCCCACTCTCTAAGGCACTTGAGCGCATCGTGGCTGATCAACTTACCGACCACTTGAATAAATACAATATACCTTGTCCACAACAACACGGCTTCCGGAAAGGTCACAGCACCACCACAGCCCTTCTTGAGTTCACTGGAGCTTTGCACAAATCCCTTGACAATGGCCTTCTCACAGGGGCCGTTTTCGTCGACCTCTCCAAGGCCTTCGATACAGTACACCATGGATTATTAATACACCAACTACTGAATGCCGGGCTATCACCTGACTCTTCTCTCTGGTTTAAAAGCTACCTAGAAAACTGGTCACAGAGGTAAAAATTGTGGACCTTTTTCTACAACACCCTGCCTGTAGCTCGGGTGTCCCAAGGGATCCATACTGGGACCCCTCCTTTTAGCCTTTTCTTAAACTCCTCCCTTACCACTGCTCTGAGCAGATCATGCTATATGCTGATGATGCTGTTGTATTCTCCACTCACAAAGATCCTGCAACTCTTCACACAACCTTCAACTTGGTTTCAGTTCTGTAGAGACATGGTTTCTTAATCACAAACTGGTCCTCAATGACAAGAAAACCAAATCTATGCTCTTCTGCAGCTCTCATAACCCACACAAGCTACACCATGGCTATCTCCACCACCCAGAGACACTCTAGATCAGGTGGGGTCCTTCAAATACTTAGGGATACAGCTTGACCCTAATCTCTCCTATGGACTTCATGTAGATAGTGTAGCTAGAGCTGCTAATACAGGCTTGGTCTCCTCTACAAACACAGACCACACCCACGCCCAGAAGCTTTGAAGGTTGCAGTCCTGAGCTCTGTGATCTCTGTAATAGACTATGGTCTCATCATTTGTATGGCTCAGCCACAACCACAACCCTTAGATGCCTCTCAACTACCTTAAATAAAGCATGTCGGCTCATCACTGGTGCTCACCGTCTCACCCACACATGTGACCTGTACACTCAGACCGGCTGGCTCCAACTATCAAACGCATAAAGTTTCTCTCCTGCTCCATGGTGAAAAAAATCTACCTTGGCCTTGCACCTTCTGGGGTCTCAACACTGTTACAACACGAATTAACAAATGGCACCTTAGGAGATCACGCTACAGCTACTGAAAGTCCCCACTGTCACACTTCACAGGACAATGCTCTTTTGCTTATCGAACGCCACTCTGGTTCAATGGCCTCAGCCCAACCATCTCCTCTGCCCCAACTATTGGCATGTTTATAACTAGGCTCCGGGACTATCTCACTACCAACAGCTCCTGTGACTGCCCAACTTAACCTTGTTTCTCCACTTCCCTTTCTGCTCTAGTTGTCCCCCACTGGATTCTACCCTCACATCTTGGTATACCCAATACTGCACTTTTCACCCTCTTGCCACCCTTCCTACATTCCTTCTCCCCACTCCACTCTCTTCCCTCTCCTATGACTCTGGCGCTTCTTATCTGTTGTCTGTTTTCTCTGACAAATGCCGCTGGCTGCCTTGTTACAATGCTACCCTTGAACTGTATTAATCTGTACTCTGTTTGCAATGTCCACATTGTTGTAATGCCTGTCTTGATGTTCCCCATAATTTGTATTTCTCTGACGTGGAACCTTTGTAAAAGAGCCATGGCTCAAAGGTATTTGTAATCCTAGACTTGATAAATAAATAAATAAACATCTTGATCGCTAGCATGGCTTACAATATTTGCAAGGTATTCGAGAAGTATGCCATATCTTAAATTAGTCATATTTTTTTATATGAGCTGTTTTCACAAAATAAGTGGTTCTGTAATCCAGGAATATCCATTGTAGTAATTAGAGTATCACCTTATATTATCTATTCTAGGATGTTTTTTATGTCCTACTATAAAATCACGTCTTTTATTCTTTGTTATGTTTTGTTAGCATATTTCTGTGGCTGAGTTACTGCCATATCTGACCATAGACTGTGCATTCCATTTTCTATTGGACTTTTGTTTATTATTTGTCTTATGCATGGCATTTAACCAACAAAATTTAGACAACCTCTCATTATCCATAACTATTATTATATTCCACATTCTGATTCCACTTTTGATAATCCTAAATTCTATTGAAGCTAGTTCTGCTTCTAATCTTTAAAATGCAGTGGAGGTGTCCATAGGCAAAACTTGGACAACTCTAATAAACAAACTCCAGCAAGAGCCAATAAGGCTTCAAAATAATAGTATTGTGGGCAGTGGGAAATGTGTAAACTAGCAATCTTTGCACTAACCACTGAGCCACCTAAATATACCTTTTAATTGTTGCAATACACACACACACTGAGTAATACATATACACATATATGCATACTGTATATATTCCAGTGTTACTTAGCAGTAGTGTAGCATACAGTAGCAGCGCACTGTCTACACACATTTTTGCAGATTTTAAAAGAAGACATCAAGGGACCATTTTCTTCTTTTCAGGTTCCAAGGGCCATTGGAGGGTGGGGGGTTGCCACTAGGCACCTCATCTAAATCAGCACCGACGTACATAAGGCTGAAACTGATCTAGATTGTGGGGGAATGTAGACTAGCAATTTTTGCACTAACCACCGAGCTACCTAACTGCACTTTCTAATTGTTGTGATACACACACACGCACACATTGGCTAATACATATACACATATGTGCATATATATTTCAGTATAACATAGCAGTACACAGTCTACATACATATACACTGCCTTATATGGCATTCATTTACTTATACATCGAACCCTAACTTTTACTGTATTTAGGATAAGCACTGTGTTTTGCACTAACTCATTGTATTAATCTATGGCATGACTGGGTAACTAAAGTAGTGGACCAGAGATGTGCGGTGGATGTGGCCTATCTGGACTTCAGAAAGGCCTTCAACACCATCCCCCATAGGAGGCTGATCAATAAACTGCACAGCCTAGGGGTGAATCCTAAAATAGTTCTGTAGGTGGAGAACTGGCAGAATGGCAGGAGTCAGAGGGTTATGGTAAACAGGGAGTACACTAGAGAAGGAGAGATGATGAGCAAGATGCTGCAGGGGTCAGCGTTGGGGCCGGTCTTCTTCAATGTCTTTATTGGGGGCATTGCAGAGGGGCTGGATGGGAAGGTATGCCTCTTCACAGATGATAGAAAGGTATGCAATAGGGTGGACATGCCAGGGGGTGTCAAAAGAATGAGGAAAGACCTTAAAAAACTAGAGAGAGATGGTCTGAAGAATGCAGCTGGGATTCAATGCAAAGAAGTGTGAGATCATGCACATGGGGCGCAAGAGCCCAGGGCAAAGTACAAACTATGTGTGGTGGTATTGACAGTCACAAAGCAGAAAAGGAACCTGGGAGTCATCATCTCGGAGGACCAGAGAGAAACTAGACAGTGCAATAAGGTGGCTGGAACGGCTATCCAGATGCTTGGAAACATGGGGAGGGGTATCAGGAATATAAAGAGAGAGGTAATCTTGCCCCTGTATAAGACACTTGTGAGAGACTGCACCTGGAATACTGCATCCAGTTCTGGAGGCCCCATCTGAGAAAGAACATAGACAGGGTGGAAGCAGTGCAGTGGAGGCCAACTAAAATGATACAGGGCCTGCGGGATAAGACCTATGAGGAAAGACTAAAGGGGTTAAATATGTATTCCCTGGAGGAAAGGGTGGGAGGAGACATGACTGAGACATACAAATACATCACCGGTATAAACAAAGTACTGGAACGAAGCATCTTCCAAAGTAAGAGATGCTCCAAGTCAAGGGGCACAAAATGAAGTTGGGGGGGAAGGCTCAGGATAAATGTGAGAAAATATTTTTTCACAGAGAGGGTCGTGGATGCCTGGAATAGCCTACAGAGGGGGTGGTAGGGGCTAAAATGGTCACAGAATGTAAGAAGTAGTGAAGTGAATTAGGTTAACTGTCTGTACTGAATTGCTTTCATGTTTAAAGAGTGGTATGATGAGCTGCATGTTTTTCTTTTGTGATAGCATACAGCATAGTAACATAGTGACTTCCTAGCAAACTTGGGTCAGGTAATTATTTGTATTTGTGTCTGGTGAAGGTTTTGATATAGCATTTAAAAATTAACTCATTTTATAGAAAACTGTGTGGCCATTTACAAGTTTTAATAACTTGTTTTAGTGATTTTGCAGTGTCCATATTGATATTTAGGAGCACAATTTAATATATGTTTATGCACACAGATTTTTTTGGAAAAATGTTTAAAGAATGCAGATAAGGAAGGGCATACATTGTGGAACTATTAAGGTAATGTGGAGACTGTTCCATTCCGTATTACAATTGAAGCTGGCAGTATAGCCTAGAGGTTAATGAGCTATGAATGAGCTTGGTACATCTAGCAGACCCACGTCTGATTCCCACAGCCTCCACTTGCATACTGTGTGACTATGTGTAAGTCATTTAACCACCCCAGTGCTCCTAGCTTGCCCTTGAAAACAGGCACTTGTGCCTGGTGGGCCTTACCCAGTTTTCCAAAAGAATAATACAAAAATTGATTATATGAATGGTATGTTAGCAGGGAAACATTGCATACTAATTTTATGATTATGTGAATTTCAGCCAATTCCCTAGAAACATAGCAACATAGAAACAAAAACATAGACTCTGACAGCAGATAAGGACCACTTGGCCTACCTAGTCTGCCCATTTTCACTATCTGTTTCATATACCCCAGATCCTAAATAATCTGCGGCTTACCCTCTCCTTCCTATTGCTAGATTTCCTTAATGTCTGTCCCATGTGTTTTTGAATTTCCCTACAATTTTTTCCAGTACAATCTCTGCCAGGAGGTTGTTCCATGGATCCACCACTCTTTCCTTGAAATAAATAATTTCTCACGTTACCCCTAAGTCTACCCCCTCTATTTTCATAACATGGCTTTTTATTCTTGAACATCTTTTTTCTGAAAGATGCTATTCTTGTACCTTATTTACACCCTTGAGGTATTTGAAAGTCTCTATCATATCCCCCTCTCTCTCTCTTTTCTCTCCTCCAGGGAATACATATTGAGATTCTTCAGTCTTCCCTCATATGACTTTTGGTGCAGCACCTGCACCATTTTTGGTGTCCTTCTCTGAACCGCTGCTACTCTGTCTATGTCCTTCCGGAGATGTGACCTCAAGAACTGAACACAGTACTCTAAATGAAGTCTCACCAGTGTTCTATACCATGGCATCAGCACCTCCTTCCATCTGCTGGAGATTCCTCTCCCCGTGCACCCCAGCATTCCATTGGCTATCCTCACAGCCTTCTCACATTGTTTGGTAACCTTTAGATCATCAGATATGATTACTCCAAGGACCCTTTCCTCTTTGGTGGCCATCAGTACTTCCCCCCCATCATGTATTCCTCCCCCACATTTCTGGTCCCCAAGTGCATGATCTAGTACTGTTTTGTGTTGAATCTTAGCTGCCACACCCTTGACTACTCCTCAAGCTTGCTTAGGTCCCTTCTTATTTTCTCTACCCCTCCTGGAGTGTCAACCCTGTAGCAGAATTGTGTATCATCTGCAGAGAGACACACCTACCCTTCCATCCCCTCTGCAATGTCACTTATGAAGACTTTAAAAAGGACTGGCCAAAGCATTGATCCCTGTGGGATCCTGCTGGTCACCCCCCTCTCTTTAGATTGAACGCAGTTCACCACCACTCTCTGTGTCCTATCATTCAATTTTTTGACTCCGTTTACCACCTTGGGACCCACTCACAGTCTGCCCAACTTCTTTTCTAGTCTTCTATGTGGGACAGTGTCAAAGGCCTTGCTGAAATCCAGGTAGACCACATCCACCGCCCCTCCATGATCCACCTCCCCGGTCACCCAGTCAAAGAAATCTATCAAGTTTGTTTGACAAGATCTTCCTGATGTGAATTTATGCTGCCTTGGATCCTGTGCTCTGCTGGATTTGAGATATATCACAAAGCTTTCTTTTAGTAATGATTCCATTAGTTTCCCCCACCACCGAGATCAGGTTGACTGGCCTGTAAGGCAGCCTCCTCCCTGCTCCCACTTTTGAGAAGAGGGACTACATTTGTCCTCTTCCAGTCCTTTGGTACCACACCTGTTTCCAGCAAACTATTAAACAGGGCTGTCAGTGGTGCTGCCAGCACCTCCCTGAATTCTCTTAACATTCCAGGATGTATCCTGTTCAGCCCCATTGCCTTGTCCACTTTCAGATTAGAAATTTCCTTTAAGACTGTCCCCTCCTTAAATGGACTGGTGTTCACCTTCCTCCCAGTGGTGCTTCCATCTCCTAACTTTTGCCTATCCCCTCCCCCCTCTTCTGTGAATACCGAACAAAAATACTTGTCCTTGATGAAGAAGTCTTTATGATCTTGAACTGTTGCATGATTTCGAATGAAGACAATTGGCAGATGAAAAATAAAACTATACACTTCACGTGAAAGTATGCCTCTGGTCTGATTTCTCAGTCATGTTTCAGTTTTTGTCTGGCCTGTCTGAGGCCTTTCAACATTGCATCTGAAATCTGAAACCTCCTTCCTCACTATCAATTACTCTTTATGCCTGGGAAAACCTGAGTGACTTGATATATTTAGGAGCCAATGAATCTTTCTTCAAAGAAAATTCTAGCCAGATTGAAGCTTAGCACACAAAATAGTGCTTTGAAACTCTCCTCAGTAGACTGCTGCAATTAATTAGTGTACTGATAACACAAAATCTCCAAAATATGTAGTCCGTTAGGAAACTGAAGGGCTCCCTTTTTCTGCTGAAATAGCAAAATGACTGCATGGCTCTGCCCACTGCAGCCATAAAAAATTGTATTGTTTCTAGTGCTTGAAACTTTTTTCCATTCTCCATACTTCACCTCCATATAACATCTGGTTAATCACATTTGCTTCAAAAGCTGTTCTTGAAGTGACATATGAATTCTCTGCAAAGTTGGTGGCAAACCAATTTAACACCCAAATAGTTTTATTTTCTTTTTCTTTCACTTTTTTAACTTGCATTTTCCATGTCATATGTTTGTCAAAGGTGACACACTAACAGTTGAACTCTGATACTGTTTTGAAAGTTTCTCCATTAATGTTCCAATTATACTTCAATTTACTTTCATCTCCAAATGTTATTATTTTAGCTTTGGACACATTTTGTTCTAACTCCAAAGATTTTAAATAATTCATTATTGTTATAAGACCTCTTTTGAGCCTCACAGGTGTCTGAGATAATAAAACTGCATCATCTGCGTACATCATCAGTTTGATGTCAGTATCATTAACTTTGGGTGGAAAAGTACCTATTGTTGATAGGTTATCAAGCTGTTGAATATGTAAATTAAATGGACAATGTGTCAAAAGATAGCCCTGTTTTAATCCCTGTGAGATAGTAATTGGGTTTGTGAGAGCACTATCTCTATTATACCTGAGATGGGATTGATTGTCAGTACATAATAGTTTAAGAATGGCAAGTAATCTACCCTCCATATTATACTTATATTTATCTCAAAGAATATTTTTTATAGTATCAAAGGCTGCTTTAATAACTATGAAGCAGGCAAAATAGTTTTTTTTTCTGCTCTACATAGTTTTCAAGGATATAATTCATAATAATATTAAATCCAATGCAGATTTTTTGGGGGGAAACCACATTGAAAGTTAAATATGAGGTTGTTATCATCAGCCCATGTTCTCAATTTATGCAGAATTATAAGTTTAATTAATTATTCATGAGCTGAACTAGCTCACTGATTGGCTGCCGTGCTGGTCTGAAATCTCTTAGAAATCACCGGCACAGCAGTGACACTCAGCTCATCGCAAGCTCTATGCTGACAGAAGGGGCACCAAAACAAGAACTGTTTTCAGCATTGCTGTCAATAAAAAACTAAATTATTATGATTGGACTTCAATTAGTAATAATGTTGTCGCAGCTGGTCATTTCTGGCAATTAATGACCTGCTGGGTAGAGAGTGAAACCCCAGCTGCACCATGGGCTGTTGGTCATTATTGTAGGTGTCCTCAAATAGACCACCAGTCTTTTCATAATTATGGTCTCCATAAAGCTACCTACAATGAAAGTAAGACTGACCATACTGTAGTTGCCCTGGTCCTCCCTGTATTCCCCCGTGTGGAGTGGTACTATGTTCACAGACCTCCAAATCCCTGACACCACTCTGAACTTTAGTGAGTCATTAAATAGCTAGGTCAAGGGTTCTGCCAGTTCTGAGGATGGTTATCATCCAGGTCCAGTGCTTTTTTCACTCAGAGGGTCTATAGTCCCTTTCTCACACATTCAGCCTTGATCCTGCTCTTCAGTAGAGGCCTATCATTGTTTACCGTGAAACTGAGCAGAAGTAATTTTTCAGTACATTTGCCTTCTGCTCATTGTCTTCAACATGCACTTATGTTAATATGAAATAGTTTTAACTGTGCTTTTAATGACTTTGTGTCTTTACCTATATTTGTCCCTTTAATATTACTAACCTATATGTATTATGTTTGCTACTGTAACTGTCCCACAGGACCCTCTTGACAAATAAATATGTAACCTGAATGAAACTATCTTTGGTGTGCAATAATCTAAATAAATAAAATGAAACAGGACTATAGCACATACAGTACTATGGTCACTTGACAGCATAGATACATAGACAGTGTCGGCAGATAAGGGCCTATGGCCCACCCAGTCTGCCCATTTGAGTTTGTAAGTTCAGTTTGTTTTCCTAGAAGTCTGTTGCCCCTTACCCCTGACCTCTAGAATTCCTTTATGTCTATCCCGTGCATTCTTAAATCCCGTGATTGTTTCAGCCCCCACCACTTCCTCTGGCATGGTGTTCCACTTGTCCACCACCCGTTCTGTGAAGAAATTCTTTCTCATGTTTCCTCTGATCGTCCTCCTCAATTTCATCCCATGCCCTCTAGTACTGGAACATCTTTTCGCTTAAAATAGTGTTTTCCTGCACCCTGTTCCTCCCTGTAAGATACTTGTATGTCTCTATCATATCCCTCTCCCTCCTCTCCTCCAGGAGTACATGTTCAGTTCCTTCAACCTGTCTTCATAGGACTTGTGATGCAATCCATGCACCATCTTTGTTGCCCTCCTCTGAACCTTCTCTACCCGTCATGTCCCTTACGTGGTATGGTCTCCAGAACACTGCACTGTACTCCAGGTGGGGCCTCACTAGTGTCTTGTATGGCCCAGATTATGGCCTCCCTTTTCCAGCTGGTGATGCCCTGCCTCATACATCCCAGCATCCTATTTGCTTTACCTGCTGCCTTGTCACACTGTTTCCCTACCTTGAGGTCATCAGAGATGACAACCCCAAGATCCCTTTCCTGCTTGGTGCATGCTATATCCTCACCCTCAGCTGATATATTGTGCCAGGGTTTTTGTGCCCCATATGCATTATCTTGCACTTCTTTGCATTGAATTTCAACTGCCAAACCACTGACCATTCTTCAAGTTTCTGCAGGTCGCTTCTCATTCTGTCTACACCCTCTGGTGTGTCTACTCTGTTACAGAGCTTTGTGTCATCAGCGAACAGTGAAATTCTGCCTTCTAGATCCTGCGCAATGTCACTGATGAAAATGTTGAATAGGACTGGTCCCAGCACTGATCCCTGTGGTACCCCACTGGTCACTTTTCCTCTGTGGGTGACAGCCATTTACCACCACCTCTGTGTCCTGCCACCCAGCCAGTTACCTACCCACCACACTACTGTCCTGCCCACACTCATATTCCCCAGTTTGTGTAATAGTCTTCTATGTGGCACAGTGTCAAGGCCTTGCTGAAGTCCAGATAGGCCATGTCCACTGCCTCCTGATCCACCTCCCTAGTCACCCAGTCAAAAATTCAATGAGGTTGGTCTGACATGACCTCCCCTGGTGGACTCCATGCCTTGGGTCCTGTAGTCCATTGACAACCAGATGTTCCAGCAATCTCTCCTTCAGTAGTGCTTCCATGATCTTCCCACTACCGAGGTGAGGCTGACTGGTCTGTAGTTCCCTGCTTCCTCTTTGTTCCCACTTTTGTATAAGGGGACTACATCTGCTGTCCTCCAGTCTTTGGGTACCTCCCTGTTTCCAGTGATCGGCTAAACAGGATAGCCAGAGGTTCAGCCACCACCTCTCTTAGTTCTTTAAGGACCCTGGGTGCACCCATCTGGCCCCATTGCTTTATCAACTCTTATTACTTCCAGTTCCTTCAGGACCCTTTCTCGTGTAAAGGGACTTGTGTCTATTCTGCACCATTCTCACCCTTGTACTCCTTCAGACCCTCCCCCTCTTCCTCAGTAAAGACTGAGCAGAAATACCTGTTCAATATGTCAGCTTTACTGTTGTCATCCTCCACGCGGCTCCCATCCTCCCCCTTCAGTCTCACTATCCCTCCCTTTGTCTTTCTTTTTTCACTTATGTACCTGTAAAAGGTTTTGTCCCCTCTACCCACTGATTTTGCAATGTGTTCTTCTGTCTGAGCTTTGGCTTCCCTTACTGACCTCCCTGCCTCCCTTTGCTTCTCCTGGTACTTCTCCCTATCCCCTTCTGCCTGTGTCTCTTTGTATGCCTGAATGCAATCTTTTGGCTTTCACTTTCTTTGCTACCTCTTTGAAAACCATAATGGTTTCCTCTTCCTTTCCTCTTGCTAACCTGCTTAATGCATAATTCTGTTGTTCTTGTAATCCCTTTTAAATACTGCCCACTGTTCCTCAACCCTGATTACTGTCCCATTCCCTTAATGCCTCTTTCAAGTATCTCCCATTTTCCCAAAGTCTGCCCCCTAAAATCCAGGATCCGTGTTTTTGTGTGGTTCGGTTCTGCTCTTTCTGTGATTTCAAACCACAATGACTGGTGGTCACTGTTACCCAGGTGCTCCCCACTGTTACCCCATCACACTGTCCCTGTTTGTGAGCACAAGGTCCAGTATTGCCTTCTGCCGAGTTGGTTCCATGACCAGTTGCTTGAGGAAGGCACCCTGAAGGAGTCAGGATAAATCTGCTCCTAGTTGATGCTGCTGCTGGGATGCTCCAGTCCACATCTGGAATATTGAAGTCTCCAACCAGTACTATCTCACCTTGTCTGCCATCCTTTGGATGGCTAGCATCAGCTCCCTATCTGTTTCATCCTCCTGGTCTGGTGGTCTATAGGCCACACCTGTGCGGATGGCTGTCCCCATTTTCCTTTCCAGCTTAACCCACAGTATCTCTCCCCCATTTTGTTCCTCCTGGATCTCTGTGGCCTTTATGTCATTTTTCACATACAGTGCCACTCTTCCTCCTTCCTGCCTGCTCTGTCTCTTCTGAATATGTTGTAGCCAGGTATGGCCATCTCCCAGTCATGGTTATCATTACACCAGGTTTCAGTGATGGCCACAATGTCCAGGTCTGACTGTACCATGACAGCCTCAGATCTTCCATCTTGTTGCTAAGGCTCCTGGCATTTGCACACATGGCTTTCCATGATTTGACCTCCCTAGACTGCTTCACTGTTCTACTCCAGCCCCTTCCTTGGTTGTCATTTATCCCTGGTTCTCCTTGCTGTCTGCCCTTCTGCTGAATTTTGCCCCTTTTCTGCTTATCCACCTCTTGGGCACTAATCTCCATCTTTTGCACACTGCTTTGCAGAGATAGCCACTCCTCTTGTTCACTGGTTCCACTGCTAGCTGTGGGGGGTGAGCAAGTAGGTACCCTCCTTGCTGGTCTGCCACCCCCTTTTGCTAGTTTAAATGCTTGTCAATGTAGCATTTAAACTTATCATTGAGTGCTTGGATTCCCCTCCAGGATGGATGCAGGCCGTCAGGCTTGAACAAACCTCCATCCCTCCAGGTGGGTTCCCAGTCACCAATGAATCCAAACCCTTCCTCACAGCACCAGTTCTTCAACCATGAGTTAAAGTTTCTGGTGCATGCACTCCTATGCTGTCCCTTGCCTCTCACAGGTAGTACTTCTGAGAAGTGACAGAGGTAGCTACCTTTGAGACCCCTCCCAGTTTCCTAAACTCTTCTGAACTTCCTTTGGCTCCCATTTGCCAAGTCATTAGTACCTAGGTGGATAATGGCATCCAGGTCACCCTCCCATCTTGCCTTCCCAGTGATCCCCAGGATCTTCCTTCCATCCCTCCATGCCGTAGCACCTGGTAGGCACCTCACCTCCCTGTCTTCCCCCTCCTGTGTTCCTAGCTGGATCCCTCTTACGATGGAGTCCCCCACCAGGATTCGCTTCCTCCTCCTCCTCTGGGGTCCACTGCTTTCCCGCTGAGTCACCTCCTTGGCTAACCTCCACATCCTTTCCTTCCACTTCTCTGGATACCTCTATTTTGGTTGTCCCTATTTGCCAGTGTGACATATGAGTTCTTGAGTGGAATAGGATCTGGGATGTGCCTCTGCCTGACTGCTCTAACCCTCCCTGAGCCCACTGTCATCCAAGTGCTCCTTGTTCTCGGCATCCTTTGAGGCAGCTGCATTGGACTGGGTGGTCCCTGGATAGGGTGATGGTACTCCTGACCCAGTTTACTTCCTCCGAGTCTGGCTACCTCATCCCACAGTCCAGATAGATGCATGCAGATAGGGCAGCAGCTCAGTGTCCAGAAGGTCTGCCTGAATATGGCTGCCCCACAGCCACTGCATTGCACCACTCCCCACGTTATACTGCAATTCCACTACTTGTCTGCTACTGAAGCTCTCTAGTTCTCTTTTATTAATTTACTGTACTAAAATCCTGTCATAATCCTCAGATATATTTTTTTAAAGGAAAAAACCAATAAATAAATAAATGAGTCAAAACACTTGTTGTGCTGAGGGTGGGCTTCTTCCCCCTTATGCCCCTCCTACTTCACAACCCTTACTATTCCCTGTGTTTAGCTCCTGTCAATCAGATTTATCAGGGCATATAATTAAGAGTTGGGGGAAGGGGAGGGAGGGAAAATTTGCAGCAATTAAAGACAGCACAGAATTACACCACCACTATGTTTTAAATTTTCAACAGCCCAAAAACAATTATAAGTAGAGACAACAAAGAAAGTATAGTGTCACTAAACTCCACAATCTAAGTTTAAAAGAAAAATAACAATTACCAGTTACTCTAAAGCACTGAATTGAATATGTTTCCTTCCTTCCCCTTCTGGCTTCTTCTGAGAAAATAAACCTCTGCTTGCTACTTTAAACTGACTAAGCCCCACCTCCAGTTATCACGTAGCTGAGGTCAGAGGCCAGACAATTAACACTCTTCACCCAACTACAGGGCAGTCAGACAAGCCAAGATAAAATTTGCAGCAATTAAAGACAGCACAGAATTACACCACCACTATGTTTTAAATTTTCAACAGCCCAAAAACAATTGTAAGTAGAGACAACAAAGAAAGTATAGTGTCACTAAACTCCCACAATCTAAGTTTAAAAGAAAAATAGCAATTACCAGTTACTCTAAAGCACTGAATTGAATATGTTCCTTCCTTCCCCTTCTGGCTTCTTCTTCAGCATTTTTAGAAAATCCGAAATATAGATGATACAGAGATAAAGAGGATAGGTAGACAGACAGACAGACAGATAGCAGTCTTCAAATTTGATATCACATGATTATTCCATACAAGTAGTGCTCATAATCAGACCCTACATTGTACTATATAATGTGGGAAATGCAGGAAGCCTCCTGAGTGTTAGAAAAGTAATACTCACAAGCTATACGTGAAAACACAGATGATGGTCTGGACCATCATGAGAATGCAAAATCTGAAGAATACAGTATTTTAAATTTGTCTGACTCCCCTTCCCCGGCAAGGGTTGGATTCTATTATTCTTGGTAAGCATGCACCCTATCCCCAGGTGTAACTTATGTCCCTTCTGATATTCCATTTAGCTATAGTTGTGGCACTTTGGTACCAGTTGCTATGCAGTAAACACCTTTCCATCAGTATTGTTTTCTGCCTCTATCAATTAAATTCTTATTACGTGTAGCCATAAATCTGATTATATAATGCAGATATGCCTCACATCAGTGGTGGGTAAGGTGATGGAGTGTTAGTAAAGGAAAGAGTGGTAAAACACTTAATGGACAATAAACTATTAGATGAAAAGCAACATGGCTTCACTAGTGGGAGATCTTGCCAGAAAAATCTGATAGAATTTTTTGATGGGGTAACAAAGGTTATTGATCAAGGGGGCAGTTGATGTGGCCTACCTAGACTTCAGTAAGGCCTTTGAATCTGTTCCTCACCATAGGCTAGTAAATAAGACAGAGAGCCTTGGGGGTGGGACAGAAAATAACTAGATGAGTGGAAAACTGGCTGAAGGATAGAAGTCAGAGGGTGGTGGTAAATGGTGTACATTTTAGGATAATGAGAGTGGTGAGTGGTGTTCCTCAGGGGTCAGTACTGAGACCAGTCCTTTTTAACATATATATCAGTGGGGCTTGAAGGGAAAGTGTGTCTTTTTGTGGATGATGCAAAGTTATATAACAGGGCTGACACAGCAGGAGGGGTTGAGGCCATGAGGAGAGATCTGAGCACCTTAGAGAAGAGGTCAGACATTTGGTAGCTGAAGTTCAATGCTAAGAAGTGTGCAGTGATGCATGTGGGGTGTAAAAATCCACTGGCTGAGTGGGGGGGAGAAATGATAAAGCAAACAGAACAGGAAAGGGACCTGGGGATTATAATTTCAAACAACCTTAAAGTAGGAGACCAATGTAGTAAGGCAGTAGGTAAAACTAATAGAATGATGGCATGCATAGGAAGGGACATAACAAGTAGGAAGAGGGAGGTATTGATGCCTTTATAAAAGACCATGGCCAGACCGCACCTGGAGTATGGGGTACAGTTCTAGAGGCCTCATTTAAAAAGGATATAGATGAGTTTGAGAGGGTTCAAAGAAGGGCAACAAAGATGGCGTAAGGTATGTAAGAGAAGCCATATGAGACTGGATGGAGAGAATTAAATCTATACCCACTGGAGGTTAGAAGAGATAGAGGTGACATGATAGAGACATTTAAATATATGAAGGGAATAAATAAAGTGAATGAAGGTAGCTTATTTAAAAGGAAAGTAGGAGTTAAAACAAGGGGTCATAATTTAAGATAGGAATGAGGAAGATTAAAGAGCAATGTAAGGAGATGTTATTTCACTGAGAGGGTTGTGGAACCTTGGAACAGATTACCTACTGAGGTGGTCTGTGCAGAAACAGTGGAGGAACTCAAGAGGGGGGACAGACACAAGGGGTTGGCTGGTGGGCAGAGGAAAATACCCCTGGGAGGTGGAGACAAGTAGTGGCAGATAAGAAATAGGCAGACTAGATGGACCAGGATGATCCTTTTCTGCTGACACATTACTATGATATTTCCATTGTCATCTTCTGTCTGTTCCCTTAGAAGTCTGTCCTGTTTGACACAAGAGGTTCCTAAATTTAGAAATAACATTCGTAGAGTTTCATTTACTATACTGTAGGCGGTATGACTCATTGCCATTGAAACACTCTGCAAAATGCCTTACGATCACTGAATGTATTTCCTATAGCAAATTTAGAGATATTTTAATTAAACATACAGACATACAGTGTATATAATTGTACTTAGGTTATTTACTTGATTTTGTGAAACTTCAGTAATTGTTCTTTAATGCACCTCGATTTTATTATGTGATACAGAATACAGCATGCGTGTTTCAGACTTTAATTGTGCCTGTACTGTAACCTCCACAACTTCCTTGCAAATGAATATTGTCTCAATCTGAGTTTTCTTGATAACAATTAATAAACTAACACTGAACATAAAAGAGGGAACCTTCTGGGGGAATCTAGATGACTGCAACTGAGTAGGAGGCTTTGTGTTGGCTCCCATGGATCATTCTAAAATCTAACTTCTGAAGACTTTTGCTCTTTTCTACCTTTGCTACAAATGGACAAAACATGTAAAGAAAGAGGATTTTCCTCTTCAGGGTACATCTCTTTTGTTTGCTACAGTCCTTTGGATATGTTTTTTAAGGCTGGTACACCCAGCCCAGGACATAAGGAGATGCAGGCTGGGCCTACAGCAAGGCCTGTAGGCTCCCCCCCCTCCAAGGTAAGCATAAACCAAACAGTCTCAACAACAACAAACAGCATCATCTATAATCCCTAAAGTAAACTTGAGAAATCT
Organism: Neoceratodus forsteri; assembly: GCA_016271365.2. Classification (NCBI taxonomy): domain Eukaryota; kingdom Metazoa; phylum Chordata; order Ceratodontiformes; family Ceratodontidae; genus Neoceratodus; species Neoceratodus forsteri. Next base: position 358,040,691 of record CM028130.1, read on the forward strand.
CTGCTGAATATGGACCAATATAAGATTTTTTTGCTTTCGGAGTCTAAATCACATTACGATATTTTTATCTACACTGACTGCAGAACATTTACCTTCGACTTCTGCTTTAAAACCAATGGCACCTGGAGAAACCCAGGAACTGCAAATGATTCAAGAGTTAGAAAACATAAGCACTTGGATGGCTAAACTCAACTCTTCTATTATAAACATGGAAAACAAATTCTATGATTGAAGATGCCACAGATAAAAACCGATGTAAATAAAACAAAATAAGTTTCTGACATCAAAAAAAAGAGTTTAAATATGTGAAAGAAAATTCACAACATTAGATGCCAAGGTCTCTGCTAGTACTATGGGACAAACCGCTATCAAATGAAAATTGAAATCATTCGACAACTTACACCGATATAGAAACTTGAGAATTCTTGGTATACCCAACATTTTTGATTCTGCATATCCCATAATAAAAGACCTAGCTAAAACAATTTTGATGGAAACTTTCCAACTTCCAGAGGAAAAACCTATGATAATTATAGAAGCTTTCTGAGTAGCCTCTGAGAGAAACACTGCAGATATAAAGCCTCCAGTGCTGGTGCAGTTTGCGTTTGTAACAGACAGAGAACTGGGGCAGGATTTTCAGAGGGCTGGAAGTAGCACATTCATCAATATTTTGGGGTTACCCACATTAGAGCGAAAACAAAAATGCCGAACAACAACATACCGGCAGCAACATATCGCAAAGATAGATGCTGCACATTAATCCTGCCGCAAGTTTGGCATGCCACAAACATAAGGGAAAAGCATGCAAACATAAACTGGAAAAATTGCAGGGGAAAGAGCCCCCACACCCCCACTAACTAAATATTATGAACTCCAGGTCACACAATCAGTGAAGAATGCCAGTGTAAACACATGCCAGCTGACCCAACCGTACACTACTCAGATGCTAACTCTCCCATTCCCACACCCAGACCAAACACACACATTAGTATGTGTCACCACTGAAAAAGGGACCATTACTGGACACAGTTGGCCTACCCAGTTACCAAAATTAAATAAATAAATTAGCTCCATAGACAGATCCATTAACATTCACTTAGCCCTCCTTCCTCTGCCCTAATTTACTTGCTCTATAGCTCTGATCTATTGTCAGGATACCAATATTTTGGATGCATTTATTTTTATTTATTTATTTCATCTCGGATTACAAATACCTTTGAGCTAAACATAGCTCATTTACAAAGGTTCCACATCAGGGGAGGGGGTAACCGACAGAGGGGAGCTAACTAAGTAATAAACAGGCACGTATTGATAATACATCATACATCGTAATAAACAACAGTAAGTAGAGAGTAGCAAATAAATGGGATTCAAACAAACACTGGCAATACAGCATATATCATACTAAATAGTGGTTGGTAGGAAGGCTGCAAAGTGAATATATGGCAAACAGAAGGATACTTTAAATATCAAGGTCAGCAAAGTATTTACAGGCAGAGAGAGAAGAGAGAGAGAGAGAGAGAGAGAGAGAGAGAGAGAGAGGCAGAAAGTTATGTAAGCGTCCTAGGGATTAAGTGTAGAAGTGCAGTATAAAGATCCAAGGGCAGAAAGGGTAGCCAAAGGTTATGTCAGTGCAGGGCGAACCAGATTGTTTTGATTGGGATTTGGGGAGAATGTAAGGAAAGGTCGGGGGGTGAAATGTAGGCAGATTAGGAGGTATAGTCATAGTGGCTTTCAGCTGTAAGATGCTGCCGAAGCATATGCTTGTAAGGCCCCAGTTTCAGAAGGTTAGTTAATTCATGGTGTAGTCCATTGTACCAGAGTGGTGCCCAGTACAAAAAGGTCTGTTGACATTGGGTAGTCCAACATTTGGGAACTAGGAGGTGTTCGGCTGCAGACGAGTGGGTGTGTTGGGTCTTAGGAGATTTGCTCAGAAGGCTAACAACCCCCGTAGGAAGGAGTCCAAGGCATACCTCTCAACTGTACCACATTAGGAGGAATGTACCTCATTTTACTTCACAAAAGCTCCCTGTTCCACATTGTGAGGACTTGTTCCACATTCAGTGTTAACATTTTAAAGCAAAAATCTATAGTAAATGATGCAAAAAGTATATTATTCAATTAATAACAGACTTTCTGAATATAAATGCAAACATTTTAACAGTGTTCTGAGCTTCTTAGGTAAAGATTTGATTAAGTGTTCCACCTTTTGCTCATTTGTTCCACATTTTGAGAGGCAATGTTCCACATTTGGGGGACAAAAGGTTGAGAGGTATGGTCCAAGGAGTGCTTTTTTTAGTAAGCAAGCACGTTTGGTATTTAATCTTGCCACTGAGCTGGAGCCACCCGGATTGTGAGTAAAGCTCACGAGTGTGGGTAAGATGAGGGGCACCCATGTAGAGTCTACAAACCTTGTTCAAGGTGACCATTAACCTTCTGAGTGACTTGATGGAGGCAGAGCCATATATGATCAAGCCATAATCAATGACTGATAGGACTGAGCAGTGGATTGCGAGCTTGAGGGCTTCTGGAGTCAGACACCATCTGTGCCTAAAGAGGAGCCCAATCCTAACACTGACTGTCCTGGCAACATTCTCGATGGGGGGTACATAGGTGAGATGACTGTAAAGGGTTACACCTAGGTACTTGAAGTGCTGGATTTGTTTGAGGGAGGCTCCTAGGCTATTTCTGATAATAAGAGGATGAAACTTGTTCTTATTCCAGGAGGATGAGAACAACACTTTAGTTTTCTTATAGTTTAGTACTAGTTTAGCATACTAAACCATTGCTCAATTTCTTTAAGAAAGCCAAACTGTAGTAGCATTCAAGTATACTAGGGTCTGTATGGCTTGTAAAGATGACAGCATCATCAGCATAAAGGAGACCGTTGGTGACATGCTGATGGCAAGTTGTTCAAAAAGATACTGAAAAGGAGTGGGCCCAGTATTGAACCTTGTGGTACTCCAGACCTGACGACCTGCTGATTGGAAGCAACATTAGATATTTTCACCCGTTGGGTCCTGTCACCAAGATAGTTTCTGAATCAATTCAGTGTTTCACTAGAGAGAGACCAATCTTAGTTAATTGACCGAGGAGGAGCTGGTGGTTGACTGTGTCAAATGCCTTCGTTAAGTCAATAAAGGCTGCTCCTACAAACTTACCTTGGTAAAAAGACTGGTGAATGAAACTGGTGAATCCAAGGAGTGCAGTGGAGGTGCTGTACCCTTTTCAAAAACCATGCTGTTGCGGACACTGGATGGAGTATTTTTCAAGATATTCCACCAATTGATTGGCAACAATATGTTCCAGCACTTTTGATATGGGAGGGAGGATTGATATAGGCCTGCAGTTGTTTAGCAAGGCCTGATCACTGACTTATGTACTGGGGACACAAGGGCTACTTTCCATACCTGCGAATTGTGACAGGGTTAGAGAGAGGTTAAGGATATTTGTAATAGGTAGTAGCACTTCCTCTAAGGTAAGTGCAATAAGCTTAAGATCCAGAGAGTCACTACTGTACCTAGACTTTCCCAAAACTTTAACCAGGATGTTTTGAACCTGGGTAGCAGAGACCTTTTTAAAGTAGAAAAGGGGATGTCCAGATGTCCTGTCTGTGTTGTGACAAGCTGTTTATGCTGTGGTATCATCAAAGAAATCACTTGGAAGGACACTGCTCAAGTTAGCGAAGGTATCATTAAATACAGTAGTGATTTTATGTGGATCCAGATTTGGCGTTCTGTCCAGGTTTAGCATTAAGGGTGACACTTTAGGGTCTTTGCCAATTATATCATTGATGTTTGACCAGAAATTCCTGCTCTCCCCCATGTGGTGTTTATTTTTTGCCTATCAGATAGCATGTATGCAGATTCATCCAGATGTCTGCATCCTATTCATAGACATCTGGATGCATTTGCAACATCTCCGACAATTTATGGAGATTTTTGCCGCAACAGTGGTACTCATGTCTGTTTTTCTGATGCAAGTACAGAAATCCATCTAGAAAGTTAGACCAACTTTTTCTGGTCTAACTTCCCAGGTGGATGTTGGCACTCATGTCTGAAAAATGAACACAAGTATATGAAAATGCTGCACCTGATATTTAGTTTGGCACACATGCCAAAGCTTTCATATTTCAAGGCTTTAAATACTCCATGTTTCTGAACTTTGCCTTGGCAACATAACAAAGATATCAGAGATTCCTAAATATGAGAGAATATGTAATTTCCCTGGGTGCAACTTTCACATTATGATCCACTGCAAAAGTTAAAATAATATTTCATTGTATAACACTTTTATTTTTTTATCCAGATCAAATGCTAGAGTTCCTTTGTCCTCACTTTGCTGACAGAGACTGAGTAAACCTCTTTTAAAGCTCAAAAGCAGAGCTCCTAGCAGCAGTCTCAGCTATGGAACAGAGTTTGGTAAGAAAATTAGTGATAAATGCCTGGTACAAAAATAGATACAGTTTGTCAGTATTGTCATTGTCATTTTATCTAAAAGCCTGAAATGACTAAGAAACTTGATTAGACTGATCAGCTGCAGTGGTGCCATGATTTTCTGCTTGATAGAAAAGTGAAACTTCCGTTCTGTCTGCAGAGGCGTCCAGTGAACTGCACTGCTGTGAAATGAAATGATACAGTGACACAGTTTACAGTCACAGAATCACAGGCATAAGGGGAAAGGAAAAATTGTTTAACCAGGAAAGGCACATTAAGCCAAAGCTTGTTTCCAGATGTGACCTGGGAACACAAGGAAATTAAGTGACTTGCTTAGTGTCACACAGTATGCAAATGAGGGCTGATGGGATTCAAACTCAGGTCTCGGGGTTTGCAGCTCAGTGCTCTGAACCACTATGCTATACTGCCTCCCACAGGCATAAATATATGTATATAATAATAAATACTAAGCAATTACCAATATTGTGCTAATAAGTTCAGACTTAGGCATCATTTTAATGTTCCTTGGATGACATTAGGGAGATCTACAGAGGATATATATAACTTAAGAAGGGGTCCCATATAGATTTCTTCTGAAATAATATATCAAGGGCCATGCAACTCAGTTTTTCATTAGCGGTCAATCTTATCATATAGGATATCAGTTCATTATAAGAAGGTATGGTATCACTCCCCCATTTTGCTAGCATTAGCCTTTTAATACCTACAATTCCTGCCAGTGTTCAGTTCTGCTGGGCTTTAGAAAAAAAGGAGATTTCAGTAACTATAATGAAGACCAACAGCAAAAGGAGAAGATTTGCCTTTACAATTCTACCACAAAATTCAATTATTTGTTTCCAGATGGTTTTAATATGAGGGCAATACCACAATAGATGGCATGTTGGTGTTCTGAGATCCATATCTCCAGAAACATCCATTATTATTTACATCCAATTTATTCATAATCTTTGAGGTACAGTAAGGATAGTGGAGAATCTGAAATCAGATCATTGTTCCTTGTATTTCCCCAACTACTCAGACAGGCATTTTTCCATAGAGATTGTCATACATCAACAGGAATGTGAGTCCTAATTCTTTTTCCCACTGGAGTCTTGATGAAACAGCCAAATCTCTGTCATGTTCTGACAGTAATCTGTAAATTTCCCTGTTCCTCCTTTAATATTTTCAAGTTTACTGCAAATAAGTCAGATCGGGGAGGAGGGTGGGATTGAGGTTGATGACAGTTAAATTCTTAAGCGTTTGCCTGAGTTGAAAGTAATAACAAAAGTCATCTATTTATTATGTCAAGTTTTAATCTTAGTTCTTGGAAAGATAGAATAGTTCAGTAGCAGAGTCAAGTACCTCCTCAATTTTGTTAATGCTAAGTTTAGCCTATCCATTGCTGTTAAGACATTTACCATCGCATTTGATTTTCACAGAGCCTGTGAACCTAAATTAATTTTTTTGCTTAAAGTGATTTATGGAAGTTCCCACATGCCTTTTTTCACATAGTATGCCATTGCCACCCATGCTTCAGATATTGAGGCTGCAATTTGTTTCTGAAAAATCTGCCATAGTCGTTTTTAATGTTTTTTGTTTCTGCCCACCCTCCATTTTTCTGTGTGCAGCCACACACCCCAGAATGACATCATGCAAGGGAACTGTCAATGTTTTACATACAGCAACAAAGAATTCTGGGTAAATTATAAAGTTGACTTATATGTTCATTACTCAGAGATGCAGTCCCTTATTTTGGTAGTGGTGATTGCAGTATAGCACGTAATATGTAAACATATGTAGCAAGGCATTGTGGGTATAGTAAATAGCTGATTTGTCTATCTCCTTATCAAAGTGCAGTCTCCTGTTTCAGTTGAGTTTACAGCAGTACAGTCTGTAGAAAAGTTTCTGAAAAAAATCTTTCTGTGATGCAGGTAGGCCAAAAAGATCATTTGTCATTCTGTGTAGATATTGTTTTACTTTAACTGCCTGCTGGTGAAGTAACAGGTCTAGTGACAGCTCATGTCAGAATGTGGGAGGTGTGATGATACTTTTCTATGTTTATGTTATAGGGCTTGAATGACTTATACGTAGTTCAGGAGTGTAATTATGGGTCAGAATACTTTTCTTTTTCTTTGGCGTCAGGCTTATGCTATGAGTCCCGGGCCAAGTGTACACCCTGGGGGGGAAATGCTACAAGTCTCGATGGCTGAGAGGGACCTGGGGGTGGTGGTGGATGTCAAAATGAACAACTTGGAGACTTGTAGGAGGGCAGCAGCCAAGGCCAACAGGATGCTGGGATGCATCGCTAGGGGGATCACCTCCAGAAGGAGGGAAGTGATGCTCCCTCTGTATAACTGCTTGGTGAGGCCACACCTTGAGTGCTGCGTGCAGTTTTGGAGGCCACACTTAAAGAGGGACATTAAACTCCTGGAGAGGGTCCAGAGGAGGGCAACCAAAATGATTTGGGGCTTGGGGGACAGGACCTATGAGGAGAAGCTCAAAGAGCTAAATATGTACACATTGGAAGAGAGAAGGGACCGGGGGGACATGATAGAGTCTTTAAGTACATGAAGAGGGTAAATAGGGAGGAACAGTCAGGGTGCTTTGAAGGAAGGAGGAGGGGCCACTAGAGGGCATGGGTGGAAGCTGGAGGGGGAAGATTCAGGGGAGAAAGGAGGAGGTGCTACTTCACTGAGGAGGGTGGTGGAGCCATGGAATGCACTACCTAGGGGCTGGTGGAGGCAGAGACGGTGGAGGGGTTCAAGGGGCTGGGACAGGTATAGGGAAGGGTTCTGGAAGCAAAATCCAATGCAGCAAGAATATCTGGAACTGGGAAGGGAGAAGCCAGAGAAGGCGAGGGGGGCAGCAAGGTTAGCACCCAGGGTGGGGGGCTGACCAATCGAGCAGACTTGAAGGACTGTTAGGCCTATTCTGCTGGCATTTTAGTATGTTAGTATGTTAGTCCAAAATTGTGAAAGAAAAAAGATGTCTGCAATACCAAGACTGACCAAAAGAGGGCTCTGTTTCAAAACAGTGCTTAAAAACTTTTTTCCCTTGCACAAGGTCACGGTTGGGGGTTGCAGCACTGAAAAAAAAGGGGGGCAGGTTTATATAACTGAAGCAGAGCACAGAAATAAACAATTTTTTTTATGGAAAACAGCACTTTTTGGCAGTTTGAATAGTAGGAGATTGATTTACAACTCCTGCAGGTGCCTACAGATTACTACTCCCATTTGTTAAAGCAATCTTCCACAAATCACGGTGAGCATGATTATAATCAAATGCTAAAAATATCTATCTAACTATAGTAATTCCAGTTCTAATTTGTGCACGCTGTCTTGGATTGTTTCTTTAAAGCAGCAGTACTAGTTAATAAAAATGTTCTTTTTACAATAGGTATGTCAAACAATTCCACAACTGACAAAACTTGAATTGTTTGCTTTGATTGCTTTTTGTTTTCTTGATATTCTTTATTTTTTCTGTCAGTTTAGCACAGACTCTTGTCAGGAGCACCATATTGGCTTCTGAGTGAAATGGGGTGCTGCCATTCTCTTATTGGGTATTTTGTCTGTTGTAACTGGAATGCACCACCTCTTCGTTTGCCCGCTGAGTGTTTATAGGACAAGCAATGTTAATAAAGGGTGAAAAACAGGAAATGGTATGAGGGCTGCCATACTGTCTGTGGCTCCACGTAACATTATAAATGCATTAAAATTCAAGGGAACCAATTATCAGAAAGCAGTAGTAAACAGCAAAAGTTATGTCTAACATTTTAACCTACCAGGCAATGCAAAAATCTGAGAAATGATGAACACTTCCTGGTTAACTAGTACTGCTGCTTTAAATGAGGCAGTAAGATAATAAGTTTAATGAAATATTAAGAGTTTGTATGTTAAGTCAAGTCAAGTCATCTTTATTTAAAAACATTGTTCCAAAAAGACCACAGCGCTTTACAAACAAGTACAGTATACAAAACAAGATACATATGAGGTAAATAGCATCAATGCATCAAATAGAGTAAATCTGAGACAACGGAATATCTAAAGACAGTCTAACAGTAACTATGTTCAGGATATGCTAAACTAAAAAGATGGGATTTTAAAGGAGACTTAAAGCTTTCAACAGCCTGGCACTCTCTAACATGGTGAGGTAGAGAATTCCACAGGGTGGAGGAACAAAAGCAAAGGAGTGGGCTTCAGAATTCTTTAAGCACACTCTCGGGACCTCTAGCAGTCCCTCATCAGCAGAATGGAGAGAGTGGAGGGACAGTATGAGCGGAGGAGGTCTTGCAAGTAGTTTGGGCCCAGTCCATGTAGGGTTTTAAAGGTTAATAATCCAACTTTGAAGATGATTCACCAACGAACTGGCAGCCAGTGCAGTTCCCAAGTGCCAGTATGATATGACTTGATGAGGTAAGCCAGTCAGTGGTCTAGCAGCCACATTCTGCACTAATTGCAGTTGGCGAATATCAGACCCCAGTATTCCCAGGTAAAGGGCATTGCAATAATCAAGGCCAGAGGTAACAAAAGCATGGACTAATGTTGGAAGATCATCAGGAGGGACAAGATGCTTAATCTGGGCAATGTTCTTCAGATGGAAGAAAGAGGATTTTACAACAGCAGACACCTGAAATTTTAAGGTCACACCACTATTAAGCATAACACCCAGATTTCGAGCTCACCCTGAAGTTAGCAGTTGGGTTCCACCAAGCAAGAGCCCATAAGGTTGACCCAGTAATGACCTGGAACCGTGGCATCCTGGTTCCATCACCAATACCTCTGTCTTGTCTGGGTTCAACCTCAGCCAGTTAGCACTCAGCCAGTTCTGGATCTCGGAGAGGCAGCTGTTAAAAAATGAAATCAGATTGCTCTGCTCAGGAGTAAAGGACATATAGATCTGAGTATCATCTGCATAGCATATCATCTTATAATGTCTCCCAAGGGCATCATGTAAACTGCAAACAACATGGAGAGAGCTTGAGGCCCGTGGCACCCCACATGACAAAGAGATGGGTGCAGATGAATAGATCCTGAAACCACCCTTGAGATCTGCCGGTGAGAAAAGATCTAAACCATCTGAGTAGTATTCCAGACAGTCCACATAGGGTCTAAGCACCCAGAAGCACCCCGCGTGGTCTACAGTATTGAAGCTGCAGAGAGATCTGGAAGAGCCAAGATGGACTGGCTCCCTGATCTCTCACTACCAGAAGATCATTAAGTACCTGAACAAGTACTGACTTGGTACAGTGTTTCTTCCAAAACCCAGACTGGAGAGGATCATAGACATCATGCATTGTCAAGTGATCATCCAATTGCATCACAACTACTTTCTTATAATTTTGCCTACAAGGGCAGATTAGAGACAGATCTGTAGTTGGCTAGGCAGTCAGGATCAAGGGAGGGTTTTTAACGGAGCACTACTACCGCCTCCTTCAGGGAATCTGGAAACACCCCAGTCTCTAATGAACACCAGACTATCTCTGCAACAGCTGGACAAATGATCTCAATATACCCTACTAGGAGATGTGTAGGTCCAAGGTCCAAGCTACAAAAAGTAGGACACATGCTCTTGACAACTTGCACAATGTCCTTGACTGCAACCCGACTGAAGGATACCATATGCTGATTATGGCATAGTCCAGTAGAGGATGATGAAATAATCTCATATCTGATGGTGGCGATCTTATCGGCAAAGAAGCAAGCAAACTCTTCACATTTGTCCTGTGAAAAAGATCCATGCAGTTGAAGACAGGTTGGATTACATAATCTGTCAACAGTCCAGAAGAGTTGAGCAGGACAATTCTTTGCTGAAGTAATCTCCTTTGACAAAAATTCCATTTTTTACAGGAGATGGCTGAGTGATAGTCCTTATAAAGCACTATCAATCTAATTTTGTCATCCAGCAGGCCAGATTTCCACCAATGTCTGTCTAACCTTCAGCCCTCATGTCTTTTCTCCTTCAAGGGCTCATCAAACCAAGGAAACTTCATGTGAATGGGGAGGGGGCGGACATGGACAGAGGTTGGGGTATCAAGGGTAACTGTCACAACTTTATTATAAGCAAGCATGAGCTCCTCTGGATCTCTGTCACAAATTAACATACCAGATAGGTCCAACACTGACATAAGACTGCCAGGAGTCAGACCCCATAAAGGGCGGTAACGAGCCAGTTCTGTTGGAGTAGTTCTAAAGAGGGGGTGCATCAACCCCTAACCTTACAATACGATGGTCAGAACAATTAGCTGGTTCAACCATCAGTTCAATGATCTCCATTCCTGAAATGAAGACCAAATCCAGTGCATGAATAAATTGTGGGTAGCAGAGGTAATTACCCATTTCAGACCCAATGCATTCATCAGTTGGAGGGAATCCAGTCCAATATATGAGGACTCATCATCAACCAAGCACTGAAGTCCCCAGAATCAGCCATCTGGGAACCCCAACACAAAAGCAGTGACAAGTTCCACAAATTCATGCAAGAATTCCATTTCACCTTTGAGTGGCCAATAGGAGAGAAGTATCCTGCAACCTACACCTGCACCACTATACATTCAAAGGACTGGGTCATACCCACAGGATTTTCTGAAAAATTTAGATCAGACTTAAAACAGATAGCTATACCTCAGCACCTACGATCTTATCTCGGGCAGTGTATCACTGAGTATCTGACAGGAATTGCCACCTCCAGCACTGGGTCAGAATTTTCATCTAACCAGGTCTCAGTGATACAAGCCAGGTTGGCTGAACTGATAAGATCTGCTACGATTGCTGACTTGTTTTTTATCAATCTGGCATTGCATATCAATGCTCAAGTAGGATGGAAGCTTGAGTTAGAACTTTCGACCTGCCTGTGTGAAGTGGCATTTTTGGGAATCGGTTAAAACCTTATTGTGTTCTCACATGACTGTAATCAATCCCTTATTACATGTAACATTTTTATGTTAACTTAGGTACTGTAGACTACATTTAGCAAATGAATGTGTTGTGTCTTACTGACTATCTTGTATCCAACTCTTATCATTTGTAAATTAACAGAGATGCATAGCTAAATTAAGTCCAAGCTAATGTTTAGGACTTGTCTTGAGCATATTTTGTTATATGTTAATTTCTTCCATAGTTATTCCTTTCTTTAATGCTGTTGAGACATTTCAAAAGTTATAAATACCTGTAATAACTGGTATCTACTAAGTGTTCTTTTTTCTATAGATACATAGGGTGGGATATTCAGAATGCACCAGACAGGGGCACAAGCCTGGGTGCAGCGCAACTGGGATGTGCCAGGGCATGGACTGGGTGATATTCAATGGTGCTGCACCATGGCCCCAGCACCACTGAATATGGCACCCTGGCCACCCCTCATTGCACAAGTGCAGTAGCACTGAGCCAGCGCAGGTGGTAGTTGAGGAGCGAGGCTGCACCAGTGCATGTGCAGCTGTACTAGGTGCAGCATGAGCAATATTCAGGCGTGAACATGCAAATGAGGCCATTATGAATGCAAAGTGCAAATGGGGCCATTTGTATGTCATTATCCATTTTGCATGCAAGGTGCTGATCCCCGTGACTTGCACCTAGCGTCCCTGCCAGGCAGCAAACATCGGGACCAACACCCCTGCCCCTCAACAGGCAACACATCCCCAATGCCAAACCACTGGCTCTGTAAATAATAGAATCCTGGCGGTCCAGTGGACCTGCTCCCCAGCCCAATAGCATGCTTATTTACAAATATATACTCCCTGGTGGTCCAGTGCCCCACTCCCATGCCCAATTGCAGGTTTATGAAATAAAATGTATCCCTGGTGGCCCAAGGACTGAATCCAGCCGTCGTGGGCTTCAGAACATGTACTGTCCTTGGTGGTCCAGCGGTACCCCTCCCCCACCCACCCACTCAGACCACCACCCCTCCCTCCGGTCAGTGGCGGGTGGCAGCTCCCCACCTGCAAGCCGCCCGGCCGCCCAACTGACTGCATACAGTACAGCTGTATGCCCATTGGTTCACTGTGTGGCCAATGAGCGTGCAGACTGTATTGTACTTTAATCTCCAAAACGTGAATGAAACCATTCACATTTTGGGACTGTGTAGTACAGCGCGTCTGCATGCCCATTGGCCCATGCAGTGGACAAGTGGGTGTACAGCCTCACTGTACACAGTCAATTGGCAGGTGGCCAGGTGGCTTCATGGTGGGGAGCTGCCACCTGCTGCTGACTGGTGGGAAGCAGGGTGGTGGGTCTGATTGGGTGGGTTGGGGAGTACCGTCGGACCACCAGGGACAGTATGTGTTCTGAAGCCCGTGATCGGGCTGGATTCAGTCCACTGGACCACCAGGGATACATTTATATTTCATAAGCCCACGATCGGGGTGGGGAGCAGGTCCACTGGACCACCAGGGAGTATTTATATGTATTTGAGCCCACGATTGGGCTGGGGAGCAGATCCACTGAACCACCAGGGAATGTTTGATTTCATAATGCCCATGATTGGGCGAGGGGGACAACAATGCCTGGACCTTGTCTCTGGAGGTCAGGTGGCCACCCACAGCTGGCGGCTGCCGTGTTGCACCATGCAATACAGTGGCTCACCTGTGGGTGGCCAGGCTTTGCCCCTTCATTTCACAGGCAGATCTTTGTGCCCCCCTGTGCAGCGCAAGGTGGGTGTGTGCCTGCATATGTGCCGCACATCCCAGGCTGAATATCGGGATGTGCTGAATATGCATGGGCATGCCCCCACACTTGCGCTGCATACATTACTGGTGCACCCGGTGAATCAGGATTTGCGTAGCACAAATTCCTTTTGAATATCGTACCAGGGGTGCATCAGTGGGTTGCACATGGTGCAACACTGTTGCACCATCTTAACCCCTTGAGTATCCCACCCATAGAGTTTTGTGATCACTCTTGATTCCCACAGATGGAGACTGTAGCACTAAGAACTATACAGTATATATATCAGTATTATTAGATTTAGATTTTATTTATTTATTTATTGAGAATCAGAATTACAAACCTTTGAATCTGAGACTCCTTTGCAAAGGCTCACGTCATGGAAGTATAAAACAAAAGAAATGGACGATACAATGAAAGGCATTACAAATGAGTGCAGAGGGTTAAACAACCCAGAGTCAAGTATGGTACAAAGGTAACGAGCAATTTATTGAAAGGTATTTCAACTGAATGAGGAGGGTAAAACAACCCAGAATCAAGTATGGTACAAAGGTTTCAAGCAAATTAAGCTATTGCTTACATTCAAATTCCAAAGATGATGCAAGATTTCCTAAGCCAATAAAACACATACTTAAGATTAAGGCACAATACATCAGAAGACTCAATCAGAGTAGAGGGAGAGGAGAGAAGAAGAGGGATTATCAATATCATACTGTATAAATGTTTACTTGTGAATATGATTGATTAACTGGAAACTCAATAAAATATAATTACAAAAAGGGGAAAACTTCAACAAACTCAGTTTTGAAAAATTGAGTATTGTTTTGCTGGTTGCAAATTTGCTTCAGTTGTTGACTGACTACAGGTGCCAAATGCACCCTTACAAAATGTAAGAAACATTTTTGGGGCGTCTGTGGTGGTACCAATTATCATAAAGACACAGGACATAATGATAGCAGTAAGCTTCCTTATATATTTTGCAGTTTGCACACAGAAAACAGTACAAGGTTCTTGGTGCAGCTTTTCTAGACAAAAATACTGCCTTGCAAATGACTGCAGAAGATTAACAATCTTGTTATACAGTAGTTACCTTCTTCTGGTAGACAGGTGCAGTAGAGGACTTCCTCCCAGTGGAGTCCCTGTCTCAACTCCCTGTTGATTGGAAGCCATTATTATACCCAGTTTTGTGTATAGTTACATGACACATACAATAACTTACAGTAGGTGTCTCAGTTTCAAGGACTGCTTGTTATTCAGCCTTGGATGCTCAGCACTTCTACGCAATCCTGCTGTCTCTCCCAGAGACAGTTAACAGTTTGGAATGTGGTAAACAACCATGTTCTCATAACAATATGCTTTTGCAATTCTGGTATATTTCCACTTACTGAGTGTGTGTGCGTGTGGCAGCAAGACTAATGTAAAACACTTTCTAATGTGTGTTTAGCTAGGCTGCTATATACTCTTGCATCTTATCTATCCAAAGAAGGCCTTTTGGCTTACAAATGGTACAGTTACAAAAAGGCAGAATATTTCTTATAAGCAGTAGCACAAATAATATGCAGTAGCTAATATTGGCAATAATAAATGCATGAGCTATATTCCTACAGTTATAATAAGCTGCATAAGCACAAACAATAATGGTAATAATAAATAAGTGAATGCATAAGTTGTATGAGCAATAATGACAATAACAAGCCATTTCCTTACAGTCCCCCCTTTGACAAAATGTATGAAAACATGCAAAATAGTGTAAACAAAATGATGTCATGTAAGATGCAAAATGTATGTTTGCGATTGAAAGATCAATAATCACCATTATTTAATAAAGAATCTACAAAGTGTTGATCATGATACATTACATTGCTAACGTGAATTAAATGTTCATCTTTGCAGTTTAGCAACAGTTTTAAGTCTAGGGAGACTGGAGAACTACGCACATTAAAATTTGGAATATAATTGATGACATCATTATATTGGCCCAGTTCACTAAGAAGATATTGTTCCCCATGAAGTGTCCCTGTTAGGATAGCCACTTGACCAATGACAGCTCGAGCAGAAGGTGTGAAGCAAGAGTAGTCATCAGGCATAACAATGTTCCATAAGTAAAGAATTTATGGTTTTAAAATTGAACAATACTGATCAGTCATTTTGTGGGTGACTTTCATTTTAAGGAAGCACCATCTCATGGGCTTCACCGGGAAAGCAGCTGAAGTGCTGACTCACACCCCACTGGATGGCTCAGTGCGCAGTCACGTTCATGTGGCATGTGATGATGCCTGTACATGTATCCTTTAGCTGTGTAGCAGGCAGTATGGGGAGCTTGCCACAGGTTATGTGGTTATAGGTGTTGTAAACTGCTAGGGAAGGTGTGTCACCCTCTCCTTATAAATGTCACCTTTTAAGTGATCCACAAAATGGACTGTGACCAGTTTGCTAAAAACAGCCTCAGTGGGGTCAAATAAGGGTAAACAGTGAAAGATACGTTCATGGTATCCTGTCTAGTACAAGACTCACTGGTATAGCATCTGCCCTGTTTGTGGTACAAGGTAACATATTCCAAGCATATTTAGCTGTCACAAAAGAAAACAAAACTTGACAGGCCCAGGCCTCAACACATCCTGACTGAATGTCTTGTTATCTGGTTACATATCCCAGGCAATACCATTTGGTCAAGTAGCTATCTAAGATAAGGTCAGGAAGTGCCCTTGTTTCCATGTCCCATGAGCAAATCATAAATCACTGTGAGAACATAGTTCCCATAGGCTGTGCATGTTACTCCTTTATCTATGAGTTTATGTCAGACCTTTAAAGATTGTTTGCAGCCAATGCATCGATTCTAGTTTGTGTTTCAGTAAACAAACAGATAATACATACACATTGATATGATATGATATGATATGATATGATATGATGTACATATAATACATATTTTTCTTTTTTTGTGATAGGCCTGCAATCCCATATTTATCATAAATTTATTAACCAAGTCTGCATTTTAATGCTTAAAATAATCTCTTTGTGATCTTCATGTCGGCCTTATTACATTTTGCCAGGTCAGATGCAATTAGGCCTGAGATGGTGCAGTAAATTCTTTCAGGTCTGGAACCTGTCTGATATGGAAGACACCAATTTATTTTCTGCAATTAATGGGGCATTTTAAATGTGAGAAAACATAGGTCCAGATTTTTGTAGGGAAATTTGTGCCTATGTTTTCTTACAGATAAAATGCCCAATTAATTGTAGAAAATACAGTTTGTGCTTGGTGTGCTCTGTCCATCAAATGGTTGTATAAGGTTTCAAAAAACAGTCTGTACAGCTTAATGATTTAGAGAAGCAAAAATAACCTAATGCAAAAACAATGAGGCAACAGATAAGTAAAAGTTTATTATTACTAAAACTAAGTCTAAACGAGCACAAACTTCTATAACCCCCCTCCCCACTGCAATGTTACATGGTAATACGTACAAGCTGAAGTTACCATATATATTCATAATGGTGTCTTTTGAATTGAGTTATTAAATGTAATGAGATGAGGATGATGTAATGTTGTATAATATGTTCTGTGTCTTATTTGTAGCCTGGCAGCCTTCATAGAAGCACAAGCAGCAGCTCGATCCTCCCCCAAGCTCATGTCCCCTTTTGATTTCCTGGATAAACTGATGGGCAGATCATCAGGATATGATTCAAGAATCAGGCCAAACTTTAAAGGTAATACCCTTTCAAACAATCCCTGGCTATGCTTACATGCAACCCATATCTTTAAATGCAATGTTCAACTTGGATTATATAAGATTCTGTACTGTTCTGTATTGCCAAGTATAGAAGTTAAGGTCTTCCTGTTTTATTATTTTTGCAGTGAAATTCTCAACACACATTGGAGGTGACTCATAGACAATAGTGAAGAATAAAGTTGTCTTTCCCACATGACTTGTGTTTTACTGACAGCTCTTTCACCTCTGAGGAGGAAGGTCATTGGTTTAAGTCATACATTGGGATGCACAGGGGTACTGCACTGATGGTTGTCATGCCAAGATAAAGGTTAAATGTCTGTCCTTCTGCCTGTTTCTGGTGACTGATTAGGTAAAACAGTTCTGATGGGGCACTAGATGTGTTTGACTTTTCAAGCAAAGGGTTAGAATTTGATTCCAGGTGAGAACATAGATGTTATTTAAACTGGTTAACAGATAGGAGACATAGGGTGGAGGTAAATGGCACTAACTCAAATAATGGAGGAGTGATCAGTTGGGTACCATAGGGCTCAGTACTAGGAATGGTCTCTTCAATGTCTTCATAAGTGACATTGCTGAGGAACCAGAAGGAAATTTATACCTTTGTGCAGATGACACCAAAATCTGCAATAGAATGGACACTCAGGAGGGTTGGAGAGAATGAGCAGGGATCTGGGGAAACTTAAGGAGTGATCTAAAACATGGCAGTTGGGGTTCAATGCCAAAAAGTGCAAAATCATGCAACTATGGCACAGGATCCCAGGACCTGAGTATAAGATGGGTGGGGGGTACTGACAGTCATTAAACAGGAAAGGGACGCGGGTTATCATATCTGTTAACCTCAAGGTGGTAGGGCGAGTGTGACAGAGGGAAGGGCCAGTGGGTTGCTGGGGTGCTTAGTAAGGTATATCCAGCAGGAGGAAGGAGGAGATGTGTCCACTGTATCATTCACTGATGAGACCCGACCTGGAATACTGTGTCTAGTTTCTGAGGGTACACCACAAAAAGGACATAGACAGTATACAGGTAGTCCACAGGAGGGCAACTAAAATGGTGCTGGGGTTGCAAAAGAAGCCCTATGAGGAGAAACTGAGGGATCTTAGCATGTACACCCTGGAAAAAAGAAGACTGAGATGTGACATGATAGAGACCTACAGCTACCTCACAGGGGCAATCAGAATGTAGGAGGAAAGTCTTTTCAAATGAGAAGGACACCTGGACCAGGAGGCATGAGATGAAGCAGGAGTTGGGGGCTTAAGAGATGTGAGAAATATTTCTTCACTAAAAGGGTGGTAGATGCCTGAGAAAACTGCTTCTTCCCATGCTTGGGATAGACATAAGGGTGTATTAAAGAACAATCAGAGAGGCGGGTTTCTCGAAACCAGTTATCGTCTGCAGAGACAATTTGTACAGAACAGTATATCGACCATGCAGCATCGGTTCTACAGCAAAGACCATCACAGCGACATTGTCAGCAGTCACTGTGATGGTCTCCATCTGACACTGGTGCTGGGGGCTGTTGTCCATCCTGAACTAACTCCATCTGGGTTAGTAATCTAAAATACCGAAGGGGTGGGGGTTCCCCCACAGAAAGCTCTGTCCCCAGTGACAGCACATATCAATCAATTGGCAGGTTGTGTTGTCGCTGTTTTCATTGGTTAACAAATTCTTGTCACCGTGGCATAATGGAAAATGTAGGGAACACATGGGCAGACTGGGAGGATAAACTTTCCTTTTCTGCCAACAAATTCAATGTTTAAATTTTTTAAAAGCTAAAGATCCTTTAGCAGTTTTTAGAAGGAGTGCTGTAGGATTGCCCCATTATCTTAGGCAGCTTTCTTTTCTATTCCATTGTCACAGAGTAATGGACTTCACAAATGCCAAGTGGTCCACACCTTCCCTAAGAGCTGAGCACCTGAAACTCATATTGTGCCAAACCCATTGCTACCTGTAGTCTCTGGGTGAAAAAACAATGATTGCAATTGCAAAGTTAGGTTTCCCAGGTGGCAGTTAAAAGCAATGTTGCCTTATCACTAAGCTGGCCAGTAAAAAATATATGTTGACTCACTAGCCATATAGCTGGAATGCAAACAGTGAATGTTTCCATGAATAAATATGGATATATAGACAGGGACAGACAAGAAGACAGACAGACAGACAGCTAGATAGATAGACAGACAGACAGACAGACAGCTGGGTAGGTGGGATGGTGGGCAGATGGACAGACAGACACATTTAGAGACAAAAAAAGTAAAAATCCAATATAGGATTCAATGCTGTGCAAGATGAAGGATACGTTCCTTGTTCACTTATCTCAAGCCACTGGAGCTTGTTGAGTTTCTGTAAAAAAAAGGTCTTCAATCCATGCAAAACATAAAAAACAGCACTGATGTCCATCAAGTTACTTGTCAGTAACTCTAATGGGATTTGATGTCTTTACCACTGTAAGGCATAGTAATCAGGAACATGGTGCAGTTCACACCTGTAATAGACTTGTGTCGCTTCATTAACAATCTGGTAAATGAGACTATCACTGGGTGACAAAAACTACTGAACTAGATATGAATGAGAACCAAGAAAAACCATAGTAGCACTGGAATTTTCTTTCTGTAAGGCAAGTCTGTATTTACAGACCAAAGTATAATACAGCTTTCACAACATGTCTGGTAATGGAGTGAGATTTGAACTGTAGTATTTTAACACAGCTGACTCTAACAGAGTTAGAAAATAAATTGTGATGATCTTCGTGTAACTGCGGTTAAGGTTTCCTTGTCCTACCATGTTAATATACAATAGGTAATCTTTCTCTGAAACCCAGTATTTGGTCTATAAAAGTACCGACAAAGAATGCAACTAAACCTACTGAGAAAAATCAGTCAGTTAGTTAGTCGTATTAACAATAAAGCTTTTTTTTTTAGCCCCCAGTCACCAACATTCACCTGTGTCAGGCTTTTGTTCTGGTTTGCTAATCCCATCTGCCACATCCCCTGCTGTTACACCAGCGGGTATACACATGGCATGGGACCCAAAGATACCTGTGCCATCACTAATGGTGACCAGTACATATTCATTTACTGGTTTTTTTCTCTTGCACCTGACCACCAGTCCTGATATGGGCACTGTCTCTGCAGACCTTGCATATACAGAGGATGCCCGTGGAGGGGTATGCTCCCGAGTCCACTGCAGTGCTTGCTAGTGAGGCAGAACCTGGCACCTGTCTCCTCCACATGGCAGTGCGTCCCCAGCTCCCCCCCCATGGCCATCTGCTAGCAAACAAGTATGCTCCAGACCTCAGGTTGCCAGCATACAGTAGGAGTGCATCATGCTACTGATCAGTCCTTTGGGCAGCTAGATAATACTGCTTGGGCAGCCATGCACAACACGCCTGTACTGCCAAAGAGGATTCTGATTACATCAGACCTCAAGAGTGAAGCTCAAGAGATCTGATATAATCAAAAGCCTGAGGTGGCAGCACAGGCTGATTAGGTAAGTGGTTGCCCAACCAGTATTTCATATAGTAAATACGTTTCTGTTTTAGTTTGTTTGTTTGTTTAACAAAAGTGTTTTCACTGTGCTGTGTAGCAATAGCTAAAGTGCTGGTGGTTTCAGTTCAGAACTTTAACTATTTGCTGTATACATGGCAGCACTGAGAAAAACAGAAGCTGCCTCAAGAATTTCTGATCAGCTGGAATGCTGTTGTACCACAGAAGGGTACAGCCGTGTTCCATGACCTTTGAACTGTGGTACAACAAAGTTTCAGCTGGCATGGAAATCCATGCAGACCAAATCCTCACTATACACTATAATGCTATTTTATCAATAGACTTAAAAAGGGACTTAAAGCTCAACCAAAAGTAGAAACTTGAACCCACTGACATTTAAGAGAACCCATCTTTCTTTTAATTATTTGAAATTTAGTCTTCCAGAATTTAGTCTTCCAGAAAGAACTGTTTTAGGCACAATATCTAATGTTCCTCACAGGTCCTTGGATAGAGTAACAACAATGGTATGTCCAAATGGTCCAACAAAATACATAAAACAAATAAGCATTGCTAGAATGTAATTAATAGCAGAGTAAGAGTAATAATGTAAAATACAATTTGACTAGCACATTGTCAGCTCGATAAGTACAATTGCAGTTGGTGCCTAGTCACCCATAAAGTGATTTACAAGGGTCAGCATTTACAGTTGATTTTATCTTATTATGACAAGCATTTTAATACTAGAAGCCTAAAAGATTGAAGGTGTTTTCTTCAATGAATTTGTTACGAATGTTACAGTATGTACTTTATTGACAGCTTTTGACTGGGATCTCATAAATCTAGATAACTCTTACTAAATAAACAAGCCAGATAGTTAACTTGGAGCTTGATCACTTATCCATTTAAAAAGCAGAAAGCACCAATGTATGCCTCTTCTAGTCTGAAGAGACTGTTGAAGTTCCATATATAGCAAACAATGATGTGTAATGCTAGCAGCAGGGTAGATCTGCAAATTCTGTTATAGGTAAGATCCAGTCTACTAATGCAAGAACAGCCGTATAGACCCAGTCAGCATATTCTTTTACTTGGCAGTATTAACTGTTTAATGAGGTATTCTAATGTTACTGTAGCTCATTCCATTTGCAGTGGCCATTTGAATAAAGTTGTGCATAGAACTCAACTTACATATGCACTATGGGAGTGAGAGAATATTTTTATTTTGAATAAAGACCTAACTTTTAGTTTGCAGTTTTTATTACTGAAGCCATATGGTACGCTAGCTGATGCCATCACTGACCACTCACCTACTTTCTGCATCTGGGGCAAAGTTGGTTCCACCTCCAGCAAAGCCTTGTTTCATTATAGGTTTCATATGTGGTCCTGAGCTCTATAAGGACCGAAGTCCATTTGGCTCACCTTGGCAGTAAATTAGTACCCCTTTATATTCTTACTATTTAAATAATAATCAAGGGAATGCTTAAAGGCTAACATTGTTTGACTACCCACAACCTCAATGGGCAGTGCATTCCAAATTTTAACCACCCTTATTGAGAACCAGTGCATACAGGCCTGTGTATTAAACCTATCCACCATAACCTGTAGGGGTGAGCATGTGTATTATAAGACTGATCCCTAAGATTTAGACCCAGTTGTTCCCAAAGCTGGTTATCAGACAGTGCCTGATGAATAAGGCACATGTCCCCTTAGCCTGCTATATTCTAGGAAGGAAGTTCCAGACTCTTTAGTCTATCCCCATAATCCATGTCCTGAACTTCAATGATTCTTTTGTTGCCTTCCCTGAACCTCTCCAGGGCATTTATATCCCCTTGTAGCCTGGTGCCCACAATACTCAGTATGAGGCGCACCAAGGAGGTATAAAGAGGAGCAAAACCTCTCTTTTCTTGCTTTTGATGTGCCTATGTATGCAACTCAGAATACTATTCATCCTCTTAACCACCTGATTAGAGTGCGAGTGGAATTTAAGATTATTACTAACCCTAATCCCACGATCCTGTTCTTCATGTACTACTCTGAGAATCTGGCCATCTAAAGTATAATCCACTTCTGGATTTTATTTCCCCAAGTGCATTACCGTACATTTGTTGATGTTAAATGTTGCCATATTTTCCTTGGCCCAGGCCTCCAACTCACCAAGAGCTTTCTGCAGTGTTAATGGATCCATTTGACTGTTAACTGGAAAGCCTATATGTGTGTCATCCACAAATTTAGACAACCAGGTGTCTGTTGTTACTTGCATGGTAGAGATATAAATATTAAACAAACATGATCCCAAAACAGATCCTTGGGGGAACCCGCTTGTGACTGCAACCCAGTCAGACAGTTCTCCCAGGACACATACCCTTTGCTTCTTTTCAAACAACCAATCCCTTATCCAAATTACTATTTTTTGGTGTACCCTAACTTAAGAATGGTTTTTATCAGTTGTTCATGAGGAACTTTATCAAATGCTTTAGTAAAGTCTAAAAATATAATGTCAACAGAACTGCCTTCATCAAGTGTTTTGCTAACTCTCCCATAAAATTCAAGTAGATTGGTTTGACATGAGTGACCTTTTGTAAATCCATGCTGTGACTCATCCTCATCCTTAACCCCCAAGTTCTACATAATTCATAAAGAGATCTTTATAATGCCTCAAGATTTTTCCAAGGGCAGAGGTCAGGCTAATTGGCCTATAGTTTCCCACCACCTGTTTGGATCCCTTTTTATGTTGGCATGCTTGCGCGACCACATCTTGCAGCAGTGGAGATTTGGAGGTGCATTGGCTGATGGGTGAATACAGGGCATGCACCAGTGGTCGCGTCGCATTTCCCAATCAACCAACGTAAGGGCCAACACCCTGTCGGCTAATGAGGTGAAGAATCTGACAAAGGTCCCTGCAATGAGTGGCTCTCATGCACCGTGACCACAACACGCCTCTCCTTACGTGCAGGTAACATGGTGGCAGTGACTGCTGCTGTTGCCAGTCAACCCCCCTTCCTTTATTGTGTGCTGATGGGGGTGCCCAATCCCTGTCTGCATCATGTAACACACCCTTTTTTGATTGCCAAGGGGTGCCCAATCCACCTCGGCATCATGCACCCCCAAGTTTTTCTTTGCCGACAGAGGTGCCCAATCCCTGTCGGCATGTATCCTCCTCCCTCCTTTGAATTTTGCTGACGGGGCCCACTCCCCATCGGCATAATGTGACCCCTTCCATTTTTTGATTGCCGAGGGTGCCCAATCCCTGTCGGCTAAAGCCCCACCCACCCACACACACAGGTGGCACACTGGGAGCCCCACCCCAGCATGCCAAAGCACCTATTAAAAATGAAAATGGTCCCCAGTGTCTTTTTTTTTTTCACCTGTAAAGAAGGAAACAGTCCCTTGGCGGTTTTCCTGGCCCACCTCCCACAACCCGCACCCGGCCACTGTGCACCCTGCCTCCCCACACACACCCCCCTCACTCCATACTTATCTCCAGAGCCCAGTGCGATGATCTTCGGTGGACTGGGAACACGTCTGCACTCTTCAAAGCTGACTGTGAACTGAGGAAATGCTGGTAAGCTGTATAATGAAATGAATAGGGTTTTTTCAACTTTGCTGCATATCTCAGGCATTTTTTGGAATTTTGGCACCAAATTTTTAACATGGAGTTTTTGGGACCCTGCCTCATGAATTCTATCACTGTCATGGCGTTAGTAGGCCTCGAAAGGTGATTTCACAGTCACTGCACGGAATCACCTTTCGGGACTGATTAATGCAATGACAGTGCCAGTGTTCATGAGGTGGCCTCTCAAAAAGCCTATGTTGCAAATTTGGTGGAAAAAATTCAAAAAATGACTGTTTTACAAGCGTGCGATGCGCAGTTGCTACACAGGCTCGTAACTTTGTGAATTCTCAATATTTTCACACCAGATTTTCAACATTGTCATTTTTGTACACCTCCTTGTGAACAGTACAGCTGTCATTTTCCACATCCTGCCTGAAATGTGTTTCTGCACTTCCAGCGCACAATAGCACAGTCGCTGTGGGAAATCAGTGTTTGGGTCAGATTATGAAAATGGCAGTGACCCAGTTCATGAGCAGAGGTCATAAAATGCCTATGTTGAAAATTTGGTGATGATACTCCATAAAATGACTGTGTTATGAGTGTGCATTGGCAGATTGCATGCACGCTCATAACATCATGCATTTGTAATATTTTCACTCTGGATTTTCACCATTGGCATTTTTCCACACCTCTTGATGAACAATACAGCTGTAATTTCACATATCCTGCCCAAAATGTGTTTTCCTCTTCTGGCACAGAATAGCGCAGTCGCTGTGCAAAATCACTTTTTGGGACAGTGACACTGTACATGAGCAGAGGAGCTAAAATGCCTATGTTGAAAATTTGGTGCCGAATGCCCATAAAATGACTGTGTTCCAAGCGTACGTTGCACATTTCCCACGCACTTGTAACCTCAAGAATTTGCAATATTTACATGCCACATTTCAACACTGGCATTTTTTACACCTCCTTATGAACTGTACAGCTGTCATTTTCAATCCTGCCCAAAATGTTTTCCGCACTGCACTACCAAAGCCAATGCCAGCACGACAACATTCGGCATTGACAAATGCTTATTATGAATAGGGGTCACTACTGCCTGCCTCCAGGCCTCAATAATTCTTCTGTCTCCAGGGATTGTAGGAAAAACAATGTGACAGGCCCTGCCAACTATCTGTTAATTCCTTCAGTAGCCTCAGATGTAAACCATCTGGTCTGTAAGCCTTGTTTTGGTTCAAATTTCTTAACCTAGTTCTCACATCCTCAAACTCTATTGTAAAATCTGGTGCTCCTGTAATATTTGGTTTTACTGTACTCAGGGTTTTGGCCTACATTGAACACAGAAGAAAAGTATGTGTTAAATATATCAGCCATGTCCTTATGTCCTGCTATTACTTTATCATTATTATTCTTTAATGGTCCAATTGTTCGGCCCAGACCCCTTTTATTATTAATGTATGCACAGAAGTTTTTATAATTGTCCTGTGGTTTTGTGGCCTAAACTATGAAAACTTTGTTCCTCAATCCTTTCTACAAGATGTCTTCTGTATTGACAGGTCCACTTTGTACAAGGCCATTGATGCTCATACTGCCCTAGATATTTTCCTTACCAACTTCCTAGCTATACAGAACTATCACTGCTGTCTTGTAATACGACGCATCTAACATAGGCAAACCTATTGGTTGAAGTCCGATTTTCTTGCAAAATTAAGAGAGAGATAGAAGCTTGCTCCGTTTCAAAGACTCCAAGTGACTACAATGCCTACAGGGCTCAGTGTAGAGCCTGCAAAAAGGATATCAAGAAGGCAAAATGTTCCTACTGCAAGGATCTGCTCACAAACTTCTACGGCAACTCCAAAAAATTTTGGACCCACGTAAAAATCTCCCTGGATCTAACCAGTTCTCTCACACCAAATGACATAATTCTAAATGGTATCCATTGTAATGATCCTCGGACCATTGCTAACTTTTTCAATGCTCAATTTTCTGACTTATCAAAGTTTACCTCTTCCTTCCCTGCAGTTCATATCCCAAGTACTCCTCCTGATTGCTCAGTCCCCCTCTTTTATTTCAAGTCCATTACACTTGATGAAGTCTTTAGGCTACTCAGTAAAATCTCGGAGACCACGGCTCCTGGTTCCAACACTCTTGAACCTAGGCTGTTAAAACTATCTGCCCCTTTCATAGCTGAGCCACTAACAAAGATCTTTACTCTCTCTCTCTCTCTCTCTCTCTCTCTCTCTCTCTTGTGCCAGAGTCTTGTTCCAGATATCTAGAAGATTGCTAGGATAACACCTGTTTTCCAAAAAGGTGACCCTAAGGTGACCCTAATGACCCCTCAAACTACAGACCCATAGATATCCTGTCAGTCCTCAGTAAGATGCTTGAGAAACTAGTAGCTACCCAAACTACTGAATTTCTTCAGAAAAATGACCTTCTAACTACTGTACAGCATGGATTCCGAAAGGGCCATAGCACTACAATGGCACTCCTCAAATTTACATCTGGTACCTTATCTGCCGTGGACTCTGGCTTCCTCACTGGGCTATTTTCATAGACATGACCAAGGTGTTTGATTTGGTTAACCACTTCATCCTCCTTGCTACCCTTCAGTCTTTGGGCTTTGCACCCAGTGTTGTCGTTTGTTTGGCAGCTACCTATCGAATAGGACACAAATGGTCAAATACAACTCTACCCTCTCTGACAAGACAACGCTGAATATTGGCATGCCCAAAGGATCCATTCTTGGCCCACTCCTTTTCTCCATCTTTATAAATGACATCATGTCAAATCTCTAATACTACCTCTCTTCTGTATGCAGATGATAGCGTTCTGTACACTAGTGCCAAATGCACTGCGGACATAAATCTGAGGCTCTCCACTGACTTTCAACTTACCCAGATCTGGCTGGCTAACCACAAACTTGTCTTAAATGAGTCCAATACCCAAGTCATGCTATTTGAAACAAACCTCAGACTCAAGCACCCCTAAATAATCTGAAAGTCTCTGTCTTGGATGGCTCCCCAATTGGTGCTGTGACCTCTTTAAATATCTTGGTGTCACCTCGTCCCATCGCTAAACTTTGATCTACATATTCAAAAGGCCTGCAAATCTGTTAACTCAAGCTGAGCAGTGCCTCATAGCCCTATTAGGCTATTGCAGACAAGACCCAACCTCGCCACGCAGATTCAGGATCAGCTTTGTGGTGGTTAAGGAGTCTCAGGAAGACCAGTTTGTTAACATCAAACCATCCAGGTATATTTTTATTTTCTTAATATGGTTGGTGACACAGAACTATGGGCTTCTGCCCTTTCCTTTTAGCCCACGGGAAAATGAAACAAAACAGAAATAAAGAGACCTAGCTCGGGTGGGGCGTTGACTAAACAATGACCCTAACTAGAAACCTCTTTTCCAGAAGGCTAGACCTTCTGGAAGAATGCAAACAGTAAAACAGAAAACTCACAATGGAAATAACTTTTTTCGTTTTTGGCCTAATTCAGGAGACCAATCTCCTGAGGGTTGCTTAAGGGACTCGTGTTCTGGGACACATCCAAGCAGCTTGTCAGCCCTCTACCCCTGCAGCAACTGCCTGCTGGCTTTTCCTTCCTGTTTTTAAAGCTCTGCTGTCTGTGCAGCTACAGCTAATCAGCCAAATAAGCTGCAGCTGTACCCTGACTATCTTACTCAGGGAAACCCCTCCTCCAGTACCTGGAGTTTACCACACTATGTACCAAGCCCCTCACTTGGTTAGCCATAGCTCGTGGTATACTACTGCCTTCACTTACCTTGGTGTTGCCACCTATACTGCACATCTAAGTCAAGTCTAAACAAATGGGATGTCACCTACAACAATATTTGTCACTATGTGTCCTCCTCCCACAGACTGAAATGTCACTGCTTCCTCTACTCAGACCTGAGATGGATACCACCTAATGCATCTAGTCTATTCTCTTGGCTCTATCACTGATAGTATTATTAGATCACAAACTCCCAAGCCCTTAGTGGACTTTTTTCTCCAGCAGCAGCTTACACTCTGTGGACAAGTCCCATGTCTATATCCCCAGGCACAGTTCCCCCAAAGGTGCCAGTGCCTTTGCCTATCTAGCTCCCCATCACTGAACTCCCTAGCTAAGCTCCCTCTTACAGCACCTTTAAGAAGGAGCTACGAATTATCTCATCTCAGCAAACAAATGCCCTGTTTCAACCCCCAGCCCCTCCCTACTTACCTTCTCACCCCTTGCCACAAGCTGTTTATTCTCAATATGAGCACTTTTCTGGCACTTTGGCTATTGTCCTGCTACATTTACTTATTGTTATATACCTTTATAGATTTCTGCTCTACCTCATCAACTGTACTACTGTCTTCCACATTTCTGAATGTCTATCCTTCTTGACTATATTCTGCCTTACTATTATTCATTTTCTGTAAATCTATCATTTTGTACACCGTTGTACAGTTTATGATGCCATACCTATTTCATAGCCTACTTTTGGCATTATAACAGATTGTTATTCCTGAATGTTATTGTTGTAATTGTTATGTTGTTGCTGAATTGTGCTGTATCCTCCCGGGTCGTGCCTGAAAATAGTCATTGTTATGATTAGTATGCCTACCCAGTTAACAAAACTAAATAAAAATAAAATAAATAAATATGTTTTAAAGGTTGAAAAGGCATTAAGCCAAACACACAATAATAAGATTCAGCAACCTTGTCCATGCTTGTCATGTTAGTCATTGCAGTATGTGATTGGGAAATGCACTTTATGAAGTGAAAAGGCACCGAACTGGTTCAATGTTCATTTTATTGATGTTTATTTTTTTCTAACGAAATGGGAGAGCAATGTAGTCCACTTAAATGAGTTTTGTAACCAGTAACATGAGTTATTCAAGAATAGAAAATAGAGTTATCTATATATAAAAGAGCAATAGTTCATTTTAAGTTATTGGGTAATATGGGTCATTTATTAATTCTTGCTGTGCTGGACTGATATTTCAGCCCAGAATCCCAATATGTTCTATTTCTGTCAGCAGCCCAAGGGTTAGTTGTGTGAACACCATAAACAGTATCACCCTCCTTTTATTTCATCCCTATCACAAAGGTGGTTATAAAGCCAATGAGAAAGACTTACATTAAACCCCAAATTTAGCAACTTTGTAATTCAGAAATCATGATACATGAGGTCCATTTGAGAGATCACAAAACACAGCACCTGCTTCAAAACCCTGGCCAAGTCCCATGGCCATATTATTGATGAGTTTGGTCAAGGCAGTAATGGTAGATAAGATCTTTCTAAACCCTTATGTGTGTACAATCAAGAGCTCTTTATCAGCTAGTTGATTCACCAACTGGTCACAGACTAATCATTCTCAGTGCTTTGTAACATAGCATAACAGTGAAATCAGTCTATATAGCAAATGACCATTTTTTTAATCATCACATCTGTGTACATGGAAGATTATATCTATTTTTAGACCACTGATATATTGCTAGTGGTAACAGAAAGATTGAACAATGAGTGAGGGGACAGACTAAGTCATCATCAGGTAGTAGAGATGTGCAAGTCCATGAAATTTGCTCCACAGAGGTAATTTGTGGATTTTGCGGAGTGATCTCATTACAATTGTGGTCATGAATTTCATGGATTAGGCTGAGAAACATGAAATTTTGCCTGCACTTTGCAGTAAAAACATTGAATATCAGTGAAAATTCCATGCAAATCGAAGTTCCAAAGTTTTCCAAAACTTCCGAGAATTCCATAAACTCGAATTTTCAGCTTTGCCCAGAATTCACAGGCAAAGTTTAACTTCACAACATCTCTACTGGTAGTTTTAAAGCACAGGGCCCAGGTCATCAAATCCCTTTCTCTTGCTACAGTTCCAATTCAGCAATTGATACAGTGCTTTGGATTCAATAACAGTGTTTAATCCTCTTGCCTCATGTGTGTGCCCAAAAGTAGTAGCATGACAAGTTGATTTAAACTTGTGGGACTTTAGAAGACAAAGGGTCTTGGTTTTGGACAATATTTTGTGGAGGACAAGTCCCAGAAACAACATCAATTGCTGATATAATATTAGTGAAGGGTCTATTAAGATCAGAGAACAGTAAGACAACAATTTACAGTAACACAAATCTGTAGAAGGTATTGGCAACCTCCCAGGGTTTGATTATACCATTTCCCTCAAACTAAAAAAAAATAATAAACATGTTCTGCTTATGGCATAAGCAAGCTGAACTTGGAGGTGCTCAGAATCCTGCCACGGCATAGCTGCCCACTGGTGGCCGAGGAGAGGGAGTTAATTGGGCAAGAATATACTGTCCCATAGTCATCACACTGTTGTGGAAGTAACTTGAAGGGGAACATTTATGAGCAGTGTCTCTCATAGTTTGAAAGCAGTTAAGCATATCTTCACCCTCAATAACATCACAGGTTTCCACAAATGTGGCAGTGTAGTATCAAATTAGGGTAGACTAAGACTGGGATATCTTTAGACTGTTGCCAGCCATAGGTAAGTCCAACAGCTCATTTAAAGAGGGACTATGGTCACAAATTTCTGGCATCAATACATTCAGAATATAGATCAACATAGCCCCAATCACCCTCATGCCAAAATTGAGATCCGTAGTTACTTTTGTTTAAAAGTTACAAATAATTTTACAACCCTAAATTCTCTGCCTGTTCAAAAAGCCAGTTTCAGTGAAGAGGTGCTGATGATGTCATCTCCTGAACTCACAGTCTAGCCTCCCTGTCTAGGGCTACCACCTGTCCTGATTTTCACAGGACTGTCCTGATTTGGGCAACTGTGCCTGCAAAAACATGAAAAATACTACTTGTCCTGATGTCATAGTAGAAAAAATATTTTCCAACTTTCCTCAAAATGTTATAGAAAACTATAATATCTTAAATAAAATATGTTAAAATGACAAGAAACAATAGAAACATCTAAAAACTATAACACATTTAGTCTTAAGTCTGATGATATAGAGAAAACATGTCTGTTGCAATGGTTGAGGTTACATATACTGTCCTGCAAAATGATGTTTTAGTATGAAAAGTCCCACCTTGGGCTTCTTAAAAGTGGTAACCCTCTCCCTGTCAGCAAGCTTTACAGGACCTGCTTTCTCCAAAATTTAAAAACTATGTGCAAATGGTTTCTCCAGTAAAACAGGCAGCACCATTCAACAAACAGTGCTTTAAAACCTGTGTGTGTTTCAGGTTTTGTAACAAAGTTGACAAATTCAACTAAAATATCAGTCCTGTCTTCTGGTCTTCAATTGTTTCTGGTGCTTTTTTGTTGTGGTCCTTTTCTCCTGGGTTGCTGAATGCTAAATCACAGCATACTAATGTGAGATTTGCAGACTGGATATCTCTGATGTGGTGAAATACTGTGATCATTCACACTTATCATTCAATTGAGGTGATTTATCAGGATGGCACTTTAAATCAGTTATTCCATCATCCTGTTAATAGGGGTGGGAGAGGTAGTGCTGTTTGGAAACCTTACTAACAGTTTCTATGCAGTAGCCAGCTCAATGCTGAATCAATCAATCAATCACTATTGTATTCATCATCAAATTATGAATAAATGGGATACTCAGGAGAGCAGGGCTCATTTTCTGTTTTCTCGTTGACAGGATTTTACCTGAGCTATATTCAGGCTCATCTGTGTTGTACTCCACATTACAATGACTCTTTTACCAGGGCTAACACTTCCACCCCTAGTAGGAATGAACACATATAACACCCCGATTAAAACTTATTGTAAAGCAGACACTGACAAACAGCAATGCAGTTACCACCATTGCAACACTTGTAGCAATATAACTTTGAATAGGCACTGCAGAGTAGCACTTGACATGGTAGCAGCAGCCTGGAGGCATGCTGACTCAGCATCCTGCAACTCTGGAGAAATGAACCACAACAAAAAAGCATTAAAATACAAATTTTCAAACTTCATTACAAAACCTGAAACACATAGATTCTATAGCACCATTTTTAGAATGGTACTGCCTGTTTTACTTATGAAAACCATTGCAGAATGATCTTTTAACTTTGGAGAAACAAGTCCTATAAACTTGCTGACAGGGAGGGCTAGACTGTGAGTTCAAGAGTTGACATCATCAGCATCTCTTCACTGAAACTGGCTTTTTTGAACAGGTAGTGAAATCATGGTTACAAAATAGCCCATAACTTTAAAATGAAGTAACAGAAACCTAATGTTTGGTGTGAGATTTATTGGGGGTATGCTTATTCTAATTCTGCAATGTAGCACTTTTGGCCAGAGTACCTCTTTAAAAGAGTGTTGCACTGCCTTTTAATCTAGGTGGGGCAGAGTTCATAAATATTACCCTTTAAACACTTAGTGTCATAAAGCAGAGGTATCATGATGACCAGCTCAGAGCCAGTGCTTCTTCAATGATGGGAGGTTAATTGACTTGGCACTGCCAGTCTCTGACAGTCAGAAGGCCAAACCTCAGGAGATACCCATAAAAGGGTAGTGAGAGAACTTCACAGACCAAAAGACTGTCTCAGGATAGAAATCCTGTCTGCCTCTACAACCTACAGTCAAGTCAAGATAATAAGAGGCTGACTTGGGTTGGATTTGCTCTCTCCTGTTGGACTCTAGTACTTGAGCCCTTTTCCAGAATAGGTTCCTCCTCCAGGAGCACTGTTGTGGGAGGTAAACCATGGATGGAACACAGATGAAGTGAAATGGACTGGACTGAGTGTGATGGCATCACTGATTCCAGGGAGGGAATGGGCTTTCAGTGATGGAAGGAGAACCTGGACAAAGACAATGAAAATAAGGTGGAAAATTAGATGGCATGAAGAAGAATATTATTGTACTGAAAAGATTTATCTCAGCCAGTCAGAATGTAGAGGTAATTTATGTTTACTCTAAAGTAGCCATGCAATGGAGCCTTATACATGTACAATCTGCAAATCCCTGTATACTAACTGGTTAAAATATACAGCTCTTCACTGACAACATTTATCACTAACCTGTACAATAACGTTAACAGCAGAAGGCTCACATTTTCATCACAACACAAAAGAAGAGAAATTTGAGCTTTTCCCTCACTTCTTTTTCAGTATAGTCACCCTAGTTGTTAAGTGCATATGTGTTGGGTGTGTGCTCACTAATAACTACAGTATTACCTCAATCTGAAACTAATCTCACTCTCTCCAGAAGAAATCCTGTCTCCTCTTACCCATATCCTCAACCTATCACTCCAATTCACAGTATTCCCTCAAAAATGGAAAGCTGCAGTAGCCCTGTGTACAAGAGTGGGGATCGGGCCATGCCCAAGAACTATAGACCCATCTCTATACTTCCACCACTTTCGAAGGCCCTGGAATGAATCATCACAGACCAACTTGTTGAATACCTGGACAAACAAAAGCTCCTATACCCTGAGCAGCATGGATTTAGGCAGGGCACAGCACCACTACAGCCCACCTGGAATTCACAGGCTTCATCCATGAATCTCTCAATCTTGGACAGCTTGCTGTGCAATCTATATCGATCTAACAAAGGCCTTCAATACGGTCAATCATGCCCTCCTTGTTGACCAACTCACTGCTATAGCCTTGCCCTGAGGTGGCTGCATGGTTCCGCAGTTACCTGCACTGCCGCTCCCAGCAAGTCAGGATGGGTACTGTCCTCTCAGACAGAAAATCTGTCTACTCAGGCGTTCCACAGGATCAATACTGGGCCCTCCTATTCAGCTTATTCTTGAATTGCCTCCCAAAGCTTAGTCAAGGCTGCATCCTCCTTTATTCAGATGATGCAGTTGTCTCTCAAATGGCTCAGACTCCAGTGCCCTTGAGCAGCTACTACAGAGCGACTTCACCAGTGCAGAAACATGGTTCAAAGATCATAAATTGATAATGAACTACAAGAAAACAAAAACTATGCTGTTTTCCAGCTCTCAAACAAAACACAAAACTACCCATTATCAATACGCAATAGTGGCAGGGTTTGCCTTGAACTTGTTCAACACTTTAAATACCTCAGTATCACTATTGACAACTTGCTCTCCTATACCCTCCACATTGACAACACAGCCAAAGCTATCAACAAGCACATAGGGCTACTTTATCTTCACAAGCATAGCCTCTCCCCTGAAGCCCTCAGCATAGCTGTTCATAGTTCTGTGGGTTCTCTGGTGGACTATGGGCTGCCTATATATGGTTCAGTCACAGATACTGCTCTGTGACGCATAACAACTGCACTCAACAAAGCCTGCCGGCTCACCTTAGGTGCATAATGGCTGTGATCTCTATGCCAGGGCACACTGGCTCACACTCAATGGCTGACTAAAATATCAGTCCTGTCTTCTGGTCAAAAAGATTTGCCTTGGTCAGCTACCACCAGGAGTCCAACAACTTCTGGTTCCCAGCAATAATCCATGGCACACTCGTAACTCCAAACACCAGTCCTTCCTAACTTTGAAATGTTGAACATCTCAAAGACAAAGGTCCTTTGCTTACTGTGTACCACTGTGGTTCAGCTCCCTCCAGGAGAACATTGCATGCCTTCCCACACTGGGTACTTTCAAAATGAACTTGAAGCTCCTTATGATACGTGAATCTCAATGTGCCTGCCATCGCTAGCACCACCTTTCCACCCCCTCATCACTACTTCCATCCCCTGCCCTCAACCCTTCCCTCTCCCATGAGTAGGCCTTCCTGCTCCCCCCACATACCAAGCACCCTCTCCCTCTGCTTCCAATCTAGTCACCTCCCTCCGATACCTACTGCTTTACTGATGTTATGCCCTACTTTTGCACATTGCACTTGGGCTCCTCCCCTTCACCCCCTTTTTTCTTTAGCACTTAGCAACACTCCAAACGACCTCTTGTTTGCTGACAACTGACTGGTTTCATCATTGGGCACTGTAAATTGTCTGTTTCCTGTGATCTGTACTATGTTTGACACATTATTGTGTTTGTTTACCATTGTAATTCTGCAATCCTTTGTATAATTTCACCTATCTGTTGTACTGAAATGTCCTGATGTGGAACCTATATAAAGAGCTCTGAGCTCAAATTGTTTTCAAGTACTGAAATAAATAAAATATATGTTGATATAGCATTGTGATGAGATGTATGGGACTGAGGGTTCATCTTATTGACCCTTTCTGCCTCACAGAAGTGACTATATGCAATGTGAGTATAGACACATATCAATCTTACCAGCCCAGATGCTAGCCCTGCTCATCATGTGTAACCCTCTGTCCTCCCTTAAAATGTCTGTGCTAACTTCAACAGCCTCATGTTAGGTTATGATATATGTTAGCTATACCCTGTGTAGGATAATGCTTTCTAATGTTTCCCTAAATCCTGTCCCACCCATCAGTTTGAGTGCATATCTTTTGATTATACATATTCACCAATTCAAACATCTATGAATACGCCACCCTGTTTATCTCACAGTATTTGGAACAGCACATTCACATCCACTTATAGTCTTCTCTAGAGTGAATCATACAAGCATGCCCAATTACTCTACATATTTCTTGGCTGCTAACTGTAAATCAGCTTGGTGACCCCTGATCTAGACCAGATTTGCTCTAACAAGGCCTTAAGAGGTGGTGGACCACCTCCCTTGACCTACATCACCCTATCCCCCATGCATCCCAGCACTGAGGTCTCTCTTAACTGTCACAGCATATTGCTTGCCTGGCTTCTGCTTAATAAATGCAATTACCTCTAGATCAATTCCTTCAGTTGTGATGTCCAGTTTTGTGCTACAAGGATGTATGTATAACTCAGATACCTTTCCTCAAGGTGCTGTGCATTTCCCCACTTAAGCTGGAGGGTGGAAGGTTTAGGAGGAAGGTCAGGAAGCACTTCTTCACAAAGAGGGGGTGGACATTTGGAATGCGCTGCCGGAAGAGGTCAACTCGTTGAAGAC
The DNA here is from genome assembly GCA_016271365.2 of Neoceratodus forsteri. NCBI lineage: Eukaryota > Metazoa > Chordata > Ceratodontiformes > Ceratodontidae > Neoceratodus > Neoceratodus forsteri. The sequence continues at coordinate 358,076,463 of CM028130.1, forward strand.
AGTGGGCAGCTTTAAGAGAGGCTGGGATAGGCACAGTGGGAAGGTAAGAATCGTGGGTAGGGAGGAGTGGGGAGGAGGGCAGGATATTAGCTCAAGCTGTGGACCCTGCAATATGAGCAGACTTGATAGACCAAATGGCCTTCTTCTGCTGGCTTCTTCATATGTTCATATGTATTAAATATAAAACACATTTTCAGATCACAACCCTAGTGTGTCCCATTCCCACTGTAGGGCATCCCCTGCTGCATCCACTCTTTTCAAGAGGACATGCAATGAAGCAGAAGAAAAGAAATTTAGGAAGGATATGAGGAAGAACTTCATGGAAGGAGAGGTGGCTCTCCAGCAGAGGTGGTGTAGTGAAAACAGTGGTGGGCTTCAAGCATGCATGGGATGGGCATAAGGAATCTTAGTTGTGAAATGGGAGGAAGTAGTTGGAGATCAGATAGGGTTTGCGGTGAAAGTATAGGCAGGGAAAAAAAGGGCTAACTAGGTGGGCCAAATGGTCCTTATCTGCCAACAAATTCTATGTTTCTATGCTTTACCAGTTTAGTATATTCAACGAAATTTAGCAGCCTTCTGCTGACCACCTCTTCCAAGTCATTAATTTAACTAGTATCTGAAAAATTGATGCAGTCTATAAAAAGTTATATAGTGTATGGGAGAGGGCTGTTGTGTATAAAAATAGAAGGAAACACAATGCTGTTGTATCATCCATGTGACATCAACATGTTGTTATACCATTTCGCGGATGTCACATCGATGGTACAACAGCATGGAAAACACGTGCACATGCGCGTAAGTTCACCACATTTCCGGGAAATGGCCACGGCAGTAAGAAACGGACCCAAAATCGAGGAACAACAGACAAAGTAAGGGAAATCAGATCATATTTTTTCCCTACGAACCTGCAGCCCTGTTTAAATGTGTTGTCTGTGAGATCTGGAGAGGGACCGGTACTGATTTTGAATCGTTGTAGGAGGGGGGTCAGTGTTGGAAAGCATGTTTTTTTTTATTTTTTTTAAACAAAAAGTAATCCTCCAGCAGTAAATTCTTGGTGTACTGAGCCCATACACTATACAACACAATGTATGGGCATCAGTTAAACAACATCACTGAATTCACTTCTCAAGTTTACCAGGCAATAGTAAGTGCTCTAAGGTGTAAGTTTTATTTTGTGTAGTATAAATTGCATAAAGCAAATAAGTAAAAAAAAATGACACAATGTTTCATGCACTCAAACGAGATGCTGAGGCATTCAAAGTGAGCCAGTGTCTCATTTGGGAGCATGAAACCTTGTGTCATTTTTTACTACTTTGAATATAAACAATAATGCATGACAGGGTGTGTGTCATGCAAGGATAGTGTCACACCTCTGGTGGTTGGGCATGAGGCTGCAGGTAAAGCACATCCAGCACCCACGAAGGGACCTTATCCAAGCACGATACACACCCTGAAGTACATTATTGCTGTTATACAACTCATTTGTATAAAAAAAAAAATTTAAACAATTTTTAATTTTTTTTTTTACTTAATTTTCTAATGTGAAGGTATACCTATTAATAAGAGTCCACAGTATGTGATTTCTCCACTAGGTGGTGCTGCTATATGCTGCCTGCACCTCTGATGCAGCTGCTATGTAATGTCTGCTCCATCTCTTCACAGCTGTCTCTGCTAATGTCTCCCCTGGCAGTTCGCATGCCCAGTTTGTCTCAAGGATTTCCTCCCTCCCCATCCACCAGTCCAGTTGTTGTTAAAGTTTTTAGTCCTTCCCCCATCCACTCACCTGTACCGTGTTCCTCTGTCAGCCCACCTACATGTTAGTGTCACCGACTCTCCACCTGTTACTGTCAGCAGTGGTTAGCGTGGTTCCATGTGAACAGTTGTTTTTGCCATCCACAGTCAGCATCGTTCTCCTAGTACAGTCAGCTGTGTACCAGGAGAAAAAAACTGTATTTTTGAGAATGAAAGGGGAAGCTGTCAATTGGTAAGTTGAGCATGACATGCTTTTAAAAAGCACATGTATTGACAGCGTTCAGAGTGAGTCCAGTGGGTTAGAGCTGACACTGAAGTCGATAAGGACGATGGCTTTACTTAAAATTAAATTCAGCTGAAAAAAAATTAAGTTAACAAAGTACTATGTGTATTTAAGAATGTAGGAGGGTGTCTGATGTAGGTTTTTCACTTTAAGTAATGGCACAGTTGAGGCAGCATGTGGGAGATAGAGTAATTATGTTCTTTTTGTTTGTTTTGTGGTCAGATGTGTACAGGACCTTGATAAAGTGATGTTGTGCTGGAATGATACTACTGTTCAAGGTGGCCACTGACCAACCAGACTGCTGAAAATCTGCTCTGCTATTGTATATTATAAAATGGGAAGGGGAAAATCCTGCATCTTGATTAGTTATTAACCATGCACTAGAAGTGTCTAGTATGCAGCTAAAAACAAGTGCTGGCCAGCTAGACACAGAAAATGAAATAAATCCTTGTGCCACTCCTTTGATGGAAAATCTAATAGCCACTGCTGTTTCCCCACTAAGCAAGAGTTTGCTACAGCTTTGCTACCTGCCATACTTTAACTGCTTTGTTGTGCAACAACACATTCATTAAAATCATAACTGAAAACGAATACATATGAATATTCTTTTACAGTCACTTTTTTATGTTTTTGTTTTCATAGTACTGAGTGATCTGCCTACCCACTTGCCAGCCCAACCACTGCTTGCTCCCTTCAATCGCTCACTCACTTGCACATTTGTAAATGTCTTCTAGGCTGTTTATATTTAAAGAGCACAGGAAATACACTTGCCAAACAGCCTCAGGATGTCAGCCTAAATTTAATCCAAGGTGTGCACCAGAGTTTTCTAATGCATGGCCATAGGCTGAAGTACTCAGCCTGTGTGCTTGTCTACTTACCCCACCACGACCATGTGTTAGAACTGTCTAGCACACCCCATCATATCTTATTGCTGATACAGCATTTTATACAGTACAAAATAAAGTTTTCTTTTAGCACGCTTGCAGTTTTGTCTGGCGATACCATGTTTGCTGTTCAAGTTGACATTTTGTTCTGTGCTCACCAGTGGTGGATGGCTCTTGTTTGTTGTTTTAAGCTATTATATCAGACAAGCCTCTGCTGAAACTCTTTACATGAATAAATATACATACATATATGTTTACCTAGAAGCACCAGCTAATGTTTTGTACCACAGTACTGTCTGGGTAATGTTCAAAGAGGAAGTGGAGTTGGAGTGCTAAGTGGGTTGGGGAAAGCAAGTATTTCATTGTTTTCATTACAATGAAACCATGGGGAAAGGTGGGAGTTGGATATTAAGTGGGTAGGGATCATAACATATATTTTTGGAAGGTGAAGATGGTGGAATTTGGGATGCCTTGTGGATTGGGAAGTTTTTTTCTATTTTAGTTTTTAATGGGATAATACGAGAGATGGGGTATTTTTCAAGGGTGGGAGGTAACATTTTCTACAGACCAAGTTAGCCCATCATCAAGGGAAAAGTCAATGGGTCTGATTCCCAAAGGCATGGCATAAGTCATGCCATAGGCAGCTTGCGCCAAATGCTGATGCACCAGGGATCCTGCACCCAAATATCTATTGGGCAGGGTCCTGTGGCTAAGTCCTGTGACTTGCGGCAACCCAGGTGGTGTGCCAAAGGGAGGGCACACTTGCACAGGGTGCCACTAGCCTGCAGTGCCCAGTAACCAGGCGCAAGTACCCTCCCCAGCCCTGAGCCCTGAAAATGTTCTGAGTTAGTGCCCCCCAACCCAATCCCCAATTGCAAGAACTAAGCCCAGCTGGGCTATCACACCCCCAGTCACCGAGGTTTGTTTTCCTTACAGTTTTGCTAATACTTTCATATTTCTGTACATTAATTTTGTACTTTAGCCTTGGTGGTCTAGTGTCCCCCCACATACCCACTCAGTAGTGCCAGACCACCCTGCTCCCCCCGACTCATACCCAGCCAGCAACTGACACCACCCACCTCTCACCACTGTGGCTAGCCTCTGACTGAACTCTGTATGAGAACATACTGTAAATAGTACACATTCAGTGAATGACAGCTGCTGTCATTCACTAAGTGTGTACTATTTACAGTACACTCTCATACAAAGCTCAGTCAGTGGCTGGCCGCAGTGGCGAGAGGTGGGCTGTGCCAGTCGCCAGACAGGTAGTGGTTGAGGGGGAAGCTGGGTGGTCTGGCACTGCCAGGTGGGGGGTTGGGGGCCACTAGACCACCAGGGCTAAAGTAAATAATGAACGTACAGAGGTATGTAAATATTAGCAAAACTGTAAGAAAACCAAACTTCAGGGACTTGGGGGTGATAGTCTAGCAGGGCTTAGTTCTTACATTCGGGGATCGGAGCTGGGGGGGGCACTAGCCCACAAGGGCTGCAGTTGTAATCATATTGGGGATCGGGGATCAGGGCTCAAGGAGGGGCAATAGCCCACAAGGTCTTAATTTTTGCTATTATCAGGGGTTGGGAATGGAGGGGCTTATGTGTGATCATGGGGGAGGCTGTATGGTTGTCATTCACTTGTGACACACTGTTGCAACCTCCAGTGGATGGCAAAGTGCACTTATACCAGCTCATAGATGGTGTAACTGTACTTTGATGGATGTCCTCTGGGGGTTGTTTAAAAATGCCAAACCAGTGGTTGTGGAAGCTGCCCTCTGAGAATAATTCACTGCTGCTGCCATAACCCCCCATGCCATGTCACAGCTGAGTTTTTGGTGCAAGGGTGGCACAAGCCCTTTTTGGTGCATGCAGCCTGCATTTGCCAAAGGCTGCATTTTGGAATAGCAATAGGTGTATCTTTGGATGCAAAGTGCCACTTGCATCAGAAATGTTTGGTGCATGCACCTTGTCTCCTTCTAAGGGCTTTGAGAATCAAGCCCAATATATTATTTTTTTTTTACTTGGACTCACCCGTTTATAATTTTTCTTTTCACTCTGACATAAAGACTATTTGAATAATAGTTTATGGACTTTGCCAAGCCTTAGCAGCAACCCTATCTGGCAGTAAATGCAGTTGTTTTGCAAAACTGTCCATCATTTTAAAAATATGTGTTAATTAGTTAGGTAGTTATTTAGTTCATTTGTTTGTTCATTCATTAATTTTTGTTGACTGAGAAAGGAGGGCTAGACAACATTGTCTATTTTCGGCATCTTCCCAGAACAAGTAACATATGTATATTAATTTCTTGATGTACACAAAAATGTAAAATTTTTCTATGTAAGCAAAGTAGTAGGGTTTCATGGTGGCTACTTAGTGGAGTTGGAAGTGATATTGTGGTCTACAGTATTTACCTTAGCTAAGCCCAGAAACAAAAGGGTAGGTACACAGGAGATATCAGCTGCACTTAAAAAAAAACATATCAAGGTAAAACAAAGAAAACAGGGCCCATAAAAAAACAAGGCTATATCACGTAATAGCTGAAAGTAAAAGAGTTTATTGTGCTCACATATAGACGAACTGCACTAGATTAGTACTGTTCATCTGTATGTGAGCACAATAAAGTTTTTTACTTGCAGCTATTACATGGTATTATAAGGCTAATTAATTATTCATGACCCATTCCAGCTTAGGATTGATACTACTGGATTGATCATTAATGACCAGTTAATGACTGATGCAGGTGTGCTAGTTCACGAGTGGCTGCCTCACAGAAGCTCACAATATTAAAATGCATACAGGAGAACAGCAAGCCATGTAAGCCGGTGTTCGTGATGGCAGCTACCCTGTGAAAAACAAACCACGGTGAGTGACAAGTGCAGCAAAACAAAAGAAATCATCAGTGGAATGTTCTCCCCATTTGATCACTACTGTTTTATTCAGAGTATTTGACTAAACCTGAAAGTTATTTGGACTCCAAGGGGTTGGAATACAACAGAGTCCAACTCTGAATGGTCCCAGAGAAACAACTGCCAGTGAGGTTGTTTGTGCAATAGCAATATTTGTGAATTTTACATGATTCATATTTTCTTTTGTTTTTGTTTTTTGCTCCGAAGCTTCTAACTGCCCACCTGCTGAGAGCCATGTTGCCGTACTGCTTCACAACAGGTCGGGGGAGGTGTACACATGTCATTATGATGTGACCTAATGATATCTGCCTACTTCAGGCATACAGAGATTGCATGCCGGCTCCAGACATAAATAAAATATAGATCATGAGTAAGATTCACAGATATAACTATTGCAGGAAACGGTTAGCCTTAAATTAGCAATAATGACCTCAATGGTGATCATTTCCTGGGAATTAATGACCTTGTGGTGGGTGGTGGCACTGGGCTGCACCTCGGGCAACCTAACCCCCCTACTCAGTCGTTAATCCCCAGGAAATGACTGCCAGTTCAGTCGTTGTTGCTAATTATAGCCTTGATTTTTATGTACTCTGTTTTCTTTGTTTTATCTCAACTGACACTGTTGTAAAACCTACTACCTGGCATCCACAGAACATGTGGAGTTCAGGGACCAGATCCACAAATGGTAAAGCAGGACTTTCATCAGGCCCTGTGTCAAACCTGTTTGTTGGCACAGTTGCCCAACAACTTGCCACACACTGTACCTGATTCAGGAAGATCAGGTACATTTACATACTTTTCCTATTTTACAGTAGCTTGCACCAAATAACTGGCACAAGCTCCATAAAAGGGTACCTGAGATTGCTGAAAGCTAGACCAGAAAAAGTTGGTCTAACTTGTGGCAATTGGCACATGGGAAGCGAGAATCCTGATTACACAGCCAGGAGAATGCTGCAAGCCCTCTGTGTCAAATGTTCAGTGCACCCAGAGCTCGCGGCACTCGCAGTTTTCGTGAATTCAGCCACAGGACTTTTTAAAGCATAAGTCCACATTTCTTGATATTTAGTGCTTCCTTCTTTTTTAGCCAGTCACCTACAGGCTACTTTGTTCAAGTAATTATGTTTGCACTGCACAGCGGGTAGGGCTTGGTAACATGTTGCTACTATGCTTTGCACATTATCTGGAACAATGTCCAAAACCTTGGTGCAGATTCATCCTTTGTGATGTGATATATCAACAGAAAAACTTCTGCAAAATGAGGCTCTGGTGAAGTGCCAACTCCAGGACAGCTGGAGTGTCACCAAAAACATAATTACCTGGGTAATGTTTAAAAAGTAAAAGTTTTCCCCTGTCCTTGTAGTAACTGATCTCCCACTCTCCTCCCCATGATAATAAACTCTGGCCAGAGCCGATAGGGCTGCAGCTGAGGAATTTAGGGTAAAAATATTGAAAATGTGTTTTTTAATATTTTTACATCAAATTTTCAACATAGTTTTGTTATGACCCTGCCTCACATCATAAAGGAGGGCAGAGAAAAATGTTTAACTCATGGCCTAGGGGAGATTTTATGCAGGGACTGCGAAATCAACTTTCAGGATGCAGAAACGCATTTTGGGCAGGAGTTGAAAAATGATAGCTATAACATTCATGAGGTGCTGTAAAGAAATAGCTATGTTGAACATTTGAGGTAAAAATATTGAATAGTACCAAAGTTATATACCTGCATTTGCAAAATTCATCATAGCATAACAACTTTTTAAAAAAATACATTTTTACACCAAATGTAAAACATAGCCTTCTTATAACTCCATCTCATGAATAAGGTCAGAGAAAATTTTCAACTCCTGTCTGAAAGGTGATTTCGTGCAAGAACTGAGAAATCACCTTTCAGGATGTAAAAAAAATTATTTTGGAAACAATTTGAAAAATGACAGCTGTCACATTCATGAGGTGCTGTAAAGATATGGCTATGTTGTATATTTGAGTTAAAACTATTGAAAATTACTAAAGTTATGAGCCTGCATTCACAAAATTCAACTTAGACTCATAACTTTATCGTTCTTTAATATTTTACACCAAATTTTCAGCATACCCTTCTTATGACCATACTTCATGAACAAGGACAGATAACATTTTCAAGTCCTGGTCAAAAGGTGATTTGGCAGAGGGACCACAAAATCACCTTTTGGGACAGATCTACCTAGTGACATCACAACTATTTATGAGGTAAGGTTCCAAAGAAGGCATGTTGAAACTTTGGGCCAAAAATATGCAAAAATGCCCAAGTTATGCCACTAAGTTCAAAACCCAATTGAAATACATTGAAGCACATTTTCTTCAGTCTGCAGTCTGACTTTGAAGAGAGTAGACATGTCTGCAGTCCAGAGAGGATTACGGTATTGGATCCCGATGGGTAAGTAAGGGATTGGGAGGGGTGGTGGGTGCTGAGTGAGAGGGTTGGGAGGGGGGCAGTTACGGCTGCAAAAGACATCGATGGACTTTTTTTTTTTGCAGGGTAAATAAAAACAAATGGAGGATTCCACATCAGGACACTGGGGGATTGGGCATCCCCAGTATCACTGTTATGTTTCTGGGGGTGGGTTCTGAGAGGAGGGTTGGGTGGGAGGATATCAAAATACATAAAAGAAAAAAAAAAGAAATAACCATGCATGCACATTGATGGGGGGGAAAAAACATTGAAGATTCCACATCAGGACACTAGGAGATTGGGCACCCCAGTGTCACTGTTATGTTTTGGAGGGTACTGAGAGGGAGGTTTGGTGGGGGATATCTATATATATTAAAAGAGGAAACAACCACCACGTGTGCAGTGGTGGGCAAAAAAAAAAAATCAAGGATTCCACATTAGGACAATGGGGGATTGGGCTTGTTATACAAGGTCCCTGCACCCTTATTGGTACCCCCAGAGGTACACCATAGACAGCTAGTGTTAGATACATGCTATACTAACATATAGGGCTTGGGGCATCTACTGTATAAGAGTATATGTCAGGATATGTACGCATATTATTGTAATACACTTTGCTTCCTAATACATATATATTTTCTATGTATTTCTGTGTATTCTTACTCACAAGATGAGAGCATCTGTGACCTTGTAATGATTATGATATATAAGTCAGCATTGCCACCTTTAAGTGATCTGTACTACTACACTAATTTGTGTAAGACTCTGTACACTGTACTCTTTTGTTTTACAAACTGATGACTACTACAAAATTGTATAATGTTATCGTGGACCATGGAGCCACCTCTAATTTAGAAAATAGGGCTCATCTCTGTAACTAGAAATGTTTCTGTCTTACAGTAACCATAGTAGTTATCATAGGTATATAATGTGACACTAAGTCTTATACCTCAGAGACCCCAAGAGACACGGAGAAACCTTGAGGTATACGGAACGCATAGCATTGGCTCCTGGTTCGTATTGGTAAGAACTGCTTAGGGCAACTGTGATTTATCCTTTTGGCAGTAATAAACAAGTTTATTACTCTAATGCAACAGGTCTGTGATTCCTTCCATTCCCCATATTGCCAAGAACCTAAGAGTGAGGGTTAGACCTTCTGACAATTGACGACCGCATGCAGGCAATTTGGTGTTTGTAAGCTTTCACTTGTTGCTTGAAACTTTTCCCAACCCCACAGGGACAGTAGGTGTGCATTCCTACATCACCTCTCCCTGCTTCCATACCCTTTGTAGTCACTTGCAAAGTCTAGCTTATGAGATAAGAGAAATTACAAGCTATTCCTTATTTACTCAAACTATAAAGGAGTTATATGCTCACACTTGTGAGTGTTGAATGGTCCCTGGAGATGTTTTGGGAATTAGTTAAGATCTTTTTATAATAAGTTATCTGAAAGTGTTCTAGGTATACTGTGTTGTTTGTATTTATATTGGTATACTGTGTTGTTTGTATTTATATGTATTTAAATATGGAACTTACTTGTGTGTATTTAGATAGAATTTACACAGGTCTGTCTTGTAAACTGGATTATGTCCAAATGACATGTATTACCTGTATAAAAATAAATTTTTACCTACCTACCTAGCTGCCTTTCTTGGGTGTGGTCGATATGAACTCAACCCACTCCACAGCAACTTTGAATTGCAAGCCTACAAAGTATACAGTAGCCCAACTGTGTGTAAAGTGTTCCTGCTGTGGATCAATACGGCACAGTGCCTTTTTCACAGTTTTGATTTTTTTTGTTCCCTCCCACACATGGCCACCATATCAAATATCTGCGCAGAACTGAGACTCGATGTCTCAAACTTCCTTACCTCCCATGGAGGCTGGACTGACTTCGCGCGGGATGTGAGTCACTTTGAAAACCCTGTACTAGGATTTCAACCCAGTATTGTGAGGCAAGACAGACAGCTAATAAGCTTTAATGCTAAAGGGCTGTTGATCGCATCTCTTTATGCTGCTCTGAAGCCTCCAAGCGAGGTTTTGAACCCTTGAACTTCAGATCTCATCTCTTAAGCAAGAGATGGGTTTGCAGGAATACCTCTTTCTACAGCTAGGAATTTGGGTTTTGTGACCAGACACCCTAATACTGGTCCCTGTTTTACTTCTAAGAAATGCTCTATTAGAGATATGATGTCTGTCTCTTTTACTGTCTCTTAACCACGTTTTGATCCCACCACATCTTTGTTTGACAAGCTCGCTGCTGTACATTCTATCAGGCACCTTGATGACGACATCTACAGAGAATGCCTGGACTTGCCTCCTCTGCTGGTCTTCCATCCTTTTCTGGATGCCTGGGTCACTCCACACACAGATTGCTGTGCGAAGAAACAATATATATACTTGTGTTGATGTGATGTATTTGATGTTATTAAACCTGTATGTGGTTATTCTCCAGACAGTATTGATTGGTCCTTTTCCATGGAAGATGACATCAGCACTAATGGCACAGAATTCCTGGACTCAACATTGGCTCCAGATAAACTTTATCAATCTTATCGAGTTGAAAGGAGGTTTATCGCCTGTCAGCACGGATTTCCAAGACTACCTACACCTGCCCGATACAGCTACAAAAGTGGAGATTTCCTTCTGTTAAAATGCAGTATAATTCTGATGGCAAATATTGTGTAGTAACTAATTACAAATCTTACACTTTTGGAAGTGAAACATGTGTTATTGATTTCCCAACTTCTGTTTCATCCTCACCAGAAAGCTGTCATTGGACATACTGTTATTACCCCATCCCCCTATGGATGCGGACATCATTGATGGTTCTGAACATTTACCATATTTTAATGTACACATAGATCTACTATCACTTACATTAAAATCACTTTTAGGCAGGCCGGCCCGTTGGCGCCGGTGGGATTTCCGCTTGCGGCCCAGCGACCGGGTTCGGGAACGGACCTGGATCATCAGAGGGTCGGCCGGGGGGAGAAGGATTGAGCATCCAACGGACTGCTCTCCTTCTCCAGAGGGAGGGTTGGGCTAGCAACCGGAGCGATGGGGGCCCCTAGCAGAGGCTGGTGGACACCCATGCTGCTGCTGCCGTGCTTACTTAAGGGGGGCAGGGAGAGGGGCAGGACAGACGCTTGCGTCATTGCATGTCTCCACCTCCTCAGGGGTGGGGAAAACCGGGGAAAAACGGAGCTGCCGGCCGCCATGGATGAAGCCCGGCGCAGCTTCCGATGTGCTCCCAGGTCAAGACCCCCGACCTAGACCGTTTTGACCATGGCATCTGGCCCTGTGCCCGTGGGCCCCGCCATGAGGGCAAGCCACGGTGTCTCGGCGGTGGCTGATTTGGGAAGCAGAAGCGGCGAGCCGTGACCGAGTTGATTGAGGCGGCAGGCAGCTCGGTGAAAAGTACAGTGGAATTGCAAAAAAAAATCACTTTTAGACAGAAAGACACCCACCTCATCCACATCAGCAATAATATTAGCAAAGCTAATGAAGCAATCCTTTCATTGATTAATGATGGTGATATGAACGATGCATTAACTAACACATGGCTAGAGATTACTTTTAAAGGTTTGGTTATTATACAATAATTTTTGATATTTTTCTTGGTTATTATGCTATGCTGCCTCGGCGCTCACTTCACCAACACCGTAAGCAGCTGGAGTGCCTTTACAAAGCTTGCACGTCGGGTTTGCAAATGGCCCCTGCTCCTGACCTTTCCTTAGATTGGCCTGTGTTGCTTGTGGAGGCAACAAGGGGGGAATGTTATACGAGGTTCCTGCACCTTTATTGGTACCTCTAAAGGTACACCGTAGACAGATAGTATTAGACATGTTGTACTAACATATAGGGTTTAGTATCTACTGTATAAGAGTAGATGTCAGGATATATACGCATATTATTGTAATGCACTTTGCTTTCTAATACATATATATTTTCTATGTATTTCTGTGTATTTCTTACTCCCAAGATATGAGAGCATCTGTGACCTTGTAATGATTATGATACATAAGTCAGCATTGCCACCTTTAGGTGATCTGTACTACTACATTAATTTGTGTAAGCCTCTGTACACTGTACTCTTTTGTTTTACAAACTGATGATTACTACAAAATTGTATAATGTTATCTTGGACCATGGAACCACCTCTAATTTAGCCAATAGGGCTCATCTCTGTAACTAGAAATGTTTCTATCTTACAATAACCATAGTAATTATCATAGGTATGTAATGTGAAACACTGAGTCTTATACCTCAGAGACCCCAAGAGACACGGAGAAACCTCGAGGTATAGGGAACGTATAGCATTGGCTCCTGGTTTGTACTGGTAAGAACTGCTTAGGGCAACTGTGATTTATCCTTTTGGGCAGTAATAAACAAGTTTATTACTCTAATGCAACATGTCTGTGATTCCTTGCATTCCCAATATTGCCAAGAACCTGAGAGTGAAGGTTAGACCTCCTGACAGGCTCCCCCCAGTGTCACTTCTATGTTTCTGGGGTGGAGTTGGGGTGTTGGGTGTTGGGTGCTGAGATGGAGGATCGGGTGGAGGGGATGACTTTAATTTTAAAGAAAAAAACAAACAGCGGTCATGGCAGAACATGGTACATTCCACAGTGAGCAAGATGGTCACCATTTGTTTGTTTTCTTTAAAATTAGAGTTATCCCCACCCTGCCATCCCTCTCAGCACCCACCTCCCAGCCCCCACACAAACATAAGTGTGACACTGGGGGTGCTATCCCAGTGTCACGATCAGGATGCCCCAAGGTTTGTTTTTAGTAAAAATAGTGCAGTGGGAGTGGACCATGAATGCAGAGGCAACAGTGATGCAAGTCACAAAGAACGCAAGGAATGTGGAGTCCTTTTTGAAAGCAAGAGGTCTGCAGGCCTCTGCCCTGCAGCCATAAAAATAGCTATACTACCTGTCCTTTTCTTATATTACCCTCTTCCTCCCTTTTCCTCTCACCCCAGACCTGAAAAGTAATATTATCAATCCAATTCCCTTTCTAACCCTGTGCTAGCAGACCTCTTTCCCATCCTCCTTCTCCCCAAAGTAAACATTAAAAATAATGCTCTTCCATTAAAGGGACCCTGTTAACCCTTTTTTGCATCATACTATTTCTAGTAGATTACCCACATTTTATGATTGCTTACCTTCTCTTAAATTCATTGGTATTGCTGGTAGTTAAATCTGCCTCCTTTCTTAGTATAACTGAAATGCATTGTAATTATATAATTATATCCAAACATGTTTTGTTTCAAATTCTTGATCTACTCTTATTGCACACTTTCTGAACATTATATACACCCCAACAGAGCAGTCACTCATGATGCATTGGTCTTCCCTCTCCCTATTGCATCTTGAGTGGCTAGATTGTTGGGGTATTCCCATGTCCAGGAAACCTGCAGTGGGAGTTAATTAAGGAATGTAAACAAGCACATTTGGTGTGGTAAGACCAGTATGGGTGAAGTCTGCTGTCATTATTATGGAACAATCCCCTTCATTAGACTTATGATTAGCTCCCTCCACATCCTCATCCTTATCAGAGAAAAAAAATTAAGTTAAGCAGTCTGGCAAATCTATTAAAATCCACCAAGGTCTCAAAGGCATTTGCAGATTATGTGGGAACAAATTTTAAACCTTTACTTAGCACCTTAATCTCCACCACCAAAAGACAAATTTGACTGAGGTACTTGCATTTAATACCCCTTTATGATAAAGACTACTGCATTTGTTAATGAAAATAATGGGACTGAAAGTTATATTTGAGATTTTATTACTTGTAGTTCGGAGGGGGTAATTTATGTGGCTCTTTGTAATGGTAAATGTTTTTATGTTGGCAAAACTAAAAGACAATTCAAAATTCAGATTGGTGAGCATCTATGTTATATTGAACATAAAGATAAGGAGTATGCATTAGGTTGTCATGTTTTAGAAATAGGTGTTAAACATGGTTTTCAGTTTTTGAATTGAAAAACAACAGCAAATCCACCAGGGGCAATAGTGATAATATTTTGTTACAAATATAATGTTATTGGATTTACTATGGATGCTAAAAGGGTTTTGGTTTTAATGGCAGATTTAATTTGCACCTTTTAGAAGCAATAAAGTTTTATTGCATTGCTGTTTTTTTTGTTTGTTTGTTTGTTTTGTTTGTTTGTTTTTGTTATCATTCTCCCTTTTCTTTATGGATATTAAAATAAGTTTTTATAGGCAATTTGTATAATGAGCAATTTTTTATAAATAAAGTATAATTTAGTTATTGTTGCAAATATTAATTGTCTTTATTGGGTTCACTCATTTGTGAGTGTATTAATGTCCCTTGTTCTTTCCTTCCCCCACCCTTGTCTCTCTGCATGGTTATTAATGGGAACTTGTGTTGTGTCATTGATGTTTTTAAGGTTAATTTATATATATATATATATATATTTTTTTTAATTTGCACTTTTAATTTTTGTAATTGACACACAGTAAATTTATAGGATATCATATGGATCAGTATGAGGCATGACTAGTATCATTACTAAATAGTGTATTGTTCTGTATGATTGTGTGATTTACTTGAATGTTTTTTATTTATTTATTTGAAAAAGTTTAAACTGGAAGGACATCATGAGCTGTAATAGCTCATTTCCAGATGCATCCTGGGGGATGGGGATACAATGGAGTAGTAAGTAACATAGCATTACAGCTTGAATACAGAAAAACACAGTACACACCATCAGTTTGGAGACAGGAAGAATATATAGAATAGTGGATGGTTGACCATCCACAACAAGGCTGTGTTTCCATCGAGGGAGTCGATGGTGTCACAGAAACCTCAAGAGCGAAGTCGAGAGGTTTCAGACGCCATCGACTCGGTGACGGTGAAACATCGGCTTTTGTTGTGGATGGTCAACCATCCACTATTTTATATAGTATATGATTCCTCAATGTTCACATTCCCGCATTAAAATCGTCATTTTGTCATTCTTGCAGTTCCTCACCTAAAGTTGCAGTCCTCCACGATGCAGTCCTGCAGAGAGTTGCGGTTCTCCCGACTCCTCGCTGAAAATCCACTCTGCTTTGGCATCAGTAACTGTGCCACTAGATTTAAACATAAAAAATAATGAAAACTGACAGTTTGGGCACTTTTGGACATGACAATATAGTCCGTGTCCAAACTACTTAATAAACTTCTTGCCTGACCGCTCACTAAGTGAAGCCGCCATTTTCTCCAGCGTTTTTTGAATCCCCACTGTAAACCAACCAATCAGGTGGTAGGGCCAGTCAGAAAAGTTGTTGTACTATCGATGTGACATCAGAATGATAGTACAACAACTTGTTTGACCTTTGAACTGTCCTACAACAAGAATTTGAAAGCCACTGCTTTCTAGTCACAATAAGCCATAACCGTATACTATAATACAGTAGTATACAACTTAAATTATAATATACACAGTTGGGATACAGAGATTCACTGACATATACACTCACAGAGCAAGTTATGCATTTCCAGGTAAACAGTACAATACAGGTTTAGGCTTTATTATATACACTTGATTTACAGCGGACCCAAATAACACACTGTCAGAGTGCTAAATTATACATTGTACATTGCCATGACTGAAACAGTCTGAGAAAGTGCTATAGCCAACCAGTTTGGGGTTTACCAATTTTATTGTGTACAAATTCATCAAAGTGCTGAATTGCTATGTATTTTTTGCTGCTGCCAATCACTGCCTAACTTTCCCACCCCCTCCCTTTTTCCTACTGTATTTTTGATCCATCTGTTCTTAACTTCTCTGCCAGCTTTCCTGCCCACCATTTCATCTACCTCTTTGTTTTCTTTTGCTGTCCTCTGACCCCCTGCTGTCCCACTGTTTCCTGTAGCCCCTGCCCCCTCACCCACCAATTCCAAACTCCTTAAATTCTAATTTCTCTCCTCTTTTTTTCCCTTCAGCCATGTGGCCATGATGGAGCACTCACTCCTGGTTGGTGATGCAGCTTTTGATCTGCTGCTGCCCACCGTCTGAATCTTGTCACAAGGAAGCCCCTGTGTGGCCAAAGCAACTCCTCAGCACCCTGCCCAGCTTTGCTGGACTTCAGGTATGGTAGCTCCCAGTGCTGCCATTTCAATTTCATTCCTGCTGGCACTGTGCACCAGCTCCCACCCACCCACCCTATCTGGTCACTTTCTTATATAGTGTGCTGTTCTCATGTGAACACTCATGTTATTAACTAAGTGCCTGCTTCTCCAGTGGCACCTTATATGGCTCTCCCACTAGGGGGAGTTTAGCAACCTGTTGTCCACTTCCACAGAGCTTAGCTCCCACCTGCAATGATTGCTTGATCCAGGAGCTATGAAACTGGACACTTAAAGACAGAACTAAATCTTACACACTGACCTCACCGCTATACTTCATATACTACCTTGTTAATCCATTTGCATCACAATGTCCCTTACAAGCACTGGAACCTTCCAGAGCATTATCCTGCTCCTGCTAATTTCCCTTATGGGTCCTCCTTATATTGCCTTCTCTCAAATTTCTCAATATGAAAACCTTTGGGTAGATCTAATGTATATGCTACTACCACCTCCCCTTTCCATGGGGCTACCCACAACACCCAGCTCTGGCCTCACAGGACCTAATCTCAGTAGTACCAACCAAAAGATCCTCCATGGTACCTCTCTTCCCTAACTTTGTTGCCCAACTTCGCATCATGAAATTATGCACACCCAGCAAAAGAAAAAGGACATGAAATAATAAACTTTTATTGGACCATCTTATTGGTCTGCTGCTACTCCCTACTCCTGCTGTCAGGCAACATACACTCTAACCCTGGACCGCCCTATAAACATGATCACTCAGCCACAAAAATCATCAGGGCTAACACTAGCCTCAATAAACATCTACAGCCTGCTTCTCAAGATGGACAACCTAAAGGTATGGATTACTCGTCACAACCCTGACATTCTTTCTGTGGTGGAAACATGGCTGTCACCCAAGATACTGGATGCTGCCATCATATTACCTGGCTACACTTTGTTCAGACAGAATTGCCTTATGAAAGAGGTGGTGGTTGTGTCATATACGTGAAGGACTCTCTTCAGGGACACGTCCTACCTCACAGCAGTTGTGGAGACAACTTACAAATACTGTCTGTCAAACTGCTACTGGGTACACACAACAGGGTGCTTAAGTTACTCTCCATCTATATCCCACCCAAACTGGCAATGGCTGTCATCTAATGGACTATATTAGTACCTTATGTCTAAATACTGAAATTGTGTTACTAGGGGATTTCAACATTAACTGACTCTCCCCTGCGATGGCATCTGTCAAGGATGCCTTATCAGCCATCCACTTCTCCCAAATGGTTCAGACACCAACCCGAGTAAACTGCAAAACTGGGACCAACACTCTGCTTGATTGAGTACTCTCTAACAGGCCTGCTCACATCATTAAAATTATTGTACTCCCGTACTTGTTGAGCTACTACTCCCCTGTTAAATGCACTTGGACTAACAATTTCTGCAAACCCCCTCCCAGAAATATAACTAACAGAGTTCTCCTAAAAGGGTACCTTTCCCAGCTAAAAGCAGACCTACATCACCTAGACTGGAAGGACCTGTACGAAGCTAATGAAGTGGATATAGTACTTGACCTCTTCATAACTAAATCCAACGTGGTCTGTGATAAGCATGCACTGGTAAAGACCAGAAAAATAATAGGGCCCCTCAACCACTGGATAACTCCAGACCTTCTAGAAAAACTCAATGCAAGAGACCACCTTTGGCAAAAGGCACGTGCACATGGCACCCTCTCTAACATACAATGATATAAAAGGGCCAGAAATGAGTGCACAAAAGCTATCTGACTTGCAAAAAGTACCTACTATAAAAAAGCTCTCACTAGTTCATGGAATAACAGCAAATCCTTCTGGTCCATCTTCAATGACATTACTGGTAAGGACCCCAAAACTGCCCCAACAATGCTCAGTATTGAAGGTGTACCATCCTTTGACCCCCTCCTCTTTGCCAACTCTCTGAACATTGCATTTACAGACCTAAGTAGTGTGCTCCAGGTAATCCCACCACCCCTAATGAACTCCAAGAGAAATGAGCACTACCATCTAACCACCCATTATTCTACTTCAAAGAAGTCTCTGAAACTGAAGCCAGAAAATATCTGGAAAAGGCACTCGGGAAGTCAAGGTACAGAGGAGACACCCTGGACCTTAAATTGGTAAACCTTACACTGGAGAAAATTCTTGGACCTCTGACCAAAACACTCAACCTGTCCCTCTGCCACGCCCAGTTCCCCCAATTGTGTAAATCTGCTACTGTAACCCCAGTGTACAAAAGTGGGGATCGTACTTTGCATAATAACTACAGGCAGATCTCCATACTCCCTCCACTCTCCAAAGCCCTAGAACGGATTGTGACGGACCAGCTTGATGAATATCTGAATCTTCTCCAACTCTTAAGTCCTGAACAACATGGGTTCCAGAGTGGTCATAGTACCATCACTGCTTTGCTGGAATTCACTGGCTTCATTCACTGTGCCCTAGATCAAGACCACATGGTACGGGCGATATTTATCGACTTATCTAAGGCATTCAATATGGTGCACCATGTGCTCCTCCTTGAACAGTTAACTGACACTGGGCTCTCATCAGAAACCATGAAATGGTTTGACAGGTACCTACATAACCACTCTTTCATGCACCTGGGAAACAAGAACCCAGGGGAAGAATACACAGTGGGGGGGGAGGTAGTAACAACAACAAAAAAGGAAAGGGACCTAGGGGTAATCATATCAGATGACCTTAAGGTTAGCAAGCAATGTGAGAAGGCAGTAGGGAGGGCTGGGGGTATACTGGGATGCATAGGGAGAGGCATCACCAGCAGAAAACAGGAAATTGTTATCCCTCTGTACAGACAGTTGGTGAGACCCCATCTGGAGTACTGTGTCCAGTTCTGGAGACTCCATCTCCATGAGATATAGACAGGATAGAGGCAGTCCAGAGGAGGGCAACAAAAATGGTGCAGAGTCTGCAAGAGAAGCCGTATGAGGAGAGACTAAAGGAGCTTAATATGTATACCCTTGAGGAAAGAAGGGGGGGGACATGATAGAAACTTTTAAGTACCTCAGTGGAATCAACAAAGTCCAAGAGGGTAGCATCTTTCAGAAAAAGAGACGTGCAAGAACAAGGGGACACAATTTAAAGATGGGGAGGTGGTTCAGGGGCAATATGAGAAAGTATTATTTCACAGAGAGGGTAGTGGATACATGGAACAGCCTTCCTGAGGAGGTTGTGGGGTCTAAAACTGTGGGAGAATTCAAGAATGCATGGGACAGACATAAGGCAATTCTTGTGGGGGGTAGGAAGAAATAGGCTGTGGTTAACTAGGATCTGCGGCCTTTCCTGTAGGTAGGGAAATGGGCAGACTAGATGGGCCAAGCGGTCCTTATCTGAATTCAAAGTCTACGTTTCTATGTTTCAATGGGTGAGGATTTGGGACGTCCTCTCAGATACCAGATCAGTCCACTCTGGTGTCCCACAAAGGGTCTATCTCAGGACCATTACTGTTCAGCTTATTCCTAAATAAATTCCCAGTCTCCTGCCCTGGATGGATATTCCCTTACATCAATGATGCAGTCATATTCACCAGGGACCCTCACCCTGAGCTTCTAGAGGCAGCACTCCAAAGAAGGTTCAACACATGGAAAATGTTTACAGGATCACAGGCTGGTTATGAACTATAACAAAACAAAGACCATGTTGTACTCTAGCTCCCAAAGCAAACACAAGGCCTTCCCCTAGCAATCAGGAATGTCACTGGTGCCACTCTGGAACTTGTTCAGCACTTCAAGTACCTGGGAATCACAATTGACTCCACCCTGTCCTATGCACAGCACATAGACAACACTGCAAGGGCGATCAATACAAAAATTGGGATACTCCAGCATCACAAACACAGCCTAACTCACAAAGCACTGAACCTTGTCATCAACAGTTTTATTGTCTCTCTTATTGATTATGGTCTATCTATATATGGGTCAGCAACAGACACAGCCCTCCACTGCATTTCTCTTGCTCTAAACAAGGCCTGCTGCCTTCTCACAAGTACTGCAAGACTCACGCACACCTGTGATCTTCATATCCAGGCTGTCTGACTCCAGCGTAGAGGCCAAATTAGATACCAAACCTGCCTCCTCGCCAAGAAGGTCTCCCTAAACCTACTACCAACTGGGGTCCAGAACCTGCTAACGCCACATAGGAGCATTCAACAGACCAGAAGTTCTAACTGTCAAGTCTTTGATGTATCAAGATGCTGCACCACTATGGCCCAATGTGTGCTCTCCTAACGTGCCCCCCTCTGGATCAACACTCTACCACCAGATATATCTGGCACTTTAACGATGAGCTCTTTCAGATGCAAACTTCATCAGCACCTTACAACAATGGACAACTGTGTTTGCTTCCCCTAGGTCCCTCATATCAGTAATCACCAGCCAGCACTTAACAACCCCACCTTCCATCCCAGTAGGTGAAGCCCCACCACAGCACTTCCCTTATCCTCTCCCTTCCTCCTCCCTCGTTGGGCACTGCCACCACTTTAGCCCCATTGCAGTGCCTACCCCTCTCCTACTCTCCTCTCCCTCCCTCTTTCTATTCTCTCCTCACTGTTCATTTCTGTTAGGTACTCCCTATGGGGATTTTTATTAGTGTGTTTATAACTCCAAAATGCTGGCATACATTGTTCAGTGCCTGAGCTGTTTATACTATGTTGTAACTGTCTGTACCAACTCTGTATAATGCCCATCTGTTTTACCTTACTGTTTTGTCAGCTGACGTGGAACCTATTTAATGAGCATCGGCTCAAAGGTGTAATCCAAGATTTTAATAAATAAATAAAATAAATAAATAACATTTAAATTGTAGTAGTACAGTCACAAGAGTACAGTGGGATAGCTAGAGGAATGAGGGGTGGAAGCGAGAAAGGTCAACCAAAGGCCTTCTTCTCTTCAAGATGCTAAGAATCCTGCAAGGGGATAGGAAATTGGCATGAGAGAGGGGAATTGATCAAATTTACTGGGCATGTAAAAGGGGAAAGTAGAACTAGAGGAGGAGGAGGAGAAGAAGAATTAGGTGCAGTTGCAGGAGGGGGTGGGAGGGGAAATGGACTGCCAAAGGCCTTCTCCCCTTTGGGATGCTAAGGACCCCACAAGGGGACAGGGAATTGGCATGAGAGAGAGGGGAATTGATCAGATTTGCTGGGCTTGTAGTAGGGGAGAGTAGAACTAGAGGAGGAGGAGGAGGAGAATTAGGTTTAGTTGCAGGAGGGAGCTATGTGTTACTGAAGGGGGAGGTATAGGGAGCAGGGAGGGGGGGGTCTGAGCAGAACAGATTTCTATTGGGAGGGAGTTCCAGATACTTGGGAAATGATACGAGATGGTATGATTTAGATATAAGTATTAATGGATCAGACTATATAAATGTGTTTAAGCCCATCTGTTACTCTTGAAAAAGCATGTGACTTGTGCAAAATGTTGAGTCATGTCTGCCATTGTAGTTGCTATTTTTAAGTTTTGTTAATAAATGTGTTTTTTGCATCTTACAGTCTAGTAAGAGCTTTTTTCCCTGTTTGTGAGCTAGGACTTTCAATTCATATTGAATTTCAACTGCCAAATTATAGGACCACCTCTCTAACATTTGCAGATCCCTCTGCAACTCCCTTATTTATTTATTTTTTATTTTATTTAATTACAAGTCGGGTTTACAACCTTTGAGTTAGAGACTCATTTACAAAGGCACCTCATCGCTGGGAGGGCAAACAGGACATGGTGCAGAAAACAACAGTGGTGAACATTACAGGTGCAGTGAGAAACAACAGAACATTTAACAGATTCATTTAGGTTACAGAGCATTTCAAGTTGTAGGAAACTTTAGTTACATAGAGTTGTGGAAGAATGTAATAAGCATAGCTATAGTAGGTCCTTGAGAGGACAGGTCCTCAGAGGAGACTGTTGATTGTATACTTATAATGATCAAGTGAGGGTGGAGGAGTCTGGGATGCTGTCCAGTGGATGTTGTCATGCTAATGGAGCAAAGCGGTTGGGAAAATGTAGGTTACAGCCAAGGGGAGGCCAGGGCGGTTAGTTGCACCTGCAACAGTGGGTATTAAAGATGTGGTGTCGGAGGGCTATATTACCTCCTCACTGTCTACCCTGTCACTGAACTTAGTGTTATCTGTGAATAGACATATCTTGCCCTGTATTCCCTTCCCTATGCGGCTGATGAACATATTAAAAAGGACTCGGGGCTAACCCCTAACCTCCCTCTTTCCAGATCTAACCATATTTACCAGTCTTTTCTGTTGTCTCCCCACCAACCAACTACCCACCCATCTAATAAGGTCATTTATTGCACACAGATTCTCTGACTTCTTCAGCAACCTTCTGTGAGGTACCAAGTCAAATGGCTTGCTAAAGTCAAAGTACAGTAAATCCATTGATTGTGCCTTATCCACTGCCCTACAGTAGTTACCCTGTCAAAGAATACTATCAGGTGTGTCTGATAAGACTACTATGCCATGAATCCATGCTGACTAATATACTGTAGCTCATTTCTTCTCCAGTTAGTCCACTAGGTCCTCTTTGACTAGTACCAAAACCAAAAAAATTGAGCACTCTCGACCTCTTTAAAAAAAGCACCACTTAATACCAACATATTAAAACAGTTACATATTTTATTCAGTGCCTTAAAAAAAGGGAACAACATAATATCTGACAAGTTTCAGGCTAACTGTTGTTTATCAAAGGCCTTTGAAATAAAATATGTAATTTTGTTAATATATTGATATTAGAGTGGTGTCCTTTTTTTTTTAAAGAGGTAGAGAGTGCCCTATTATTATGGTTTTAGTTTAATTCAATTTATCATGAGCACCCCATCCCAGTGAAGTTTCTTTTTGTGGAGTGCCCTCCTTGACTAGTGTCTCCATCAGTTTACCCACAATTGAGGTAAGACTGATTGGCCAGTAGTTACCCAGTTGCTCTTTTGTCCCTCCCTTGTGGAGCAGAATCACAACTGCTACCCTTCAATCTTTTGGAACCACCCTGACTGTAGTGAGCTACTGAATAGCCTGCCATGGCTCAGCCAATTCTGATGCCAGTTCCCAGAGCACCCTCAGGTGCATCTCATCTGTCCCTGAGTCTTAACCATTTTTAGCATAGCAAATCTTTCTCTAACCCTTTCTCCGTTAGTGTCGCTGTCCCATTTTTGGGATCCTCTTGCAGCAGCCTTTATGCCATTTTACAGCAATGTCCTGCTATCCTCTACAATGAATACTGAGTAGAAGTAGACATTAAGAATGGCTGACTTCTGCTCATCCTCCTCTATTGCCTTATGCCTTTCCATCAGCCTTACAATTCACCCTCTTGTCTATCTTTTTTTCTTAATGCTTCTGAAAAACTGTTTTCCCTCCTTTGACCTCCTCCATAATATACAGCTCTGTGTCTACTTTCATATCTCTGACTGCATTCTTGGCCTACCACATCCTTACTTGGTATTTGCTCTATTCCTCATCCCTTGTTTCTCTTTGTAGCTGATGAAGACTATTTTTGGCCCTTACTGCCTCCTGACCTTCTTAGAGAACCAGATCTGTCTCTTGTGCCTGTTTCTCTTGCTAACCATTGTCAAGCATGACTTTACATTGAGAATGATCCCACCCACCTGATTTTGTCCACCCCAATTAACTTATCCTTGACTAAATCCCTCATCTGGTCAAAGTCTGCTCACCTGAAATCCAGATCTTCAGCCTATGATAAATATACACTGGTACCCAGAGCCAGTTCAAACCATATAGTGTTGTGGTCACTGGTCCTCAGTGGTTTCTGACCCATACTCTGCCTACTATTTTTGAGGTTAGTGAATACCATGTCAAGAATGGCAGCCTGTCTTGTGAATTCACTGAGCAGGTGCACCATCAGGCAGTCCTGCAATGTATCTAACAGGGCCTAACTTGTATCTTGCAGGGCCTGACTTCAGTTCCCATAGCTGCTGAAATATCCCAAGCTATGTCTGGCAGGTTGAGATACCCACCACCACTACTACCTCCCTTTGTGACCGCCTTCTCTGTTTTGTCTCTAGATTCCTACTGCCTTTCTACATCTGTCCTGGTAGACTATAAACCACCTCATGTGCAGCTTCTTCTCCAATGCTATATGAGCTGTATCTACAGCAATTCTGTTTTCCATTCCCTCCCTGATGGACATATCTTCTACCACCTCTAGTTGTTTATTGACATAGAGGGCTATCCGCCTTCCCTTCCTCCAATCCTGCCTCTACATGGTGCACCCATTACTGCAAGGTCCCAGTCATTATTCCAGGTGGCTCTGTGTTTCTGTAATGGCTAGAGAACTAGCCCTCCATCTGTCATCATCATCTGGTCAGATGGTCAGTGTCAGTGGCTCAGTAGGCAGCACACTCGCCTCTGAGACTGGGAGATCAGAGGGCTGTGGGTTCAGTTCCCACATCTGGCACTTGGGTTAATATCCCAGTACTGACACTGTAGTGCAGCATAAGAGGGGTGTGGCACTTCTGAGGTGCCGTCTTTCAGAAGAGACGTTAAACCAAGGTCCCATCTGCCTGGATTGGCGGTAGTTCAGGTGGATGTTAAAGATCCCATGGCACTTATCGAAAGAGTAGGGAATTTCCCGTGTCCTGGCCAAATTTCCTCATTCACTAAAAAATACCACCAACAGCTTAATCTGGTTCAAGTTCAGTTGACATTCATCTGTATCCCCTCCCCGGCCGTGCCTGACAATAGGCAGAATTTGCCTAGTGCACTGACCCGGTCAACAAAAACAAAATAAAATAAAAAAAATTAAAATCTGGGCTCACTAATTTTGTTTCCCAGGCTCCTGGCATTAAAACATATTGCCTTGCAACTTTTGTCTATACCTTTCCCTTTTCTCAACTCCTCCTTCATCTTCCTTCCTTCCTTAATTTCCTGAAATTCCTGCTCCTTGACCATTTAGTGAGCTCCCTCCTGGCATCTTTCTTAGCTTATTATGAACCCTGCCTTGCAGAGCAAACCAAACCACACAAAACACGTATCCTGGAGTTTAGGGGGGCAGACTTTGGGAAAATGGGGAGATACTTGAAAGAGGCATTAAGGGGAATGGGACAGGAATCAGGGGTTGAGGAACAGTGGGCAGTATTTAAAATGGGGATTATAAGAACAACAGAATTATGCATTAAGCAGGTTAGCAAGAGGAAAAGGAAGAGGAGACCATTATGGTTTTCCAAAGAGGTAGCAAAGAAAGTGAAAGCCAAAAGATTGTATTCAGGCAATACAAAAAGACACAGGCAGAAGGGGATAGGGAGAAGTACCAGGAGAAACAAAGGAGGCAGGGAAGTCAGTAAGGAAGCCAAAGCTCAGACAGAAGACACATTGCAAAATCAGTGGCTAAAGGGGACAAAACCTTTTACAGGTACATAAGTGAAAAAGAAAGACAAAGGGAGGGATAGTGAGACTGAAGGGGGAGGATGGGAGCCGCATGGAGGATGACAACAGTAAAGCTGACATATTGAACAGGTATTTCTGCTCAGTCTTTACTAAGGAAGAGGGGTAATGGGTCTGAAGGGAGTACAAGGGTGAGAATGGTGCAGAAATGGACACAAGTCCCTTTACACGAGAAAGGGTCCTGAAGGAACTGGAAGTAATAAGAGCTGATAAAGCAATGGGGCCAGATGGGTGCACCCCAGGGTCCTTAAAGAACTAAGAGAGGTGGTGGCTGAACCTCTGGCTATCCTGTTCAGCCAATCACTGGAAACAGGGAGGTACCCAAAGACTGGAGGACAGCAGATGTAGTCCCTTATACAAAAGTGGGAACAAAGAGGAAGCAGGGAACTACAGACCAGTCAGCCTCACCTTGGTAGTGGGAAAGATCATGGAAGCACTACTGAAGGAGAGATTGGTGGAACATCTGGTTGTCAATGGACTACAGGACCCAAGGCAGCATGGTTTCACCAGGGGAGGTCATGTCAGACCAACCTCATTGAATTTTTGACTGGGTGACTAGGGAGGTGGATCAGGGAGGGCAGTGGACATGGCCTATCTGGACTTCAGCAAGGCCTTTGACACAGTGCCACATAGAAGACTATTACACAAACTGGGAATATGGGTGTGGGCAGGACAGAGTGTGGTGGGTAGGTAACTGGCTGGGTGGCAGGACACAGAGGGTGGTGGTAAATGGCTGTCACTCCACAGAGGGAAGAGTGACCAGTGGGTACCACAGGGATCAGTGCTGGGACCGGTCCTATTCAACATCTTCATCAGTGACATTGCACAGGATCTAGAAGGCAGAATTTCACTGTTCGCTGATGACACAAAGCTCTGTAACAGAGTAGACACACCAGAGGGTGTAGACAGAATGAGAAGGGACCTGCAGAAACTTGAAGAATGGTCAAGGGTTTGGCAGTTGAAATTCAATGCAAAGAAGTGCAAGATAATGCATATGGGGCACAAAAACCCTGGCACAATATATCAGTTGGGGGTGAGGATATAGCATGCACCAAGCAGGAAAGGGATCTTGGGGTTGTCATCTCTGATGACCTCAAGGTAGGGAAACAGTGTGACAAGGCATCAGGTAAAGCAAATAGGATGCTGGAATGTATAGGCAGGGCATCAGCAGCAGGAAAGGAGGTCATAATTCCACTATACAAGACACTAGTGAGGCCCCACCTGGAGTACAGTGTACAGTTCTGGAGACCATACCTACGTAAGGACATAGACAGGGTAGAGAAGGTTCAGAGGAGGGCAACAAAGATGGTGCATGGGTTGCATCACAAGTCCTATGAAGACAGGTTGAAGGAACTGAATGTGTACTCCCTGGAGGAGAGGAGGAGAGAGGGATATGATAGAGACATACAAGTATCTTACAGGGAGGAACAGGGTGCAGGAAAACACTATTTTTAGCGAAAAAGATGTTTCAGGACTAGAGGTCATGGGATGAAGTTGGAGGGAGGACGATTCAGAGGAAACATGAGAAAGAATTTCTTCACAGAACGGGTTGTGGACAAGTGGAACACCCTGCCAGAGGAAGTGGTGGGGGCTGAAACAATCACGGGATTTAAGAATGCATGGGATAGACATAAAGGAATTCTAGAGGTCAGCGGTAAGGGGAAATAGACTTCTAGGAAAACAAACTGAACTTACAAGCTCAAATGGGCAGACTAGGTGGGCCATAGGCCCTTATCTGCCGACACTGTCTATGTATCTATGTATCTATGCTACTTTCATCATCTCTGCTGCTCCTTGCCCCCTCATTTCTGAGGAAGTCCTGACTAGATTTCCCTTTTCCTCTCGGTCCTCTGTGGTTCCCTCAGCTTCAGTCTCTCCCCATTCAGTTTAAATGTCCACCAATGTAGACACATAACATCTGCCCAAGCCCACTAGCCCCCTCTCTTGTTATGTGAAGGCTGTCACCCTAGAAGTGCCTTCTGTCCCAGAAGCCCCCAGTCTCCCACAAAATGGCACCCCTCCTCCTGACTCTATCCCTCCAATCACCAATTAAGCTCCTTAGTCTCCTCCTTCCTCACACTGTCTTTCCCCTTACCCCTACCACACACAGGAAGGACCTCAGACAAGACCAAGGAAGCCAAGTGTGCTTTCAATCTGTCCCCCAGTCTTCAAAAGTTATGCTTCACTGTCTATATAGGCTTGTTTGCCAGACTGTTGCTACCCATGTATATCAGCACACTAAACTCCCCTTCCCCTCTTCTACTATCCTCACTATCCTATCCATGTCCTAGATGGTTAATACACCAGGATAGGGATGAGGGAAGAAAGGAAGACAAAGTCAATAGTCATAATGAGAAATAAAAGTAGAGAAGAAGGCACAGCTAAAGAGTGAAGACATATTGATAGCAAGCTGAACCAGGCTATATTAAATGACCTGTAACTGGCACTGCAATGAGAAATGTATTGCTAGATTTTTTCTCCAGGTGGGGGCTGTTATGAGAATTCACAAAAGGAAGGGGCTGGATATTAGGTTTCTAATGATTTCTGGTGATCTCATCAAATGTAAACTGGGTTGTTTCTTTAAATATATCACCCCACTTAAACACACCTCTCCAGTTTACAGTATGCAGACTTTGATAATAAACAATAAGGAAAGTTCTAGTCTCCTTTCCTAAACTAGTACAATTATTTTGGTCTTGTTGCAGAATATAGTGAGACACTCATGTCTTTCAATCTGCAGTATGTCCTAGAAGGGCAACTAGAGACATATGGGCATCCATAAGAATAACTGTGCAGTTTGAAACAAACTTTTCCAGAAAGGTCTTCAGCTAATGATCCATCTTCAGCCCAGATAAAACCCTCCAAAATACTGATTCATTTGCTCTACTTGTATTCTGTACTGAGTCTGCTGATAACGATAATGTTGCAACCATCCTACACTTCAATCTCCCAGATGCTGCACTCCCCCAAAAACAAAAACACATTTAACATCTCATTTAGCAGGATAGAAATCTGCTCTCCTCAGGGAGCTGCTCAGGTGAAATCAGGATTAGCATGGTAGCTGGGGAAATAGTTACAGTATATGAATAACCTTTCTGTTGTTGTGAAATATATCTGGGAATGTTAAACTTAGCTGGGAGATCAGAAAAGAATGTATATGAAAAATGATTTTGGTGTTCCAAATCTGGTCAAGCATGGCACACTGAGCAAGACGGTCAGGAGGGATTTTTTATAAAAAAAATTGTGGTGCTGCAAGTCCATTTAGGGAAGTGCAGGAACTGGGAGGTCATGGAGGAATTTATATAAGAAGTAATCTGATGTTATACAGTAGATCTGATGGGGAGACAGGTTTATCTGCAAGGCTGTGGTGAATTTCTATAATGTAATTTGTGTGCATTAAATGTGTTGAGGGGCATTGTCTATTTTAATTGCCAGCTTGCTTAGTAAAG
The DNA here is from genome assembly GCA_016271365.2 of Neoceratodus forsteri. NCBI lineage: Eukaryota > Metazoa > Chordata > Ceratodontiformes > Ceratodontidae > Neoceratodus > Neoceratodus forsteri. The sequence continues at coordinate 358,105,695 of CM028130.1, forward strand.
TACATTGATCCTGAGGGAAGAGAATGGTCCTGTTGAGATAGTGGCTGATTCAGAATTGTCACCCTGACCCTGAGGGGAGAAATATTCCATTAGGAGAGTAACTTATTTAATAAAGCCAACATGATCCCGTGAGGGAAGGCATCTTATTGAACAAGCTCATTAGTAATGTCCTCTGATCTTGCAGTAGAACTATCCCATTGAGATAGATGCTTATTCAGTAAATCACCTATGATCCTGTCAGGCAAGAAATATCCTATCAAAGAAAAAAAAAACATTTAGTAAAGCCCTCCGATGCTGCAAAGGGGAGAACAGTCTGACTGAGATGGCAGTGGATTTAAAACAGTTCCTTTAATCCTGTAGGTATGGACCCAGTATTAAATGGACAGTCAACTCTTTCATGCACTATGTTATTTGTAGTTGAAATCCACATTTTATGATTGCTTCTCTTCTCCAAAATTAATTGATCCTGCTGGCTGTTTTATCTGCTTCTTTAGAACTGAAATGCATAGTAATAGTGTAATTATACTCAACCTTGTTTTGTTTGAAACCCTTGATCAACTCTTATTGCATACTTCCTGCATATTATGAGCACCCCCAAACAGTGCAGTCACTATTTTTTTAATTCTTTGGTAACTATGTAATGCCCACTAGGCACAGGTGCCTGTTTTCAGGGGCAACCCCAGAGCACCAGGAAGGTTAAATGGCTTCCTCAGAGTCACACAGTATGCAAGTGGCAAATGTGGGAATCAAACCCAGGTCTGTCTGCTGGATGTGTCAACCTCATTCACATCTTGTTACGCTAACCTCTAGGCTATACTGCCAGCCCCACTGCCAGCCACTCATGATGCAACAGTCTTTTCTCCTCCCACTGCATCATGAGTGACCAGACTGTGTGGGGGTGTTTCCAAGTCCAGGAAAGATGTATTGAAAGTTGATCAAGAAATGCAAACAAGCATGTTTTTGTGTGGTAACACCAGTATAGTTGGCAGGCAGTTTTTCACTTTTAAAATAAAAAAGGAATCAGAATTAAACAACTGGCTACATCAGCAATATTCACAGAATTTAAGTAATCATAAAATGAGTTTTTTAAACTAGGGACAATTTGAGACCTAATGGGGTTGACAGTGCCCCTTTAACCTACCTACTTTTCCCTTTGTGGATTAATGTGTGCCTCACCCAGAAAGTTCACAGTCCATTCCTTATAGAAACATAGACATAGACTTTGATGGCAGATAAGGGCTGCTTGGCCCACCTAGTCTGCCCATTTCCCTACCTACAGAATAAGCTGCAGATTCTAGTTAACCAACAGCCTATTTCTTCCTACTACCCCCACAAGAATTGCCTTATGTCTGTCCCATGCATTCTTGAATTCTCCCACAGTTTTAGACCCCACAACCTCCTCAGGAAGGCGGTTCCATGCATGCACCACCCTCTCAGTGAAAAAATACTTCCTCACATTGCCCCTGAGCCATCCCCCCTCTATCTTCAAATTGTGTCCCCTTGTTCTTATAGAAACATAGACTTATACTGTTTACTATATTTTTATTTATTTGCATCAGGTTTGTTCAAGGCCATTGAATGAAATGCAGATTTGTAATGGTAAACTACCACGTGAAAGTGTAAATTGGCATAAATAATGACTATATAAAACAAAATCATAATTCATGATATACCATGACACAAATTTTAAAAGAGATACACTACAGCACAGTTAATGAAATTTATATTGGTTCCCACACAGTTTATTTAATCAAAAGTATAACACAAGTGTGTACATTTTGTGATCTAAAAATATTTCTTTAAAACTGAGAAGCCAGGTAGGGGACAAACACAACAATGTCAGCTCACTGAAATGAGTTCTCTTTCCACTCACTCTCAGCACAAATAGTTCACTGACTGTCCCTTCATGCAGTAGCCATAAAATTAAGTAAAAATAGGGTTGACACGAAACAGAAATAAGAAGATACAGTACTGTTTGTTTCCTGAATCCCAGTATCCAGTGTTCCATAGTCTGTTTTCAGTCCTGTTATGATGTATTTCTTGCCACTGATTTTCATACCAAAATGCACCCTCCACCATAGTACTATACTCATCCTTGCTACATTGCCTTCCCTTAGCAGTTAGTAGTAATGGTTCTGTCAACTACTCTAGAATCTCAGTTTTGTTACTTTTTTATTTTCAACAGTCAATAAAGGAAGCTGCAGGGGCTGCACACCATTGGGGTGCAACTGGTAAATCACAACATCACAAAACAATACAACCAGGCACTCACCACCACCACCAATAAAACTGATGCTGCAGTATAAAACAAATAATTTATTGTGCAAATAGCATGCCTAGTGCTTTTCTGGTCATGACCCTTTCTCAAAGGCTAAAATCAAGTTACACTGAAGCTTTTATACATACATATATACAATGTCATAATGACAAATTTTAAAACAACCAATGACATTACACAATATCAACTATGTCTACTAACTAGAGACACATAAATAAAAAGCAATGATATCCCTTAAAGGCACAGCAACCTACAACTACACGAATAGGCCAAAGGCAGGAAACTAAGGGAAAAGAGGGAGGGAGGAAAAGGAAAATAGCCATTCAAGTTCATATACAATAATCCAAACAATGAAGAGAAATGAAATTGGAAGCATATTAAATGGTTTAAAACAGGTAAACATATAAGTGTTATATTTTTATATTCTGTTTGCTAGAAATGGTTAGATATCAAGATATCATGGTTAGCATTTCTAGTTAGTAGATGTAGTTGATATTGTGTAATGTCATTGGTTGTTTTAAAATTCATCATTATGACATCATATATATGTAAGATAAATGAGCTTCTGGTGTAACTTGATTTTAGCCTTTGGGAAAGAGTCATTGCAACCAGAAATGTGTTAGGCATGCTATTTGCACAATAAATTGTTTATTTTATACTGCAGCATCAGATTTATTGGTGATGGTTAGTGCCTGATTCTATTGTTTTGTAATGTCAATAAAGGGAACCATGTCAAATCAGAAGCTGTTATGTGGTGTGTTTTTTGCTCCATACAACAAGTATAGTATTATATTAAATACAATATAAATGTTTATTTAGTCTCTGTCTCAAGACTTGAGGAGATGCTTACCGGAATTCAGTTTTTTTAATCCAGTTTTCAGTGTACGACATCTATACAATGGCAAAATTTAAAAAAGTCCAAATGTAGCTGAACTAATGTTGGCGAAGGTGATCTGGGTTCATTGAACGCTAAGTTAAGGAAGCACAGTCAAACTTTACAACTTCTGTTTTTTAGCATTTCTGCTTCAAATGTGGACTTTACAATTTAATTTTGACTAGTAGTAACAAAACCATGTTTCAGTCTGAAACATGAGGTTTTAGACAGAGATGTGTGAAGTCTGTGAAATTCACTACATGCTTTAATTTGCTGACGTCATGAAATAATCATGAAATTCGCAGCCACGGATTGCATGAATTCCACAGTGAAGTATGAAATTTCACCATCGAATTTTCTGCTCCGCCCGCAAATTTCATGTTTCACAGTTAAGGACATTGAATTTTGCCCAAAAGTTTGAAAAAATGCGTGAAGAGAATTTCAAGGGTCTGGCCAGAACTATGCGAATTCCGCGAAGCATGAATTTTTGACACTTCATGTAGAATTTGCTAGCGAAGTTTAACTTTGCAACATCTCTAGTTTTGATTTGGGCTATAGATGATTGCTGGTGAGAGCTGAATTATTTACTAATGAGATATCTGTAAATTGTAGTTCTTTAATAGCAACTCTTTGTAACATTAAAAATGTGATATAAATATTACGTAAGAAGGATTAGAAAAAGAAATTGGGGTTCTTCTCATTAATTATATTTGATGAGCAAATCTCTGTTAAAAAACGGTTAGTTACATTATCATCCGGATCTGAGATGGGTTAGAGGAATAGAACTTGTTCAGTGTTATGAGGGTCTGAATTTGGTTAGAAATTATCACTAACACATACTGATGCAGCATTTTAAAATAGGTCAGACTGCTTAGTGGTAAGCAGTCTGAGCTATTTAATTAGCTGTACTGGCAACTGCCAGTAAATGTTCAGAGAGTACTTCTGTTTGTTGTACATGTTGTTGAAATATCATAAATCCAGACATGATTGGTTTCTGAAGTGCAATAGTACAGCTTTGCCAATGACTCTTGGAGGATTAGAAGCCTGCCCAATCAAACTTTAGGGCAACTCCATGGCATGTCAGCCTCCGTAACAGCAAATGAAGCCAGTGCTCTCACTAAATCAGTGTGTGTGTGTGTGTGTGTAACAAACCCCTTTCATGTGTCTCACCCACACTTTGGAAACTGAGCTATAATAGCAATTGTTATGCAACCATGCAAGTAACATACTTTAAAAACAATCAGGCTTTTTCACTAAAACACTTCAAGCACATTCAGCTATAAGAACTGGTCTTGCATTGAAGCATGTTCATGTTAGGATTGAAACTACAGCCTGGGGTAGGACAGTATAACTAGTAATATCCTGGGACATTGGACCTGTCACTACTTACCAAATAATTTACTCATATATGAGTGATGAAGTCCCAGCAGTAAGATTGTTTTTTATTTTAATAATATGCAACCTGACACAAAATGTGCAAACATGTAGTTGCAATCTATTTAATAAACAAAATCAGAACACTATTAGCATTAGGCATTCTGATCATGTACATTTAATAAAGTAGCCCAAGCTGTGGACCCTGCAATACAAGCAGACTGGATAGACCAAATGACCTTCTGCTGGCTTCTTCATATGTTTGTATGTTTGTATAACTTTATACACAACCAGGGGTGTGTTAGTTGTGCAGTTTTAATGAATAATATGCCATCTGAGTACAGTAATAAATATTTTGTTGGCCTCTGGGACCTGTAATGGCCTTCAAAACTGCTGCAGAGAAGGGGACAATAAAGCAAAACACATAGCAGCCCACAATGTAATTGTCAAAGTAAAAATATTTATAAATTACCATATTTTTAAATGATGCAGCCAAAAAGGCTACAAAGGGAAATATATGCTACTAAGACAAATAACATCGGCATAAAAGCACTGAAGCAAGAGTTATGGGGAAAAGGCATTGGCAACTAAGCCAGGTTTCAAAGAAATACAACATCACACATACCCCCAAAAAAGTGCAAAGCCTCATGGGTTTATATGAAAACCCCCGTGAAAGAATTTCAACTGCTTTAAGTAGGAATGCATGGTACAGTACCTTATGGATTAAACACGTGCCTTTGTCTTCTTTTTTAAAAATATAGAATTTGTCAGGAGAAAAGGACTGCTTGGCCCATTCAGTCTGCCCAGATGTTCCTTGCCTAAGCTGTCTCTGCAGACCTTAACAGGTCTCCAATGACTCTCCCCCTGCCTGCCTATTTACCAATATTCCCCCATGTCTATTCCACACATTCTTGCAGTCCCCACTATTTTCACCTCCACCACTTCTGCCAACAGTCTGTTCCAGGCATCTACCACCCTTTCAATGAAGTAGTATTTCCTCGCATCCCTCTTAAACACCCTCACCCCAGCTTCATCACATGCCCCCTTTGTCTGGTGCTCTTTCCATTTGAAAGAGACACCTCTTCTGCACCTTGTTCACCCATGTGATGTACTAGGTGTCTATCATGTCTCTTCTCACTCTCCTCTTGCAGTGTGTACATGTTAAGATCCCTTCTTTCTCTTTGTAGGGCTTCTCGTGCAACCACTGCACCCTTTTAGTTGCCCTTCTCTCTAGACTGCCTTGACCTCTCCATGCCCTTTCTGAGGTGCGACCTCCAAAACTAGACACAGTATCTCAGGTGAGGTCTCCCCAGTGAGCATGCAGTGGCAACATTATCTCCCTCCTCCTGCTGGAGATATCCTCCCTATCAACCTTTGAAGAGCATTTGAGAGGCCATTTGGCAACATGCACTCCTGTTTAAAGAGAAGCAAAACCAGTCTAAATTATTTTGTACTGATCTTCCCACGCATCTTGATGGTTCACTTTGTTGGGTATGTGTGATTTTGTATTTCTATTAGCCTGTTAAGTTTATGAATTTTATTTTTGTAGTTTTGGATGTGGACTTTGGGGGACAAATAGAAAAACTGAAAATCATTTTAAATGTTACCTTTCCAGGAAATATATAAATTAAAACTGTTGACTAGCTCAACAAAGTGAAAACAGTAAGTAGCAAACTTTACAATTCAATATATGACCCTATCTTTGTTTATTGTGACCATTAAATCAAACATGGAATCTGTTATAGCATTACATAATCAAAATAATGCAAGACTGCTCAATCCTGACAAATAACCAAATATGAGAAAAGAAGATCAAAAGCCTTCAGGAAATAATCAAGGCACTTTCTACAGAAGCACAAATCCTAATACTTTGACTGACCTGGGTGGAATGAAAATAATTAGATTCTGACATTTTGAGGGCTAAACTGCTCAATGAATGCAGTCCAGACTTGTTCAACTGTATCTTTTTTCAAGATCTACTGTGTCAGCAGTCACAGAGTCAATCATGAGATGTAGTTACTGTCCCTTATTTGGAGGACTTGCTCTTTCCAATAAAAAATGAAACATTTTTGAGCTGTGATTAGAGTCAGAATCAGTAGTGCAGTTCTGTTATTTGATAAGTTTGAAAGTTTGAATCTTGGACTTCATCCTAGCACCAAAATGTCTGGGTTGAATGTGAATAACATCACAACAATAGCAGCTCCAGAACAAGTTGTGCCAGTGTAAAAAACCAGAAATGCTGTTCTTTTGTCTGGGAGCTGTTGTTACCTTGCATGGCGCCACTGTATTTACCATCGCCCATCATTTATATGTGAGTTTAATACAGTTATATTTTTCCAAAGAAGTGTTGGTGCTGTGTTCTTTTTGATTGCATTGAATGTGAATAAAATTTAATTTCAGAATATTTTGAGTTCGGGCAAGTCCAGATCAATGTACCAAAGTAAACCTATGATTAGATTATCTAGGCCATGGTGGGGAAAGAAGGGACTACATTTATTTGGCGACAGTGTAATATCCCTGTAAAGCAAATTGTAGTGAATTTCTTGGAATCTGTTAAATGTACAACTTTCAAGGTGGCAGCAACAGTATTTAATAAACAGGAGTCAAAATAAGTTGCTCCATGCACCACTCATACAAGTTTCAAAAATAGTTTTTTTTTTATTTTCAAAAAAGTGCCACCATGCATCACCAACATTTCACTTCAGAGAGTTTTCTCGAAGTGGGTGTGCCATTTTCATATTTCTCTTGTGGTAATATTTTTCTTTCCCCAAATTGAAGTGTTGTTCTTGTGGCTCACTTTGTCTTATTTATTGGTATGTTTCATCAGTATCATTGCATTCCCAATTAAACATGTTCTTCATTTAAACTTTAGGAATGCAGGGTGTCCTTATTTAGATATTATCTGGCACATACAAACATATGATGAAGCCTGCAGAATAAGGCCATTAGGTCTATCTAGTCTGTCATATTGCAGGGTCCTCAGCATAAGCTACTGATCCTGCCCCTCCCTAATCTGCCCTTCCTCCATCTGCCACTTTTTGACCCTTTCTCCCCATAACGCTGTCTCAACCTCTCTTGAAGCTGTCTGCCATTTTCAGTGAACCACCTCCTCCTCCAGGAGCACATTTCAACATGCCACCATATGCCAACAGCCAACATATGTATAGCCTCGAGGAAAGGAGGAGAGAGGGACATGATAGAAACTTTCAAGTACCTCAAGGGAATCAACAAAGTCCAAGAGGGTAGCATCTTTCAAAAAGAGGTGTCAAGAACAAGGGCACCATTTGAAGATAGAGAGGAGAGGCTCAGAGGTAATTAAGAAGTATTTTTCACAGAGAGGGTTGTGGATGCATGGAATGGCCTTCCAGAGGAGGTCATGGAGTCAAAAACAGTGGTGGAATTCAAGCATGCATGGGACAGTCATAAGGCAATTCTAGGGTGGGGGTAGGAAGAAGTAGGCTGCTGGTTAACTAGGATCTGCAGCTTATCCAGTAGGAGAGAAATGGCAGACTGGGTGGACCAAGCGGTCCTTATCTGCCGTCAAATTCTATGTTTCTATGTTTCACCACAATGTCTTTAAGCATTATTGCTTCATCCCTATGCATGGTATCATGCTGCTTCAGCTACTGCAATGATATCTTGTCACAACCGATCATTTACCAGATCACTATCACTTTCCCATTTTGCTTTATGATTGGCATTGTCTACCACGTTATTAATTTGCAATATGAAAAACACCCATGAAATAATGTGTTTACCAACCTTTTGGGTTACTATCAGGTTCTCCAGTAGTGAAGAGTCTAAGGAGTCATACCTTTTAGAGCTGTTCTTATATACAGCAGCTTATTGCCATGAAACTTGAAGCAATGTGAAATTGATAATTCAAACCTTCTCTCAATATTTCAAATATGTTTAAAATATTATTGTCAAAAAGATCCCAATTTTTGTAAGACTGTTTTGATACCAATTTAGGACAACCATATCCCTTGTTGATGGAGGAAAAGTCACATTAAACACAAGGGTGTGTTGTGCAAAATGTTTAATCACCACCTTAGAAGCCTATGTATCCACTTCTATGCATAAACTGCCACCTTAGAAATAGAGATATAATCTTTCTAATAATTATTTGTACCCAACTTGACAAAGAGAAGACATTTTAATGAGATAAATGTATATTTAGACTTTTATGTTTCAAGTCAGGCCATTGGGTTGTCAAGTGCATTAAATCAATACGCTCAGCTTGGTTTGTGTCACTGTTTAATACCATAAGGTATTTGAGATGGCAAGGACTCCTTTAAGTTTAGATTTATATTTTCTATTAATCTTTATTCAAGACATTTGTTTGTCCCATAAAAGGTGCACAATTCTTTTCCCAAACTTTTAAAGAGGCTACTATCTGGCCTGTTCATGGGAGTTTGGAAGAGAAAAAAGCTTTTGTACAGTACAGTAAGACATTCATTTTAATCACAGCAGTCCTACCCATTAACAGTACAGGTAGCTGGTCCCTTCATTCAAGGTCCCAATAGATTTCTGTGAGAGCAACCTCAAAACTGAGAGCACTTTACACAACTTATAGAAACCTTTTGTAATCCTAACTCCAAATACTTTGATAGTGTTCTGTGTTTTTTTTACCATTTAAAGTCTGTAGTCTATTTTCTGATGTTTCAAATGGTTTGTTGGGAGCTCTTACACATTGTTAGTGCTTAAAAGTTTCTATCTGTTTTATACAGTGTGTAGATCTTTTAACTTCTTGTAGTTGAGTGAGGGAAAGAGTTGGTTTTGTGATTTTATTTTTAAATTACAGATCAAGGGAGTGCTCCAAGCCAATTGGAGCATTCCTTTCCTCTGTGTACGAGACACTTATTCTGTGAAGAGTGTCTCAAATGCAGCTTCACTGGACATGGGCACATTCAGGTAAGGTTTTTTTATTTTAAATTAATATATTATTAATCAAGTTAAATTAATGAAATAGTAGTACCACCATGAGACCACTCTTATGGTTGTAAGAGAGGTCTCACAGTTTTAAGGTATCAGAACTGATCACCTTCAGTTCACAGTTCTCATACTCTTAAGAATGCATGTGAGATCACTCGTACTACCATAAGAGTAGTCTCAGGAGTGGTATTAATATACAGAAGAAATGAGTTCCTAGCTGAATGAGAAGTGATATAATGAGGTCTGGCACGACTAATTATGCTGCAATGTGTACTGGCCATGTTGGTTATGCACTGATAATCAGTATGCATATGACTCTTATGAGCCAATAAAATTGCTGGATTTTTGCTGACCCACTGGTGCCAGGACAGAATTGCTGCTTATGATGCCAGTGGCTCATGTTCAGGGCCCATTGCCAGAGGGCCAGTGGAAGTAGTTGGATTAAGTATCCCAAAAAATACTCTCCTCCTCCAGAGAGGAAAGTTTGTTGGCTTTACTGGCCAACCACCACAGGGCTGACCAAAGGTGGAAGTGCAGCTGAAGATAACAGATTAGGGGGATGCTGAGGCTTGCATATACTTTGGGATTCATTGGGTAATGATAGCTACAAAATAGGGCAGATGCCATGGGTCTGAGTACCCTTATCTGCTATCAACTTCTGTTTCTATGTTTCTATGAGGCCAGATGTTGGATTCCAAGGGAAGGGAAGAAATGGACAAAAAAAATCACAACATGTACAAGAGAGTACTAGGGTACTCTCAGGCTCCAGGCCTTTGATATTATGACTCAACCAATTGTCTCCTGTGGGTAATACTGATCAGAAGATCCCACCATGGGATATAAGAGAAGCAGCGGGTAAGGTAGTGTCTGGGATTGGAGGTTGTCCAATGGTAAAAGGGGGTAGAGTTGATAAAGAAAAGGCATAAACATATAATTTTTAAACATTCTGGATTTTGATTCTGGTGTAAAAACAATATGTCATTAAATCAACTACAATGTAATAAAATATTATTTTAGCTTTGATATGTTCTAGCCTTCTATTATAAATCCATACCTTTGCTGGTAAAAATGAACTAGGATGCTGCTTTTATTATTTTGTTTGTTTTTCTGATCTGAACTGTAATAATAACTTGGTGAGCCATACATTTTCAGTTTGTTCCTGTTCTCTAACTCTTTGGCCATCTGGTCAATCAGTGCTACAGAAATCACACTTGAAGAAAAGTCTACTCAAGCAAGAACTGATCTTATATGCAAGAACACTGGAAAACTGTTGCCACAATATAACCACAGAATCCTCAATTTTCACCATTCTCCACAAAAGTGTATTTCTGCAATTGCCAGCATTGATTGATTTTATGTAATTCATTGCAAAAAAAAAACTTCTTTAATGCACCAGTTAGGGTTAAAGCAACAAATGTAGGGAAATGTGGTGTTAGTTTTATTTTATTTATTTAATTAAATTACCAGGAAGGTAGACTGGGTCAAAAACCTGTTTTCAGCCACACCTGGGAAGGAAAAGATGATAGGAATACAAACTTTCTTATACATAAATTAATTAAAATGTAATAAAATGTACAATATACAAATAGTCTCAACATTGACATACAGTATTTACAGTACACAATTTGATCTACATATAGATCTTACAGTATTGATCTACTATCCTCAAGTAATACCACAGCAGCAAACTGACTGAAACTCAAATGGTTCCTCACACTAGTTTAAAATATGTTTTATTTGTGTTCACCTGTATTCTCATTTTTATTAAATCATTTAATAATTTTGTACCATAATTGGTCATTGAACATCCTGCAATTTTGTGTTGGTCCTATTTTCTTGAAAATGTTTTGTTGCTGCTCATCGTGAGCTTATTTCATTGTTTCATTTGAATTTGTCATACAGTACTACTGGCATTTCTAATCTCAAAATTTATGCACAAATATCAGTGTTGTATTTAATATTCTTTGGCTAGGCGCATAATCCTAAAATGTTGGCATGATTTACAATGATGTTCCTGGTTTCCACAGCTGGTTACAAATCTTATAATGTTATTAAACATAACTATGTATTTGTGTAACATTGCTTCTGTGCATCTAATAATAATATTGAGTTGTACTCTAATGCTGGTAATAACACTTGATGTGCTATTTTTTTTTTAGCTTGGGCAGACAAACTGTTTTATTTCTATACCGATATCCCAATTTACTATTTGTTTTCTTGGTCACTTTTCTAATGTGGTCATTTAAAATATAAAATATAATGTGCTATCAAGTAGCAATCCCAGATAATTTAAGGTTAACACCCTTCCAAACTTACATAATGTCTCCCAACTATCTTTATTGTATTTTCTTTTAACCTTTGCCTTGTTCCAAAGACTATATTCTTAGTGTTCTTCTCATTTAGCAGTTTCTTATTTTTGCAAACCAGTCTTGTAAGGCCCAATATACTGGCTGTATTTTTTCTTCTAGGTCTGCGCCTGTTTTTCCTGTGCAATGTAGCACTGTATTGTCCACATTCATTATGATAGACATTTCATTGCAGATGTTAGGCAAATCACTTATAAATATTGAAAACTGGAGTGGACCCAGAACTGAGCCCTGTGGCACTCCAGTGTGAATTTCTCTGATAGTAGATCACACAGATCCAATTCTAACCAACTGTTTTCTATTTGTTAAATACTGCCTAAACCATTCGAACGTATAGTCATCTACTCCCATCAACTTAAGTTTATGGCTCAGAATAGGGTAGTCCACCAAGGAGAAGGCCTTGGTCAGGTAGACAAAGACTCCTCCAATAAGCAACCTTTGGTCCATACCGTCATATATGTCACTTGTCAACCTGACCAAGGCTATTGACATGCTGTACCTCCCCCCGAATCCATACTGATCCTGTGCTAAAAGTTTGTTTTTTTCCAAATATGCCAACAGTTGTCAAAAAAACACTCTTTCTAATATACAGGCAATACTGATATTGGTCTATAATTAGTGACCAGTTGTTTATCACCTACTTTGTATATTGGTGTAATGATCACTGTTTTCCATTGGTCTGGCATTACATTTGAGCATAATGACAAATTAAATTAAAAAGTTACCAGTTTGGACAATTTGTCTGTAGCCAATGTCAGCAATCTAGGTGGTGACTCATCTACACCTGTGTTATATTTTTAGGGTTTCCAACAGCCTGAAAGTGGGCCCCAGGTGATAAACTGGGTCAGAAACTGGTTGAGTGACAGGACACAGAGGGTGGTGGTAAATGGTGTTCAGTCCAATGAGAGAAGTGTGACCAGCAGAGTGCCACAGGGATGCATTGGCCACTCCTCTTTAATGTCTTCATAAGTGACATTGCAGAGGGGCTGGAGGAGAAGATATGCCTCTTTGTAGATGACACTAAGATCTGCAACAGGGTCGACACTCCAGGGGGGATGGAAAAACACCTAAACATGCTTGAGGAGTGGTTGAGAGTGTGGAAACTAAGATTCAATGCAAAGAAGTTCAATGGAAGGTTTGGACTGCAGCCAGGGAAACACAGTGCCTGGTCAAAATAAAATGGCATGAGGGACCGGCACTTGCAACAAAGGTACACAGTTATAGTGTTGCTCCTGAAAGACTGCTAATGCTTCCTGGTAATGTGCAAAATACTTTATTTTGTGCACAAAGCATAAGGTGCAAAAGATGTTTTCAATAAAACCATACAAAGCACTCATAGTTCACAGTTCCAAAGGATAGCAAAAAATAGGTGAGCAAACAATAGCAAACATGTCGGGTGATGTTAGGGGGTGTGCCGTTGCCTCTTGATGCAACTAAGAACTTTGCACCAGCCTCCCCTAGGCTTGTTTGGTTTTATGGATTTTGAGGACTTTATGGACTGCCTATTTTTTGCAATCCTTTGGAATTGTGAACTGTAAGTGCTTTGTAGGCTTTTATTGAAAACACCTTTTGCACCTTATGCTTTTTGCACAAAATAAAGTATTTTGCACATTACCAAGAAGCATTAGCAGTCTTTTTGGAGCAACACTATAATTGTGTACCTTTGTTGCAAGTGCCAGTTCCCTTCTGCTTCTGAATGCAATGAAGTACAAAATCATGCATTTGGGGCACAGAAATCCAAAGGAGGATTACAAGATGGGGGAGAGGTACAGATGGCCACCAATCAAGAAAGGGACCTGGGGGTAATCATATCTGATGACCTAAAGGTAAACAAACAATGTGAGAAGGCTGTGGGGAGAGCCAGTGGGATGATAAGGTACATAGGGAGAGGTACTACCAGTAGTAAAATGGAGGTGGTTATGCCACTGTACAGATCATTAGTAAGACCTCATCATAGTAATAGTAGTAGTAGTATTGGTAGATTTTATTTATTTGGGGTGCTCTTCCCTGAAGGCTCAGGGTGCCCTCACAATAAGACTTACAAATACATACAGATATAAACAATAGAACAGGAATAGTGAATACAATTATATACATATAAAATCCCAAAACACAGTTAAAAAACAACTGAACCCATTCACAATCTTAATCAACCCCCTCAGACTTCAAAAGCTTGTACAAACAAGAATGTTTTCAGTAGGCATTTAAATATTTCAGTTGATGGTGCCTTCCGGAGGTGTCCCGGCAAAGAATTCCATAAAGCCAGGGCAGAAACCTCAAATGCCTGGTCTCCAGAGCTCTTCAGCCTCACTCTGGGGATCTCCAGGAGAGCACCGGTAGCTGATCTGAGGGGGAAGAGATGGGACATCAAGATGCAGGATATCCTTCAGGTAGCCTGGATCCAAACCATGTAGGGCATGATAGGTCAAAAGACCTACCTTGAAGGTGATGCACCAACCCACCAGCAGCCAGTGCAGTTCATGCAGCACTGGGGTGATATGAATGACTCTGGAGTGACCAGTCAACACCCGTGCTGCTGCATTCTGCAGTAGCTGCAGGCACCGCAATGCATCACCTATGACCCAAGGTAGAGGGTGTTACAGTAGCCAAGTCTCAAGGTCACAAAAAAAGCATGAACCAGTGTGGCCAGGTCTTCAAGTGGGACAAAGGGTTTGATCAGGGCAATGTTCCAGAGATGACAGAATCCAGACTGGACAACTGCCGACACCTGAGCATCAAATGTCAGCTCGCTGTCAAATACAATGGCCAGATTCTTCACCTTTGATGAACCCTCCAGTTCTGTCAGGCCTATAAAAAAGGCCTAACCTGTCACTAGAGGTTCCAAGCCCAACCCTCTGACCCAGTTCTACCACCAGTACCCCAGTTTTCCCAGGGTTCAGTCCCAGCCAGTTCAATGTCATCCAGGCACAGATCTCAGCCACACATTTATTTAGCAGATCGACAGTGTCAGGTCTACCAGGTGTGAAAGACAGATAGAGTTAGTGTTAGGGTTGACAACCCCAAGGTGCACCCCATGCCTCATTTGTGAAGATGCCGAACAGGTCAAACTGTAATGTTTTTCTTCTTGCTGTCTACAGGTTGGGTTGGGGTGTTAAGGTTGGAAACCCTAACACCACTTTTCCCTGCTTTTGCCACTGTAACCCTAACTGGTACTCTAAGTTGTTTGCAATTAATTTCCTTACTTTCTGAGATAATATAATGGTATCCTCATTTGACTGTGGGGGGCACAGGGATCTCTGGGCCCTGCACTTGCATCTCTCCATAGATGCATACATCTATGCTGGTGTGGAAGCACAGGAACTGGAGGGCCTTGTGCTTCCATTTCTGCAAAATCAGCAATTTATTTGCTTCCTTGCATAGCTTGTTAAAGTTCCAGTGTTATGCTATTATAATTCTGATTTTTTTTTATATGGCCACTATATTTTCAGGGGGTATGTGTTATTCTTGTTGTAGTCATTAAGGCCTTTGTTTTGCTATATAGATTGTCCCTTAAGTCCAAATATTGAGGGAGTGATGGCTTATTAAATTCAAATGTGGTAAAAAACTAAGTCCAAAATGTTTTTTCATGTGAGGAATCATATGAACAAAAAGCATGCAAAAGGATCCCTTCATATGAAAAAGAATCAGAAAAGAAACTAAGTCCAACATCTTTTTTCATGTAAGCGAATCATTTCTCATATGAGCAAAAAAAGCATACAAAAAAGAATGCCTTCATACAAGAAAAGAACTGGAAGAGAAACTAGGTCAAACATCTTTTTTGTGTGCTGGAATCCTATTTTGTATGAATGAAAAAACATATGAAAAAGGATCCCTTCATATGAGAAAAGAATCGGAACAGAAACTACGTCTAAAATCTTTCTTCATGTGAGGGAATCCTTTTTCATATGTAAGAAGGAAAAGTATAAAAAAAGGATCCCTTCATACAAAAAAAAATGTTCAAAATGTTTTTTTGTATGAAGGCATTCTTTTTCATATAAACAAAAACAACATACAAAAAAGGATCCCTTCATATGAAAAAAGAATGTGGACTTAGTTTCTCTTTCTGACTCTTTTTTCATATGAAGGAATCCTTTTTCATATGAATGAAAAAAGCATACCAAAAAGGATCCCTTCATATAAAAAAAAGAATCAAAAGAAAACTAAATCCAAATTATTTTTTCGGCTCATAAAAAAAGTATTTTTAAATGTAAAAAAAAAAAATACATTTCTGGATCATTTTCACAAACTGCAGAATTCACCTAACGGGTCCTGATAAGCAAGATACATGGGTTGATGTCTCTACAGGATGTCATTTTATGGGTTTTGAATTTTGTTTAAACAAACAGAAACAATATGGCAGTCATACAAAAAGTTTTTGTCCTCATGAGAAAAGGATTACCCCATATGAGAAAGGAAAACATTCTTTTTTCATTCAAGCAGCTATCTAAAAGACTGTACTGAGCATGCTCAGAACTGAAATTTCAAAATGTAATAATTTCAGAAAGGATTAATATTTTTTTATCAACCCAGTGAAAGCCATATCTGTGGATCAAGCCCTTTCTACCCTGAAAATTTCAGACCAAAATTCCAAAATGTCTGGGCACTCGGCGATAACAAAAGAAAGTAAAAAAACACAGATTTTTTTCACTTTTTTTTTGCTATCCAGATCTCAGAATCTGCACATTCGACCAGAATGAAACTTGGCATGTCAATAGATCCCCCCCCCCCCCAAGTCTGTACCTATAAAAATTTCTTGCATATCCATTGAAGGGTTGTGAAGTTCTTAAACTGAAAATTTGGGGGTTTAACATAGAACACCCTGCTCAACCCTAATTATAGTGGTGCTACCATGCCACTATAATAAATTAATGAAAAACTATGAAGTATTTCAAGGAAAGAATTGTAAACATGTTGTTAGATTAACATGCGTACATATGCTTGGCTAAAACAATGCCACATGTGATGACAGGGAAAGGATTTCTGTAATGTTCCTGCATATGATGTGTTCCCTGGTATGGTTTCAAATTCATCTGTCCAAACACACAGAATGTAGCAGTACATAAATCCATATTTAGGTTATTTGCACCAATTTTCATAGTACCATTTTACTGCAAGTTCAGTTGTCTCAATAATCAAAAGATTTCTGCACTAAAATGCCATCAGTGCAAACTGGAGTGAGTTCTTTTAAACAAGCATTAATTTGTCTGTATTAGAATGCCAAAACATTGGCAGCCCATGGTCTCTCAGCAATGCTGTACCTGATTTTGTTCTGCAGTCATTATGGTTCTCCGTGATGGATTTCTACTAATATCTTCTGATGCAGCAGACAAGGGTTCTCAACATCCTGAGGGGGGAAATCAGGAAATGGCTACCCCTTCTCCTCATATTCAGTTCTTGCCTCTCCCCCTCTCTTCTCCACCTACCCTTCTGGGTCACCAGTGTGCACAACCCTAACCCCATCCTTTTTACTCCAACAGCACTCGCGTACTACCTCGAGCCTGCTCCTGGTACACTCATGCACTATAAACGGTTCTATCGCATTATTACTGTTTTGTAAATTCATATGTTCTTTTGTATGATTTTGGACATGTATTGTAATTTACCAATGTTTCACTACTGTTTATTGTACAATACCTTGTCTTCCAGCTGTTGCACAATCTTACAATGTTGTACTGTTTGTACTACCCACATACTATTGTAACTGATCATCCTTCACAACCCTATGTAACCCCTCCCCCCCAGGTCACACCGTGAGATGAGCAACTTGTTGTTCAGTGTGCCTTCCTGGTGAAATATTTAAATAAAAAAATAAATAAAAACAATATTGAATCAAGCATTGCCCGCCTCCATGTGACAACCTGACACCTGGGGCTCTATATTCAAAACTTTGCCCTGGGGCTAAATTAGCACTGCCCAGCATGGTAAAATAGCCCAGAACCAATAGCCCGCTATATTCAAAGGGATAGCACTGGTGCTAAATCTGCTAAATATAGCATGCTAAGGAACCTGGGCAAACTGGGCTGGGAGTGCAGTGCAACAATAGCCTGGGAACAAGACAGCTCTGAATATAACAACCAGGAAGTGCAAACCACAACAGCAACCCAGTTCACAGTGACTGGAAGGACTGTAGAGGTGAAATATGTGGCCAATGTGTGTGCCAGCAAAGAAGTGGAGTCAGTAGAGCTACAAGCATCAGTGCATGTGAATGTAAAGTGTGCAGAAATGAAAATGATTCTGTAATGTTTGCATGGTGCATATACGCTATGCAGTCTTGGCGCGGCACTAAGCCATTTGCCTGGTGCATATATTTGCCCATGGCAAAAATCTGCTATATTAAAAGTGACATGCAAATGAGCCTACTTAGGCAGGCAGTGAGCAAATATCCAGATTAGCATCTCATTATGCCCTGATTTGCATGCAGTTTGTCCAGCGCTATTGCAGGGTTCCACAGCTCCACCTGTAGGTCAGTCTGGAAGTATAGGGGCTGGCTGGGTCTGCCCATATCTCCACCTGTAGGTCAGTCAGGAGGAGCATGGTGGTAGCTGCAGGCTACGTATGTACAGAACTGCATAGAATAATGTGCTCCAGGGGACTGCATAGCACAGGCACTGGTGGTGGTGCTGGATGCAATAGTCCAACTGGAGGTCCTGCCATACAGTGCACAGCAGACAGTACAGTGACACGAGGGCCAGTGGTGTGTGGGGCACAGCACTGGCTATGGTGTAGTGGGCAGCATTGACTGCAGCACTGTACACAGTGACAGCCCCATCTTACAGGTGTGCACCGATGGTGGATAGTACTGTACTGCTGTTGTGCGACTCACAGATGCTGCAATACTGGCATGGAATGCTCACAGTGACATATACATTGCTGGCCAGGGGTGTCAGCAGACATACGCACCATACTCAGCAGAGTACAGTGCAAACATCAGGCAGGGGCAACAAACAGAGGGAAGTAGGGACATTATGAGTCACACTGTGTCCATGTTGCACTGAGCCCTTTTGCCTTTGTTGTTCACTACGGGGCACTGATGTCACCAGCCAAATACACAAACATGAACAACGTACCAGGCAGGTGGAAGAACAAAGGAAGGAGGATTATAGGAAGAAACCAATTACTGGAACTCAGACATGGCAAACAGAGGGGGGCCTATTGTTGGTGTGGCAGCACATATTTTGGCTTATGTTTACATAATGGGGGGGCAACAGTGCAGCTGTTTTGAATACATGTTTAATATTCCTAGCTACACCCCTATTGCTGGATGTGTGTGCTGTGGTGTCTGTACAGCTGTGTGGTGTGTGGCTGGGGGGGCTGTTATCATTGGCACACAGGTGTTGGGGTATTCCCAGCATTGGACCATTTGCACTGCAAGGCTTGTCCCAGCCATGTGGTACAACCCAGTATGTGGTGCAGAGTGGTCACCTCTACATCCCCCATGCCCCCAGTGCTGCATGTGTGTGCTGGCATCAATTGGTGTCCACAGAAGGGTGATCTGCAGGTGTGTACTGTATGGCCACACTGCCATGGTGTCCACTGGGGGCCAGGTCACCACTTACTGCCTGGCATGGTTGGGACTGGTGGCAGATGATAGCATCATAGTGATGCCATCAGTGGGCAGCATGTTTCCTCTATGTCTGGCTTATTTCTATGTGTCATACTTACTGGTTAGGGTCACGAAAAGCTGCACAAACATCATGCAAAGCCACAAAATCATGCAAAGCTGGTTTGCCCAGAGTTTAGACAACCTTTTCTGGGCGGTAATTTGCACCATGCAAAGTGTTAGCTTAAGTCATGCAAAACCACTTTGCATGGTGCTATTTGCTGAATATAGCATTGCACTGACATGCCCCTCAGTTTGTCCCTTGCATACATTATCATTTTGCCCGATGCTAATGCGATTTGGTATGCACTATTTGATCTTTTGAATATAGCAGATCAGCGCTAACATGGCACTAAACCTGCACAAACGGTTTGCACCAGCACAAAGTTTTGAATATAGATCCCAGCTTTTGTAATACATTTTAAATGTATTAGCTCAGTTTAAAATATGAATATATTTTAAAGTGCATTGTTATATCTTTAAACATACATATTTTTGATATATACAGTAGAGCTGAGGCAGAAATTCTTGACCATTCACCTTTACACAGTTCATGAACTGTGTGTAACAGCATCCATGTTTCTGGATACGACGCTAAGCTTCATGTAAAACAATTTAAATACCAAGACCTTATGGTTCAAAAGTTATCATTTTCAAAATAAATTATATTTAGAAAGGGCTGACATTAGAAATAGTAGAGCTAGGAACTTAATTTGTAGAATGGAAGCTTGAGTCTGGTTGATATGGATAAGTCACATTGATCCAGTCTACATTTGTCAATACATGTACTTTGAACTATAATGTTATGGTTCAAATTGCAGTGATGTATATTGATGGGCTTTGACATGAACTGACATTTACTTACATGAAAATTGTATCGACAGGACATGGCCATGTTAACTTGACTGCAAGTTTTCATTATAAAAAATAGATTCCTAGTCCAAACAGTTTCAAAGCTAGCCTTTTCAAAGAGGCAATATTTAGAAAGGGCTAACTTTGGAACCATTAGCGCTTAGTGATTTATTTTATTGTAACTAAAAACCTGAGTTGGATGGACATGGCTATGGCATGTTAATACAGTGTTCATGCACTGATACACTTTATATCAATATATAGGCGTTATCTTGATAACGACAGTGCCACTTTATATACTGTAGCTTATTTCATTTGAGCCATAAATGCTCTATGCACCATTGGGAAGGTCTGTCTCACCAAAAGTGCATAGCACAAGCTTCTGCCATTCATGATTACAGTAATATTGGCTTTTAAAGTTTTGTCAATGTAAAAACAATGCATCAATTCATGCATTGTACTGATGAACCAAGTAAAGTGAGGTACTAATAGAATACATTGATGTAAGCATCTATTACACTATTAATTTTAACATTTTCTGGTTTGACTCATATACATGAAAAGTATTAATGAAATACACTTGGATATAATAAAGTATTTCCAAACTGGAATTCCTCATACAGAAAGTAAGGGCTGCCCTGTAAACCTGGTACTCATGTTAAAAATTAATACAAACACTTATAGATGAACACTACACTCACAGCTATCATCAGAAATTGTC
Organism: Neoceratodus forsteri; assembly: GCA_016271365.2. NCBI lineage: Eukaryota > Metazoa > Chordata > Ceratodontiformes > Ceratodontidae > Neoceratodus > Neoceratodus forsteri. The sequence goes on from CM028130.1 coordinate 358,126,695, forward strand.
TACACCACAGCTTGAGTATTGGAACAAACTTATTTTTATTTCATGTAAAATATAAAGGTGATACCAGAAGAGTATTTCCCTTCAGAATGCACATTAGAGTAAAAGTAATGATATTTATGCACTGTGGTCTTCTGGCATCACCATAGTATTTTGCACAAAATAAACAAAATTATGTACCAACACTCAAGCTGCTGAGTGAAAATATCTGGTAATAGCGTGACTGTAATTATTTCAAAGTGGTCTAATCCCACTACATAATAGCTTAGTTTTCAGTTTTGTGATTCAAAATTGTCCTATGCTTTTGCATGCTTCTCCTGCATCGAAAGGTAATAATGGAGCATTTCATGCTGTTTGATAAATGTAATACTCTTCAGTAATTATATTTACATCATGCATTATGTAGTGGTGTCACATCACATAAATGAAAATGGTTTTTGGTGAGCCTTTAAACATTTTACATTTAGAAATTGACCACAGATATTGCCTCTGACCTGTTTAAATGTTTATTGTCTATAGACTATTAAAGAAACTATAAGAAATATAAATTATTCACTGTATATATAAGTAACGGTATGTGAGATTGAATTTTCAGATTTTTAGAAGATATAAATGGATAACAACAGACTGTGTGCTCATAAGGAAACATATGTACACCTCTAGTAATTGTTAATCATGTGGCATAACTGAATATCTTTGCCCAAAAAGAGCATGCTCTCCATACAATGTCACATATACAAACATGTTTTCACACTTATAAAATGGATACTAGCATAATTTTTAATCTGGAATTCTTTTTTAGCTTTACAAATGGTTGTCCATATGGAAATTACATGGGAAACCTTTCTTCCTAAAGAAAGTAGTCTCTGACATTTCTGGAAGAAAGTGTGCCAACCTGTATTGCTTTTTTTGTCCGTCTGGTCCTTTTTTTTTTTGTTCGACTGTTCTATTTTTTTTTTTAAGAAAAAAGTATGTGTCTGTTTGTAATCACCCTTCTTTCCACTTCCCACAACTTCCATAAAGGTCTCAACCCCTAACCTTAGAAAGTATAATGCTGGTGCCAAAATTATAGCTGATCCCCACCCAGCCACCCAGCTACTGAAAAGCACTCCCTCTTTGCCTTCATTTTTTATTTTTTTAGAATCACTGTTGCTGACTCATACATCTTTTATTCAGGGTATGTAGCTCAGTGAAGTGAGAAAAATGTACATGCAACTATTTCCAAAGTAATACTATTGCACACAGGTTTTTTTTAGCTCACTGGGCCACAAACCTGCAGCAAAATATGTTTTAGTCAGCAACAGTGATTTTAAAGAATATAAAGTTACAGGGGAAAAGGAAGGTTTTTTTGCAGCATGGTGGCTGACATGCATATAATCTACTATGTGTTTTGGTACTGTAGCAGCAGTGGACCTTGTAGGGCTAGGGAGGGAGATGGGGGATAGTAGACAGATCTTTTTAATGGCAGCACAACTGAAGATGAAGGTTTGGCAGCAGCTGGTCAGGGTGGACACAATATTTTGTGTTTATGCTGAGAATAATTGACTGCCGAGCTTAGATTTCTTTTTTTTCTTCTGTTGGAAGTGTAAGGATTCCATGCTAGCAATGAGGTCTGCATGCACTTAGGGCCTTATGAATTAATGGTATCCCAGCTGTATGAGCTTTTATGTGGTGTACAGGGCCAGGATATCAACATTCTGGTTGTCTGATGGACACCCTTGGATGCACTGCTGACACCCATCTGCTCTGCACCTCTGCCTCAGACCAGTCACAGTAATCCCACAGTATGCCACTGGTCTTGCTGGGGGCAGGAAGTGAGCATGCCCAGGGGCTAATAGAAACATAGAAGTTTTGACGGCAGATAAGGACCGCAAGGCCCATCCAGTCTGCCCATTTCTTTTCTACCTTATAAATGTGCCATCGGCCTTTGCTCTGTCAGTGGACCTATCTATTCATAGTCATTTGTATTGCTCCCTTATGCCTATCCCATGCCTGTTTGAAGCCCTGCACTGTATTCATAGCCACCACTTCTTGCTGTAAGCTATTCCATGCATCTACCCTTTTCTGTGAAAAGAATTTCCTCACATCTCCCTTAATCGCCTCCCTCTAATCTCATGCTGTGTCCTCTTGTCCTGCAATTTTTCTTATATTTAAAACATGTTAGACTCTTTCACCTTGTTTATGCCCTTAAGGTGTTTTAAATGTCTCGATCATATCACCTCTCTCCTCCTTTGCTCAAGGGTATACATATTGAGCTCCGTTAATCTGTCCTCATATGTCTTCTGATGCAGTCCTGCACCATTTGGTGCCCTTCTCTGGACTGCCTCAATTTGGTTAATGTCCTTGTGAAGGTGTGGCCTCCAATACTGCATAGTACTCCAGATGGGGCCTAACCAATGTCTTGTATACAGAGGGATTATTACCTCCCTCTTACGACTTGTGATACCCCTACTAATACACCTCTAACACCCCCTAGCCTTACCTACTGCTTTAGAGGTCTGCTTGGATGATTTTAGGTCATCAGTGATGATGATGCCCAAGTCTCTTTCTTCCTTTGTTGACTGTAAGCAACTCCCCTCCAGCCTATAAGTGGCTTCAGGGTTTCTCTTCCCTATGTGCATGATTTTGCACTTCTTTGCATTAAATCCAGTTGCCACTCTTCTGACCATTTTGCTAGTTTGTCAGATCTCTTCTCATTCTGCCCACCCATCTGGATCATCTACTTTGTTGCAGATCTTGTCATCTGCAAACAGACAAGCCTTCCCTCTAGTCCATCTGTTGAGGTCACTAATGAAGATGTTGAATGGGACTGGCCCAGGACTGATCCTGAGCACACTTGTGACTTGCATCTCTTCTGACTGTATACCATTTACCACCACTCTCTGTTTTTCTGCCAGTCCAGCCAGTTTGCCCACCCAGTTGACCAACTTCTGACCCACGAGCCTACCTAGCTTATTTATCAATCTTCTATGTGGAACAGTGTCAAAAGCTTTGCTACAAGAAGTCAAGGTAGAAGCGACATCAACTGCTCCCCTTGGTCCACCACTCTGGTTACCCAGTCAAAGAAATCTATGAGATTGGTTGCCAGGACCTTCCTTTGTAAACCCATGCTGTCTTGGATCCTGTGCCCCTATATGAGTTCCAGGTGTTGCACCTATCCTTTCCTTAAGGGTGCCTCCATAATCTTGCCCACTACTGAGTAAGACTGACTGGTCTCTGGTTCCCTGCCTCCTCCCTGCTACCACTCTTGTGGAGCGGGATCACATGAGCCCTTCTCCACTCTTCTGGGACCTCTCCTGTGCTCAGAGACTCACTAAACAATTCTGCTAATGGCTCTGCCTAGTTCCTCCTTCAGCTCTTAAATACCCTGGGATGTATGCCATCAGGTCCCATTGCCTTATCCACCCGACAAGCATTAGCTCTTGTAGGACCCTCTTTTGTGAAGCGAGAGTGCTCGCTCCCTCCCCTGTGTCCATGATGCTGAGCTGTGGGCCCTGCTCCACCTTCTCTTCAGTAACATGAGCAAAGTATCTATTGGATAGATGCCTTTGTGGTCCTCCTCCTCACATGCTCCCTTTTCCATTGCTTAGCAATACCTCTCTGGACTTTCTCCTTTCACTAATGTATCTATAGAAAGTCTTGTCTGCCTTCTTTTACTGTTCGTAAGCAGTGTTTCCTCAGTTTGGGACTTTGGCTCGCCTGCATTGCCTTACCTGCTTCCCCTTAGGGCAGTTTGGTATGCCTCCCATTCTTCATCCCGCTGTGTTCTGGATATTTTCAAGGCCAGCCTGGCTCTGGACCTTTCTGCTACTGTATTGAGAACCAAAGTGGTTTCCTCTTCTTTGTACTTCCTTTTCTGTCTAACACAATGGGATGTTGCTTCAAGTATTGTATCCTTAATGCTTGCCCACTTTGCCTGTACCTCCTCACCTGTGTTTTTGCCAGGCTTTAACTTGTTGGCCATCTTGCTCAAGTCAGCTTCTGAAGTCCCATATTTTGCCTTGGAATGGGATGATTTAGATGTAGTAGCCAAATTGAACCATACTCATGTTATGGTCACTGACCCTGTGGTGACCTTCTACCTGGAGATCTGTGATCCTTCTTGTTAGTCAGTACTAGATCTAGGATAGCCCTGTCTCTGTGGGTTGCTGTACCAGTTGTTTGAGGCCCTCCTCGCAGGGAATCCACTATGAGTCTAGTTCTTGGCAGATGTTCCTGCTGGTATTGACCAATCTATATCTGGCATGTTTGAAGTCTCCCCGTTATCAGAACCTCCCTTAGCTGTCAGTGTTTGTATATTCTAACAGTAATGTGTCTATGTCCTCCCTCTGGTCCTGGGCCTGTAGACAACCCCAGTTCTTATGGCTGTCCCATTTCCTGTTTCTGTGGTGACCCACAGTTCTTCTGGCTCCTTATGTGTATTCTGGAATTTCTGTAGCTTGATATTTTCATTAACATACAGGGCCACTCCTCCCCTTTTGCACCTCGTCTCTTCTGGACAATACAGGCAGTACTGAAGTCTCCTAAGTGTGGTTACTGGTAAACCACGTCTCACTAATTGCTACTATGTCCAGTTTAGCCTCTGACATTATTGCCTGCAGGTCTGGGATCTTATTTCCCAGGCTGTGAGCATTTGTGTACATGATTTTCCATTGGCCAGATTTTGTGTGTTAGTTGTTGGGTGAAGTTTGGCATTACCCTGTGCATCGTATGGGGAGACAAACCTTTTTCTTACCTGGTGATGCAAATGAATGGCAAACACTTTGAATTCCTGTTTGACCACTAGCTGAGGGGAGGGTGTTCTTCCATTCGACGATGGGGTGCTGCACCCCTCTCCCATTTGCTAGTTTAAATATTCTGCAAAGACGCCAAACTTCTGCCCCAATGCACTGACTCTCTTTAGTCAGATGCAGTCCATCAAATTTAAGAACTTGCCTCCCAGAACTGTTGCCAGTTCCCTACAAATCTGTGTCTTTTTCCTGGCACCAGTCCTTGAGCCACGTGTTTAGCTCCTCTATCTCTCCTTTCTGACCTTCCGTCCATCTGTTCTCTTCTCCCAGACTGGCAGGATCTGTGAGAAGGAGATGCCGGATTTAAATAGATGATAGTTGTTCACCCAGCTAGCATGTGTGTTCCTTGGTTCCATAACTGACCGGGTTGGCGTAGATCATTAGTCCCTTATGTGTACTAGGACATCAATGTTTTCTCCTGTTTGTGAACAATTTTAGCACGCGTCAGTGTCTCTCCATGCTGATGTACCTGGGAGACATCTGACCATCACCCCTGGCTGAGATGGGTATCAACTCCCGAATCATGGAGTCTCCTATGATCAGAGTTTTTGGATTTCTTTGTGCTTGTTTAGTTTTGTTCCTGATTTGGGTGAGTATTGTTGTGTTAGCTCCTGTGCCGCAGTGTCCTGCTTTCAGTGTCTTCTGCCTCTTTTATTTGATTTCAGAGATAGAGGCATACCTGTTTGTAGCGTTATATGGTTTTGGAGGTAATGTGTTGAGAGCAGAGAGTGATGGGCACCTGATTTGCTCCTCCTAACCACCTGCCAACCTCCTGGACCAACTACCCTCTGCGGTCGAGGTTTTCTGTTGGATGCTGGGGAAATGCGGGTGGTTCTTATAATGTATTTCCTCTTCAATATGAAATTTGAGGCGTGCAATCTCTGCCCATGCTGCCGGGCTGAGACAGAAGATCTCAAAGGCCCAGCATGTAGGACAGTGTCCTAAATCCTGTAAGACTGTCCTTCTGAAAATTGTTCCACAGTACCTGCAGTTAATGAAATCCATTCCAAATAAGTTGCTGGGTTTGTAACCTAGTCAGAGTAGTTAGAAGGAAAAAAAAGGAAAAAATGCAAGTAATGGTTTAATTGTGCTTTGTTTAACTTGTTATAACAAGTTAAATTACTAGTGCCCTGTAAATGAGATCACTTTGTGGAGGCCCCACTGATCCGCCCCTTCCTGCTCTGCCACAGGAAATGTCACAACTGTGGTACCCTATAAAAGGAGTGTAGCGGGGTGGTTGGGGATGGGGTGGCTGGGCCCTTCCCCTGCCTAAAAAGAAGAACCACGGACGAAAAGAACAAGGAGGTAAGAAGAAACAATCAGTCAACAACAAATGGAGTAACCCTGAAAGCTTATCCTAATGTTAGATAAAACTGTAAAACCTGTAAAGCACCACCTGTAATAATTTCAGAGAAGATATACCCTGTAGAAACACTTTGCTCCAGAGAAAATAAAGCAGTAACAGAAGATATACCTTGCAAAGACAATTTGAATCAGAAGATTACAGCAGTAATCTGTTAGACACACCTGTAGGCACACCTTGTAATAATGCAGAAGAAGGTATACCAGCAACAACAATTTGAATCAGAGAAAAATAAAGCAATGAAATGTTAGCCACAAACAGTAGCAATCCTGTGAGTAAAAAATCAAAACACCACCACACAGTAAATCTGCTTAGCCAAACTAAGTCTTAATCCTTCTCCCTTGCTCTGGTAAGTTTCTCTACTCTGCCTTTCAAGCAGTCTTAGAAGGAAAATAGGTGAAGCTAGGTGCCTTGGCCAGCAAACCAAGTCTTCTACCTACAAGATATCAACTAACCTGACTTTTAACCCTTCTTCTGTTGAAATTACTGACAGTTTGCTAGCTCCACTCCCACATACACACCTAATCCTTTGGAAGAGCTGTGAGGAAAAGCAATTAGCTCCTTCAATGTGAGAAGGAGACTGAAACACCTCTGAGACAACAAACCTTTTCAACAAACAAGAATAAAATAAAACACAGTGTCAAACAGTAATTTTGCTTAGCCCAATGATAAAAAGTCACAAAAATGTAAGCTCCACCTGTAATACAGTAATTTCAGAGAAGATATACCCTGTAAGAAACACTTTGCTCCAGAGAAAAATAAAGCAGTAACAGAAGATATACCTTGCAAAAGACAATTTGAATCAGAAGATTACAGCAGTAATCTTGTTAGCACACACTGTAGGCACACCTTGTAATAATGCAGAAGAAGGTATACCAGCAACAACAATTTGAATCAGAGAAAAATAAAGCAATGAAATGTTAGCCACAAACAGTAGCAATCCCTGTGAGTAAAAAATCAAAACACCACCACACAGTAAATCTGCTTAGCCAAACTAAGTCTTAATCCTTCTCCCTTGCTCTGGTAAGTTTCTCTACTCTGCCTTTCAAGCAGTCTTAGAAGGAAAGAGCTCAGGTGAAGCTAGGTGCCTTGGCCAGCAAACCAAGTCTTCTACTTTGGGAGGGCTGAGAGAGTGTGGCATATATGATGCAAGTTGCACTTCACTGGGCCACTGTAGGGGGAACTTAACATTACACCACCCAGAGTGCTGCTGTAATGGCTGCGCAGACCCTGACTGGCCATCACATGACCTATTGGTGCCCTGCAGTCATGGAACCTAGCCTCCCTTAATGCCCTGGAGGGGTAGGAAATGGTGGCAGTCTGCAGGACAACTTTGAGCAATGTAAACATTATTGCTTGCCATTGGGGAAAAGGCTGTTTGTATGTGGGTCACCATTTCCAATGATCCCCTGCTCCCACAGAGCAGGGGATCCACTATGAGGCCTGGTCGGGGATTCCGACTGGAAGCCCCCAGTCCGGTCTATGTCCACCCCCCTGCCTGGTCTAGCCCATAACCAAGTGCTATGAAGTCACACTTAGTGCATCCAAGCCCATGCAGGGGACATGCATATTGGCCACCCACATCACATGGGTGCTTGCTGTGCAGCGTGCACTTGCATGGCATGATATGTGCCAATACCAGTGTGTACCAGGACTATTAGAGAATAGAGTCCTTAGGTTGGACATGGCTGTAAGAACATTTCTACAATTCCATGTGATCTGTGTGAGTCCATTAGGTAATGGATTTTCCTAACCTATTTTGTTATGATAAACATAAGATTAATTTGAAACACTGGTTTTTATTCATCGTGAAAGTATCTATAAGTGGTAATATGTTTATTTAACAATAATGTACCAAAGAATAGATTTTTTTTTTCATTTTGATTTCCTGTGATTTATAATACATCTTGGCAGCCTATTAGTGTTGTGGAAAAATTGTAGATTACACTTCTGTGAAAAATTCATGGAATTCCATGATTTCCATGGAATTTCGACAGAGATTCGCGCCTTTAGTGAAATTTGCACTCTCCACGGAATTTTCACCTGATTTGTGGAATTATTAAATGTACTTTGGAAAATATGTAATGCACTGCGGAAAATATTTATTACAGAAAAAAAACGCTGCTCAGAGGTGTAATTCGCAGAAAATTATTTCGCAAGGTATGTAGTCATGTGATTTCATTAATTTAGGTGGCAATTGAATTGGCAAAGCACTGTTTCTTACCATTTCTGTCTCTTTCTTTAGTGATACTATCCCTCTTGTCCAAAGTTAAATTTTATATGGCACAATTTAAAACTGTAATTTTCTGTAAACTGTAAAGTTTCAAATAGTATTTGCAGAACTTCCAGTGCTCGATTTCTTTTCTGTGACCCCAAGAACACTTTGGATTAATGTGACAGACCAGCAGAGCATGTTTGTAAACCGTGCTTGTGAAAAATATCCAGTTTGGAACAGCGCTTCTGGCAGAAGGGCGTTCCTGAGCTCTCTATGCTTCCGGTAGGCACGTGATTTAAGCTCGTCCCAGACAATAAACATCGAATTAAAAAAACAACAAAACAGGTAAAAAGTTTACATTTCAGACATAGAGGGGCATTCTACAGTAATCATTTCATAGGAGGGTGACAAGATGCACACTGATGGAATGTAGGAAAAAACAGAGGGGTAAAGCTGACAGTGCCCCTTTAAAATGAATTCGATGCTTGCTTGCCCTGATACAGTAGGACCTTATAATTATTTATCTCCAAGTTCTTAAAGGGACTTTTAACTATATATTATGCTGCACTGGTGAGGGTCCCTAAAACTCCATATCAGTATGCCTTAAAGGAAAACTGCATCCTCATATCTTCTTAATGTCATTTACTTCCCCGTCAGCAGACAACTCTTTACATGTAGTTGTTGAAGATGTATGCAACTGCTTCATTTAGTTTTCAGACTTCATACTAGGTCTGTCACTCTCCTGAGGGTCCATTTGCAAGTTGTTGAAATCCATTGTTCCTGAGAGCTGCATTAGCATAAGGAGAATGTGATGCATAATCAACCTTTAAACTCCCCAGTGTGCCTGTCTGCTTTAGTAGTTTTAAAAGAACTAAGCTTCAAGAAGGTGTGAAATACCACATTTACCTTTAGTGAGTTTCACAAGCTCTCTGAGTTGTAATGCAGGTTCCCCCCTTTAAAACTCCATTCAGTTTAGAAGTTTCCAGAGAGTTTTTGCAGGGTATTTGTTATTTTGGCATAGAGATACATGATATAAATGGTTGATCTGACATCATGTTCTCATATGCTAATGCAGCTCTCAGGGACAATGAGATTTCAACAACTACGAAATGGACCCCCGCCAGGAGAGTGAGAGGGCCTAGTATGAAGTGTGAAAACTAACTGAAGCAGTTGTATACATCTTTAACTGTTACATGAAAAGAGTTGTCTGTTGACATGGAAACAACATTTAGAAGATATGAGGGTACAGTTTTTCTTTAAAAGGATGGTTTGTGAGTACTGATATAAAGCCCTTAGAGAGACGTTTTTCTGTGTGTTGCCTGCTGCTCTGACAACAAATTACACTCCCCACCACAACATGTTCTGATGGGCTGAATAGCATTCACCAGCAACACCTCTTGGGGGAAGGATCAGTCACCAGCAGCAGCCAGTTAATGGCTCCACTCCAGACTGTGATCTGATGCCTAGTGAAAGCACCAGTCATGTGAAACCAGCTGTGTGACTGAGTCAACACAGTTCTCAGTGAACAGACTCTGCGGTCACATGACAAGCTCTCCACTGCACTGCTCCTTCCTGGTCCTGGTTTCTCTATTACACCTAAAGGTAACTGGTCTCATGAACTTAGCCATGCAACGCTAACACTGCACCATCACAGATGGCACAGGCACTTGGGGAGTGGGTGGGCCGGGGGGATGAAAAAAAGATAGGAGTACAGGAGAAAAAAATGAAGATACAGTAGCATTAATGCTTCGGTTGCCTCAGTGGGCAGGCACTGAGGAGCTGTAGACATCTTTAGACAAAAGTGCTTGCCTTGGGGCACCTAAAGTATAGGAATTTTGTACCCTGGCAGTGTCGCCTCCCAGCAGAAAGTGTTTCTCCTCACAGTTCTGTTAGTGCATTCCACAGTATTCAAAATTACACATATTTCACCATAGCTTATTATATCTGTGTCTCCTCCCATTTCCATCAGTTTCTACTCCCCGTTTCACCAGCATCAGTTGCAGCAGTGTCACCTCCCCGTTATTCAGTTTCTCCTCCCAGTTACACCAACATCTCCACTTCCCAGTTTTGGTCCCATGCTCCAAGTTACAACAGTTCTTTTACTTACTAAATAAAAGAAAAAGAAACCGTTTCATGGAAATATTTTCCACAGATCACCACTTTATTCCACTATACATGACAAAATTCCACAGTTTAAGGTGGAAATTTCACAAAATATTCCTCTGTTTTTCACGGAATTTCGTGGAGGCAAATTCTGCATTTTGCAAGAATTCCACCAGTGGAATTTTAATTTTGCACAGCCTACAGCCTATCCAAAAAGTATTTGAAAATTCATTTGACTATCCACAGAAGAAACAGAAGTGCACACTAGGTTGGGGTGCAGGAATAAATAAATCAAGGAGTGTAGAGCCAAAAGTCCTACACTCACCACCACCATTCAAATAAAACAGCTGCTCACTGGTTCAGGTGCAAGTTCTTTTATTAAAGTGCCAGTGTGGCATGTCTTAACATGTCTCAGAATAACTTCCTTTATCAAAAGACAGTAAAGTGTGCAGTGTTAACAACAATGGGAGATAAGGGATTAGAACAGATTTATTGCTCTTAAAGACCGTTTCTGTCTTTACAGTTATATAACATTTATATACAATAACTAGAAAAAGTAAAGACGCTAGTAAACACTAAAGATGAAGAGTTGTAAATATAATAGTTGTAAACTTTTTATTTAGAAGACACCAAGGACCCAATTATCAGTTGCAACATGTGGCATATTGTGCAATCCAGAGCTATTCACAAAGGGTAGTTTTAGCCCCTGTTCACACTGCGGGACGCTGGAAAACGGTTCTTTAACATGTTATTAGAAATGGATTAAAGAGTACCATTTTAAAGTGTCCACACTGTGTAAAGCGAGTTTGAAAACGTGTTGGTGCCTTAAATCTGTGTCAGTATGTTCTCACTGCAGTGGTACTATCCGTTTTCTGGCACTCTCAGCGCCTGAAAGCTGCTTACCATCATGCTTTCCGTGACACTGAAAGCTGCAGAATCATGCTCTGGAAACCGTGTTGTCTGCTCTCACTGACGGCGGTCTGAAATAGAATTGAACCATTTGAAAACCGTGCTCAAGCCTACCTCGAAGCAGGGTTTGAGCATGGTTCACTAAAACGATTCATAAGTCATGCTAAGTGTGAACGCAAACCATGCTTGCGGCCACTTAAAATGTTTTACCACTGATAAAATGTTTTAAGTAGCACAGTGTGAACAAGGCCTTAGTTGCATGGGTAGAGAATCCTTTCAATGATTAAGACAAAATATCAATTACAGAGCCAGATGTTTGTTAGTGCAAACAGGGTTTGTGCCACAAACATACTGGTTAGTAACACCTGCAAGCTCTCTACATGGCAGGGCACTGGTCACATGATGCTAGGCCATGCACAGCAACCATGATTACAAGCACTCCCACCAGACTTGTTCCTGCACCGTGGTGCCCTATGTCTTTTGAACCACCCTGGGCTGATGCCTGTTGATATTCTCCTGGATGCCAATGCCTGCTCTTAGGGGTTAATTAAGCAATATACCACGAGAGGGTGTGGGTGATGCCAGGATTTACCCACTGCTCGTGTGTTGTTCAGTCACTGGGTGCAGCCGAGTGACCAACAACACACCAGGAGTGGGTAAATCCTGGAATCACCCACACCCTCGAGTGGAATATTGTGATTATGCAATGTCTCCCTTGTTTGTTTTTTTTGTGATAAAAAAAATAGAAAAATAGGGTCTTTTTGCATTGTAAATCATTTTTAGTTAATGTATTGCTGCACCAGAGAAAACAGTACTCATATCTCCTGCTTTCGCATAAAGGAAAAAGCATAACAGAAGAAAGTGATCACAGCCTAAATAAAAGTAACACGTTCCCTAAACATTTTCTGCTGTGTCCTCTCGGATATGTCTGCCCCTTTCAAAGTTAGCCAGCAAACAAAGACGATTTTTCATGGCTTCTCCATTCCTGGTTAGTAGGATTGTTGCAGCTGCTGTTCCCCTAGGGTTGTGCTCTAAAAAGAAAAGGGGAAAAGAAAGGAAGAAAACCAGAACTCTACTCAAGTCTCAGCAGACTGTGTAGGTGACATGTCCAATGATCCGCTCCACGCCCCCTGTGTCTGCGATAAAAGCTTTGTGACTGCTGACCTCTTTGCACTTTAGTCAGTTTTGGCAATTCCATGCCAACCTAGCTGCCCGCTTGTGCTCGTTGTCAATTACGGTGCTCATTTGTCAATTACGCTGCACCAGTTGATGGAACCGGCAATGGTTTAGAACTACCCACTACTGCCGTCTTTTTGTCTGACGTGGAGTAGTAGAGTCACAGTGTTTTTATTTTACATTTTTTAAGGTAAATGGTTATAGGCAGGAGCAAACTAAAGGGCTGGTGAGGAGTTGTGTTAACCTGGGAGTGAGAGGAGAGAAAGCCGCGGTGTCACTTTGGGTGAAATCAATTCCATTTTGAGGAACATTTTGGCAGCTCTACATGTATTTTACTAAGGTTTCTATGCTACTTAGAGTGGGATTGGGGACTGGAATAGCATGCTTCTTATGAAGGTGTGTTAGTTAAGAAGAGCAGTCAGTGTTTGAATATCCTGCTTTAACACTGCAGTTTAGCAGGGTGGTTTTATTGGTTTCATGCCAGGCTGATTTTTGAAGATCAGGTGACGTCTGTTGTCAGCAGTGGCTTTTACCATCTACGGAACATTGCCCAGATTAAGCCCCTCATTCCACCTGAGGACCTGCCGATGCTAATGCAAGCCTTTCTTTCCTCCAGACTCAACTACTGCAATGCTCTTTACTTCGGGGTCATGGGGGGACCCTCCACAGGCTGCAGCTGGTGCAGAATGCAGCAGCTTGGCTACTGATTGGCCTTTCTAGGTTTAGCCATGTGACCCCTTTTCTGCATGGTCTGCAATGGCTGCCAGTCAGGTGGAGGGTCCTTTTCAAGGTGGGACTTCTCATCTATAGGGCCGTAAATGGACTGGGTCCTGGCTATCTGTTAGAGCTTCTGACACCAGTGACCTCTGCCCACTCCCTCCGGGCCTCTTCAAGGGGCCTCCTGGTTGTTCCCAGGGTATGGCTCAAGACTTCTGGAGATCATGCTTTTAGCATTTCTGGACCATCCCTGTGGAACGCAATACCATCTGTAGTCTGGGAGGCCCCCTCGGTAGAGGTCTTTAAGTGGAGGTTGAAGGCACATCTCTTTGGCCTGGCATTTAATGAATTCTGAATTACAACAAACTGCCTAGTCCCTATGTATGATACTTTATCAGTTTTTAAACTGTATGATGTTATTTTACACTTATGCATTATATGTTTATTTTTATTTTTCTGTGAGGCACCCAGAGCCTCTGGGAATGGGCGCCATACAGATAAAATTTGGCTTGCCATGCCATGATGTCTGAGTGATTTAAGAAGGAGGGATTATACATGAGGCTGGCTGGCACTTCTTCCCATGGGGTCATACTATGACTTACATGTCATTCAGCCAATCAGCCAGTCAACTAATCAGGTGTCAGTATTTTTTGATCCCATTGTATAATTGAGCGCACGCACACACACGCACACACACGCACACACACACACACACACAGCAGGCTATGATTTGTCACTGTCATATAGTTGAAACCAGACACATAGTGTAACTCTGAGCCAGTCACTTAATCTCCCTGTGTTCTCAGGTCACACCTGAAAATGAGTTTTGGATCAGTAGGCCATTCGCAGCCAAACATTCTAAGCACAATTCTCAGTTTCCCACACCTCAATGCATTGCTGGTCCATCAACAATTTCTGTCTGCTTGGTCTGACTCTAAGCTGGAACACCATTGCTGCCCACCCATAACATTTCTAAGAGTGACATGTGTTGTAAAACTTTGCTGCTCCCTTTGAGAAGGTGGCCATGCTTTTTGTATGGCCCTGTAGGCCATCGGCTTTGTGATTTCCTACCCCCTTCTTACACATTCACAAACCACTTTGAAAATTCACAAGAAAGGAGTGTGATTTTCTTTGAGCATAACTTTGAGTATCACAAATCTGGAAACGTCACTATGTATTCATCGCAACTACTTAGCAAGGCTCCCTTGCAAACAACACTAGGGTGCAAGCTGCCCACCTCTTTAATGAAGTATATTTTGCCGTACAAAAGAAAACATACTCTTCATCTGTAACTAGATTGGGTAACAGTAAAGCAAAACTAAATAACTTTGGAAGATAATCTTATTTTGTGCACGTGCTCTTGAAGGGTTCACATTCACTTTGCGTCATAGTAACCAAAGTGCTGCAAACTGACTCTGTTCTTTTTCATCTCTCACTCTCAGACCAAGAGAAAAACACAACATAGTTACCAAAAACCTTTGCCAGCTAAGTTCACTCTGCAGATTAGAAAATTTATTTTATTTTTCATTTATAACTTAAGAATTACAACCCATTGAGTCATAGACTCATTTCCAAAGCTCCACATCAAGTATGATGATACAGATAATGACAATTCAGTTTAACAATATTGCAAAGTCATATAAGTGTGGCTGTGCAAGTAGTAAGTAGGAGTAGCATTTGAGTTAAACATAAATATGTTAATTGCCTGTACAAGTGGCTGCTACACATAGGATAAATAGCCTATACAGTTGGTAGCTAAACAGAGGCTGCCTAACATGTAAGCAGATATTACAAACTGTGCAACATACTTATATAGGGTGACTGCCTATACAAGAGGTAGCTAACTGAACTCAGCAGTACAGGTTACAGAAAGATTGCAGGGAGCTGCCTCCTGGGATGTTTTACAGGGTGCTGTATCCAGTGAGGCATTGTCAGAGTCCTATCATGGGAATGAATCAATTAGTTAGCTAAATTAGGCCTAGTGGCAGTGGAATGTGAGCTGCCTTGATCAAGACATTGTCAAAGTCTTGGGATGGCCTGGAGTGATGTAACACGGCCATGGAGGGGTTAGTGGACACATTGGCAGTTACGTAATGCTAGAATATGTGTTTCAAAGCTGCCTTAAAGGGATCTAGTTTGGTGATGGCGGTGATAGCAGGGAGGGCATTATACCATGATGGAGTTTGAAATGGAAGGATCTTTGGCCAGACTGGTCTTGACCTAGGAACCTTCCATATGGTTTTGGTGGCTGTGCAAGTGGCCACAGAGAGGGTGGCCAGTTGAAGGGAGGCCGTGACACCTGCAGAGGTAAAACCCAGGTGGATTTTCTTAGTGAAGAGACAGGTTTGAAACTGCAACCTTTCCTCTAGTGTGAGTACATTGGTGAGTGCATAGAGGGTGCAGGTGTGCATATTCTTGTTTGCTCCCGACATGAGTCTGCATGCCTTATTGATTGCTAGTTGGATTTGGCAGAGCGCAGTTGGGTCTGTGGCAGTATAGATCGTGAGTCCATAGTCCACGAGTGACAGGACTGAGGATGTTACTGCCAGGTGAAGCACTTCAGGTGGCAAGCAGTCTTTGTGCCTGTATAGGAGACCAATTTGGGTATTCGTGGCTGAGGAGAGCAGTTTGATGTGCTCATGGAATGAGAGGGTGTCCAAAAGCGACACCTGAGTTCTTATAAGTTTTAACCTGCTCCAGAGGGAGAGTGAGCTGGAGAGGATATTCAGAGATAGTCCTTAGCCCTGTTTTGGTGGTGGGCAAGAGCAAAGTTTTGGTCTTTTTCACGTTGACAACTAGTCTATGTTCAACAAACCAGTTTTCTATCTGTGAGAAGGAGTTTTGAAGAAAGCTGGAGTGTAGAAGGGTCAGGATCAGAAGCATAAAGAACTGCATCGTCTGATAAGGGCATGTTCCCAGAACAGATTCTGCAGCGCTTTAGATATATGCTGAAAAGTAGGGACCTAGTATGGATCCTTGAGGGACACCTGAGCACACTGGCAGCGTAGTGGATAGGGTATTGTTAATTTTACCACACTGGGTCATAGCAGACAGGTAGATGGAGAACCAGGAGAAGGGACCCTGGGACACTGTGATGCATTGCAGGGTGTTCAGGAGGGAGTCGAGACCATGTCAAAAGCCTTAGAGGTCTATGAACATGGCTCCTGCAAGGTGACCTTGTCCAGCGCAGAATGTAGTGAGTTAGAGAATTTTGTTAGGGCGTGTGTGGTAGTACTGTGACCTGCTCTGGAACCATGCTGCTCCCTGCATAATAGGCTGTGGGTGAGAAGGTACTCAGTGAGCTGGTCAACCAGGATTTTTTCAAGGGCTTTAGAGAGTCGGGGAAGAATAGAGATGGGATGATAATTGTTTGGGGAAGAGCAGTCACCGCTTTTTAGTATAGGGGTTATGGCTGCTGTTTTCCACGAGGTCGGGAACTGGCCTAGACATAGGGACTGGTTTAGTAAGTCTGTGAGTGGTGAGATGACAGAGTCAAGTACGAGGTATAGTATTCACATGTTGAAGGTGTCTTTACAGTAGCTGGAGCCACTGAGAGCTTTGGACAAGTAGGCTTTGGCTTCACACTGGGTTATGACCCTGAGATAGAAGGGGGTCACTGGAGGTATGGGGCAGTTGGACTGTATCGGGTCAAAAAGTTACTAGGGAGAACTGCGCTGAGGTCGGAGAACATGGAATTGAGGCAGTCAGCAATGCAAAGTGGGTCAGTGTGTGGCTGCACCATTATAGCTGAGTTGGGACGGTGGTGAGGAGTAGTATTTCCATTAAGGTCCTTATTGTTATCCCAGAACTTTCAGGAGCTTCCCCAGGAGGTGGCAGGAGGTTCTATAGTGGCCCGCTTTGGTCTTCTGTATTTCTCATATGCACTTATTGCAGGCTGTGTTGTAAGCTTGCCTATCCATCTGTGAGCCAGGGGCAGTAGCATGGTGCCATATATTGTCTCTTAGCTTGAGCTGCTGCAGCAGCGCAGGGTTTATCCAAGTAGCATTTCACTTCATAGAGATTGATTTGACAATGGGTGCCAAAGCATCACAGGCCTTGTTGAAGGTGCAAGTGAAGTAGGCTAGGGCATCATCAATGTGCAGGGCCTGAGAAATGGGGGACCAGTCACAGTTTGATAGATGCTGTTTGGGCTTGGTGAGACTTTTGAGGCGTAATTGGCACCAACATGTGATGTTCAGTGGAGGTTTCTGTATCCGACAGGATCAGTGGAACAGGATTGGGGAGTGGTCACTCACAGCATTAGGGAGGACCACTAAGTCAGCAACACGGCAAGGACAATTTGTAAGAAGGATGTCTAATAGAGTATGAGTTCCATTGGAGGGGTTTGTCCTAGTGGGTTGGGATACTAGTTGGGACATATCTAGGGCTGCAAAGGTGTTTTTGGCATAGGCTGATGAGCTTGCTAGCCAATTTATATTGAGGTCCCCAACCAGTAACTGCTCCATCTTGTGGGGGAGGTTGGTTAGGTAGTCAGAGAGTGACTGACATGAGGATGATTGGTTATGGGGGGGGGGAATATAGACGACCGTAAGAAGTAGTGGGTCACGGTTTGGGTCCAGGGCGAGTTTTATCGTAAGGGCTTGGGCCCCATTTTCCAGGGTGGGAGCAGGGAGGGCTTGGTAATGTAACGTATTGTTTATGTACAGGGCACAGCCACTGTCTCTCTTTCCCCTTGCAATCATTCCTTAGCAGGGAGAAACCAGGGATAGAGACAAAAGAGTCCGGAGTCTTTTTGGAAAGCCAGGTTTCAGTGAGAGCCAGGATGCCAGGCTGATGCTGCAGTAGCCAGCATTGCAGATGAGCTGTTTTTTTAGGTAAGCTGCAAATATTCAAAGAGGCTATACGCAGCCCTGTGGGTGCCGGCGGCTGGTGATGTGCCACTGGGCCTGGATTTGGGTGGACATTTCCTGATAATAGGAGAAGCAGGTATATTATTCTTATGAGGGCTATAAGTTGCCGTCTTTTTGTCGGGTAGTGGTGACAGATAGGCTTTAGGGGGGTGAGCAAGGAATAGGCATGTGGAGAAGGGCAGGGATGGCCTGGTGTAGGAGCAGGCAGGATGGATGTCTGGAGAGGAATGAGAGGAAAGGTTTGGGGGTTGGGAGGACTGAGGGGTCGACAGGGTGGGAGGGGGGTGGGTGTCCCAGAACTGGGAGTGTGTACTTGATAGTCGGCTTGGGAATACACTGCTTTGTATGGTAAGTACAGATATTCAGAAGTATGATTTGCTTGTGAGGGTTGATATTGCTGGGCATCACACTGGGAAGGGGATAGCCATGTGTGGGTATAAGTTGAACTTACTGACACCTTTCATTGTGGTGGTCACAGTGGCACAGAGGTAGGGTGACAGCCTTTGGTGCAGAAGGTACCAGGTTCAAAACCCCGGAGGGGCTACTACGTTAAGCACCTGGTGACAGCTTGGGTAACCATGTGGGGAGGCACTGGAAGGAAGGGCGACTGACAGAAACAGCGAGGTTCTGTAGTGACTCCTAGTGGTGGTAGCTGGAAGAGCAGAAAATAGGTCTAAAGAGCTTGCTGAGGTGGCAATTGGAAGGGCAGATAATAGGTCTGAAGGGCTTTCTGAGGTGGCAGGGGTATGTAGGGCTGAAGGGAGGAGGAGACTTGGAGTAAATAGTGTGGAAACCTAGGGTGTTGTGAGAAGATGAGTGGCTGGACGTAGAGAGGAGAGGTGATCAAGAAAGTCTGTGAGCAGTTAGAGGAGGGAGGTACCAGGAGACAGAACAGAGAGGAAAGCCATCTAATGGGGAAAAGTATAACCTGCAAATGGGAAAGTAGGAACTTAGTAAAAGTGTGACAGGAAGCCACATGACCAGGGAGGTCCTTAAATTGAGAGTTGGGCTTGGTGGGGTGGGGCAGTCGGCGCTACAGCACGTTGGCTAACACCCTACAAAATGAGCTGTAGCAGGATGCTGCGATATTACCTCTTCAGCCTGTCGCTTGTGTCCCTGAGCTGGGATGGAGCTCTCCTGAGCCCCTGCTGCATTTGTGTGCGATGGGGTGAGGCCTATATGGAGGAAGTAATAAAAGCAAAGTCATTAGGATGCAGCAGACATTCTTCAACTCTACTGCACATGCGCAAGAACTCAGAAAATCTAGAGCTCCCGATCTATCAAATGCTTTTCCTAAATATATTTAACTATTATGCCTAAGTAATTATTTCTTTAAAGACCCATTGCATCTGTCTTTCCTGCACTAGTGACACACACACTAAACATTGTAGGCAAGCCTAAATAAGACAAGATCAGTCTTATTTCCATGCTATGCCCACATCACCAAAATCCGAACAAGGTATATAGTATAATGTTACACCAGACAACTGCCATCTACTTCTAGTGGAAACTTGATATACCCAGAGTGGATATATAGTTATACAGATTAAATTTCTGGACCAAAACCACATTAACCACCAATATCCAGTGACTTATACAGTAGATAGTATCTGTACATTTATCTGCAATGTAGTTTAGATACTGTACTTCTGGAGATGAACTTTCTAATAAAATCTATGCTTCTTCATGGCTTTCACAGAAATGTTACCACTTCTTGGGTGTTACTAAAAGTGTGATCAGATATGACAACATATATCCATTGAATATTTTGCAGATGTTTGCTTGGGGATTAGAGTATGTTTTGTAAGTAATATAGGTTACTGAAATTGGTCCTTTTATGTTCCTACTAATATATCACATAATAAACTAGGATGTTATCATCAGGTGTATGCTATAGAATTATTTGCTTTATAGACATTTTAAAGAAACAGAAAACATAGAAACATAGAATTTGACGGCAGATAAGGACCGCTTGGCCCACCCAGTCTGCCCATTTCCCTACCTAATGGATAAGCTGCAGATCCTAGTTAACCAGCAGCCTACTTCTTCCTACCCCCACCCCCTAGAATTGCCTTATGACTGTCCCATGCATGATTGAATTCCACCACTGTTTTTGACTCCACAACCTCCTCCGAAGGCTGTTCCATGCATCCACACCTCTCTGTGAAAAAATACTTCCTTAATTACCTCTGAGCCACCCCCATCTTCAAATTTTGCCTGCTTGTACTTGCACACCTCTTTTTGAAAGATGCTACCCTCTGGACTTTGTTGATCCCTTGAGGGGCTCTTGAAAGTTTCTATCATGTCCCCTCTCCTCTCCTTTCCTCGAGGCTATACATATTAGCTCCTAAGTCTCTTCATATGTCTTCCGGTGCAGACCCTGCACCATTTTAGTGCCCTCCTCTGGACAGCTTCCATCCTGTCTATGTCTTTGTGGAGACTGGGTCTCCAGAACTGCCAGTACTCCAGATGGGGTCTCACCAGCTGTCTGTACAGGAGGATAATAATTCCTTGTTTTCACTGGTGATGCCCTCCTATGCATCCCAGTATCCCCCAGCCCTCCTTGCTGCCCTCTCACATTGCTTGCCTACCTTTAAGTCATCTGATGTGACTACCCCCAGGTCCCTTTCCATTTTTGTTGTTATTAGTATCTCACCCCCATCATGTACTCTTCCCTGGGTTTTGTTTTCCAGATGCATTACCTTGCACTTCTTAGCACTGAATCTAAGCTGCCTATACATTTGACCATTCCTCTAACCTTGCCAAGTCTCTTCTCATCCTTTCCACCCCACCTTGTGCATCAACTCTGTTGCAGATCTTTGTGTCATCTGCAAAGAGACATACTTTCCCTTCCAGTCCCTCTGCAATGTCGCTTATAAAGACATTAAAGAGGACCGGTCCTAATACTGAACCCTGCGGTACCCCACTAGTAACCCCCCGTTCTTCAGAGTGGACTCCATTTACTATTACTCTCTGTGTCCTATTCTCCAGCCAATTCTTTGCCCAGGCTGTCATCTGGGGACCCACTCCCAGGCTGGCTAGCTTGTATATTAATCTTTTGTGTGGGACTGTGTCAAATGCCTTGCTAAAGTCTAGGTAGGCCATGTCCACAGCCCCTTCCTGATCTACTACTTTGGTCACCCAGTCAAAGAAATATATCAGATTTGTCTGGCATGACCTTCCCGCTGTGAATCCATGCTGCCTTGGGTCTGTGCCCTCTGACCTCTAGATACTGAATTCTTTCCTTCAGAAGCGATTCCATCATTTTCCTACCACTGAGGTTAAACTAACAGGTCTGTAGTTTCCGGCTTCTGCCTTTGTTCCATTTTTGTGAAGGGAATCCATCTGCCCTCCTCCAGTTCTCAGGTACCACCCCATCCTCCCATGATTTGTTAAAAGGGTAGTCAGTGGTGTCACTAATTCTACCCTTGGTTCTTTTAGAATTCTGGGATGAATCCCATCAGGCCCCATTGTTTGTCCACCTTCAGTTTTAAGAGTTCTTTCAGAACCCTTTCTTCTGTAAATGGGCTGGTATCAACTTCTGTATCCAGAGTGTTTCTACTGTTTGTTTTAGTACCTCCCTCTTTCTTTGTAAATACTGAGCAAAATATTTGTTTAGTATCTCTTCCTTTCACAGTCTCCTCTGCCCACTCTCCTTCCTTTTATTAAGCCTCACTATCCACGCTTGGTCTTCCTTGGCTCCTGATGTACCTATAAAAGGTTTACCCCCTTCTTAACTGAGTTGGCTATCTTTTCCTCGGTTTGGGCCTTTGCTGTTCTGACTGCCTTCCCAGCTTCCTTTTGCTTTAACTGTTACAGGGTTCTGTCCTGCTCCTTCTGTGATTCCTTGTACTTCCTGAATGCTTTCTTCTTCTCTTGAACCTTCACTGCCACTTCCTTTGAGAACCATAGTGGTTTGTTACATCATTCGTTTTGTTTATTTGCTTCACACTAAGGCTTGTTACCTCTGTGATGGCAGTTTTTATTATTCCCCATTGTTCTTCCACCCCTCCTTCCTGCCCATTTGCTGGTGCATTCTTAGGCACTCACCATTTTGGAAAGTCAGCCTCCTAAAGTCCAGTAACTGCTTTTGTATGGCTTGACTCTATTGCTGTGTTTATTGTGAACTATACTGTTCGATGGTCGCTAGTTCCTAGATGGCTACCTACTTCTATATCTGTGATCCTTTCTTCATCTCCTTTTGAGAGAACCAGGTTCAAGATTGCTCCCTCTTGAGTGGGCTCCAATACTAGTTGTCTAAGGCATGCCCCCTAGGACATCTAGAATAACCCCACTCTTCAGTGGCTGCTGCAACTGCACTCCAGTTAACATCTGGCATATTCAGATCACCCATCAGCAATATCTCCCTTTTCTGCCATTCTAAGTATACTTTCTATCATTTCCTTGTCCATTTCTCCCCTGAGAAGAGATGCGCCTAACCCTGTCTTGGTGTGGTGCCATTACTGCAGTCTCAAATTTACACAGTGCTTCTTCTCCTCCCTGTTTACCCTTTTGTTCTGTTGCTTTGATTCCTTCCCTTATGTAAAGAGCTACTCCTCCTCCTCCTCTTTTACCCTCTGTGTCCCTCCTGTAGATAGTGTATCCTGGTATGTTCACTTCCCAGTCATGGTTTTGTGTGTACCATGTTTCTGGGACTGCCACGATATCCAGATGTTCCTCCTCCATCAAGGCCACTAATTCAGGAAGCTTGTTACTCAGACTACGGGCATTGGTACTCATTGCCCTCCATTTTTTGATGGCTTTACCTTCTGTTGCAGCATCCCCACTGACCTTTCTACCTCGGTCTTTTTCTCAATTAGTACCCTGTTTTGTAGGGAGAGGCTGGGATTTTCCTGCTGCTTATTAGTGCCTCCCCCCTTGACTAGTTTAAAAGCTTGCCAATGAAGCATTTAAACCGATTTCTCAAAAGACTTGTTCCTTCCTGGACAGATGCAGACCATCCTGCCAATATAGGCTGGTGTCCCTCAGGTGGAACCCCAGTCCCAGTGAGTCAAACCCTGTGCTCCACACCATTTTTTCAACCATTCATTAAACTGCATGGTGCAAAGATACCTCACCTCACTCATGCCAGTGACAGGCAGCACCTCTGAGAAGGATACTGTGTGTGTTACTTGTCTTAGGCCCCTCCCAAATTATACAAAGTCCTTCTGCACTGCTCTAATCTCATGATGAGCCAAGTCATTTGTCCCTAGGTGGACAATGACGTCCAGCTCAGACTCCCGTGCAGCTGTTCTCGTGATCCTGAGGATGTGTTTCCTGTCCCTCCAAGCCATGGCACCAGGCAGGCCCCTTACTCAGTTTTCCTGCTCCCCCAGTTCTGTCCCCATAATAATTGAGTCCCCCACCAGGAGCTGCTTCCTTTCCTTGTGGTGTCCTCTTCCTCCTTCCTGTGGGCCTCCCTTGTGACAGTTGTCCTCAGCCTCCTTAGTCACCTCTGCAGGTGCATCCATAGGGGAGCTATGCTCCCCCGGAATGGTGTATGGATTGTGGAGTGAAACAACTGACTGGGTGTGCCTCTGTTCCACCATCCTCACCTTCCCTGAGCCCACTGTGGTCCAACTGCTGTGCTTTCTTCACAACCTCTGAGGTAATGGTGGTGGCTCTGGTGCTCTCTGAATGGGGGAGGTTCCCTTCCTACCATCCAGTGTGGCCTTGGGGAAGGTTCCCTTGCAACTGTCCAGTGTGGCCTGAAGATGGGCAACTTCCTCCCTCAGGGCAGAGAGTTGTCTGCAAATAGGGCAGCATCTCAGCCTCCAGAAAGACTCCCGGAAGACTGCTGCCCCACAGCCATTACATTGCACTACTCGCCACATGTTTATCTACTTTTTTTTGTGTGTGTGATTGGTTTGTTATATAGAAATATATATATTATACAATGTGTATGTTTATATTATCAGTGCAGTATGCTAGAGAGGATATGACAGTGATATGCACCTTGCACTCTTAAGGAAATTATGTCAGAACCCCAGGTATAAAGGAACTATTTCCAGAGGTGGGTGGGGTGAGGGGTGGAAGGGGTTGGGCCTAAACTGTGCCCTCACAAAACAATCAGCTAAAGCTCTGACCCACGGCCAGGATGAGTGCCTTCCTGTCAGCAGGATACCCTACACAACAATTTGACAGAGAAAATACCCTGCTAATCAAACAGAGAAAAATCCAGACATCCAAGTCAGACACAGGTAAACCTCCCCAGCCCCAAAACAGCTTGGTGGTTTGCCCCAAAATAAGTCAGCTGTGCTTCAAACTCTTCCTGCACTGAAAATCTTAAGAATTGTAAAAGTAAAAGCTAGAGCCACCTCCTCTGTTGCTTGAAAGACTGTCTTTTCCTCATAATTCTAAGTTCCTTATTTCACCTTTCAATTAGAAGTAGCCTCCACCTGCAGAATATCTGCTACAAACCAAAGACAATTGTAAAGGTTCACACCTCCTCTGTTGTGAGCACAACTAAACTCTTGCAAATTCTATGTTCAGTATTGCAGCTGCCAGCCAGAGGTAGTTTCACTTGAAGAATATTAGTTGTTGAAAACTGAAAACTGGTTTTCAACAACTGGTGAATTTAAAGTTATGGAACATTAACAGTTTAGTATGCCATTGTTTTCTGTTTTTTTAGATGCATTTCCTCTTTTGATTTGTTGTGGTTCTTATTAATATTAAATACATTATTTTATACCCTTTTCAGTGCCACTGTGTATGTTTTTTTATTTTCCTCTCCAGTGCTCACTGCTGTCTATATTTATGTTTCCTAGAGAATCATATGATATCGTATCTATGTTATGCACTGAGCAGTATGGTATAGTGGAACTGACAACACAGAATGCCCAGGAAAAGACATGGACAGTAAACAGTGAAGAGGGAGAATGCAGACAGGGCCCATTGCCAAACAAGAAATCAATAAAAATATTTTCAGATTAAAATGAGCCAAAGCATATCAGAAGAGTGCATACCATTAAATGTGAAAAACAAGATGATAGTTATGTTCACATATACCTATACATTCATATTGGCCCCTTTGCACTATTGGGGTGAGAGTACGCAGCAACAGCACATACCCTGCCCGCATAGCTGCACAGCTGCGGACAGGTGCACACTGGTGGTGTTCATGACCACTAGTCACCTGTCCATGGCCCTGCCCCTGGTGCACAGGACTCCACAGGGTGGCCAGGGTGGGGACACTGACCCAGCTGGGCATCCAATTGGATGCTTGTACTGGGACACAGAGTGGATCCCCTATGTGGTGAGGCATGCGTGACAATGCACCCAGGAGCAGGTCACTGTGACTGGTGGGGGCTCTGTTGGCAGTGTGGGGGACACTATACCCCCAACATGCCTGGGTGGCCCAGGGTGGGGTTGACGGTGGTGCCATTTGGGGGCAGCATCCACGGGCCAGTGCCCATGTGCATGTGGGGGTGCCTAGTAGATGCCATGCCCTGATGAGTGCTGGGTGGTGCCAGGTGGCCATGGGGTGGTCTGGCACCAGTGGTCCCACTGGCAGTGTGGGACCAGCCCTGCAGGCAGTGCCCAGTAGTGTGCATGGGACTTGTAGGGGACTTACAGCAGGGTTCTTCCTGTCATACCCTGCACCCTCCTCTGCACCCCCATGGCCAGCACTATGCACCATAGTGCATGGCGCATAGTGCCAGCCCACTCCTTGCCTGCCCCCAGCACATTGCCCATCAAGTTGCCAGGGGATCAAGCACATAGGTGCTGCATGTCCCCATTACTGCATCCTGCGCAGGGGGCACAATGGGTGCGGGGTGGCTACATGTCCAAGATATGTGGTGCATATTCACTCCACCCATTAGTGCATAGGGGCTATTGTCTGCAAATAAATAGGCAGTTAAATGTCTTGTTTTCCCCAGTTCAGTCAAGTCCAATTGCCAGTTGAAGCCTGAATTCCATTTTCTTAAGTTATTCTGTTTTCTTAATGAAGGGCACTTACAATAAAATATATTTTTTGACAGTGGATTTCATACAAAGTGTATTTCAAAATGAATCACAGCAGGAGGACACAAAGACAAGAAATAAGAAACATAAAATATAAGGCAGAAATTGAAGCAGGACAATATATCTTAATATGTACAAGAGGAAGACTTTTTACTGTATGTGCATTACCAGGCACATTATAGGCAAAAGGGAGCAGCAAGTGCATGTATGGTAGTACCAAATAGAGTAGAATTGGCAGTCAGGAAGTCAAAATAAGCAAACATAATTGTGCTAGTACAGGGAAAAACTAGGAATTATAGGCAAGAGAAAAATGATATGGTTTTAGACAAGACTTTCAAGCAACGGGGTAAGTGAAGAGAGAAATTATAGGTAAGTTGGAGTTACAAGAGGTGCAGTGTGATCTAAATCATTAGGCTCTTCTGTATTACATGTCCCTGTGAGCCATTGTTCTGAGTAGAAATTAGCCTGCTCAAAATCCTTGTTGTGCACATTCCAAAATGTTGCTGTGCATATTCTAAATAGTTGTTCCTCATAATTCAAAGGTCATAAAATTTTAAATTCCTTATTCACCCTCAGCTAACCTGTGAGTGACCAGAGTTCTACCTTTTAACTTGTAAGTCTGTAAATGTAAGTTTGATTGTAGAATGGAACAAAGAAATTGAGAGGTTTTGTTGTTTTTTTCACTTGGAGGTGCTTCTGTGACTCCTGTTTATATACAGTACAAGTCACATTAAACTGTTCCATCAACTCACTGGTGTAGAATTTATTTTTTTGTGATGCTACTGGATTGGCAACTCAAACTGCTGAAGCTTTCAACTATGTTCCAACCATCCTTCACTGCCTATTCAGCTCACATGTAATTGTTTAGTGAAATGGCAGTAGCTGCATTTTCATGGCATTGTTTATAAATATCACAGCATTCCTTAAGAGCACTGTTTATAAATATCACAGCATTCCATAAGAGCATTGTTTATATATATCATTTCTATTTTTATTATATGCCATGTTTACCTTATCCCAAGGCTCAAGTGATGTAGGCATGACTGCATCGTGGCAGGCAACAACATTTGAGACTGGGATGATAAGAACTAGGCAGCAGTGTGAGGCAAGTGTTCCAGATGGGACAGTATCAATGTGAAACTCAGTACTTAACAGCAGCAGTAGCAGTCCTTTAGCATAGATCCTGGGGATAGCCCAACAAAAAGTACTGTACAATCAGAAAATGTTGCTGTACTTGTATTCTCACTGTATTAATGCAACATACCTTCTCCACAAAATAAAAGCACAGCAAAATGTTAGTGATGTCCTAATGCTGGATTTAAATCTTTACCTTGCTTACTGCCTACCGCCGGTGTTCCTACTTCTTCAATCTTGTTCTTTAAATTTTTGGTAAGCAATACCAGCAATACTGGGCAGGGTTTTTTCTTCAGCTTTGTTCAAAAACATGCCATTTCACTGTGACCAGGTGGCTAAGGGTGGCATGTTTGAACATCGCGAGTATGTCTGAAATGAAGAGAAAGGAGAAGATTTACAACTGAAATAATTTTATTTACGGCCATAGCCAGGTAAATAAAAGCAAAGAAAGCAAAGTTTAAAACATTTTCCCCTTAGATGATTGTATGCTTGATACTGGACTTTGCTGGTTGCTGTTCTTGCAACTGTTGGCTTGTCCTTACTGATCCTTATCCTGAAAGAAATGAGTGTACATTTAAAGGGAGATGAATGGGGTAAAAGGAACAGTCAAAATTTTACAACAAACTAACTAGTCATCAAATAGCAGCCTGCAGTTAAGGCACCACTCTGAGCTGCTGCAGTACCAGCTTCTGAAAAGTCTCACAAACATTCTTCTCTTCTATTGGAGGCTATTGCAAGCCACTCTGCTTATTTAATTTTCAAGTTAGACATTCACAAGTCCATATTTATTTTCATGTGATGCCACTCCAGGGATGAGCTGCTCTGTGATTAGATTTGAATATGAACTGGTAAATTCATTTTTCATCCCATCCTTAAAAAGCTTATTGAATGAGATGTTCAGGGGCTGTAATAGCTCAGTACAGCTTAGGGGTACAACATTTGGGATTATGAACTGGATAGAAAACATCCAGAAATCAGATTGACTGAGAGCTCCTCTCAGCCGTGACTAAATCCCGCAACATAGTCATGTTAAAAAAAGAACCAAGAGCCCAGCATCTTTACTCCCCCACATATCACTCCCCTTCTCGATTTTTTTTAAAAACAGCATCAGCCACTGTAACCACTGGTAACTATCACTGTAAACAATGCCCAATTAAAAAAAATTCATCAAACTGGCACCACAACAATTAACATCAGCACCCAAACTGCCACTACAACAATTTATATAAGTGCCTCGGCAGCAGCTGTTAAGTCTCTCCTAGTCTGGGACAGACCTTTACACGTGCCTCTGAAATGCTTAGCCTTATGCTTACACTCACAACCACCACCAATTTAAAGACTGAAAGTGCCAAACTGGGGGGCACTGTGGAGCCCGAGCAGAGTGCAGCAAGTTAGAACAGCTCCTCAAATTGTGCTACTAATTTTTTAAATTTTTATATTTTGGATCCCTCTTCGAGTGACATTTCTTCCAGAATTTGAAAGAGCACTTTGAAGAGTATCAGAATGGGGAATCCAAAGAAGGATAAAGGAGGAGGATCAGGTGGAAAAATGGCAGGACCTTCTCAGACAATGAAGGCAGCTGCCCTCGTACAGCCCTCAGTTAATGGTGAAACCGAGGAGACACTATCCTCCACTGGTAATATGCTACAGAGACTGATATCTGTGGTCTCAGATCTCAACACTAAGATGGACTTTATGACACCAGATAAAACTTGAGAGAGACCTCCATCGATAACTTAAAAGTTGCATCCGAAGATGTAAAACAGCAAGTGGAAATGGTTTCTGCAGCTACAGGAACTTGGTGAAAGAGAACGCCACTTTCAGGCTAGACTGAAGCATTAGAAAATCAAGCCCAGTCTTCACACATAAGGATACTGGACTTACCCAAAGGTATTGAGGGCGATCATCCTACCATGTTTTTACAAGAGTGGTTAAAAGAAATTAACATGGAGGACCATAATACCTTTCGCCCTTCAAAAATCCTATCAGATCACTCTCCAAGGTTACCGTAGAGACTCAGTTAACCCATGAACCCTTCTGGTGGTGACTGACGGTGTGGGGATAGGGACACCATATTAAGCCTGGCCAGATGTGCAGGACTATAACGCAAGATGACCGAACGATTTATTTGTTCCCAGACCTTAGCTATGCCACCCGCATGAGGCACAAAAAGTTTGATGTGATGCAGCAGAAGCTGCGTGACTCTGAGGTCTTACATGCCAGATATATCCGGCGAGACTACATCTAGTTTTTGATGGGACGGTGTTGTTTTTTTCAGACCTGATCGAAGCTGGAAAGTGGGCCTCTCATATGCTGCCTCGGTGGCAGAATTCTAGTTTGGTTGAGGAGGAGGAAAACTTGGCTTTAGAGGAGAATAAAGGGGACTGACTTGTTGGCGTGAGACTTTCTCTTTTCTAACTCTGGAACATATCATTCCTCCTGCATAACTTTACTCATTGTGGTTTCAGTATCCCTTTGCATACTGCCTATAAATGATGCTGAGACAAACAAATAGTTTTCTTTTCCTCTGATTAGTATCAAGCATTTGTTTATCTGAGAAATTTGTGAAGCTATATAAAGTATTAGAATGGTTTAATGTTGGTCTTTATGCTTGGCTGCAATTACACTATTGAGTATAAACTCTTAGGAAATAGTATGCGCCATTAGCATCTGTAGGTATGCAAAGGCTGGACTTTATTATTGCGGACTTTAGACTAAAAGTACAAAAGTCATACTGCTCATGGGCTTAAATAGATAGCATTTAATTGTTGGACTTTAAACTTGGAGGTTGTTTGAATACTGAATACCCCCCAATGTGGTATCAAAATGTTAAAGATACACCATACCTATGATTAAGGAGACTCTGATCTCCAAGTGTTGTTAAATGTCATAACTTGGTTGTCTTAGCAACATAAATGGGCCAGAGGAATATAAGATAGGTGCCCAAAATACCTAGTCAGTATTGGTTACACTATATTATGATTAGTGGCATATGAAGAAATGCAAGAGGATAATAAATGTTTCTCCTATGTGAATTCAGAAGTTTAGATACAGTTCATTTGATGTTTAATAATGAGAGATCAATGCAACAGCATTGAATGAATAATGTGGATATTTATTGTTTAATATATATATGGGATTTCCTATATTGAGTATTTAATAGGCACTGTCACTTAATGTGTTCTGAGATTTAAGGGACTGCAATGTTATACACCTTTCACATTTGAGAAAGCTCACAAGAGTGAAACATGTCAGGTGACTGATGGGTTTACGTCTTACTTCGGTTTACACTGTGCTAGTTGCGCGGGCTGTGCTACCTCAGATCACTGTGGATTTTATCTGGTTGTTCGTTGGAACTTGCTTTATGAATTAAAAATCTTTTGCACTTTATCTGAAGAGTGGTGAGTGCTGTTTATATGTCCTACATATTCTACATGTGGAACTGTGGCCTATAGCAACAGTAGCAACAGCTTATAGTACACAGCTAAGCAGTATAGCGAGCGTGGGACTTCTGTGTGGTGCAAATCCCCTGTGCTTTCAGAAGCACAAGTTTGTGGAACTTTATACATTTTTGACCTGGCACACTGATTCTCTGATGCAGCGGTACCTTCTTCTTTTCCAAACTTCTAAAAATAAAGTTTAAAAAAAAAGAAAGCGCCAAACCACCAGCACAAGAAAACATTAGCAGTGGGGCAGCAAGTACTTCTAGCTCCAAGACTAGTAGAGACTAAAAACATAATAAAATTGCCACGTCTGTTAGGAGTCTCGACTGCTGCCACAATAACAGGAATGGGCAATCACATACATCCTAACATCTGGTGGCTTCTCCCAAACACAAATGGAATGCAGTAAACTGTGCTGGTACCTTACTGTATCTCACTTCAAAATGCCTGCCACCATATCCGGACCTCTCTCCACTGCAGTCATTCCCATCCCTCAAACAAGCAAGTAAGTAAGAAAAACAAAACAAAGAAAAATTTCTCCAGTACACATACAGGCAGCCTGCTTTATATCCATAACAACAGCACCACCTGCAGTCCAAACCAAAAGTAAAAGTACTATCTTGTTAAATGTGTCACTTACTTATATAAAATGTATTCTTAAAACAGTTTCTAAAACATTTTATTCTATTTCTTTTTTTTTACATAATTAGTAAAACACATATGGATCCATTTCATAATAGCTAATAATACACTCCAGGGTGTGGTATATCGTGGGATTTCATCACTTCTTGAGTGCATGAGACACTCAGCCTGCAGCTTTGTGCTACACAATGCACCCAAGGTGTGAGGATGTCCCATGATACCACACCCATCATATATTATTGCTTTATTATACCAGCACTTTCTGTTATGTCCAAAACTGGTATAGTTCTGTGAGCTCTAAATAGAACAGCGAGCTGTTCATCATGCAGTCCATTTTTATTTTTTTTAAAGACATTGTAAGGTTCCAGAATTCTTTTTTTTTTTTTTTGTAACAAAGGCAACTGTTGTTTTTTCATTGGCCCAGTAATTAATGTCGTGTGCAACGTGCCAGTCTCAGGGCAAGTTGTAAGTTGACTGGCAGACCTCTGTTTTTCCCTGGTAAATGAACGGGGGATCAGGCCATTGATATGCTTGTATCCACTCTTTGCCATAGTCCATTGGGAGCATGGCACTAAGTTTACCCCTTCTCATCAACATTTATTACATGCTTCTCTGGTATTATGTCATTTGCCACAGCAGGCTATTCTATTTAAAAACTCACTTTTCAGCTCTGCAAAAGTCAGTTGGTGTTTATCAGCTGGGTTTTGTGCCTCTGATGGGTCAAGAGGACTGGGTACCTGTTCCACCATGTAAATCTATGGTCTGTCTTCCATTAATGCTCATAAAACAGCACTAGATACAGAGTTTAAAAAGCACTCATAAATCCATAATTTGTGTGCTACTGAAGTTTATTTTACCATTTAAATTTTAACTTTTAGACATCATATTACAGACATACTCACTGGAAATGGGGAAAAGAGGAACCCTGTACTTCAAGGCTATGCACAGCCTCTTTGTCAGGGGCAATGCCTTTGCACCAACAGTAACTCAGTTGACTCAGACATGTCCATGACCACTTTTGTTGAATGCTAATATACTATTACCTTTAGAAAGTTACTGGGAATTGTTTGAATGCACTATCCCTTTCTATAGCAGTCACCCCTTGTGTTTATAACTGCAACCTCAGACCTCATGCATCATTCGCATCAAATGAAGAATGATGCCAGCAGCAAAGAAGACCTCCTCCATGGTTTAGTGGGCAGCTAAGGTACAAGTTTGCTATAGTTAGGGATGAACTTTAGCTTGGCAAGGCAGTCTTGCCTGAATGTGTGCACTGTACTCTAGTTTATTGTGTTGTCATACTATTTGGTGTAAATGCATTCATAACTACATTTTCAATGGCATATTTCCCCACCTCAGATCTCACATCAGGAGCATAAGCAAAGTAACTGGTGCATCATTTCATAGGGTTCATCCATGCCGCAGTGACATACATTTTGCCAACGTGGGTTACAGCACACTCAAAATGTTGCCTGGTGCTACAGCACCCGGCATTTCATCTCCCAGGAGTTACAGCACCAAAGTGCCCTCCCAGGAAATGGTCACTTTTGATGGGGGGGCTTCACCCCACACCCCCAATGTGCCACAGGGACTGGGTGAGGGAAGGGGTCCACTACACTACCAGGGACAGTTATCATAATAGGTATGGGAATCACTTGGAGGGGCATTTACCAGGCATGAGGGGTTGGTTTACAATGACATGCGCTGCCTGCAGTAGGGACCACAGACTATAGAACGATGCCCCAATGCATCTTCCAGAATCAAAGCATGGCCTGCACATTTTATTGAAACCATAATGAGATGTAAATGCCCTCCTAGTGTCTTGTATGGTCTAGGAGGTAATTAGTATAGGAACATTCAAATAGAGCAAATTTGCACCAAAGTACCAACAGGTTTTGGAGGCCACAGCTACTTTTGCTCTTTAAATGCTTGAATGTGCAGTGTAGGCACATACAACTCTGTGGCCAGCAGGGGGTGTGCTTTGTGTCAAATGCAGCTGTTAGTACTTCAGTTAAAGATTCAAAATCAGTATCATGAGCTGGGAATATTAAAGGAAACAATCAGCACCAGGGACCCCACACTCAAGTGTGGGGCTGGTTCCATTAGTACTTTCTCAGATTTCTCTCAGAATTTCAAGTTGTATTTAGCATTGGGTGAGATGGGGCTGTATCTTGGCCTCACACCCTTTTTGTATTATCTGAATCATCTGTTGATAGCATTAAATGATACATCTGACTCTCAAAATTGGTGATGATTGTTGTACCACCTTAGCTTGTGCAGATGATTTGGTGTTGTTGGCAGTGCTTCCATTCCTGGTCTGCAGAGAAAGCTGAATAGTCTTAATCAACATGCCAGTGTATTAAGTCTCACAGTAAGTCCTTGTAAAAGTCAGATTGTAGTTTTTGGTGCTAGGAATGCAGATATGTTATGGAAACTTGGAAAGTTACAGATAAAATCTGTTAAATCTTATTATATCTACATGGGTGTTACCTTTATGTCTAATTGTCTTTTGTCAAGCCATTTAAAGAGCAACTGGCATCTTTGGGAAAACTTTGTAAAATATAATAGTTAGATACACTTCAGCTTATATTCCATATATTGTCTATAGATTTCTCTCCCCATTATTTATTCTGAAGAAATTCCCACAAAAACAAGATCTTTACACCTTGGAGTTCATCTGCCTCTCTAGTCTATTCCTTATTTGAAATCATGATACTCTGCTTGTGACATCACAGTTATTCTCATAGCAACAGACTATGATGTCACAACAGAGCATTATGACGATAGGTTTGGAAGAAGCAATGAGCTGATGAACCCTCAAGGAAAAGTCCCCTGTTTTCATGCATACAACCTCAGTAATAAATAATGGGATAAGAAACACAGAGCTTATGACGAATATATGCTGCTTTCTGTCAAACATTACTTTTCTCAAAGTTCTTCTCAAGGCTTCAGTGGCTCTTTAAAAGCTTCTTTAATCAAGTTAAAATGCAAAAAATAAGCAATTTTAGATTTTTATGCATGGTTAGTAGAATGAGACAATAGATGGAGGCACTATTTGAAGATAGAAAGTCGACAGCTCACAGGTAATTTAAGGAAGTATTTTTTCACAGAGAGGGTTGTGGATGCATGGAACAGCCTTCCGGAGGAGGTTGTGGAGTCAAAAACAGTGGTGGAATTCAAGCATGCATGGGACAGTCATAAGGCAATTCTAGGGGGTGGGGGTAGGAAGAAGTAGGCTGCTGGTTAACTAGGATCTGCAGCTTATCCATTAGGTAGGGAAATGGGCAGACTGGGTGGGCCAAGCAGTCCTTATCTGCCGTCAAAATCTATGTTTCAAAATCTATGATGTATGTTTGGATATTATTTAGACTGCGTACTAGACCTGGTTAAAAGAAGAGTGCATGTTCTCTGCAGATTTGAATTATTTCATAGTAATGATTTACTTGCAAAGTATGAAAAAATTCTGATAAAAATGCAAACAAATATGACTGTTATAAGCCAGAAACTGAAAACCTGTTGTATGTCATTTTTGATTGTACATGGTACAACAAGGCCAGGTCAATTTTAGTGAAGCCATTTGGAATTTGTTGCAATCTATGGAAAAAGATGAGTTGTTAATGTTGCTGTTTATTGTGGAAGATAACTTTATTATCTCCAACGTGACTATTTGAGCTCTATGAATAAAATTTGAACTAAAAAAGTAATTGTACCCTTGACATTCTACTTCTTTGCTGAAATGTGGTTGTAAGGTAATATACTTACTCAGTTTGAGCTATAATGTGGCTGATATGGTATGTTGTTTAACCTGCTGAGCTTTCAAAGACTCAGATTGTCCACAGGGTTGTGCAATATGTATTCTATCATGATGTCTTAAGAAAAATTATCTTTACAAAGGTTAACTTTGGAACCATTAGGGTTAGGTTAGGAACCTCATTTTTTTCAGTGAAAGCTTGGAGTTTGTTTCATTGGAAGGTAATGGTGGTGGTCTGTAACATGGGACCACTGTCTTTTTAGTTGATTTATTTATTTGAAATGTTTGACCAGGAACATACAAACATATGAACATACAAAATGCCAGTAGAAGAAGGCCAGAAGGTCAATTGTGTCTGCTCATTGTGGGGCTCATGTGTGTTTGTTGCATGTTGCTGCACCTCCCTCCTCTGTCACACTTACCTTCCTCTTTAATCTAGCCCACCCTGTTTTCAATCCCCGAACTGCACTGTGATTTGCTACCCCATCTGGCAGTGCATTCCATCCTGCCACCACCCTCTCAGTAAAGAAGTGCCTTCTGGCCTCCCTCCTGTATCCCCTCCACATTAATTTGTAGTCATGTTCCCAGGGGAGTTTTATTCTCCCTTCTGCAAAAATGATCCCCTATGTTGACCTTGTTAATTCCTTTAAAGTATTTGAAGGTCCTGGTGATATCCTCTCTCTCCTCTCCTCCAGTGAGTATATGGTATGGTCCACCAACCTCTGTTCATACTGTACATCCTGTTATCCCAATATCATCTTAGTATCCTTCTCTGCATGCCCCCATCTCATTTTGCCCTTCTTGAAGTTCATGGCTCTAGTACTGCACCCAGTATTCCAGATGCTGATGTACTATGGATCTGTACAGGGCAGAATGACCTCTTTCTTCCTGCCGGTGAACCTCTCGATATATACCCCAGCATCCTGTTTGCCTTCCTGCTGCCTTTTGCATTGCATGGATGGCTTCAGGTTGCATTTGATTGCTATCCCCAGGTCCTTTTCCTCTGAGACTGTGATCTTCACCCACCCAAGTCTGTACTCGACCCTAGGGTTCCTGCTCCCTATGTGTATTACCTTGCAGTCTTTAGCATTGAAATCCAGTTGTCAGATTCCAGACCACCTCTCCAAACTCACCAGGTCCTCCTTTTGGTCTCTTATGCCACACTCAGAGTCTACCTGCCCACGGAGCTTGGAATCTTCCAAAAAAAAACACATATTGCCTTTGATGCCATCCACAATGCCATTAATTAACACATTAAACAGGACCAGACTAAGCACTGACCCCTCTAGGACCCCTCAATAATGTCTCTCTCATCTCAGGTGCTCACTCCTTCCACCACCCTCTCCATTCCACCGCCCACAGACAGTTGGCAGCCCACCTGTGCCCAACTCTGCCAGCTTTGTGATCAACCTGGTGTGGGGAACTGAGTCAATGACTGTGCTGTAGCCTGGGTATAGTATGTCTACCAAGGAGGGCAAAAGTGCGCACAGAGGGAGGGATCAGCAACTTAACCAGAACAATATAACTACAGGAAGAAACAATAGTTCCACTCAGAGAAAATAATGAAATACCCAGGTGTAAATAGATGCCAAACCAAGTCGTTTATTGCACTTTCAGTGAGAGCAAGGCACTACTCACTGGAGCTACACATCATTAACATGACCCTTCATCTGGGTGAATAGTATGTCTACTGCCTAGCCCTCTCTTCTGACCTAGTGATCCAATTGAAAAAGCTGATCACATTTTTTGGCATGGCCTCCCTGCCATAAACTGTACTGCCTGTTATCCTGAGCCCATTTGCCTAAAGGAACTTAACTGACCTTTCATATAGGTGGTTTCCATCAGCTTGCTAACAATTGATGTCAAGCTGATGGGTCTATAGTTCCCAGGCTCATTTCTTGGTACACTGTTATGCAAGGGAACAACATCAGCTTTCCTCTACTCTTGCAAAACCATCCCTGTGTCCAGAGAGCAGTTGAACATGCCAGCCAGGGATGCTGCAAGGACTGCTGCCAGCTCTCTCAGCGCCCTCAAGTGCATGCCATACTGCCCTGGGGATTTGTCCACCTTGAGCCCTTTGAAGACTCTGTCCTGTGTTATTGCTTCTTCTGTCATCTCTCACAACCCACCCCCATCCCTATCTTCACCTGTGGAAGTGACCCATCCTTCTCCTTTGTAAAGACCGAGCAAGTATTAATTTAGTACTTCTGCCTTCTCCTGTTTTCTCAACCCACTCCATCCTTCTTCTCAGCTTCTTTATGTCTTTTTTTGTTGTTCTTTACTCCCGGATGTATCGAAGGTCTTATCACTCTTACATGACCCCTCAGCTATTTTAAATTTTGTCTCCACATTGACATGCCACACAATTCTGCAATTTGATTTCAGCTACCCTATGTATTAAAGACATGTTCTTCTCCCTCTACTGCTTTTGTATTTCCTGTATGAGGCTCTTTTCCTCTCACTGCTCTGCCCACCTCCTCTGTAAACCACATCAGTTTCCTCTTCTTTCTCTTTGTTTCCTTCTGCTTAAGACAGGTTGCAGTGACTGCCTGGGCCCCCTCCCTAATTATAGCCCACCTTTCTACCACACCCATGTGTGTCCTTAACTTACCACGTCTTTCCCCTACCATCATCCCCATGCATACAAAAATATTTTCTCTGTAGATGGTTGAGGTGGTTGTCAGCACTGTCCCATCTCTCCCAAAGGGCATCTGCTGCTCCTGAGACCTACTTCATCTGTGAGTCCTCACAAAGATGGCCCCCATGGTGGGGCCAGAGACAGAAGGGCCTCCCCCCTAGTCCATAAGTCTAGGCCTGACCAGGTAGCTCAGTCAGCAATGCAGGTTGGAGGTAGGCATCAGGGCTTCATTAAGCCCCTACTGTCACTTTTCCATTTTCTCCTCATATGTCCCAGTGCCAGAGTAGTGCAGATGACGCATGCACATAGAGGGATACATGCACGTCAGAACTGCAGCCTCTTCCACCCACCCTTCCTGACCTACAGAAGCCTCCCAAGCATCAGTGCTACCACCAGCCCTCCACCTGGTGGCAGCCAAGAGCCAGGACAACACACTACCCCAATCCAGGAGAGGAGAGCTGCCAGGTGGCTACTCGATCCTCAACAAGCCCTCTTCCCTCTGCTGACCTCCAGCAACCTGAGCTCGTTCCCAAACTCAGGTCGGTGGCATGGTTAGAAGTAAGGCACCGCAGTGCCTCAGCCCTCTGTGACACTGTGCCAGCTAAAATCCACCTTTTTGAAGTCAAGAACATATGTTTTCGTGTTCAGCATGTCATGTCAGATATTCACCCAAAACCATACAGTGCATAGCAACCTTGATGTTTTTTCTCATGATCACAATTCATCAGTAATAGATCCAGGATGGCCATGTGCTTTGCCAGGTCCAGCACCCACTACATCAACAATTCATCCTGGAGTGCAACTAGGATCACTCCACCCTGCTGCTGTTGGCTTGTGAGATGCTCCAGTCTACATTGGGCATGTTAAAGTCACCACTATTACCACTTCCCCACCTATGCAGCTGCCCTTATCTCATTAATACCAGACTTGCATCTGCTTCTGTCATTTGAGCTTAATCCGCATTTTGCATGACAAGCACCATGTCTGCATAGGGTGAAATATGCCCACAGTGCTTGTGTTTTCTTCCAGAAAGCAGGCACTTGCACTGGTTGTGGGAACTTCAGGGGGTCTTCTCAGATCCAGTCACTTCCACAATGTCCATGAATGTTGTTACCTGCCTTTGAGTCTTGCCTTTGAGGTTTTCTGAAGTCATTGATGGTGTTTCTGTTTCAGAACAGGCTTCAGCTGCACTGTTGCCATGGAACCAGAGTGCTTTCCTTTGTTCTATCTGTCAATACTAGTCTGAATATATAAATGACTTCTGTGCATCGCCATATAATGCAGTGGACACACATGGAGTGCCATGTCATGTGGCTACCTTTTTTCTTTTAACAACTTCTGATAGATCTACCACCCCATCTTTTTTTACTGAGCATTTTATTTATAAACCTTCAGAAAAAGAACACAATTGATTATAAACAGGAGATATACCTTTTTATTCATACACAGAGCTATTTCTTTAAGCAGAATAGCAGTACCCATGGAATGTATTGCATACATGGAGAAAAACTAGTTAATTATAACTTTTGA
The DNA here is from genome assembly GCA_016271365.2 of Neoceratodus forsteri. Lineage (NCBI taxonomy): Eukaryota > Metazoa > Chordata > Ceratodontiformes > Ceratodontidae > Neoceratodus > Neoceratodus forsteri. The sequence continues at coordinate 358,165,939 of CM028130.1, forward strand.
ATTTAAAGGGGAACAGTCAGTATAGGGCTGGTCCCAATGTGAACTTTGTGTGCAAAAACATTTTGGTTTACTTACTGTTTACTGTAGTATAGCACATTGTATGAGACTAATTTTGCTTAATTCTAGACTGACAGCTTCTGTTTCTACAAATCCCAGAATCCCCTGCAGCTGACATCAGAGCATTGGAGAACAATGGGAGATTCAATAGCCTGCACATACAGTGCACTTTAGGACCAGCTGGACACTTTAATGTGAGGGCCCTTTGTGCTGTCTGTTCCCCTTTTAAGATGAGCTAAATGCTATCAAAGTGTATGGAAATTTAACTGATATTGTTAAAGTAAAACTTGTGTATCCTTGATCTTATTTTAAATAAGGGAAATAGAAATGAGGCAGCTTCTTGTTATCATAAATGCAAGGTATTTTTTCCAGCAGATTACAGTTTGGGAGTATATTTCTAAGGACAGCCTACAGTATGTTTACATACATTCAACGAAGATGTAGAGTGCCTGCAGAGATCAGCTTTGTCTTTAAAAGTTTTGTAATATCTAGGGAGCATTTTCTCCCATAAAGAAACCTGGTTAAAATTCACCATTATAACTACCTGGTTATAATGGTAAACATGCGATGGGTTTCCCTCATTGTGTGCATGCACCCACAGCTGCCATACAGACTACTGTCAGCATGATAGAATGCAGAGATCACCAGGCAATTTGTTTTATTACCTCTCACTGCCAATTCTCAACAGCAACTTCGGCCTTCATTGGTGAGTTCAGAGTTCTCACAGCTCGCTAGGTACAAAAAATAAAAAGGAAGCAAAAGCGACACTGCAGTTACCACAGCTGAACTACAGCTATGCTTGCAGTCCCTGTAGTGAGAGAAAGAAGAGAGAGAGCTGGGGGAGGAGATCAGTGATCACAAGAGAAAAAAAGTAAAACATCTGCTGTGCAGGGACATAAACAATGCTACAATGCTACTTTGAAGCTGTAAACAACAGTACCACGTACTGGTCACACTGAGCTTTTTTGGGGGTGTTAATAAAAAGAACCAGGTGAGAAAACACTCTCCAGCAATTACTGTATATAAAACATTGGATGGTGTGTAAAACTCAAAATTTTTACATGCACTCTTAGTGTTGGATGCTTAGACATGGCCTTCAACACCTCAAGTGTGTAGTTCTACTTATCGTGCACCACCCATGTATTAGTCTATGTACCATAAGTTTTATGAGTTTAGGGTGATTCCCCTGTAGCTGGGGCCCCAGTGTAAAAGTTATCAAATTGCTCCTCAAGCCCTTTTACTTGTGGCTTCAGTGAACATTGACCCCTGTCTTTGCTGTTTCTGGTGCTTCAGACTTACTGCCTTCATCAACCTTCCCTATGTGCCCCTTTTAGTACAAATATTCCCCTAAGTTGATTCTTTATTAGCAGAAGCACAGAATACATCCCTCTTTTTTTATTTCTACTCTTAGCAAGCTTCCATTTTTGCCCAAGAAGATTGTGTTATCTCAGATTATTAGGGATCACACCAGTCCTGCCTCAGCCATGAATGTTAATACAATTCACTTATAAAATGTGTAGTAAAAAAGTACATATTTGGTGCCTACCTATACTGTAAATACATTCCTTGACTCCACCCTTTATACTGTACTCCCACCCATGAATGGAAACACTGTAGCATACTTTACCTGTATGATTTGTGGGAAGAAGGGCACATTAAGGGCACCATTCATCAGATCTACACATCACCCTTATGTGACACATAGGCTTCTGAATAACTGTTAGCTGCTTACCAGGGGACAGGGAGACCCCTGTGAAATTTACAGTCCCCACATTAGCTTTATGTGCTCCCAACCTAATAATAGCCTTTCTGTAGAGGTATCATTATGGCTGGGTTGAGGAGCATGTCGGGGGTGTCAAAGGCACTTGCATTTCACAACATTTCCAAAACCATATGCTTAGCTGCAGGCACCTGGAGTACATAGACGTATGTCAGGTGGGACACTTACAATGAGTACTTAGGCACGTTCCACCACAGCAATTCTTGTAGCTGGAGAACCCCTGCTGAAGAATGCTGACCCATGTCCAGATCTCTTATGCCACGGAGGGATGAGTGGCACAGGCTCAGTATTCTGGGCATTTTCATTTTAAATATACCTGGTTAGTTAGGGATATGGCTGTCTTACCTGTAGAGTGCTACATCTCATGATCTCTACAGGTGAGGGAGTTGAGGATGCACTGTCTGTGTGAGCCATGCCCTCATTCCCCTTGCCATATAGGGCCTAGGGGTATATGTCCAGTGCTCTGGACATTTTTCTTTTCAATACACCAGCTAAAATAAGGATATGTACCTGTTTCCTAATGTGTGTTCTTTTATTTGCCTTGTCTGATGTTTAGAACTAGCAGTTCTCTGTCAGTGTAAAAACACAGGGATCACACGCTCACTCTAAGAAGGTTCAAGTTCAAGTTCATTGCAGGAAAACTCCATTGAGCAAGCTCATTCACAAGGAGGTCCTGTGACATAAACACTTAAAGTACAAACACAGATAGGTAATAACAGTATATACATGAAATACACGTTACATGATACAGGCTGTATATACATACAAGGGTACCACATAGGGTGACCGCAGGTGGTAAACATTGATATGAGACAGGTTGACTTACAGGTCGCGATACTGATAAATGAAACATGATGACTGGTGTGTGCAATACATGTACAGTATTTTGGCAGCTAGAACAAACAACAGTCTACAACTGATATGGGGAGGAGAGATTTGATAGAGTAGCAGTGGAGGCGTAAGCAAAGATAAAGCCAGGAGTAGAAGGAAGGTAAGCATTACTATGACAAATCAATTATACCTTACCAGTGGATAAATATGGCACACATGGGGAAGGAAGAGACTTAATGACAGTTACAGGTGTCTTTTATTTTGGCTGAACTTAGCGATTTGTAGAAGTTTATTGAAACTATGCTAGTTAGTTTCAGTACGGTTTGTAATTGGTTCCAAATGGAGGGAAGGGCATATGCAATAGCATGTTTACCAAAGAAAGTCCGCGTCCTTGGTATATGCAAGGTGGGTGCAGTTTTGAAAAAATACTCAGAGCAGCACACAGAACAGGTGAATACTTACAAAAAATGAGCAAACAGTAGGCAGGTGTCAGTCAAAAACATATAAGGAGTTTATTACTCTAGTTCTTACTCCAGCAAACATTGAGACATGGGCATGAAAACCCCAGTGCTCAAAGAATCATGCCTTTGGGCTCAAAGCACTTGGGTTTTCGTGCTGCTGTCTCTTTTTTGTTTTCAGCTGGCACCTGCCTTCTGTTTGCTCACTTTTGTGAGTATTCACTTCTGCATTCACTATATTATCAGAGTGCAACATTATTCTGTGTGTTTCCCTGTCAGTGCAGCAGTCAGTGTCTGCATTAGAATCTCAGTTTGAAGTAGTAGACAGAATGGGTCTGTGGCAGTTCTGGCTGCAGGATGTCATATCCCATTATCCCCCACAGGCAAGGAACAGGGGATCCACTATGTGGCTGCACTGGGATATTAGGATTAGAGGCTACATTGTAAGCCAACAATACAACACAGTTCTGCCACCCTGTCCAACACTGACCCATTTGCAGTGTTCTGTATAAGCTTTAGGGGATGGCTGGGATCTGTGTATCACTGGCAAACTAGGGCAGCACTGAGGCAGAACATTGTGAAGCAGAGTTTTGTGTGCTAGGCATGCACATCATCGTAGTCCTGGGGCTGGATACAGAGTCACAGCTGGGGTGGGGCAACATTTTTGTACAAAATGCTACCCATTGTACCAATACCAAAAACTTCCATACACAGAGGAACAACATAGTTTCCAAGGGGGAGGAGTCTCCATAGCAACTAAAGTCACAATTTAAATGGTGATTACCAGATATTTGTGCTTCCTAAACGGGGTTTTTGACTGCCAACCTGAGACCATCATGGATGTCCGAGCATGATATAGCTCTAGTCACATGGCACAATGCCTTTCCCAAAGTTTCTGGTATGAGACATTACCATCTCTGTTATCAATCTATCCCAGCCTGAATCTTTACCTTCAGGCCTATGTGTGTGGTACAAATATATTTATTGTTTTTGGTCCCTCAGTGATCTTTGCCCCCCATGTATTCCCTGGCCTGTGTTCATGACCCTGGCATCTAGTGGAGCCCCCCTTCCTAGCCAATTCCCCCATTCCAGCCATTTTCAGAAAAGAACACTCTCCAATCCCAGTCCCACAGTGACTTTTCTCTTCACTATCACATGCCTCTGCCTCCCCTTAGAACTGCTTGCAGCAGTTCTTGACCCTGTAAGATGCAGCAGAGTGCAGCTGCAGGCTGCAGGGGCAAGTGTGTGTCTGTGCTCCCTTCTTCCATGCTGTCACAAGGCCAATTATGACAGCAAAGGGAAAGGACTGTGGCACAATTGTGAGTGACACAATGTATTGTAAACTTGAACTGTGGTGCAAAGTGATTGTTACAATCATACTGCATCACAAACGTGGGACTATGTATGGGCCCCCAGACCTTTTCATAAACAGATCCCTAAGTGTGCACGTGGACTGTACATATACACCTTGCTGCTGTGTTCTGTAACTTTGCACAAGATATCTGACTTTGAATAGAAATATTTCCATTTAGTAAAATTATATTCATGGAAATAAAAACATACATACATACATACCTACAACATGCACATGTAAACATGCTCCTTAGCTGCTGAGCCAACAGCAGTATAAAACAATCTCTGTCCTATTTTTCCTTGCTGTGTGTCTCCTGTTAGCTACCTGAGTTGCAGTGCCCCTTATAGAGAAAGAAAGTAACAGACTGGGGAAAGAGAAGAATTGACTGAGATTTTTCAACACTATCCTGCTGCTGCTTGACTAGCTTACACAGAAGAGGAAGAAAAGTGTAACATTCCAGTCCCACGTCCCCAGCCACATCACATAACTCAAAAGTTGGAAATATGATTTTACCAGCCCTGTGTGCTGCAATGCAGAAAGGGAAAATTTAATTGTAGATTAGTGGCGCTGGATGATATTGCTGCCAACCCCTCCCCCTCCCCCTCTACAGAAGGCTGGATCACACTCATGCCCATTCATTAAAGCTGGATAAAATATTTTGCCTGCAAGAGACTATTAGCATGCATAAGAATGCATTGTACTGGTATGGCCTCCAATCTGAACTTTTTTTTATCTCATGCCTAAATATTTTTGTGATGTCATGGTCCACTCTGAACAGTTCAAAGGATCGCTCAAGTTTTTAAGAAAGAGTTGAAAACATATTTATTTAATTTAGCCTTCCCTAATGATTAATGTATTTTAGCTTCTTGTTCTAATGTTTTATCTGTAATTGGTTTTATGTACAGTGCCTTGGTTTTTAAAGGTACTATAGAAATAAAGTTTGATTTGATTTGATTTGATCTACTGTGTAAATCACATGGTTTGGCCTGGAGATCAGTTTGTATACAGAGCACATAGGCACATACTAGGCACAAATTTGATACAATGGGTTGCTTCCTGTCCTATTGGCTTTTTATGCCACTTTGTTCCTGGGTCACAGTCCTAATAGTTTTGAACCATCCAAACCTATTTCACTCATTGCTTGAAATAGTTTAGAGCACTCACACCTGGTATGCTTGAGGCGGGTTAGATTTTTCCTGAATTGGCTAACCCATTCTTAGCTATAAATAGAATATCATTACTTGATGAGTATAATACTGTGCTAATCACCCTTCCCATCTCTTAGAGGCATCGCCAGTATGACAAACTGCCTACCTTTTATGATATACTGTTATGCATAGTGCAAGCTATAGTATAAGACAACGGAAATCCATTAAGAAGCCGCCTATCATTTCTCCAGTATCATTGTGCATTTAAAATGAAGGTATCATTGTTCAGTAGTATGTTAGGAACACCATGTGCTGTTTTAGCCAATAGGCAATGACATCAGAGCTGTGCTAAATTAGCTGGCTTTGCATTCGCCTATGCGCATGAAGTGCAGATGAATACTTGTGATATTTACACATTTTATGTTGGGGGCCCACTCCACAAAAAGTACTTCTTTACATTAGTACTGTGATAAGGGAAGAAGTTAGAATCTATCTTCTATAACCATCCTGTCAAATGCCAGTTACTATACACAGTTTGAGAATGAACACACATTCAAGCAGAACAGTTGGAATGTTACCCTACTTATGCAGTGTGACCCTCAACTTCTCCCCCTTCTACTTAATGATTGAATGATTGATTGACTGATTTATTTATGTTTGCTTATTTATTTGTTAAGCAGCTGGGTAAACTGATCCCAAGGACCATTTTCAGGCATGACCCATGCCAATAACATGGCACAACAAAGGTAATTGAGAAAGTACACGAGTGACAAGATACATCAGATGGTGACAATACAGTTGATGATACAAACATCAGACTGAGCACAGGTGGAATAAACACTAGATCATGAGGGAGCATTCAGACAATAAGTAACAACAATGTGAATAATTTACAAAGTATACATACTGTAGCAGCACATCTCAGAAAAAGAAAGGACAGCCAGTTCATCAGAAAACAAAATCTGTGGTATAAGGACTCTGTGTTGGGGGTTGGGGGTGACTGCAATTGGAGGTGGCTGAAGGTGGCCTTATGCTGTGATTTGAATAGGAAGTGTGATCTAGAGTCCCTAGGGGTTAAGTAGGCTGCACTCCCCTTCTACTCCCTCTATCCCTTACTTTTAGTCCAAATAACCTTTTGGGTAAACCCAACATTCTACAGTACTCATAAATGGGAGAGGGGATTATCTGACACACAGGTCCAGTAGCACTTATTTTATTAAAAAATCCTTATCTTTAAGTGGTGGCCATGGCATTCAAACCTAGTTCTCTAGGTTTGCTGCTCAGTGCTCTTAACCACTATGCTATACTGACTCCCATTTACACAATCCCTATACTGCCTTATCTCCTGGAGCTCACTGTTGTATCTTCTACCATAGACTGAAACACTCATAGACCCAGGAAATCCTCCAGGGGCGCATAAGCTGCATGAGTTACCCCCACTCCCACCCCCTAACACACACTCAAATTACTGACTTTGCAGACTGCAGAAATAGATGATGACCTCATATGTTTTTTTTTATTGAAAGTACTAGATTATCTTCAGTGATGGAAAGGATGGGGCACAAATAAAAGGACTGAGCACACACCCCAGAAATTTATTTTGACTAAATTTAAAGTAAAGAAAGGATGGCAGGGGGTTAGGGAATGTTAGACTATTGTCAATGATACTTCCAAAATGGGGGGGGTACCGAGTGAAATCATCGCGGACACAATATGACTGCACATAACAAAGTAGGCTACACATTGCTGACTACAATATTGACCAGTAGCAATTACCCACCCAAACCCCTTGGTCAGTGCATGGCATGAAATGCCAAGGTGCCACCGAGACCCCAGCCCACTGAATGGTGCCCTAGGCACCGTACCTGCAACCACCCACAATGTGTTTGCGGTCCCCTTCCCCCACCTCACGCGATGCGGTGAGTCTACATCCTGGTGTCGTGCCCCCTTCACCACCCCAGCAGGTGGCTGCCACCGCCCCTCCCCAACATACCGGCAACGGGTAGGTGGCCAGCACAGCCCTCCACACACCTCCATGGCTAGCCGCTCCACTAAACGTACTGGATGAGCACGTAGCAGTTCGTTCAGTGGAGCGGCCAACCGTGAAATCACATTTTTGAGCAGGATTTGAAAATGTTCACCTACTACTACTGTACAGTAGGTTCATGACACAGGATCATAAGAAGGCTATGTTTAGACGTGGGGTCAAAATATTAAATAACAACAAAGTTATGAATGTATGTAAAAAATTTTCTCTGCCCACTCTCATAACTTTGGTAATTACTGTATTAGTATTTTCACTCCAAACTTTCAAATTAGCCATTTTTTCACTCCACCTCATAAACGTGGCAGGTGTCATTTCGAAATCCTGTATGCAACGTGTTTTCACACTTTTGATATGGAATGATGTTTCAACTACTATTCTAAAAATGCCATATGTCATGGTTGTAACAGAGAATCATAAAAAGCGATCTTGAAAATTTATGGTCACGATAAAAAAATGATTAAGAAATATTGTGTGTGGTGCCACCTTTATCCCAGTGGTAGTGCTTTGTGATCCCAATCTGGTGAGCTGAGTTTGGGTCCGAGCTTACTGAGCCAGCTGGATGGGCCAAGGCCGGAGGGATGGTGCTGTCATTTAGCACCACCCCCCAGACTGGGAAGGGAAGGGAAGTTGCAGGGTTGCCCACACAGGCCTAATTATCACATAGTGAAGAGAAATCTTCTCTTGGGATATGGCCCTGCAGTGATGCACCCATGGGTGCCAGAGGGCCCTGTGCTTTCACTGACAGATGAGCTTTTTGCTCTGCATTCCTGTATCTGTAGCCACATGGAAGCCCAGTGCACAGAGTGCCCTGTGCTTCTGCAGCCTCAAACAGTCCCACACATTTGTGACATCAATTGCACAGGCAGAGAGACTCTTTCCTTGGTACAGGGTCGAGGGTCCTACCATCTGTATCTGTTCACACAGGTTCTAAAGGACCTTCTTGAATGAAGATATGAATTCACTATCTCAAAAAGAAAGGATTTTTTTTGTGGGGGTTGCAAAAAAGTGGGTTAATGCATCAGTTAGGGTTCAACATAAAGGAAAACTGCACCCTCATGTCTTGAAAATATTATTTGTTTCCATGCCAACATATAAATCTTTTCAGGTAGCTGTTAGGGAGATATATGATTGCTTTAGTTTATTTTAACTGCTTATACTAGTCCCTGTAACTATACTGGAGATCTCCATTTTCTGGATGTTGAAATCGCATTGTCCCTGTAAGCTGCATTAGCAACATGATAATCCAGCACCCTCTGAACTCCACAGTATGCCTGTCTGCTTAATTAGAATTCAACAACACAAGCTGAAGCAAGGTGTAACATGCCACGTTCACCTTCAGTTAGCTTTGCAAACTGTCTAAGTTGTAATTCAGGTTTTTTTCTTTTAAACTGCATTCAACGTGTGTATTTCCAGAGAGTTTTTTCAGGATATTTGTACTTTCAGCATAGAGATACATGAGGCTCAATTCAGAAAGACCCCTTAGATTGATGGAGTGTGCATCAAAGAGCCACCTTGCATCAAATTCAAGTGTGCCAAATACTGTGAACCATATTCAGTAAGAGCAGTCACTGCAGCAAAACCTGCCACACTGATGCAAGACGTTCACTGTGTCAAAAATGTGGAGAGAACTGCTGTGGTGAAAGATACCTAAATACTTAATGGAAGCCAAAGCACAACAGCATGGGGTGCGAATGCCTCCAGGTGAGCAAAAGCGGCTATGCAGGAGGGCATGGTCCGCCCACACTGAGGCACTATGATGATGTGGGGGCAGAATGCTAGGTTGGTGAAAACTAAAGAATGGAAGCATAGAGCAGGAATTGATGCAAGCTGCATCAAAAAGATGGTGCAGTGGATGGCAACTGATGCAAGATGTTGCATAATCCAGTTCATGGGGCTGACCTGTGAAAAGCCATACAGTGGATGAAATGGCCATGGCAATGACATGTTGTGCCCCTATACCATCCCACAGAGGTGTCAGGGATGTCTCACCCTCCCTATCTGAAGCTGTTCCACTGCATTCTGTGTGCCACCGTCAGTTACACCAGCTCCACGTTGGTCTAATGGATGCCTGCCATCATCGGTGCAGTGTCAGGGCTCCCACCTTTGTGAATACTAAGACAGTGGACATTGCATCACTTTTGTGACACAAGCCCCATTGCAACATGGCACACCAAGGTTTTGGATGCAGTCATGGTGCAAGCCACTTTGGTGCAGACTGCACCAGTTTTGATGCAAGTTGCTTTCTTGAATCATATTTGGCCTGTAAACCGCCAATATGCATCAAATTTTTGGCACAAGCTGCTTGCTCCATTCCTGGAGCTTTCTGAATCAAGCCCATGATATAAATGTTTGCTGTGTGACACCATGTTCTCATATGCTAATGCAGCTGTCATGGACAATAAGATTTCAACAGCCATAAAAAGGAGACTCCAGGATAGTTACAGGTGACTAGCATGAACAGTTAAAACAAACTAAAACAAACACACGCAGTATATCACAAACAGCTACAGAAAAAGAGTTGTTTGTTGAAATGGAAACAAATAAAATTTACAAGATATGAAGATGTAGTTTCCCTTTAATGTCACAAAAGTAGGGAAATGTGGCATTAGGGTTTCCAATGCTAACTCCCCACACCTCTAAGCAGCAAAAGGACAAGACCACACATGCAACCACACACAGCTGCATCACCAGGTAAAACAAACAACATACAGCTGTTGCCAGATGACACAAATGCAGTGATGATGTGCTACCTTTGGGGATTTGTATCTGTGGCTGCAGAAGCACAGGCCCAACAGGGACCCATAGTTCTGCAACTGCACCTGTGTGTGTATGTCATACAGTATGCATGCATACCTGTGGCTGCAGAACCACAGGCTCCATGGGGGCTTGCATTTCTGCATACAAAAGTACTGTTGCAGTGTGAGTACCATAGTTTCAGTGGTGGATCTAGATGCTTTTCAATAGCATAGCAGTTTTGTATAGGGGCAGCACTTTCCGGCTCAGATTAGGTTAAAAGAGCTCTGTTTTCCTGGACTGAGGGGATAGTGGGTGCTACCTCACTAGATAGCTAGATCCAGTAGTGCATGGTTTTCTATATGCAGCTGCTTAAAGAAAGTTGGTCTACAGCAGCTGCTGCACACAGGATGAACAATACCGTTAGATCACCGCAGAGCCCCATGCACCACATCGTTTGGTGCACCAGGGCTGGGGCGATCTAAGAGTTTTAAAAATACTGCCCTATGTGTCTATGTAATGAGATAGATGCCCAGTTTTTAGTTTGTAAGCTTTTATGATCAACCAAGGCAGTTCCTCACAGTCAGCAATTTATTTATTTATTTATTTGTTGACCGGGTAAGTACACTGATCCCAGGGACCATTTTCAGGCACAACCCGGGCCATAAAGATGGCATTATAAAATAAAAATAAAATTTTTTAATTTTTATTTATTTATTAAATTCTCGGATTACAAATACCTTTGAGCAGAAACTGCTCATTTACAAAGGTTTTACGTCAAAGGATGAGGGTCAACATACATACAGAGGTAGTAAAAGAATGCACAATAAACAACCAAAACAACTAAAAGAAAAAATAAAGATACTCAGTTATAACATACTTTGAGATAATATTCATAAAATGAGCAGCTTGAGTAGGCAGCTGGCTGTGGTAACAATAAGAAAAGAGGGCACCACAGGCAGTTAGTATTGCAGTATGTGACCGGAGAGGAAGTTGGCAGGCTAATGGGCCACTGTCCGATGGTAGTGGAAAATGTCTTGTACCAATGGAGATGTGAAGCAGGAAAGGAATCACAAGGAAGGCCCAGTGCCAGGGAATGAGATTGGGAAAGGCGGGCTGTGAGACATGAGTGAGCTGGGAGGTGTTTAGAGATCTCTGTTCAACAAAGCAGTCACATTGAGTGGTAGAGGTGAGGTAAAGTTTGAGATTCCTTTGAAGGGTCCAAGTGTAGTAGAGAAAGTGATTCTTTATTGAGGAATTGAACCATTGAGCAGCTCTACAGATAAAGGACCACTGACCCATGGAGTCGACATCTGGGAACCTGAAAGGTTAGAGATTGGGCACCACATGTTTGTTGAGTGCCACTGTAGGTAGTAAGGAGTAAGCTAACACCAGGTGGCATGAGACCAAGGAGAATCTTTTTGGTAAGTAAGCAGGTCTGGTATTGTATTCTGCTGCTTAGGGGTAGCCAGCTGGCCTGTGCATAGAGGTCACAGGTGTGAGTTAGTCGGGCTGCACCTGTCAGTAGTTTACAGGCTTTGTTGAGAGCAATTGAGATCCTGTGGAGGGCACTTGTTGGGGCAGAGCCATAGATGGCAAGGCCATAGTCAATGATGGAGGTGACAGAGCTGTAGATGGCTAGTTTAAGGGCATCTGCAGGCATACAGTGCTTGTGTTTGTGTAGTAGTCCAATCCGTGTATTGGCGGTCTTGGCAACAGTGTCAATATGCCAGTGTAGGAGGGGTACTATCCAGGGTAATACAAAGGTACTTGAACTCCTTGACATGTTTGAGTGGGTTCCCAGCATGGTTCTTGATGGTGAGGTGGACAGAGGTTGTGCCTGCTCTGTCGGTTACAGAAGGACATGGCTTTAGTCTTGCTGTGGTTCAGGACAAGTTTAAGGAATTGAACCAGTCTTCAATGTCGACTGAAGTCAAGCTGCAGCTGGGATTCAAGGACTGTAATGTCATAGTGGCTGGAAAACAGGACTGCATCATCTACGTATAGTAATATTTTTGGTGGCAGGCACTGGGAGATTGTTGATGAAGAGGAAGAGTAGAGGGCCCAGAATAGACCCATGGGGACTCCGGAGCGGACCGGTTTCTCATCCGAAGAGATCCCTGCAATCCTTACACTTTGGATCTGATTATCAAGGTAGCTGGTGAACCATGGAAGGGCATCGCTGGAGATCCCAATGGAGGACAGTTGCTTGAGCAGTAGGGGATGGTTAACTGTGTCGAATGCCTTGGTAAGGTCTATAAATACTGCCCCTCCACAATTCCCTTTGTCAAGCGTGGCATGGATGAAGGTTGTAAATTCCAGTAGTGCAGTGGTGGTGCTGTGCCTTTTCTGAAGCCATGCTGCTCTGGGCACTGTACATTGTACTTATCCAGAATTCAGCTAGTTGGTCCGACACTATTAAACTCCAGCGCTTTGGATGATGGGGGAGGAGTGAGATAGGTCTGTAATTGGTGCAGTGTCCTATCTCCGCTTTTGTGAACCAGTGTGACAGTGGCTTTCTTCCAGAGAGAGGAATGGCCCAAACTAAGCGAGAGATTAAAGATCTTTGTAAGTGGTTCTAAGACTTCATCGAGGACTTGTGCCAACAGTTTCAGGTCAAGAGTCACCACTGTACCCTTGTTTGCCGATGGCCTTTTGAATGTATTTCTAGCTACTTGTGGTGGGACTGCCAAAAAAAAACTTTTGGGGTTGTACGTTTCTAGTTGGAGGGTAACTTGGGAGGAGCTGGAGGAGGTCGTCGAAAAATTTGGTGGAAGGACACTGTCCAGGTTTGTAAATGCATTATTAAAAGTGCTGGTGATGATACCTAGGTCAAGTGTAGGAGTGCCATGAAGGTTGAGCATAGTGGGTGGTGCTTTAGGATCCTTGCCTGTGAGTTCTTTCATGTTGTTCCAAATTTGTTTCCTAGGCCCCAAGAGTTGGTCAAACCTCTTTGTAATAGCTCGTTTAGCATTCCAGTATTCTTAGTGCAATCATTTCTGGCTGCTTTGTATAATTGTATGTTTGCCATCGGAGTTGCATGAGCACAATGCCAGAGGTGGTCTCTGTGCTTGAGCAGAGTTAAAAGGTCAGTAGTAACCCAGGGTTGGTCTGTCCTTTGACCTTTATCTTTTCACTGGTGCATAGATGTCACAGGCTTCATTGAAATGTTTGATAAATAGGTCCAGAGCTTTGTTGGTGTCATTGAGGGAGTCAAGCACTGCCCAGTTCAGCCTGGTTAGATGGGATTTTAACAGTTGGAGGTGCCCTTGTTTGATAACCCTGGCATAGATAAGCTTGGGAGAGGGCTTGTGGTATTTGTTTGACCAGGAACAGATGACAGGTGAGTGGTCACTTATTGTATCCGGGAGTACAGAAACATTGGAGATGCGTTCAGGGTGGTTAGATAGAATCCAGTCTAGAAGCGTAAGAGAGCCTGTCCGATAGTTACACCTAGTGGGGGCATTGACCAGTTGAGTGAGGTGATGCACCGCGGCTGCATCCTTATAGGTAGTGGCCTCAGCGGAGAGCCAGTTAATGTTAAAATCACCCATGATTATGGTTTCAGAATTATGTTGCTGGACCCTAGATATTCCATGATGCTATGGAAGCCAGCAGCCTGGTCTCTTAGGGGTAGGTAAACTGAGATGACAGTGAGTTCCTTGTTATGTGCACCAAGGAGGATTTTGATTGTGAGGACCTGAGAGGAGTTGCTCAGGCTGGGGATGGAATGATGTGACCCATAAGGGTATCCTTAAGATAGATGCGCAGCCCCGCCTCCGTTAGAATCCTGTCTTGCCTGAAAATGCAGTAGCCAGGGATAGAGACTGAGGTATCAGGGATTTTAGGGTTTAGCCATGTTTCCACAACTGAGAGGACATCAGGGTTGTGCTGTAGGATCCATGTTTGGAGGAGTCAAGTTTGTTGAGGATGCTGCAGGCATTGATGGATGCCATGGTGAGTGTCCCTGTCCTTCTGCTTGGTGCCACTGCTGGCTGCCCAGGTGGTCCTGGGTTGGGGTGAACATTTCCTGAGAGCAGAAGCAGCATAAGGAGAATTTGTAGGAGAAAGGATTTCAGCATCTTGTAGATACCTGGTGGTTAAGTCATAAGCAAAGAAGTTATCAACAGCTGAGGTCCAGAGTCACAGAATGTTAGAATTCCTGCAGGTGATGAACTGTGCCTGTGCATATGCAGGATGTGAAATCCTTTTGTCTGCATGTTTCTTTGTCATTCAAAGAGGTTGTTGAAAAGCCAACATACAGATCATGGAGCAGGTCAGACGAAAATGTGGATTCGAGCAGACCTAGAGTCACTGAGTTTGTCAGACTTAATTGCTTGACTTATGTTTTGCTTGGGATAGCTTCAAAAGTTGATTTTTAAATGAAAATGCAGATACCTGGTTGTGATGTTTTGAAATCCAGTTCAGGAGACTTTCACAGATGTAGTGAGCAAGAATAGTGTAGTTATTCCAAGCAGAAAAGTTCAAACATATAGAATAAAATACATCAAATACAGAGTTTAAACATAATAGGCAGTGCATTGAGGTATTAACAAGTGTGCAACTAAACAAAAAATCCTGAATAGCACGTTGTACAAGTCACAGCTGCATTCTGATACTTAACCTAGACTACTGCTAGATAAAATGGCTAGGTAGGAATTGGGGAGAGAGTGTTACAGGGTTTGGTAGGACATTTTGTTACAGGGGTTAGGTAGAACATTTGCAGGCAAATGCTAATGGCAGGAAACTGGTCAGGTAGGACTTGAATGTGAATATGGAGGAGGTGGATCCCATAGAGAGGAGGAGGAGAGAGGAGAGGAGTGGGAAGACTTCCAGAGATTTGGGGCAGTGACAGAAAAAGCTCTGAGTGGTGTATCTAGCTAGACTGCCTACGGCTTACAATTCAGCAATCTCTTACCTTGTTTGAGCTATAATTCCTTACACAGATGTTTTAAACAAAAGGGGGAATCAAGATGGCAGTGACTAGACAGACACACTAGGGTGCTCTGTGATAACTGAGTAATGAAAAAATCCTTACCCTCTTCATCCATGTCTCAGAAAATGAAGAAACATATTGCAAAGGAGCATCAGAAGAGGAAAAGGTTCCTCTTCTTTCGAAGATGGCATACCAATTAGAAAAGGTCCAATGGATCATTATGTTGCCAGTTCACCTGGATCCAGGGAGAAGCAAACACTGTTTGGTGTTACAGGCATGTCTGCAGGTTCAGGAAGCTCGGGGAGCATTGACCCAGAGGAGAATCAGATTTCTATGTATCTGAGTCCACGACCATGTAGTACAACAGTCTTCAAGGAAAATTATGACTTGTTAGTTGCAGAATTATTGGGATCTTCTGTGTTTATTTCAGATACCTGCGGAAAGATGAAAACCTCAGTCAAACATAAGGCCTCTGCTGGGGTGAAGGTAGGGGGAACAATGTCTTCTGACGGCATTCAACACGAACCTCTTTTAACTTTCAATACTCAGTTTCCCCCCTAGCCTACCTGGCAAGTTAGCAGTTCCAACATTTTTCTTACCATCTAAAGTTGAATTTAAATCTCTTAAAGAAGCATCTGCATTCATCACACATTTATTTACTTTTCTCTCCTCCTTTGACAAAAAGCTTGATCTGTTAATTAACAGATCAGAAAGATTAGACCAAGAAATAAAAACAATTAAATCTGAGGTTGGGAAGGTCAGAGCACATAAAAAGAATATACATGAAGAAGTTGCAGTTATACAGCAAAAAGTACTTACTACCAAAGCTCTCGCAACAACTAATCTAAAAGCTATATTAACACTACTGAGAAAAAATGAGAACATGGAAAATAATGCTTCGTTGTAAAAATCTGGGACTAGCTGGAATCCCCAACTCCTATGACAAAACTTATGGGTCTTTAAGAGACCTGTTAAAGGATTTATTTATAACTGTTCTAAAGCTCCCTGAGAAACATTAGCCTTTTGTTACAAAGGCTTGTCAACTCCCTACACGAAAATCTGACTATAACTTTAGTTCTCAAACAAAGCCTTCTAATCAAGATGTTAGTTTCAATTTGCTCTCAACTGAATCTACTGCAGTTCTCACTCAGGCACAAGCTACTGTAAACACCTTTAAAACATAGCAGGTCCTAGAAGTATGATAATTTTTAAATGACTTTTTATACTGATCGAGACCTTATTCTTAACACTGCAAGGAAAATGGGGGCCCTACAGTTTAAAGAAATAACTTGTCATATCTTTCCCGATATAGCTCCAGAAACCCTTCAAAGGCACAAGCAATTCTTACAGTATAAGGATGATCTTATCAATCTTGGAGCAAATTTCAAGATTTTGTATCCTGCAAAATGCATGTTGACATGTGGCAAAGAGAAATGACTATTTTTTTTATCCTGAGCAACTAAAAGTTTATACCTTCCAGAAAGAAATTCAAAAGTCTGAACAGAACTGTTCATCAGAACATCGAATGGGGAAAAGATGTCTTCCTTAGAGGAAAAAGAAATTGCTAACTCTTAAAATAAGTTTCCTTTTCATTTGATGGACATGATGTATGCAACTGCTGTAATGTAATTATTTGATTATTGGCTCTAGGTGTTAAACGACCCGGAATTATTGATAACTATTATGATATAATTCTTTAAGCTTGTGTCTTTTTTTCCTGCTATGAACTCCTGAATAGCTTGATTAATTTATACTGACTTAATTTAAAACCATTTTTTGTGGGTCTCAGATAGGATGATTCTTCTCTCTCAGCTGATAGACTTAACCTAAGTTTGGGGGTATTGTATTAATGAACACTCTGTGATGATTTGAGAACCTTGCTTTTATTCTAAAATGTATATACATTATATATAACTCCAATATGACATATGTATTAAAATTATTACAATCAATTAATTTAAAAAAAAGATGTTTTAAACAAAAACACTACTGGGATGTTAGCTCATGACAGCCACAGGTATTTTCAGAAACGTTTTAGGCAAAATTAGTTTAAGTAATCTATCACAAAATGTCATGGCAATGCAGTTTCAGTCCCAACTAAAATGCTTGTCTAAATTGAAATATAGAACATACTCAGGGTTTGCCATAAAGTTAAAAGGTGTTGCAGTCCCTTTAATTCAAAACTGAAATGAAGGCTTAATATTTAATTAAATATATGCTGCTGTTCTGCTGAAGGCTGCTGCATTATAATTTTATTCAAGTTCAGATTTATTTCCGTGAATGCCATATACCCCAGAGAGCAGAACTGCATCCCACTCTCTAACCATAAATCAATTTTCACTTTATATTAAAATAAGTGCTGTCACAAAGCACTGGATTATAGTATTTCATGTAATATCATCCAAGTAAACAGTGGTAATTCATGAGAAGTGTGTCTTCTAAATACAAACACAGCTGGGAAGAGGCTTGAGAGAAAGATCTCACACTCATACCTCTGCACTGCTCTGTAGAATTGCCATATTTTGTTGGTGTTAAAATCAATTAGAAATGGGGATAACATGCTATTTAACTAGAATAAAGATGAATTGGAATAAACTGTATAAGTACTGTACAATACCAACTTTACTATCAAATGCCATGTTGGACATTAACATTATTTTATTGGATATTTAATTGCTGAATATTGCATATGTACTTGTACTTCGACAAAGATGCAATGGAAATGTGAATGGAAGTCTAAGAATTGTATATCATCTTTAACTAGTTATAAGGTATTATAAAAGGGATGGGAATTTCCTGCATCTGAGAGGGTTCCGAACCCAGTGCCTTATGGGTAACAATCATCAGGTCAGGAACCTTTTGGCAATCAGGATGCAGTACACCCAGATATCCATGCCTCCAGAAATTTTTTGGAAAAATATTTCTGGCAGACATGATTGTAATGTTAAAATCCCCAAAACCCTGAATTGCTATGATGTTAAAAATGACATATTGCACATTTTTAGCAACTCCCAACCTCCCAACCCTGTATAATAAACAGCAGCCGAGAACAAGCTCTCCAGGGGCTCCCTGCCCCACAGGCATGGGATTCTCAGACACTGGGTGGTCGGTGCTTTCACAGCTGCCACCTGAGACCACAAGCCCAGATTCTCTGATAGCAAGCTGAGAACAAGCTT
The DNA here is from genome assembly GCA_016271365.2 of Neoceratodus forsteri. Classification (NCBI taxonomy): domain Eukaryota; kingdom Metazoa; phylum Chordata; order Ceratodontiformes; family Ceratodontidae; genus Neoceratodus; species Neoceratodus forsteri. The sequence goes on from CM028130.1 coordinate 358,184,459, forward strand.
TCCAGGGGCTCCCTGCCCCACAGGCATGGGATTCTCGGACACCAGGTGGTCAGTGTCTTCACAGCTGCTACCCAAGACCCCAAGCCTGGACTCTCCACTAGCAAGGTACGGCTAAAGCCGCTAACCAATCAGAATGGGAGCGCTTCTCGGCTTTAGTTTCTGATTGGACCCTGCAGTCTGCTCTGTGTTTCCTTCTAAAAACCTAGCTAAAATCTGATTTTCTCACTGAAATTGCCTAAAAAAAAGTGTAACTACTTATTTGTTTCTCTCTTAAGACCTTTATTTTTATTATTTAGAGTGTTAAGTTCAAGGAAATCGTGTGATTACACTCCTTGCTGAAACTCTGTGCTTGTGCCAGACTTTAGGAGCCAAAAGAATACACATTCTTTTGTCCTGTTGATTAGGCTCTCTTGCTCGTGCAGACGGTCCTTTGTCCACAGCCAGCATTTAAACGTGACCTCTTCTTTCTCTCCCCAGCCAAGGACAAGCTATTCAGGGGCTCCCTGCCCCACAGGCATGGGATTCTCAGACTCTGGGTGGTCATCGCTTCCACAGCCGATGCCCAAGACTCTCCACTAGCAAGGTACTGCTAAAGCCGCTTTTTCAAGCCCACCCACCATCCCCACCCCTCCACTTATTAAATATGCCTTTATCTTGCCCTTTCAGAGTACACCCATCAAGGCATTCATCTTCCAACCCAGACATCCATCTTGCCTTATAGGAATGCCCTCTGAGGTAGCCGCCTGCCACCACTGGCATCTCTTTGCTATATCCCCTTGCTGTGATTACCAACGATTCCTTTACACTCTGTGCCTCTAATATTATTTCTTAGGTTCCTCTACACACTGTGCTTCTAATATTATTTCTTAGGTTTGTCCTCTCTCCTCACTTCCCGGACCTTGTACTTTAAGGGGAGCTTATACTTTAGCTGTAGTTCCCTGTCTTCAAGCCAAATTTAGCATAAACTTCTAGTAATTTTGGGAATGGTGCACCGAGTGCCCCATCATGAGGATCTCCTGTTGTTCTCCATACTGGTTATCCTCTCTGTGTACTGGTGGCGTTTTATTGGCAGAAACCTGCATCGCATCAAGCAGAATATGACCCTTTAGTGGATTGTATTCTGGATATGGATTTGCCACACAGTTATCTATGTGTCTTTCAGGCAGTCCTATTACCTGCTTATAACAAGGGCACCCATCATGGTGGTACCTGTGCTGAGCCACCTTTTCAAAGTTTATCTCCCGTTCATTATAGTGATAGTCTCTCCCTGCATTTCTCGGTCAGGGTGTTGAGCCACCTAGCTCTAGGGTGGTACACCTTTAGGGGTGATGATTGGCTTACCTAACCTGGCAAGCTTTATAGATGTACTAGGACCAGGATTCTTAAACTAACTATCACCACCCTATCAAACATATTACTTCTGTTACTGTTATGCTGGGGTAACATTAAGCTAAACCCTGGTCCTATTGCTACCCTTACATCCCCTTTGGATACTGCTTGTCTTAAAGGCATGAGTTTCTGGCATGTCAATGTCTGCAGCCTCCTAAAAAAGTTCACTATGATTCAGGCATGGGTCAGCTATACTCAGCCAGATGTTCTGGTAATCTACAAATCTTGGCTTAGGCCAGCCTCTCAGGACAGGGAGATTAGTATTCCTTCCTACCAGTTATTCAGAATGGACAGGCCTACTAGGGGAGGTGGTGTGGTGGTGTACATTAAGGAAAGGTTTACAATGTCCTGCCTGGATTTTACTTCTGTCAAAAATTAATTTGAATGTTTGACCCTGAAGGTGGAATTATCTACTTCCCTTGCCCTCAGAGTGATTGGTTGCTATAGACCCCAATCTTCTGGTACACTCCTTCTTACACATCTTGTCTCTTTTATGGAGAAAGAGAACCCTGAAACTATCATCCTAGAGGACCTTAATTTTGCCTGGTTATCGAAGACTGCTTTACCCCTAAACACTTTCTATGATTCCCATGGGTTGGTGCAACTAATTCACGAACCAACAAGTCCAAACAAAAAGAACATGAGCAACAGCACACTGCTGGATGTTATTTTAGTCGATAAGCCTCATCTCTTCTCACATGCTGGAACCTTCTTTGCTGATGTCAGTGACCACTGCTTCATTGCTGCGGTCGGATCATTGCATCATACAGGACCTACAGCTAAATTTCTTACAAAGAGTTCCCATCATAACTCTGATGCGGCTGCCTATGTCTATGAGTTGGAACACTCGCCACTTTGGCTAGACTTCTACTTAGCTAACACGGTTAACTTGGCATATGATATTTTCCATGTTATACTTGTTGGGGCCCTAAATATGTATGTCCCTATCGTAAAAATTCATGTAAAAAACAAAACATGTCATTGGTTCTCTGCCAAACTGAAAGTTGCATTGCTTGGAAGGGATACATTGTGGAAAAAAGCTTGCCAGACTAAGCTTGACTCAGACTGGTGTCAATTCAGAAGGGCACACAATGCTTGTACGAAAATGATCAGGGTTGCTAAGGTAGCATTTTATCTTACCGAATTGGATTCTGCAGCAAAGTGCTCTTCCAAATTCTTGAGGACAATCAAGGACATATCCACATATACACTTGGTAATTCCTTGCCACCTAAGATTACAACTGGGAGTACTACTATCAATGATAAACCAGGAATTCTAGATGCATTTAACAATCATTTTGCCACAGCTGGTCTAGCTTTTGACAATTCCATTGCATCCCTGGTCCACTCCCAATTAAGTGTTCCACGCTCAGACTCTTCTGCCCCAGTACCTGGCTTCTCGTTCCACCGGTCTCTCTGAAGAGGTTGAAGACCTCATGCTCCAATTGGATATTAAGAAAAGTGCTGGTGCTGATTCTTTGAATCTTTATTTCCTTAAAATCACCAATCGTGTCCTAGCTGTTCCTAACACCCACTTATTTAACTTATCAGTGTCCCAAGGGCTTACTCCCCAGATCTGAAACATTGCCCATGTCATCCCCTTGTTTAAATCAGGGCCCTTGCCAAAGTAACAAATGATTGGTACTGAGAACTGAACAGCAGAAACTTTGTCTGTACTGTATTTCTAGACCTTAGTAAGGCTTTTGATACGATGGATCATAGTCTGCTTCTCTCTTCTCTGAAGAGTATAGGCCTGGACTCAGTTTCTTTGCATTGGTTTACTGAGTACCTTGTAGGATGGTGTCAACAAATTAAGGCTGAGGGTGAGCTATCCCCACTCAAACCTCTACTGAGGGGAGTACTGCAAGGATCCATACTTGGTTTCTTACTATTTGCTATCTATGTTAATAATATTGATGAGAGTATTAATAAGGCCAACATACACCTGTTTGCTGATGACATGGTTGAATATATAAGTTCTATGACACCTGGAAGCCACTTGTGCTGACCTCCAGGAGGAATTTAACCAGCTCCAGAACCAGCTCCTCCATAAAAAACTTCTAAATGCTAAAAATATAAAAGCAATGTTGTTCTCGCCGTATAGCCGTGTGATGGATCAGACCAGCTCTGGAGCACTACCTCAGATTACCACAATTCTTGGAGAGAAACTGGAGTTTGTCTCAAAGTTTAAATACCAAGCTGTGTGGTTAGACCATAATCTATTATTCACTGAGCACGTCAAGGACCTTGTAAAGAAGTTAAGGCAGAGGCTGGGGCTATTCTTTAGAATTAACCAGTTTTGTGCTAGAGATGCAAAAGTGCGCCTTGTCCAAACTACTTTTCTTTTGCTGATCGATTATGCAGATTTCCTATATAGTCAATTTCCTAAAGCCTTGCTTGCAAAGTCTGATACGCTTTACAACAGGGCCATATGGTTTATTACTGGTCTCCCCATCTCTACCCATCATTGTTCCTTGTACAAAGCCATAGGGTGGTCCTCTCTTATGTTTAGGCATAATAGAAACACAGTCCTTTGGACTTATAGAGTCTTGTTGAAGTGGCTTCCACAATATATAATAGACTGTCTCCCACCAAGTGAGCCAGGAATGTATGCCCTAAGAAGTGCATCCTACATCACATTATGTATCCCCAAGGCTTCCTCTCGCTATGGCAGAGAGGCCATTAGATTTTTGTTGCCAACATTGTGGAACAAAGTATAAAAATTGTTGAAATTATGCTGTCTCTGCAGTACGAATGCCTTTAAATCTCTATATGCTCAGTATGTGTGTGAGCCATGCAATTGCTACCCTAGCCCCTAATTTTTGTCCGAAGCATCATGCTGCTGCCCTCTGAGCATAGTTGAATTTATGATTGCTTGTAACCTTTAGTGACCTTAACTCTGTGATTTTCTAATGCCTTAAATGTTTTTCCCCTCTAGAAATCCCCATAGGGTCATTATCTCCTCATGGCTTTCACGACCGCTACACCTTACTCACCCTGCTGTCTTTCACATATTGCTTAATCTGTGTCTCTTATTCCCCTACCCTGTACCATTTTACTGCCCTATTTCATCTTCATATTCCTTTTCCACTGCATTCCACTCTTACTATCTCTTTTCTCTGTCCCCTAACTCTCTTCCCTGCTGAAGACTAGCCCTTCAGAGGCTCCCTGCCCCTCAGGTGGGAGAAATGTGGATACCAGGTGGTTGTCACTTCCATAACCACCGCTCAAGACACCTAGACCAGACTTCTTACTAGCGAGGTGCGGAATTGCTGCTACCCAACTGGAAAACGAGAGCTTTTCTGCTCTGGCATCTGATTGGCTCTGGCAGTCTGCTCCTGTGTCTCCCTCAATACTAAGCTAAAGTTTGATTTTCTGTCTACAACTTGCACAAAAAAGAGCTGTACTTCCTTATTGCTAACAGTTATGACATCTGTTTTGTGCTGTTTAGAGTGTCAGGATCAGGACTCTGTTTGATTACACTCCCTTCTGACTTTCTGTGGTTGGGCCAGTCTTTGGGTGACAAAGAAATACCCATTTCACTTGTCCTGCTGTTTTGGTCCTCCCACTGGTACAGATTTTCCATTGTCCATGGCCCAGTATTTAATACTGACCCCTTCTTCCATCCCCTGCTGAGGATATGCTCTCCAAGGGCTCCCTGCCCATAGGCATGGGAAACCCGGGCACCAGGCAGTGGGCAATACCTCTGCCGCCACCTGAGAACATAAGCCTGGACTCTCCACTAGCAAACCATGACATTAACAGTCATCCAATTGGAACGTAAGTGCTCTTTGGTGCTGGTTTCCAATTGGTTCCTGCAGTCTGCTTCTGTGTTTGTCCTAAACCAAGCATAAATCTGATTTCCATGCCCACATTTGCCAAAAAGAGCTGTAATTACTTTTCTCCTTGACTGTTAGGAACCATATCCTTCTGTTTAGAGCATTACATTTAGGGATACTGTGTGATTACACTACTTTTGAAATTCTGTGCTTGCATCAGCTCCTATATGAGCGCCAATCACTTCTCCCTACTGAAGTTTCTACTAAGCCTCATCTTATGTCCTCCTTAAATATTACAGAAGCACTCTGAACTGATATGGCTGATGTAACATTGAGTACTTACTTGCATTAATTGTTATTTACTTGTGTCATTTGACTCTATTGTAATTATCTCTGTATGTTTCTATTGTAAATATCTCTGTATGCATTGTACCATTTGACCTGGAGCTAACCAGGTCCATCTTGTAAATGAGCTTGCTCAACGATGTTCACCTGGATAAATAAAGATTTTGATTGATTGACCGCAAGGTAAAAAAAATCAAACCCATTCACTTACATTTCTCATCTGTCATCACAGACTTTTCTTTTACAGGCCCTCTGAGCCTTCTCTCAAGTCTGTGTTTTATAAATATCTGGGTATCTCTCTATCCACTGACCCTTTCCTCATGAGGAAGCTAAAGCTCGATTACCTCATCACTATTATTCAGCAAGACACTCTGAGATGGAAAACTCTACCAATTTCCCTATGGGGCTGGATCAATATTATTAAAATGAACATCTTACCCAAAATCTTTATCCCTTAAATATGCTTAATATCTGGCTCCCTGTCTCTTTCAACATATCCACCCCTTATCACTAAATTTATCTGGCTAGATAAGTCTCCTAGATGTTCATATCTTAAACTGGGACTACCAAGGAATCTGGTGGTCTTAGACTTCGAATGTCCTGTTTTACTACTGGGCCAGCCATCTCTACAAATGTGGGAAGTGGCCGTCCTTTCAGCAAATGTGTACTGAGCAGGAATATGTTCCTCCCTGGTTACAGATAGAATCTCACTTACTTCACACCTCCAACCTTTCTGCATCCACCATCTTCTTTTCCCCTTGGAAATCTCTACCGGCATCTTTCCTAGACTCAGTAATCGATACTTCAATTAAAGTTTTCTCACTATTATGTGCCTCCCTTAAAAAGTCACCTTCTAAAGATCCTTCTCAGCTGATACTATCTAACCCAAATATTAAAATTGGAGATAGTACTCTCTCTTCTGGTTGGCTTCCCCAACTACACGGGGTTAAGGTATCGGATTTCTATTCTCAGGATTCTCTTCTTTCCTCTATGAAGATCCTGACAAAGCTCCACTTGGGTCAATCTCACATCTTCAAGATCTTTCAACTAAGACATCTGCTATTGCAACACTCTGGCTCCACCCCAATACTCCCAGGCTTAGATGGCCTGTTGGGTCAGATACAGGATTTGGCAACTCGACCCCACGGGACGGCTCTGCTATATTCATTCCTTCTTACTATGCTTCATCCTATACTCACCCCGAGGGCTCCAAGGTCTGGGAGGTCCTGATGCCAGATATCACACTCAGTTGGGTTCGAATTTGGAAGGACCTGTATCAGTATACCACTCAGGACAGGCTAAGACTTACCCAATACCAAATTTTAAACAACATGTATTATACACTTGTCAAATTGATGAAGATGGGTCGTCTCCCTTCTCCTACCAGCACTAGGTGTGGCAATGCAGAGCGAACAATTATACATATCCTTTGGTCTTGTGAGAAGATCTCACCCCTATGGGACATGATTGAAGCCCATGACGATCCCTTCCTGGGTTTGGAAGGTTTCTTCACTCCTGAAATATGCATCATAGGGGATTATACCTAGATTGTGGTTAAAGAGAGGAGATACCATATTGCACTTATCTCCATGGCAGTTAAGAAGTTGGACCTTAAACACTGGCTAGACCAATCATCCATTTCATACCTTTAATGGTTGCATGAACTCTTTCTGTCTTTGGTCTGAGCATCTGATTGCCAGTACTCATCATAGGCTTCATCTTTTTAACAAAATAGAACAAACTTTACGCTTTATACCTGAATTAATTCTCCTTGAGGCTCCTCTGGTTCCCCTTGTATACACATCTTTCATGGGACATGTTGCTTCTTTAACACTTTATTACTGAGCTAACTGGCACACTCCGAGAGGGGAGGGAAGGAGGCTCTTGGGGAGGGCGGGAAGGGAAAGGGGTATGGTTTTGCCTGGACAACTTTCAAGTTCTGTTTAGTCTGTTGGTGTTTGTAATCTGAAAAAATTATAAAGTTGACAATTTAAAAAGTCTTTGTTTCATCCACCATATCAGAACTCCAGCCCGTCTCTTGTAATCTATCATTGGCTTCAACCCCTCAGCTTAACTAATGCCTATCCAGCAGTACATCACCTGTCTAGCCATATATCTCCTCACCCATCCATATACCCCCACATCCTGTCCGCTTGCACAAGCAGGCAGTTATAGAAAAATGAAACTGATTTTATTTTATTTTGAAAGTATATGGTGCCACTCACAATTGGCACTACCGAGTGGCCTGCACTCTGTCTTATGTTAGTTACCATGACAGCAGCACACTGTGACTCGTCAGTTCAATACTAGCTTGCTTCTTCCTGTCTCTCTCTAGGAAAGTCATTCCCTTGCTCAGCCTTAAATGATATTCTGATTTCAGTTACAGCACTTAGAGATGGGGCTTTGAAACACTGTGTAAACAGTTCTCAGTTAACAGTTTCCTTTGGCGCTCTCTATCAGTATCCAAAACTGCTCAATCCAGAAAATGGAAATATGGCCACTGCCTCAGTGAGCATTATTCTGTGGTGGTGGGGAGCTGACTAAAAAACATTGGGTGCCAGTTTTAAAATAAAAAATTATATGCACCTAGAAAGTAAGTTGAAGAAAATACTAATGATGTTACACAATAAACATTAATAGACAATATTTATAACAGTGCTACATTGTAGCAGAAAAATAGCAACAGATCTCATAAAAAGATAGCAGGGACTTTTTTTAAATTGCAAAACAATATAAATTACAGTGTGTGTGTGTGTGTGTGTGTGTGTGTGTGTGTGTGTGTGTGTGTGTGTGAATGCGTGCGTTTACTTGTTTGGGGGAGTTAAAGCATGGGATGCATTTTATAAGCACAATAAGATACTCTCTGATGGTGGCTGTTCTGGGTTATGCACTTCCAGGAGCTGAAGGTGCTCGCACAAGGAATCTCATGCCTCACTATGCACTCTAGACATGCATTTACCCATGACAACCACCACCCAGTTGTGTCTTATTCTTACATAGCTGCTAGGGCTGGAATATACAGATTGAAATAAGAGGTGCTTCATGTGCTACCAACCTTCAGAGTAAAATAATTAAATTTTTTCTTGTAAAGTAAATTCTGATTCTGGATACAGTTAATACCCTGACTGTCAAGTGCTTAGCAGAAAAGTGACAAGTCTACACTCTCAGACTCTCAACTGTACTGCAACCGAGGCACCCAGTAGGACAACACATGTCTGTACTTTGTTGTCCTCAGCCTGTATGAAATTAGAAGTAAAAGCCAGTTTAATTTAACAGGTAACATTTGGTCTGGTGATGCTTGTCAGCCTGCACCATAAGATGATTTGCTTACCCACAACACCTTGCACTGGGATTCAGGCTTGAAAATGCATACATGTGGTTTGAGAGAGGAACAGAAACCAAACAAACTGTATGTTGTGTCTCTTCTTGTATCCTTATATGGCCCCTACATACTCCTCTGCATGAAAACTGCCTCATTGGTACTGTGTGCTACCTCTGACTGTTCTTCTTGCTCAGACTCCCTGTTTTTGTTTACAGCTCTATTGGTTAACTTGTTCACTGCAAAACATGTGCAGGTGCAAGTATAATTTATATGATATGCATAGTGACATCAGGATGTACTCCATTCCTTTCAACACTGTCTATCTGTCTCCCTCTCTCCCTTACTCCCTCTCATCCTCTCTCTCTCTCTCTCTCTCTCTCTCTCTCTCTCTCTCTCTCATGCTCTTTCTCACTATGGGTCCTCTTCATTATTGCTATGCAGTCCTATGTGCCATGACTTGTGGCACATAAGTCTAAAATACACACATTCCATATGTCCAAAGCATACCCACGCATGCACAAGCCCTGCATTACCCTGTCAGGGTGGGAAGTGAGCCTGCCAGTGTTGGGCTGGCACAGCATGGCATGCACTGTACTAGTTACACTGCATCACACCAGTGTCAAGGGGGTTCATTATGCCAGTCAGATGCTTGCTGCAACAGGCAAGTACCTCTTAACAGGTATCAAGATGTCCCATCACCACTCTGCAGCCATGAACTCCTACATCCTCCATGCAACAGAAGGCTGGGAGAAAATGATGGCAGCTGGGCACAGCTAGCTGCCTAGAGTCAGAAATCAACATTGCTTTGGGTACACAGCAGTCCTAATCAGACTTCCATATCCTATGATCCCCTGCTCCTGTGGAACAGGGCATCTACTCTGGAACCACCTGGGGCATCCAACTGGAAGCCCACAGTCCAGCCATGCCCTGCCCCTGTTTGGCCTTGCCTTTGTACAGATCTACATGGCTGTGCATCGCACCAACAAGGATTGGGTGTGTAGCATGCAATTGCGTAGCTCAATACATGTCCCTTCTAGTGCATACCAAGATCTAGCATGAATATGGCCAAATGTTTGTGTCTCCTGCCCAGAACTAGAATGAAAGAGATCATGTGTTCTTCTTCTTTTTGCCTATTCAGGATTCAAATTTTAAAGGATATTGATGCTTAGGGCAAAGCTTAAAAATTATTTCTAAAAAACAAAACAAAAATTCAACTTATATTTCATATTGTTTCCATATTTATCTTCCTTTCTTGACTATTGCAGAAACTTGCTTCTGTTATTCTACACATGCTGTTATAAGCCTCTGCTTGGGACATCATGATTATTCCTATAGTAACACACTGTGATGTCACATGCAGAGGATTATGATCACAAGTGAACACCAGAAACAGGAGGAGATGAAGCCTGATTGTCAAATATCTCAATTTAATGTAAATGGTCTTTCTCTAAATAAGGGAGACAGAAATGTAAAACAACTGTAAATATAAGTGGCATTTTATATACATGAAATACAAAATCGCACATACCCATAATGCTAACCATCATGGGATATACATGCAAATCACCATGACAATTTGGAAAGGTGAGAACTCCTTCTAAGCTCTACTCTACATGCAAGCGCTTTCCTGCTGAGGTTTTGCCTTTCTAGCTTCTTTTGTATAATTGTTGTGTTTGTTCAAAGTTTACTGTGGAACAGCTGTAAATATTTTATGTTTCAACTCCTTCCACATTCATGTAAACCAGTTACCTTAATTTAGCTGCAAAATTTGTGAAATGGGTGTAATTAGACTCAAAGGAGCTATTAAGAATATTTAAAAGCAAAGGATTTTAAACTCAGAATATGAAATGCCAGGGTTCAAATCCAAAGTCAGGTTTCCTTTATCTGCCTTAGTCCACCACTTGGGCTCACTTTGCAAAATGCTCTAGGTTGGGCTTATGACTACAACCCCATGGTGCAGTTTGGAAATTTTAAAGATAACATATATCTTCTATAATTTTGAAGCCATAAAGTAGGAGCAACCCTTCTAAGGTGCCATCGTCAGCATAATGGAAAGTAACCGAAACCCAGTCACAGAGGTCTGTATGAGCAAGCAGAAGTGTTAGCAAGACCAGCAGCATGCATATTAAAGAGATGCATTTTAAGGTTTGGCAGCACAAAGGAGTCCAAATACACCTCCTGTAAGAGCAGGGCAAAGCACAAACCCAAGAACAAGTGCAGACCTCCTGACAGGGCAATACTGTGAGCAAGTTAGAATGTTTAGGAGGCACTAACCCTTTGGTGCTGCTGCATTCCAGTTCTATATTAGTACAGTGTTGGTACAGAAACGCCAATGGCCCTACTCTACATGTAAAGCACTAACTCAAACTTTACATCTCATTCACTGCAATTTGCATCTTATCAAACAGGCACAATTCCCTTGTGACTCCAGGTGTGGTCCATTGAGTGAAAGCAGCAGTAGTGCAGGCGTGATGATGCTGCCCACTCGGAGTGAACAAGGGAAACAGGCACCTGATTGGAACAGGGGATCACCAGTTCAACCTCCACAACAGGCCACATACTCACTGTGTGACCCTACACTTGTTACTTAACCTGCACTGTTCCATTCAATCCAGAATAATATTCATTATAATATAGAGTTATTTAAAAGCCTACACATAAGTGCAAACAAACAAATCACACGTAATATAAAATAAACTTGGAAATCCCAATTTCTTTTTCTTTTTCTAAATATATATTGCAAAAGATCATTTTCATAGCTGCATACAGTCATCAGTCAAGCATATAACTATAACCCATGCTTAATTGGAGGGGAGGCATATACGGTTAGACTTATTCAATGACCTATGGATTTCAGCAAACAAAGAGCAGATCCAGTAGCAATTGCAAATGGTTTGATACATTTTATTGGACCAACAATAGATGTTACAACAAAAGAGCAAACTGCTCTAGCTTTCAGACCAACCAAGTTCTTCTTCAGAAGCTTTATGACAAGAAGAAGGACTTGGTTGGTCCAAAAGCTAGAGCACTATGTTTTTTTGTTGTAAAATCTATGTTGGTCCAATAAAAGGTATCAAATCATTTACTTCTGGATCTGTTCTTACTAGGACCAATACGGCAACTACACTATTTGCTTAGCAAATAAAGAGAGAATTTGTTTACACAGCACACAAAAAAGGTAACAAAAACTAACTTGGAGAACTGCTAATCCACTGATGAAGGAAATTGGAGGGGTTGGGGTAGAATGTGTATTACACTTTTGATCCTCAGAACCTATCTGCATGGTTATTTTCTAGTTGCATCATTTACCCAGACTCAAGAGAGCCCCATTACCTACCCATGGGAAACACTCCCATAGTAGGGCCTTCAGGGTGAGCCAGTTTACCCTTTGATCTTCTCTGAATAAGAAACATAGATCTTTCATCAGGAAAGACCGCTTGGTCCACTTCATCTTCCCAGAAGGTTTCTGACAAATCTGTCTCTGCTGATCCTAACAGGTCTCAGCAACCCTCCATCCTCCCTGCCTGTTTACCAATATTCCCATATGTCTATTCCATGCATACTTGAAGCCTGTTTTAACCTCCACCACTTCTGCTGACAGTCTGTTCCAGGTGTCCACTGCTCTTTAAATGAAGCAGTACTTCCTCATATCCCTATTAAACTTCCCCATCTAGTTTAAGCTTAATCAATGCTCTTTGGTCCTGGTGCTCTCTATCAATTGAAAGAGACTCTCCTCCTGTACCTTGCTCATCTCCATGAGCTACTTGTAGGTCCCTATCATATCCCCTCTCACTGTCTTCTCTTCCAGGGTGTACATGCTGAGATCCCTTAGTGGAATTCAGTGGCAGGGGGGGCTCTTTGTGCAGGGTGAGTGTGGGAGGCGGGGCCCGAGCATGACAGAATCATCCTGCCAAGACTGGGAGTGTTTCCTTTGTTCTCCCACTCCTGAGACACTTGTCTGTGAACCTGCAGCACACTATCCAACAGTCTTTTGGGCCACAAAACCACTGCAACCCTCCTCCCACTACCATCCTTGACTGGCTTGCTCATCTTTGGTACCTCTAGGTGGCACTCATATAGTGGGTAGCAGACCTCCACCAATCCCGAGAAGAAGGGGAGCATCCTCATAGAGAGGTGCTGACATCCTCCCCCCATTCACCCCCAGAATCCCAGTCTTGTTCTGGAACCTGGGTCACTGACATCACAGGTGGCATCTCTGCCACTGCACCAATGGACTGGCCCACTGCACCAATGTACCAGCAAAGTGCATCAATGGGCTGACCCACTGCACCAGTAGACTTGCCCACTGCACTAATGGACTAGCCCAGTTCACAGTGGACTCGCCCACTGCACTAATGGACTGGCCACTGCCCAATGGGCTAATCCAGTGCACAATGGGCTGGCCCAGTGCAACAATGGATGGGCCCGTGCATCAGTGGACTAGTCCAGTACACAATGGGCTGGCCCAGTGCGCAAGGGCTGGCCCACTACACAATAAAATGGCTCAGTGCATTAATGGGCTGCCCACTACACCATTGTGCTTGCCCAGTGCACCAATGGGCAAGTGGGTTACCCACAATAGGGTGAAAACAAATTGACTCAGGAAAAGCAGATCACCGGAAAGCAGCGGACAGCAAGGTGCACGACAGGCAATCATGTTGCACACCTGGCTAACCGCACCACATGTTGGCTCAAACAAATATAATCATCCCCCACCCTGAGCACAATGGGGGAAAGACTACAGTTAGGGCCCCATGTTTCTGACACCCTAGTCACCAGCTTGCCAAAATCTTGTGTGCCCAAAACACATTTTCCCTAATTACTTCACCCACATTCCCTTGCCATCTTTCCAGTGCCCAATTGATGGCATACATGGGTAGCCCAGTGTACCAATGGGCTGGCACACTGCACCAGTGGGCTGGCCCAGTGCACCAATGGACTAGCCCAGTGCACCAGTGGACTGGCCCACTGTACTCAGTTTTAAAATCTGTGTTAACCCGCTTTTCCCCAGCCCATTCCCAGACAATTATAAACCATCACTACATTTGCTGACTCACACCTTTCCACATTGCCACCGATTCTCATCTGGCTCCTCTATTAAAAAAACTTGGTCCCAATCTTTGGAGGCACAACTATGTGTGCCCCATCTTCTGTGACCTCTAATTACCCTTAGTTGCTCCATCCTGAGGTCATGTTATGAGGGGAAGTAAGGTAAGTAGAAAGTAACTGATCTAGTGTTCATATGGACAGAGCATCTCCGTGATGATGGGAGTTTAGGGTGAGACATGTGTAAGAACATCCTTCAATTGGTTTAAGTTGGGGTCACTCACACAATACATCAAGATTCTCCAGTATACTGTCAGTATCTACTAGTCTGCTACTGATTTATGCCTCACTAAAAGTAAAAATATATAAATATATATATATATTCCCATAACTGTTTTATTTTAGCACAGGGTCAGCTAACTCCAACATAAGACACCAGTCTTTCACTCCCAGTGCCTGCTGTAGTGTCTGTATAATATAGCTGTAGTCAGTAAGAATAATAATGCTGCATGAAGTTAAGGCTCACTTCACTTTAACTACCTAGAAGTGCTACGCCTGAAAAACATCATTTAGTCATCGTGATCAGTTACAGTACCACCTCATTTAGGTAGCAAAACAACCCCCTCCACCACCACCACCACTGGCCAGGAACATTGTACAAAACAATGTTCATCACTGCAAATAAATTTGCAAAAAAGTAACAGCAGAGATCAGAACTCATTTATATATTATGCTCTAGTTCTAGAACCTCTAACAATTTCTTATACAGTATTTCTGTCTCCAAAAGTTTTCTAACTAAATTGGCTTGGTTGTAGGGCATTCTGAGAAGAACTGTCTCCCTCTGTCTCTCTCTATGTTTTGAGTGCCAGTTTTGGCACTGATGGCATGACTACTGATCCATTTGTGCTAGAAAAACTTTAGGAAAGGTCAGTCACACCTTTTACTATACCGCATGCTTAAATGAAGAGTCTGGGTTGCCCCAGCATGGAGCCCACAATATACATCTTAATGGTAACCCATGACGTGGGCACATGAGGAAAGGCGCCGTCCATTATGGCGACACCTTCCTCGTGCAATCCACTCACGGCAGCTGATGGGCAGGATGACTGGATGAGGGGTGGCTAACCAGGTGACAGGATGTCGCTATACGTACGCGCACGGCGGGGTGTGGGAGCAAGCACGGCCAGTGTGGGCTGGGGGTGGAGAGGCTATAGAGGGTGGTGCTGCAGTCACCGGTCGAGCTGTGGCATGGCATTGGGGATTGGGCAATGGCTGGGGTGGCTGAGGTACTGGGTTCGGGTCTAGGCGCTGGTGCGAGTTTTTATTGTGCCCGTCCCAAACCTTTTTATTTTCACTACTTCCACCCCAAATGCACCCCTGGAGTTGAGAATCCTTAAGTAGGGGAGTGCGGGGGCATATCGAGGGGTGCTGCCCCCCCACAGAAAGTAGTAAAAATATGTCCTGGCGCCACTGTGCTGGTGCACCAGGGTTGTCAGAGTGCCAAAAATGTATTTGGCACTCTGACTGAGCGATAACGGCGATCGCCTCTAGACGTTCGCCATTATCACATAGACCCCATCTTAACCATTTAGACCCAAACTACTGAAATATGAGTAATTAAATGTCAGTGTCGTATCTGAGTATCTCTAATCAAAATGGCCACCATTTAAGCCAGTAGAATAATCCCACAACCCCAAAATAACAGGCCAGCCCAACTGACATGTACCATTTCATTATCTCTAGGGTACTGCTCTGTCCCAGTACTAACTGGAAACTGGACTTACTCAAGGTCACACTGTGAGTCAGTGACTGGGTTAGAATTTTATTTAATTTTATTTAAGTCTTTGGTAACTGGGTAAGTGTGTTGATCCGAGGGACCATTTTCAGGCATGACCAGGTCGACTATGATATTCTGACTCATACTTCTCTGCTTCATGCACTAACATGCAGAAATCAGTACACAGCACACTTGTAACAATTTTTTCACAGCTTACAACTTGTAATGGCTTTAGGCTTCTAAAAATCCTGACGTTACAGTCATATCGAGGCTACTTACTCAACTAGGCAGATGGACTGAAAGCAATCTCTTAGGAGAGACAGACAGACATACATGAGGTAATCAGCCTGTACACCACTGGCTTTCATTTATGGCATTTTAGTAGTATTTGACAGTTTTGTGATTTACACAAAAATGTAGTATGTGAGACTAATTCAAGAATCATTTCTGCTGTCCTTATAAAGCTTATTGTATGTTCTAGGAGAAACATCAGAGAGTTTACGTCTATTTGTCTAATTTGGTAATGTTTGGTGCACATTAATTAATAAGCCTTTTTCACCTATATTTACTTCATCTCTAATTATGTGAGCAATGCATTTTCATTTTTTTAAATATGGCAGATTTCTGACTTCTCAGCAGCATCATCTACTGTGTTTTTTTTTCTTTTTTTTGTTTGTGTGTGTATTTTCTCTGTTGCTTCCTTTTGTACCACAAATAATGCACTACTGATTACTTGGGCCCAAATAACTTATAGCATGCACTATTTGGCGGTATTCATTAGAGATTTTGTAAAGTTGTCTTTACCAATGAAGATGCAGTGAAGTCATGAAATTTGCCCTTTCTGAGGTCCTCTCAAAGGAACCTCACTTTAATAAATTTGAGGCATTGTGCACTCTGCAAAACTACAGGTCATGATTTACTCTACATTGCAAAGGGTGAATATTATTATTGAGTAGAACTACACAAATCGCATGAATGCAAAGCATCATAAAAAATATACACGGTTCTAAATCAATCTGTCTCTCAGTTCCCTTTCTTTAAAAAGTGTATAGTAGCTTAATCTTAAATTCAGTGGAGGCACTGACTGTTTTCCAGAAAACCTGTATCTAATGAATTTGTGGTACTCAACCCACTTCTTTTGTCTCTCCTCCAATTGTTTATTAATAATACAAACTCAATTTATTTTTTCCAAAATGTTTTTGTTGCAAATTTAATTTTCACATTTACTTGCTTTAAATTTGATTCATTTTCTTTAAATCTGATTTTGATAGCACCCTTGTTTATTTTATTATAGTACTGAAATTTTTTTAGTTTTATTTTAGATGAGTTCCTCCTTATTTATGGACACCTAAGAAAAAGAAACAAAAATCAGTACTAAACTGTACTAAAGACAATATAATATTATTTAACATTTCATTTTTATTTTTTATTTACAGCCTGATAGCTCTGATGAAGGGACATAAATGTTAGCACTTATAATAAAACAAACAAGAGTGCTATCACAACCAAATTTTAGAAAAGTGAATCACATTTAATGAAAGTAAAGGTGGAAATGAAATTTGCAACAAGGAATGTTTTGAAAGAAATAAGAAACTGATTTGGTATTCTTAATAAAGAATGGATGAGAAAGAAAAGAAGCAGTTTGAGAGTCTTACTACCTCATTAGATGCAAGTATACACAGGTTACCATGAATGAACTGTTTGGCCCACTTAAAGCATACTGAGTGGCACAAAATAGCCTCTCAAACAATGTGCAGTGGCCAAAAACAGCATAAAAAGACATGTTTTGTCCTAGTTAGGTTTCATGAGTGTTTCACATCTGTATCTCAGCCTGGAGGAGGGTTGCCAGACATATTTTATCTCACAGGTTTGGGTCATAGTAAGCCCAAAATAGGAAAGCAATTTAAAAGACAAAGAACTTCCTGGTCTTCTTTCAAGCCACCAAATCTGTAATTCATAAGAGGAAGGTGGCCTATGATATCTGTTGCTTCTCTCTGTCTTCTCTCTATTTTTCCCATTCCTAACACACAACTGCACTCTCTACCTGGCCTTAGGCTGGCTTTCTCCTTATGCCTTCTGCTCCTGCTCTCTTGGCTGTTTCCCTGATAAGCAGCTTAAATCCTTTTCCTTGGCCACCCCAATATCTATTCCTTTCGTTCCCTGTCACGCTCAGATCATTTAATTCATCTCTCCTACTTGTTCCCAAGTGTTCCACAAAAATTGGTGAACAGCCTTTCTCCACCTTTGCCCCGAGGTTCTAGAACTCTGTCCCCCTCCATGTGCACAGCTTATCCTTCCCTGTGTCTTTCTAGGGAGCCTTGAAGAAACATCAGTTGGGCTCCTCCACTTGTACTTGCACTTGAATGTACTTTTTTATATGCTTATATACTCACTTACTTTGTTTGCATCCCTGATCACACCCAGTTGAGTTTGAACAGTCACCTATTGGTCTCACTTTGCACATTGTTTTCATAACTATGAGGTTTTTTTCTACTCCTCATGAACCTTATATTGCATCATTTTCTGTAGCACTGCTATTCAGTCTGGTATCCTGTGATGTGGGCTAGCTGCAAGTGGGTGCCTACCAAAATGGTGACCCACTGCCACACAGTAAGGATAGGGTGAGGGTGTGAGGAAGGTGACAGGATGGGGAGGCTCAGGCATATAGCGACAGGACATCACTATCGTGCTCTGGCGTGTGAGGGGCGAGCATGACAGAAGGAAGGGAGGGTTGGCCTGCTGTGGTTGACATGGGGCTGCAGAGCTGTCCTCATAGGTGTGGTGGGTGGGTGGCAGCCTAAAGCTGTGAGGGTTCGGGTTCAGGTCCAGGTGTGTCTACATTTTGTGCATCAGCCTGAATCTTTTTTCCCCAGAGTTTGCACCCCCACTGAAGTTAAGAATCCTTTGGTAGGTGGGTGCAAGGGGTGAAGTCCCCCACGGTGGAGGTGCAGGAGCACAGCCCCCCACATTAAAATTGAAATTCTAAGTCCCCAGTGCTGTTTTCCTGTGTGCCAGGGATGTACATTGCCGAAACTGATTTTTGGTGATGTACCCTCACCATAATGACAGTCGCCTTTTGGCAATCACCATTATGACATAGAACCATTCAATCTATATATGAATAATTTATCCTTTCATAATCATGATGTTAAATATCATCTGTATGAGTATTTACATCCCAGGAAGCAGCATTGAACTGATTGAAAAGGAATTATGAAAAGCTTTTGATCATGTCTAGTATTTTTTTTTTTTTAATAACCACAGACTTGTATTAAAAGCCAAACAAATTCCAAAGTATTCTGGTTAGTAGGGAATCTAGACAATTGTCAGTCAAGAAAACTCTAGAAATAGTAACAAATAATACAGTGTAGCCCACTTAAGTGCACATTGGATACATGCACAATCCGCTTAAGTGCACACTTTTCTCTTATCCTGATTTTTCCCTATACTGCCCACATTAAATGTTTGGTTAAATGCACAATACATAAGAAAACATTTCAGTTTAATGCACAATTCTTCTTCACTTCATACATATAAAAATTAGTTCTGAACCCTGACTAAGTGCACAATTGTGACTTTTAATTTTTTTAACATTTTCCAAGAAGTCCCTTGAAGTTAAATGCATACAGTTAATTACTGTACTGTGATTAAACTATTGGATTATTGAGTACAATTTCATCCTGTACAAAAGCTGCTTTGTCATGATTCAGTCATCAGGAAGTAAACAAGCATTTGTCAATGCCAAATGTTGTCTCGCTGGCATTGGCATTGGTAGTCCAGGAGTTAGAGAGACGCATAATAGGAATGGCAGTGAAGTACTGAAGTGACGCCAACCCCACCTCCACCCTGCAGAGACCGACAGGCCTTGGGGTGTGCCTTTGGATCATCAGCTATAACGCTCATGCCATTTTACCTCACCCTACCATGTAGACACTGACAAGTGTCATGGTGTACTTTGGGGTCTTTGGGCATTATACTTACCCCATTCCATAAGGAAATACACTGAGGTGGGTGCACAATAGGAGAATGGGGTGAACTTTGTGGCCAAACACTCCAAGGAACACCACGATGGCAGTCACTGGCTGCAGGGTGGGGGTGGGGGTGGTATGGCATAAGCATTACAGCTGATGATCCCAAGTCACACCTCTGATGCCTGTCAGTCTGTACAGGGTGGTGTGTTACAGTTGGAAACCCTAACACCGTAGGCATGTGTTGGTATTTTCACTCCAAATTTTCTACATGGGCTTTTTATGACCCCACCTCATGAAGAGTGGCACTATCAGTTTGTTAGCTGAAAGGTGGTTTTGCACAGCAGCTATGCCATTTGGCGACACAGAGACAAAAACACATTTTGGGCAGTATGTGAAAAATTACAGCTGTATTGTTCATGAGAAGGTGTAAATAAATGGCATAATTGAAAATCTGGAGTGAAAATATTAAAAATTGGCGATGTCATGAGCATGTATAGAAAGTGTGCAACACACGCCCGTAACCCAATTATTTTTGTAGTTTGTTAGCCAGATTTTAACATAGAAACATAGATTTTGATGGCAGATAAGGACCGCTTGGCCCACCCAGTCTGCCCAATTCCTAACAGACAAGCTGCAGATCCTAGCTAACCAACGCCTACTTCTTCCTACCTCCATCCCTAGAATTGCCTTATACCTGTCCCACGAGTCTTGAATACCACCACTGTTTTTGACTCACAACCTCCTCAGGAAGGCTGTTCCATGCATCTACAACCTCTCCATGAAAAATACTTCTCACATTACTTCTGAGCCGTCCCCTCTAGCTTCAAATTGTTCTCCCTTGTTCTTGCACACCTCTTTTCTGAAAGATGCTACCCTCTTGGACTTTGTGATTCCTTTGAGGTACTTGAAAGTTTCTATCATGTTCCCCTCTCCTCCTCTCCTCGAGGCTATACATATCAAGCTCCTTAAGTCTATCTTGACATGTCTTCGGTGCAGACCCTGCACCATTTAGTTGCCCTCCTCTGGACAGCCTCCATCCTGTCTATGTCTTTTGAGATTGGGTCTCCAGAACTGCAACAGTACTCAGACGGGGTCTCACCAGCTGTCTGTACAGAGGGATAACAACTTCCTGTTTTCTACTGATGATGTCTCTCCCTATACATCCCAGTATCCCCCAGCCCTCCCTACCGCCTTCTCACATTGCTTGCCAACCTTAAGGTCATCTGATATGACTACCTCCCAGTCCCTTTCCATTTTTGTTGTTAGTATCTGACTCCCCATTGTGTACTCTTCCCCTGGGGTTCTGTTTCCCAGGTGCATTACTTTGCACTTCTTAGCATTGAATCTAAGCTGCCATACATTTGGCCATTCCTCCAACCTTGCCAAGTCCCTTCTGATCCTTTCCACCCCACCTTGTGTATCAACTATGTTGCAGATCTTTGTGTCATCTGCAAAGAGACATACTTTTCCTACCAGTCCCTCTGCAATGTCACTTATAAAGACATTAAACAGGACTGGTCCTACTACTGAACCCTGCCGTACCCCACTAGTAACCCCCCTTTCTTCAGAGTGAACTCCGTTTACTATTACCCTCTGTGTCCTGTTCTCCAGGCAATTCTTTACCCAGACTACCATCTTGGGACCCACTCCCAGGCTGGCCAACTTTTATATTCATCTTTTGTGTGGGACTGTGTCAAATGCCTTGCTCGTCCACAGCCCCTCCCTGATCTACTACTTTGCTCACCCAGTCAAAGAAATCTATTAGATTCATCTGACATGACCTTCCTACTGTGAATCCAGGCTGCCTTGGGTCCTGTGCTCCTCTGGCCTCTAGGTACTCAACAATTCTTTCCTTCCGAAGTGATTCCATCATTTTTCCAATCACTGAGGTTAAACTAACAGGTCTGTAGTTTCCTGCTTCTGTCCTGCTCCCACTTTTGAGAAGTGGAATCACATCTGCCCTCCTCCAATCCTCAGGTACCACTCCATCCTCCCATGACTTATTAAAGAGGGTAGTCAGTGGTGTCACTAGTTCTACCCTTAGTTCTTTTAGAATTCTGGGATGAATCCCTTCAGGCCCCATTGCTTTGTCCACCTTCAGTTTTAAGAGTTCCTTCAGAATCCTTTCTTCTGTGAAAGGGCTGGTATCAACCCCCCGTATCCAGCGTGTTTCTATTGTTTGGTTTTAGGGACCTCCCCCTCTTCATTTGTGAATACTGAGCAAAAATATTTGCTTAGTGTCTCTGCCTTTTCAGTCACCCTCTGCCCACTCCCTCCCCTTTATTAAGCCTCACTATTCCTCCCTTGGTTTTCTTTGCTCCCTGATGTACCTAATAAAGGTTTTACTGGGAACACTGGGCAGTTAAATGACTTGCTGCTGAGAATAGAGAGTCACACAGTATGCAAGTGGGGTTGTAGTGTCGAACCCAGGCTGCTGGATAACAACAAGGTCAAAATTCACAGCTCATTACTCTAACCTCTATGCTATAAGCCAGCCCCAGCCAAAGTTGTTTGACTGGCTTGGCTGTTAGAATCAGCCCATTAATCCCTGTTCAATGAACTGTCATGCACAGCCTGATTACCATGGCATTTTTGATTCTTCCTGAGTTTTAGCATTCCATCCTGTCACTGCTGATTGACTGGAATACTGCACTCAGTTTGAGCCAACATTCCTAAACTGTTGGTGGAAGAACTTTTCTCAAATATCTCTATTTAAATTATAAAACAGTTGATATTATTGTAAGATCGACTTGCAAGAAAAAGTTCTTCTTCTATGAACAGTTTTGAATGCTGGCTTAAAAATCACAATGCATTACCAGTCACTTTCTAACTCTAGGCCAGAGAACATTCATAACCATAACCATACTTGACACTTTTCTTTTTGAATACATTTCTATAATAACAACAAGGCTCTCACGGGAGTTAGACTAACATCAGTTAATTACAACCTAGGGCAAAATGTCACTGGGTCACCCGTCTTATGCCATATATTACACCGACATCCCAGACCCTAGATAGTGGTTACTGACTATTAATCTAACCCCTAGGAGTGCCTTATTAGAACTTATTGCCATGCTCCAACCACCATTGCTACGGCACGGCCCCTACCTCCCTCCTCACCCTACCACAAACCCAGAGGTCAGAAAAACTACCAGTCAATACCACAAATCCGATCACGATACACATCACCCAATTTAAAACACATGACTTACTAATAAAGACTGACTGTTGGAGGTGACTCTGCATGACCTCTGGTGACTGCTGCTACCTATAGCAGGACAGGAACTCTCTGATCTGATGGTGATGAGTCCGCACTCAAGTTCAGCCTACAAATGAAATTCACATATAAATTAAGTACATAATGTATTGCTATGTTCACTCAAGAGCAAATCACCTCCTTACACACATACAGAAAGGAAGTACTAGCTATGGTTTCATTGCTGGTGTTTCTTTAGTAACCATGAAAATAACCCTGGCTCCATATTACTATACCAGCTTTCAAGGGTGAAGCTGAGCTGACAGTGGGTTCTGCCAGAATTGATCAAAAATGTATATTTGAAAAGGGTCACCTTATCTTAAACTGCACATTTAAACTGAGTTATTAAATGAGATTACATGCCTGATGTACAGGTGATAACCAAGATATAATTACCTCAAGTGGCTGCTGAGGAATCAGTAAACCTTGAGAGCACAGCGTGAGAGGTTTGCCATTGCCACACCAAGCTAGAAGGTGATTATACTGTGGTTATCACTGTACATCAGCACATTGACATTAGAAGGGTATGGGACTCAAATGAAGTTATCCCACCATCACAGAATGAATGGCCACCATTAATGAATCTGCTATGGACATAAATGTGTGGAAAAACAATTTATTATGATACAAGATTGAACTGGCAGGACAAAATAGCACCAGAGTTCAAGATCTATCAGACATGGTGATCGATAGACTCAACAACAACGTGTGACAATTGGAATTATGTTATTTGAATGGCGAGACCCTTATCATTGTCCCAATTTCTGCAAGTTTATGTTGCTATGGTATCGATGTGATGTGTCGAGGTTATTTTCACCCCTCTTGGTATATCACATCGATACCATGACAATAAGAGTGTAAAAAGATAACACAAAAACATAAAATTCCAAATTTAAAAACCCATTACCATTACCTTACCTTATAAGACTCAGATGAGTGGCGTGCGTTCTTGTCCTCCAAAAGTGCGTCTGCAGACTGTTCTCAATTTCAGCACTGGCTATAAAATGAAAGTCCAACATTACATTAAGTATGACAGTCTAGTACAGTAGATAATCACTACAGATTATACATATTTATTATTTTTTCACTGAGAAGTATAGCCTCATAGAGACATCACAGAGTACATTTCAGATTACCTGAAAGCCTAAAGGTGGGCATGCATGTTACAAAGGAATTCAGAAATAGGGAGGATGAGTGGAGGAGGATGCTGGGACATGGGTGCAAGTCAGTAGAACAAAAGGGGCTGTGGATATGGCCTACCTAGACTAGCAGTCCCACACTGTCAAATGATGAACAAACAAGAAAGCCAGCCTGGGATGCATCCCAGGATGGTAACCTGGTAAACTATTGTCAGGGCATGAGCAACAGGACATAGAGATGGGTAATAGGCATGAATGGAGTCCATGCAGAAGAAAGTGGGTGGTTACTAGTCATGTACCATAGGGTTGGAATCGGTCCTCTTTACTGTCATTATAAGTGGCACTGCACTGCAGAGGGACTGGAAGAAGCGTATGCCTCTTTGCAGACAACACAAACAAAGATGACCTAAATGTAGGCAAGCAATTTGGGAAGGCAGTTATGAGCCAGGGCTCATGGTGGATTATCTGATGCAGAGAAAGGCATCACTAGTATAAAACAGGGGGTTGTCATCCCAGCCTCTGTACAGACAATTTGTGTGAGACCCCATCTGGAGTACTGCTAAGTGGTGCAAGAAAATAACATGATGATATTTCAATATAAAAAAAATAGCTGGACAAGAGGACACACCATGAGAGGCGAGATTAGAGGAGGCCGATTAAGGGGTATTGTTTGTGAGGAACTTCTTTTTCACAGAAAGGGTGGTCATGGTGGATGCATAGAATAGCATGGCGGGCCTACCTCAGGAAGTGGTGGATATGAATAAGTGTAGGGCTTCAAACAGGCATGGGATAGGGTAGGCATAAGTAAGCAATACAGATGAGTATGAATAGATAGACCACCATTGACAGAGTAAAGGTCTATGGCACATTCATAAGGTAGAAAAGAATGGGCAGAGTAGATGGGCATTTACAGTCTTATATGCCATCAACTCTGTTTCTATGTCAGTTATCTGACTGTTTATCATCAGCCTGGAGGATAGCAGCGTTGGTCACTCCCAGTTCTGTTTGGGTGGGTGTGGTCAATCAGTTACTGACTCACTCCTACTTGAACAAAACTGAGAGAGGCCGCCAACCAACAAGTACAGTATGCCACTAGTACTACCACTGGTGCTGCTACCCTTTAGATGATGCCTGATGATAGCAATCAAATAAGTGACATAGAAACATAGAGTTGATGGCAGATAAGACTGAAAACCCATCTATCTTGTCTGACCATTTAATTACTGGAGTCAGGTGACACCACGCTTACACTGAACTGACTACTGGACTGGCTGGTTCTCTGTGACTGGGGCAGATAGCCTGCCACCTCTGAGTGACAGCTGAGCTATACAAAACAACTACATACAGTATTATTCTGCGCGTACTGTCCACTCAACTCCAGAGTATGAAGACTGCTGTACCCACTTAAGTTTAAAAATTGGGCAGAGTGAGCAGCAGTGTCTGCCTGATATGACACATCAGCCCCACAACTTACATAATTACAATTTAATACTATTTTTCCCCGTGACCCCAGTCAGCTGCTGGGATGCAGTATAATTGCAGGGCATTTAATTGTGGAGGACGTTGAAGCCATGGTGCACTTTTTTGGAAACTCCACACACTACAGTGGAGGCGTGATCATGCTGTGGGCATGCACCTGTTGCAAAGTACAACTGCCTCAACAATCACTGAACCCTAGCAACAAGGGAACTCATAATTATTATTGACAGGGGATGTGATGTGAAGCCCACCACCAAAATAGAAGAATTTAACATTTTACACTATGACTGCTTGTTTAATCTCCCCGTACAACGCGATGCAATAACTACAACTAACTGACAATTGGCTGGAGCCTGGAGCACAAAATGTGCCAAGCTGCCAAACAGGCAGCGGAGAATGAGGATCCACAATAATTTAACTGCCTACTTAGTTGTGAGGTTGCTTTTTGTTTTGTAATATTCCATGATATTTTTTCTGTGGGTGCATTGGCTCCGCCCCCCCCAGGTAAAAAAATACAACTTCATTAGTGCACCCATGATGTGCATGTGGGCCAGAGTGCCCCCACAGAAAGAATGATATCACACAACATCACAAAACATAAGACCAGAAACTATAAAAAACTAAAGGCATTGGCGCACGCATTGCTGTGAATGTACAGTATGTAACAGGGGGCAACTGTGGCATACTTGGAGGATGTTGCACCAGTTGTGAGTTGTTCAGCAGGTTGTATGGGAAGTTAAACAGGCAGTCCTTATTGTAAATGTAATTCTTGAATTGGAGCTCCACCCACTAATAATAGTATCTTAGGTAATTATGGGAGGGAATAACTTCCTTCCTTATGAAAAGAGTAGTGTAGAAGAAGGCTAAGTTAAACTTACTACTTTGCCTTCTAGTCCTGTCATAAGGAAGTTATTCTAGTTTAAATATCCCCATGTTGACCATTGTAATTTGTTGTTGAGGTAATAAAATACAGTTTCCCTTTAATACATGTAATATATTTACATTTAAATAACTTAGACTCAAGACTAGTTGAGTCTAAAGTAGTTAATTTGAAATTGTGTAGACCCACTCTCAAAGGGAAGGGCATTTGTATTACATCAGCAAGAATTACAGCATGCACAGTGGGGGCGGGGTGTTGTGTGTCAGTTCTGTGCTTGTCAGTGGGTGCTTACATACAGACAGTGCTTCTGTGCTTGTGCAATTATTTTTAGACTACTGCCCTCCTGCCTGGCTAGTCCTAATGCCTTGCATGCCAAAGCCTATTAATTATATTACTTTATTATTAAGCTTAAGCCTTTCCTGACTTGACTGCCTGTAGCTAATAGCGATCATCACCTAAAAATGCACTGGCACTGCACTTGCATCACCACCCTCACAGATGACTTGGAACTCTGTACTGTCCAGTCAAGTTGCAGCCTATCAGCCATGACTTGGAAGTTGCCCCCCCCCGCTCTCACATATTCCAAAAAGAGCTAGAGAGTTGAGAGACAGGACAGGGCATGGGCGGATCGGGCTCCCAGTCAGTCACTGCTCCTGCCTGGTGTGGGGCTGCCGTGTCACTGCCACTTGAATTAAGTTGTGCAAGTCTGAAGGGGACTCAGGGAGGTGGTGGGATGCAGGCCTGGCTCTCCATGGACTACCCTTTTTAATAAATCATGGGAAGATGGTGTGGTACCTGAGGACTGGAGGAGGGCGGATGCGATTCCCCTTCACAAAAGTGTGAGCAAAACAGAGCAGAGGCAGAAAACTACAGACCTGTCAGTTTGACCTCAGTGGTAGGGAAAATGATGGAATCACTGCTGAAGGAAAGAACTGTTGAGTACCTAGAGGCCAGTGTGGGGCACAGCACAGGACCCAAGGCAGCATGGATTCACAGCAGGAAGGTCATGACAGACAAATCTAATTGATTTCTTACTGGGTGACCAAAGTAGTAGTCCAGGGAGGGGCTGTGGACATGGCCTATCTAGACTTTAGCAAGGCATTTTTCACAGTCCCGCACAAAAGACAAACAAACTAGCCAGCCTGGGAGTGAGTGCCAGGGTGGCAGCACCTGGGTAAAACACTGGCTGGACAACAGAACACAGTGGGTAATAGTAAATGGAGTCCACAGTGAAGAAAGGAGGATTACTAGTGGTAGTAGTGGGGTATCGCAGGGTTCACTACTGGGGCCAGTCTTTTTTAATGTCTTTAAAAGTGACATTACAGAAGGCCTAGAAGGGAAAGTATGTCTCTTTGCAGATGACACTAAGATCTCATCTGCAACACAAGGTTGAAGCATGAGTGGTGTGGAAAGGATGAAAAGGGACTTGTTGGCAAGGTTGGAGCAATGGTCAAATGTATGGCAGCTTAGATTCAACTCAAAGAAATTCAACATTTTAACACTGTTTTGAGCTTCTTAGGCAAAGATTTGATTAAGTGTTCCACATTGTGCCCATTTGTTCCACATTTTGACAGGCAGTGTTCCACATTTGGGGAAAAAAAGGTTAAGAGGTATGTCTACAGCAGTGAAGAAAAGAAGTGTACTATATTCCTTACAGTAGCAAGTTGTCTTGCACTGTCATAGCGTTGAAACCGATTAATGAAACGACACTGCCAGTGTTCATAAGGTGGGCTCTCAAAATGCCTATGTTTAAAATTTGGTGAAAAAATTCCTAAAAATGACTGTTTCATGAGCGTGCATTGAGCAGTTCCTACGCATGCTCATAAGTTCACGAATTTTCAATATTTGCACTCCAGTGACTTCCAAATACCTAAACAGCACATAGAAGCAAGCAACATTCGGCATTGACAAATGCTTGTGTTTGCTAACAGGGTTCGATCGGACAAGGTTGAATTCTCTCTAGTTTGTTGAGCCTGCAGTCCATAGCCTGCGAATAATTTTAGAACAGAGAGCACCACAATTGGATTTTGCCAAACTACAGCCTCTGCTAATCTCAGAGAGGAACGTTGCCAAACTGATACGGTTTTCATGTTCCTTCTCAAATATTCTGAGAAATTGTGTGTGTATAACCACACAGGAACCCCAGATTCTCACCTCACTGCTGTTAACTTATTTATTAATTTTGTTTGTATCAAGTTTGTTTTTGTGCCTTGCTGCAGTCACCCCCATCAGGCCGGCCACCCATCCCTATCCCGTGGGATCAACCCCCCAACACAGCCACAGCCACAGATGGTTTACCCCCTCCCATAGAGGAGAGCTCCTCCTGCTTAGCATCACTGAGTGAAGTGACCACATTTAATTGTTTTTTTTTAATGTTTGGCCAGAAAAGACAGACACACTAAGCTGAGGCTTGTTGTTTTACATGTTTTGCAGGCACAGTGACATTAAGTGACTTTCTCATAGTCACACATACAGTAAACAAAAGTCATGGCTGTCTGGCGCTGCACACATGACCAGCAAGAACTGATCAAAGCTGACAGTGTCCCTTTAAAAAAATTATTTATGGCTGGGAGACATTCCTGGATGCCAGATAGCATAAAGCATAGCTTAGTATTTTACAGGCCAGGAATACAGATTGTTGAGAACATTAAAATGGGAAGTATTTTTTTAGATTCATTGATTGGGATGCTATTCATTTAATATTACTGAATATTATATATCCCTCCAAAGGGATCAATTCAATATGGTGATCACCAATGGCAATGGGTTACTATCAGTCAGGAATTAGAAGGTGCCCTTTTTGAAATTATTACCATCAGGTCAGGTCTCATTTTATCTGCAGCTGAATTTAATGTTAGAATTAGTAATTTTTAATATAGAGTGGCTACATGGATCTCATCTCCTTAATGTACCACAAAGGAAAAGTACATGTACATTATTTAATGAAACAGGGCAGCAATGCCTCACTGAATTAGATGTAGCTAGCAAGTAATTCTTTACTTTATCTGAAATGGAAGATTATAGGGTGATGAACATGGTGATGGCCCATACTTTGGACCATTAGATTTCATTCTGATAACATCTGGAAAATGTACATATTTTATGTCACTACTGCATTTTAAAATTAGAGCTGTGACCTAAGAGTAACCATGCTCCACTGCTAGAAACTGTACTACATCTACAACAAGAAACCTTAGCCCCCTGTAGCATCCAAATTGTCTCTGTCATAGAAGATGTGTGTGTGCACGATATCAGTGCATGGTGGCACATGGCATGCCTCAGACAGAGGCGACTCGTCGGCGACAGAGAAGTCAACGGAAAACCGGCTCCAAGAATGGGAGAACTTAAGTAAGACATAGAAAGTACTAGGCAAAAAAATGTAAATCAACCTTCTCCCTTTCAGCTGGACTGTTGCCGATGTCAACTTGTTGTCTTGTCTTGTTTATGAGGCGTTAACTTGAAAACTACACAGGCTGCCTGTGTAGTTTTCAACGCCCATAAACAAGAAAAGACAAGTTGACATTGGCAAACACTGCAGTCTGTCCAGCTGAAAGGAAAGGACTAAGGAGACAGAGAAGGCGGATTTACATTAATTTGCCTACTTTAATTGCATGTGTCTCCTCTGTCGACTGTCGCTGTCGCCCTGCCTGAGTGAGCACTGAGCAGCAGACATTAAGCCAAGAAAGGCAGCCAGTGACTTGAGCCAGGCTCTGTGAACAGCGGGGACGGGAGGGCTCGACTCGACTAGAGCGGTAGAGCCAGAGGGGCACTGGGACTCAGTCGGAAGCCAGGATTCAGGAACCGGACTGCGGCACCAGCCAGCATAGGGAGGGCATGCCATACCTAACCTAAACGATATATTACACTTGGCCCCCAATCCAATCATAATAACAACTACTTGGCAGCCTTGCTGAGCTGCCTTCTTTAGTTTTTTTTTCACTTAGACTAGTGTTCTTAATCATCTTGCTTGCCTTGCCTCAATTTGCCTTGGCTTTTTTTGCCTCAGTTATGTACTGAGCGTCTGCGCAGCTCTCCCCTCTCTCTGTCCGTGTGCAGCAGCCCCTGCTCCGCTCCCGCCTCCCGGCGCTCTGCCCAGCGCACCACTCGGCTTCAGCTCGAATAGTCCTCTCAGCACTGGAGCACACAGCAGTGCACACTCACTCTGTCTCTCCTCCCGACCTCTAAAGTAAGTCTCTCTTTTTTTAAATGTAATTTATTGCCACTGCTGGCCTGGGACTCATCTGGTTTGTCAGTCTCGCTACTCGCTTCGGCTGCTCTCTCTCTCTCTCTCTCTCTCTCCTATCCTATCTCACCAATCACCAACTCTGAGACTCCCGCGCCCCTTCCTTTTAATACTGTCTGTTTTGGAATACCATGTGACTTTCTCCCAGACAGAGACAGCGGACATGTGACCCCCGGGATGCGCCCCTGCTGGCAGAAGTTAGTAAAATATTGTCCACTGTAAATTTTTTTTTTTTGACTGAGGTGCACCCCCAGGAGGTAGTGCGCTCGGGCAGGTGCCCCACCCGCTCCAACTCTTCCTACGGTACTGCCTGTGGAGGTGAAGCATGAGCCAGGCACCAGCTCTGCATAAGTACCATCACAACAGATATTCATACAAGATATAGTATCACAGTTTTCTGAACCCAGAATGTCTGCTATGTACATTGTCTGCTTGGTAGCCTGTTGCGTACTGACTGACTTCATACAGTAGAAGTGTACAGCATTGTTTCATAGCTAAACAATGATTGTGAAGGCTGTATAGTACTACATTGTACAGGAATGTAAATGAATCTATTCATAAATCTCTGTTGTGTAGTGCGGTACAAGGTTTATGCTCATTGGCTTCTGTTGTGGCCCAATGGGTGTACAGCCCTATTCCACAGAGTCAGCGATTGTGATCAGGCTTGCAAGTTGGCAGCAGCTACTTACTGCCACTGACAGGAGTGGGGAGTGGTTGTGGTGTGGCTTAGTGGGTGGGAGAGGAGGGGTGTAGCACTAGTTAACCAAGGATGGATTGCTTTGAGATAATATTGCAGGGATTCCTGCAATAGGCCTGTGAGTGGTGCACTGGAACACCAGGGAGATAGGACCATTATTACTATAGTAATACCCACAGTCAGCATGGGGGGGTGTCAGGATGAAGGTGCTGTTGTAGCTTGGGTGGTCACTCAGCGCTGTCAGCTGTCATGTTGCAAGGTGTGATATGGCAGCTCTGCTGTGAGTGGCAGCTGTTGACCATTTTAATGTGGGGATCTACTCTGTGAAGTACAAGTAGTAGTTGTGACTGTATGTGTTGCTACATCCTGGGCTGAATGTTGGGATGCATGTAACATGGAATGGGAATGAACCTGCTAATTGTGTTGCGTACATGACTGTTATGTTTTCATTCATCGGCATTTATACCAGGCACATAGCACTTTTGAATATCACACTGTCATGCATCACTGTGTTGTGCATGGTGTCACTGTTGCGCCTCTTGCACAACTTTTCTGAATATGTCACCCACTCTTTATTTACATGATGTGTAAAGAATGTATTACATAAAGTAGTCACTAAAGTAACTCA
Organism: Neoceratodus forsteri; assembly: GCA_016271365.2. NCBI lineage: Eukaryota > Metazoa > Chordata > Ceratodontiformes > Ceratodontidae > Neoceratodus > Neoceratodus forsteri. Next base: position 358,216,410 of record CM028130.1, read on the forward strand.
GCTCTTGCTTAGTAAATGTGTAAAATGATTTAAAGTATTATAAAAACAGTGTGACACATATAGCTTTCTGATTATCTGTAAACATTCTAACAGGTTATGTAAATCTTTCACTAACATAAATGTAGAAATTGAACATATGGTGAACAAGGTTTAAGAATGTTATTAAGTTGTTTTATTATAATACAAATAAGGTATTCCCAGAGATTGTGTCAGTGGTCAGTTAATCACCATCTAGGACATTGTGGTATTTGATTTACTTTCTGCCACACTACAGCTGTACAGGTGATCAAGAGAACATTTAAATAACACTTGGTCATGCCTTGCTGTTTAATTAATGTTACAGCAGTAAAAGATAATTTGTGTGAATGGAAATATGTACACACAGTAAATAACTATTTGACATGTGTGTCTCTTTTGTAGCCGTTATTAAACAGATGATTATGTAAACATTAGATTATGAAATTATACTGTTGGTGTACAGGCAGTCTATTATTGTCATGCAGGTGTGAAGAAATAATATAGGCAAAGTTTAGTTGTTCATACACAATTGAAGAGCTAGTATCAGTGTATATGAGACTGTGTTGTTTATTATGGTAAAACATTTAGGTACTGACTGTTGCCATATAGTAAGTAAAATACAAGAATAGTGTAGAAAGTATACTCTTATAAATCTTTTTAAGTTGTCAACAAAGGACATAATATGGTAGAAAAAATATAATAACTGAACTGGCAAGACAGGACTTCTAATTTGTATCACAGTTCTAAATAGTGTTAATAGTGGCAACAAAATGTATTACAATTATTGAATTAGATATCAATATTGTAAGGTGAAAGACAGATAGGTAATCACTCTTTGAAGCTGATATATTGATTTATGTTTTTGACTCTTTGCAGGACGCCATTGTGTGAAACGCTGTACTGGCCACTGCTGCTGTTATCGTAGACTGGGGCGCAAGGTTGACAGTCTGATTAAAGATAATGTTGCACTCCATGAAGGACAGCAGAGATTGCTGTCCTTCATGGAAGTGCAACAGCGGACTGTCAACCTTGTGCTCGAGCCTATGGTGACAGCGGCTGGGGACACCGTGGCCAGTACCAGTACCAGCACTTCACCTCCACCTCCAACTGTGGCATCCAGCTTCATTGGGACGAAGTGACCAATCTTCATACCTGTCCAGTATCTCTTCTGAAGGGTGCAACAGCTTCCACTTCCATTGCGCCTCCACTGGAGTCCAGCTTACGTGTTGGACTGCCTCAAGTAGCACACACCTCTCGCAAATAGTGGCTGCAAATAGTTGCAATTGTTGTATCAGAAATTGTTGTATATATTTTTGTTAATTATATTTTGTAAGTTTTATAAATGCAAATATATATTTTTATCTATTATTCTTTTTTCTAAATCAGAAAAATCAATATAGTTTCTGTTTTTGTTACTTTTACAGTTTATCAGATTGAATGTTTTAACAATTTTTGTTGTCAAGACTGACTTTTTCATTTAAGATTTAAAAAAAATATTTTTTACTTTTACAAAAATATAAAATACATATTTTTTGAATATAACATTTTGTGTGTGATATTCAGTTGTGGGGATGTTTGTCATCAATATTTATGACAAAGGGTTAGAGAAATGTAGTTTTCTCATTTCTTCAAACATTCTACCAGATTCATGTAACATTTTTATTAACATACATATAGAGGTTGATCATATGTTGAACAATGTTTAACACTATTTAAAATGACTTTTATAATTGTGGCAATAAGGGACTTCCAAGGATTATGTTAATGGTTATGTTAATGGTTATGTTAATCAGCCTCTAAGTGCATCTGTTAGTCGGTACACGTTGTGTCGCACTACACCAGTAGCACGTCATTAACAGACCATTAACACAACTGTTGGTCATGCCTTATTGGTTAAATATTCTATAACAAACTATTCGGCTTACCTAGTTTGGTAAAGAAGGTTGCTATAGACAGCATTTAAGGATTAAACAGATGACACATTTAAGTTCTTGTTGTGTTATGTATGTTGCAGTGTTATGAGAACATTTTTGTAGGTACATTAGTAAGTATGACTTATGTTCAAAATTTTTGTCTCATAAAGGTACAGAAGAGGAAGACGTAAGATATCTGAATATTTAAAAGTGGTGCTTAGAAATAGACTACCACATTCTTTATGTCTCAGAAGAGTAGATTCATTGGCTGCAAAAAGATAGTGAGTAAAACACTGCAACATAATAGATTAGTATTGATATAAGAGTGGTAAGTGAAAGTAAATAGATAAATATAAAGAGGCATATGGTTGAGATGGATGTTGTCTTACTCTTCATAACAAAAAAATCTGTTAGATGAGTTACTGTGTTCTTCATTTTGGTGTATTTGCCTATGTATGTGTGGTCCTGCCACAACAAACAATTCATGTACTATTGGTACTTATCATTCTCAAAAAGACAGGATATTCATGGCAACAAACTCCGTTTAATGCATCAGTTAGAGTTGTTCCACAGCACAAAGCAAGGAAATTGTGTTGGGTTGAAAACCTAACTCCGAATTCACCCCCCCCCAGCACCCCACACACACAGACACACACACATACACACACACATGCAAGTAGGAGGGAGGACCAAGGCAACACGACCAATGACAGACAACCAACAGCAGGTGACAGAAATAAAAAACAATTGTCTAAATGTACTACAAGACATCCCCACCCACCTGACCAGGTACTGCATGCTCAGTGGAGATCAATAGCAAAACTGAGGCCATGTACACCAAATGTACACAACCTGATTGCAGGTGCACAACGTACCACATTTAGTAGTTGCATGGCCTTACCTAGCGATGCCACACCCCACCACACCTGGTACTGCACCGTGACTAGACATCAATTATGCAAGTCTCTGATTGCAGCTGTACAAAGGTTTGTACACTTATGAGTAAACAGAAATAAAGACAACAACCTAAATTTACTACAAGACACATCCATCATCAAGATACAAGAACTGTTGCATTCACTATGTAATTTACATAGTACTAAATTTACTGCAGCTGTCCACTCAAGATACAGAGGCTGATCTCGAGGTATGGGAAAACTATTCCCTGTACAAGGATGTGCAACTCTTAATGTCAGCATCAGGTATACAGTTTCAAAGATGTAGGTGTACTGTTGCTGTACATATATGTACCTTCAGTGTGTCTGTATACTACAAAAGCAGTAACTGTTCTGTCTAACAAAGAGTGTAATTACCTGGCTGAGGCCAAGCAACTTCTAAATAGCCTAACATTGCTGTAGCTACAATGACGTAGGTGTATCACGGATGTCTATAGGCTCAATTTTCCTGTAGCTCTTTACTGAGCATGTACTACCTGGTAAAGACAATGGCATTGCCTCTATGACGCCTCACTTATTGAAACAGTGGTAAGTTTAGTATTGTTGCAATGAGTGATCTATACCATTTATGCCCACAGCCTCACCTTTTGCAGTTGGTCTACACTTAGGTTGTAGTACCTAGTCTTTGGGTTTGGCAGACCATTCTGTCACTGACGCCATCAAAGTGATAACTATGTAAATTGTAGTACAATAGGAATCAAGTAGGTATACTGTAGATATAAACAGAATTTCTTTTAGTATAGCTTTTAGTCACAATGGGATAAGTGTTGTAGGATGGGAGGGGTCATTCTCTATCACAGACTCTGTGAGTCATAATTGTACTAACCTTTGCATGGCTGCAATCATTGAGTTACAATGTTGATCTTCATGGGTTAATTTTAACTGGGGTTGTCCAGTGACTATGCAATATGTGGTCTGAGTTGGTGGGGCATTGCCTTGCAAAGCTCCTCCACTGCCTAGCAGTGGGAGATTGTGAATACATGAAATCAAGCACACATATTATATCTGTACAACTACTTAGTTTTTTGCTGTGCTCTGTAGCTGCGGTGGACTACCAGGTGTGGTGGGGTGTGGGGCATCACTAGGTAAGGCCATGCAACTACTAAGTGTGGTACGTTGTGTGCACCTGCAATCAGGGATGTGTACGTTTGGTGTACATGGCCTCAGTTTTGCTGTTGATCTCCACTGAGCATGCAGTACCTGTTCAGGTGGGTGGGGATGTCTTGTAGTACATTTAGACAATTGTTTTTTATTTCTGTCACCTGCTGCTGGTTGTCTGTCATTGGTCGTGTTGCCTTGGTCCTCCCCCCTACTTGCATGTGTGTGTGTGTGTGTGTGTGTGTGGTGCTGGGGGGGTGAATTCGAAGTTAGGGTTTTCAACCCTAACACTGAATTTCCTTGCTTTTGTCACTGTGGAACAACCCTAACTGATGCATTAAACAGAGTATTTTGCTATGAAGATATATATATATATACATATATATATATATATATATACACACACACACACAGTATATATAATACTTGTATGGGACTTTTCCCCATAGAATTGGTTAGCAGTCATTTCCATGTGTAACCTTTTCTTGTATTTGCAATGGTGATCAAAACTTACAGTAACCGTCCAAATGTTTTATATAAAATAAAGGATTGTTAAGTCTACTATACTTATAAATAAACTCATCGAGGGTCCTAACCAGGTCATAAAGCTGCTCACCCTTTGGGCATGTGGCTTTATTTCTTATATATATCAGGATGAAAAAGGACTACACACTAGGACAGTGGTGCATCATATCAAAGTATTCAAATACAAAAACACTGAAGATAGAGCACACACCAAAGGCCTTTGATAAAGGATGTGAATTGTCCAAAATGCATCAGACCACTGGCTTTTTTTTATTTATTGTAATAAATATTTTTGACTTGGAGACCTGTGTCCTTGCTTTTATTAAGGTTGGTGTGTGCTCTATCTTCATTCATATATATATATATATATAGGAAAGGGAAAGGGGAAATTGTTTAACTAGGAAAAGCACACTTAGCCAGAGTTTGTTTCCAAGTGTGACCTGGGAGCACAAGGAAGTTAAGTGACTTGCTCAGGGTCACACAGTATGCAAGTGGGCACTGGTGGGATTCAAACCCAGGCCTCCAGATTTGCAGCTCAGTGCCCTTAGCCACTATGCTATACTGCCTCCTATAGTTAGGGTTCAACAGTCACTTCTATGTTAAACCCTACATTTTGCACTTTAATAACGTCGCTACCATTTGACCGATGCACATGAAATTCTGTGTGCATCATCGGGGTCCAAAGATCTCCTGATATGGCAAGTTTTGTTCCAGTCAGATGTGTGGGTATGGAGATGCAAAGTGTCAAAAAATGTGAAAATTACCATTTTTGTATAAATTCTTTGTCATGCCGTTCTCAGAAACTGTGTGGAGTTGTGGTGGAAATTTGCAGGGTATACAGGTCTTGGGTTACAGATGTGCCTTTTGAAGGTTTGTTGAAAAATATTAATCTGTTCAAAAGTTATGCCAGTATCAATTTCCCCATATTTTTCTATGGGAAAAGTTAGATGTGCCCGTAAAACAACTGTTTTGTTGCCGCGAAAGTGGTATTTATTGTCGCAAATGTGGAATGTTGTGTCGAGATTCCACCATCTTATTTTCAGTTAGAGAGGCAAACAAATTTATATATTTAAAAAAAAATGCTTTCAAATGGTAAACAACAGTTGTGTTTACCTAATCGGTGCCCGAGGAATCTGATTTTGTGGTCAGTTTTACTCCAAAATGTGCAGAAATATGTTTATTTTATCCGTAGAGGTTTACTGCCACAAATTGTGGCACTATTTTCATGAAACAAGGGGGATTCTGCCACAAATTGCAGCAAAAAGACTCAGTGTTGTGGCAGAACCACCCCCATTTTGTCAAAATAGTGCCACAATTTGCGACAGTAAAGCCTGCGGATAAAAGAAACATATTTCTGCCCATTTTTTGAGCAAAACTGACCACAAAATCAGATTCCTCTGGCCCTGATTAGGTAAGTGTTTGTGTTTACCATTTATAAGTAAATCCTCTGCAGATCACATTCCCTTTTCATCAAATACACTGTATGCATTTCTAATATTGTAACTGCTGCTGTAATGCACTTCCTTTAGAATGACTTTGAGCACTGTTTCACAGAGTTTTTGTTGGTTAAATAACTATTTCCTTTTCTACATACATTTCCTGGTGGTCTAGTAGCCGTCACTCCCCAATCCTCAATGTCCATTTCTTTATTTCTTTGGTGGTTAGTGGTATCCCTCCACCCTCCCATGTTTAACTGCTGAAAATAAGAAAACCATCCATCAATGTCCTTTTTTATTTTCTTTTAACTGTATAACAAAACAATTCCATTGCTGATCACACCTGCACCCCATCCAACCTCCCACTGTACACCCACCCTCCCCAATCCCCCTTGACATCCCCATATCCCTTACTTACCTGAAGAGGTACCAGGCTTGAGATATGCTTTCCCGATCGAAGACACATCTTGCTGCTGGAACTGGTGACTGCAATATGAGACACTAAGGTAAATGCGGTTTAATGTATTTCAATGGGGCTTTCACCATTTGTGTTACAGTGGACCCCCCATCCTTCCCACCACAGCAGATACTGTTCTACCACCCCACTCCCACCCCATTCCCTAAAAAGAGCCGGTGACTGGCACAGCCCACCACTCATCACCACTGCCAGCTGCTGACTCAGCTCAATCCCTGGTGTCTGGTGGCACCCCTCCCACCCTCCGATGCCCATTCACAACTCTTGTTGGTGGTTAGTGGCATCCCCCCACCTCCTATGATGTTTAACTGCTGAAAATAAGAAAATCATCCCTCAATGTCTTTTACACTTTTTACCCTGCAAAAAAGAAATCCATCACAAATCACACCAGCACTCCCTACCGACCTCCACTGCACACCACCTCCCATATCCCCAACCCCTACCCCATACTTACCATCGGAGGTTGAAGGCTGTCATCTTCTGTGGAACAGGATAAATCTGCACTCTTCAAAGCTGAACCGCAAACTGAGGAATCAAAGTAAGTGCTGTATAATGTATTTTAATGGCATTTTGAACTGATAGAAAAATGTCAGCAGATAAGGACCGCTAGGCCCATCTAGTCTGCCCATAGTCCCTATACATGTGTGCATCCACTCACCCTAAGTGGTCAATGGCTTTTCATCACTCCCTTCCAGCCCAAGATTTCCCTGTGCTTGTCCCAGGCATGTTTAAACCCCTCCACTGTGCTTGCCCCACCTCTTGTGGCAGACTATTAGGCGTTCACCACCCTCTCCCTGTAGAAAAACTTCCTTATGTTACCTCTTAATCTCCCCCCCCTCCAATTTCATATCGTGACCCCTAGTTCTAGTATCTTTTCTACATTGGAAAAGACCTCCCAACTGCACCTTGTTTATGCCCTTGAGGTGCTTAAAAGTTTCTATCATGTTGCCCCTTTCTCTCCTCTCCTCTCCTCCAGTGAGTACACATTGAGGTCTCTTAGTGTCTCTCCTCATATGTTTTGTGGTGCAAACCATGCACCATCTTTGTCACCCTTCTCTGGACAGCCTTTACCATGTTTATGTTTTTACACATGTGTGGTCTCCAGTACTACACGCAATACTCTAGGTGAGGCCTTACTAGTGTTTTTTACAATGGCATCACCACTTCCTGCCTCCTACTAGTAATACCTCTGCCTTATGCACCCCAGCATGCCACTGGCCCTTCCTGCAACCTTTGCACAATGCTTTGATACCTTCAGGTCATCAGATATGATAACCTTAGGTCCCTCTCCTCTTTGGTGATGGTCAGCACCTACCCCCCATCCTGTAGGTCTCCCCAGGGTTCCCCCTACCCAGGGGCTTTATCTTGCACTTTATTGCATTGGATCTCAGTTGCCAAACCTCTGACCAACTTTCAAGCTTCTCCAGGTCCCCCTTCATTTTCTGCACCCCTTCTGGAGTATCCAACCTGTTGCAGATCTTGGCGTCATCTGCAAATAGGCAGACATTTCATTCCAGCTCCTCTGCAATGTCACTAATGAAGACATTGAACAAGACTCTCTCCCCAGATTGGATCCTATTTACCACCACCCTCTGCCTTCTGTCCATCAGCCAGTTTCTAACCCTCTGTATTATCTTATTCCCCATGCCCAGACTACTCATCTTGTTAACCAGCCTTCTGTGTGGGACAGTATCAAAGGCTTCACTGCAATCCAGGTAGGCGGTGTCTACAGCCCCTCCCTTATTCACTTCCCTAGTCACCCAATCAAAATAATCTATCAGATTTGTTTGACAAGACCTTTCTGATGTGAATCCATGCTGCCTCAGATCCTAGGCACCAATGGATTCCAGGTGGCTACTATCCTTTCATTCAGCAGTGTCTCCATGATCTTCCCCACCACTGAGGTGAGACTGACTGGCCTGTAGTTCCCCCGCTTCCACCCTACTGCCACTTTTGTGCAGTGGGACTACATGCACCCTCCTCCAGTCCTCTGGAACCATGCCTGTGTTGAGTGACTCTGTGAACAGGGTGACCAGAGGTGCTGCTAGTTCCTTCCGCAGCTCCCTTAATATCCTCAGGTGTATGTCATCTGGCCCCTTGGCTTTATCCACCTTCAGCTTTGTGATTTCCTCTAGAACTCTCTCCACTGTGAATGGACTGGTGTTCATTTCTCCCCCCCAATTGCCTTTACTCCCCAACTGTGGTCCTTGACCCTCTCCCTCCTCAGTGAATGCAGAACAGAAGTATTTGTTCAATATTTCTGCCTTGTCTAGATCCCCCTCCTTACACTCTTCCTCCTTCCCTTTGAACCTCACTATCCCCCTCCCAGTTTTTCTTCTATCACTGATGTACCTATAGAATGTCTTGTCCCCTTTTTTCACAGACCACATTAAACCCTCCTCTGTTTGTGCCTTGGCTTTCCTGACAGCCTTCCCTGCCTCTCTGAAACATTCAACATACACCTTCCTGTTCTCCTCCCTTTGGGCCCCCTTATACTTCATGAAACTTGCTCATTTAGCCCTTACTTTGTCTCCCACCTCTTTAGAAAACCATAATGGTTTCTTTCTTCTTTTCCCTTTGGCCACTATTCTAATGCATCAGTTAATTGCCTCCAGAATGACTCATTTTAGTCTCCCTTACTGTTCCTCCACCCCCTTCATTACCTCTACCTTCTCCAGGGCTGCTTTTAAACATCTACCCATTTCATTGAAATCTGCCCTCCTGAAATCTAATACTTTTGCCCTTGTGTGTGGCTTAATTGAGCCTGTCTCCATGCCAAACCACACCATGTGGTGGTCGCTGGATTCCAGCTGCCCTTCCATCTGGATTCTTTTGACTCTGTTCCCACTGGTCCATACCAGGTCTGGCATCAATTTGCTCTGGTTGGCTCATGCACTAGCTGTCTGAGTCCAGCTCCCCTGCAGGGATTCTGGGATGGGTGTACTTCTGGCTGAAGCAGCTGCCTGGGTGGTCCAATCCACATCCAGCATATTGAAATCTCCCATCAAAAGGATTTCGCCTTTAGCTGCTATGTTGTGAATTTCCCCCACTAGTACCATGCTCGCTTCCTCTTTCTCTGTGCTGGAGGTCTGTAGATCACCCCTGTATGTATTGTTGTGCCATTTTCTGGTTCAAGGGTGACCCACATTGCCTCAGCCTCCCCCTGCCTTCCCTGTACTTCTGCAGCCTTTATGCCTTCTCTGACATACAGGGTCCCCCTCTCTTTTTTACCTTCCCTGTCCCTTCTGAAGAGTGTATAGCCTGGTACATTGACATCCCAGCTGTCAGTAGCAGAATACCATGTCTCTGTTATTGCTGGTATGTCAAGGTCTGCATCTGTCATCAAGGCTTCCAGGTCTGGAACCTTATTTCCCAAACTATGAGCAATTGTGAACATGACCTTCCATGTTTTACTCCCTGTCTTTCCTCTGTTCCCCTTTTCTCTACTTTGCCTCTTCCCTCCACCCTGGTATTCATGCTCATGTGCTCTTGCCCCCCTTTAGGCCCCCCTTATAAAAGTTTCCCATGCCTGCCCCTCACTGCTTGCTTGCATTGTTCCTGTTGTTAATTTGTACTTTTGCATGTTCTCATGGGGGGGGGGTGTTCATAAGCCACCTGTCTCTCCTAGCTCTCACACTTGGCCAGTTTAAATGCTCTCTGCTGAAGCATTCCAGAGTCTCAGTAAGGACTGAGGTCCCCATTCCAGACAGATGCAGGCCATCCTCCTGATACAAGCTCACATCTGCCTGGGTTGGGCCCCAGTCCCCTATGAAGCCAAATCCTTCCCTTCCATGGGGGCAGTGGTGGGTGGTGGATGGGGAGGAGGGGAGGGTGGCCCTACAGGGGAACCTGGGAGCTCTGGAAAGATGGTCTAGAAAGTGGAAGCTGAGGTTCAATGCAGGGAAATGCAAGGTACTGCACCGGGGGCCAGAAACCCTGGCCAAGTGTGCACCCTGGGGGGCAAATGCTACAAGTCTCGATGGCTGAGAGGGACCTGGGGTGGTGGTGGATGTCAAGATGAACAACTCAGAGATTTGTGGGAGGGCAGCAGCCAAGGCCAACAGGATGCTGGGCTGCATCGCTGGGGATCACCACTCAGGAGGTGTTCATCCCTCTGTATAACTGCTTGGTGAGGCCGCACCTCGAGTACTGCATGCAGTTTTGGAGGCCACACTTAAAGAGGGACATTAAACTCCTGGAGAGGGTCCAGAGGAGGGCAACCAAAATGATTTGGGGCTTGGGGGACAGGACCTATGAGGAGAGGCTTGAAGAGCTAAATATGTACACATTGGAAGAGAGAAGGGACTGGGGGGACATGATAGAGGTCTTCAGGTACATGAAGGGGGTAAATAGGAGAGGAACAGTCAAGATTATTTGAAGGAGGGAGGAGGGGGCCACTAGAGGGCATGGGTGGAAGCTGGAGGTGGGAAGATTCAGGGGAGAAAGGAGGAGGTGCTACTTTACTGAGAGGGTGGTGGAGCCATGGAATGTGCTGCCTAGGGGGCTGGTGGAGGCAGAGATGGTGGAGGGGTTCAAGAGGGGGTGGGACAGGTACAGGGGAAGGATTCTGGCAGCAAAATCCAATGCAGCAAGAATATCCAGAACTGGGATGGGAGAAGCCAAAGAAGGTGAGGGGGCAGCAAGGTCAGCTCCCAGGTTGGGGGCTGACCAGACGAGCAGACGCGAAAGACTGTTAGGCCTATTCTGCTGGCTTTTTAGTATGTTAGTATGTTAATCCTTCAACCAGGAGTTGAAGGTTTGGATGTGGAGTGCCCTGGCCTCCCTCATGACTTGGACAGGTAGAACCTCTGAGAATTACATAGAATGTGCTACCCATTTCAGGTCCTCTTCTAGCTTACTGAAATCCTCCTGAACTCTAGCTAACTCTACCCTTCCCCTCTCCAAGTCATTGGTCCCCAGGTGGACAATGACATCCAGATCCTCCTCCTCTCTCCTGGCTATCATCCTAGTGATCCTATGGATTCACTTCCCATCCCTCCATGCAGTGCTTCCTGGGAGGTACTTGACCTCTCTCCCTCTCCCTCCTGCTAATTATCCCTAATTTCACAACCCATACAATAGAGTCCCCCACTAGGAGAAGCTTCCCCCTCCTCTGGGGTCCCTTGCCCCTTCCCTGGGACTCCAGATTGGAAGTTCTGACCATCCTCCCTGGTCCCAGCTGTGGGTGCCTGTGTGGGGCAGTCCCATTCCTCCAAAACAGCATAGGAGATATTAAGATGGACTGGTTGGGGAATGTGTCTCTGACCCCTTCCCACTCTATCTGAGCCCACTGTGGTCCAGTCATCCTTCTTCTTGGGCAACTTTGAAGCTAATGCTGTGGACCCAGTGGTCTCTGGGTGGGGGTTGATGCTGCCTGTAACCTGGCCAATTCTGCATGGAGACAGACAACCTTCTCCCTCAGCCCAGAGAGGTGTCTGCAGATAGGGCAGCATTGCAGCCTCCAGAGCATCTCCCTGAAGACTGCTGCCCACAGCCACTGCACTGCACCTCTTCTATCATGTCTGATGTGACCTGGCCTGCAATATAACCTAGGTATGCCCTTTATGCTCCTTCCTTTCCTCAATGTGGAACTTCCTGTGTGGTGTAGAAAGCTCTAACACTATGGGTCCACACTGTATAAAAGGAGGACTAGCCCAGGGGTGGGTGGGATGAGGGGTGGGTGGCTGGGATTACCATCTGGCTGAGTCCAGAAACAATCAGCCAAGGACCCATTTACCCTATGCTCACAGAGGACAAGCCCCAATGAAAAAAGAAAAAAGAAAGAAAAAAAACAGAAAAAAAAACAGACCCCCAAAATCCATTGAAATATGAGAACTGCCCTAAAGGTAACAGACTCAAACATGTACAAACAGTTCCAAGCCTACCAGCAACTAAATCATTCATTTCTGCCCCTCCACAAACCTAGCAGCAACAGAAAGGTAAATCTACCTGAGCCATACTAAGTCTGCTTATGTTCATAACTTTGTCATTTTTAGGAATTTTTTCACTACATTTTCAGCATGGGCTTTTTGGGACCCCACCTCATGAACACTGCAACTGTCATTTCATTAATCAGGCCCAGAAGATGATTTTCATGGTCACTGCACAAAATCACCTTTCAGGACTGAATAACAAAATGTCATCACCAGCGTTGATGAGGTGGGGTCCAAAGGCCAAGTTGAAAATTTGGGGACAAATTCCTAAAAATGGCTGAGTTATGAGTGTTCATTGAAAATTTCTATGCACGCACTCTACATTTGGTAATTTGTAATATTTTGAGTCCAAATATTCAACAATACCATTTTCACACCAGCTCATGAACAGTACAGCTGTCATTTTCACATCCTGCCTGAAATGTGTTTCGCACCTGTGGCATGGAATGGCATTTGACACAGATTTGAAAATGTTCACCTATGGAGTTTATGAGTGGGGGTCATAAGAAGACTATGTTCAAAACGTGGGGTCAAAATATGAAAAAATGCCAAAATTATGACCATTAGTTGCAATTTCGGTATGCCGCTCATAACTTTGAAAATTTTAAATATTTTGGAACTAGATTTTGAACATAGCCTTCTTATTATGCCACCTCATGTGTGTAAGAGCTGTCATTTTTTAAATCCTGCCTAAAATGTGTTTTCACACCTGTGGCATGGAAGGGCATTGCAGTTCATGAGAATTACATTTTGGTGGGGATTCGGAAATGTTCTGTACCGGGGTACATGGGGTGGGGTAATAAGATGGCTATGCTGACAATTTGGTCACTGTTGTCCTACAGTATAAATGGAAGTGCAGGGCCTGGAAGCCCTTCGCTCCATGTGCTACATACATATACACATCTATGGAGGGATGGAAACACAGGGCCCAGAGGCCATGTTCTCCACAGACAAATAAGGATAGATTATACTATCTGAAAAAGTAAGAAATTCATTGCAAAAAATGTAATTAATGCATCAGTTAGGGTTGTTACTAAGCGACAAAAGCAGGGAAATGAGTATTGGAGTTTCCAATCTAACACCCCATTCCCTTCAGACACTAACAGGTGTTGGGATGTGCCTTGGGGTTGTGAGCCCCAATGGTCTCCCCATTCTCCTATTCTGTGCTTATCACTGCTTATTTACTTATGGAATGGGGTATTAGGATAGCGACTCCAAGGCACCCCTGATGCCTGTCAATATCTGCAGGGTGGGGTGTGGTGTGAGGCTTGAAACCATAACATCACATTTCCCTGCTTTTGTTGCTTTAGTAACAACCCTAACTGATGCATTAATTAAGTTTTTGCAATGATTTCTTACAAATATATATATATATATATATATATATATACACACACACACACACACACACACACACACACACATATTTGTTTTTAATGGAAAACTAGAGAAGACTTCAACTGCAACTAGCACTAGCTCTTCAGACAACTGGGTTAAAGCAGTACATGAATGGACATGAATATCAGTAGGCAGGTGCACTAGATGGCAACAAGCAGAGGTGTACTACATTGACTGAACTACAGTAGTAATGGAATAGACAAGTGTTTAAACTGAGCAGCCCTTTAGGCAACTGGATTAAAGCAATGCATAACTGGATATGATTGACAGCAGGTAGGTATGGTAGGTGCTAGATGGCAACAAGGTAGGTGGGACACCACATCTTCATCTTCAAGGGTGATGGAGTTCCCCTAACAAGAGATGGGGCCTGCATGCTGAGGCAGAATTTTGATGTCTATATCAGACATTGAAACTGGCTGGGGGTACACTGGAACTAGAGGGAACAACAGTGGTCGGTGAGAGGAAGGGGATCTTGCCAGTATCCCCTCACACACATCTGGGGTTGTAACAACATAGCAGGTGCAAAGGGGTTGTGGCTCTAACTGGGCTAGGTGAGGAGACATTACAGAGGGTAATACAAAGTGTGCAAACACCAAAAAAATTAAAATAAAAGGAAAATAAAGGGTAGATGACAAGGAGTGCACAAGGCAGTAGCAATGGAGGATTACGGGTCAGATGTAAGGTGTGCCTTAATGCCAAGAGCCCGGGTAATAAGATCTGTGAGCTCCAGGCACTGGTGGCAGACACTGAGGTGAACCTAGTTGCCTTCACAGAAACATGGGCTTTGGGAAATAATGACTGGAACCTGATGGTCCCTGGGTACTCATTGCTTAGGAGAGATAGATGAACAGGTAGAGGGGGAGGAGTAGCCCCATTTACCAAGGAGAATATTGAGGTGACAGAGCATGGATGCTTCAGGGGTAGTAATGGAGAGACTGAGTTGCTATGGGTACACCTTATGGCAGTCTCAGGCAAGAAACTATGCTTGGGGGTGATCTATAATGGGGGCAAGGGGAAAAGAGAGACAGAGAACTCAGAGAAGAACTTGAAGAGAGGTGACAAAGGGGGACGTAGTGGTGGTGGATGCTCTGAACCTGTCAGTCATCAATTGAGATATTCCGGTGGCCAGGAGCACCAGAAATCAGGCTTTGCTGGATGCCTTCCAGGATTGTCTGCTGGTACAGCTAATTAAGGAACCCACCAGGTAGACTGCAGTTCTCAATGTGGTGCACACCCAGTGGCCCACTGCACAGCAACACCACAACAGCGAAACCCCAAAAAAGACCTTTACAGTGAAAGTCGCTGTGATGGTCCAGGTTTTATTGATGCGGCATCTCGTGGTGTTCTGCCTTCACAGAAACAACTCTGACCTGGAGTTGATAATATATAATTAGGTAGAGCCACCCCCTTGCAAAAACACTTTGTTTCTGGACAGCACAATATCACTTGTCGGCATTGTGCCATCACTGTAGGGGATGTCGGCTGATTTGCTGTGGACAAAAAGTGGTGATTCTGGTCTCACCAACATGGAGGTAGTGATTGGAGATGTGAGAATAGGGGAGCCACTGGGAAACAGTGACTATAACTCCATTTGGATTGAACTTGTCTTTGGTCTGGAAAACCCCATTTGAGAGCTGAAGTCCTGGATTTCAGAAGGACGGACTTCAACAGGCTGAGTGAGCTGGTCAGGGAAATGTTACAGTGGACAACATGGGGTGGAAGAGAAATGAGGGGCAATTAAGAGAGCCATTATTGAGGTCTCTAAGTTATACTTGAGAACGGTAACCAAAAAATAACTGGTTCAAGAGACCTTTAGAGTCTGGGAAGTGGTGAGGGCAAAGAAAAATGCCTTCTATAAGTATGTAGAAAAGCAGAGAGAGGAAAAATGGAGAGCATACATATTGGAAAATAGGCGGGCAAAGAGGGTGGTTAAGGAGGCAAAAACAGACACAGAGCTGTGTATTGTGGAGGAGGTCAAGAGTGGAGAAAAATAATTTTTCTGATATGTTAGAGAAAAAAGAAAGAAAGGACTGTGAATTGTAAGGTTAGCAAAAGGGATAGGGTGATAGAGGGGGATGAGCAAAAAAGCCATCATCCTTAATGATTATGTTGGCTCATTTTTCACTAAGGAGAATGGTGGACCATTGCCAGAGAGTGGCATCAAAGCAGTCATGGGGGGGGGCAGAAATGAGGTAGCCAATATTTACATGCAAAAGGATCCAGAAAAGGCTGGCAGCACTAAAAATAGATAACACCCTGGGACCAGAAGGGATGCATCTGAAGTGGGGCTGGGAGAACTCTGTGAGTTCTGACCCTTATTAAATAAGAACTGGAATACGGTGGAGTTCTGATTCGTTCTGATTATTTCTAAATATTTGAAATAAATGTGATAAAATGCATAAAAGTGGCCTGTCAGTCATATTCAACACAGAGGCCAAAAGGAACTACTTTAATGCATGATTTGAATACAAAATGACAGTAAAACTGCTGAATAAAAGCAATAACTGCTAACTGCTTTATGACTGGGTTGTACTGGTGACATATCCTACTTGGGTCTGTGACTTGAGTGTGCTGGGAGAGACAGAAACAGACAGATGGACAGACAGACAGATGCATGCACCATTTTGCCTGCCTTCCTGCCCTGTACAGTGTAGACACTACACACACTGCACAGCCACACTGAGGCCAAGATTAATTTACTTGTGATACCTGTGACTGTAAAATTTCTCTTTGGCCCCCAGTAGTTTCTCTCTCTCTCACTCTCTGTCTCTCTTTCTTTCCTCTGGATGGCACAAGTCAGAGATTTATTTTGCCAGCATGTTCTTGCCCTGTGTACACATACAGCCACACTGGGGCCAAGAATAAACTTTATTTGTGATTTCTGTAACTATAACATTTATCTTTGGCCCCAATAGTCTCTCTCTCTCTTTCTCCTCTGGATGGTGGCACAAGTCAAATACTTATTTTGCCAGCCTGCTCTTGCCCTGTGTACACACACAGCCACATTAGGGGCAAAGAATAAACTTTATTTGTGATTTCTGTGACAATAACATTTCTCTTGGCCCCAATTGTCTCCCTCTCTTTTCTCCTCTGGATGGTGGCACAAGTCAAAGATTTATTTTGCCAGCCTGCTCTTGCACTGTGCACACACACACACACACACACACACACACACACACACTGGTGCCAAGAATACACTTTGTGATTTCTGTAACCATAACATTTCTCTTTGGCCCCCAGTAGTCTCTCTCTCACTTTCTCCTCTGGCACAAGTCAATGATTTATTTTGCCAGCCTGCCCTTGCCTGGGTCTGTACACACAACTCTTCTCTCCCCTCTTTCTGGTATTCAGTATGTTCCAAACCCACATAGGATAGGCTACAAGACTAGGCAGTTTGTGAGGTAATACTTACCGATCTCCACTCCAAGAACAAGACCGGCAGTCGATCCTGACAATCACCAACCAACTGACCGACCACAGCAGCTGCAGCCCATGCCCAGATCTCCACCACACTACATGTGACTGTGATGTGTGATCCTCCTGCTCCTGGGCTTGGCTCCACTCCTCTCCTCAGTCTTTTTAGTCCACCTGGCGCTGTTTGTTCCTCCTTACCCCCCCCCCCAGTGAGGGCATCAGGCATGCAGAAAAAAAGCCCTGCTTTCCACCGTCCTGGAAATTCTGTGGTGAAGTTCGTATTTATCTGGGTCCATGGATTCAGGATTTGATCTGGGGGCCCAGATTTCAGGCGGAACAGTCTGCCCAGCCCTAATCTGAGGTTACTCAGGGAGTTGGCAGCAGAACCGGCTGAACTCCTAGTAGGTCTATTCAATGGCTCTCTAACAATAGGGGTAGTTCTGAAGGATTGGAGGGTGGCAAATGTAGTTCTGCTCCTTAGTGGGGGGGGCAAGGAACATGCAGGGAACTACAGTCCTGTCAGTCTTACCTCTATTGTAAGAAGCTGATGGAGTCACTGGTCAAAGAAGACCTCATGGACTACTTGGAGAGCAATGCGCCCATGATAGTAAACAGCATGCATTCATAGCAGGGAGGTCTTGTCAGACTAACCTGATAGTTTTCTTTCACTGGGTGATGAGGGAATAGGATAGGGGCCACACTGTGGATTTGCTGCACTTTGATTTCAGCAAGGTTTTTGACTTGGTACCTCACAAACACTTGCTGAAGAATATGGAGGATCTGGGTGCAGTTAAGGTCATAGTAAACTGGGTAGGTAACTGGCTAAACGGCAGGCATCAGAGGATTGACGTCCACAGGGACAAGTCAGTAGAAGGAGGTCAGAAGTGTGGTGCCACAGGGATCTGTTCTGGGACCAGACCTTTTCAATATATTTATTAGCAAAATTAGTGAGGGTATCCAGGGCAGGCTGTGTCTCTTTGCAGATAACACTAAGCTCTGTGGGAGAGTGGAAAACAATGAGGGAATCAAGGGAATGCAGAGTGAGGTATGAAAACTAGAGGGGTGGTCTAAGGTTTGGCAGTTGAATTCAATGCCAAAAAGTGCAAGGTAATTCACATAGGGAACAAGACCCACGTGACAGGGTAATTGGATGGGTGGGATGAGACTTAGGCACGACAGTTGTGGAATGGGATCTTGGAATTATCATCAGTGACTTCCTCAAACAATTGAGTCAATGCAGCAAGGCATACAGCAAGTGAGTAGGATGCTTGGATGTAGCAGGAGGGGTATTGATTTCAGAAGTGATGAGGTAATACTTCCCCATATACTGTAGATCCTTAGTGAGGTCACATCAGGAGTACTGCGCAGAGTTCTGGAGTCATCACTTCAGGAATGACAGAGATAGGCTGGATAAGATGCACATGAGGGTAACAAAATGATTCAGAATCAACAGGGCAGTTCCTATGAGCAGCCTCAAGTCACTGACTATGTATTCACTGGAGACAAGAAGGTAGAGAGTAGATATGATAGACAACTTCAAGGTCCTTAAAGGAATACTTAGGTGAGCTACGGGGAAGTATTTAGGTTGAATACTAATTCACAGTCATGTGGAGATGAGTGGAAACTGACAGAAGGGAGGCTCAAAAGGGATATGAGGAAGTATTATTTTATAGAAAGGGTGGTGGAGCCATGCAACAGCCTGGCTGCAGAAGCGGTGGGTGCTAAAACTGTTGGTGGGTTCAAGCACAGTTGGGATAGAATTAACGGTATAGTGCTTGCTTGGGGTGGCAGAAGCTGGGAAAGGAATGGGTGGAAGGATGGTTTAGACCCTGGAGAAGCAGTAGATTTCAGGGCTAAATAGACAACAGCCAGACTGGATAGACCATTGGCCTTTTTCTGCTGTCATTATCTATGTTTTTATGTTACACTAACTGACTGCTCCTGTATATATTTATTTTAAAATTGGCAAATGCTTGAACTGTAACCTGCTCTTCAGGCAGCTGGGTCAAAAGCTACATGCAACTGGATATGAGTGAGAGCAGCCAGGCACACTAGGTGACAACAAGCAGATGTGTACTACACTGAGTGACTGCTCCTATTATTGGGGTGTGGTAGTGCCCTATAGTTAGGGTTGAGTTGGCTGTTCATTGTTAAACCCCAATTTTTGCATCTTAATAACTTTGTGGTCGTTTGACAAAATAGCACAAAATTTGGTGTTCTTGGTCAGGCCATCAAAGTTTCAAGATGTGAAAAGTTTTGTGGCGGCATCTTCTACAGTTTTCAAGATACACAGCACCAAAAAAATGGAAAAAACAACCTGTAGTTAACATTACATATTTTTACAGCCTAGACAGTGTGGAATTTTTTCATTAAATGTTCAGGTTTGAAGGGGCCTGTGCAAAGGTGTGCCTTTCAAAGGTTTGGTGAAAACATATTGTACAGTCTTGGAGTTATAACAATTTTTAAGTTAACATTCAAGTTTGACTGGGAAAAACCCTTTCACGACTGGCCCATGGTGCAGCAGTAGTGCTACCACTTGTGATGCTGACAGCCTGGGTTGTGAATGAACTTGGATAGTCAGAGAGCCAGCCGGGGGGGGGGAGGATCAAGCGTCCTATGGACTGCTCTCCTCCTCCTCAGCGTGGGGGGAGGGTGGGAACTCTCCGGTGCTTGGGTGACCCTGTGCAGCAGCTAGGGGTTCAGCAGCCAGGATTGTATTTGTAGGGAGGCATCTCAGATGTTCAGCATGCTGCCCTAATGCCATTGGATGACATACCTTCTGGAGAGAAAAACTGTGAAACAACGGAGGTTCTGCTGTTGCAGAATGATGTCCGCCACCACCAGGGCTCCCACTCCCATGCTACCAAGCAGTCTCCATCAGGGGTAAGGGCCCCCTGGTAGCTCTGCCCCTTGGGGGTAAGCCGGGGTAGTTCGGGAGTAGGATCAATCCCGAAGTGGGGGTGGGGAGTGGGGCATGTCAAACAGATGGCAGGTGGATGTGGAGCCCAGAAAAAAACCCGTTCGCAAGTGCTTATTTTCATGATTTACCTTTCATGCTCAAAAAATACCAGTTGTGACAGCCACCATTTTTTTGTCCTCTTAAACTCACAAACATTGAAAATACATAAAACTTATTTCTTTTTAAAAACAAACAACAGAACCTAGCTAAATGGGACCCGTTTAGCTAGATTATGCTATTTGTTTTTTTAAAATGTTGCTAGAAATACCTTTTCTGGGCACCCCAATATTCAGAATGCCCTGCTTTGTCAGAGGAGCCGTTCACCCACATTTTTTGTATGAGAACAGCAGGACTTTCTTGACATTTGCAACCACAGGTGGAACTCCTGCTGCCAGCTGCAGTGAGAGCAGTGAGCTGCTGATCCCCTGCGCTGTCTGTCTGTCTGTCTATCTATCTATTGGACTGGGGTGCCCACCCTGGTACTGCTTCTTTCTGCCCCCTCACCTCCAGGTGGCCTACCTTCCCAATGTTAATATTTTTTTCAGCATATAAGAGGACTGGAATGCTCACCTCTGTACCGCTACTGTGGTCCCCCCTCCCCTTCAGGTCACCAGCCCCTGTTTGCAGATCAGTAGTACAACTCTGGGGTACTCAATCCCCAGTATTGGACTGTCAATACATAAGTGGACTGGGGTGCCCATCCCTCTACTACTTCTGTGGAACCCCTCCAGGTCACCCGCCCCCATTTGCAGAACAGTAGCCTGACACTGGGATGCTCAGTCCCCAGTGTTGGACTGTCAGTATATTAACAGACAGGGGTGCCCACCCATGTATTGCTTCTGTGGACCCCCCTCCACTCCAGGTCACCCTCCCCCATTTGCAGAACAGTAGCCTGACAGTGGGTGCTCAATCCCCAGTGTTGGACTGTCAATATATAAGTGGACAAGGGTGTCCACCCTGTACCACTTCTGTGGACCCTTCTCTGCCCTAGGTCACCTGCCCCATTTGCAGAACAATAGCCCAACACTAGGGTGCTCAATCCCCAGTGTTGTTGTTAGACTGTCAGCTAAAACAAAGAAAATGATCTCTAATTGTTTTTTTCCCCTGCAAAAAAGAAAACGGTCTCTCACAGATCTGACCCCCTCACTCCCACCTCCCACTTAGAACGCACCCCCCCCACAGCCCCCAAACTCCCTCACTCACCTGAACATGTCCCATGGTGAAGGTCCATTCTCTGATCAAAACTGCTGACTGAAATATGGGAAACTAAAGTAAGTGAGGTTCAATGAATTTCAATGGGGTTTTGAACTTTGATACATATCTTTGTCAGTTTTGCATATTTTGACCCCAAATTTTCAACATGACCTTTTCAGGACCCCACCTCATGGCCAATGGTGGTGGAATTATGCAAATCAGCCCAAAAGGTAATTTTGTGGTTGCTTACCAAAATCACCTTTTGGGCGGGATTTGAATATTTTTACCACCTTTTTTTTTTTGTGGGGGGGGGTCATAAGAAGGCTATGTTGAAAATCTGGGGCATATGCATGTATGTTGACATTTTTCTGTGCTCACTCATAACTTTGGTAATTTGAAATATTTGACCCCAAAATTTTCAGCATAGTCATTTTTTCACACCTCCTCATGAACGTGACAGTTGTCATTTTTCAAATCCTGTCCAAAACGTGTTTACCTGTGGCATGGAATTACATTTCGTGGCACGGAATTATGTTTTGTGGGGAACTGAACATTCTCACCTACTGGTTTACAAGGTGGGGTAATAAGAAGGATATGCTGAAAATTTGGTGTACAAACATCCACCTCATAACTTCACTAATTTTCAAAATTTTGACTCCAAGCTTTGAACATGGCCATTTTTTCCCACCACCTCATAAACATGATGTGTCTTTTTTTTAAATCCTGGACGAGATGTGTATTTGCACTTCTGGTGTGAAATGACATTCAGCAATATACTATAAATGGTACATGTCATGCTTGTAAGGTAAATCATAAAACGAGTATCTTGAAAATGTGGGGTCAGAATTAAAAAAATTAAAAAAATAACTGTTAAACTGTGTGTGTAGTGCCACTGTTGACCCCAGTGCATATGCTTTGTGATGCTGTGCCAGTGAGCTGAGTTCAGGGGTGAGCTCAGTGACCCAGCTGGATGGGGTGATGGTGGGGGTGTGGCTGTTTTCTGCGACACTCCCCCAGCCAGGGAATAAAAGGTGCAGGGTTCTCTGCACACAATTAGATACCATATAATGAAGACAACTGTCCTCTAGGATTAGGGCCCTGCACTTCTCCACCTGTGCGTGGCAGAGGGCCCTGTTCATTGGCTGACAGATGCACACTTTGCCCATGTATTTTTGTGGCATTAAGTTACGCTAACTGGTGCATTAAAGGAGATCTGCATTGAAACTGTAAGTCATTTTCCCTGTAGATGTTGATTTTTTTACTGTTCCATCTATACAGGCTTTTTAAATATCCTATTAGGTATTTCTGATTTACACATAGATGGAAACTGTCATTTTAGAACTGTACGATGTACCTTGCCCCTCCCTGATTGGTGGTGGCAGCCCTTTTTAGCGGGGTTGAGGAGCTTAAATAACTGTGCCAAATAGACACGGTGGCATCTACAGCAGCAGCACTGTGGCTAAGTGCAGCAAAGTGCAACAGGAGTCAGGGGAGTCTGGGGACGTCTGGGAAGTCTGGGATAAGTTACTCTGTTTAAAGAATAATTGTAGGTGTTGACATTGTACTGTTTATAGCTGTACAAAACATAAGGATGGCTGCCTTAGTGACCTTACTAAGTAGTAGCTGTATTCTACTGCTTTGTTTGTGCATAGTTGATGTGATTAGTAATCATAATGATTTTAATGAGTGTGAATGTTCTGAGACTGAAAATGAGTGTGCTATGTCTAACCTTTTGTTTAGATTCCAATGTGACATTCATGAGTATTGGTTATTATTTTTTAAGAAGTATGTTTTACATATCAGTGGGTTTATTTCAATGACCTTTATATCATTTAATAGTGTTAGAGAATTATATATCTTTCGTTTTTATATGAGATAAATTGTTTTATTTGGTTTATTACTTTTGGCTGGCGATGTGGAGAGTAACCCGGGTCTCATTTCACATGGTTTTGTTAACAACGTTGACAGTAGTAATTCTGGTTCTTGGTCAACAATTCGTGGCTTGAAAATTTTGCATTTGAATGTGAGAAGCCCGGTGCCCAAAATAGCCAACTTAGAAGTGGTGACTATGACACACAAACCTGGGTTACTGACTGTTACAGAATCATGGTTAAAACCTAATTTACCAGATGAGATTTGTCAGATTCAGGGTTATGAAATTTTAAGAGCTGATCAACCTGGTAAGAAAAACAGGGGTGGTGTGGTTGTTTATTACCAGGAACATTTTGATGTGTCAATACTGGGGTCTAGTATGGGCCTAAATACTGATTTTGATTGGTAGATACTGCAAGTGGTGCTTGCGGATGTAAGAAGGTAATTGTGGGCTGTATTTACAATCCCCCACAGTGTGGGATTGATGATCTGAAAGAGTTTTTGGAACTTGCTAGCAATTATGTTCATAAACAAAACTTTATATTACTGGGTGATATGGATGTTAATTGAATGAACAAAGTCACTCTTGGGTTGGGATCTTGTTTGAATATATATAACTTAACTCAATTGATCAGTGAGCCAACCAGGCTCAGCTCAACTTCAGAATACCACTCAATACTTGATTGGGTAGTTACAAATAAGCCAAACATTGTTTCATCTGCAGGTGTCCTTGGGATTTCAGTTAGTGATCATATGGCTACTTGTATTTTGAATTTTAAAAGGCCCAAAATATCAACTCACTTTATTCAATACCACAGTTTTAAGAGGGTCAACCTAGCACTGCTAGAGGCCGAACTTGATCAATTGATTGGTCAGATCTAGAGGTAATACCTGACCCAGACTGTGCTGTTGATTTCTTCTGTGCACAGTTATTACCTGTTCACAATCGTTTATTTCATCACGTAAGTTAAGAGTTAGGAAACTGAAAATAGTTGGTTTCTGGCTGCTATAAAAAGCAGATTAGATTAAGGGATCAGGCCTAGTCTCATTATAAGCAATTACCTTCCAGTTTGTTGTTACATACTTACGGGATCCTCAGAAATCAAATTAGCCAAGTGGTACCAGATGCCAAAAAGGAGTATTATAGGGTCAAATTTAATTCTGGTTTATCAAATTCAAAGTGTTTTTGGGGTACTATTAATCCTCTTTTATCACCTAAGGTTAAGTCTTCAGTTAAGATGTTGCAGGTGAATGAACGGGAATTAACAGATCCCATTTCAATTGCCAATGTGTTAAATCTTAATTTCTCAGATTTATCCATTATAACTTAGGAATGTTGTCACGCCCGGCCCGCCAAGCGCAGCTATGGGATTTCCGCTTGCGGCGCGGCGACCGGGTTCGGGGAATGGACCGGGTTGTCGGAGGGCCGGCCGGGGGGAGTAGGATCGAGCATCCGTTGGACAGCTCTCCTTCTCTGGGGGGAAGGTGTGGGTAGCAGTCGGCACGTTGGGGACTCCTGGCGGAGGCCAGGAGCTCCCACGCAAAACCGACGCTCGACAACCCATTGGAGGCGGGGCGGATGGTGACATCATGGCACGACCCGCCTTCGAAAAGCAGAAAATGGAGGAGCTGCCTGCTTCAGAATGAAGTCACGCTGCCTCGGGAGCAAAAGCCTCAGGCCGAGCCTGACCTAGTCCCAGTGCCTGCATATACCGGGTATGCTGCGGGCCCCACCGTGGGGGAAAGCCACGGGCATCGGGGCTGAGGCTGATTTGGGGGCAGAGGCCGGCGGCCCGTGACCGGGCTGAAATGGGGCGGCAGGCAGCTCGGGGAGTAAAGAGCAAAATTTAAAAAAAAAAGGAATGTTGTCACAGACAAATAATGTTTGAAGTTCAACTGTTTCATCTTCTGATCATTCTCCTTTTTTAATTTTGACTGATTTTAGGAATAGATGTTCTTTGATTGCTAGGTGCTCTTCCTGAAAAGTGTGGAGATTGTGGGGGGTAAGCTGGATGGTCGTTTTATTAAACTTGCATCTCCTTTTGTGGCTGGCCCCCTCTCCACTATCTTTACTTAGTGTTCGACTACTGGTATTTTTTCATCTGCCTGGAAATGCACAAAGGTTGTCCCAATTCTCAAGGAGTCCGCTGCTATTTTGGCTGAGGAATATAGACCAATTTCTATTTTAAATCCATTAAGCAAAATTCTAGAAAATTGTTGCCATTCAGGTTACACACTATTTAGAGACATATGATGTAATGTGTCCTCAGCAGCACGGATTTCAAATAAATCATGAGACTGGTACAGCCCTGGTCAGGTTCATGAATTCTGTCCTGGGTGGTTTTGAAAAAGGTGTTATGACTGGGGTGATTTTCGTGGACCTTACCAGGGTGTTTGACCTTATAAATCACTCTTTTCTTAGTGTGAAACTTGGAGATTTGTTTTTTTCTTCAGGGGAGGTGAACTGGTTTGATAACTATCTGATGCAACATTCTCAGGTTGTTTGTGTTAATTCTGTTCAGTCTGATGCCTGTGATTTAAAGTGTGGAGTCCCACAGGGGTCCATACTTGGACCCCTGTTGTTTTCACTTTTTATTAATCAGCTTCCTTCTTTGTGTAATTTTTGTGAAACGCTTTTGTATGCAGATGACTTGATTGTCTTTTCTCAAGCGAAAACAATTGGTCAGTTGACCACTTGGCTGGACGTTGATTTCAAAGATCTGCGCCTGGTTTTTGATGAACTCTATGATTCTGAACATAAAAAAACTAAATAGACGTTGTTTGGTTCATCTTTTATGTTGAAGAAAAATCTTACTTTACAGGTTCATGATTTAAATGGAACACTTATTGATCAGGTATCAGAATTTAAATATTTAGGTGTTATTTTGGTTGAAAAACTGTCATTTTCTTCTCAGGTTACTGCAGTTAGTTGAACTATATATTGTAAACTTGGTATTTTATAGAAATTGAGGAAATATTTTCCTATGCTACGTGTTATTCAATTGCTCTAGGTTCTCTGTTACCTCACTTGGATTATAATTCTAGTTTATACTTTAATCTGGGTGCCAGAGAAATAATGTTTGGCAGTTGCTTATCATAATACTGTATCTGCCATTTTGTATTGGGTTCTCCTCCACATGCATCTTTGTGTACTATATTCTCAGTTGGAGTGGCTGTTTCTGGTTAGCAAATTTGCTTACTTTCTTGGATGCCAAATTTGTCAGACAATCTACAAGTTGCATTATCTCTTGCAAAATCTTATTACTTTATGTACCCCAACAACTGGTTTAGGTTCCTCACTTGGCATTTTATAAACCATTCCACACTGTAAGTCTAAACAAGTTTGACTTCCTTTTCTGTAGCTGCCCCAGTGCTATGGAATACACTTCCTGGTATGTTACGAACTGAAATGTTGTTATGGCTGTTTAAAATAAGATTGAAAGAATATTTGAAGTCAATGGATAGATGCAAATGTTTTAACTGATGCAATGACCTTATTTGTTTATTTTATTTTTATGTTGTTGTTTTATTGTATGTATTGTATGTTTTTATGTTGGGTTGGGTTGGGCCTGAAAAAGGGCTTCTGCCCAGTGCTCTTACCTGGTTAGCAAATTTAAAATAAATAAAAATAAAAGTCCCTTGCTCAGCTCTTCCATTGTCAAAACAATACATTCATGTTCTACTATAGAACTCTGTGGTTGAAGAGAGACATAAACTACATCATACAATTCTAAAATGGCACTCAGCACCAGACTGTCAATCAGAACTACCTACTGAGGTCACTAATAGGCCAGCATAGATGGAACAATAACAGAATGTGACGCAGTTTATAAAATAAATGCTTCTAGTGGGAGAAATTGCCTTCAGGTTCAGTGCAGTTCTCATTTAATGAACGTTTTTTGAAAAGAATATATATATATATATATATATATATATATAGGATACATGATGGGCAGGAGTGAGATATGGTAAATATTCTCACTCCTGCAGAGTGAGCTCTGTATTCTCACGAGTGCCACGGGCACGAGTGAGAATGCACAGCTCACTCTGCAGGAGTGAGAATATTTACCATATCTCACGACATGCCCATCATGTGTGCTATTTATACAAATGGGGCGAGAGCATCTTTGAAATAATGTTGTCATAGGTTTGTGGTTGTTTATGGTTGTGCTATGTATATTTTGTTTGGTTGCAGTGCTTGAGGGGTGGAAGTTAACTGGAGAGTAGGGTAATTTGTGAGATTTAGGTTATTTATTTATTGTGGGCAAATGCTTTGTGCAGACATAATGAGTTTTATTTAGTGTTTTGCGGTTTTATTCACCGAGGAGTCCTGATAAGGATATAGGGTTTATTTTGTGGAACTCCATGTCAAGAACTCATTTACACTTTTATTTGAAAGTAAACATTTTCAAGTCAGCAAATCAAGAAATCAATCTTTAATAATGTGGGGAGTGGTGATTGTAGTGTCCGACTGTTTCATTTTGCAGTTTGGGGTTTAGTCGGTATCAGAGTCCTATGTTAAGTCTCTCTCTCTCTTTTTCTGGCTGTCTATTGATATTGATGTCCTGTGGAGAGAAAAAAGAATGTTTAGTGTTGTTCAAGTACGTAGTAGTAAGTGACAGTTCTTACTTTGGCATATTTACCTTGTAGTATGTTAAATGTTATATGTGATGCGTTAATGACTGGATTGTTGAAGCAGGCTGGGAGCATGTCCATGTAACAGGCAGCAGGTGTTCAGGTTTCAGGTTCAGAGTGCTGTGAGAGGCAGGTTTGGAGTAAAGGGTTTTCCTCATCATTCACTTGGTTGCTCAGTAAGTCTGATATTTTTCTTTGCTTTTGTCATTTAATTTGGAGTATGCATTGAGAGATTCAAGCTTCTTGTGTCCAGAAACTTGCATAATTTCTGTGAGGGCAATGTTAGAATCTGTCAGCTTTTGCACCAGGTGCTTCTGAATGGAATGGTTTGTGAGTCTTGGTCGGTTTCTAGCTACTTCTTGGATCATGGTTTTAACAATCTTTCCGATGGTATTGATCCCCAGATGTTGGTTTTTGTACCAACATGGGGATTGTATTTTAATGGGGTAATGTACTGATAGAAATAGTGGTGCGTCTGGGGTGTTGCATTTGTTAGGTCATTTGTCTTTGTATGTTGGGTATATTTTTATAGGACATCGTTTAGGGTCTCTGGTTTCATAGGCTCATGGTTTTATTAGCCTGGTGTCTTTGGGGTTTGAGCCACTGCAGGTTTTTGTTTGTCTTTCAGTGGAGAATTCCAGGTCATTTGTGTTTTGGTTGTCTTTTTTTACAGTTATATCTTCCCATTTTATGTTTCGAGCTTCAGAGTTTCCTCTAATTACGAAGTATAAATTAACAATTAACCACATGGAATTGATGAGCGATTGTGGGTTGTCAGGCCCCAGTAGATTCCTGTCATATAATGTTGTTAGTATTTCATCTATGATGTCATCTGCAGCAAATGGTTTGTTTCCCATTCCTTTTTCTTTTAAATGTTTTTGTTTAGATAATACGACTTGTCGTGTTTTTTCCAATTTCAGAGATGTGGAGAGAGATTCCGAGTATCGATTTTCTTTTAAATGTCTCTCTATACTTTGGAAACGGGAGCGAATGGTGAGGGGTTAGTAATCAATTGCCATCCTTTTTTTGTGCTGTTATAAAATAATGGCATAACAGGCTGTCCAGTTCTTCTGGTTCAGTTTTAGTAATGGGAGTTGTGATCTCCAAGTCCTGTAGTAGAAACTGTTGTAGATGTTTCAGATCCGTTTCTGTTTTCTTTGTTGTGTTTCGATTTTTAGTGCTATGACTATTTTTCAATGTAGTCTGGATCGAGGAAATATGAGTTTTTTCTGTGGCATTTGTTGTTCTTGGGTTTCTGGTATAAGGTGTTCTGTAGGGTCAAGCAGGGGTTCCATGTCCCGTTCAAACTGGGTACATAGATCTACAATTTCATTCTCCATCGAGGTCTTTTTTGTATATTTTGTCATACTTGTTTGTTTCATTTGGCAGGCTTTTGATTCTATTCGAGGAATGTTGTTTGATTTACAAGTTCTCTTCATTTTTGTATATAAGTCTAATAGCAGGATTTTTTTATTTCTACAGGGACAGTAAAGTCGTTTTGCTGGAGATTTTATGTTTAGGTTGTGAATAAGAGCACGTGAACATGGAGGAGTTTGAGATTGTGTTATTGAGGTTCAGGTGAATTTTATTGATGTTTTGTTTATTTGTTTATTGGTTGTAGGAGTTTTATTGTAGGGTTAACTAGGCGACATCAGTGGAGTGAGAATAAATGGATATATCTCACTCCACTGACGTCATGAGCATTTATCTCACTGCAGTGAGCATTTATCTCACCCCATTCAGCATTTATCTCACTGCAGTGAGAATATGTCAATTTATTGCATTGGAATAGCTCTCACCCCCATTGTATAAAGATATATATATATATATATGTATATATATAGACAATGTTGGCAGTGAAAGACCATTGATCCATCCAGTCAGCCCAGTTTTACTGTACCCTGCTCTATCCTATGATCTATTGTGCAGATGGGGTTCTTCCCCTTCTCTCACTTTTGCACTCTGCCTTACTGCTATCCCCTTCCCCAGTAACTATTAAGCCCTTTCCTCTCTCCCAGCTGTGCTTGAACCTGTTAAAGGTTTATGCACTCACCATCACTGTTGGCAGGCTGGTCCATGGCTCATCCACACTCTCCATAGTAAAATTTGGTATTTCTCCTGAATCTCCCCCACCAGCTTACATGTCCCCTTGTTTTTGACCTGCCATTCCTGCTAACTATTTCCTTGCAGTTTACCCTTGTTTATTCATTTCACAAACGTCAAGGTCTCCATTCCTCATTCCCTGTTTCTCCTTGTAGTAGCTAGTGAAGGCTCTTTTTTTTGGTCCTCACTGTCTCCCTGACCTTCTTACAGCACCAGCTTGGTCTCTTATGCCCACTACACTTGGTACCTACTCTCAAGCATTGTTTGGTTGCATAGAGAATGGTTTCTTTAATTTCCCCCCACCTCTAATTCACTCTCAATATCATCCACTCTAAATAACTTGTCCTTGACTAATTCCATGATCTGATCAAAGCCTGCTTTTCTGAAATCCAGAACCACAGCTTTTGATTAGGGTATACCAATACCCTTGACCTGTTCAAACTATATGGTGTTATGGTCATTGGACACCAGTGGTTCCCAACCCACACTCCATTTCCTCCTACCATTTCTGAATTGCTGAGTAGCATATCGAGAATGGCAGCCTGTCTTAGGTTCTCTTGACAGCTGCACCAGAAGACAGTACAACAGCATATCTAGCTGCTCCTGACTTCTGGTGCTTGTAGTTGCTAGGCTGTCCTAATTTATAGCTGGTAGATTGAGATCCCCCACAACCTCTACCTCCCCCTTTTTGGCCCCTTCTCAGTTTCTGCCCCTCATTCCCAATCCCCTTTGGCTCTCTGCTCCTGTGGTCTTTAGCCCATCTCCATGCACAAATTATCATCACAACTATTCAGTTATCTGTGAACTGCTCCATTTGAACACAAATTTCATCTCCATAGAGATGGCTCGGCTGGCAGGGGGCTCAGGAGTGAGCTGGAAGTTGAGCTGCATCATGAGGTAGATGGACATTTTCATTATTACGGCTTGTGCAGCTCTGCCATATGAGCACCACTCAGTGAGAAAAACTAAGTCAGCAAACAGACTTGCCCTACGTGTTACAGAGTATTAGCTGCTTCCTTATTCACTGCATGAATGTTCTGCCCCTTGGTTGATCTGTTTAATCCTTTCCATTCTGTTGCTCTTGGTCTCCTGCTTACTCCAGATGTAAAAAGTGGCAGCCTTCATTTGTCAACGGCTCCAGGTTTTAGCCCCTGAAAAGTCTCATGCAATACAGGCAAAGCTCTGGGGCATCTTTGCTCAGCAGTTTCTCACCCTTTGTTTAATAAAAGTGTATGCAGTATGCCTGATCTACTAAGTCTCCTTGTCCATAGTGTATTTTTATGCTTTTTCTTTTAGCTCTTTATGCTGGATGTTTTTTCCAAAGCCCCATCCCTTTAGTGGCAGTTTTCTGGGGCAGTGTGAGGTAGTTTCATTTCTTCTTTTAATTATTTTAATTTTACATCTGCACAATACAGTTAGATTCTACCCTTTGTAACCATCTCTTCTATTGGGGTAGTGACAGCCCTCAGCTAGAGAAGTAGTGAGTACATGGTGTGGGGTGTAATAAACTTTGGGGATGAACTTTTGTTTATAGTTCATCTTCATAGTCCCTATTTCCTCTTTTGGGGGTAGTGGCAGCCCTTAATTAGGAGTAGTTGTGGAGATGTGGCGGAAGAGTTGTGCACTTTGTTCTGGACCCAGTTAATAGTTTGTTCATTTGTTTTTCTGACCAGCCTGCTTTCTTTCTGCCAGATGTGGTAATCTCTGCCTGTGTTTCCATTTCTTCTCACTGGGTGGTGGCAGCCCCCTGTCAAAGTATTAATGGTCACTCAATGAGAAAACTGCATGTGTGATTAGTTTTCTGTTTACAAATCATTCATATTTTCCAGGGGTAATGGGAGCCTTGGCTAGGAGCAACTGGGGAGTTGTGGTGGAGAAATTTACAATTTGTCCTGGTCTGAATAACCAGTTTGTTCATTTGTTTTCAAAACCAGCCTATTGCTTGAATTTTCAAATGTCATAGTCCCTGCCGGTTTTCAATTCTTCTCTCGGTATGGTGGTAGCCTCCAGTTGGAGTATTAAACTGTGACCTGGACTTCTGCAGTTTATTAACATTATTATTAAAGTTGGCCCATTTGTTTTCCAACTCCAGTTTAAAAGTCTGGTAACATCATTGCTTTGACATGAACTTCTGCTGTCTGTTAATATCACTGTTCTCTAACACTGATTTCCCATTCCTTTCCCTGGGAATTGTCAGTCCCAGACAGGAACTGAGTGGTGTTGTGTTGTGGGAGATTATAAACTTTATCCAGGACTAAATCAACACGTCTATTATCTGCTTATAAACTCTTGTTTTACAAGAGTCATTGTAGACTATTTATGCCCATCTTACTATTTGCTAATAAACTTTGCCATACAGAGACTATATAATAATAAAAAAAAGTTGTTTATTAGTATTTTATTCTTTTTATTTGGTTTTATTTGGTTGTTATGTAAGTATCAAATGGGGTTTTACTGTTGTACTGTGCTCATTACAATGGACAGAGATCCTCAGAATGCTAATGAATTTTCAATGTCTAATGAATTAATTTGGGCACACATTTATAGTTTAATTTAATGTATTTAACTATTGTTGCTAAAGTATGCTATTGGGGTTTTGGATACAATATTTGCTGTTTCTTTGCTGTCTGTTTTCTATTGCTGGATAAAAAGATTGCAGTTCTATTAAGTTCCTTTGCTGAGAGACAACATTGAAATGAATCCTGCACCCCGCCACACACACACACACTACACTTCAGTTTCATCTGTCTCTTCACAGCATTTCCTTCATGGTTTAAAAATATTTCACTTGAATGCTTGGAGCTTAGATACCAAACTGGTGGTATTGGAAACTGTAACTACAGCTTACCATCCAGTAGTGTTGGCATTTCAGAGACCTGGCTGAAACCTTCAGTTCCTGATAAGCTTCATTTTGCCTAGTTACAGCTTATTTAGAATTGATCAGCCAGGTAAAAAAAGAGCGGGGGTGCTGTTTATTATAAAGGGCACTTAATTTTAGATGTAATAGCAAGTAGCAAAAGCAAACATTTTATAAGTGAACGGCTTCTTGTTCAGTTGGTTTTGGGAGGGTGAAAACATGTGTTTATGGGCTGTTTGTATAATCCTAGGCCACATATGTAAGCAATAATACCCAACATGGTGGGTGATATTGGGAAATACTGGATCATCCAGGGGCATAATGAGGCCCAACGCTGCAGGTGGAGGGCCTTATAGCCCCTGGAAGGTCCAGTATTTCCCAGTACCACCCACCCTGAAGGGTATTATTGCACTTAGAAAATGGCCCGTGAGTTATAGTTTTAATAAATTAAAAACGTTTTAATCTAGTTTAATTAATGTTTTTTTTTAAATGATAACATACATTTACCTTGTAAAGTAGTCCTTGTCTTGTGTTGTCCTTGCCAGTAGATGGCATTTCTTTTTAATAGATGGAATTTGCTTGAGTGCATAGTTGCCCACGTGTTTATGGAACTTGTAGTCCTATGGGTAAAACTGGGAAGGGAGCTGAGGCTACAGTTGGGAGTGCCAGTGGAGGAAGAACATTCAGGGTCTGAGAGGAATTTTTGGGATGGGACATGTGGATGGAATTAGCCACTTGCAATGGAATCTTGCTGTCCCAGTACTGTGATTAATTATTATGACAGCAGGCAGGGAAAACAGCATTGGGAGTGGTGGCAGTGAGAGATTCAGGCAAAGTTTTTAAAAGTGACAAAAAAGAAAAAAAATGAAAGAGGAAATCTTGGGTCTAAGGAGAGTATTTATTTATTTATTTCAGTTCTTGGATTAACCATTTGAGCTCAGAGCTTTTTACATAGGTTCTATGTTAGTACATTTAGAACAAGTAGATGATTATACAGAGGATTGAGACAAACAAGGCAGTAGGATTAGAATGAGAACATTTAGGTACATTTGGTCTTTAAACAAAGGAATGCAAAAAAATACAGCGAAAACTAAAACTGGAATAAGTAAACACAGTCAGATACATACAGGAACAGACTAAATAACTGTGCCCAACAGGGAGCTTATTAGTTGTCAACAACACGAGGGTGTTAGAGCATAGAACTGCTGGTGAGACGGGGTGGTGGGTGAGCCCCAAGTGCAGGGTGTATGAGAGAGAGAGAGAGATCAGGTAAGGAAGTGTACCTGACAGGGTCGGGGTTATCAGGACTCCTACTGTAAATGTTAAGATCCAGAGAATGGGATTGAGGAGCAGAGGCAGACTTGCTTAACTCTAGCTTCCCAGACATGTGGACTCCTTGCCAGTTTGAGAGTAAACTATTTTTATATTGTGGTATGAACTGTGTTTTTGTTGGTAGCCCTTAGAGCAAGCAGTCAGTGGTGGAGCGGAATGGCCTTCTGTCAGGTATGATCTGACAGGAACTCAGAGAAAGAAAAACAAAGGTACTTTCATTTTGTTAAAAAATGTGCTTGGTTAGGTCTTGGGGGTGGTTTGATTGTAGCTGGTTAACAGGGTGGGTGTCCGGTGAAGATTTTCATAAATGATGTGGGGTGGGTGGGGGCTTGTCCAGCCACCAACTCACTTGCAAAGCTAGCGATAAAAAATGGTGGTTGATAAGTTTGAAAATTTGGGGTGCCCAATGATACCTCCAAGTAATGAGGCACCCCGAATTGGTACTTGTTTTTTAGCGGGCTGTATTGGAAAATACCAGCCGCTAATATCAGTCTCCTAGCCAATCATAGAGCTAGGTTTACTTGCATTTTCTAAACAGAGATACAGACCCCTTACTGGGACGTATTTTAATATCTTTTATTGGTATTTTAAATTCCACCAAATTCTGATCAACATTTTGTAGTTATCTCTACTTCCTCAAGATCTGAGATATATCCATATAAATCACATGTTATGGTAATTAATATCAAAGAAAAAATGTATCTGGAAACATTCCGTTAATTTTACGTATACTGCAAATTCTTTTCTGGTAAAAATATGAGAATTCATTTACAATGCTAAAATGGGTCATACATTCTGACCATGATATTTTGCTTAAAGACACCTTGTAGTCATCTTAAATACCCTTCTATTATGTTTTAATTTGCATACATTTCATATAAGTCATGCCCACGTTTCTGATAGATTCAATATTCCCCAATGTTATATCATTCTACTTAATATTCCAATCCACTATCTTGAAACAAAAAAAAAAGAAATATTCTTTTTTTTAAATTCCAACTTCACATCTTTATAATGTTAAATTCCAAGTAAATTTTGTTTTGAAACTGTTACTTCACCTGTAACTGGGACATTGTCTCTTTAAATTGCCTAATCGTATGTAGTTCTTAAGATATTTCATCAAGTTTTTCTAATGTTATAAAGAAAACATACATTTTTAATTACTATTCTTTTATGTATGCACTGGAGTGCTTATAGCTATATGTGGCTGGCTGTACTTATATATGAAGTCTCCGACTTCTTTTATGGCTCACACCTATTAATGTTAAAAATCCTTTTGTTAAATCATTAGCATTTCATCAAGTAAAAGTTCCTCTCTCACTTTCTTTTTCAATTTCTTATCATAGATTCAAGTTCTATTTGTATAATGCCCCTCAGACTGGTATTCCAGGGTTGATAGAATTTCTGGAGTTAACTGAATCTTTCTTCAAACTGTATGATTTTTTGACAGTTGAGGATTTTAACCTGAATTGGCTACAAGAGAATGATACAGTACATGTTACAAATCTTTGTTGCAATCTTATTTGGTTCAACTTATCAATGACCATAACCAGTTGAATATTTTTATTTGAAATCACTCATTACTTGACTGGGTTATGATGACCAACCAAGAGAACAACGTTTTGCCAGTTGGGTGCCTAAGCACCTGCAAGTGACCATTTGTCACTTACTGTGTCCTACTTTTAAATCCCCTAAGATATCCCCATGTATTCTTCATTCTTGTAACTTCAGAAATTTTTGAGTCAATGGCTTTATTTACTCAAATGGCCAATATAACTCAATTCCTGATATTTAGTTAGCTTTATATTTTTTCCTAAGCCAACTTACCCTTATTCAAGACAAATTTTTCCTTTCGGTCAAAGAGATTAAGTGACCATAATAACAGGTGGCTTTCAAAAGACATAAAGGACTTAATTAAACAGTATTACTCTGCTTAGACCATGTTTAAGCTTTGCCCATCTGATTGTATGTTGTCCGGGTATCATCACATCAGAAATAAAGTCAAATATTTAATTTGATCTTCAAAATCTCAGTTCTGTAAAAAACAAATCGATGATGACTGTTCTGATGCTCGGTGTTCATAGGGCAACATAAACACTTGGGCAAATTCCAGAGTTAGAGAACCAGTTAAGAAACTTGTTAATGGGAGGGAGCTTAGTGACCCACTTGAAATGGCTGAGTCTTTGAATATAAAGTTTTCAGATTTTTCTGGCTTCAGTACTAAGGTTACCAATAAATCTTCATCTGAGTTACAGTAACTGATGATTTTTCTTATAATGATTGACCAACTTTTTATTTTAAGAGGGTCACTACAGATGAGGTTTTGAAACTTATTTCAGCAGTTCCCGACAAGAGTTCTGATTGTGATGATGGTTTAGATGGTCGAATTCTATGGTTGGTAGCTCCAAATGCTGCATCCACAATATTTTTAACTTGTCTTTATCTTCCCTACAGTTTCCCACTAGTTGGAAATGTACTTGAGTTGTTCCAGTACCGAAGAGGTCTCACACTGCTTTGATTGATGATTTTCTGCCAATTTTGATCATGAATCCTGCTACCAAATTGTTGGAAAAAAAATTGTAGCTAATCAGTTAAACTGTTATTTAGAAAAATAGGATATTTTTTGTTCAGAACAGCATAGATTTCATAAGGGTCATGGAACAGGGACTGCCTTGGTCAGGTTCACAAACTCAGTCCTCAGTGGCATGGATGCTGGGCTCATAATTGGGCCTGTGTTCGTGGACCTGACCAAGGCATTCAACCTAAATGACCACAATTTCCTTTGTTCAAAACTCAAATTACTGGGTATCTCAACAGATGTTGCTTCCAGGGTAAATGGTTATGTAACCCACCCATGGGTTCAGTTTGCCATTGTTTCCACCTCTGGACCATTTTTGGTCAGTTTATAATTTTAATATTTATGTCCTCCTCCCTTGAGTGGGGTCTCTGTGGGTCAGAGATCATACCCGGCGGTCAGTGGGTTATAAATTAGGCCTTTTGGAGCCTTTTAGTGGTTGGTTCCTATGCCAAGGTTTTGGCAGGTGGTCCACAGGAGCAGAGCTGATTGCCTGCTCCTGCCTTGTGTCTTCAGGGTGATGGTTTTGGGCTAAATTGTAGCAGTGGTATAGTGGTGGTGGCTGGGATTCAAACCTGTAGTGCTGACTGTTTCATTCTGTTTGGGAGGAAAGTTGCCAGTCTGCCTGTGTATAGGGAGCCATCAGAGAGAGTAGATACCTGAGTCAGAGCCAGGAGATGGGTGGGTTCAGCATCACCCCCTGATCCGGAACTGCCATGTGTGCCCTGGGAGATCAGTGAGATAGAGCGGGAATGAGGAGGAATGTCAAGCCTGATGAGCTGGCATGTGGGGACGTCCACCCTGGAGATCTTAAGGGCGAGTCACCCACATTTGTCCAGCATCAGAGGGCGGTCAGTTGGAGCCCCCCTATGCACGGGATCTCTCTGCTTGCCCTCTTGAGTCTGTGGGAGATAGAAGGAATTTAAGTGATGCAGAGGGAGCCATTGAAGAATGTTGCTGCTGTATTAGAGGTCCCGGCCTCTTAAGCTGTTGCTGCTTTGCCTGTAGGTGGCCACCTGGCCCAAGGATGTAGGCAGATGTGGTGGAGGATCTTAACAACCATGCTAAACTACCAAGGAACTGTCCTAACAGTATTGTAGGCTCACAAGCTTGATGAGTAATTCTGTAAATATGTTTGATTTGACAACATTTCATTATTAAATGGGATCCCTGTTTCAGCAAATTTTATGGAGTGGCCCCTCAGTTTGTCACTGTTGCTGCTACTAACACCTTTTAGTCCCACAGTCCAGCACTAGAGATGCAGTGAAATTAAATTCCGCTGGCAAAGAGAATGTAAAGTGGCCACTTCGCTTGTCACTCCACTACGTAGAGTGGCCAATAGGAAAGGCTCACTTGGCCTTGTAATTATTACTTCGTGTTGCCATTCCACCTTATCGCGAAGTAAGGCAGAGTGGCAAAAATACTGGCAGCCCCCCAGTGCCCCACACACACACAGTCACCAGAATTAATGTGCATCCCTAAAATGCTACTGTCTTGTGTCCAGAAAACTCCCAGTGCTGTGAAGTGAAATGAGAGCACAACAATAAATACAAAGTCTCCCAGAATTAATGGCACACTCAGTCATGGGTGCAGTGGATGTGGTCACATCACAGACAGACACCAGAATTAATGTGCACCCCAAAATGCTACTGTCTTGTGTCCAGAAAATTCCCCAGTGCTGCGAAGTGAAATGAAAGGGTAACAAAAATACAAAGTCTCCCAGAATTAATGGTGTACTGCAAATGCACAGATTAAGATTGTGCTGCACACTCAAGAGATGCAGAGTCAGACACAAGGCACAACACCACCTAACCAGTGCTCACAAATCACAAATCGAAATCTGGAAAAGAATATCTTTTGCTGGTTGGGGAGGGTTAGTGCATAGCAGTAACAGTCCACTACCAGTAAAGATACCACAAAGCAGTATAAAACATTCATGCAGGTGCAGTGGATAGCAGGTTCACACTAGCTGCAATTACTATGGCACAATAAAAGTTGTCTGATGTAATGGTACTAACACACACTCACACACACACTGCAAGTATTATGTAGAAATTGAAAACCTTTAGCAATATAACCAAATGTTTTAAACAAACTGAAATTATACATTGCTGCACCACTACAATCAGCAAAAAAATGTCAAGATTACTGAAAATATTACTGTGTGTACATTAACACAGTTATACAAAAAAAAGAAAGACTTCCTTTTTCTCCCAGTTAATCTACCTTCACCACAGATACACCCCTCCCCCAAAGCACACTTCACAGTACACAGACTGACTGTTCTAAATTAACATTCAAAATCCACACACAAACAATAAACACTCGATGAGATGAGCACAGAAGGATTTCTTACAATCGATGCACTAAATTTTGAGCAAATAAAATGGCTCAAAAAGGCTTTTTTAACAGCTTTTAGAGGATTTGAATTGCAGAACTCTGAGAGGAAACTGTCTACATCTTCCACTACACACACACTACACAGAACTGAGGCTGTGCAGAACAATCTAGAGCCCATGTGACCTGAAATCCCATGAAGCACTACAAATTTGCCTTGGAGCTCAATAACAAATCGAAGTGATGCGGAGTACATTGATTTCAATGTACTTCTCCTTAAAATTGGTGGAGAAGTGGTTTGGAGAAGGCGGAATAATGCAAAGTCATTGTTTTCAATGGACTTCGCGTTCCCCATTATAATGCGAAGTATGCCGCTTCGTGTTGTGGAAGCACTATAAGTTCACGTTATTCACTGCAATCACTCCATGGAGGTGATTTTCAGCCACTTTGCCCATTTCTACCCAGCACCCAATGTTGGTACCCTCACAAGGAAGAACCAGCCAAATAATGAAGCCATTATGACTGGTAAGAACTATCTTTTTTCTGGAACTGTGCTTGTTTCTGTTATGTTGTGACCCCATCCAGCATTACCATCAGGATTCCCTAGACAGTGGGATGGGGCTTACAATTACTTGACAGGAGGTCTCATTTCTTGGGGTAGATCCTGCATATTCTATACCCTGGGCAATGGAGAAAGGTGTGCCTCAGGGTTTATCTTGAGGCCTCTAATGTTTATGTTATTTATTAATTTTCTCCCACCTGGGTGTAGAGTTAGTGATTCATTATTTTATGCTGATGATTTGATTATTTTTTCTTGTGTCAAGGATCCATCTATTATCTTGGGTAACCTGGAGCTGAATTTTCACTCTGTTTGTAGCTGGTTTCCTAATGCTTTAATTCAAAATGTAAAGAAGACGAAATCTATGCTTTTTAGAACTAGGGCTATGCTCAGTGCACGTTCTTCTCTCAAGTTACTTGATAATTCTGGCCATGAAATTGAGCAAGCCACCCAGTTTAAATATGTGGGTGTTTTTCGTGATCTGGGAGTTAGACTAACATCTTCTGCTCATGTTAATACTGTGTGTTGCAACATTAACCAAACGTTGGGAGTTTACAGATTGAAAAACTACTTTTCATTTGAAACTCAGAAAGCCATTACGACTGGTTCCTTGTTATCCCATTTGGATTATATTTATTTAGTTATTTATTTTATTTATTTGTTAACTCGGTAGGGACACTGAACCAAAGGTCCTTTTTCAGGTCTGACCTGGGAATAAAAACACAAAATACCATTAACAAAGTACAAAACAACATCAAAACAAGACAACATTGTTAAATAATATACTTACAGACAGCCTATGTTAAGTCTTTTTCTTGGGATGGCTGTGAAGGAGAGTAAAAGTTTACCAGTTGTTTATAATAATATTTTTAATGGCCCCACAGTGTATGCATCAATGTTTACTATATTCTAAGTTAGGTTGCTCATCCCCTGCCCAGAGAACCAAGTATTTTTTTTAGATGCCAAGTTTTCAGAGCTGTCTTTTCACCTGCCACCTATGCATTGTTAGTCTACTTTCATGCAGTGATGTCCAAATCCAAATGAAACTTCCTAAGACCTATACTAGGGCATGTACTTTTCAATTGCTGTGCACTACGTTTGGAACAATTTACAGAATATCTTTTTATATCTGCTCCTTTAATGTTTTTGAAATTCATATTATTTTTCTTTTTATGCATTTTTTCCCTGCCCTGGTCAGCTCACATTCCTGCCGTCCTCCAGCCCCATCCCCGACCTTCAAGCTTACCTCCCATCTGCTCCCACAGCTTACCTCCATGGCAGGATGGCGGGAAGTCCCCCTCTCTGCCCGTCAAGACCAGATCCAGTTCAGAGAGGTGCCTTCTCGGGGGTGATGCCTGTGGAGGACGGCCTTCATCCAGTTTGACTGGGACCAGTTTTTTTGTTTTCTGAAGAGGGGAGCATGCAGTGCCAACAATGGCTGAGCTGCATGCACTTCTGCATGCAACATGCCAGTTGGCAGCTCGGCCTCCAAACCCCACAGTACAGGACATGGCGTGTCAACACCCAGCCTCTGCTAGGTATCAGGCAGGTGCTAGTTTCTGTTCCCCACCCTCCCTGGGAGAGGAGAGGAGAGTTGTCCCCAAGAGGCTTGATCCTCTCCCTCCCCAGCTGACCCCCGATGACCTGCTCGCACAGTGAATATGGATCACTGGTGTGGCAAGAGGTAAGACATGATGCCATAGCCCTCCACACCACTGGGCCGGCCTGTAAAATTCATTTTAAGCAAAATCTTCACAATGTAAATGTTTTCTGTGATAGTTTATATTTTTGTTAATTACCTAGAAACATAGACAGTGATCGCAGATGAAGACCAACAGTCCATCCAGTCTGTCTGACTTCCCTATCTAACCCTGAGACCTGCTATCCCTCCAGGGTCTTAACCCTCCCCCTCCACCCCCCATTCTCCTTCCAGATTCTGTCACCCCAGGTGACCACTATACCCGTCACTCTGTCCCAACCATGCTTGAAATCAGCAACTGTATTAGCACCTACCACCTCAACCTGCAGACTGTTCCATGACTCCACCACCCTTTCTGTAAAATAATTCTTCCTCTTGCCCCTCCTGAGCCTCCCTTATGACAGTTTTCCATTCATGGCCCCATGACCTTGAACTAGCATTCAAGCTAAAGGGTTCCTCACAGTTCACCTTGTTTATTCCCTTTAGGAACTTGAAGGTCTCTGTCATATCTCCCTTCTCTCTTCTGATCTCCAGTAAGTACATGTTCAGTGCCTTGGCATGCTCCTCGTAAGACCTGTCCTGTTGGCTGTGAATCATTTTTGTCACCCTGTGCTGCACCTTCTCCAATCTGTCCCTATCCTTCTTGAGATGAGGGTTCCAGAACTAGGCACAGTACTCCAGGTGTGACCACACTAAAGACCTTCTTCTCTTGTTTTGTTATTGTTTGATGGCTATGCTTTATTAAAATCTGCTTTAGACTCGGTCGAGTCTGAAGAAGGACCCTCTGCCCAGTGCTCCTACTCAGTTAACAAATTGAAAAATAAAAATAAAACTTCTTTCCCATTGCTGTTTGAGCTGTACCCAAAGTAATTTTATCTCCCCATTTCTCCCCCCATATCCAACCTGAACTGCCTCTATGCCTTCCTTGACATGGAGGGTTACCCCACCTCCCTTTGCCTTACCCCTGTGTCTCCAATACATGGTATACCCCAGAACTCCACGTACCTGTTGTTATTCTCAGTGGCCAATGTTTCTGTAATGGCTACAAGGTCTAATCCCATCCACCATCATGACCTGGAACTCACTAAATTTGTTTTTGAGGCTCTTGACATTCAAGGCAGACTGCTTTCCAGCTTGTACCTGTATCTTTTCTCCTCTTGTGAGCTCCTCTCCTTTCTCCTTCCCTCCTTCTTTAACATCCTGGTTTTCCTGCTCTCTGCTGGCTTTTGAGCCCCCTGTACCCTGTACTTAACTTACTATGGACCCTGCTTTGCTGCTTCATCCGACTGCTCCTAGATACCATTTCTGGGAGTTCTAGCTAGCTTCATCTTTTGCTCCATCCTCTGTTGTTCCTCAGCCTCAGTCTCCCCCTCTCAATTTAAATTTCCACCTATATACACATCAGACTTCTGCCTAACCCCACTGGTCCCTCTCTTGTAAGGTGAAGGACATCACCCTTGATGAGCCTTCTGTCCCAGAAGCTCTCCAGTCTCCCCTCCTTCTGACAGCATGTCTGCAACCTCCCATTAAATTCCTCAGTCTTCTACTTCCTTACCCTACACCACACAAGAGGACCTCAGAAAAGGCCTGGGAAACTGAGTGTGCCTTTAATCTGTCCCCGACCTTTGAAAGTTATGCTTCATTGTCTCATTCAGCTGGTTTGTCAGGTGCGTGGTACCTAAGTGTACTGGCACCCCATGCACCCCTTCCCACCCTCTATCATCCCCCCATTGTATCCATATCCCAGGTGGCTGATGTTCCTGGAAGGCATTTGACCACCCCCTTTGCTTTCCCTCTGCCTCACCACCTTCTCCATTCCTCTAATCATAGAGTCCCCTACTACT
Organism: Neoceratodus forsteri; assembly: GCA_016271365.2. Taxonomy (NCBI): domain Eukaryota; kingdom Metazoa; phylum Chordata; order Ceratodontiformes; family Ceratodontidae; genus Neoceratodus; species Neoceratodus forsteri. Next base: position 358,259,542 of record CM028130.1, read on the forward strand.
AGGCTACTCCTTGCTGCCTTCTTCCTGTTCACTCCCCTAAACAAGTACTTAAACTGCAAGTAGCCCTTCAGGCAACTGGATCAAAACAGCATAGGACTGGACATGAGTGAACGAAGGCAGGCATGTTTGGTTGTAACACAGTCCCAAAAGCAAGCACATTTGCAAAGGAAAAAATTAGGCAAAAGCTTGCACTAGTGCTAAATAATCACATTTATTTACTAGCCAGAGCAAAGGCCAGTAACCCCAGCACTTCAGCGTTCAAGTCCTCATCAGGGGTGTGGTTTAGAGAACCAGAGTGTCAGTTTAAATACAAAAGTAGTGATGACATCATCAAAACAGTGACATATACATACATATACAAAATTATTAAATGCAATTTACAAAATACATTCATATTTACACACACAGTGCAATGCATATATATAATAGAACCTGAGAATAAATTAGGGTATTAAATAAACACCTTGAATATCCACAATGAAATCATCGTTTAACAATATATAATCCACAGGTATATCAGACAGCATGGTCTCTATCTTAATGTTTTGATTTATTAAACAGAACATTTAATGTTTCATAATCCTAAGGCAAAAAGGAGATATACAGCATAGAATGGGGGGGGGGGAGGAGACAACATACCCAGTGCACAAAGTGGGTGAGGTGACAAAAGAATACAGTCCCAATAGAGGAAACAATGGGAAAGGATGGGGGTATGGAAATGAAGAAAGAAGAAAGGTTAGGAATAAATAACAAACAAGATGGGGTGTAAGATTTCAAATGGAGCGATATTATGATGTGATCACCTTTATACCTCCATATTATAATGGGGCTTAAAACCTTCATCCTGGCGGAGATCTACATAAATGCAGACTCTTCAGTGACTCCTAAGGGAATAAGAGAAGGAAAAGAGTATAGTATTACAAAAATGACACAATTATAGCATAAACTTGAATATTTCAGTTATTTTTCAAAAATGGCTTTAGATCCCACTGACTATTCAGCCCATCAGGTTTAACACTCTTCAATCTATATATCCATTTGTTTTCCTTTTTAGTAATTCATTTAGCCTATCACCCCCAAATTGGAGTGGTGGCTGCCAATCAACACCATAAATCTCAAATTTTGGGGGTCTGAGTTATATCTGGGAGAATGCAGGCAACAGGAGTATCAGTCTTACATTTATTATATTCTAATGTGTTCCTGCATTCTCTGTTTCAGAGCCCTTGTAGTGCATTCTATGTACATAATTTGGCATTCACACCATAGGGTGTATACCACAAAAGTAGTATCGCAATTTATAAACTCCCTAATGTCAAATGTCTGTCCTGTGGCAGGATGTTTTAATTCCTTTCCAGGTGTGCAATAGCTGCATACATTACAGCATTGGCATATAAAAGTCCCTTTCAGTTTGGTGCCAAGCCAGGTGCCACCATGTGTGTGTGGTGATAATCGGCTGTGTACCAGTTTTTCTTTGATGTTTTGCTCTCTTCAAAAGGTGATACAGAGTTTTTCACCCACCACAGTCAAAAGCTGTCTATCTGCGTGTAGTAGATGCCAATTTCTGTACACAATGTTGCCAGTTTGTCCAGACCAGTTGTTAAATTCTGACACAGATTTTATGGGTACGCTGTTTGGTCCCCTATCCTCATTCTCATTCCCTAATAATTAATGTCTGTTGGCTACAAAAGCTTTGTTCATAGCCCCTTGTACTGTATCTTCTTTATAACCTCTCAGAACAAAACATTCTCTCAGCTCCTCTGCCTGTACCCAAAGTCATCATTTTCAAGCAGTTACTGTAAGCCTGAGAACTGTCCAAAGGTATGGACTCCTTCAGTTTTCTGGGGTGTGCACTCTCTGCTCTTAGCAATGAATTGGTAGCAGTTGATTTCCTGAAACCTCTAGCTGTAATCCTACCATTAGCATTGGTTGATTTTTGTAAAGTTAAGTCTGGGAAGTCCGCGCATTCAGGGTCTATTTTATGAGTAAATCTCATGTTTATTTCATTCTCATTCAGCCACTCCACAAATGCATTCGCCTCCCCCTGGTCAACCTTCCAAATGCATAAGATGTCATCAATAAAACAAGACCAAAAAGCTATCTTTCCAAAAAAGGGGTTAATGTTTTGAAATACAAATAACTTCTCCATCTTCTCCAAAAAAAGCTTAGCATAAGAGGGTGCCATAGAGGCACCCATAGCTGTATCGCAAGTCTGTAAATAGTGTTCTCCTAGGAACTCAGAGTTGTTATGAGTGAGGATAAATTGGACTGCTGACAGAAGAAAGTCCACTGGGATGCCCTCTGTATTTTCTCTTTTTTCTAAAAAAAATATCCTCAGGCCTCAACTCCTTGATCATGCTGAATTCTGGTATACAATGATTCAGCACCCAAATCATGTTTTCCTCCCACTGAAATTCTGCTAATTTATTGATAACATGTAGTATCTTTCATATATGATTTCAATTCTACCACACTTAACTGCAGGAAAAAAATCAACAAATTTTCCAATTTTTTCAGTGACTGACTTTATAGCTAAAATAATTGGTCTTACCAGAGGGTTTCTCATATCCTTGCATATTTTAGGTACCAGATAATAGCAAGGGGCAATAGGGTTGTCATTCTAGAGATATCTTAACTCCTTCTCACTTATGTTTCCATTTGATATTGAGAAGACTTGGTTTGCTGGCCAAGGCACCTAGCTCCACCTGAGCTCTTTCCTTCTAAGACTGCTTGAAAGGCAGAGTAGAGAAACTTACCAGAGCAAGGGAGAAGGATTAAGACTTAGTTTGGCTAAGCAGATTTACTGTGTGGTGGTGTTTTATTTTTTACTCACAGGATTGCTACTGTTTGTTGCTAACATTTCATTGCTTTATTTTTCTCTGATTCAAATTGTTGTTGCTGGTATACCTTCTTCTGCATTATTACAAGGTGTGCCTACAGGTGTGTGCTAACAGATTACTGCTGTAATCTTCTGATTCAAATTGTCTTTTGCAAGGTATATCTTCTGTTACTGCTTTATTTTTCTCTGGAGCAAAGTGTTTCTTACAGGGTATATCTTCTCTGAAATTACTGTATTACAGGTGGAGCTTACATTTGTGTGACTTTTTATCATTGGGCTAAGCAAAATTACTGTTTGACACTGTGTTTTATTTTATTCTTATTTGTTGAAAAGGTTTGTTGTCTCAGAGGTGTTTCAGTCTCCTTCTCACATTGAAGGAGCTAATTGCTTTCCTCCCACAGCTCTTCCAAAGGATTAGGTGTGTATGTGAGGTGGAGCAGGCAAACTGTCAGTAATTCCAACAGAAAGAAGGGTTAAAAAGTCAGGTTAGTTGATATCTTGGAGGTAGAAGACTTGGTTTGCTGGCCAAGGCACCTAGCTCCACCTGAGCTCTTTCCTTCTAAGACTGCTTGAAAGGCAGAGTAGAGAAACTTACCAGAGCAAGGGAGAAGGATTAAGACTTAGTTTGGCTAAGCAGATTTACTGTGTGGTGGTGTTTTTATTTTTTACTCACAGGGATTGCTACTGTTTGTTGCCAACATTTCATTGCTTTATTTTTTCTCTGATTCAAATTGTTGTTGCTGGTATACCTTCTTCTGCATTATTACAAGGTGTGCCTACAGGTGTGTGCTAACAGATTACTGCTGTAATCTTCTGATTCAAATTGTCTTTTGCAAGGTATATCTTCTGTTACTGCTTTATTTTCTCTGAGCAAAGTGTTTCTTACAGGTATATCTTCTCTGAAATTATTACAGTGGTGCTTTACAGGTTTTACAGTTTTATCTAACATTAGGATAAGCTTTCAGGGTTACTGCATTTGTTGTTGACTGATTGTTTCTGCTCTTACCTCCTTGTTCTTTCGTCCGTGGTTCTTCTCTTTTTATGCAGGGAAGGGCCCAGCCACCCACCCCATCCCCAACCACCCCACGCTCACACTCCTTTGTATAGGTACCACAGTTGTGACATTTTCTGTGGCAGAGCAGGAAGGGGCGGATCAGTGGGGCCTCCACAAGGTGATCTCTATTTACAGGGCACTAGTAATTTAACTTGTTATAACAAGTTAAACAAAGCACAATTAAACCATTACTTGCATTTTTTTTCCCTTCTAATTACTCTGACTAGGTTACAAACCCAGCAACTTATTTGGAATGGATTTCATTAACTGCAGGTACTGTGGAACAATTTTCAGAAGGACAGTCTTACAGGATTTAGGACACTGTCCTACATGCTGGGCCTTTGGAGATCTTAGGTCTCAGCTCCGGGCAGCATGGGCAGAGATTGCACGCCTCAAATTTCATATTGAAGAGGAAATACATTATAAGAACCACCCGCCATTTCCCCAGCATCCAACAGAAAACCTTGACCGCAGAGGGTAGTTGGTCCAGGAGGTTGGCAGGTGGTTAGGAGGAGCAAATCAGGTGCCCCATCACCTCTGCTCTCAACACATTACCTCCGAAACCATATAAACACTACAAACAGGTATCTGCCTCTATCTCTGAAATCAAATAAAGAGGGAAGACACTGCAGAGCAGGACACTGCAGCACAGGAGCTAGCACAACAATACTCACCCAAATCAGGAACCAAAACTAAACAAGCACAAAGGAAATCCAAAACTACTGATCATAGGAGACTCATGATTAGGGAGTTGATACCATCTCAGCCAGGGTGATGGTCAGATGTCTCCCAGGTACATCAGCATGGAAAGACACTGACCGCATTGCTAGATTGTTCACAAAGCAGGAGAAAACATTGATGTCCTAGTACATATAGGGACTAATCGATCTCGCCAGCCGGTCAGTTGTGGAGACCAAGGAACACCTGACTAGGCTGGGTGACAACTATCATCTATTTCGTCCGGCATCTCCTTCTCCTGAGATCCTGCCAGTCTGGGAGAAGGAGCAGATGGACGGAAGGTCGAGAGAGGGGAGATAGGGAGCTAAACACGTGGCTCAAGGACTGGTGCCAGGAAAAGGACACGATTGTAGGTAACTGGCAACAGTTCTGGGCGAAAAGTCCTTTAATTTGATGGACTGCATCTGACTAAAGAGGAGTCAGTGCATTGGGGCAGAAGTTTGGCGTCTTTGCAGAATATTTAAACTAGCAAATGGGAGAGGGGTGCAGCACCCCATCGTCGAATGGGAAGAACACCCTCCCCCTCAGCTAGTGGTCAAACAGGAATTCAGCACGCTTGCCATTCATTTGCATCACCAGGTAAGAAAAAGGTTTGTCTCCCATACGATGCACAGGGTAATGCCAAACTTCAACAACAACTAACACACCAAAATCTGGCCAATGGAAAATCATGTACACAATGCTCACAGCCCGGGAAATAAGATCCCAGACCTGCAGGCAATAATGTCAGAGGCTAAACTGGACATAGTAGCAATTAGTGAGGACGTGGTTTACCAGTAATCACACTGGGAGACTTCAGTACCTGGCTATGTATTGTTCAGAAGAGCGAGGTGCAAAAGGGGAGGTGGCTCTGTATGTTAATGAAAATATCAAAGCTACAGAAATTCAGAATACACATAAGGAGCCAGAAGAACAGTGGGTCACCCTGGAAACAGAAATGGGACAGCCATAAGAACTGGGTTGTCTACAGGCCCCAGACCAGAGGGAGAACATAGACACATTACTGTTAGAAGATATACAAACATGACAGCTAAAGGGGAGGTTCTGATAATGGGAGACTTCAACATGCCAGATACAGATTGTCAATACCAGCAGGAACATCTGCCAGAACTAGACTCATAGTGGATTCCTGCAGAGGGAGGGCCTCAAACAACTGGTACAGCAACCCACAAGAGACAGGGCTATCCTAGATCTAGTACTGACTAACAAAGAAGGGATCACAGATCTCCAGGTAGAAGGTCACCTGGGGCCAGTGACCATCACATGGTATGGTTCAATTTGGCTACTACATCTAAATCATCCCATTCCAAGGCAAAATATGGGACTTCAGAGGACTGACTTTGATAGATGGCCAACAGAGTTAAGCTAGCCTGGCAAAAAGAAACACAGGTGAGGAGGTAGAGCAAAGTAGGCAAGCATTAAGGATACAATACTTGAAGCAACATCCCATTGTGTTAGACAGAAAAGGAAGTGCAAAGAAGAAGAAACCACTTTGGTTCTCAAATACAGTAGCAGAAAAGGTCAGAGCCAAAAGGCTGGCCTTCAGGAAATATAAGGGAACACAGCGGGATGAAGATAGGGAGGCATACCAAACTGCCCTAAAGGAAGCAGGTAGAGGCAGTAAGGCAGGCAAAGTCCCAAACTGAGGAAACACTACCACAAACAGTAAAAGAAGGTGACAAGACTTTCTATAGATACATTAGTGAAAGGAGAAAGTCCAGAGGGGGTATTGCTAAGCTTAATGGAGAAAAGGGAGCATGTGAGGAGGAGGACCCTTAAAGGCATCTATCCTAAATAGATACTTTTGCTCAGTATTTACTGAAGAGAAGGTAGGGCAGGGCCCACAGCTCAGCATCATGGACACAGGGGAGGGAGGTGAGCACTACTCCTTCACACAAAAGAAGGGTCCTACAAGAGCTTGCTAAGCCCAGGGTGGATAAGGCAATGGGACCTGATGGCATACATCCCAGGGTACTTAAGGAGCTAAAGGAGGAACTAGCAGAGCCATTAGCAGAATTGTTTAGTGAGTCTCTGAGCACAGCAGAGGTCCCAGAAGACTGGAGAAGGCTCATGTGATCCCACTCCACAAGAGTGGTAGCAGGGAGGAGAGGGAACTACAGACCGTCAGTCTTACCTCAGTAGTGGGCAAGATTATGGAGGCACTCCTTAAGGAAGGATAGTGCAACACCTGGAATCCATGGGGCACAGGATCCAAGACAGCATGGGTTTACAAAAGGAAGGTCCTGTCAAACTAATCTCATAGATTTCTTTGACTGGGCAACCAGAGTGTGGGACCAAGGGGGAGCAGTTGATGTCGCTACCTTGACTTCAGCAAAGCTTTGACACTGTTCCACATAGAAGATTGATAAATAAGCTAGGTAGGCTCGGGTGAGTCAGAAGTTGGTCAACTGGGTGGCAAACTGGTTGACTGGCAGAAAACAGAGTGGTGGTAAATGGTATACAGTCAGAAGAAGATGCAAGTCACAAGTGGGTACCTCAGGGATCAGTCCTGGGGCAGTCCTATTCAACATCTTCATTAGTGACCACCAGATGGACTAGAGGTAAGAGCTTGTCTGTTTGCAGATGACACCAAGATCTGCAACAGAGTAGATGATCCAGATGGGGTGGGCAGAATGAGAAGAGATCTGGATAAACTAGCAGAATGGTCAAAAGAGTGGCAACTGGGATTTAATGCAAAGAAGTGCAAAATCATGCACATAGGAGAGAAACCCTGAAGCCACTTATAGGCTGGGAGGAGTTGCTAGCAGTCACAAATGAAGAAAGAGACTTGGGCATCATCATCACTGATGACCTAAAAATCATCCAAGCAGACCTCTAAAGCAGTAGTTAAGGCTGGGGGTGTTGAGAGGTGTATTAGTAGAGTATCACAAGTCAGTAAGAGGGAGGCTAATAATCCTCTGTACAAGACATTAGTTAGGCCCCATCTGGAGCTGCGATACAGCAGTATTGGAAGCCACACCTTCACAAGGACATTAACCAAATTGAGGCAGTCCAGAGAAGGGCAGACCAAAATGGTGCAGGGACTGCATCAGAACACATATGAGGACAGATTAATGGAGCTCAATATGTATACCCTTGAGCAAAGGAGGAGAGGTGATATGATGAGACATTTAAACACCTTAAGGGCATAAACAAGGTGAAAGAGTCTAACATGTTTAAATATAAGAAAAATAGCAGGACAAGAGGACACAGCATGAGATTAGAGGGAGGCCGATTAAGGGGAATGTGAGGAAATTCTTTTCACAGAAGAATGGTGGTAGATGCATGGAATGGCTTACACACAAAGTGTGGCTATAGAATACAGTGCAGGGCTCCAAACAGGCATGGGATAGGCATAAGGGAGCAATACAAATGACTATGAATAGATAGGTCACTGACAGAGCAAAAGGTGCCATGGCACATTTATAAGGTAGAAAAGAAATGGGCAGACTGGATGGGCCTTCAGGTCCTTATCTGCCATCAACTTCTATGTTTCTATGTTTCTATGATACTGCCTCTGTAGGATATGGTATAATTCCACAGCATACTTGCCCATAGGGTTATGTGTAAGTTTCATGTAACTTTGCCCATCATCCAACAGATTCCTCATTATCTGTATATAATGCTGTCTGTCTAAAATCACAATATTTCCACCCATATCCACAGATTTTGCTTTTGTTCCTGAATTCTGTTCCAACCCACTCAAGGCTTTTCTTTCATCTGATGTCATTTCTTATTCCTAAGCTGCCCTGCATTAGAAATGGAGTTAATCTACCTGTCTTAGTTCTACCTTTCACTAGATAGAAATAGCAGCATTATTTACATTGGTAGAAATTCAGGTACAGGAAAAAATAACAATTTTCTTTTTCATTATATCAGAATGTACACTGCTTACAGCATGATCAGTATTCTGTGTATCTGAGATTCCCTGATTACTGTTCTCTATCTCATTAATAACATAAACAATGTCCTCCTGTAAGTTAGAAGATGCAGAGTTCATTCAGTACATTCAGTTGAGTGTTATCCAGAGTGTTCCCAATGTCCAGAATGGAAAGATTTTCTGTAAATCCCATAAGAACTGCAGCAGCGCTTTCACTTGGTCTATTGTTGAAGAATGCTTTGAGTTTAATCTTATGAAAAGTTTGTATAAGTTCACTTGTACTTGAAAAGGATTCAATGGTGGCATGGGGATGAATGAAAGTCGTAGTTTCAGAACTCTAGTTTCTATCTCTGATAGTTCCTTTTGATAAGTTCACTATTTGGAGCTCTTACCCTGTCCTCTCCCACATCCTCTGGTCTTCCCTTGTCTTGAGTAACGTTTACCTCCTCTTCGCCCCTCCTGGTCTTCCTGTTCTGACTTCTTTGCTTGTAGTTCCTTGTCCCTTGTCTAAAAAGGACTATGTTCTCTACCAGTATTTAACTCAGTATTTTCTTCATCAAAATATACCTTGATCTTCCCCTGCTTCTACTATGACTATTACCTCTCCTTTTCCATACCATCACTCTTTCATTTTCAAAATCTTCCTGGTCTCTTATTAACTTTTTGTTTTTTACCACCAGTTCATTTTCATATTTCACCAATCTTTCTTCATGGACAGGTCTATTTCCTTAACGGTAACTAGCTCTTTAAATGCGAGTACTTCTTTCTTAGTTTCCTTAACCAGGGGTTTTAGTTCCTCATGTTTAGCAATATCAGCCTTAATCAGTACTTCTACAAAGATTTTTGAACACTGTAAAGTAGCTTCTACCCACTATTTTTTAAATGGAAAATTCTCAAAGCCAGAGAAAGGTATGATAGTGATCCTTAGCCCACGAGGGGCCTGTCCTTTATTCAAGTACTGTTCTAAGCTGATAATGCTATACATAAGGTCAAGCTCCTTTTTCAGCAACTTTTCCAACTTGCCAAAAGCAAATTTTAAATCACCTTTGTTTACTCTAAGTCTCTCAAGAGTTTTGTTTCATTTGGAGACTAAAGTCTCCATCGTCTCCCAACTGAAATCCAGCACAGCGTTCTCCCCTGCATCTCCTGTTTGCATTTTTAATCTCCGTATGTTGCTTGGGGAAATTTCAAAAACTTCGGCCGTAGAGATCAGAAAAAAACACCTGGCCTGGCTCTGGATTAGAAAGAATCACTTGATTATTGTCTCTGTTGTCTCTGTTTAAACCTCCCAGAGATTGCACCTTGTGAATTCCCGGCACTTCGTGTGCAGCGGTTCAAGAGGTGAAGAGAAGTTCAAACAATCCCAAATGGAAACCGTGCTAACACAAAGGAGGTAGGTACTCTAGCAGAGGGCAGCCAGCCCCGAAATCCAACACAGTCCAAAAAGCGAGTACACTTGCAGAGGAAAAAATTAGGCAAATGCTTGGACTAGTGCTAAATAATCACATTTATTTACTAGCCAGAACACAGACCAGTAACCCCAGCACTTTGGCATCTAAGCCTTCATCGGGGGTGTGGTTTAGGGAACCAGAGTGTCAGTTTAAATACAAAAGTAGTGATGACATCATCAAACAGTGACATATACATACATATACAAAATTATTAAATGCTATTTACAAAATACATTCTTATTTACACACACACAATGCAATGCCTGTCTATAATAATAATAGAGGTGTACTACACTGAATGACTGCTCCTATATATTTTTTAAGAAAAAATAGCAGGTGCTTAAACTGCAACTAACCCTTTGGGGCAGGCAACTGTGTAAAAGCTGCATGTATGTGGCTAAAAAGAGTGATAGGCACAGTTGGTGGCAAGCTGATACATGTAACAGTAACCAAGACTATTGAAAAAGACACTAATTATAGTCTGAGAGAGCATTCCTGGTCATTTGGAGTGCTCCTTTCCTCTGCACATGAGACAGTTTTATTCTGTGAAGAGTGTCTTGGGCACAGCTGCCCTGGAAATGGGCATGTTCAAAACAGGTTTTTAAAAATGTTAATATAGTATTGCTCAATCTCAAGCAATAATATAGTAATATACTGCCAAGTCACTTTTACAGTTGTAAGTCTGGTCTCACTTACATCCTTAGGGTGTCAGACCCACTGACCTTCGGTTCGCAGTTCACATACCGTATGAATGTGTGTGAGACCACTCTTACAACCATAACAGTAGTCTTGGTGGCAGTATTAACATACAAAATAGTCAAGTGCAAACTGCAACAATACATTTGGCACCTAGAGTTTGAGCAGTATGTAATGAACTGGCCTTTGGTCAAATAGTTAGCTAGCTTCTGGCATGGCAGGTCACTTGCAGTGTGGCCCCAGCTCATTTAAATTGTAATCTGGGCATTTCTTCCCCAGTCCTCACTCTCACCACACCCTAATTTTGTTTTAAATTGAGGTTCTCGCCTCGCTCTCTCACACACACACACACGTGTACACACACACACACACACACACAAACACACACACAGAGTAATATTTTTATTTGTCATAGCATCAGATGAGATTATAGGATCGAGTTCTGCCTTCACCCTCCATTCTCCTGGGCATACACCCAACCACCACCAGGACTCGTGCCACCCCCCAACCCCACACCCCAACTATCATCTTCAAGTTAGTTGCCCAATGCCCATTACCTTGACTGCATGCTAGGCCCTGCTACTGCTTCAGTTCCCCACCTCTTTATATCTGATGTTTTAAAGATATTCTTTCTTTAAGGTATTTTTTCAGTATAGTTTGGCTTTTGTCCCACTCCTTCCTAAAGCTACGTGCTCACTGCCTGGACTGCCTCCTGCTAGGCCCTGCTACTGCTCCAGCCTCTCTCTTATTTTTCTTAAAATATATTACTTTTTCATGTATTATTTTTTAGGGTTGTTTGGCTCTATTCCCCCTCCCACCTGTTGTCCAGTGCTGCTGCCTGGATTGCCTCCTACCAGGCCCTGATACTGCTCCAGTCTGGCTCTGATTTTTTTTTTTTTTTTTTTTAGATATATGATTTTTTACAGGCATTTTTTTTTCTGTACTGCTTAGATCTAGTCCCTCACCCCCCCAACACCCTGACCCCGTGCCCACTGCCTGAGTGCCTGAACCGTCTCCTGCCAGGTAAGGCCTGCTACTGATCCAGTCTCTCTGTCTCTGATTTTTTTAGATACTACTGGTATTATTTTCTTTTTGGGGGTATTTTTTCTGTGCAGTTTAAGAGCTTTTGACCACTGAGTCTGACTCCAAAAGCATCCTCTGCAGGCTGCACAAACCAAGCCACCAAGCCGAGCCAACCGACATCCCCAAATGTCTCTCTCTTTCTCTATCTCTCAGTGCGAAGCCATGCTGCTGCTGCAGCATTTTACCAATTCCCAGGATCCCCCCTCAGGAGCCAGCCAACCAATATACCCCCCCAGTCTATTCCCTCCCATGACTGACAGCAGATTAAGCCTATGACAGCCCCAAAACAGCAACTGCATTGAATGATCTGTTTACATTACAGCCACCCCAGTCATAGCAATCACCTCCACTTACTGCCAAGACTGGTTTCCACCTCCTTGAGTCACTAGCTCTGCAGCCACACCTGTGTCTGTTGTCCCTCCTGGAGCCTTCTTACCCCCCCCCCACTGTGTCCTCCAAAGCAACCTTCATCCACACCAGCAGCCCAGTCTAACACTGTACATCACCTCTCTCTCTCTCTCTCTCTCACTTGTCTTGTCCAATTGACTGCAAGTCACATGATGGGACCATTGATCAGAGAGAGGATGCCGTGGGGCCCTAGAGCTCCCCCATGTGCTGCCTTTCTGCCTGCCCTGAAGCCCTAATTTTTTGTGTTGTTTGCATGCATGTGCAAGAAACACAGTGTGTCAGCAGTTAAGGAGCATGCCACAATGCATAAAGAAATTCAGCCATGTCACCATGCAATCAACTGTTTTGGTGCATTACAAGCTACCAAGACAGCTGATTGTGTGGTGTCCCCATGGCGACCGCTTCTCTGTTGACCTCTCAGAGTCCCAAGGAAGCTGATGGAAAGCTACCGCCTACCGTTCAGTGTACCTTACTGGTGAAACATTTCAATTAAAAAAAAAAAAGCCGACGGGGTGTCCAATCCCCTGTTGGCATGACCCTCCCAAGTTCATTTGCTGATGGGTAGCCAATCCACATTGGCATAATGCACCTCCCCATTTGTTGTTTCCTCAAGGGCTGCCCAATCCCACCCAGCTCATGTGTTCCCCCAGCACTGTATGGCCAACGGGGTGCCCAATCCCCATCGGCTCCACTCCCAAAACAAACTTCCATCTGCCATGCTGGGAGCCCACCCCAGTGTGGCAAAAGTCTCTTGGCCAACTGGGGTGCCCAATTCCCTGTCAGCTCCACTCCCCCAAACAACTGCCTGGTGCCACGCTGGGAGCCCACCCAGCATGGCAAAAGTCCCTGTCATCTGTGTAAAAAAAAAAAGATCTAGAAGAAAAAAGGTCCCTAGTTGATTCTCTTGCCCCTCCCCCAACCCATGCCCACCCACGCGCACCCCACCTCCCCCACCCCCACCTCGCCCCACACTTACCTTCGAGCCAGCCGACGATCTTCGTGGACTGGGAATACGCTCTCACTCTTCAAAGCCGACCGCGAACTGAAGAAATGCCGGTAAGCTGTATAATGGCATTTTTTTTTCAACTTTGGTGCATATCTTGGCCATTTTGTGAATTTTTGTCACCAAATTTTCAACATGGGCTTCTTGAGACGACACCTCATGAACTCAGTTACTGTCATTTTGTTATTCGGTCCTGAAAGGTGATTTCGTGGTCACTGCACAGAACCACCTTTTGGGACTGATTAATGAAATGACAGTGTTATAGTCATGAGGTAGGCTCCCAAAAACCCTATGTTGAAAATATGGTGAAACAATTCCCAAAAATGACTGTTTTACGAGCATGCGTTGCGCAGTTCCTACGCATGCTCGTAACTTCGAGCACTTTTTAATATTTTCACTCCAGATTTTCACCATTGCCATTTTACTATACCTTCTTATGAACAATACAGCTTTCATTTTTCACATCTCACCAAATGTGTTTTCCGCACATGTAGCGCATAATGGCGTGGTCGGTGTGCAAATCAATGTTCGGGACAGATTAAGAAAATCACAGTGACACTGTTCATGAGGTAGGCCCTTAAAAACCCTATGCTGAAAATTTGGTGAAAATAATTCCCAAAATGACTGTTTTACAAGCGTGCATTGCGCAGTTCCTATGCACGCTCATAACTTTGAGCATTTTTAATATTTTCACTCCAAATTTTCAACATTGCCATTTTACCACACCTCCTTATGAACAGTATGGCTGTCATTTTTCACATCTTGCCCAAAATGTGTTTTTGCACATGTAGCGCACAGTGGCGTGGTTGGTGTGCTAAATCAATGTTCGGGACAGATTAAGAATATCACAGTAACACTGTTCATAAGCAGAGGTCTTAAACTGGCTATGTTGAAAATTTGCTGACAAAGGTCCATAAAATGGCTGTGTTACGAGCGTACATTGTGCAATTTCCATGCACCCTTATAAGGTCACAAATTCATAATGTTTTCAGTGCAGATTTTCAACATTTCCATTTTTCCACACCTTCTTATGAACAGTACAGCTGTCATTTTTCACACCATGGCCGAAATGGGTTTCACACTTCTGGCACAGAATAGTGTAGTCACTGTGGGAAATCAGTGTTTGGGACAGATTAAGAAAATCACAGTGACAGTGTTCATGAGTGGCGTTCCCAAAATGCCTATGTTGAAAATCTGCTGTAAAATATCCCCAAACTAATTGCATTACGGGTGTGCATTGTACAGTTTCTATGCACACTCGTGACTTCACCAGTTTTTTTATATTTTCACTCCAGATTTTCAACATTGCCATTTTTTACACCTCTTCATGAACAGTACAGGTGTAATTTTTCACATCCTGTTCGAAATGTGTTTTTGCACCTGTGGTTCCAAGTGGCGCAGTCGCTGTGCAAAATCACCTTTTGGCTAACAAACTGATAGTCACTTTTCATGCGGTGAGGTCAGAAAAAGCCCATGTTAAAAACTTGGAGTAAAAATACCAAGAAACACCCAGGGTGTTAGGGTTTTTGACCATAATGCCCTACCCTGTAGGGACTGACAGGCATCAGGGGTGTGATTTGGGATTGTCGATAATAATGCTCATGCCATTCCACCCCCACCCTGCAGCCAGTGGCAGGCAACGAGGTGTGCCTTGAACCCTTTGGCCCCAGATTTCACCCCATTCTCCTATACTGCACTCATTTCAACATATTTCCTTATGGAATGAGGTGAGTGTAAAGCCCTAACACTCCAAAGCACACCTCGACACTTGTAAGTGTCTGCAAGGTAGGGTGAGGTGAAATGTCGTGCCCATTATGGGTGATGACCCAAAGGCATGCCCCAATGCCTGTCCATCTCTTCAGGGTTGGGGTGGAGTTGGCATCAGTTTGATACTTCACTGCCATTCCTATACTGCATCTGTCTAACTCCTGCACTTTCACTGCTAATGACAGCAAGCAACACTTGGCATTGGCAAATGTTTGTTTATATATCAAAAACAGATTTTGGCCAATTGGCCAACAATACAGCAGCAGTAGGTTGGAAGTGGGTCATACCAGCTGTGGCCCAGTTCTGGCCCACTAAATAGGGCTGGGCCAACCAAAGTTTCTGACTACCTTTATTGTTTTACCAACCCGACAAAGGTACTGACAGCTTGGATCAGGCCATATGATTTTGTAGGAGGGCAGTTCAGGTAAATGTCAGACAGGGGAATCATCACAACTAGTGGCAACATTGATGAAGGCCGTCTGTGGAAGGAAGCCTTTGCTGTTAGTGCCAGTATTGAGAAAGCCATCTGAATGCAGGAGACACCACTGCATATTACAACATTGATAAAGTTCCTCTGGGAAAAGCACTTCCACTGCAAGCTGTAATGTGCACGTTATATGGCTGTTTGTGCCTGCATGCACATGCATGCATGTGTGTGTGTAAGTATTTGTATGAGCGAGTATGTGTGTTTATGAAAGTACAGTCATTCAAACCTTGGTACCACCCAGTGTCATTGGTACTTTGATTATAAAGTGTTTTTACAATATATCCAAGTATTTCAGAAAGGGCAGAAGCTAAAGCATTTTAAATAGCAGCACTACTCTGTTTTCATACATGTGGCTTTTCCGTTAATGGTGTCTTTCAACATGGATTCAGGCTATCTTTAGCATGTGGAAAGTACTGGCAACCTAGAGAGTAACCTCACCTCAGTTCTTTAATTGCTCTTGCAGGCATCCTGGACCTTTAGCAAAATGGGTCTGGAGGTTCAGTGAGAGGAAAACCTCTTTGTATTTTTATCCTCAAAGCTTCTTTCAGACTAAGGAATGGTTCACTCTTAAAAACAAACAGAACAGGATTATGAGAGAACCACTCACCTGTCTTCTGTGAAGCAGGCTCAACAGAAACCAAAATGAACTCCTTGTACACCAAGCCTGCCCCTCCTTCCTGAGAGGCAAAATGGGAGTTTCCCATTTTAATATAAAACAACTCTCAGCTCAGCTATGCAGCCCAGTTAAGCAGCAGCAAACAAATGAGGGACTTTTTCCTCCTGCTCCCACCTGCTGCCAACAAAACAAGCAGGACAGCAATGCTTTTAAGTCTCCCAGAAGGGAAAATAATTATAAATAGGGTTTCCTTTTTTTCTTTACTTGGTATTTATTATACTTCACCATTTGATGACCTCTGTCTGGATGGCTCACAAAGCCCTGCTAGCCACCATCCCCAGGACTTAGCCCTTTTACCCCTCAATGCACCACTCATGATGGGGTCAGAGGGGCTCGCCCCTGTGAAGCAGGATGCAGACTCCTGCCAGGGTTGCAGAGGGCTGTCTTCATCCTGCCGTGGCAAGGGAGCTTTTCATCCTGAGATGTCAACATGAAATGACACGTTGTGTCTGATAAGGATACACACCCATTCTGGGTCTCCCATGTGCCTTGACACCCAGACTCTGTTAGTTGTCAATCTGGAAGTGCCACCCCCACCCAGGACAGCAGAAGACGAATAGATGTCCTAGTGTGAATGTCTTCCCACAACTACTATATTTGTTTGCCTCCCTACCAATTCAGATCACAGCAAACACATTGGGACAAATTAAAAAGCAATGGTATTCCTTTATTTGGGTGGGAAAGAAGCCCTGAGTTCTCTGGAAGATGTTGCTCTTAGACAGACAAGAAGAGGAGTTGAGTGTACCTAACCTGCCTCTCTACTACTGGTCTTGTCAGCTGCAACATCTGTATGCCTTCCTTAGAGTTGGAAGGCGTACCGGACTAGGTAACACTAGAGGGCCAGCAACAGATAAAAAAAGTTTTTAACAAATTGGACAGGGCTGAGCTCAGGGTATACAACACCCTGGATGCAGACTACACTGCTCACATGGCAGCAACTGTTAAAACATGAAGAGACCCCATCTGGAGTATGTGGCTTGACCTCCATCTAGACAGTGGAGGGCTTTACATCTGGGAAGATAGTCCCCACATATAAAAGATGGGAATGGTTGGGGCTGAATCACCTAGGCCAATTATTATGAGAGAACCCAGCAAAGCTATTTGCCATAGTTAAGATAGAATTTAACTTACTGGATATAGAGGATAATGTATGGGCCATTATCCATAATGAGCATTTGTAGCCATCCAGCGGTTTTCATTGGTGACCGTTTATGTTTATATCAACGGTGCAGCTCTCCTTCAGTACAGTTCTCACAGCCGTGTCCACTTCCTATGTGGGTGTCTAGCCAAACGCATGCATAAGTGTGTTCTATATTGTTATGCTGCAGCAGCTATTAGCTAGTGCAGCCTAACAGCTGTGATGACATAGCTACTGCAACATAACATAGAGAATAATGGATGGGTAGGTGGTTATAACAAGGATTTTACACATTCCCGGGTGGGATGCCACATAAACTCCAAGAGTGAAGCTCAAGAGGTTTATTAAGGCATCTCACTCCGGAGGGATGTGTAAAATCCAAGTTTTACACACTCTCCCATCCTTTATTTTGTATAATTGCTGGAATAGTTTTCTGCACAGCATTTGCACAAAATAAATGTATCTGTGATGGGAGCTGAGCTGCCGACTGTTGGTATTTGAGAGTGGCCTGTGGTGGCTCGGTTGTGATGTAAAGCATTGGTTACACTTTTGATTTGACATTTCTGACCAAAAATAAAGCTTTGTGCCCAGTGATATATTTTTTTGAAAAAGAACTTTCACCGACTTATACAGAGTGTTGAGGAGCGGATGGCAGCTAATAGCAGAGAAGCGGAAGTTCACGGCTAGCGGTGGTGCTTCGTAACAGTAATGTTTTTTTGTTTAAAACTGTGGAAATTACTTTTGTTTGAGGGACATGCCAATGTCAAGTTGTGGATGGTTAACATTCGAGCGTGAGGGTGGCAGTCAAGGGAGGAAGGAAGAACCAGAGCTGGCGCATGCCCAGTACAAGGGAAACCAAGCATGATTGTTATAACCTGTCGGGTTATAATGACAGAATTATAACTGGGTTTCACTTGGGAAAAAACTGTAACCAGTTATTATAACTTATTCTAGTTATGGATTTCTATCCATAACAATGTTCCACCATACACTATAAGGACTTCTACTGTTATTTACAGATTAAGCATTTTATCACATCTAGAGCTATGAAGTTAGGCTTAAAATACAAATGGGGACCACTCCGACAATTGGTAGGCAACTTTCAGAACTCCAAGCCCAAACATCTAATATTCCAACTGTACATAATCTGCCCCAGAGAAACCAAAAAGTAAGAGATCCAGCAAAGGCGGGAGATGGAAACAGAGTAACCATGGAAGAGAAGGAATGGTTATCCTGTTGGCAACAAGCACAAAGAACTACCATGTCTAATGGATGGTGAATGCAGGCAGAAAGTGTTCAGTAGATACTTTCAAACGCCTTATGATGTCAGTGCACTTTGGCACCTCATACTCAGATAAATGTTGGAGGAAGTGTCACCAGAAGGCGTACCATGAGCAAGGATTTTGGGGGGTGCCTTGAACTGGCCTAGTATTGGAGGAAGGTGGCCAAGGGAATAGAGGACATCTTTTGGCTAGAACCACCACAGAAAATACAACACCTAGTGTGGTGCCTACCACCCAAGGGAATCCATCACAGAAATTGAAGGTACCTTTTGTCTGTGCTAGTGGCGGTGGCAACGAAAGCCATAACCCAGAAGTGGTTGGTTGCCACCCCTCCGACAAGCAATTGCTGGCTGGAGAACTGTAGGGCCATCCAGTTGATGGAATGGATGACTGTCAAGCTGAGACAAACCACTGAGAAACTGAAGTGGAGAAGGCTCCCTTACTTTCAACAAACAGTTCTAGATCAACTAGCAGACTTACCTTGATTCAAAAGGGAAAAAAGACAATCAAATGATAGTGGCTAAGGGATGTAGGGATATATTACATTGAGTATCACCAATGGTTATGAACTAAGCTGTAATTTTGCTTAACAGTGATGAAGTGCTGATAAGTCAGATAATGATGCACCAAAGGTGGTTGGTTTGTAAATGTATTTTTAGTTTAGTCATTTGTGCCCTTACTTTCCCGCACCCTATTATTAGATGTATATCTGGATTATTTACTGTCTAAATTGTATGGCTGTTTATGAAAATCTTTGAATAAAATTAATTTGAAAAAATTAAAATAAAATAAAAGATGAAGAGCAGGGAACACAAACTGAGACCCCCAGAAATAAAGCATAGGAAGGGTAACATAGGGCCCATAGAATAAGCAGTGGCCAGAAATCAAGCAATTCACCAGGCTGTCATGCCTATAGACCCTTCGGGGTGCATACTCCCCCCTCCCCATTTCCATGCAGGTAGTGCTTTTCTGACTAAGGAGGGCTGTAACACTGTAATTTAGCGTTTCATCTTGACTTTTTTTTTCAGTTGTGTGCCCCCAACCCCACAGAAAGTCTCCTGGCATGACATGTCTGGAATCACATATAACTTTCACACCAACTGACTTTTTGCAACTGGAGTATAACAAGAAAGACTTGTTAACATCTAACAGTGATGAAAACAGGAAAATAAGCTGCTTTAAATAACATTTTAAGTTTTCGAGTAAATCCAGGGGTTATTAGTTAATCACCTTATTTTGGTTTCCTGCATTTGCAAAAGGAGATTTTACCATCATGTTGTGACCCTGTGTAAATATTTTACTTGAGGTATCCTCATGGATATGTACAATACTGCTCCCCTCCAAGACTGAAAATGCATATTTAAGTGTTTATCTCATGGATCTACAGTATAGTGGGTTCTGTCTCTTTTCAGAGCTGTTTGTTTCAGGATATTAAAGGCAGGACCTGTCACTCACTTATTTGTATTATAGATTGAAGGAGTGCTCCTGACCAATCGGAGTACTCCTTTCCTCTGTACATGAGACACTGTTATTCTGTGGAGAGTGTTTCACTTCTAGCTGTCCTGGAAACAGGCGCGCTCACTGAAGGTTTTTTGAAAATGTAATATATTATAGATCAAGCTTGCTCAATAATATATTAATACAGTTGCTGAGACCACTCATATGGTTGTAAAAGTGGTCTCACATTCCAAAGGTATCAGAACTGACTTTGGGTCATCGTTCTCATACCCTAAGAATGTACGTGGGATGACTCTTACAACATAAGAGTGGTTTTGGCAGCTGTATAATATGCAATAGAATTATAGTAAGTTGTTAGGCATATGGTTCCCTTTTTATGATGTTATGTCATTCAAGCTGAAAAAATACATGGTACAAACAAAACCACAAATATACTTGAGATGAAATAGTCCCTCCATGTGACATATCATTTTTTGCCATTTACATCCATTATGCCTGATGAGGCCTTATGAACTAAGTGTGTGTGTGTGTGTGTGTGTGTGTGTGTGTGTGTGTGAGCGTAACGGGCAGGGAGTTGGCTATAGCTGTGTGTTAATTAGTGAGTCAAGCAAAGTTTGCAAGCTTTAATGGGTGTGCAAACTCATAAAGACCATGAGAAGGCACACCCTGATATGTCGTTTTGGCACCAATATTGATTTTTTTTTTGGGCATTGTGTCATTAACAAACATCAGACAAAAAGAGTTTCAGTTCTCTGTGAGAACACTGGTTTATCATAAAGGCTGGTTATGCAATCAGCATAAAAACTCTTGAAAACACAGAGGATGCGATGCAACCAGACAAGGTCTAATCTTAGGTGGAAGGGCCATTGAAAGCTCTAGATTTCACATTAATACCCACCAATATTGAATAGTTCAGTATAGCCACAGCATGCTGGGCTGTGATCTTGAAAATCTGGGTTTACAGATAGACTTGGGTCTTGGGGAACTAAGCCAGCAAAGGCTGGAGTGCATGTAGAAGCTGATGTGCTGAACCTCCAGGGGTGGGGAGTGTCAGATGTGCTATGTTAGTACACTCTCTTCTGGCTTACTCAGTGAGTCAAACTACTGCAGCAACCAAAGGCTATTGAGCTACTTTCAACGCCATGTAAGTAATAAGCTGCAACAGGGTGTGCATTATGTGAGCAATAACACATGACAGGGTGTGTGGTAATGCTAAATTAGCACATGCCCCAGGTGGGCTGTGAGGCACAATGTACAGCTAAGGGCCTTCAACCACCTGGGAAGTGCGGTCATTAATGACATTACTGCACCCCCTGGAGTGTGTTATTGTGCTTATTAAATGGTTTAAAGAGTTAAAAAGCAGGAAAAAAGAAAGTAAAATTTGAGCTGTGGGGTAATTGAAATTAATGAACAGTCATGTGACCAGTTCTAACCAATCAGAGTGCTTGTTTGATTCAAGCCATTTTTATAAAGGATTTTAATGCATGCCTTAGGGGTGTAGCAAGACAAGAGGCCAAAGGACAGGTGTCCTTATGCCGCTGGAAAGTGCATTAAAATCCCATGGTGCACAGCCTGGAGGGGCTTATTACACTTATAAAATGTCTCTAAGTAGTTTTTTTTTTGGGGGATTTCACACCCGACTGTGTGTTTGTAGAGATTTAATGTACAGTCAGGTGATGTCACTCAATCAGTGAAATTTCTAGATCTTTTCTTGACATTTTATAAGGTAAGGTCATGTGTGGTAGTAGGGGATCTAAGGAAAGGACAGAGTGAAATCCTCCTACTTGAAAAAATGCCTGTAGTCTAGGAATTACTATTACATTAACGAGTACAGTAAGCTACAGTCAGTAGTTCCTCAGCCTATACCCTAGGAGTATAGATACCTCTGAGACAAGTTAGGGTCCTCAAAAGAAAGGATGGTGGTGTAGCATGGAATAAAATATTTTCATGTAAATGCCAGAGCAAAAATCGTGACTTTTCTGAAATTCTCAAAATGTCAGTATACTTGAAACATGTAGAAATTGCATTTTTTATATATTTTGAACTAAAAGTACAATATATCTGTCTAGTATATTTTAGTGTTTGTGAAAATTATTTGGTTTGATAGCACTGGAGACTGAAGACATCTGTTAATCCACATGGCAGGTATAGCTTGGGTGGCCGATTGAGAGTTCTCTTCATTGCTCCACCAGTGTGCTTCAACCCTGCCACAGAGGGACCACCACAGAAATGGGAGGATAGTTCAGACTGCATGTGCATTAAGCCCTGGCTTCATGTAAGACTGCCAAGAACGGAATCAGTGACTGCCAATTGTGCTGATAGTCTTGTGGATGGGAACACCTATCCACTAGATAAAAAGTTATTGAGGCAGTTGAGCAGGGGAGATGCTGGAGAACAAAAGTTCTGAGGAGTTGCTGGAGTCCCATAACATGTTCACTCTAGAGAGAAGGAGGCCGATATGGAATATGACCTCAGTCTTTAACATATCCAAGAATATCGACATAGCCAGATGCCTGAAGATCTTTGATTTGGTGTTCTGCAGCTGGATGTGGGGACTCATCCTGAGCTCAGGGGTGGTAAATTCAGGTGTACCAGGACAATAAGGGGTTGCGCTCAGAGGTGCAGGACCAGGGTGCTGCTACAGGAGCTTGCCATACCCCACACACAATGAACACCACAGCCAAGTGTAGCAGCACTCATACAGTGAAAATGCACACAAGATGAGCCAAAAGAGACAAAGGTAATCCATATTTTCCACAGGTGTGAAAATGTTTATTGCTGGTGAAAATACACAACAAAGGGTAGGAACTGTGTACAGGGTGATGGATCACAGTCTAGCTATCCCTACACTTCACTCAACTATAGCTTCAGGTTCTGTGTGCATTTTCACTGTGTGAATGCTGCTACCCTTGGCTCTGGTGGTAAATTCAGGTGTAACCTTTGGAGGCAGGTTTTCTTTCAGAGGGTGGTAAATCTATGGAACAGCCTACCACTTGAAACAGTGGACATGAAGACAGTTCAGACTGTTAAGTTAATCATATACAAAGTTCTGCTTACCAAGGAAATCACTGGGTACCCTGGGTAGTAGAGTGGGTAGGGAATCACTGAACTGCTGATCTTGTTGAGACATCTGACCTGACTTGCATCACTGACACCTGGCTGTTCAAGAATGCTGGCCCGGTATTGGAGTCTGCTGTTCCAGCCAGGTACTAAGTGATACACCGCCCGAGATTGAATCGTAGGGGGTGGGGGTGTAGCCATCCTGTTTTAAGACGGAACTGGGCCTTGTAGTGGTTCCAGTGGGGACTGGAATGGATATCATTAACTGCAGGTACTGCGGAAAACTTTTCAGAAGGGCAGTTTTACAGGATTTAGGACACTGTCCTACATGCTGGGCCATTGGAGATCTAAGGGCTCAGCTCCAAGCAGCATGGGCAGAGAATGCACACCTCAAATTGCATATTCAAGAGGAAATATATTATAAGAACCGCCCGACATTTCCCCAACATCCAACAGAAGCACCTCGACCACTGAGGGTAGTTGGTCTGGGAGGTCGGCAGGTGGATAGGAGGGGCAAATCGGGTGCCCCATCACTCGGTGCTCTCCAACATATCACCTCCACAAACAATATAAAAACTACAAACAGGTATTTGCCTCTATCTCTGAAATCAAAGAGGCAAAGGACACTGCAGAGCAGGACACTGCACCACAGGAGCTAGCACAACAAAACTCACCCAAAACAGGAACCAAAACAAAAAAAGCAAAAAGGAAATCCAAAAAACTTCTGATCATAGGAGACGCCATGATTTAGGGAGTTGATACGTATCTCCAGCCAGCGGTAATGGTCAGATGTCTCCCAGGTACATCAGTGTGGAGAGATACTGACCACATTGTTAAAATTGTTCAGGAAGCAGGAGAAAGCATTGATGTCCTGGTACACATAGGGACTAACGATCTCACCAGCCGGTCAGTTGTGGAGACCAAGGAACACCTGACCAGACTGGGTAACAAACTATCATCCATTTCATCTGGCATCTCCTTCTGAGATCCTGCCAGTCTGGGAGAGGGGGAGATGAATAGAAGGTCAGAGAAGGGGAGATAGGGGAGCTCAACATGTGGCTCAAGGACTGGTGCCAGGAAAAAGGACACAAATTTGTAGGGAACTGGCAACAGTTTTGGGAGCGAAAGTTCTTTAAATTTGATGGACTGTATCTGACTAAGGAGGGAGTCAGTGCATTGGGGCAGAAGTTTGATGTCTTTGCAGAATATTTAAACTAGCAAATGGGGAGAGGCATGCAGCAGCCCATATGTCGAATGGGAAGAACACCCCTCCTCCCTCAGCTAGTGGTCAAATAGAAGTTCAGCATGTTTGTAGTTCATTTGCATCACCAGGTAAGAAAAAAGGTCCGGCTCCCCATACGACGCACAGGGGAAACGCCAGACCTCACCCAACAACTAACACACTGAAATCTGGCCAATAGAAAATCATGTACACAAATGCTTGCAGTCTGGGAAACAAGATCCCAGACCTGCAGGCAATAATGACAGAGGCTAAACTGGACATAGTAGCCATTAGCGAGACATTGTTTACCAGTAACCATACTCGGGAGACTTCAGTACCTGGCTATGTACTGTTCAGAAGAGACCGAGGAGCAAAAGGGGGAGGGGGTGAAGTGGCCCTTTATGTCAATGAAAATATCAAAGCTACAGAAATTCAGAATACACATAAGGAGCCAGAAGAACTGTGGATCACCCTGGAAACAGGAAATGGGACAGCCATACGAACTGGGATTGTGTACAGGTCTCCAGACCAGGGGGAGGACATAGACACATTACTGTTAGAAGATATACAAAACATGACAGCTAAAGGGGAGGTTCTGATAATGGGAGATTTCAACATGCCGGATACAGATTGGTCTATACCAGCAGGAACATCTGCCAGAACTAGACATATGGTGGATTCCCTTCAGGGAGAGGGACTCAGTCAACTGGTACAACAACCCACAAGAGACAGGGCTATCCTAGATCTAGTACTGACTAACAGGGAAAGGATCACAGATCTCCAGGTAGAAGGTCACCTGGGGGCCAGTGACCATCACATGGTATGGCTCAATTTGGCAACTAGAACTAAATCATCCCATTCCAATGCAAAAATATGGGACTTCAGAGGAGCTGACTTTGATAAGATGGCCAACAGAGTTAAGCTAGCCCTGGCAAAAAGAAATACAGGTGAGGGGGTACAGGCAAAGCGGGGAAGCATTGAAGATGCAATACTTGAAGCAGCATCCCATTATGTTAGAGAGAAAAGGAAGTGCAAAAGAAGAAGGAAGCCACTTTGGTTCTCAGAAACAGTAGCAGAAAAGGTCAGAGCCAAAAGGCTGGCCTTCAGGAAATATAAGGGAATGCAGCAGGATGAAGATAGGGAGGCATACCAAACTTCTCTAAGGGAAGCAGGGAAGGCAGTAAGGCAGGCAAATGCCCAAACCAAGGAAACACTAGCACAAACAGTAAAAGAAGGTGGCAAGACTTTCTATAGATACATTAGTGAAAGGAGAAAGTCCAGGGGGGATATTGCTAAGATCAAAGGGGATAAGGGGGCATGTGAGGAGGAGGACCATGTAAAAACATCTATCCTAAATAGATACTTTTGCTCAGTATTTACCGAAGAGAAGGTTGGGCAGGGCCCACAGCTCAGCACCATGCACACAGGGGGGAAGGAGGTGTGCACGAGTCCCTTCACAAAAGAAAGGGTCCTACAAGAGCTCGATAAGCTCCGGGTGGAAAAGGCAGTGGGACCTGATAGCATACATCCCAGGGTACTAAAGGAGCTAAGGGTGGAACTAGCAGAGCCATTATCAGAACTGAGCATAGGAGAGGTCCCAGAAGACTGAAGAAGAGCTCATGTGATCCCACTCCACAAGAGTGGTAGAAGGGAGGAGGCAGGGAACTACAGACCAGTCAGTCTTACCTCAGTAGTGAGCAAGATTATGGAGGCACTCCTTAAGGAAAGGATAGTGCAACACCTGGAATCCATAGGATCACAGGATCAAAGACAGCATGGGTTTACAAAAGGAAGGTCCTGTCAAACTAATCTCATAGATTTCTTTGACTGAGTAACCAGAGTGGTGGACCAAGGGGGAGCAGTTGATGTCGCCTACCTTGACTACAGCAAAGATTTCAATACTGTTCCACATAGAAGATTGATTAATAAGCTGTGTAGGCTCAGGGTGGGTCAGAAGTTGGTCAGCTGGGTGGCAAACTGGTTGATGGGCAGAAAACAGAGAGTGGTGGTAAACGGTATACAGTCAGAAGAGATGCAAGTCACAGGTGGAGTACCTCAGGGATGTGTCCAGGGGCCAGTCCTCTTCAATATCTTCATCAGTGACATTGTAGAAGGACTGCAGGGTAAGGTTTATATGTTTGCAGATGACACCAAGATCTGCAACAGAGTAGATAATCCAGATGGGGTGGGCAGAATGAGAAGAGATCTGGATAAACTGGCAAAATAGTCAGAAGAGTGACAACTGGTTTAATGCAAAGAAGTGCAAGATCATGCACATAGGGAAGAGAAATCCTGAAGCCACCTATAGGCTAGAAAGGGAGTTGCTGGCAGTCACAAGAGAAGAAAGAGACTTGGGAGTCATCATCACAGATGACCTGAAATCATCCAAGCAGACCACTAAAGCAGTAAGTAAGGCTAGAGGGATGTTAGGGTGTATTAGTAGGGGTATCACAAGTCAGAAGAGGGAGGTAATAACCTTTTACGAGACACTGGTTAGGCCCCATCTGGAGTACTGCATGCAGTACTGGAGGCCACACATTCACAAGAACATTAACTAAATTGAGGCAGTCCAGAGAAGGGCAACCAAAATGGTGCAGGGACTGCATCAGAAAATATATGAGGACAGATTAACGGAGCTCAATATGTATACCCTAGAGCAAAAGGAGGGAGAGAGGTGATATGATCGAAACATTCAAACACCTTAAGGGCATTAACAAGGTGAAAGAGTCTAACATGTTTCAATATAAGAAAAATAGCAGGACAAGAGGACATAGCATGAGATTAGAGGGAGATTGATTAAGATGTAATGTGAGGAAGTTCTTTTTCACAGAAAGGGTGGTGGCTGCATGGAACAGCCTACCTCAGGAAGTGGTGGATATGAATAAAGTGCCGGGCTTTAAACAGGCATGGGATAGGCATAAGGGAGCAATACAGATGAGTATGAATAGATAGGCCATTGACAGAGCAAAGGCCGATGGCATATTCATAAGGCAGAAAAAGAAATGGGCAGACTGGATGGGCCTTGCGGTCCTTATCTGCCATCAACTTCTATGTTTCTATGGACCACTACGTCTTTCAAGTGTATCTATGGGTGCAGGTATGGGCAGCATGATTCTTCTCATCTACCGTCCACCTGTAGATGAGAACGTTTTCCTGCAGGAAGTTGCAGACTTCATGGTTGACATGGTGTTGGAATCCTCCAGGTGGTTGGTCCTAGGGGGATTTCAATGCCTGGGTTGATGATGAACTCTTGCATTTTGGTCAAAACTTCCTCCAACTGACAATCTCATTGGGCTTCTCACAGGTAGTTACCACTGCAATCCATATTCAGGGCACTCCCTGGACCTGGTGTTTCTTCTGTGAATGGAGGCCGCTAACTTGGTGATGGAACTGGTTGGATGGTTGGACCATCACTCTGTATGGTTCAGTTTCACAGCTCCCCCATGAGTCCCGCCCCTTTGGAGATGGTTCAGTACCGCCCTTTGAGGGGGTGTTACCCCAGAGGGTCTGATTGCAGTGCTGGACCTATCGAGTAGGCCATTGTAATGCTTAGATCTGGGAAACCTTGTGGTACACTATAATAGTGTGCTGCTGGGGGCCCTGGATTCCGTAGCTCCTGTCCGAGTTCACCCTCTCCATCTCCACCCTCAGTCCCCTTGGTTTGATGGGACCTTGAGGGGGTTGAGGAGAGTTGGTTGAAGACTGGAACGTTGTTGGCGGAAATCCGGCCTGGAGGGGGACAGACTTAGGCTGATAGCCCATTATGGAGACTATCAATCAGAAATCTCCCATAAGAAGGCAGAATTCCTGTCCAGGGAGATTGCTGTAGCAAGTAATTGACTGGCTCAGCTCTTTCGGAACATGAACAGGCTGTGCAATCCAGCCTGTCTTCAGGGCCAGAGAGCCTTTACACAATCTAAGTGTGATGAGTTCGCTTAATTCTTTGCAGATAAGGTGTTCTCCATCAGGTCAGAGATCTGCTTGACTGGTTCAAATGAGTTCGGCGGTGATCGATGTGAGAGCACAGGCACCCAGATCTGTCTGGACAGATTTCAACCAGCCAGCGATCGTGAATATCGCGAAGATTGTTTGGGGCTGGTGACCAGCTTACTGTAGTTTGGATCCTGGTCCAACTCACCTCTTTGTGGGGTGTATGAATGTCATCAGACCAATCCTTGCTGAGATAGTTTAGTGTTCACTGGACCAGGGGGTGTTTCCAGACTCCCTGAAGGAGGCTGTGGTGACACCCCTCTTAAAGAAACCTTCCTCCGACCCAGACTGTCTTGCAAACTACAGACCCATCTCTAACCTGCCCTTTTTGGGCAAGGTTATTGAGAAGGTAGTCGCGTTGCAGCTTAAGGACTTTCTTACCACCCTCGAAGTCTATGATCCTCTCCAGTCCGGTTTCAGGAAGAGGCACAGTACCGAGACGACATTGTTTCAAGTACCAAATGATCTCCTGATAACAAGGGATCGGAGGAATCGTTTGACTTGGTCCTCTTTTGATCTCTGTGTGGCATTTGACACCGTGGACCATGGGGTGTTGCTGGAACATGTGCAGCTATTCTGTGGACTGTCAGGGACAGTCCTCAGGTGGTTCCATTCTTTCTTCACAGGCTGGACCCAGAGGGTGGTGTCTGGGTTTTTTTTCCTCTGCCTCTTCTCCCTGCCTTTTGGGTTGCTGCAGGGCTCTGTGCTGTCTCCCATGTTGTTCACAGTGTATATGTTGCTGTTAGGAGACATTATAAGGCAGTATGGGCTGGGTTTTCACTGCTATGCAGATGATACCCAGCTCTACATGTCCTTTGTACCCGAACAGAACAGTGCGATCTCGGTCTTTAACAGCTGCCTCACTAAAATTCAGGACTGGATGAGTGCTAACTGGTTGAGACTAAATCCGGATAAGACCAAGGTGTTTTGTGGTGGACCCAGGTCAGTGGGTAGAGAAGTTGACTCCTGGGCAACCATCTGGCCTTGTGCTTGGGGGTAACCAGTTGAGACCTTCTGAACGGGTGCGGAACCTGGGCATTGTGTTTGACAATGAACTGGCACTAAAAGCACAGGTGTCAGCAGTTGTCAAGTCCTTATTTTACCATCTGAGGAACATTGTCTGGATAAAGCACCTTGTTCCGCCCAAGGACCTTCCTACTTTGGTTCATGCCTTTGTGTCCTCCTGTCTTTATTACTGCAATGCTCTATACCTAGGGTTACCGGGGGTGGATCTCTGTTGCCTGTAGCTGGTGCAGAATGCTGTGGCTAGGTTGTTGACAGGGTTGTCAAGAACTAGCCATGTCACTCCTGTGTTGAGGGAACTGCACTGGTTGCCAGTGCAATGGAGGATCACCTTCAAGGTCACATTGCTGACCTATGAGACCCTACATGGACAGGGATCGTGTTTCTTGCAAGAACATCTTCGGCCCTACTGCCCCCCTGCCCTCTCCGCTCTGCCAACGAGGAATTGCTAGAGGTTGTCAGGGTCCATCTTCAGACATCAGGTGCTTTTGCTTTTGTAGCCCCAACCCTGGTGAACTCTGCCTCATAGGATTAGAGAGTGCCTGTCCACCGAGACTTTCAAGTTCTCATTAAAAACGTATCTTTTCAGCCTGGCCTTTGGGGACAATATTCAATTTTATTATTTGCTGCCTGTTATTTTAAAGTCTTTTTTATTGAATATTTGTTTTTATACTGTATCTGAGCTTTGGCTTTGGAAAAGAGCATTATAAATAAAATCTGATTGACTGATTGATTCGTTGACTGATTGCCCTGAGTAGTAGAGTGGGTAGGGAATCACTGGATACCCTGGGTAGTACAATGGATAAGGAATCACCATGTACCCTGGGTAGTACAGTGGACAGGGAAACACTGGGTATCCTGGGTAGTAGAGTGGATAGGGAATCACTGGGTACCCTTGGTAGTATAGTAGGTAGGGAATCACTTGGTGCCCTTGGTAGTAGAGTAGGTAGGGAATCACTGGGTTCCCTGGGTAGTAGAATGGGTAAGAAATCTGTATAAACTGGCATGTGTATTTACAGCACAGCATGCTTACATTAGCCCTGCTTATAAAGTAGGAGGACCTAGAGTCCCTTTCAGCCTGATATTATTATGTATGTACTATTTACGCAGTATACATTAGGATTTTTTATACTAAATAAAAATGCTATCTATTCCAGACAGCACCAACTAGCTAGATACATTTTTATCTCCATAGTAAGGTACATCACAAAATCTATCTAGGTAGCTGGGTATGTTATAACAAGCATTTCATTCTAACACTTCTGCCTCGTGATTCGTAGAGTTGCACGCTCCTGCCAGCATGAGCTACATCTTTCAATCAGACCATCTGTGAAACTTGAGAGCATAGCAATCATGGCTTCACTCAGAATTCTAAAAATAAACAGACTATGAAGACAGAAAACTTTTACATTTTATTCAAAAGTCACTAAGAAAAAACACTAATGTATATTGTATAAACCGCACATGTGATGTGCATTCATGAGATATGGTGTTTATCTTCATTTGTGGTCAGTGATCTCTTTTGGCCTTACTTATGGCTTTGCTTGTCACAAAGGTCAAGAGGTCCCTGACTACTCATGAAGATAAACACCATGGGCTCAATTTTCAGAGAGCTGCAAGATTGGTGCATGATGTGCCAATCCCCAGCTGCAGCAAACTCCAGGTGCACCAGGGACCCTCTGCCCAATTTTAGTACAGTGGGGATCCCTGCACCAAAGTCCCTAGAGTTGCTGCAGTTGAAATGTTGCAGCAAAGAATTGGTGCACCGGAGGGGTTTTATGGAGGGTCCTGTTAAACCCCCCTGTCCAGGGCAACACCGGCCCAGGCCCGCAATGTTGGGGGGGGGGCCTGCATGGTGCAGTGAAGATGGACCTGGGGGGTGCTGCAGTGAGCAGCATGGCCACAGCAGGGTGTGGCAGGGTACTCTGGTGGCACCGGGGCAGTCGTACCCTGTACAGTTCCACAGACCTGCAGACAGGTACTACGCAGTATGCAGGCAGTGACTGTGTCCCAGGCTCCCTGATGTTACCAGTCCTGCCAGTTTTTCCACATCATGCGAACTCCCCAACATGCGGTGGCAGTCCATGGCGGCATGGGATGAGGTGCTGTTTTTGGACAGGGATGTACTCCAGGCAACACCACCTGCCCCTAATGCACAGCTCTCTGAGTGCTGCCATATTGCTGCTACAGGTACCATAATAGCTACAGCAGCTGGTTAGGGCACCCCAACAAGCAGGTGCATAATGAGGTCTGGCAGATGGCATGTAATGGACCTGCTAAAACATATAACAGAGTGTGGAAGCTTTCTTGCTGCCACTGTACCATACTGTGGTGGAACAGTGTACTAAAATGTCAGGTGGGTGGGGGCATACTGTGCAACATCCACATATCTGATGGTGACAGTTCTGAACTGTGTCGTAGACCATCTGCATGGCTATGCCTATACTGGTCCAGTATGGTAAGGTACGGTGGCAGGAATAAAGCTTCCACACTCCATTATATGTGTTAGTAGGTCTATTACATGCTGTCTATCAGACCCCATTATGGCACCTGCCTATTGGGATGCCCTACCCAGCTGCCATAGCTATTTTGGCACCTATTGCAGCAGTGTGGCAGCACTGAGAGCTGTGCTTCAGGTCAGGTGGTGCTACCTCGGGTACATCCCTGTCCAACAACAGCACCTCATCCTGTGCCACCATGGACTCTCTTGACATGTCAGGAAGTTTGCATGATGCAGGACAGATGGCAGGGCTGGTAGCATCAGGGGTCCAGGACATGGTCAATGCTTGCATACTCATCACATTGTTCGTGGGTCTGTGGAACAGTCCAGGGCATGGCTGTTCTGGTGCCACCAGTGTACCCTGTCACACCCTGCCATGCCCCTGCCACTCACTACAGCACCCCTCCAGGTCTGACTTCAGAGTACAGTGAGCTTGTAGGCATCCCCCCCATATGACACACTCCTGAACTGTGGCACAAGGGCTGTTAGACCAGCCCATGGTTGGTCTAATGACAGCCCTGACTTGTGGCCACAGGGCTTTCAGGATCTCAAATTAGGGGATAATGCAGCCCCACCATGGTGCAAGCCCACTTCCACATGGGCACAAGATGACTTTCGGCACAATGGTGGTGCAGGGCAGGTTTTGCATACAAACTCCCATTTTCGATGCAGCCTGCATTCAAAAACTGGGAGTGCTGTAACTTTTGATGTAAAGTGCCACTTGCATCAATTCTCTTTGAGCATGCACCTTGCCTCATAAACAGGGCTTTGAAAATCAAGCCCCATATCTCATGAATGCCCATCACATATCCCCTATGCATGTCACTGCACTGAGATCACCCCAGCTCATTTCACATGGGCCATGGAACTGTCATCAGATGACTTGGTCATTGCAGACTTGAGCCAGATTCAGAAAAGTAGCCTAGAGATGAAAGGCTTATTAACTTGCTACCAATCCACTGAACCTTCTTCTCCCTTGAAAAGACATAAAACAACACGCAGAGCAAGTCTGTATATGACTGCCTTTTTGGTAAGTACTCAGCTTTGTACTTTGTGTTCCTTTATAAATCTACAGTATATCCCTTTGCAATGCTCTCTCTCTCTTCAAGGCATTTTCAGTTCTGCGTAGGAAAGAAGTTATAAAAAATTGAATTGCATTGTCAATTGAACACCAATGGTTGGGCCAAGAATTACTACCCTACCAACCAGCCTGCTTATATAGTATCCCACATCATTCCAGATGACATTATTTGGGTTCAGCTGCCTACTGCCTACTTTGCAGTGTCAGTGGCTCAGTAGGTAGCACACTCGCCTCTGAGGCCGGGAGATCAGAGGGCTGTGGGTTCAGTTCCCACATCTGGCACTTGGGTTAATATTCCAGTACTGACACTGTAGTGCAGCATGAGAGGGGTGCTGCACTTCTGAGGTGCCCTCTTTCAGATGAGACATTAAACTGAGGTCCCATCTGCTGGATTGGTGGTAGTTCAGGTGGATGTTAAAGATACCATGGCACTTCTCTAAAAGAGTAGAAGAATTTCCCTGGTGTCCTGGTCAAATTTCCCTCATTTCACCAAAAATACCACCAAAAGCTTAATCTGGTTCAAGGTCAGTTGGCATTCATCTGTATCCCCTTCCCTGGGTCGTGCCTGAAAATAGGCAGGATTTGTCTAGTGCACTTACCCGGTCAACAAAAACTAAATAAATAAATAAAATAATTGAAATGCCAGTGAGATACCCATGAGAGAGATGCATCCTTTAGTTAACATCAGCACAAAAAAGAAGTGGGAATGTGTTTCTTCCTTCTATGGGTGAAGATACAGAACCATGTTTGAGTGCCTTTTTGCTTTTGAGTTTCCCTCAGTTAAAGAAATTGGTCTTGTTAGCACAATTTAATGTTTTTTTCTTAGAAGACACATTTTTAATAATACAAGTCTTTACTTGGCAAGCAAGAGAGACAGAGAGTGAGACGGAGAGAAACACACACACACACAGGAGTGGCACCATGCATAAAATAGCTTGACTGCAAGTACTGAAGTGAACAAACTCAGGTCAGTTCAGAACATGCACTAAGGCTGAGTGTGACTTCTAACTTTAAAGAAACAAAATTGCTCTTCAAATACTTCAGGGAGGAAGTGCTGAAAGCACTAACATGTTTGTACAAAACAAAAAAAAATCAGGAAAAATTATTTTAAACTGTTTTAAACTGGTGTTTCTACATGAATTAAAGTATGTAACTTATATTAAATGCAGAGCAGTAGATTTTTGTATTTGCAATGTGCCAAGCCTCTGGTCCACTTTTCTGCTTAGTAGAACTAGAACTGGCACCCCTATTTCACACTGTTCACATAGCAGTACAGCAGTATTCTTTTATTGATTGGTAAAACCATTGCAAAGGTTCAGAGAACAAAGTCATTCCACAAAATACACATCATTAGATACATGTCAACATATAAAATATATAACATTATTTCCAGCTATGAACTGAGCATTTCATAATTTACAGCACACGTTCACCATCCTAATATCCATCACAGTCACCTACAACTACTGTAGCAGGCCACAATTAGTTTCAAAACACCCTTTATGGTGCTAACAAATCCCAACTCACTGAAGAATAAATATAATGAAGCTAACCACACAAATGGTTACCGATCGTCAAATGAAAAAGACAACTAGTTAAACTGGCATTTGCATCTCTTTTTTTCTCTCTCTCTTGCTCTCCCTCTCCCTCCTCTCATATACTCTATACAAGCAAGTGGTGTTCTGCTGCTGCATATATGTGTCACGAATATTTGTCTCTGTATCTTTACAAAATAATATTTGATCCACTTGTTTGAAGACACCAGTGTACTGCAGACTCAGAGATGCCCACTTTTTGCATAGTAAGGCCCTTGTGATTGTACAGAGTGATAATGGAGAGCTACAAGCTCTGTCATGACTCAGACTCAAGTGCAAACATGATAGTTACCTGACACAGCTATAAAGGGCCTGCCAATGAGCTACAATGCCAACTGAGCTTATGTTACTGCCCCTTAACCCAAGAACATGCAAGCATGCACAGCCTAAAAAGACAGCATCATGTTTCAAGAAGTAAATGGGATCATTTGAGGAACAAATAGAGGCCCAGTTGCACCCTTGGGCTAGACACTTTGGCACCTCTTTTCCAGCTTAGTAAGCCCAACCAAACTAAGAAAAGACTAAGGGCTCAAGACACAAAAAAGGTGGGGATATGCATGAACTGAATTTATCCTCTGCCATTCCATTACACAACACTGGACCATGTGGTGACAGGTATGATCCTCAGTCATGTCCCCCCCAACCCCTGCAGGTGTGGATGCTCATGTGGGAGCTGTGGGGTGTGGTGTCCAGGATCGCCTGAATGTCTGGGTTGGCTTTTCAGTGGATCACCTCTCTGTGTGGCACAAGGGTCCACGGAATATGGCAGCAAGTGTCAGTCCTCCACAGGCTGCCTCATCCCCTATGGGCACTGGCAGCCAGTTACTGGCAGTCATCATCTAGTGCTGGTGACACCCCAGCCCTGTAACTGTGCCCCCAGGAGTAGGGGCTGGTGGAGCATGGATCATTCCAGCACAGGGTGTTTTCAGGGTGGCCAGAAGGAGAGGAATGCATAGGTGCTACAGCAGCCCCTAGGACTATGTAGCATCTGCCCTCTCCACTGGCCATCTGTGCTGCCTCAGCAGCACTGTGGATGGGGAGGATATCCACATACTGGACTATCCCCTAACCAGGCCCAATGTGGAGCTGTTCACATGGCCAGGGATTGGGCACATCCAGGCTGCTAATACTGTGGGGTGCCCCACAGTGGACACTCTGTGGCTTTCCACAGGTGTAGGGCAGCTACATGTCCTCTGTGGATTGAGCCCATAGGGAGGTGTAGGTCATATAGACGATGGCACATTTGCTCAGTGTATAAAGGCATTGGTAGCTTAAGGCAACCCAATCTCTTTGCTTTTTTGCATATAACAGTACCCTCAATACTGCATGATATAAATATAACAAGACAAGTGCTCTTTGGTAGTCCAAGGGGTTTAAAGTAATGCATGATTCTACAAGCATGACAATGTTCATATATATATACATTAGAGGCAAAAAATTCCATTTAGTGCATCAGTTAGGGTTGTTCTACAGCGACAAAAGCGAGGAAATTCGATGTTGGGGTTGAAACCCCCTTTGCACCTCCAGCCACCACCCCAAATGGAATCGGGTGTGCATTGGGTCATCGCCCTAAGTGTCACCCTCACATGTGGAAAGAAGCTGAGGAATAGGAGAATGGGGTGACAGTTGGGACCGATGACCCCAATGCACACCGATTCCATTTGGGAGGGTGAGCTGGAGGGTGCAAAGGGGTTTCAACCCTAACATCAAATTTCCTTGCTTTTCATGTGGAACAACCCTAACTGATGCATTAAACTGATTTTTGGCCTCTAATTTCCCTTCTTTTGAGAATGATAATGAGAAATAGTGAATGAATGCGGCGGCGGGAGTGCTGGGGCCCTAGGGCCCCTGGTAAGCCCGGCCACGTGGATGTCTTGTCACATAGTAACATTGTGCCCGCAAACACAAATCGTAACCTGCATGGTGACGCAGCTAAACAGAAAGAGAAACAGTACTATAGACAGAAATGTTAAAAATAACGCAAGCGCAACTGCAAATGAAAACGCAAAGGGTAACGCACATGGTGGCCTAAACATGAATGGTACGTAACAGTAATGTAAGCACACAGGCTGGTTTTACCCAAAAGCTGTATAGAGAAAGACAGTGAACACAAAGAATGTATGCAAAATAATGACTCTCGGAACACAAAAATGAGGACTTGGAATAGTAACCGTATGACACAGAAAAAAATGTAAAAGTCATATGAATTATTACTTTCCTGGCTAGTTTTATACTTAGCCCCTGTTGGGGGGCTAAGAAGTTTTTCGACAAAAAGTCCTTATCTTGCACTGTTTTCGAGATACGGGCCCTAAAAGGCGCGGCAAACGCCGTGATGTTATCCAATGGGAAAAAAAACAGAAGTTCGGACTGCCATAACTTTTCTTCCTGTAATATTTTTTCACCAAAGACACATCTGTGGGATGTTGGCTATCTTCTCTGCAAATTTCAGCCCAAAAGACCAAACTGTTATGTTGCAGCAGGGCGCCAAACGATTGCTGCAATGTGTCGTACGCCGTAGTGTTATCCTATGGGAAAAAGCATCAACTTTGGAGTACCGTAACTTTGCCTTCGTGTAATATTTTTTCAACAAAATACTGAAAGGCACATCTGTGAGATGTCGGCTGCGTACCCTCCAAATTTCAGCCCAAAACTCCAAACCACTCTTTTGCAGCGGAGTGCCAAAGAATTACTGTTATTTTGGGCATAGTGTCGCAAAGCAGTGTCGCAATTTGCGAAAGCTTTCACAAAAATTTGCGACACTTTTGTGAGTGCGACACTACTTTGCGAAAGTACTTTTTCCAGAAATCTGAAAAACATATTTCTGGGGTGTTTTACCCCAAAATAAAGACATGGCTAGCATCCTCAGGGCCCGACTAGGTGAATACAAAAAAAAATTAGGTTGCTAGAGGGTCTCAATTTTAAATGCCAAGCATTTTTCTGATCACTAACTGAAGCAAAATGGCAGCTTTGCAACAGTAACAGGGCCATTTGCAACAGTAAAAAGTGCATTTGCGACACTGTCAAACTTTTTAACTTTTCCCATTGGCTTATAATGGGAAATTGTTTTTTGAATAACTTTTGAACCGTTTAATATTTTTTCATGACATCTTTGAAAGGCACAGTGGGGACCCTGGCCGCACGTGTCCTGAAGATTTCAGGCTGGTTGCGCAAACCATGTGACCTGTAGACGCAACCGTAGAATTCCAGAAGAAGCATAAATGCACGCACAGATCATGCTTAATAACTCCGCAGCCGTATATCCAACTGGTACAAAACTTGGCAGATCCCAAGGCCTATGGTTCTTGATTGTGTATTCCAAATTTCAGATAAATCTTTAAACAGTTGCAAAGTTATTAAGGTACAAAATTTGGGGTTTAATATGTAAATGGCTCCTCAACCCAAACTATGGTAGCACGGTATATATATATATATATATATATATATATATATTTTTTTTATGGCAAAAATTCCATTTAGTGCATCAGTTAGGTTGTTCCACAGCAACAAAAGTGAGGAAATTCGATGTTGGGGTTCCACACTTCTTACCCCACCCCACCCCACCCCCACCAACAGGCATCAGGGTGTGCGTTGGAGAGTTGGTCCTAACTCTCACCCCATCCCATGTGCAAACAAGCTGAGGTAGTGCAGTATAGGAGAATGGGGTGAGAGTTAGACCGATGACCCAACACACACCAAATTTCAGACAAATCCATCATACAATGGCAAAGTTATTAAGATGCAAAATGTCACATTTTAACCTTAAATGGGGTACTCAACCCTAACTATAGTGGCACTGCCATGCCACAATAGTATATATATATATATATATATATATATATAGGCAAAAAACTCTGTTTAATGCATTAGTTAGGGTAGTTCCACAGCGACAAAAGCGAGGAAATTCAGTGTTAGGGTTGAAAGCCCCCCCTTGGACCCCCAGTCCACCTCCCCAACCAGCATCGGGTGCGCGCATGGGTCATCGGCCATAACTCTCACTCCATCAGATGTGGAAGAAGCAGAGGTATAGGAGATGGGGTGAGAGTTAGGATCAACAACCCCAACATGCACCCCGATGCTGGTTGGGGTGGGCTGGGGGTCCAAAGGGGCTTTCAACCCTAACACCAAATTTCTGCTTTGTCACCATGGACCAACCCAACTAATGCATTAAATGGAATTGTTTGCCTCTAATTTCCCTTCTTTTTGAAAATGATGACTAGAAATAGTGAATGTAATGCTGCGGCAGGAGTGCGGGGCCATTCGGGCCCTGCGCTTCCACCATGCAATGTCTTGTGACAAAGTAACAGGAACAGCAATGCAAACAGAAGCACAAACAGTGGCACACATGGTAATGCAAACATAAATGGTAAAGGAAATGTTAATAGAAACACAAGCGCAAAGTGACGCCGAAGCAAACAGTGACGCAAATGGACAATGAAGCACATACGTAAACGCAACTGGTAATGTGAACAGTGATGGCAGCGGTATTTTAAATGGAAATGTTAAGTGTCACAGCAAAAAGAAGGTGAAAGGGAACAGAAACCGAAACATGAACGCAAGTGCACATGTAAACGCAAACCTTAATGTGCACAGGCATGATACCACTATTGTAAATACTAATGGTAAAATTAACATGAAGAATAACACCAAAGGAAAGAGAAACAGAAACGGAACAGAAGCACGTATGGAAATGCAAACCGAACGTGCACAGGCACAGTACCGCAATTGTAAATGCAAATGGTAATGGTAACAGCAAAAATAACAGCAAAGGAAACAGAAGCGCAAAAGGAAATGCAAGCACATATGGAAACGCAAACTGTAATGCATATGGGCACAGTAATGCAATTGCAAATGCAAATGGTAACAGTAACAGGAAGGAAGATACAAAATGAAAGAGAAACAGAAACACAAATGAAAGGGCTGCCAGAAACGCAAATGTCAATGCGCACGGTGACGCAAACAAAAACAGTAACAGAAACAGTAGTGGAAATGCAAATGGTAACAGTAATGAAAATGCAAGCGCGAATGACAACGCAAAGGGTAACGCACACAGTGGCATACATGGGAACGATAACGCAAACAGGGACACAAACGCAAGTGGAAACAGTAACTGTAACAGTAATGGAAACGCATACCCTGTTTTTGCCAAACAGGTGCATACAGAGACACAGTGTGTACAAAGAATGTATGCATTATAATGGGGATCGAAGCTTAAAACGAGCATTGGAAGTACTTAATTGCAAATATCTCAGCAACTGCACGACATAGAAAAAAAAAGTCAATTTCACAAAAATCATGATTTTCCTGGCTAGGTTTTTGGAATTACATAGCCCACAGGGCTATGCAAATCGCAACAACAAATCAGTATCTCGCATCGTTTTCGAGATACGAGCCCTGAAAGGCGTGGCGTACGCCACCATGTTAGTCTATGGGAAAAAACGCCAACTTTGGAGTAACGTAACTTGCAGCCATGCAATATTTTTTCACCAAACCACAAAAAGGCACATCTGTGAGATGTTGGTCTAGTTCCCTCCAAATTTCATCTCAAAGGACCAAACTGTTCTTTTGCAGCAAGGTGGCAATGAGCTGTTGTCATTTTGGCCATAGTCTGAAAAATTAGTGTTGTGATTGCGAAAGCTTTTGCAAAATTTGCAAAAGTGTCGTGAGTGCTTTACTACTTTGCAACACTACTTTTTCCAGAAATTTGAAAAACATATTTCTAGGGTGTTTCACCCCAAAATAAACACTTGGCTAGCATCCTCAGGGTCCGACTAGGTAAACACAAAAATAATTGTGTTGCTAGAGGGTCCCAAATTTAAATGGCAAGCATTTTTCTGATCAGTAACTGAAAACAAAATGGCAGCTTTGCGACACTACTAGGGCCATTTGCGACACTAAAAAGTGCATTTACGAAAGTGTTGAACTTTTTGTTAACTTTTCCCATTGACTTATAATGGGAACTTGTTTTTTGAATAACTTTTGAACCATTTAACATTTTTCACAAATCTTCAAAAGGCACATCGGGGACTCTGGCCGCACGTTTCTTGGAGTTTTTGGACTGGTCGCGCAAACCGTGTAACCTGTAGATGCAAGCAGAAAATGCACAAAAAAAGTAAATATGCACACGGATATCGCTTAATAACTCTACAGCCGTATATCTGACTGGTACGAAAGTTGGCAGATCCCAAGATCTATGGTTATGTCCTATGCCTGCCAAATTTCAGGCAAATCCATTGAATGGTGGCAAAGTTATTAAGGTGCAAAGTTTCACCCTTTAACCTTAAAAGTGCTACTCTACCATAATATATATATATGTACACACACACACAATATATATATATATATATATATATATATATATATATATATATATATATATATATAAATTTATTTTATTTTAATTTTGGTAACTGGGTAGGCCCACTGAGACCATGCAGTCCCTTTTCAGTGATGACCCGGAGACAATTGCTGTACAATAAAAATGATAGATACAGGGATAAGACAATGTACAATGAATTGACAATGCTTCAATGGTAATACAGAGACTTCAACTTAACATGGATCATGTGGTGACAGGTGTGAGCCTCATATATATATATATATACATAAAATGGGGGTGGGAGCTCCAGCATGGCAATAAATCATATTGTTTCTACTGTAGTGTGATACCTGAAGCAGACATTAGCAGAGTTAAAATAAATGACATTTATACATACTCGCTGACGCTAGCTTCAGTAGTACCTGCACTCTCAATTCCAAACCTTCACAGAGCAGTTTCTCTTGCCATTGCTGGCTGCAAAAGTAATCCATTAACATTACCTTTACTGCTTGGGACAGTTACTCTCCAGTGGCTTGTTGAAGCTACAAAGAATGTAAATAATCTCTGCACTGTGCCAAAAATGATACCATGTCCACTGATACACCGCAGCATGGACCCTAACCAATTAAGAGAATGAGCTGCACATGGACAAATCTAGCGTGTTCATTCACTTGTGCTATATGGCTTGCACACCACGATACTTTCCTGCCATATTAGCGCCTATTGTCATACCTTGCCACGACAGTTAGCCATATCTAAGCCATCATCACTTAATTCTTTTCAATTTCTGCAGCTAGCTCCACTTCCTGTCTTTTCATGTGATAGATGAAATCAATGAAACTTTCCTCAACACTGCAATCATTATCCTGTATCCTCTACATACCTAATGATTTGAGACATCTGCTCCTTGTGAGCCACATCTGTCGACAATCAAACATAATAGAGAAATATTTTGCCTCCTTATTTTGTAATTATTTCACATCTCACAGTGGAACCCAGCAAGTTAATAAACTCGTTCTGAATTGTAGGAGAAAAGTAAGTGGCAGATCCCTTCTTATGGTT
The DNA here is from genome assembly GCA_016271365.2 of Neoceratodus forsteri. Lineage (NCBI taxonomy): Eukaryota > Metazoa > Chordata > Ceratodontiformes > Ceratodontidae > Neoceratodus > Neoceratodus forsteri. Next base: position 358,301,349 of record CM028130.1, read on the forward strand.
GGCAATGTGCTCTGCAAGCTCGGATTATAGTGACTTATCAGTTCTAGCAAATTAAGAAAATTCCAGAATGTGTGTCCAATTATCTTCTTGGACCCCTGAGAGCCAAGTTGTTCTTTGCAGAAAAGAATAGCATCAAGAATAATTTTTCAGAATGGTGCACACTTTTCTTTTTCTGAGGCACTGACCTTTGCAGTTGATCATCTATTGTGGCCGCCTTCAAGCGATTTCAAATTCTTTCCAACGTAAATAACTGTTCGCGTGTTGGGAGTTTTCATGGATCTGGAATTCTGGGATTTAAATGTCTCCAGTCACAAAATCCTTTTTGGATTTGCTAGACTCGATGTAGTGGATGATTTTTTGCAAACAGCATGCATGGGAAGCAATAGATAGCTTTCTTGGTCTCACCCACACATTAGCCATGTGCGTTCCACATTTCTCCATTGGGAAGAATTTTGTGAACCAATCCCGATAAAAGCGCTTCGCTATCATCAGATGCTGAGAAACTAAAATCAGCATTTTCTTTTTGTTCAGGCCATGTTCCACCGCCAACATCTAACTTTGTCAGTCATTCAGCCATGATGTTGGCTAAAGTTAAGTTGAGTACTGAACTGGCAACAGCATATCACTTTACTTCCTAATGCAGGATCCTCTGTATACTTTTCAAGCTGCATGCAGACGGTGTCAGCTGGCAATCACTCTTCTTCTTTTCTTCAACTTCTTCTTCTGTAATTCGTCTCAACATCTGTCTTAGTAGGGTAGGCTCATCGATGTCAATTGGTGTTGCTACTAACGGTGCCTTCATTCCTCCTGCTCCTTAGACTTAGTAAGCCAATGTTGCTCACTGCTGGGAAAGTTTTTGATTTTCTTCTTCTCTTGCTTTCTCAGTTTTCTAAACTCTGCCCCTGATGGTTTCTTCGGTGGCATCTTCAAGAATCAGGCCTTCCTTACAAAATACTGAAGAGAGAAGTGTACAGTATAATAGTGTGGACTTGTTCTTAACTTCAAAGCATCCCAGTCAATGTCCTATCCAACTTCCTGTTTGTGTAATCAATAAGCCCAACAGGGTGTGGGTTACTGGGAGTTTACCCATGCCTTGTGTGGTGTATCACGGAGGCGCCGCTTGGTGACTTAATCATAACCAGACGAAGTGGGACAGGTTATTGACTGATGCTCTAGTTAAGTACATCTATTTACCCGGTCATGTGAGAGAATGCTGAAGATCTCAAGAAGGCAGTTTCATTGTGCAATATATATATATATATGCATACACAAAAAAAACACACATATTTTAATTGTTAGAGTTTGCAACCGGGTTAGGCCTACTTGGCACAAGTGCCTCATTTCAGGGTGACCTGGGAACACTGGGCAGTTAAATGACTTGCTGCTGAGAATCAGAGAGTCCACACAGTATGCAAGTGGAGGTTGTGGTAATCGAACCCAGGCTGCTGGATAACAACAAGGTCAAAATTATAGCTCATTACTCTAACCTTTACGCTTATACAGCCAGCCCCAGCCCTAAGTTGTTTGACTGGCTTGGCTGTTAGGATCAGCCTTACATTAATCCCTGTTCAGTGAACTGTCATGCACAGCCTGATTACCATGGCATTTTGATTCCTCCTGAGTTTTAGCATTCCATCCTGTCATTGCTGATCTGACAATGTTGCACTCTGATTTTGAGCCAACATTCCTAAACTGTTGGTGGAAGAACTTTTTTCTCAAATATCTCTCTGTTTAAATTATATAAACAGTTGATATTATTGTAAGATCGACTTTTAAGAAAAAAGTTCTTCTTCTATGAACAGTTTTTGAATGCTGGCTTAAAATCACAATGCAGCATTACCAGTCACTTTCTAACTCTAGGCTACAGAGAACATTCATAACCATAAACCATACTTGTTACACTTTTCTTTTTGAATACATTTCTATAATAGCAATAAGGCTGTCACAGGAGTTAGACTAACATCCAGTTAATTACAACCTAGGCAAAATGTCATGGGTCACCCGTCTTGTGCCACATATTACATCGACATCCCAGACCCTAGATAGTGGTTACTGACTATTAATCTAACCCCTGGGAGTGCCTTATTGCTTAGTAACTTATTGCCATGCTCTCCTACCACCATTGCTACGGCACTGCCCCTACCTCCCCTACTCCCGCCCCTACCCCAACCCAGAGAGTCAGACAAACTACCAGTCAATGCTACACAAATGCGATCACGATACACCCATCACCCAATTTAAAAACACATTGACTTACCTTTAATAAGACTGACTGTTGGAGGTGACTCCTTGCACGGCCTCTGGTGACTGCTGCTACTTATGTAGGACAGGAACTCTCTGATCTGATGGTGATGGAGTCCTCACTCAAGTTCGGGCCTACAAATGAAAGTTCACATTTAAATTAAGTACATAATGTATTGCTATTTTCACTCAAGAGCAAATCACCTCCTTACACACATACAGAAAGGGAAGTACTAGTCATGGTTTCCATTGCTGGTGTTTCTTTGGTAACCATGAAAAATAACCCTGGCTCCATATTACTTACTAAACCAGCTTTCAAGGGTGAAGCTGAGCTGACAGTGGGTTCTGCCAGAATTGGATCAAAAATGTATATTTGAAAAGGGTCACCTTATCTTAAACTGCACATTTAAACTGAGTTATTAAATGAGACTAATGTTGATGTACAGGTGATAACCACAATGTATCACTAAAGTGGCTGCTAGGGCATCAGTAAACCTTGGACAGCACAGCTCGAGAGGTTTGCCATAGCCTCTAGCAAGCACAAGAGGTGATTATACTGTGGTTATCACCTGTACATCAGGCATTGAGATTTAGAGGGTATAGGACTCAATATGAGAAGTTACTCCACCCCGATCACAATTAATGTAGCCTTACCTTATTAATGAATCTGCACTATGGCCACATAAATGTGTAGAAAACAATTTATTATGATACAAGATTGAACTACAGCAGGACAAAAATAGCACCAGAGTCAAGATCTCTATCAGACATGGTGATCGATAGACTCAACAGCAACGTGTACAATTGGAATTATGTTATTTGAATGGCGAGCCCTTATCATTGTCCCAATTTGTGCAAGTTTATTATGGTATCGATGTGATGTCAAGAGGTTGTTCACCCATCCTGAGTATATCACATCGATAACCATGACAATAGGAGTGTAAAAGATAACACAAAACATAAAAATTCCAAATTTAAAAACCCATTACCATTACCTACCTTATAAGACTCAGATGAGTCGCTGCGTTTTGTCCACTCCAAGAGTCGTCTGCAGACTGTACTCAGTTTCGCATTGGCTATAAAATGAAAGTCCACATATTACATTAAGTAGTAGTCTAGTACAGTAGATAATCAGCTACAGTTATACATATTTATTATTTTTTCACTGAAGTATAGCCCCTCCTAGAGACATCACAGAGTACATTTCAGATTACCTAAAGCCTAAAGGTGGGCATGCATGTTACAAGGAATTCAGAAATAGGAGGATGAGTGGAGGAGGGATGCTGGGACATGGGTGCAAGTCAGTAGAACAAAGAGGGCGTGGTGGATATGGCCTACCTAGACTAGCAGTCCCACACTGTCACAAATGATTAACAAACAAGAAAGCCAGCCTGGGAGTGCATCCAGGATGGTAACCTGGGTAAACAATTGCCAGGGCATGAACAACAGGACATAGGGATGGGTAATAGTAAGCAACGAATGGAGTCCATGCAGAAGAAAGTGGGTGGTTACTAGTCATGTACCATAGGGTTGGAATCGGTCCTCTTTACTGTCATTATAAGTGGCACTGCACTGCAGAGGGACTGGAAGGAAACGTATGCCTCTTTGCAGACAACACAAACAAAAGATGACCTAAATGTAGGCAAGCAATTTGGGAAGGCAGTTATGAGCCAGGGCTCATGGTGGATTATCTGATGCATAGGGAAAGGCATCACTAGTATAAAACAGGGGGTTGTCATCCCAGCCTCTGTACAGACAATTTGTGTGAGACCCCATCTGGAGTACTGCTAAGTGGTGCAAGAAAATAACATGATGATATTTCAATATAAAAAAAATAGCTGGACAAGAGGACACACCATGAGAGGCGAGATTAGAGGAGGCCGATTAAGGGGTATTGTTTGTGAGGAACTTCTTTTTCACAGAAAGGGTGGTCATGGTGGATGCATAGAATAGCATGGCCGGGCCTACCTCAGGAAGTGGTGGATATGAATAAGTGTAGGGCTTCAAACAGGCATGGGATAGGGTAGGCATAAGTAAGCAATACAGATGAGTATGAATAGATAGACCACCATTGACAGAGTAAAGGTCTATGGCACATTCATAAGGTAGAAAAGAATGGGCAGAGTAGATGGGCATTTACAGTCCTTATATGCCATCAACTCTGTTTCTATGTCAGTTATCTGGCTGTTTATCATAGGCCTAGAGGATAGCAGCGTTGGTCACTCCCAGTTCTGTTTGGGTGGGTGTGAGTCAATCAGTTACTGACTCACTCCCTCGCAGACAAAACTGAGAGGCGCCCAACCAACAAGTACAGTAGCCACTAGTACTACCACTGGTGCTGCTACCCTTTAGGCTGATGCCTGATGATAGCAATCAAATAAGTGACATAGAAACATAGAGTTGATGGCAGATAAGGACCAGAAGGGCCCATCTATCTTGTCTGACCATTTTAATTACTGGAGTCAGGTGACACCACGCTACGCTGAACTGACTACTGGACTGGCTGGTTCTCTGTGACTGGGGCAGATAGCCTGCCACCTCTGGTGACAGCTGAGCTATACAAAACAACTACATACAGTATTATTCTGCTGTACTGTCCACTCAACTCCCAGAGTATGAAGACTGCTGTACCCACTTAAAGTTTAAAAAATTGGGCAAGAGTGAGCAGCAGTGTCTGCCTGATATGACACATCAGCCCCCACAACTTACATAATTACAGTTTAATACTATTTTTCCCCATGACCCCAGTCAGCTGCTGGGATGCAGTATAATTGCAGGGCATTTAATTGTGGAGGACGTTGAAGCCATGGTGCACTTTTTTGGGAACTCCACACACTACAGTGGAGGCGTGATCATGCTGTGGGCATGCACCTGTTGCAAAGTACAACTGCCTCAACAATCACTGAAACCTAGCAACAAGGGAACTCATAATTATTATTGACAGGGGATGTGATGTGAAGCCCACCACCAAAATAGAAGAATTTAACATTTTACACTATGACTGCTTGTTTAATCTCCCCTTACAACGCGATGCAATAACTACAACTGACTGACAATTGGCTGGAGCCTGGAGCACAAAATGTGCCAAGCTGCCAAACAGGCAGCGGAGAATGAGGATCCACAATAATTTAACTGCCTACTTAGTTGTGAGGTTGCTTTTGTTAGTTTTGTAATATTCCATGATATTTTTTCTGTGGGTGCTACTGGCCCCCCCCAGGTAAAAAATACAACTTCATTAGTGCACCCATGATGTGCATGTGGGCCAGAGTGCCCCACAGAAAGAATGATATCACACAACATCACAAACATAAGACCAGAAACTATAAAAAACTAAAGGCATTGGCGAACGCATTGCTGTGAATGTACAGTATGTAACAGGGGGCAACTGTGGCATATTTGGAGGATGTTGCACCAGTTGTAGTTATTGCAGCAGGTTGTATGGGGAAGTTAAACAGGCAGTCCCTTATTGTAAATGTAATTCTTGTAATTGGGGGGGGCTCCACCCCCAGTAATAATGGTATCTTGGTAATTATGGGAGGGAATAACTTCCTTCCTTATGAAAGGAGTAGTGTAGAAGAAGGCTAAGTTAAACTTACTACTTTGCCTTCTAGTCCTGTCATAAGGAAGTTATTCACAGTTTAAATATCCCCATGTTGACCATTGTAATTTGTTGTTGTCGAGGTAATAAAAATACAGTTTCCCTTTAATACATGTAATGTATTTACATTTAAATAACTTAGACTCAAGACTAGTTGAGTCTAAAGTACTAGAATTTGAAATTGTGTAGACCCACTCTCAAAGGGAAGGGCATTTGTATTACATCAGCAAGGAAATTACAGAGTGCACAGTGGGGGGCCGGGGTGTTGTGTGTCAGTTCTGTGCTTGTGCAGTGGGTGCTTACATACAGACAGTGCTTCTGTGCTTGTGGCAATTATTTTTAGACTACTGCCCTCCTGCCTGGCTAGCCCTAATGCCTTGCATGCCAAAGCCTATTAATTATATTACTTTATTATTAAGCTTAAGCCTTTCCTGACTTGACTGCCTGTAGCTAATAGCGATCATCCCCCAAAAATGCACTGGCACTGCACTTGCATCACCCACCCTCACAGATGACTCGGAACTCTGTACTGTCCAGTCAAGTTGCAGCCTATCAGCCATGACTTGGAAGTTGGCCCCCGCTCTCACATATTCCAAAAAGAGCTAGAGAGTTGAGAGACAGGACAGGGCATGGGCGGATCGGGCTCCCAGTCAGTCACTGCTCCTGCCTGGTGTGGGGCTGCCGTGTCACTGCCACTTGAATTAAGTTGTGCAAGTCTGAAGGGGACTCATGGAGGTGGTGGGATGCAGGCCTGGCTTTCCATGGACTACCCTTTTTAATAAATCATGGGAGGATGGTGTGGTACCTGAGGACTGGAGGAGGGCGGATGTGATTCCCCTTCACAAAAGTGTGAGCAAGACAGAGCAGAGGCAGAAAACTACAGACCTGTCAGTTTGACCTCAGTGGTAGGGAAAATGATGGAATCACTGCTGAAGGAAAGAACTGTTGAGTACCTAGAGGCCAGTGTGGGGCACAGCACAGGACCCAAGGCAGCATGGATTCACAGCAGGAAGGTCATGACAGACAAATCTAATTGATTTCTTACTGGGTGACCAAAGTAGTAGTCCAGGAGGGGCTGTGGACATGGCCTATCTAGACTTTAGCAAGGCATTTTTCACAGTCCCACAAAAAGACAAACAAACTAGCCAGCCTGGGAGTGAGTGCCAGGGGTGGCAGCACCTGTAAAACACTGGCTGGACAACAGAACACAGTGGGTAATAGTAAATGGAGTCCACAGTGAAGAAAGGAGGATTACTAGTGGTAGTAGTGGGGTATCGCAGGGTTCACTACTGGGGCCAGTCTTTTTTAATGTCTTTAAAAGTGACATTACAGAAGGCCTAGAAGGGAAAGTATGTCTCTTTGCAGATGACACTAAGATCTCATCTGCAACACAAGGTTGAAAACGCAAGGTGGTGTGGAAAGGATGAAAAGGGACTTAAGTTGCCAAGGTTGGAGCAATGGTCAAATGTATGGCAGCTTAGATTCAACTCAAAGAAATTCAACATTTTAACACTGTTTTGAGCTTCTTAGGCAAAGATTTGATTAAGTGTTCCACATTGTGCCCATTTGTTCCACATTTTGACAGGCAGTGTTCCACATTTGGGGGAAAAAAGGTTAAGAGGTATGTCTACAGCAGTGAAGAAAGAAGTGTACTGTATTCCTTACAGTAGCAAGGTTGTCTTGCACTGTCATGGCGTTGAACCGATTAATGAAACGACACTGCCAGTGTTCATAAGGTGGGCTCTCAAAAATGCCTATGTTTAAAATTTGGTGAAAAAATTCCTAAAAATGACTGTTTCATGAGCGTGCATTGCGCAGTTCCTACGCATGCTCATAAGTTCACGAATTTTCAATATTTGCACTCCAGTGACTTCCAAATACCTAAACAGCACATAGAAGCAAGCAACATTCGGCATTGACAAATGCTTGTGTTTGCTAACAGGGTTCGATCGGACAAGGTTGAATTCTCTCTAGTTTGTTGAGCCTGCAGTCCATAGCCTGCGAATAATTTTAGAACAGAGAGCACCACAATTGGATTTTGCCAAACTACAGCCTCTGCTAATCTCAGAGAGGAACGTCCAAACTGATACGGTTTTCATGTTCCTTCTCAAATATTCTCAGAAATTGTGTGTGTATAACCACACAGGAACCCAGATTCTCACCTCACTGCTGTTAACTTATTTATTCATTTTGTTTGTATCAAGTTCTTTTTGTGCCTTGTTGCAGTCACCCCCATCAGGCCGGCCACCCATCCCTATCCCGTGGGATCAACCCCCCAACACAGCCACAGCCACAGATGGTTTACCCCCTCCCATAGAGGAGAGCTCCTCCTGCTTAGCATCACTGAGTGAAGTGACCACATTTAGTTTTTTTTTTTTAATGTTTGGCCAGAAAAGACAGACACACTAAGCTGAGGCTTGTTGTTTTTACATGTTTTGCAGGCACAGTGACATTAAGTGACTTTCTCATAGTCACACATACAGTAAACAAAAGTCATGGCTGTCTGGGCTGCACACATGACCAGCAAGAACTGATCAAAGCTGACAGAGTCCCTTTAAAAAATTATTTATGGCTGGGAGACATTCCTGGATGCCAGATACTAAAAGCATAGCTTAGTATTTTACAGGCCAGGAATACAGATTGTTGAGAACATTAAAATGGGAAGTATTTTTTTAGATTCATTGATTGGGATGCTATTCATTTAATATTACTGAATATTATATATCCCTCCAAAGGGATCAATTCAATATGGTGATCACCAATGGCAATGGGTTACTATCAGTCAGGAATTAGAAGGTGCCCTTTTTGAAATTATTACCATCAGGTCAGGTCTCATTTTATCTGCAGCTGAATTTAATGTTAGAATTAGTAATTTTTAATATAGAGTGGCTACATGGATCTCATCTCCTTAATGTACCACAAAGGAAAAGTACATGTACATTATTTAATGAAACAGGGCAGCAATGCCTCACTGAATTAGATGTAGCTAGCAAGTAATTCTTTACTTTATCTGAAATGGAAGATTATAGGGTGATGAACATGGTGATGGCCCATACTTTGGACCATTAGATTTCATTCTGATAACATCTGGAAAATGTACATATTTTTATGTCACTACTGCATTTTAAAATTAGAGCTGTGACCTAAGAGTAACCATGCTCCACTGCTAGAAACTGTACTACATCTACAACAAGAAACCTTAGCCCCCTGTAGCATCCAAATTGTCTCTGTCATAGAAGATGTGTGTGTGCACGAGTATCAGTGCATGGTGGCACATGGCATGCCTCAGACAGGGCGACTCGTCGGCGACAGAGAAGTCAACGGGAAAACCGGCTCCAAGAATGGGAGAACTTAAGTAAACGCAAAGTACTAGGCAAAAAAAATGTAAATCAGCCTTCTCCCCTTTCAGCTGGACTGTTGCCGATGTCAACTTGTTGTCTTGTCTTGTTTACGGGCGTTAACTTGAAAACTACACAGGCTGCCTGTGTAGTTTTCAACGCCCATAAACAAGAAAAGACAAGTTGACATTGGCAAACACTGCAGTCTGTCCAGCTGAAAGGAAAGGACTAAGGAGACAGAGAAGGCGGATTTACATTAATTTGCCTACTTTAATTGCATGTCTCCTCTGTCGACTGTCGCTGTCGCCTGCCTGAGTGAGCACTGAGCAGCAGACATTAAGCCAAGAAAGGCAGCCAGTGACTTGAGCCAGGCTCTGTGAACAGCGGGGACGGGAGGGCTCGACTCGACTAGAGCGGTAGAGCCAGAGGGGCACTGGGACTCAGTCGGAAGCCAGGATTCAGGAACCGGACTGCGGCACCAGCCAGCATAGGGAGGGCATGCCATACCTAACCTAAACGATATATTACACTTGGCCCCCCCCCAATCCAATCATAATAACAACTACTTGGCTTGGCCCTTGCTGCAGCTGCCTTCTTTAGTTTTTTTTTTTCACTTAGACTAGTGTTCTTAATCATCTTGCTTGCCTTGCCTAATTTGCCTTGGCTTTTTTTGCCTCAAGTTATGTACTGGGAGTCGACTCGTCGCAACTCGCTCCTCTCTCTGTCCGTGTGCAGCAGCCCCTGCTCCGCTCCCGCCTCCCGGCGCTCTGCCCAGCGCACCACTCGGCTTCAGCTCGAATAGTCTCTCTCAGCACTGGAGCACACAGCAGTGCACACTCACTCTGTCTCTCCTCCCGACCTCTAAAGTAAGTCTCTCTTTTTTTAAATGTAATTTATTGCCACTGCTGGCCTGGGACTCATCTGGTTTGTCAGTCTCGCTACTCGCTTCGCTTGCGGCTTCTCCTCTCTCTCTCTCTCTCTCTCTCTCTCCTATCCTATCTCACCAATCACCAACTCTGAGACTCCCGCGCCCCTTCCTTTTAATACTGTCTGTTTTGGAATACCATGTGACTTTCTCCCAGACAGAGACAGCGGACATGTGACCCCCAGGATGCTCCTGCTGGCAGAAGTTAGTAAAATATTGTCCACTGTAAATTTTTTTTTTTTTGACTGAGGTGCACCCCTCGGAGGTATGCGCCCGGGGCAGGTGCCCCACCCGCTCCACCCTTCCTACGGTACTGCCTGTGGAGGTGAAGCATGAGCCAGGCACCAGCTCTCTGCATAAGTACCATCACAACAGATATTCATACAAGATATAGTATCACAGTTTTCTGAACCCAGAATGTCTGCTATGTACATTGTCTGCTTGGTAGCCTGTTGCGTACTGACTGACTTCATACAGTAGAAGTGTACAGCATTGTTTCATAGCTAAACAATGATTGTGAAGGCTGTATAGTACTACATTGTACAGGAATGTAAATGAATCTATTCATAAATCTCTGTTGTGTAGTACGGTACAAGGTTTATGCTCATTGGCTTCTGTTGTGGCCCAATGGGTGTACAGCCCTATTCCACAGAGTCAGCGATTGTGCATCAGGCTTGCAAGTTGGCAAGCAGCTACTTACTGCCACTGACAGGAGTGGGGGGGAGTGGTTGTGGTGTGGCTTAGTGGGTGGGAGAGGAGGGGTGTAGCACTAGTTAACCAAGGATGGATTGCTTTGAGATAATATTGCAGGGATTCCTGCAATAGGCCTGTGAGTGGTGCACTGGAACACCAGGGAGATAGGACCATTATTACTATAGTAATACCCACAGTCAGCATGGGGGGGTGTCAGGATGAAGGTGCTGTTGTAGCTTGGGTGGTCACTCAGCGCTGTCAGCTGTCATGTTGCAAGGTGTGATATGGCAGCTCTGCTGTGAGTGGCAGCTGTTGACCATTTTAATGTGGGGATCTACTCTGTGAAGTACAAGTAGTAGTTGTGACTGTATGTGTTGCTACATCCTGGGCTGAATGTTGGGATGCATGTAACATGGAATGGGAATGAACCTCTAATTGTGTTAGTACATGACTGTTATGTTTTCATTCATCGGCATTTATACCAGGCACATAGCACTTTTGAATATCACACTGTCATGCATCACTGTGTTGTGCATGGTGTCACTGTTGCGCCTCTTGCACAACTTTTCTGAATATGTCACCCACTCTTTATTTACATGATGTGTAAAGAATGTATTACATAAAGTAGTCACTAAAGTAACTCAGCTCTTGCTTAGTAAATGTGTAAAATGATTTAAAGTATTATAAAAACAGTGTGACACATATAGCTTTCTGATTATCTGTAAACATTCTAACAGGTTATGTAAATCTTTCACTAACATAAATGTAGAAATTGAACATATGGTGAACAAGGTTTAAGAATGTTATTAAGTTGTTTTATTATAATACAAATAAGGTATTCCCAGAGATTGTGTCAGTGGTCAGTTAATCACCATCTAGGACATTGTGGTATTTGGTTACACTTTCTGCCACACTACAGCTGTACAGGTGATCAAGAGAACATTTAAATAACACTTGGTCATGCCTTGCTGTTTAATTAATGTTACAGCAGTAAAAGATAATTTGTGTGAATGGAAATATGTACACACAGTAAATAACTATTTGACATGTGTGTCTCTTTTGTAGCCGTTATTAAACAGATGATTATGTAAACATTAGATTATGAAATTATACTGTTGGTGTACAGGCAGTCTATTATTGTCATGCAGGTGTGAAGAAATAATATAGGCAAAGTTTAGTTGTTCATACACAATTGAAGAGCTAGTATCAGTGTATATGAGACTGTGTTGTTTATTATGGTAAAACATTTAGGTACTGACTGTTGCCATATAGTAAGTAAAATACAAGAATAGTGTAGAAAGTATACTCTTATAAATCTTTTTAAGTTGTCAACAAAGGACATAATATGGTAGAAAAAATATAATAACTGAACTGGCAAGACAGGACTTCTAATTTGTATCACAGTTCTAAATAGTGTTAATAGTGGCAACAAAATGTATTACAATTATTGAATTAGATATCAATATTGTAAGGTGAAAGACAGATAGGTAATCACTCTTTTGAAGCTGATATATTGATTTATGTTTTTTGACTCTTTGCAGGACGCCATTGTGTGAAACGCTGTACTGGCCACTGCTGCTGTTATCGTAGACTGGGGCGCAAGGTTGACAGTCTGATTAAAGATAATGTTGCACTCCATGAAGGACAGCAGAGATTGCTGTCCTTCATGGAAGTGCAACAGCGGACTGTCAACCTTGTGCTCGAGCCTATGGTGACAGCGGTTGGGGACACCGTGGCCAGTACCAGTACCAGCACTTCACCTCCACCTCCAACTGTGGCATCCAGCTTCATTGGGACGAAGTGACCAATCTTCATACCTGTCCAGTATCTCTTCTGAAGGGTGCAACAGCTTCCACTTCCATTGCGCCTCCACATTGAGTCCAGCTTACGTGTTGGACTGCCTCAAGTAGCACACACCTCTCGCAAATAGTGGCTGCAAATAGTTGCAATTGTTGTATCAGAAATTGTTGTATATATTTTTGTTAATTATATTTTTGTAAGTTTTATAAATGTAAATATATATTTTTTATCTATTATTTCTTTTTTCTAAATCAGAAAAAATCAATATAGTTTCTGTTTTTTGTTACTTTTACAGTTTATCAGATTGAATGTTTTAACAATTTTTGTTGTCAAGACTGACTTTTTTCATTTAAGATTTAAAAAAAATATTTTTTACTTTTACAAAAATATAAAATACATATTTTTTGAATATAACATTTTGTGTGTGATATTCAGTTGTGGGGATGTTTGTCATCAATATTTATGACAAAGGGTTAGAGAAATGTAGTTTTCATTTCTTCAAACATTCTACCAGATTCATGTAACATTTTTATTAACATACATATAGAGGTTGATCATATGTTGAACAATGTTAACACTATTTAAAATGACTTTTATAATTGTGGCAAAAGGGACTTCAGGGATTATGTTAATGGTTATGTTAATGGTTATGTTAATCAGCCTCTAAGTGCATCTGTTAGTAGGACACGTTGTGTCGCACTACACCAGTAGCACGTCATTAACAGACCATTAACACAACTGTTGGTCATGCCTTATTGGTTAAATATTCTATAACAAACTATTTCGGCCACCTAGTTTGGTAAAGAAGGTTGCTATAGACAGCATTTAAGGATTAAACAGATGACACATTTAAGTTCTTGTTGTGTTATGTATGTTGCAGTGTTATGAGAACATTTTGTAGGTACATTAGTAAGTATGACTTATGTTCAAAATTTTTGTCTCATAAAGGTACAGAAGAGGAAGACGAAGATATCTGAATATTTAAAAGTGGTGCTTAGAAATAGACTACCACATTCTTTATGTCTCAGAAGAGTAGATTCATTGGCTGCAAAAGATAGTGAGTAAAACACTGCAACATATAATAGATTAGTATTGATATAAGAGTGGTAAGTGAAAGTAAATAGATAAATATAAAGAGGCATATGGTTGAGATGGATGTTGTCTTACTCTTCATAACAAAAAAATCTGTTAGATGAGTTACTGTGTTCTTCATTTTGGTGTATTTGCCTATGTATGTGTGGTCCTGCCACAACAAACAATTCATGTACTATTGGTACTTATCATTCTCAAAAAGACAGGATATTCATGGCAACAAACTCCGTTTAATGCATCAGTTAGAGTTGTTCCACAGCAACAAAAGCAAGGAAATTCGGTGTTAGGGTTGAAAACCCTAACTCCGAATTCACCCCACCCAGCACCACACACACACAGACACACACACATACACACACACATGCAAGTAGGAGGGAGGACCAAGGCAACACTCACCAATGACAGACAACCAACAGCAGGTGACAGAAATAAAAAACAATTGTCTAAATGTACTACAAGACATCCCCACCCACCTGACCAGGTACTGCATGCTCAGTGGAGATCAATAGCAAAACTGAGGCCATGTACACCAAATGTACACAACCTGATTGCAGGTGCACACAACGTACCACATTTAGTAGTTGCATGGCCTTACCTAGCGATGCCCCACACCCCACCACACCTGGTACTGCACCGTGACTAGACATCAATTATGCAAGTCTCTGATTGCAGCTGTACAAAGGTTTGTACACTTATGAGTAAACAGAAATAAAGACAACAACCTAAATTTACTACAAGACACATCCATCATCAAGATACAAGAACTGTTGCATTCACTATGTAATTTACATAGTACTAAATTTACTGCAGCTGTCCACTCAAGATACAGAGGCTGATCTCGAGGTATGGGAAAACTATTCCCTGTACAAGGATGTGCAACTCTTAATGTCAGCATCAGGTATACAGTTTCAATGATGTAGGTGTACTGTTGCTGTACATATATGTACCTTCAGTGTGTCTGTATACTACAAAAGCAGTAACTGTTCTGTCTAACAAAGAGTGTAATTACCTGGCTGAGGCCAAGCAACTTCTAAATAGCCTAACATTGCTGTAGCTACAATGACGTAGGTGTATCACGGATGTCTATAGGCTCAATTTTCCTGTAGCTCTTTACTGAGCATGTACTACCTGGTAAAGACAATGGCATTGCCTCTATGACGCCTCACTTATTGAAACAGTGGTAAGTTTAGTATTGTTGCAATGAGTGATCTATACCATTTATGCCCACAGCCTCACCTTTTTTGCAGTTGGTCTACACTTAGGTTGTAGTACCTAGTCTTTGGGTTTGCCAGACCATTCTGTCACTGACGCCATCAAAGTGATAACTATGTAAATTGTAGTACAATAGGAATCAAGTAGGTATACTGTAGATATAAACAGAATTTCTTTTAGTATAGCTTTTAGTCACAATGGGATAAGTGTTGTAGGATGGGAGGGGTCATTCTCTATCACAGACTCTGTGAGTCATAATTGTACTAACCTTTGCATGGCTGCAATCATTGAGTTACAATGTTGATCTTCATGGGTTAATTTTAACTGGGGTTGTCCAGTGACTATGCAATATGTGGTCTGAGTTGGTGGGGCATTGCCTTGCAAGCTCCTCCACTGCCTAGCAGTGGGAGATTGTGAATACATGAAATCAAGCACACATATTATATCTGTACAACTACTTAGTTTTTGCTGTGCTCTGTAGCTGCGGTGGACTACCAGGTGTGGTGGGGTGTGGGCATCACTAGGTAAGGCCATGCAACTACTAAGTGTGGTACGTTGTGTGCACCTGCAATCAGGGATGTGTACGTTTGGTGTACATGGCCTCAGTTTTGCTGTTGATCTCCACTGAGCATGCAGTACCTGTTCAGGTGGGTGGGGATGTCTTGTAGTACATTTAGACAATTGTTTTTTATTTCTGTCACCTGCTGCTGGTTGTCTGTCATTGGTCGTGTTGCCTTGGTCCTCCCCCCTACTTGCATGTGTGTGTGTGTGTGTGTGTGTGGTGCTGGGGTGAATCAAGTTAGGGTTTTCAACCCTAACACTGAATTTCCTTGCTTTTGTCACTGTGGAACAACCCTAACTGATGCATTAAACAGAGTATTTTGCCATGAAGATATATATATATATACATATATATATATATATATACACACACACACACACAGTATATATAATACTTGTATGGGACTTTTCCCCATAGAATTGGTTAGCAGTCATTTCCATGTGTAACCTTTTCTTGTATTTGCAATGGTGATCAAAACTTACAGTAACCGTCCAAATGTTTTATATAAAATAAAGGATTGTTAAGTCTACTATACTTATAAATAAACTCATCGAGGTCCTAACCAGGTCATAAAGCTGCTCACCCTTTGGGCATGTGGCTTTATTTCTTATATATCAGGATGAAAAGGACTACACACTAGGACAGTGGTGCATCATATCAAAGTATTCAAATACAAAACACTGAAGATAGAGCACACACCAAAGGCCTTTGATAAAGGATGTAATTGTCCAAAATGCATCAGACCACTGGCTTTTTATTTATTGTAATAAATATTTTTGACTTGGAGACCTGTGTCCTTGCTTTTATTAAGGTTGGTGTGTGCTCTATCTTCATTCATATATATATATATATATAGGAAAGGAAAGGGGAAATTGTTTAACTAGGAAAAGCACACTTAGCCAGAGTTTGTTTCAAGTGTGACCTGGGAGCACAAGGAAGTTAAGTGACTTGCTCAGGGTCACACAGTATGCAAGTGGGCACTGGTGGGATTCAAACCCAGGCCTCCAGATTTGCAGCTCAGTGCCCTTAGCCACTATGCTATACTGCCTCCTATAGTTAGGTTCAACAGTCACTTATGTTAAACCCTACATTTTGCACTTTAATAACGTGCTATTCATTTGACCGATGCACATGAAATTCTGTGTGCATCATCGGGGTCCAAAGATCTCCTGATATGGCAAGTTTTGTTCCAGTCAGATGTGTGGGTATGGAGATGCAAAGTGTCAAAAAATGTGAAAATTACCATTTTTGTATAAATTCTTTGTCATGCCGTTCCTCAGAAACTGTGTGGAGTTGTGGTCGGAAATTTGCAGGGTATACAGGTCTTGGGTTACAGATGTGCCTTTTGAAGGTTTGTTGAAAAAATATTAATCTGTTCAAAAGTTATGCCAGTATCAATTTCCCCAATTTTTTCTATGGGAAAAGTTAGATGTGCCCGCAAAACAACTGTTTTGTTGCCGCTAAAGTGGTATTTATTGTCGCAAATGTGGAATGTTGTGTCGAGATTCCACCATCTTATTTTCAGTTAGAGAGGCAAACAAATTTATATATTTAAAAAAATGCTTTCAAATGGTAAACAACAGTTGTGTTTACCTATCGGTGTGAGGAATCTGATTTTGTGGTCAGTTTTACCTCCAAAATGTGCAGAAATATGTTTATTTTATCCGTGGGTTTACTGCCACAAATTGTGGCACTATTTTCATGAAACAAGGGATTCTGCCACAAATTGCAGCAAAAGACTCAGTGTTGTGGCAGAACCACTATTTTGTCAAAAATAGTGCCACAATTTCATACAGTAAAGCTCATGGATAAGAAACATATTTCTGCCCATTTTTGAGCAACTGACCACAAAATCAGATTCCTCTGGCCCTGATTAGGTAAGTGTTTGTGTTTACCATTTATAAGTAAATCCTCTGCAGATCACATTCCCTTTTCATCAAATACACTGTATGCATTTCTAATATTGTAACTGCTGCTGTAATGCACTTCCTTTAGAATGACTTTGAGCACTGTTTCACAGAGTTTTTGTTGGTTAAATAACTATTTCCTTTTCTACATACATTTCCTGGTGGTCTAGTAGCCGTCACTCCCCAATCCTCAATGTCCATTTCTTTATTTCTTTGGTGGTTAGTGGTATCCCTCCACCCTCCCATGTTTAACTGCTGAAAATAAGAAAACCATCCATCAATGTCCTTTTTTATTTTCTTTTAACTGTATAACAAAACAATTCCATTGCTGATCACACCTGCACCCCCATCCAACCTCCCACTGTACACCCACCTCCCCACATCCCCCTTGACATCCCCATATCCCTTACTTACCTGAAGAGGTACCAGGCTTGAGATATGCTTTCCCGATCGAAGACACATCTTGCTGCTGGAACTGGTGACTGCAATATGAGACACTAAGGTAAATGCGGTTTAATGTATTTCAATGGGGCTTTCACCATTTGTGTTACAGTGGAACCCCCATCCTTCCCACCACAGCAGATACTGTTCTACCACCCCACTCCCACCCCATTCCCTAAAAAGAGCCGGTGACTGGCACAGCCCACCACTCATCACCACTGCCAGCTGCTGACTCAGCTCAATCCCTGGTGTCTGGTGGCACCCCTCCCACCCTCCGATGCCCATTCACAACTCTTGTTGGTGGTTAGTGGCATCCCCCCACCTCCTATGATGTTTAACTGCTGAAAATAAGAAAATCATCCCTCAATGTCTTTTTACACTTTTTTTACCCTGCAAAAAAAAGAAATCCATCACAAATCACACCAGCACTCCCTACCCGACCTCCCACTGCACACCCACCTCCCTATATCCCCCAACCCCCTTACCCTATACTTACCATCGGAGGTTGAAGGCTGTCATCTTCTGTGGAACAGGATAAATCTGCACTCTTCAAAGCTGAACCGCAAACTGAGGAATCAAAGTAAGTGCTGTATAATGTATTTTAATGGCATTTTGAACTGATAGAAAAATGTCAGCAGATAAGGACCGCTAGGCCCATCTAGTCTGCCCATAGTCCCTATACATGTGTGCATCCACTCACCCTAAGTGGTCAATGGCTTTTCATCACTCCCTTCCAGCCCAAGATTTCCCTGTGCTTGTCCCAGGCATGTTTAAACCCCTCCACTGTGCTTGCCCCTACCACCTCTTGTGGCAGACTATTACATGCGTTCACCACCCTCTCCTGTAGAAAAACTTCCTTATGTTACCTCTTAATCTCCCCCCCCTCCAATTTCATATCGTGACCCCTAGTTCTAGTATCTTTTCTACATTGGAAAAGACCTCCCAACTGCACCTTGTTTATGCCCTTGAGGTGCTTAAAAGTTTCTATCATGTTGCCCCTTTCTCTCCTCTCCTCTCCTCCAGTGAGTACACATT
Organism: Neoceratodus forsteri; assembly: GCA_016271365.2. NCBI lineage: Eukaryota > Metazoa > Chordata > Ceratodontiformes > Ceratodontidae > Neoceratodus > Neoceratodus forsteri. The sequence continues at coordinate 358,320,193 of CM028130.1, forward strand.
GAGGTTCTCTTAGTGTCTCTCCTCATATGTTTTGTGGTGCAAACCATGCACCATCTTTGTCACCCTTCTCTGGACAGCCTTTACCATGTTTATGTTTTACACATGTGTGGTCTCCAGTACTACACGCAGTACTCTAGGTGAGGCCTTACTAGTGTTTTTAAGTCGGCATCACCACTTCCTGCCTCCTACTAGTAATACCTCTGCCTTATGCACCCCAGCATGCCACTGGCCCTTCCTGCAACTTTGCACAATGCTTTGATACCTTCAGGTCATCAGATATGATAACCTTAGGTCCCTCTCCTCTTTGGTGATGGTCAGCACCTACCCCCATCCTGTAGGTCTCCCCAGGTTCCCCTACCCAGGGGCTTTATCTTGCACTTTATTGCATTGGATCTCAGTTGCCAAACCTCTGACCAACTTTCAAGCTTCTCCAGGTCCCCTTCATTTTCTGCACCCTTCTGGAGTATCCAACCTGTTGCAGATCTTGGCCATCTGCAAATAGGCAGACATTTCATTCCAGCTCCTCTGCAATGTCACTAATGAAGACATTGAACAAGACTCTCTCCCAGATTGGATCCTATTTACCACCACCCTCTGCCTTCTGTCCATCAGCCAGTTTCTAACCCTCTGTATTATCTTATTCCCCATGCCCAGACTACTCATCTTGTTAACCAGCCTTCTGTGTGGGACAGTATCAAAGGCTTCACTGCAATCCAGGTAGGCGGTGTCTACAGCCCCTCCCTTATTCACTTCCCTAGTCACCCAATCAAAATAATCTATCAGATTTGTTTGACAAGACCTTTCTGATGTGAATCCATGCTGCCTCAGATCCTAGGCACCAATGGATTCCAGGTGGCTACTATCCTTTCATTCAGCAGTGTCTCCATGATCTTCCCCACCACTGAGGTGAGACTGACTGGCCTGTAGTTCCCCCGTTTCCACCCTACTGCCACTTTTGTGCAGTGGGACTACATGCACCCTCCTCCAGTCCTCTGGAACCATGCCTGTGTTGAGTGACTCTGTGAACAGGGTGACCAGAGTGCTGCTAGTTCCTTCCCAGAGCTCCCTTAATATCCTCAGGTGTATGTCATCTGGCCCCTTGGCTTTATCCACCTTCAGCTTTGTGATTTCTCTAGAACTCTCTCCACTGTGAATGGACTGGTGTTCATTTCTCCCAATTGCCTTTACTCCAACTGTGGTCCTTGACCTCTCCCTCCTCAGTGAATGCAGAACAGAAGTATTTGTTCAATATTTCTGCCTTGTCTAGATCCCCTCCTTACACTCTTCCTCCTTCCCTTTGAACCTCACTATCCCCTCCCAGTTTTTCTTCTATCACTGATGTACCTATAGAATGTCTTGTCCCCTTTTTCACAGACCACATTAAACCCTCCTCTGTTTGTGCCTTGGCTTTCCTGACAGCCTTCCTGCCTCTCTGAAACATTCAACATACACCTTCCTGTTCTCCTCCTTTGGGCCCCTTATACTTCATGAAACTTGCTCATTTAGCCCTTACTTTGTCTCCCACCTCTTTAGAAAACCATAATGGTTTATTTCTTCTTTTCCCTTTGGCCACTATTCTAATGCATCAGTTAATTGCCTCCAGAATGACTCATTTTAGTCTCCCTTACTGTTCCTCCACCCCCTTCATTACCTCTACCTTCTCCAGGGCTGCTTTTAAACATCTACCCATTTCATTGAAATCTGCCCTCCTGAAATCTAATACTTTTGCCCTTGTGTGGCTTAATTGAGCCCCTGTCTCCATGCCAAACCACACCATGTGGTGGTCGCTGGATTCCAGCTGCCCTTCCATCTGGATTCTTTTGACTCTGTTCCCACTGGTCCATACCAGGTCTGGCATCAATTTGCTCTGGTTGGCTCATGCACTAGCTGTCTGAGTCCAGCCCCTGCAGGATTCTGGGATGGTGTACTTTTGGCTGAAGCAGCTGCCTGGGTGGTCCAATCCACATCCAGCATATTGAAATCTCCCATCAAAAGGATTTCGCCTTTAGCTGCTATGTTGTGAATTTCCCCCACTAGTACCATGCTCGCTTCCTCTTTCTCTGTGCTGGAGGTCTGTAGATCACCCCTGTATGTATTGTTGTGCCATTTTCTGGTTCAAGGGTGACCCACATTGCCTCAGCCTCCCCCTGCCTTCCCTGTACTTCTGCAGCCTTTATGCCTTCTCTGACATACAGGGTCCCCCTCTCTTTTACCTTCCTGTCCCTTCTGAAGAGTGTATAGCCTTGGTACATTGACATCCCAGCTGTCAGTAGCAGAATACCATGTCTCTGTTATTGCTGGTATGTCAAGGTCTGCATCTGTCATCAAGGCTTCCAGGTCTGGAACCTTATTTCCCAAACTATGAGCAATTGTGAACATGACCTTCCATGTTTTACTCCCTGTCTTTCCTCTGTTCCCCTTTTCTCTACTTTGCCTCTTCCCTCCACCCTGGTATTCATGCTCATGTGCTCTTGCCCCCCTTTAGGCCCCCCTTAAAAAAGTTTCCCATGCCTGCCCTCACTGCTTGCTTGCATTGTTCCTGTTGTTAATTTGTACTTTTGCATGTTCTCATGGGGGTGTTCATAAGCCACCTGTCTCTCCTAGCTCTCACACTTGGCCAGTTTAAATGCTCTCTGCTGAAGCATTCCAGAGTCTCAGTAAGGACTGAGGTCCCCATTCCAGACAGATGCAGGCCATCCTCCTGATACAAGCTCACATCTGCCTGGGTTGGGCCCCAGTCCCCTATGAAGCCAAATCCTTCCCTTCCATGGGGGCAGTGGTGGGTGGTGGATGGGAGAGGGAGGGTGGCCCTACAGGGGAACCTGGGAGCTCTGGAAAGATGGTCTAGAAAGTGGAAGCTGAGGTTCAATGCAGGGAAATGCAAGGTACTGCACCGGGGCCAGAAACCCCGGCAAGTGTGCACCCTGGGGGCAAATGCTACAAGTCTCGATGGCTGAGAGGGACCTGGGGTGGTGGTGGATGTCAAGATGAACAACTCAGAGATTTGTGGAGGGCAGCAGCCAAGGCCAACAGGATGCTGGGCTGCATCGCTGGGGATCACCACTCAGGAGGGTGTACTCCCTCTGTATAACTGTAGTGAGGCCGCACTCGAGTACTGCATGCAGTTTTGGAGGCCACACTTAAAGAGGGACATTAAACTCCTGGAGAGGTCCAGAGAAGGGCAACCAAAATGATTTGGGGCTTGGGGGACAGGACCTATGAGGAGAGGCTTGAAGAGCTAAATATGTACACATTGGAAGAGAGAAGGGACTGGGGGACATGATAGAGGTCTTCAGGTACATGAAGGGGGTAAATAGGAGAGGAAAAGTCAAGATTATTTGAAGGAGGGAGGAGGGGCCACTAGAGGGCATGGGTGGAAGCTGGAGGTGGGAAGATTCAGGGAGAAAGGAGGAGGTGCTACTTACTGAGAGGGTGGTGGAGCCATGGAATGTGCTGCCTAGGGGCTGGTGGAGGCAGAGATGGTGGAGGGGTTCAAGAGGGGTGGGACAGGTACAGGGAAGGATTCTGGCAGCAAAATCCAATGCAGCAAGAATATCCAGAACTGGGATGGGAGAAGCCAAAGAAGGTGAGGGAGCAAGGTCAGCTCCCAGGTTGGGGCTGACCAGGACGAGCAGACGCGAAAGACTGTTAGCCTATTCTGCTGGCTTTTTAGTATGTTAGTATGTTAACTCTTCCAACCAGGTGCTGAAGGTTTGGATGTGGAGTGCCCTGGCCTCCCCTCATGACTTGGACAGGTAGAACCTCTGAGAATTACATAGAATGTGCCACCCATTTCAGGTCCCTCTTCTAGCTTACTGAAATCCTCCTGAACTCTAGCTAACTCTACCCTTCCCTCTCCAAGTCATTGGTCCCCAGGTGGACAATGACATCCAGATCCTCCCTCTCTCCTGGCTATCATCCTAGTGATCCTATGGATTCACTTCCCATCCCTCCATGCAGTGCTTCCTGGGAGGTACTTGACCCTCTCCTCTCCCTCCTAGCATTATCCCACTTCACAACCATACAATAGAGTCCCCCACTAGGAGAAGCTTCCCCTCCTCTGGGGTCCCTTGCCCCTTCCCTGGGACTCCAGATTGGAAGTTCTGACCATCCTCCTGGTCCCAGCTGTGGGTGCCTGTGGGGCAGTCCCATTCCTCCAAAACAGCATAGGAGATATTAAGATGGACTGGTTGGGGAATGTGTCTCTGACCCTTCCACTCTATCTGAGCCCACTGTGGTCCAGTCATCCTTCTTCTTGGGCAACTTTGAAGCTAATGCTGTGGACCCAGTGGTCTCTGGGTGGGGTTGATGCTGCCTGTAACCTGGCCAATTCTGCATGGAGACAGACAACCTCTCCCTCAGCCCAGAGAGGTGTCTGCAGATAGGGCAGCATTGCAGCCTCCAGAGCATCTCCTGAAGACTGCTGCCCACAGCCACTGCACTGCACCTCTTCTATCATGTCTGATGTGACCTGGCCTGCAATATAACCTAGGTATGCCCTTTATGCTCCTTCCTTTCCTCAATGTGGAACTTCCTGTGTGGTGTAGAAAGCTCTAACACTATGGGTCACACTGTATAAAGGAGGACTAGCCTAGGGGTGGGTGGGATGAGGGGTGGGTGGCTGGGATTACCATCTGGCTGAGTCCAGAAACAATCAGCCAAGGACCCATTTACCCTATGCTCACAGAGGACAAGCCCCAATGAAAAAGAAAAAGAAAGAAAAAACAGAAAAAAAAAGACCCCAAAATCCATTGAAATATGAGAACTGCCCTAAAGGTAACAGACTCAAACATGTACAAACAGTTCCAAGCCTACCAGCAACTAAATCATTCATTTCTCGCCCTCCACAAACCTAGCAGCAACAGAAAGGTAAATCTACCTGAGCCATACTAAGTCTGCTTATGTTCATAACTTTGTCATTTTAGGAATTTTTCACTACATTTTCAGCATGGGCTTTTTGGGACCCCACCTCATGAACACTGCAACTGTCATTTCATTAATCAGGCCCAGAAGATGATTTTCATGGTCACTGCACAAAATCACCTTTCAGGACTGAATAACAAAATGTCATCACCAGCGTTGATGAGGTGGGGTCCCGAAAAGGCCAAGTTGAAAATTTGGGGGACAAATTCCTAAAAATGGCTGAGTTATGAGTGTTCATTGAAAATTTTCTATGCACGCACCTACATTTGGTAATTTGTAATATTTTGAGTCCAAATATTCAACAATACCATTTTTTCACACCAGCTCATGAACAGTACAGCTGTCATTTTTCACATCCTGCCTGAAATGTGTTTTCGCACCTGTGGCATGGAATGGCATTTTGACACAGATTTGAAAATGTTCACCTATGGAGTTTATGAGGTGGGGGTCATAAGAAGACTATGTTCAAAACGTGGGGTCAAAATATGAAAAAATGCCAAAATTATGACCATTAGTTGCAATTTCGGTATGCCGCTCATAACTTTGAAAATTTTAAATATTTTGGAACTAGATTTTGAACATAGCCTTCTTATTATGCCACCTCATGTGTGTAAGAGCTGTCATTTTTTAAATCCTGCCTAAAATGTGTTTTCACACCTGTGGCATGGAAGGGCATTGCAGTTGCGCAGAATTACATTTTGGTGGGGATTCGAAAATGTTCTGTACCGGGGTACATGGGGTGGGGTAATAAGATGGCTATGCTGACAATTTGGTCACTGTTGTCCTACAGTATAAATGGAAGTGCAGGGCCTGGAAGGCCCTTCGCTTCCATGGCTACATACATACATATACACATCTATGGAGGGATGGGAACACAGGGCCCAGAGGGCCATGTTCTCCCACAGACAAATAAGGATATGATTATACTATCTGAAAAAGTAAGGAAATTCATTGCAAAAAATGTAATTAATGCATCAGTTAGGGTTGTTACTTAAGCGACAAAAGCAGGGAAATGGGGTGTTAGGGTTTCCAATCCTAACACCCCAACCCCACCCTTCAGACACTAACAGGTGTTGGGATGTGCCTTGGGGTTGTGAGCCCCAATGGTCTCCCCATTCTCCTATTCTGTGCTTATCACTGCTTATTTACTTATGGAATGGGGTATTAGGGATGACGACTCCAAGGCACCCCCTGATGCCTGTCAATATCTGCAGGGTGGGGGTGTGGTGTGAGGCTTGGAAACCATAACATCACATTTCCCTGCTTTTGTTGCTTTAGTAACAACCCTAACTGATGCATTAATTAAGTTTTTTGCAATGATTTCTTACAATATATATATATATATATATATATATATACACACACACACACACACACACACACACATATTTGTTTTTAATGGAAAACTAGAGAAGACTTCAACTGCAACTAGCACTAGCTCTTCAGACAACTGGGTTAAAGCAGTACATGAATGGACATGAATATCAGTAGGCAGGTGCACTAGATGGCAACAAGCAGAGGTGTACTACATTGACTGAACTACAGTAGTAATGGAATAGACAAGTGTTTAAACTGAGCAGCCCTTTAGGCAACTGGATTAAAGCAATGCATAACTGGATATGATTGACAGCAGGTAGGTATGGTAGGTGCTAGATGGCAACAAGCAGAGGTGGGACACCACATCTTCATCTTCAAGGGTGATGGAGTTCCCCTAACAAGAGATGGGGCCTGCATGCTGAGGCAGAATTTTGATGTCTATATCAGACATTGAAACTGGCTGTGGGGTACACTGGAACTAGGGGAACAACAGTGGTCGGTGAGAGGAAGGGGATCCTTGCCAGTATCCCCCTCACACACATCTGGGGGTTGTAACAACATAGCAGGTGCAAAGGGGGTTGTGGCTCTAACTGGGCTAGGTGAGGAGACATTACAGAGGGGTAATACAAAGTGTGCAAACACCAAAAAAAATTAAAAATAAAAGGAAAATAAAGGAGTAGATGACAAGGAGTGCACAAGGCAGTAGCAATGGAGGATTACGGGTCAGATGTAAGGGGGTGTGCCTTAATGCCAAGAGCCTGGGTAACAAGATCTGTGAGCTCCAGGCACTGGTGGCAGACACTGAGGTGAACCTAGTTGCCTTCACAGAAACATGGGCTTTGGGAAATAATGACTGGAACCTGATGGTCCCTGGGTACTCATTGCTTAGGAGAGATAGATGAACAGGTAGAGGGGGAGGAGTAGCCCATTTACCAAGGAGAATATTGAGGTGACAGAGCATGGATGCTTCAGGGTAGTAATGGAGAGACTGAGTTGCTATGGGTACACCTTATGGCAGTCTCAGGCAAGAAACTATGCTTGGGGTGATCTATAATGGGGCAAGGGAAGAGAGAGACAGAGAACTCAGAGAAGAACTTGAAGAGAGGTGACAAGGGGACGTGAGTGGTGGTGGATGCCTGAACCTGTCAGTCATCATTGAGATATTCCGTGGCCAGGAGCACCAGAAATCAGGCTTTGCTGGATGCCTTCCAGGATTGTCTGCTGGTACAGCTAATTAAGGAACCCACCAGGTAGACTGCAGTTCTCAATGTGGTGCACACCCAGTGGCCCACTGCACAGCAACACCACAACAGCGAAACCCCAAAAAAGACCTTTACAGTGAAAGTCGCTGTGATGGTCCAGGTTTTATTGATGCGGCATCTCGTGGTGTTCTGCCCCTTCACAGAAACAACTCTGACCTGGAGTTGATAATATATAATTGTGGTGGTAGAGCCACCCCCCCCCTTGCAAAAAACACTTTGTTTCTGGACAGCACAATATCACTTGTCGGCATTGTGCCATCACTGTAGGGGATGTCGGCTGATTTGCTGTGGACAAAAAGTGGTGATTCTGGTCTCACCAACATGGAGGTAGTGATTGGAGATGTGAGAATAGGGGAGCCACTGGGAAACAGTGACTATAACTCCATTTGGATTGAACTTGTCTTTGGTCTGGAAACCCCATTTGAGAGCTGAAGTCCTGGATTTCAGAAGGACGGACTTCAACAGGCTGAGTGAGCTGGTCAGGGAAATGTTACAGTGGACAACATGGGTGGAAGAGAAATGAGGGGCAATTAAGAGAGCCATTATTGAGGTCTCTAAGTTATACTTTGAGAACGGTAACCAAAATAACTGGTTCAAGAGACCTTTAGAGTCTGGGAAGTGGTGAGGGCAAAGAAAATGCCTTCTATAAGTATGTAGAAAAGCAGAGAGAGGAAAATGGAGAGCATACATATTGGAAAATAGGCGGCAAAGAGGGTGGTTATGAGGCAAAAACAGACACAGAGCTGTGTATTGTGGAGGAGGTCAAGAGTGGAGAAAATAATTTTTCTGATATGTTAGAGAAAAAGAAAGAAAGGACTGTGAATTGTAAGGTTAGCAAAAGGGATAGGGTGATAGAGGGGGATGAGCAAAAAGCCATCATCCTTAATGATTATGTTGGCTCATTTTTCACTAAGGAGAATGGTGGACCATTGCCAGAGAGTGGCATCAAAGCAGTCATGGGAGGGGGGGGCAGAAATGAGGTAGCCAATATTTACATGCAAAAGGATCCAGAAAAGGCTGGCAGCACTAAAAATAGATAACACCCTGGGACCAGAAGGGATGCATCTGAAGTGGGGCTGGGAGAACTCTGTGAAGTTCTGACCCTTATTAAATAAGAACTGGAATACGGTGGAGTTCTGATTCGTTCTGATTATTTCTAAATATTTGAAATAAATGTGATAAAATGCATAAAAGTGGCCTGTCAGTCATATTCAACACAGAGGCCAAAAGGAACTACTTTAATGCATGATTTGAATACAAAATGACAGTAAAACTGCTGAATAAAAGCAATAACTGCTAACTGCTTTATGACTGGGTTGTACTGGTGACATATCCTACTTGGGTCTGTGACTTGAGTGTGCTGGGAGAGACAGAAACAGACAGATGGACAGACAGACAGATGCATGCACCATTTTGCCTGCCTTCCTGCCCTGTACAGTGTAGACACTACACACACTGCACAGCCACACTGAGGCCAAGATTAATTTACTTGTGATACCTGTGACTGTAAAATTTCTCTTTGGCCCCCAGTAGTTTCTCTCTCTCTCACTCTCTGTCTCTCTTTCTTTCCTCTGGATGGCACAAGTCAGAGATTTATTTTGCCAGCATGTTCTTGCCCTGTGTACACATACAGCCACACTGGGGCCAAGAATAAACTTTATTTGTGATTTCTGTAACTATAACATTTATCTTTGGCCCCCAATAGTCTCTCTCTCTCTCTTTCTCCTCTGGATGGTGGCACAAGTCAAATACTTATTTTGCCAGCCTGCTCTTGCCCTGTGTACACACACAGCCACATTGGGGCAAAGAATAAACTTTATTTGTGATTTCTGTGACAATAACATTTCTCTTTGGCCCCCAATTGTCTCCCTCTCTTTTTCTCCTCTGGATGGTGGCACAAGTCAAAGATTTATTTTGCCAGCCTGCTCTTGCACTGTGCACACACACACACACACACACACACACACACAGCCACACTGGTGCCAAGAATACACTTTGTGATTTCTGTAACCATAACATTTCTCTTTGGCCCCCAGTAGTCTCTCTCTCACTTTCTCCTCTGGCACAAGTCAATGATTTATTTGCCAGCCTGCCCTTGCCTGGGTCTGTACACACAACTCTTCTCTCCTCTTTCTGGTATTCAGTATGTTCCAAACCCACATAGGATAGGCTACAAGACTAGGCAGTTTGTGAGGTAATACTACCATCTCCACTCCAAGAACAAGACCGGCAGTCGATCCTGACAATCACCAACCAACTGACCGACCACAGCAGCTGCAGCCCATGCCCAGATCTCCACCACACTACATGTGACTGTGATGTGTGATCCTCCTGCTCCTGGGCTTGGCTCCACCTCTCCTCAGTCTTTTAGTCCACCTGGCGCTGTTTGTTCCTCCTCACCCCAGTGAGGGCATCAGGCATGCAGAAAAAGCCCTGCTTTCCACCGTCCTGGAAATTCTGTGGTGAAGTTCGTATTTATCTGGGTCCATGGATTCAGGATTTGATCTGGGGGCCCAGATTTCAGGCGGAACAGTCTGCCCAGCCCTAATCTGAGGTTACTCAGGGAGTTGGCAGCAGAACCGGCTGAACTCCTAGTAGGTCTATTCAATGGCTCTCTAACAATAGGGGTAGTTCTGAAGGATTGGAGGGTGGCAAATGTAGTTCTGCTCCTTAGTGGGGGGGGCAAGGAACATGCAGGGAACTACAGTCCTGTCAGTCTTACCTCTATTGTAAGAAGCTGATGGAGTCACTGGTCAAAGAAGACCTCATGGACTACTTGGAGAGCAATGCGCCCATGATAGTAAACAGCATGCATTCATAGCAGGGAGGTCTTGTCAGACTAACCTGATAGTTTTCTTTCACTGGGTGATGAGGGAATAGGATAGGGGCCACACTGTGGATTTGCTGCACTTTGATTTCAGCAAGGTTTTGACTTGGTACCTCACAAACACTTGCTGAAGAATATGGAGGATCTGGGTGCAGTTAAGGTCATAGTAAACTGGGTAGGTAACTGGCTAAACGGCAGGCATCAGAGGATTGACGTCCACAGGGACAAGTCAGTAGAAGGAGGTCAGAAGTGTGGTGCCACAGGGATCTGTTCTGGGACCAGACCTTTTCAATATATTTATTAGCAAAATTAGTGAGGGTATCCAGGGCAGGCTGTGTCTCTTTGCAGATAACACTAAGCTCTGTGGGAGAGTGGAAAACAATGAGGGAATCAAGGGAATGCAGAGTGAGGTATGAAAACTAGAGGGGTGGTCTAAGGTTTGGCAGTTGAATTCAATGCCAAAAAGTGCAAGGTAATTCACATAGGGAACAAGACCCACGTGACAGGGTAATTGGATGGGTGGGATGAGACTTAGCACGACAGTTGTGGAATGGGATCTTGAATTATCATCAGTGACTTCCTCAAACAATTGAGTCAATGCAGCAAGGCATACAGCAAGTGAGTAGGATGCTTGGATGTAGCAGGAGGGGTATTGATTTCAGAAGTGATGAGGTAATACTTCCCCATATACTGTAGATCCTTAGTGAGGTCACATCAGGAGTACTGCGCAGAGTTCTGGAGTCATCACTTCAGGAATGACAGAGATAGGCTGGATAAGATGCAACGCAGGGTAACAAAAATGATTCAGAATCAACAGGGCAGTTCCTATGAGCAGCGCCTCAAGTCACTGACTATGTATTCACTGGAGACAAGAAGGTAGAGAGTAGATATGATAGACAACTTCAAGGTCCTTAAAGGAATACTTAGGTGAGCTGCGGGGAAGTATTTAGGTTGAATACTAATTCACAGTCATGTGGAGATGAGTGGAAACTGACAGAAGGGAGGCTCAAAAGGATATGAGGAAGTATTATTTTATAGAAGGGTGGTGGAGCCATGCAACAGCCTGGCTGCAGAAGCGGTGGGTGCTAAAACTGTTGGTGGGTTCAAGCACAGTTGGGATAGAATTAACGGTATAGTGCTTGCTTGGGGTGGCAGAAGCTGGGAAAGGAATGGGTGGAAGGATGGTTTAGACCCTGGAGAAGCAGTAGATTTCAGGGCTAAATAGACAACTTGGCCAGACTGGATAGACCATTGGCCTTTTTCTGCTGTCATTATCTATGTTTTTATGTTACACTAACTGACTGCTCCTGTATATATTTATTTTAAAAATTGGCAAATGCTTGAACTGTAACCTGCTCTTCAGGCAGCTGGGTCAAAGCTACATGCAACTGGATATGAGTGAGAGCAGCCAGGCACACTAGGTGACAACAAGCAGATGTGTACTACACTGAGTGACTGCTCCTATTATTGGGGTGTGGTAGTGCCCTATAGTTAGGGTTGAGTTGGCTGTTCATTGTTAAACCCCAATTTTTGCATCTTAATAACTTTGTAGTCGTTTGACAAAATAGCACAAAATTTGGTGTTCTTGGTCAGGCCATCAAAGTTTCAAGATGTGAAAAGTTTTGTATGCATCTTCTACAGTTTTCAAGATACACAGCACCAAAAAATGGAAAAACAACCTGTAGTTAACATTACATATTTTACAGCCTAGACAGTGTGGAATTTTTCATTAAATGTTCAGGTTTGAAGGGCCTGTGCAAAGGTGTGCCTTTCAAAGGTTTGGTGAAAACATATTGTACAGTCTTGGAGTTATAACAATTTTTAAGTTAACATTCAAGTTTGACTGGGAAAAACCCTTTCAACTGGCCCATGTGCAGCAGTAGTGCTACCACTTGTGATGCTGACAGCCTGGGTTTGTGAATGAACTTGGATAGTCAGAGAGCCAGCCGGGGGGGGGGAGGATCAAGCGTCCTATGGACTGCTCTCCTCCTCCTCAGCGTGGGGGGAGGGTGGGAACTCTCCGGTGCTTGGGTGACCCTGTGCAGCAGCTAGGGGTTCAGCAGCCAGGATTGTATTTGTAGGGAGGCATCTCAGATGTTCAGCATGCTGCCCTAATGCCATTGGATGACATACCTTCTGGAGAGAAAAACTGTGAAACAACGGAGGTTCTGCTGTTGCAGAATGATGTCCGCCACCACCAGGGCTCCCACTCCCATGCTACCAAGCAGTCTCCATCAGGGGTAAGGGCCCCTGGTAGCTCTGCCCCTGGGGGGAATGGCAGGAGGTAGTTGGGAGTAGGATCAATCCAAGTGGGGGTGGGGAGGGCATGTCAAACAGATGGCAGGTGGATGTGAGCCCAGAAAACCTGTCGCAGTGCTTATTTTCATGATTTACCTTTCATGCTCAAAAATACCAGTTGTGACAGCCACCTATTTTTTGTCCTCTTAAACTCACAAACATTGAAAATACATAAAACTTATTTTTTTTAAAACAAACAACAGAACCTAGCTAAATGGGACCCGTTTAGCTAGATTATGCTATTTGTTTTTAAAATGTTGCTAGAAATACCTTTTCTGGGCACCCCAATATTCAGAATGCCCTGCTTTGTCAGAGGAGCCGTTCACCCACATTTTTTGTATGAGAACAGCAGGACTTTCTTGACATTTGCAACCACAGGTGGAACTCCTGCTGCCAGCTGCAGTGAGAGCAGTGAGCTGCTGATCCCCTGCGCTGTCTGTCTGTCTGTCTATCTATCTATTGGACTGGGGTGCCCACCCTGGTACTGCTTCTTTCTGCCCCCTCACCTCCAGGTGGCCTACCTTCCCAATGTTAATATTTTTTCAGCATATAAGAGGACTGGAATGCTCACCTCTGTACCGCTACTGTGGTCCCCTCCCTTCAGGTCACCAGCCCCTGTTTGCAGATCAGTAGTACAACTCTGGGGTACTCAATCCCCAGTATTGGACTGTCAATACATAAGTGGACTGGGGTGCCCATCCTCTACTACTTCTGTGGAACCCTCCAGGTCACCCGCCCCATTTGCAGAACAGTAGCCTGACACTGGGATGCTCAGTCCCCAGTGTTGGACTGTCAGTATATTAACAGACAGGGGTGCCCACCCATGTATTGCTTCTGTGGACCCCCCTCCACTCCAGGTCACCCTCCCCCATTTGCAGAACAGTAGCCTGACAGTGGGGTGCTCAATCCCCAGTGTTGGACTGTCAATATATAAGTGGACAAGGGTGTCCACCCCTGTACCACTTCTGTGGACCCTTCTCTGCCCTAGGTCACCTGCCCCCATTTGCAGAACAATAGCCCAACACTAGGGTGCTCAATCCCCAGTGTTGTTGTTAGACTGTCAGCTAAAACAAAGAAAATGATCTCTAATTGTTTTTTTCCCCTGCAAAAAAGAAAACGGTCTCTCACAGATCTGACCCCCTCACTCCCACCTCCCACTTAGAACGCACCCCCCCCCACAGCCCCCAAACTCCCTCACTCACCTGAACATGTCCCATGGTGAAGGTCCATTCTCTGATCAAAACTGCTGACTGAAATATGGGAAACTAAAGTAAGTGAGGTTCAATGAATTTCAATGGGGTTTTGAACTTTGATACATATCTTTGTCAGTTTTGCATATTTTGACCCCAAATTTTCAACATGACCTTTTCAGGACCCCACCTCATGGCCAATGGTGGTGGAATTATGCAAATCAGCCCAAAAGGTAATTTTGTGGTTGCTTACCAAAATCACCTTTTGGGCTGGATTTGAATATTTTTACCACCTTTTTTTTTTTGTGGGGGGGGGGTCATAAGAAGGCTATGTTGAAAATCTGGGGCATATGCATGTATGTTGACATTTTTCTGTGCTCACTCATAACTTTGGTAATTTGAAATATTTGACCCCAAAATTTTCAGCATAGTCATTTTTTCACACCTCCTCATGAACGTGACAGTTGTCATTTTTCAAATCCTGTCCAAAACGTGTTTACCTGTGGCATGGAATTACATTTCGGTGGCACGGAATTATGTTTTTGTGGGGAACTGAACATTCTCACCTACTGGTTTACAAGGTGGGGTAATAAGAAGGATATGCTGAAAATTTGGTGTACGAAACATCCACTCATAACTTCACTAATTTTCAAAATTTTGACTCCAAGCTTTGAACATGGCCATTTTTTCACACCACCTCATAAACATGATGTGTCTTTTTTTTAAATCCTGGACGAGATGTGTATTTGCACTTCTGGTGTGAAATGACATTCAGCAATATACTATAAATGGTACATGTCATGCTTGTAAGGTAAATCATAAAACGGTATCTTGAAAATGTGGGTCAGAATTAAAAAATTAAAAATAACTGTTAAACTGTGTGTAGTGCCACTGTTGACCCCAGTGCATATGCTTTGTGATGCTGTGCCAGTGAGCTGGAGTTCAGGGGTGAGCTCAGTGACCCAGCTGGATGGGGTGATGGTGGGGTGTGGCTGTTTTCTGCGACACTCCCAGCCAGGGAATAAAAGGTGCAGGGTTCTCTGCACACAATTAGATACCATATAATGAAGACAACTGTCTCTAGGATTAGGGCCCTGCACTTCTCCACCTGTGCGTGGCAGAGGGCCCTGTTCATTGGCTGACAGATGCACACTTTGCCCATGTATTTTTGTGGCATTAAGTTACGCTAACTGGTGCATTAAAGGAGATCTGCATTGAAACTGTAAGTCATTTTCCCTGTAGATGTTGATTTTTTTACTGTTCCATCTATACAGGCTTTTTAAATATCCTATTAGGTATTTCTGATTTACACATAGATGGAAACTGTCATTTTAGAACTGTACGATGTAGCCTTGCCCCCTTCCCCTGATTGGTGGTGGCAGCCCTTTTTGGCCGGGGTTGAGGAGCTTAAATAACTGTGCCAAATAGACACGGTGGCATCTACAGCGGCAGCACCTGTGGCTAAGTGCAGCAAAGTGCAACAGGAGTCAGGGGGAGTCTGGGGACGTCTGGGAAGTCTGGGATAAGTTACTCTGTTTAAAGAATAATTGTAGGTGTTGACATTGTACTGTTTATAGCTGTACAAAACATAAGGATGGCTGCCTTAGTGACCTTACTAAGTAGTAGCTGTATTCTACTGCTTTGTTTGTGCATAGTTGATGTGATTAGTAATCATAATGATTTTAATGAGTGTGAATGTTCTGAGACTGAAAATGAGTGTGCTATGTCTAACCTTTTGTTTAGATTCCAATGTGACATTCATGAGTATTGGTTATTATTTTTTAAGAAGTATGTTTTACATATCAGTGGGTTTATTTCAATGACCTTTATATCATTTAATAGTGTTAGAGAATTATATATCTTTCGTTTTTATATGAGATAAATTGTTTTATTTGGTTTATTACTTTTGGCTGGCTATGTGGAGAGTAACCCGTCTCATTCTCACATTGTTTGTTAACAACGTTGACAGTAGTAATTCTGGTTCTTGGTCAACAATTCGTGGCTTGAAAAATTTTGCATTTGAATGTGAGAAGCCCGTGCCCAAAATAGCCAACTTAGAAGTGGTGACTATGACACACAAACCTGGTTACTGACTGTTACAGAATCATGGTTAAAACCTAATTTACCAGATGAGATTTGTCAGATTCAGGGTTATGAAATTTTAAGAGCTGATCAACCTGGTAAGAAAAACAGGGTGGTGTGGTTGTTTATTACCAGGAACATTTTGATGTGTCAATACTGGGGTCTAGTATGGGCCTAAATACTGATTTTGATTGGTAGATACTGCAAGTGGTGCTATGGATGTAAGAAGGTAATTGTGGGTTGTATTTACAATCTCTCAGTGTGGGATTGATGATCTGAAAGAGTTTTTGAACTTGCTAGCAATTATGTTCATAAACAAAACTTTATATTACTGGGTGATATGGATGTTAATTGAATGAACAAAGTCACTCTTGGGTTGGGATCTTGTTTGAATATATATAACTTAACTCAATTGATCAGTGAGCCAACCAGGCTCAGCTCAACTTCAGAATACCACTCAATACTTGATTGGGTAGTTACAAATAAGCCAAACATTGTTTCATCTGCAGGTGTCCTTGGGATTTCAGTTAGTGATCATATGGCTACTTGTATTTTGAATTTTAAAAGGCCCAAAATATCAACTCACTTTATTCAATACCACAGTTTTAAGAGGGTCAACCTAGCACTGCTAGAGGCCGAACTTCGATCAATTGATTGGTCAGATCTAGAGGTAATACCTGACCCAGACTGTGCTGTTGATTTCTTCTGTGCACAGTTATTACCTGTTCACAATCGTTTATTTCCATTACGTAAGTTAAGAGTTAGGGAAACTGAAAATAGTTGGTTTACGGCTGCTATAAAAAAGCAGATTAGATTAAGGGATCAGGCCTAGTCTCATTATAAGCAATTACCTTCCAGTTTGTTGTTACATACTTACGGGATCCTCAGAAATCAAATTAGCCAAGTGGTACCAGATGCCAAAAAGGAGTATTATAGGGTCAAATTTAATTCTGGTTTATCAAATTCAAAGTGTTTTTGGGGTACTATTAATCCTCTTTTATCACCTAAGGTTAAGTCTTCAGTTAAGATGTTGCAGGTGAATGAACGGGAATTAACAGATCCCATTTCAATTGCCAATGTGTTAAATCTTAATTTCTCAGATTTATCCCATTATAACTTAGGAATGTTGTCACGCCGGCCCGCCAGCGCAGCTATGGGATTTCCGCTTGCGACGCCGGCGACCCGGGTTCGGGAATGGACCCGGGTTGTCGGAGGGCCGGCCGGGGGGAGTAGGATCGAGCATCCGTTGGACAGCTCTCCTTCTCTGGGGGGAAGGTGTGGGTAGCAGTCGGCACGTCTGGGGACTCCTGGCGGAGGCCGGAGCTCCCACGCAAAACCGACGCCGACAACCTATTGGAGGCGGGGCGGATGGTGACATCATGGCACGACCCGCCTTCCCAAAGCAGAAAATGGAGGAGCTGCCTGCTTCAGAATGAAGTCACGCTGCCTCGGGAGCAAAAGCCTCAGGCCGAGCCTGACCTAGTCCCAGTGCCTGCATATACCGGGTATGCTGCGGGCCCCACCGTGGGGGAAAGCCACGGGCATCGGGGCTGAGGCTGATTTGGGGGCAGAGGGTCTGGCCCGTGACCGGGCTGAAATGGGCTGCAGGCAGCCCGGGAGTAAAAGAGCAAAATTTAAAAAAAGGAATGTTGTCACAGACAAATAATGTTTGAAGTTCAACTGTTTCATCTTCTGATCATTCTCCTTTTTAATTTTGACTGATTTTAGGAATAGATGTTCTTTGATTGCTAGGTGCTCTTCCTGAAAAGTGTGGAGATTGTGGGGTAAGCTGGATGGTCGCTTTATTAAACTTGCATCTCCTTTGTGGCTGGCCCCCTCCACTATCTTTACTTAGTGTTCGACTACTGGTATTTTTCATCTGCCTGGAAATGCACAAAGGTTGTCCCAATTCTCAAGGAGTCCGCTGCTATTTTGGCTGAGGAATATAGACCAATTTCTATTTTAAATCCATTAAGCAAAATTCTTGAGAAAATTGTTGCCATTCAGGTTACACACTATTTAGAGACATATGATGTAATGTGTCCTCAGCAGCACGGATTTCAAATAAATCATGAGACTGGTACAGCCCTGGTCAGGTTCATGAATTCTGTCCTGGGTGGTTTTGAAAAAGGTGTTATGACTGGGGTGATTTTCGTGGACCTTACCAGGGTGTTTGACCTTATAAATCACTCTTTTCTTAGTGTGAAACTTGGAGATTTGTTTTTCTTCAGGGAGGTGAACTGGTTTGATAACTATCTGATGCAACATTCTCAGGTTGTTTGTGTTAATTCTGTTCAGTCTGATGCCTGTGATTTAAAGTGGAGTCCCACAGGGTCCATACTTGACCCCTGTTGTTTTCACTTTTTATTAATCAGCTTCCTTCTTTGTGTAATTTTTGTGAAACGCTTTTGTATGCAGATGACTTGATTGTCTTTTCTCAAGCGAAAACAATTGGTCAGTTGACCACTTGGCTGGACGTTGATTTCAAAAGATCTGCGCCTGGTTTTTGATGAACTCTATGATTCTGAACATAAAAAAACTAAATAGACGTTGTTTGGTTCATCTTTTATGTTGAAGAAAAATCTTACTTTACAGGTTCATGATTTAAATGGAACACTTATTGATCAGGTATCAGAATTTAAATATTTAGGTGTTATTTTGGTTGAAAAACTGTCATTTTCTTCTCAGGTTACTGCAGTTAGTTGAACTATATATTGTAAACTTGGTATTTTATAGAAATTGAGGAAATATTTTTCCTATGCTACGTGTTATTCAATTGCTCTAGGTTCTCTGTTACCTCACTTGGATTATAATTCTAGTTTATACTTTAATCTGGGTGCCAGAGAAAATAATGTTTTGGCAGTTGCTTATCATAATACTGTATCTGCTATTTTGTATTGGGTTCTCCTCCACACATGCATCTTTGTGTACTATATTCTCAGTTGGAGTGGCTGTTTCTGGTTAGCAAATTTGCTTACTTTCTTGGATGCCAAATTTGTCAGACAATCTACAAGTTGCATTATCTCTTGCAAAATCTTATTACTTTATGTACCCCAACAACTGGTTTAGGTTCCTCACTTGGCATTTTATAAACCATTCCACACTGTAAGTCTAAACAAGTTTGACTTCCCTTTTCTGTAGCTGCCCCAGTGCTATGGAATACACTTCCTGGTATGTTACGAACTGAAATGTTGTTATGGCTGTTTAAAATAAGATTGAAAGAATATTTGAAGTCAATGGATAGATGCAAATGTTTTAACTGATGCAATGACCTTATTTGTTTATTTTATTTTTATGTTGTTGTTTTATTGTATGTATTGTATGTTTTTATGTTGGGTTGGGTTGGGCCTGAAAAAGGGCTTCTGCCCAGTGCTCTTACCTGGTTAGCAAATTTAAAATAAATAAAAATAAAAGTCCCTTGCTCAGCTCTTCCATTGTCAAAACAATACATTCATGTTCTACTATAGAACTCTGTGGTTGAAGAGAGACATAAACTACATCATACAATTCTAAAATGGCACTCAGCACCAGACTGTCAATCAGAACTACCTACTGAGGTCACTAATAGGCCAGCATAGATGGAACAATAACAGAATGTGACGCAGTTTATAAAATAAATGCTTCTAGTGGGAGAAATTGCCTTCAGGTTCAGTGCAGTTCTCATTTAATGAAGCGTTTTTTGAAAAGATATATATATATATATATATATATATATAGGATACATGATGGGCAGGAGTGAGATATGGTAAATATTCTCACTCCTGCAGAGTGAACTCTGTATTCTCACGAGTGCCACGGGCACGAGTGAGAATGCACAGCTCACTCTGCAGGAGTGAGAATATTTACCATATCTCACGACATGCCCATCATGTGTGCTATTTATACAAATGGGGCGAGAGCATCTTTGAAATAATGTTGTCATAGGTTTGTGGTTGTTTATGGTTGTGCTATGTATATTTTGTTTGGTTGCAGTGCTTGAGGGGTGGAAGTTAACTGGAGAGTAGGGTAATTTGTGAGATTTAGGTTATTTATTTATTGTGGGCAAATGCTTTGTGCAGACATAATGAGTTTTATTTAGTGTTTTGGTTTTATTCATCTGAGTCCTGATAAGGATATAGGGTTTATTTTGTGAACTCCATGTCAAGAACTCATTTACACTTTTATTTGAAAGTAAACATTTTCAAGTCAGCAAATCAAGAAATCAATCTTTAATAATGTGGGAGTGGTGATTGTAGTGTCCACTGTTTCATTTTGCAGTTTGGGGTTTAGTGGTATCAGAGTCCTATGTTAAGTCTCTCTCTCTTTTCTGGCTGTCTATTGATATTGATGTCCTGTGAGAGAAAAGAATGTTTAGTGTTGTTCAAGTACGTAGTAGTAAGTGACAGTTCTTACTTTGGCATATTTACCTTGTAGTATGTTAAATGTTATATGTGATGCGTTAATGACTGGATTGTTGAAGCAGGCTGGGAGCATGTCCATGTAACAGGCAGCAGGTGTTCCAGGTTTCAGGTTCAGAGTGCTGTGAGAGGCAGGTTTGGAAGTAAAGGGTTTTTCCTCATCATTCACTTGGTTGCTCAGTAAGTCTGATATTTTTCTTTGCTTTTTGTCATTTAATTTGGAGTATGCATTGAGAGATTCAAGCTTCTTGTGTCCAGAAACTTGCATAATTTCTGTGAGGGCAATGTTAGAATCTGTCAGCTTTTGCACCAGGTGCTTCTGAATGGAATGGTTTGTGAGTCTTCGGTCGGTTTCTAGCCCTACTTCTTGGATCATGGTTTTAACAATCTTTCCGATGGTATTGATCCCCAGATGTTGGTTTTTGTACCAACATGGGGATTGTATTTTAATGGGGTAATGTACTGATAGAAATAGTGGTGCGTCTGGGGTGTTGCATTTGTTAGGTCATTTGTCTTTGTATGTTGGGTATATTTTTATAGGACATCGTTTAGGGTCTCTGGTTTCATAGGCTCATGGTTTTATTAGCCTGGTGTCTTTGGGGTTTGAGCCACTGCAGGTTTTTGTTTGTCTTTCAGTGGAGAATTCCAGGTCATTTGTGTTTTGGTTGTCTTTTTACAGTTATATCTTCCCATTTTATGTTTCGAGCTTCAGAGTTTCCTCTAATTACGAGTATAAATTAACAATTAACCACATGGAATTGATGAGCGATTGTGGGTTGTCAGGCCCCAGTAGATTCCTGTCATATAATGTTGTTAGTATTTCATCTATGATGTCATCTGCAGCAAATGGTTTGTTTCCCATTCCTTTTTCTTTTAAATGTTTTTGTTTAGATAATACGACTTGTCGTGTTTTTGAATTTCAGAGATGTGGAGAGAGATTCCGAGTATCGATTTTCTTTTAAATGTCTCTCTATACTTTGGAAACGGGAGCGAATGGTGAGGGGTTCGTAATCAGTGCCATCCTTTTTTTGTGCTGTTATAAAATAATGGCATAACAGGCTGTCCAGTTCTTCTGGTTCAGTTTTAGTAATGGGAGTTGTGATCTCCAAGTCCTGTAGTAGAAACTGTTGTAGATGTTTCAGATCCGTTTCTGTTTTCTTTGTTGTGTTTCGATTTTTAGTGCTATGACTATTTTTCAATGTAGTCTGGATCGAGGAAATATGAGTTTTTCTGTGGCATTTGTTGTTCTTGGGTTTCTGTATAAGGTGTTCTGTAGGGTCAAGCAGGGTTCCATGTCCTGCTCAAACTGGGTACATAGATTCACAATTTCATTCTCCATCGAGGTCTTTTTGTATATTTTGTCATACTTGTTTGTTTCATTTGGCAGGCTTTTGATTCTATTCGAGGAATGTTGTTTGATTTACAAGTTCTCTTCATTTTGTATATAAGTCTAATAGCAGGATTTTTATTTCTACAGGGACAGTAAAGTCGTTTGCTGGAGATTTTATGTTTAGGTTGTGAATAAGAGCACGTGAACATGGAGGAGTTTGAGATTGTGTTATTGAGGTTCAGGTGAATTTTATTGATGTTTTGTTTATTTGTTTATTGGTTGTAGGAGTTTTATTGTAGGGTTAACTAGGCGACATCAGTGGAGTGAGAATAAATGGATATATCTCACCCACTGGACGCTATGAGCATTTATCTCACTGCAGTGAGCATTTATCTCACCCCATTCAGCATTTATCTCACTGCAGTGAGAATATGTCAATTTATTGCATTGGAATAGCTCTCACCCCATTGTATAAAGATATATATATATATATGTATATATATAGACAATGTTGGCAGTGAAAGACCATTGATCCATCCAGTCAGCCCAGTTTTACTGTACCCTGCTCTATCCTATGATCTATTGTGCAGATGGGGTTCTTCCCTTCTCTCACTTTTGCACTCTGCCTTACTGCTATCCCTCCCCAGTAACTATTAAGCCTTTCCTTCTCTCCCAGCTGTGCTTGAACCTGTTAAAGGTTTATGCACTCACCATCACTGTTGGCAGGCTGGTCCATGGCTCATCCACACTCTCCATAGTAAAATTTGGTATTTCTCCTGAATCTCCCCACCAGCTTACATGTCCCCTTGTTTTTGACCTGCCATTCCTGCTAACTATTTCCTTGCAGTTTACCCTTGTTTATTCATTTCACAAACGCAAGGTCTCCATTCCTCATTCCCTGTTTCTCCTTGTAGTAGCTAGTGAAGGCTCTTTTTTGGTCCTCACTGTCTCCCTGACCTTCTTACAGCACCAGCTTGGTCTCTTATGCCCACTACACTTGGTACCTACTCAAGCATTGTTTGGTTGCATAGAGAATGGTTTCTTTAATTTCCCACCTCTAATTCACTCTCAATATCATCCACTCTAAATAACTTGTCCTTGACTAATTCCATGATCTGATCAAAGCCTGCTTTTCTGAAATCCAGAACCACAGCTTTTGATTAGGGTATACCAATACCCTTGACCTGTTCAAACTATATGGTGTTATGGTCATTGGACACCAGTGGTTCCCAACCCACACTCCATTTCCTCCTACCATTTCTGAATTGCTGAGTAGCATGTCGAGAATGGCAGCCTGTCTTGTAGGTTCTCTTGACAGCTGCACCAGAAGACAGTACAGCAGCATATCTAGCTGCTCCTGACTTCTGGTGCTTGTAGTTGCTAGGCTGTCCTAATTTATAGCTGGTAGATTGAGATCCCCCACAACCTCTACCTCCCCCTTTTTGGCCCCTTCTCAGTTTCTGCCCCTCATTCCCAATCCCCTTTGGCTCTCTGCTCCTGTGGTCTTTAGCCATCTCCATGCACAAATTATCATCACAACTATTCAGTTATCTGTGAACTGCTCCATTTGAACACAAATTTCATCTCCATAGAGATGGCTCGGCTGGCAGGGGGCTCAGGAGTGAGCTGGAAGTTGAGCTGCATCATGAGGTAGATGGACATTTTCATTATTACGGCTTGTGCAGCTCTGCCATATGAGCACCACTCAGTGAGAAAAACTAAGTCAGCAAACAGACTTGCCCTACGTGTTACAGAGTATTAGCTGCTTCCTTATTCACTGCATGAATGTTCTGCCCCTTGGTTGATCTGTTTAATCCTTTCCATTCTGTTGCTCTTGGTCTCCTGCTTACTCCAGATGTAAAAAGTGGCAGCCTTCATTTGTCAACGGCTCCAGGGTTTTAGCCCCCTGAAAAAGTCTCATGCAATACAGGCAAAGCTCTGGGGCATCTTTGCTCAGCAGTTTCTCACCCTTTGTTTAATAAAAAGTGTATGCAGTATGCCTGATCTACGAAGTCTCCTTGTCCATGGTGTATTTTTATGCTTTTTCTTTTAGCTCTTTATGCTGGATGTTTTTTCCACAAGCCCCCATCCCCTTTAGTGGCAGTTTTCTGGGGCAGTGTGAGGTAGTTTCATTTCTTCTTTTAATTATTTTAATTTTACATCTGCACAATACAGTTAGATTCTACCCTTTGTAACCATCTCTTCTATTGGGGTAGTGACAGCCCTCAGCTAGAGAAGTAGTGAGTACATGGTGTGGGGTGTAATAAACTTTGGGGATGAACTTTTGTTTATAGTTCATCTTCATAGTCCCTATTTCCTCTTTTGGGGGTAGTGGCAGCCCTTAATTAGGAGTAGTTGTGGAGATGTGGCGGAAGAGTTGTGCACTTTGTTCTGGACCCAGTTAATAGTTTGTTCATTTGTTTTTCTGACCAGCCTGCTTTCTTTCTGCCAGATGTGGTAATCTCTGCCTGTGTTTCCATTTCTTCTCACTGGGTGGTGGCAGCCCCCTGTCAAAGTATTAATGGTCACTCAATGAGGGAAACTGCATGTGTGATTAGTTTTTCTGTTTACAAATCATTCATATTTTTCCAGGGGTAATGGGAGCCTTGGCTAGGAGCAACTGGGGAGTTGTGGTGGGAGAAATTTACAATTCTGTCCTGGTCTGAATAACCAGTTTGTTCATTTGTTTTCAAAACCAGCCTATTGCTTGAATTTTCAAATGTCATAGTCCCTGCCGGTTTTCAATTCTTCTCTCGGGTATGGTGGTAGCCTCCAGTTGGAGTATTAAACTGTGACCTGGACTTCTGCAGTTTATTAACATTATTATTAAAGTTGGCCCATTTGTTTTCCAACTCCAGTTTAAAAGTCTGGTAACATCATTGCTTTGACATGAACTTCTGCTGTCTGTTAATATCACTGTTCTCTAACACTGATTTCCCATTCCTTTCCCTAGGAATTGTCAGTCCCAGACAGGAACTGAGTGGTGTTGTGTTGTGGGAGATTATAAACTTTATCCAGGACTAAATCAACACGTCTATTATCTGTTTATAAACTTTTGTTTTACAAGAGTCATTGTAGACTATTTATGCCCATCTTACTATTTGCTAATAAACTTTGCCATACAGAGACTATATAATAATAAAAAAAAGTTGTTTATTAGTATTTTATTCTTTTTATTTGGTTTTATTTGGTTGTTATGTAAGTATCAAAATGGGGTTTTACTGTTGTACTGTGCTCATTACAATGGACAGAGATCCTCAGAATGCTAATGAATTTTCAATGTCTAATGAATTAATTTTGGGCACACATTTATAGTTTAATTTAATTGTATTTAACTATTGTTGCTAAGAAGTATGCTATTGGGGTTTTGGATACAATATTTGCTGTTTCTTTGCTGTCTGTTTTCTATTGCTGGATAAAAAGATTGCAGTTCTATTAAGTTCCTTTGCTGAGAGACAACATTGAAATGAATCCTGCACCCCCCCCGCCACACACACACACACTCACACACTTCAGTTTCATCTGTCTCTTCACAGCATTTCCTTCATGGTTTAAAAATATTTCACTTGAATGCTTGGAGCTTAGATACCAAACTGGTGGTATTGGAAACTGTAACTACAGCTTACCATCCCGGTAGTGTTGGCATTTCAGAGACCTGGCTGAAACCTTCAGTTCCTGATAAGCTTCATTTTGCCTAGTTACAGCTTATTTAGAATTGATCAGCCAGGTAAAAAAAGAGCGGGGGTGCTGTTTATTATAAAGGGCACTTAATTTTAGATGTAATAGCAAGTAGCAAAAGCAAACATTTTATAAGTGAACGGCTTCTTGTTCAGTTGGTTTTGGGAGGTGAAAACATGTGTTTATGGGCTGTTTGTATAATCCTAGGCCATATGTAGCAATAATACCCAACATGGTGGTGATATTAGGAAATACTGGATCATCCAGGGGCATAATGAGGCCCAACGCTGCAGGTGGAGGCCTTATAGCCCCTGGAAGGTCCAGTATTTCCCAGTACCACCCACCCTGAAGGGTATTATTGCACTTAGAAAATGGCCCGTGAGTTATAGTTTTAATAAATTAAAAACGTTTTAATCTAGTTTAATTAATGTTTTTTTTTAAATGATAACATACATTTACCTTGTAAAGTAGTCCTTGTCTTGTGTTGTCCTTGCCAGTAGATGGCATTTCTTTTTAATAGATGGAATTTGCTTGAGTGCATAGTTGCCCCACGTGTTTATGGAACTTGTAGTCCTATGGGTAAAACTGGGAAGGGAGCTGAGGCTACAGTTGGGAGTGCCAGTGGAGGAAGAACATTCAGGGTCTGAGGAGAGGAATTTTTTTGGGATGGGACATGTGTGGATGGAATTAGCCACTTGCAATGGAATCTTGCTGTCCCAGTACTGTGATTAATTATTAGGACAGCAGGCAGGGAAAACAGCATTGGGAGTGGTGGCAGTGAGAGATTCAGGCAAAGTTTTTAAAAGTGACAAAAAAGAAAAAAAATGAAAGAGGAAATCTTGGGTCTAAGGAGAGTATTTATTTATTTATTTCAGTTCTTGGATTAACCATTTGAGCTCAGAGCTTTTTACATAGGTTCTATGTTAGTACATTTAGAACAAGTAGATGATTATACAGAGGATTGAGACAAACAAGGCAGTAGGATTAGAATGAGAACATTTAGGTACATTTGGTCTTTAAACAAAGGAATGCAAAAAAATACAGCGAAAACTAAAACTGGAATAAGTAAACACAGTCAGATACATACAGGAACAGACTAAATAACTGTGCCCAACAGGGAGCTTATTAGTTGTCACAACACGAGGTGTTAGAGCATAGAACTGCTGGTGAGACGGGGTGGTGGGTGAGCCCCAAGTGCAGGGTGTATGAGAGAGAGAGAGAGATCAGGTAAGGAAGTGTACCTGACAGGGTCGGGGTTATCAGGACTCCTACTGTAAATGTTAGCAGATCCAGAGAATGGGATTGAGGAGCAGAGGCAGACTTGCTTAACTCTAGCTTCCCAGACATGTGGACTCCTTGCCAGTTTGAGAAGTAAACTATTTTTTTATATTGTGGTATGAACTGTGTTTTTTGTTGGTAGCCCTTAGAGCAAGCAGTCAGTGGTGGAGCGGGAATGGCCTTCTGTCAGGTATGATCTGACAGGGAACTCAGAGAAAGAAAAACAAAGGTACTTTCATTTTGTTAAAAAATGTGCTTGGTTAGGTCTTGGGGGTGGTTTGATTGTAGCTGGTTAACAGGGTGGGTGTCCGGTGAAGATTTTCATAAATGATGTGGGGTGGGTGGGGGCTTGTCCAGCCACCAACTCACTGTAAAGCTAGCGATAAAAAATGGTGGTTGATAAGTTTGAAAATTTGGGGTGCCCAATGATACCTCCAAGTAATGAGGCACCCCGAATTGGTACTTGTTTTTTAGCGGGCTGTATTGGAAAATACCAGCCCGCTAATATCAGTCTCCTAGCCAATCATAGAGCTAGGATTTACTTTGCCATTTTCTAAACAGAGATACAGACCCCCTTACTGGGACGTATTTTAATATCTTTTATTGGTATTTTAAATTCCACCAAATTCTGATCAACATTTTGTAGTTATCTCACTACTTCCTCAAGATCTGAGATATATCCATATAAATCACATGTTATGGTAATTAATATCAAAGAAAAAATGTATCTGGAAACATTCCGTTAATTTTACATATACTGCAAATTCTTTTCTGGTAAAAATATGAGAATTCATTTACAATGCTAAAATGGGTCATACATTCTGACCATGATATTTTGCTTAAAGACACCTTGTAGTCATCTTAAATACCCTTCTATTATGTTTTAATTTGCATACATTTCATATAAGTCATGCCCACGCTTCTGATAGATTCAATATTCCCCAATGTTATATCATTCTACTTAATATTCCAATCCACTATCTTGAAACAAAAAAAAAAGGAATATTCTTTTTTTTAAATTCCAACTTCACATCTTTATAATGTTAAATTCCAAGTAAATTTTGTTTTGAAACTGTTACTTCACCTGTAACTGGGACATTGTCTCTTTAAATTGCCTAATCGTATGTAGTTCTTAAGATATTTCATCAAGTTTTTCTAATGTTATAAAGAAAACATACATTTTTAATTACTATTCTTTTATGTATGCACTGGAGTGCTATAGCTATATGTGGCTGGCTGTACTTACTATATGAAGTCTCCGACTTCTTTTATGGCTCACACCTATTAATGTTAAAAATCCTTTTGTTAAATCATTAGCATTTCATCAAGTAAAAGTTCCTCTCTCACTTTCTTTTTCAATTTCTTATCATAGATTCAAGTTCTATTTGTATAATGCCCCTCAGACTGGTATTCCAGGGTTGATAGAATTTCTGGAGTTAACTGAATCTTTCTTCAAACTGTATGATTTTTTGACAGTTGAGGATTTAACCTGAATTGGCTACAAGAGAATGATACAGTACATGTTACAAATCTTTGTTGCAATCTTATTTGGTTCAACTTATCAATGACCATAACCAGTTGAATATTTTTATTTGAAATCACTCATTACTTGACTGGGTTATGATGACCAACCAAGAGAACAACGTTTTGCCAGTTGGGTGCCTAAGCACACTGCAAGTGACCATTTGGTCACTTACTGTGTCCTTACTTTTAAATCCCCTAAGATATCCCCATGTATTCTTCATTCTTGTAACTTCAGAAATTTTTGAGTCAATGGCTTTATTTACTCAAATGGCCAATATTAACTCAATTCCTGATATTTAGTTAGCTTTATATTTTTTTCCTAAGCCAACTTACCCTTATTCAAGACAAATTTTTCCTTTCGGTCAAAGAGATTAAGTGACCATAATAACAGGTGGCTTTCAAAAGACATAAAGGACTTAATTAAACAGTATTACTCTGCTTAGACCATGTTTAAGCTTTGCCCATCTGATTGTATGTTGTCCGAGTATCATCACATCAGAAATAAAGTCAAATATTTAATTTGATCTCAAAATCTCAGTTCTGTAAAAAACAAATCGATGATGACTGTTCTGATGCTCGTGTTCATAGGCAACATAAACACTTGGGCAAATTCCAGAGTTAGAGAACCAGTTAAGAAACTTGTTAATGGGAGGGAGCTTAGTGACCCACTTGAAATGGCTGAGTCTTTGAATATAAAGTTTTCAGATTTTTCTGGCTTCAGTACTAAGGTTACCAATAAATCTTCATCTGAGTTACAGTAACTGATGATTTTTCTTATAATGATTGACCAACTTTTTATTTTAAGAGGGTCACTACAGATGAGGTTTTGAAACTTATTTCAGCAGTTCCCGACAAGAGTTCTGATTGTGATGATGGTTTAGATGGTCGAATTCTATGGTTGGTAGCTCCAAATGCTGCATCCACAATATTTTAACTTGTCTTTATCTTCCTACAGTTTCCACTAGTTGGAAATGTACTTGAGTTGTTCCAGTACCAAGAGGTCTCACACTGCTTTGATTGATGATTTTCTGCCAATTTTGATCATGAATCCTGCTACCAAATTGTTGGAAAAAAAATTGTAGCTAATCAGTTAAACTGTTATTTAGAAAAATAGGATATTTTTTGTTCAGAACAGCATAGATTTCATAAGGGTCATGGAACAGGGACTGCCTTGGTCAGGTTCACAAACTCAGTCCTCAGTGGCATGGATGCTGGGCTCATAATTGGGCCTGTGTTCGTGGACCTGACCAAGGCATTCAACCTAAATGACCACAATTTCCTTTGTTCAAAACTCAAATTACTGGGTATCTCAACAGATGTTGCTTCCAGGGTAAATGGTTATGTAACCCACCCATGGGTTCAGTTTGCCATTGTTTCCACCTCTGGACCATTTTTGGTCAGTTTATAATTTTAATATTTATGTCCTCCTCCCTTGAGTGGGGTCTCTGTGGGTCAGAGATCATACCCGGCGGTCAGTGGGTTATAAATTAGGCCTTTTGGAGCCTTTTAGTGGTTGGTTCCTATGCCAAGGTTTTGGCAGGTGGTCCACAGGAGCAGAGCTGATTGCCTGCTCCTGCCTTGTGTCTTCAGGTGATGGTTTTGGGCTAAATTGTAGCAGTGGTATAGTGGTGGTGGCTGGGATTCAAACCTGTAGTGCTGACTGTTTCATTCTGTTTGGGAGGAAAGTTGCCAGTCTGCCTGTGTATGGGGAGCCATCAGAGAGAGTAGATACCTGAGTCAGAGCCAGGGAGATGGGTGGGTTCAGCCATACTACCCCCTGATCCGGAACTGCCATGTGTGCCCTGGGAGATCAGTGAGATAGAGCGGGAATGAGGAGGAATGTCAAGCCTGATGAGCTGGCATGTGGGGACGTCCACCCTGGAGATCTTAAGGGCGAGTCACCCACATTTGTCCAGCATCAGAGGGCGGTCAGTTGGAGCCCCCCTATGCACGGGATCTCTCTGCTTGCCCTCTTGAGTCTGTGGGAGATAGAAGGAATTTAAGTGATGCAGAGGGAGCCATTGAAGAATGTTGCTGTATTAGAGGTCCCGCCTCTTAAGCTGTTGCTGCTTTGCCTGTAGGTGGCCACCTGGCCCAAGGATGTAGGCAGATGTGGTGGGAGGATCTTAACAACCATGCTAAACTACCAAGGAACTGTCCTAACAGTATTGTAGGCTCACAAGCTTGATGAGTAATTCTGTAAATATGTTTGATTTGACAACATTTCATTATTAAATGGGATCCCTGTTTCAGCAAATTTTATGGAGTGGCCCTCAGTTTGTCACTGTTGCTGCTACTAACACCTTTTAGTCCCACAGTCCAGCACTAGAGATGCAGTGAAATTAAATTCAGCTTGGCAAAGAGAATGTAAAGTGGCCACTTAGGCTTGTCACTCCACTACTTAGAGTGGCCAATAGGAAAGGCTCACTTGGCCTTGTAATTATTACTTCGTGTTGCCATTCCACCTTATCGCGAAGTAAGGCAGAGTGGCAAAAATACTGGCAGCCCCCCAGTGCCCCCACACACACACACAGTCACCAGAATTAATGTGCATCCCTAAAATGCTACTGTCTTGTGTCCAGAAAACTCCCCAGTGCTGACGAAGTGAAATGAGAGCACAACAATAAATACAAAGTCTCCCAGAATTAATGGCACACTCAGTCATGGGTGCAGTGGATGTGGTCACATCACAGACAGACACCAGAATTAATGTGCACCCCCAAAATGCTACTGTCTTGTGTCCAGAAAATTCCCCAGTGCTGGCGAAGTGAAATGAAAGGGTAACAAAAATACAAAGTCTCCCAGAATTAATGGTGTACTGCAAATGCACAGATTAAGATTGTGCTGCACACTCAAGAGATGCAGAGTCAGACACAAAGGCACAACACCACCTAACCAGTGCTCACAAATCACAAATCGAAATCTGGAAAAGAATATCTTTTGCTGGTTGGGGGGGGGGAAGGGTTAGTGCATGGCAGTAACAGTCCACTACCAGTAAAGATACCACAAAGCAGTATAAAACATTCATGCAGGTGCAGTGGATAGCAGGTTCACACTGCTGCAATTACTATGGCACAATAAAAGTTGTCTGATGTAATGGTACACATCGCACACACACTCACACACACACTGCAAGTATTGCGTAGCAAATTGAAAACCTTTAGCAATATAACCAAATGTTTTAAACAAACTGAAATTATACATTGCTGCACCACTACAATCAGCAAAAAAATGTCAAGATTACTGAAAATATTACTGTGTGTACATTAACACAGTTATACAAAAAAAAGAAAGACTTCCTTTTTCTCCCAGTTAATCTACCTTCACCACAGATACACCCTCCCCAAAGCACACTTCACAGTACACAGACTGACTGTTCTAAATTAACATTCAAAATCCACACAAACAATAAACACTGATGAGATGAGCACAGAAGGATTTTCACAATCGATGACTAAATTTTGAGCAATAAAATGGCTCAAAAGGCTTTTTAACAGCTTTTAGAGGATTTGAATTGCAGAACTCTGAGAGGAAACTGTCTACATCTTCCACTACACACACTACACAGAACTGAGGCTGTGCAGAACAATCTAGAGCCCATGTGACCTGAAATCCATGAAGCACTACAAATTTGCCTTTGGAGCTCAATAACAATCGAAGTGATGCGGAGTACATTGATTTCAATGTACTTCTCCTTAAAATTGGTGGAGAAGTGGTTTGGAGAAGGCGGAATAATGCAAAGTCATTGTTTTCAATGGACTTCGCGTTCCCCATTATAATGCGAAGTACTCTGCTTCGTGTTGTGGAGCACTTCTCGGATTCCACGTTATTACGCGAATCACTCCGAGGAGTGATTTTCAGCCACTTTGCCCATTTCTACCCAGCACCCAATGTTGGTACCCTCACAAGGAAGAACCAGCCAAATAATGAAGCCATTATGACTGGTAAGAACTATCTTTTTTTCTGGAACTGTGCTTGTTTCTGCTGTTGTGACCCCCATCCCAGCATTACCATCAGGATTTCCCTAGACAGTGGGATGGGGGGCTTACAATTACTTGACAGGGAGGTCTCATTTCTTGGGGGTAGATCCTGCATATTCTATACCCTGGGCAATGGAGAAAGGTGTGCCTCAGGGTTTATCTTGAGGCCTCTAATGTTTATGTTATTTATTAATTTTCTCCCACCTGGGTGTAGAGTTAGTGATTCATTATTTTATGCTGATGATTTGATTATTTTTTCTTGTGTCAAGGATCCATCTATTATCTTGGGTAACCTGGAGCTGAATTTTCACTTGTTTGTAGCTGGTTTCCTAATGCTTTAATTAAAATGTAAAGAAGACGAAATCTATGCTTTTTAGAACTAGGGCTATGCTCAGTGCACGTTCTTCTCAAGTTACTTGATAATTCTGGCCATGAAATTGAGCAAGCCACCCAGTTTAAATATGTGGGTGTTTTTCGTGATCTGGGAGTTAGACTAACATCTTCTGCTCATGTTAATACTGTGTGTTGCAACATTAACCAAACGTTGGGAGTTTACAGATTGAAAAACTACTTTTCATTTGAAACTCAGAAAGCCATTACGACTGGTTCCTTGTTATCCCATTTGGATTATATTTATTTAGTTATTTATTTTATTTATTTGTTAACTCGGTAGGGACACTGAACCAAAGGTCCTTTTCAGGTCTGACCTGGGAATAAAAACACAAAATACCATTAACAAAGTACAAAACAACATCAAAACAAGACAACATTGTTAAATAATATACTTACAGACAGCCTATGTTAAGTCTTTTTCTTGGGATGGCTGAAGGAGAGTAAAAGTTTACCAGTTGTTTATAATAATATTTTTAATGGCCCCACAGTGTATGCATCAATGTTTACTATATTCTAAGTTAGGTTGC
This sequence comes from Neoceratodus forsteri, assembly GCA_016271365.2. NCBI lineage: Eukaryota > Metazoa > Chordata > Ceratodontiformes > Ceratodontidae > Neoceratodus > Neoceratodus forsteri. The sequence goes on from CM028130.1 coordinate 358,353,199, forward strand.
TCATCCCCTGCCCAGAGAACCAAGTATTTTTTTTAGATGCCAAGTTTTCAGAGCTGTCTTTTCACCTGCCACCTATGCATTGTTAGTCTACTTTCATGCAGTGATGTCCAAATCCAAATGAAACTTCCTAAGACCTATACTGGGGCATGTACTTTTTCAATTGCTGTGCACTACGTTTGGAACAATTTACAAGAATATCTTTTTTATATCTGCTCCTTTAATGTTTTTGAAATTCATATTATTTTCTTTTTATGCATTTTTTTCCCTGCCCTGGTCAGCTCACATTCCTGCCGTCCTCCCAGCCCCATCCCCCGACCTTCAGGCTTACCTCCCATCTGCTCCCACAGCTTACCTCCATGGCAGGATGGCGGGAAGTCCCCCTCTCTGCCCGTCAAGACCAGATCCAGTTCAGAGAGGTGCCTTCTCCGGGGTGATGCCTGTGGAGGACGGCCTTCATCCAGTTTGACTGGGACCAGTTTTTTTGTTTTCTGAAGAGGGGAGCATGCAGTGCCAACAATGGCTGAGCTGCATGCACTTCTGCATGCAACATGCCAGTTGGCAGCTCGGCCTCCAAACCCCACAGTACAGGACATGGCGTGTCCAACACCCAGCCTCTGCTAGGTATCAGGCAGGTGCTAGTTTCTGTTCCCCACCCTCCCTGGGAGAGGAGAGGAGAGTTGTCCCCAAGAGGCTTGATCCTCTCCCTCCCCAGCTGACCCCCGATGACCTGCTCGCACAGTGAATATGGATCACTGGTGTGGCAAGAGGTAAGACATGATGCCATAGCCCTCCACACCACTGGGCCAGCCTGTAAAATTCATTTTAAGCAAAATCTTCACAATGTAAATGTTTTCTGTGATAGTTTATATTTTTGTTAATTACCTAGAAACATAGACAGTGATCGCAGATGAAGACCAACAGTCCATCCAGTCTGTCTGACTTCCCTATCTAACCCTGAGACCTGCTATCCCTCCAGGGTCTTAACCCTCCCCCTCCACCCCCCATTCTCCTTCCAGATTCTGTCACCCCAGGTGACCACTATACCCGTCACTCTGTCCCAACCATGCTTGAAATCAGCAACTGTATTAGCACCTACCACCTCAACCTGCAGACTGTTCCATGACTCCACCACTCCTTTCTGTAAAATAATTCTTCCTCTTGCCCTCCTGAGCCTCCCTTATGACAGTTTTCCATTCATGGCCCCATGACCTTGAACTAGCATTCAAGCTAAAGGGTTCCTCACAGTTCACCTTGTTTATTCCCTTTAGGAACTTGAGGTCTCTGTCATATCTCCCTTCTCTCTTCTGATCTCCAGTAAATTACATGTTCAGTGCCTTGGCATGCTCCTCGTAAGACCTGTCCTGTTGGCTGTGAATCATTTTTGTCACCCTGTGCTGCACCTTCTCCAATCTGTCCCTATCCTTCTTGAGATGAGGGTTCCAGAACTAGGCACAGTACTCAGGTGTGACCACTAAAGACCTTCTTCTTTGTTTTGTTATTGTTTGATGGCTATGCTTTATTAAAATCTGCTTTAGACTGGTCGAGTCTGAAGAAGGACCTCTGCCCAGTGCTCCTACTCAGTTAACAAATTGAAAAATAAAAATAAAACTTCTTCCCATTGCTGTTTGAGCTGTACCCAAAGTAATTTTATCTCCCATTTCTCCCCATATCCAACCTGAACTGCCTCTATGCCTTCCTTGACATGGAGGGTTACCCCACCTCCCTTTGCCTTACCCCTGTGTCTCCAATACATGGTATACCCCAGAACTCCACGTACCTGTTGTTATTCTCAGTGGCCAATGTTTCTGTAATGGCTACAAGGTCTAATCCCCATCCACCATCATGACCTGGAACTCACTAAATTTGTTTTTGAGGCTCTTGACATTCAAGGCAGACTGCTTTCCAGCTTGTACCTGTATCTTTTCTCCTCTTGTGAGCTCCTCTCCCTTTCTCCTTCCCCTCCTTCTTTAACATCCTGGTTTTCCTGCTCTCTGCTGGCTTTTTGAGCCCCCCTGTACCCTTACTTAACTTACTATGGACCCCTGCTTTGCTGCTTCATCCGCACTGCTCCTAGATACCATTTCTAGGGGAGTTCTAGCTAGCTTCATCTTTTGCTCCATCCTCTGTTGTTCCTCAGCCTCAGTCTCCCCCTCTCAATTTAAATTTCCACCTATATACACATCAGACTTCTGCCTAACCCCACTGGTCCCTCTCTTGTAAGGTGAAGGACATCACCCTTGATGAGCCTTCTGTCCCAGAAGCTCTCCAGTCTCCCCTCCTTCTGACAGCATGTCTGCAACCTCCCGTTAAATTCCTCAGTCTTCTACTTCCTTACCCTACACCACACAAGAGGACCTCAGAAAAGGCCTGGGAAACTGAGTGTGCCTTTAATCTGTCCCCACCTTTGAAAGTTAGCTGCTCATTGTCTCATTCAGTTGGTTTGTCAGGTGCGTGTACCTAAGGTACTGGCACCCCATGCACCCCTTCCCACCCTCTATCATCCCCCATTGTATCCATATCCCAGGTGGCTGATGTTCCTGGAAGGCATTTGACCACCCCTTTGCTTTCCTCTGCCTCACCACCTTCTCCATTCCTCTAATCATAGAGTCCCCTACTACTAGGCTACTCCTTGCTGCCTTCTTCCTGTTCACTCCCCTAAACAAGTACTTAAACTGCAAGTAGCCCTTCAGGCAACTGGATCAAAACAGCATAGGACTGGACATGAGTGAACGAAGGCAGGCATGTTTGGTTGTAACACAGTCCCAAAAGCAAGCACATTTGCAAAGGAAAAAATTAGGCAAAAGCTTGCACTAGTGCTAAATAATCACATTTATTTACTAGCCAGAGCAAAGGCCAGTAACCCCAGCACTTCAGCGTTCAAGTCCTCATCAGGGGGTGTGGTTTAGAGAACCAGAGTGTCAGTTTAAATACAAAAGTAGTGATGACATCATCAAAACAGTGACATATACATACATATACAAAATTATTAAATGCAATTTACAAAATACATTCATATTTACACACACAGTGCAATGCATATATATAATAGAACCTGAGAATAAATTAGGGTATTAAATAAACACCTTGAATATCCACAATGAAATCATCGTTAACAAATATAATCCACAGGTATATCAGACAGCATGGTCTCTATCTTAATGTTTTGATTTATTAAACAGAACATTTAATGTTTCATAATCCTAAGGCAAAAAGGAGATATACAGCATAGAATGGGGGGAGGAGACAACATACCCCAGTGCACGAAAGTGGGTGGGGGGTGACAAAAGAATACAGTCCCAATAGAGGAAACAAGTGGGAAAGGATGGGGGGGTATGGAAATGAAGAAAGAAGAAAGGTTAGGAATAAATAACAAACAAGATGGGGTGTAAGATTTCAAATGGAGCGATATTATGATGTGATCACCTTTATACCTCCATATTATAATGGGGCTTAAAACCTTCATCCTGGCGGAGATCTACATAAATGCAGACTCTTCAGTGACTCCTAAGGGAATAAGAGAAGGAAAAGAGTATAGTATTACAAAAATGACACAATTATAGCATAAACTTGAATATTTCAGTTATTTTTCAAAAATGGCTTTAGATCCCACTGACTATTCAGCCCATCAGGTTTAACACTCTTCAATCTATATATCCATTTGTTTTCCTTTTTAGTAATTCATTTAGCCTATCACCCCCAAATTGGAGTGGTGGCTGCCAATCAATACCCATAAATCTCAAATTTTGGGGGTCTGAGTTGTGCATCTGGGAGAAATGCAGGCCAACAGGAGTATCAGGTCTTACATTTATTATATTCCTAATGTGTTCCTGCATTCTCTGTTTCAGAGCCCTTGTAGTGCATTCTATGTACATAATTTGGCATTCACACCATAGGGTGTATACCACAAAAGTAGTATCGCAATTTATAAACTCCCTAATGTCAAATGTCTGTCCTGTGGCAGGATGTTTTAATTCCTTTCCAGGTGTGCAATAGCTGCATACATTACAGCATTGGCATATAAAGTCCTTTCAGTTTGGTGCCAAGCCAGGTGCCACCATGTGTGTGTGGTGATAATCGGCTGTGTACCAGTTTTTCTTATGTTTTGCTCTCTTCAAAGGTGATACAGAGTTTTTCACCCACCACAGTCAAAAGCTGTCTATCTGCGTGTAGTAGATGCCAATTTCTGTACACAATGTTGCCAGTTTGTCCAGACCAGTTGTTAAATTCTGACACAGATTTTATGGGTACGCTGTTTGGTCCCCTATCCTCATTCTCATTCCCTAATAATTAATGTCTGTTGGCTACAAAAGCTTTGTTCATAGCCCCTTGTACTGTATCTTCTTTATAACCTCTCAGAACAAAACATTCTCTCAGCTCCTCTGCCTGTACCCAAAAGTCATCATTTTCCAAGCAGTTACTGCGCAAGCACAAGAACTGTCCAAAAGGTATGGACTCCTTCAGTTTTCTGGGGTGTGCACTCTCTGCTCTTAGCAATGAATTGGTAGCAGTTGATTTCCTGAAACCTCTAGCTGTAATCCTACCATTAGCATTGGTTGATTTTTGTAAAGTTAAGTCTGGGAAGTCCGCGCATTCAGGGTCTATTTTATGAGTAAATCTCATGTTTATTTCATTCTCATTCAGCCACTCCACAAATGCATTCGCCTCCCTGGTCAACCTTCCAAATGCATAAGATGTCATCAATAAAACAAGACCAAAAAGCTATCTTTCCAAAAAGGGTTAATGTTTTGAAATACAAATAACTTTCCATCTTCTCCAAAAAGCTTAGCATAAGAGGGTGCCATAGAGGCACCCATAGCTGTATAAGTCTGTAAATAGTGTTCTCCTAGGAACTCAGAGTTGTTATGAGTGAGGATAAATTGGACTGCTGACAGAAGAAAGTCCACTGGGATGCCCTCTGTATTTTCTCTTTTTTCTAAAAAAAATATCCTCAGGCCTCAACTCCTTGATCATGCTGAATTCTGGTATACAATGATTCAGCACCCAAATCATGTTTTCCTCCCACTGAAATTCTGCTAATTTATTGATAACATGTAGTATCTTTCATATATGATTTCAATTCTACCACACTTAACTGCAGGAAAAAAATCAACAAATTTTCCAATTTTTTCAGTGACTGACTTTATAGCTAAAATAATTGGTCTTACCAGAGGGTTTCTCATATCCTTGCATATTTTAGGTACCAGATAATAGCAAGGGGCAATAGGGTTGTCATTCTAGAGATATCTTAACTCCTTCTCACTTATGTTTCCATTTGATATTGAGAAGACTTGGTTTGCTGGCCAAGGCATCTAGCTCCACCTGAGCTCTTTCCTTCTAAGACTGCTTGAAAGGCAGAGTAGAGAAACTTACCAGAGCAAGGGAGAAGGATTAAGACTTAGTTTGGCTAAGCAGATTTACTGTGTGGTGGTGTTTTTATTTTTTACTCACAGGGATTGCTACTGTTTGTTGCTAACATTTCATTGCTTTATTTTTTCTCTGATTCAAATTGTTGTTGCTGGTATACCTTCTTCTGCATTATTACAAGGTGTGCCTACAGGTGTGATAACTAACAGATTACTGCTGTAATCTTCTGATTCAAATTGTCTTTTGCAAGGTATATCTTCTGTTACTGCTTTATTTTTCTCTGGAGCAAAGTGTTTCTTACAGGGTATATCTTCTCTGAAATTACTGTATTACAGGTGGAGCTTACATTTGTGTGACTTTTTTATCATTGGGCTAAGCAAAATTACTGTTTGACACTGTGTTTTATTTTATTCTTATTTGTTGAAAAGGTTTGTTGTCTCAGAGGTGTTTCAGTCTCCTTCTCACATTGAAGGAGCTAATTGCTTTTCCTCCCACAGCTCTTCCAAAGGATTAGGTGTGTATGTGGGGGTGGAGCTGGCAAACTGTCAGTAATTCCAACAGAAAGAAGGGTTAAAAAGTCAGGTTAGTTGATATCTTGGAGGTAGAAGACTTGGTTTGCTGGCCAAGGCACCTAGCTCCACCTGAGCTCTTTCCTTCTAAGACTGCTTGAAAGGCAGAGTAGAGAAACTTACCAGAGCAAGGGAGAAGGATTAAGACTTAGTTTGGCTAAGCAGATTTACTGTGTGGTGGTGTTTTTATTTTTTACTCACAGGGATTGCTACTGTTTGTTGCTAACATTTCATTGCTTTATTTTTTCTGATTCAAATTGTTGTTGCTGGTATACCTTCTTCTGCATTATTACAAGGTGTGCCTACAGGTGTGTGCTAACAGATTACTGCTGTAATCTTCTGATTCAAATTGTCTTTTGCAAGGTATATCTTCTGTTACTGCTTTATTTTTCTCTGGAGCAAAGTGTTTCTTACAGGGTATATCTTCTCTGAAATTACTGTATTACAGGTGGAGCTTACATTTGTGTGACTTTTTTATCATTGGGCTAAGCAAAATTACTGTTTGACACTGTGTTTTATTTTATTCTTATTTGTTGAAAAGGTTTGTTGTCTCAGAGGTGTTTCAGTCTCCTTCTCACATTGAAGGAGCTAATTGCTTTTCCTCCCACAGCTCTTCCAAAGGATTAGGTGTGTATGTGGGGGTGGAGCTGGCAAACTGTCAGTAATTCCAACAGAAAGAAGGGTTAAAAAGTCAGGTTAGTTGATATCTTGGAGGTAGAAGACTTGGTTTGCTGGCCAAGGCACCTAGCTCCACCTGAGCTCTTTCCTTCTAAGACTGCTTGAAAGGCAGAGTAGAGAAACTTACCAGAGCAAGGGAGAAGGATTGAGACTTAGTTTGGCTAAGCAGATTTACTGTGTGGTATGCTTTTTATTTTTACTCACAGGATTGCTACTGTTTGTTGCTAACATTTCCTTGCTTTATTTTTCTCTGATTCAAATTGTTGTTGCTGGTATACCTTCTTCTGCATTATTACAAGGTGTGCCTACAGGTGTGTGCTAACAGATTACTGCTGTAATCTTCTGATTCAAATTGTCTTTTGCAAGGTATATCTTCTGTTACTGCTTTATTTTTCTCTGTAGCAAAGTGTTTCTTACAGGGTATATCTTCTCTGAAATTATTACAGGTGGTGCTTTACAGGTTTTACAGTTTTATCTAACATTAGGATAAGCTTTCAGGGTTACTGCATTTGTTGTTGACTGATTGTTTCTGCTCTTACCTCCTTGTTCTTTCGTCCGTCTGGGTTCTTCTTTTATGCAGGAAGGGCCCAGCCACCCACCCCATCCCCAACCACCCCACGCCACACTCCTTTTATAGGGTACCACAGTTGTGACATTTTCTGTGGCAGAGCAGGAAGGGGCGGATCAGTGGGGCCTCCACAAGGTGATCTCATTTACAGGGCACTAGTAATTTAACTTGTTATAACAAGTTAAACAAAGCACAATTAAACCATTACTTGCATTTTTTTTCCCTTCTAATTACTCTGATTAGGTTACAAACCCAGCAACTTATTTGGAATGGATTTCATTAACTGCAGGTACTGTGGAACAATTTTCAGAAGGACAGTCTTACAGGATTTAGGACACTGTCCTACATGCTGGGCCTTTGAGATCTTAGGTCTCAGCTCCGGCAGCATGGGCAGAGATTGCACGCCTCAAATTTCATATTGAAGAGGAAATACATTATAAGAACCACCGCCATTTCCCCAGCATCCAACAGAAAACCTTGACCGCAGAGGGTAGTTGGTCCAGGAGGTTGGCAGGTGGTTAGGAGGAGCAAATCAGGTGCCCCATCACTCTCTGCTCTCCAACACATTACCTCCGAAAACCATATAAACACTACAAACAGGTATCTGCCTCTATCTCTGAAATCAAATAAAGAGGCAGAAGACACTGCAGAGCAGGACACTGCAGCACAGGAGCTAGCACAACAATACTCACCCAAATCAGGAACCAAAACTAAACAAGCACAAAGGAAATCCAAAAAACTACTGATCATAGGAGACTCCATGATTCGGGAGTTGATACCCATCTCCAGCCAGGGGTGATGGTCAGATGTCTCCCAGGTACATCAGCATGGAAAGACACTGACCGCATTGCTAAGATTGTTCACAAAGCAGGAGAAAACATTGATGTCCTAGTACATATAGGGACTAATGATCTCGCCAGCCGGTCAGTTGTGGAGACCAAGGAACACCTGACTAGGCTGGGTGACAAACTATCATCTATTTCGTCCGGCATCTCCTTCTCTGAGATCCTGCCAGTCTGGGAGAAGGGAGCAGATGGACGGAAGGTCAGAGAAGGGGAGATAGGGGAGCTAAACACATGGCTCAAGGACTGGTGCCAGGAAAAAGGACACGGATTTGTAGGTAACTGGCAACAGTTCTGGGAGCGAAAGTCCTTTAAATTTGATGGACTGCATCTGACTAAAGAGGAGTCAGTGCATTGGGGCAGAAGTTTGACGTCTTTGCAGAATATTTAAACTAGCAAATGGGAGAGGGGTGGCACCCATACGTCGATGGGAAGAACACCCTCCCCTCAGCTAGTGGTCAAACAGAATTCAGCACGCTGCCATTCATTTGCATCACCAGGAAGAAAAAGGTTTGTCTCCCCACACGATGCACAGGGGTAATGCCAAACTTCACCCAACAACTAACACACCAAAATCTGGCCAATGGAAAATCATGTACACAATGCTCACAGCCTGGGAAATAAGATCCCAGACCTGCAGGCAATAATGTCAGAGGCTAAACTGGACATAGTAGCAATTAGTGAGACGTGGTTTACCAGTAATCACACTTGGGAGACTTCAGTACCTGGCTATGTATTGTTCAGAAGAGACGAGGTGCAAAAGGGGAGGAGGGCTCTGTATGTTAATGAAAATATCAAAGCTACAGAAATTCAGAATACACATAAGGAGCCAGAAGAACTGTGGGTCACCCTGGAAACAGGAAATGGGACAGCCATAAGAACTGGGGTTGTCTACAGGCCCCAGACCAGAGGGAGAACATAGACATTACTGTTAGAAGATATACAAAACATGACAGCTAAAGGGGGGTTCTGATAATGGGAGACTCAACATGCCAGATACAGATTGGTCAATACCAGCAGGAACATCTGCCAGAACTAGACTCATAGTGGATTCCCGGCAGGAGGGCCTCAAACAACTGGTACAGCAACCCACAAGAGACAGGGCTATCCTAGATCTAGTACTGACTAACAAAGAAGGGATCACAGATCTCCAGGTAGAAGGTCACCTGGGGCCAGTGACCATCACATGGTATGGTTCAATTTGGCTACTACATCTAAATCATCCCATTCCAAGGCAAAAATATGGGACTTCAGAGGAGCTGACTTTGATAAGATGGCCAACAGAGTTAAGTTAGCCCTGGCAAAAAGAAACACAGGTGAGGAGGTACAGGCAAAGTGGGCAAGCATTAAGGATACAATACTTGAAGCAACATCCCATTGTGTTAGACAGAAAGGAAGTGCAAAAAAGAAGGAAACCACTTTGGTTCTCAAATACAGTAGCAGAAAAGGTCAGAGCCAAAAGGCTGGCCTTCAGGAAATATAAGGAACACAGCGGGATGAAGATAGGAGGCATACCAAACTGCCCTAAGGGAAGCAGGTAAGGCAGTAAGGCAGGCAAAGTCCCAAACTGAGGAAACACTACACAAACAGTAAAGAAGGTGACAAGACTTTCTATAGATACATTAGTGAAAGGAGAAAGTCCAGAGGGGTATTGCTAAGCTTAATGGAGAAAAGGGAGCATGTGAGGAGGAGGACCCTGTAAAGGCATCTATCCTAAATAGATACTTTTGCTCAGTATTTACTGAAGAGAAGGTAGGGCAGGGCCCACAGCTCAGCATCATGGACACAGGGGAGGGAGGTGAGCACTACTCCCTTCACAAAAGAAAGGGTCCTACAAGAGCTTGCTAAGCTCAGGTGGATAAGGCAATGGGACCTGATGGCATACATCCCAGGGTACTTAAGGAGCTAAAGGAGGAACTAGCAGAGCCATTAGCAGAATTGTTTAGTGAGTCTCTGAGCACAGGAGAGGTCCCAGAAGACTGGAGAAGGGCTCATGTGATCCCACTCCACAAGAGTGGTAGCAGGAGGAGGGCGGGAACTACAGACCGTCAGTCTTACCTCAGTAGTGGGCAAGATTATGGAGGCACTCCTTAAGGAAAGGATAGTGCAACACCTGGAATCCATAGGGGCACAGGATCCAAGACAGCATGGGTTTACAAAGGAAGGTCCTGTCAAACTAATCTCATAGATTTCTTTGACTGGTAACCAGAGTGGTGGACCAAGGGGAGCAGTTGATGTCGCCACCTTGACTTCAGCAAAGCTTTTGACACTGTTCCACATAGAAGATTGATAAATAAGCTAGGTAGGCTCGGGTGAGTCAGAAGTTGGTCAACTGGGTGGCAAACTGGTTGACTGGCAGAAACAGAGAGTGGTGGTAAATGGTATACAGTCAGAAGAGATGCAAGTCACAAGTGGGTACCTCAGGATCAGTCCTGGGGCCAGTCCTATTCAACATCTTCATTAGTGACCCTCGCAGATGGACTAGAGGGTAAGGCTTGTCTGTTTGCAGATGACACCAAGATCTGCAACAGAGTAGATGATCCAGATGGGTGGGCAGAATGAGAAGAGATCTGGATAAACTAGCAGAATGGTCAGAAGAGTGGCAACTGGGATTTAATGCAAGAAGTGCAAAATCATGCACATAGGGAAGAGAAACCCTGAAGCCACTTATAGGCTGGGAGGAGTTGCTAGCAGTCACAAATGAAGAAAGAGACTTGGGCATCATCATCACTGATGACCCAAAATCATCCAAGCAGACCTCTAAAGCAGTAGTTAAGGCTAGGGGGGTGTTAGTATTAGTAGGGTATCACAAGTCGTAAGAGGGAGGTAATAATCCTCTGTACAAGACATTGGTTAGGCCCCATCTGGAGTACATGCGGCAGTATTGGAGGCCACACCTTCACAAGGACATTAACCAAATTGAGGCAGTCCAGAGAAGGGCAACCAAATGGTGCAGGGACTGCATCAGAACACATATGAGGACAGATTAATGGAGCTCAATATGTATACCCTTGAGCAAAGGAGGGAGAGGTGATATGATCGAGACATTTAAACACCTTAAGGGCATAAACAAGGTGAAAGAGTCTAATCATGTTTAAATATAAGAAAATAGCAGGACAAGAGGACACAGCATGAGATTAGAGGGAGGCCGATTAAGGGAATGTGAGGAAATTCTTTTCACAGAAAGGGTGGTAGATGCATGGAATGGCTTACCACAAGAAGTGGTGGCTATGAATACAGTGCAGGGCTTCAAACAGGCATGGGATAGGCATAAGGGAGCAATACAAATGACTATGAATAGATAGGTCACTGACAGAGCAAAGGCCGATGGCACATTTATAAGGTAGAAAAAGAAATGGGCAGACTGGATGGGCCTTGAGGTCCTTATCTGCCATCAACTTCTATGTTTCTATGTTTCTATGATACTGCCTCTGTAGGATATGGTATAATTCCACCTTGAACTTGCCCATAGGGTTATGTGTAAGTTTCATGTAACTTTGCCCATCATCCAACAGATTCCTCATTATCTGTATATAATGCTGTCTGTCTAAAATCACAATATTTCCACCCTTATCCACAGATTTTGTTTTTATTCCTGAATTCTGTTCCAACCCACTCAAGGCTTTTCTTTCATCTGATGTCATTTTCTTATTCCTTGGCTGCCCTGCCTTAGAAATGAGTTAATCTACCTGTCTTAGTTCTACCTTTTCATAGATAGAAATAGCAGCATTATTTACATTGGGTAGAAATTCAGGTACAGGGAAAAATAACAATTTTCTTTTTTCATTATATCAGAATGTACACTGCTTACAGCATGATCAGTATTCTGTGTATCTGAGATTCCCTGATTACTGTTCTCTATCTCATTAATAACATAACCAATGTCCTCCTGTAAGTTAGAAGATGCAGAGAGTTCATTCAGTACATTCAGTTGAGTGTTATCCAGAGTGTTCCCAATGTCCAGAATGGAAAGATTTTCTGTAAATCCCATAAGAACTGCAGCAGCGTTTTCACTTGGTCTATTATTGAAGAATGCTTTGAGTTTAATCTTATGAAAAAGTTTGTATAAGTTCACTTGTACTTGAAAAGGATTCAATGGTGGCATGGGGATGAATGAAAGTCCGTATTTCAGAACTCTAGTTTCTATCTCTGATAGTTCCTTTTTTGATAAGTTCACTATTTGGAGCTCTTACCCTGTCCTCTCCCACATCCTCTGGTCTTCCCCTTGTCTTGAGTAACGTTTACCTCCTCTGTTGCCCCTCCTGGTCTTCCTGTTCTGACTTCTTTGCTTGTAGTTCCTTGTCCCTTGTCTAAAAAAGGACTATGTTCTCTACCAGTATTTAACTCAGTATTTTCTTCATCAAAATATACCTTGGATCTTCCCCTGCTTCTACTATGACTATTACCTCTCCTTTTCCATACCATCACTCTTTCATTTTCAAAATCTTCCTGGTCTCTTATTAACTTCTTTTGGTTTTTTACCACCAGTTCATTTTCATATTTCACCAATCTTTCTTTCATGGACAGGTCTATTTCCTTAACGGTAACTAGCTCTTTAAATGCGAGTACTTCTTTCTTAGTTTCCTTAACCAGGGGTTTTAGTTCCTCATGTTTAGCAATATCAGCCTTAATCAGTACTTCTACAAAGATTTTTGAACACTGTAAAGTAGCTTCTACCCACTATTTTTTAAATGGAAAATTCTCAAAGCCAGAGAAAGGTATGATAGTGATCCTTAGCCCACGAGGGGCCTGTCCTTTATTCAAGTACTGTTCTAAGCTGATAATGCTATACATAAGGTCAAGCTCCTTTTTCAGCAACTTTTCCAACTTGCCAAAAGCAAATTTTAAATCACCTTTGTTTACTCTAAGTCTCTCAAGAGTTTTGTTTCATTTGGAGACTAAAGTCTCCATCGTCTCCCAACTGAAATCCAGCACAGCGTTCTCCCCTGCATCTCCTGTTTGCATTTTTAATCTCCGTATGTTGCTTGGGGAAATTTCAAAAACTTCGGCCGTAGAGATCAGAAAAAAACACCTGGCCTGGCTCTGGATTAGAAAGAATCACTTGATTATTGTCTCTGTTGTCTCTGTTTAAACCTCCCAGAGATTGCACCTTGTGAATTCCCGGCACTTCGTGTGCAGCGGTTCAAGAGGTGAAGAGAAGTTCAAACAATCCCAAATGGAAACCGTGCTAACACAAAGGAGGTAGGTACTCTAGCAGAGGGCAGCCAGCCCTCAAATCCAACACAGTCCAAAAGCGAGTACACTTGCAGAGGAAAAATTAGGCAAATGCTTGGACTAGTGCTAAATAATCACATTTATTTACTAGCCAGAACACAGACCAGTAACCCAGCACTTTGGCATCTAAGCCTTCATCGGGGTGTGGTTTAGGAACCAGAGTGTCAGTTTAAATACAAAAGTAGTGATGACATCATCAAACAGTGACATATACATACATATACAAAATTATTAAATGCTATTTACAAAATACATTCTTATTTACACACACAATGCAATGCCTGTCTATAATAATAATAGGGTGTACTACACTGAATGACTGCTCCTATATATTTTTAAGAAAAATAGCAGGTGTAAACTGCAACTAACCCTTTGGGGCAGGCAACTGTGTAAAAGCTGCATGTATGTGGCTAAAAAGAGTGATAGGCACAGTTGGTGGCAAGCTGATACATGTAACAGTAACCAAGACTATTGAAAAGACACTAATTATAGTCTAGAGAGCATTCCTGGTCATTTGGAGTGCTCCTTTCCTCTGCACATGAGACAGTTTTATTCTGTGAAGAGTGTCTTGGGCACAGCTGCCCTGGAAATGGGCATGTTCAAAACAGGTTTTTAAAAATGTTAATATAGTATTGCTCAATCTCAAGCAATAATATAGTAATACTACTGCCAAGTCCACTTTTACAGTTGTAAGTCTGGTCTCACTTACATCCTTAGGGTGTCAGACCCACTGACCTTCGGTTCGCAGTTCACATACCGTATGAATGTGTGTGTGAGACCACTCTTACAACCATAACAGTAGTCTTGGTGGCAGTATTAACATACAAAATAGTCAAGTGCAAACTGCAACAATACATTTGGCACCTAGAGTTTGAGCAGTATGTAATGAACTGGCCTTTGGTCAAATAGTTAGCTAGCTTCTGGCATGGCAGGTCACTTGCAGTGTGGCCCCAGCTCATTTAAATTGTAATCTGGGCATTTCTTCCCCAGTCCTCACTCTCACCACACCCCTAATTTTGTTTTAAATTGAGGTTCTCGCTCTCTCGCTCTCTCACACACACACACACGTGTACACACACACACACACACACACAAACACACACACAGAGTAATATTTTTATTTGTCATAGCATCAGATGAGATTATAGGATCGAGTTCTGCCTTCACCCTCCATTCTCCTGGGCATACACCCAACCACCACCAGGACTCGTGCCACCCCCCAACCCCACACCCCAACTATCATCTTCAAGTTAGTTGCCCAATGCCCATTACCTTGACTGCATGCTAGGCCCTGCTACTGCTTCAGTTCCCCCAACCTCTTTATATCTGATGTTTTTAAAGATATTCTTTTCTTTAAGGTATTTTTTCAGTATAGTTTGGCTTTTGTCCCACTCCTTCCTAAAGCTACGTGCTCACTGCCTGGACTGCCTCCTGCTAGGCCCTGCTACTGCTCCAGCCTCTCTCTTATTTTTCTTAAAATATATTACTTTTTCATGTATTATTTTTTAGGGTTGTTTGGCTCTATTCCCCCTCCCACCTGTTGTCCAGTGCTGCTGCCTGGATTGCCTCCTACCAGGCCCTGATACTGCTCCAGTCTGGCTCTGATTTTTTTTTTTTTTTTTTAGATATATGATTTTTACAGGCATTTTTTTTTCTGTACTGCTTAGATCTAGTCCCTCACCCCCCAACACCCTGACCCTCGTGCCACTGCCTGAGTGCCTGAACCGCCTCCTGCCAGGTAAGGCCTGCTACTGATCCAGTCTCTGTCTCTGATTTTTTAGATACTACTGGTATTATTTTCTTTTTGGGGTATTTTTTCTGTGCAGTTTAAGAGCTTTTGACCACTGAGTCTGACTCCAAAGCATCCTCTGCAGGCTGCACAAACCAAGCCACCAAGCCGAGCCAACCGACATCCCCAAATGTCTCTCTCTTTCTATCTCTCAGTGCGGTTTCATGCTGCTGCAGCATTTTACCAATTCCCAGGATCCCCTCAGGGAGCCAGCCAACCAATATACCCCCAGTCTATTCCCTCCCATGACTGACAGCAGATTAAGCCTATGACAGCCCCAAAACAGCAACTGCATTGAATGATCTGTTTACATTACAGCCACCCCAGTCATAGCAATCACCTCCACTTACTGCCAAGACTGGTTTCCACCTCCTTGAGTCACCAGCTCTGCAGCCACACCTGTGTCTGTTGTCCCTCCTGGAGCCTTCTTACCCCCCACTGTGTCCTCCAAAGCAACCTTCATCCACACCAGCAGCCCAGTCTAACACTGTACATCTCTCTCTCTCTCTCTCACTTGTCTTGTCCAATTGACTGCAAGTCACATGATGGGACCATTGATCAGAGAGAGATGCCGTGGGCCCTAGAGCTCCCCCATGTGCTGCCTTTCTGCCTGCCCTGAAGCCCTAATTTTTGTGTTGTTTGCATGCATGTGCAAGAAACACAGTGTGTCAGCAGTTAAGGAGCATGCCACAATGCATAAAAGAATTCAGCCATGTCACCATGCAATCAACTGTTTTGGTGCATTACAAGCTACCAAGACAGCTGATTGTGTGGTGTCCCATGGCGACCGCTTCTCTGTTGACCTCTCAGAGTCCCAAGGAAGCTGATGGAAAGCTACCGCCTACCGTTCAGTGTACCTTACTGGTGAAACATTTCAATTAAAAAAAAAAAAGCCGACGGGGTGTCCAATCCCCCTGTTGGCATGACCCCCTCCCAAGTTCATTTGCTGATGGGGTAGCCCAATCCACATTGGCATAATGCACCTCCCCCATTTGTTGTTTCCCAAGGGGGTTGCCCAATCCCACCCAGCTCATGTGTTCCCCCCAGCACTGTATGGCCAACGGGGGTGCCCAATCCCCCATCGGCTCCACTCCCCCCCAAAACAAACTTCCATCTGCCATGCTGGGAGCCCACCCCAGTGTGGCAAAAGTCTCTTTGGCCAACTGGGGTGCCCAATTCCTGTCAGCTCCACTCCCCCAAACAACTGCCTGGTGCCACGCTGGGAGCCCACCCAGCATGGCAAAAGTCCCTGTCATCTGTGTAAAAAAAAAAGATCTAGAAGAAAAAGGTCCCTAGTTGATTCTCTTGCCCCTCCCCAACCCATGCCCACCCACTGCGTACCCCACCTCCCCACACCCCACCTCGCCCCACACTTACCTTCGGAGCCTAGCCGACGATCTTCGTGGACTGGGAATACGCTCTCACTCTTCAAAGCCGACTCGCAACTGAAGAAATGCCGGTAAGCTGTATAATGGCATTTTTTTCAACTTTGGTGCATATCTTGGCCATTTGTGAATTTTTGTCAAATTTTCAACATCTTCTTGGACGACACCTCATGAACTCAGTTACTGTCATTTTGTTATTCGGTCCTGAAAGGTGATTTCGTGGTCACTGCACAGAACCACCTTTTGGGACTGATTAATGAAATGACAGTGTTATAGTCATGAGGTAGGCTCCCAAAACCCTATGTTGAAAATATGGTGAAACAATTCCTAAAATGACTGTTTTATTTGTGGCGCGCTACGCAGTTCCTACGCATGCTCGAATCACACCCTTTTAATATTTTCACTCCAGATTTTCACCATTGCCATTTTACTATACCTTCTTATGAACAATACAGCTTTCATTTTTCACATCTCACCCGAAATGTGTTTTCGCACATGTAGCGCACAATGGCGTGGTCGGTGTGCGAAATCAATGTTCGGGACAGATTAAGAAAATCACAGTGACACTGTTCATGAGGTAGGCCCTTAAAAACCCTATGCTGAAAATTTGGTGAAAATAATTCCCAAAATGACTGTTTTACAAGCGTGCATTGCGCAGTTCCTATGCACGCTCATAACTTTGAGCATTTTTAATATTTTCACTCCAAATTTTCAACATTGCCATTTTACCACACCTCCTTATGAACAGTATGGCTGTCATTTTTCCCATCTTGCCCAAAATGTGTTTTTGCACATGTAGCGCACAGTGGCGTGGTTGGTGTGCTAAATCAATGTTCGGGACAGATTAAGAAAATCACAGTGACACTGTTCATGAGCAGAGGTCTTAACTGGCTATGTTGAAAATTTGGTGACAAACGTCCATAAAATGACTGTGTTACGAGCGTGCATTGTGCAATTTCCATGCACCCTCGTAAGGTCACAAATTCATAATGTTTTCAGTGCAGATTTTCAACATTTCCATTTTTCCACACCTTCTTATGAACAGTACAGCTGTCATTTTTCACACCATGGCGAAATGGGTTTCACACTTCTGGCACAGAATAGTGTAGTCACTGTGGGAAATCAGTGTTTGGGACAGATTAAGAAAATCACAGTGACAGTGTTCATGAGTGGCGTTCCCAAAATGCCTATGTTGAAAATCTGCTGTAAAATATCCCCAAACTAATTGCATTACGGGTGTGCATTGTACAGTTTCTATGCACACTCGTGACTTCACCAGTTTTTTTATATTTTCACTCCAGATTTTCAACATTGCCATTTTTTACACCTCTTCATGAACAGTACAGGTGTAATTTTTCACATCCTGTTCGAAATGTGTTTTTGCACCTGTGGTTCCAAGTGGCGCAGTCGCTGTGCAAAATCACCTTTGCTAACAAACTGATAGTCACTTTTCATAGTGTGAGGTCAGAAAGCCCATGTTAAAACTTGGAGTAAAATACCAAGAAACACCCAGGGTGTTAGGTTTTTGACCATAATGCCCTACCTGTAGGGACCGACAGGCATCAGGGTGTGATTTGGGATTGTCGACACAATGCTCATGCCATTCCACCCCCACCCCTGCAGCCAGTGGCAGGCAACGAGGTGCCTTGAACCCTTTGGCCCCAGATTTCACCCCATTCTCCTATACTGCACTCATTTCAACATATTTCCTTATGGAATGAGGTGAGTGTAAAGCCCCTAACACTCAAAGCACACCTCGACACTTGTAAGTGTCTGCAAGGTAGGGTGAGGTGAAATGTCGTGCCCATTATGGGTGATGACCCAAAGGCATGCCCCAATGCTCTGTCCATCTCTTCAGGGTTGGGTGGAGTTGGCATCAGTTTGATACTTCACTGCCATTCCTATACTGCATCTGTCTAACTCCTGCACTTTCACTGCTAATGACAGCAAGCAACACTTGGCATTGGCAAATGTTTGTTTATATATCAAAAACAGATTTTGGCCAATTGGCCAACAATACAGCAACAGTAGGTTGGAAGTGGGTCATACCAGCTGTGGCCAGTTCTGGCCCACTAAATAGGGCTGGGCCAACCAAAGTTTCTGACTACCTTTATTGTTTTACCAACCCGACAAAGGTACTGACAGCTTGGATCAGGCCATATGATTTTGTAGGAGGGCAGTTCAGGTAAATGTCAGACAGGGGAATCATCACAACTAGTGGCAACATTGATGAAGGCCGTCTGTGGAAGGAAGCCTTTGCTGTTAGTGCCAGTATTGAGAAAGCCATCTGAATGCAGGAGACACCACTGCATATTACAACATTGATAAAGTTCCTCTGGGAAAAGCACTTCCACTGCAAGCTGTAATGTGCACGTTATATGGCTGTTTGTGCCTGCATGCACATGCATGCATGTGTGTGTGTAAGTATTTGTATGAGCGAGTATGTGTGTTTATGAAAGTACAGTCATTCAAACCTTGGTACCACCCAGTGTCATTGGTACTTTGATTATAAAGTGTTTTTACAATATATCCAAGTATTTCAGAAAGGGCAGAAGCTAAAGCATTTTAAATAGCAGCACTACTCTGTTTTCATACATGTGGCTTTTCCGTTAATGGTGTCTTTCAACATGGATTCAGGCTATCTTTAGCATGTGGAAAGTACTGGCAACCTAGAGAGTAACCTCACTCTCAGTTCTTTAACTTGCTCTTGCAGGCATCCTGGACCTTTAGCAAAATGGGTCTGGAGGTTCAGTGAGAGGAAAACCTCTTTGTATTTTTATCCTCAAAGCTTCTTTCAGACTAAGGAATGGTTCACTCTTAAAAACAAACAGAACAGGATTATGAGAGAACACTCACCTGTCTTCTGTGAAGCAGGCTCAACAGAAACCAAAATGAACTCCTTGTACACCAAGCCTGCCCTCCTTCCTGAGAGGCAAATGGAGTTTCCATTTTAATATAAACAACTCTCAGCTCAGCTATGCAGCCCAGTTACAGCAGCAAACAAATGAGGGACTTTTCTCCTGCTCCCACCTGCTGCCAACAAAACAAGCAGGACAGCAATGCTTTTAAGTCTCCCAGAAGGGAAAATAATTATAAATAGGGTTTCCTTTTTTTCTTTACTTGGTATTTATTATACTTCACCATTTGATGACCTCTGTCTGGATGGCTCACAAAGCCCTGCTAGCCACCATCCCCAGGACTTAGCCCTTTTAACCCTCAATGCACCACTCATGATGGGGTCAGAGGGGCTCGCCCCTGTGAAGCAGGATGCAGACTCCTGCCAGGGTTGCAGAGGGCTGTCTTCATCCTGCCGTGGCAAGGGAGCTTTTCATCCTGAGATGTCAACATGAAATGACACGTTGTGTCTGATAAGGATACACACCCATTCTGGGTCTCCCATGTGCCTTGACACCCAGACTCTGTTAGTTGTCAATCTGGAAGTGCCACCCCACCCAGGACAGCAGAAGACGAATAGATGTCCTAGTGTGAATGTCTTCCATAACTACTATATTTGTTTGCCTCCTACCAATTCAGATCACAGCAAACACATTGGGACAAATTAAAAGCAATGGTATTCCTTTATTTGGGTGGGAAAGAAGCCCTGAGTTCTCTGGAAGATGTTGCTCTTAGACAGACAAGAAGAGGAGTTGAGTGTACCTAACCTGCCTCTCTACTACTGGTCTTGTCAGCTGCAACATCTGTATGCCTTCCTTAGAGTTGGAAGGCGTACCGGACTAGGTAACACTAGAGGGGCCAGCAACAGATAAAAAAAAGTTTTTAACAAATTGGACAGGGCTGAGCTCAGGGGTATACAACACTCCTGGATGCAGACTACACTGCTCACATGGCAGCAACTGTTAAAACATGAAGAGACCCCATCTGGAGTATGTGGCTTGACCTCCATCTAGACAGTGGAGGGCTTTACATCTGGGAAGATAGTCCCCACATATAAAAGATGGGAATGGTTGGGGCTGAATCACCTAGGCCAATTATTATGAGAGAACCCAGCAAAGCTATTTGCCATAGTTAAGATAGAATTTAACTTACTGGATATAGAGGATAATGTATGGGCCATTATCCATAATGAGCATTTGTAGCCATCCAGCGGTTTTCATTGGTGACCGTTTATGTTTATATCAACGGTGCAGCTCTCCTTCAGTACAGTTCTCACAGCCGTGTCCACTTCCTATGTGGAGTGTGCTAGCCAAACGCACATGCATAAGTGTGTTTCTATATTGTTATGCTGCAGCAGCTATGTAGCTAGTGCAGCCTAACAGCTGTGATGACATAGCTACTGCAACATAACATAGAGAATAATGGATGGGTAGGTGGTTATAACAAGGATTTTACACATTCCCGAGGGGTGGGATGCCACATAAACTCCAAGAGTGAAGCTCAAGAGGTTTATTAAGGCATCTCACTCCGAGGGGATGTGTAAAATCCAAGTTTTACACACCTACCCATCCTTTATTTTGTATAATTGCTGGGAATAGTTTTCTTGCCACAGCATTTGCACAAAATAAATGTATCTGTGATGGGAGCTGAGCTGCCGACTGTTGGTATTTGAGAGTGGCCTGTGGTGGCTCGGCTTGTGATGTAAAGCATTGGTTACACTTTTTGATTTGACATTTCTGACCAAAAATAAAGCTTTGTGCCCAGTGATATATTTTTTTTGGAAAAAGAACTTACCGCCGACTTATACAGAGTGTTGAGGAGCGGGATGGCAGCGAATAGCAGAGAAGCGGAAGTTCACGGCTAGCGTGTGGTGCTTCGTAACAGTAATGTTTTCTTTTTTGTTTAAAACTGTGGAAATTACTTTTTGTTTGAGGGGACATGCCAATGTCAAGTTGTGGATGGTTAACATTCGAGCGTGAGGGGTGGCAGCCGAAGGGAGGAAGGGAAGAACCAGAGCTGGCGCATGCCCAGTACAAGGGAAACCCGAAGCATGATTGTTATAACCTGCCGGTTATAATGACAGAATTATAACTGGGTTTCACTTTGGGAAAAAAAACTGTAACCAGTTATTATAACTCTATTCTAGTTATGGATTTCTATCCATAACAATGTTCCACCATACACTATAAGGACTTCTACTGTTATTTACAGATTAAGCATTTTATCACATCTAGAGCTATGAAGTTAGGCTTAAAATACAAATGGGGACCACTCCGACAATTGGTAGGCAACTTTCAGAACTCCAAGCCCAAACATCTAATATTCCAACTGTACATAATCTGCCCCAGAGAAACCAAAAAGTAAGAGATCCAGCAAAGGCGGGAGATGGAAACAGGAGTAACCATGGAAGAGAAGGAATGGTTATCCTGTTGGCAACAAGCACAAAGAACTACCATGTCTAATGGATGGTGGGAATGCAGGCAGAAAGTGTTCAGTAGATACTTTCAAACGCCTATGATGTCAGTGCACTTTGGCACCTCATACTCAGATAAATGTTGGAGGAAGTGTCACCAGAAGGCGTACCATGAGCAAGGATTTTGGGGGTGCCTTGAACTGGCCTAGTATTGGAGGAAGGTGGCCAAGGGAATAGAGGACATCTTTTGGCTAGAACCACCACAGAAAATACAACACCTAGTGTGGTGCCTACCACCCAGGGAATCCATCACAGAAATTGAAGGTACCTTTTGTCTGTGCTAGTGGCGGTGGCAACGAAAGCCATAACCCAGAAGTGGTTGGTTGCCACCCCTCCGACAAGCAATTGCTGGCTGGAGAACTGTAGGGCCATCCAGTTGATGGAATGGATGACTGTCAAGCTGAGACAAACCACTGAGAAACTGAAGTGGAGAAGGCTCCCTTACTTTCAACAAACAGTTCTAGATCAACTAGCAGACTTACCTTGATTCAAAAGGGAAAAAGACAATCAAATGATAGTGGCTAGGGATGTAGGGATATTACATTGAGTATCACCAATGGTTATGAACTAAGCTGTAATTTTGCTTAACAGTGATGAAGTGCTGATAAGTCAGATAATGATGCACCAAAGGTGGTTGGTTTGTAAATGTATTTTTAGTTTAGTCATTTGTGCCTCTACTTTCCGCACCCTATTATTAGATGTATATCTGGATTATTTACTGTCTAAATTGTATGGCTGTTTATGAAAATCTTTGAATAAAATTAATTTGAAAAATAAAATAAAATAAAAGATGAAGAGCAGGAACACAAACTGAGACCCCAGAAATAAAGCATAGGAAGGGTAACATAGGGCCCATAGAATAAGCAGTGGCCAGAAATCAAGCAATTCCACCAGGCTGTCATGCCTATAGACCCTTCGGTGTATACTCCCCTCCCCATTTCCATGCAGGTAGTGCTTTTCTGACTAAGGAGGGCTGTAACACTGTAATTTAGCGTTTCATCTTGACTTTTTTCAGTTGTGTGCCCCACCCCACAGAAAGTCTCCTGGCATGACATGTCTGGAATCACATATAACTTTCACACTAACTGATTTTGCAACTGGAGTATAACAAGAAAGACTTGTTAACATCTAACAGTGATGAAAACAGGAAAATAAGCTGCTTTAAATAACATTTTAAGTTTTCGAGTAAATCCAGGGGTTATTAGTTAATCACCTTATTTTGGTTTCCTGCATTTGCAAAAGGAGATTTTACCATCATGTTGTGACCCTGTGTAAATATTTTACTTGCGGTATCCTCATGGATATGTACAATACTGCTCCCCTCCAAGACTGAAAATGCATATTTAAGTGTTTATCTCATGGATCTACAGTATAGTGGGTTCTGTCTCTTTTCAGAGCTGTTTGTTTCAGGATATTAAAGGCAGGACCTGTCACTCACTTATTTGTATTATAGATTGAAGGAGTGCTCTGACCAATCGGAGTACTCTTCTCTGTACATGAGACACTGTTATTCTGTGGAGAGTGTTTCACTTCTAGCTGTCCTGGAAACAGGCTACCACTGAAGGTTTTTGAAAATGTAATATATTATAGATCAAGCTTGCTCAATAATATATTAATACAGTTGCTGAGACCACTCATATGGTTGTAAAGTGGTCTCACATTCCAAAGGTATCAGAACTGACTTTTGGGTCATCGCTCTCATACCCTAAGAATGTACGTGGGATGACTCTTACAACATAAGAGTGGTTTTGGCAGCTGTATAATATGCAATAGAATTATAGTAAGTTGTTAGGCATATGGTTCCCTTTATGATGTTATGTCATTCAAGCTGAAAAATACATGGTACAAACAAAACCACAAATATACTTGAGATGAAATAGTCCCTCCATGTGACATATCATTTTTGCCATTTACATCCATTATG
Source organism: Neoceratodus forsteri (assembly GCA_016271365.2). Classification (NCBI taxonomy): domain Eukaryota; kingdom Metazoa; phylum Chordata; order Ceratodontiformes; family Ceratodontidae; genus Neoceratodus; species Neoceratodus forsteri. Next base: position 358,376,921 of record CM028130.1, read on the forward strand.
CCTGATGAGGCCTTATGAACTAAGTGTGTGTGTGTGTGTGTGTGTGTGTGTGTGTGAGCTTAACGGGCAGGGAGTTGGCTATAGCTGTGTGTTAATTAGTGAGTCAAGCAAAGTTTGTAGCTTTAATGGGTGTGCAAACTCATAAAGACCATGAGAAGGCACACCCTGATATGTCGTTTGGCACCAATATTGATTTTTTTTTTGGGCATTGTGTCATTAACAAACATCAGACAAAAGAGTTTCAGTTCTCTGTGAGAACACTGGTTTATCATAAAGGCTGGTTATGCAATCAGCATAAAAACTCTTGAAAACACAGAGGATGCGATGCAACCAGACAAGGTCTAATCTTAGGTGGAAGGGCCATTGAAAGCTCTAGATTTCACATTAATACCCACCAATATTGAATAGTTCAGTATAGCCACAGCATGCTGGGCTGTGATCTTGAAAATCTGGGTTTACAGATAGACTTGGGTCTTGGGGAACTAAGCCAGCAAAGGCTGGAGTGCATGTAGAAGCTGATGTGCTGAACCTCCAGGGGTGGGGAGGTCAGATGTGCTATGTTAGTACACTCTCTCTGGCTTACTCAGTGAGTCAAACTACTGCAGCAACCAAAGGCTATTGAGCTACTTTCAACGCCATGTAAGTAATAAGCTGCAACAGGGTGTGCATTATGTGAGCAATAACACATGACAGGGTGTGTGGTAATGCTAAATTAGCACATGCCCCAGGTGGGCTGTGGAGGCACAATGTACAGCTAAGGCCTTCAACCACCTGGGAAGTGCGGTCATTAATGACATTACTGCACCCCTGAGTGTGTTATTGTGCTTATTAAATGGTTTAAAGAGTTAAAAAGCAGGAAAAAGAAAGTAAAATTTGAGCTGTGGGGTAATTGAAATTAATGAACAGTCATGTGACCAGTTCTAACCAATCAGAGTGCTTGTTTGATTCAAGCCATTTTATAAAGGATTTTAATGCATGCCTTAGGGTGTAGCAAGACAAGAGGCCAAAGGACAGGTGTCCTATGCCGCTGGAAAGTGCATTAAAATCCCATGGTGCACAGCCTGGAGGGGCTTATTACACTTATAAAATGTCTCTAAGTAGTTTTTTTTTTGGGGGATTTACACCCACTGTGTGTTTGTAGAGATTTAATGTACAGTCAGGTGATGTCACTCAATCAGTGAAATTTCTAGATCTTTTCTTGACATTTTATAAGGTAAGGTCATGTGGTAGTAGGGGATCTAAGGAAAGGACAGAGTGAAATCCTCCTACTTGAAAAAAATGCCTGTAGTCTAGGAATTACTATTACATTAACGAGTACAGTAAGCTACAGTCAGTAGTTCCTCAGCCTATACCCTAGGAGTATAGATACCTCTGAGACAAGTTAGGGTCCTCAAAAGAAAGGATGGTGGTGTAGCATGGAATAAAATATTTTCATGTAAATGCCAGAGCAAAAATCGTGACTTTTCTGAAATTCTCAAAATGTCAGTATACTTGAAACATGTAGAAATTGCATTTTTTATGCATATTTTTGAACTAAAAGTACAATATATCTGTCTAGTATATTTTAGTGTTTGTGAAAAATTATTTGGTTTGATAGCACTGGAGACTGAAGACATCTGTTAATCCACATGGCAGGTATAGCTTGGGTGGCCGTATTGAGAGTTCTCTTTCATTGCTCCACCAGTGTGCTTCAACCCTGCCACAGAGGGACCACCACAGAAATGGGAGGATAGTTCAGACTGCATGTGCATTAAGCCCCTGGCTTCTCATGTAAGACTGCCAAGAACGGAATCAGTGACTGCCAATTGTGCTGATAGTCTTGTGGATGGGAACACCTATCCACTAGATAAAAAGTTATTGAGGCAGTTGAGCAGGGGAGATGCTGGAGAACAAAAGTTCTGAGGAGTTGCTGGAGTCCCATAACATGTTCACTCTAGAGAGAAGGAGGCCGATATGGAATATGACCTCAGTCTTTAACATATCCAAGAATATCGACATAGCCAGATGCCTGAAGATCTTTGATTTGGTGTTCTGCAGCTGGATGGGACTCATCCTGAGCTCAGGGGTGGTAAATTCAGGTGTACCAGGACAATAAGGGGTTGCGCTCAGAGGTGCAGGACCAGAGGTGCTGCTACAGGAGCTGCCATACCCCACACACAATGAACACCACAGCCAAGTGTAGCAGCACTCATACAGTGAAAATGCACACAAGATGAGCCAAAAGAGACAAAGGTAATCCATATTTTCCACAGGTGTGAAAATGTTTATTGCTGGTGAAAATACACAACAAAGGGTAGGAACTGTGTACAGGGTGATGGATCACAGTCTAGCTATCCCTACACTTCACTCAACTATAGCTTCAGGTTCTGTGTGCATTTTCACTGTGTGAATGCTGCTACCCTTGGCTCTGGTGGTAAATTCAGGTGTAACCTTTGGAGGCAGGTTTTTTCAGAGGGTGGTAAATCTATGGAACAGCCTACCACTTGAAACAGTGGACATGAAGACAGTTCAGACTGTTAAGTTAATCATATACAAAGTTCTGCTTACCAAGGAAATCACTGGGTACCCTGGGTAGTAGAGTGGGTAGGGAATCACTGAACTGCTGATCTTGTTGAGACATCTGACCTGACTTGCATCACTGACACCTGGCTGTTCAAGAATGCTGGCCCGGTATTGGAGTCTGCTGTTCCAGCCAGGTACTAAGTGATACACTGCCCGAGATTGAATCGTAGGGGTGGGGGTGAGCCATCCTGTTTTAAGACGGAACTGGGCCTTGTAGTGGTTCCAGTGGGGACTGGAATGGATATCATTAACTGCAGGTACTGCGGAAAACTTTCAGAAGGGCAGTTTTACAGGATTTAGGACACTGTCCTACATGCTGGGCCATTGGAGATCTAAGGCTCAGCTCCAAGCAGCATGGGCAGAGAATGCACACCTCAAATTGCATATTCAAGAGGAAATATATTATAAGAACCGCCTACATTTCCCAACATCCAACAGAAGCACCTCGACCACTGAGGGTAGTTGGTCTGGGAGGTCGGCAGGTGGATAGGAGGGCAAATCGGTGCCCCATCACCGGTGCCTCCAACATATCACCTCCACAAACAATATAAAACTACAAACAGGTATTTGCCTCTATCTCTGAAATCAAAGAGGCAAAGGACACTGCAGAGCAGGACACGCACCACAGGAGCTAGCACAACAAAACTCACCCAAAACAGGAACCAAAACAAAAAGCAAAAAGGAAATCCAAAAACTCTGATCATAGGAGACGCCATGATTTAGGAGTTGATACGATCTCCAGCCAGCGGTAATGGTCAGATGTCTCCCAGGTACATCAGTGTGGAGAGATACTGACCACATTGTTAAAATTGTTCAGGAAGCAGGAGAAAGCATTGATGTCCTGGTACACATAGGGACTAACGATCTCACCAGCCGGTCAGTTGTGGAGACCAAGGAACACCTGACCAGACTGGGTAACAAACTATCATCCATTTCATCTGGCATCTCCTTCTCTGAGATCCTGCCAGTCTGGGAGAGGGGGGCAGATGAATAGAAGGTCAGAGAAGGGGAGATAGGGGAGCTCAACATGTGGCTCAAGGACTGGTGCCAGGAAAAAGGACACAAATTTGTAGGGAACTGGCAACAGTTTTGGGAGCGAAAGTTCTTTAAATCTGATGGACTGTATCTGACTAAGGAGGGAGTCAGTGCATTGGGGCAGAAGTTTGATGTCTTTGCAGAATATTTAAACTAGCAAATGGGGAGAGGGGTGCAGCACCCCATATGTCGAATGGGAAGAACACCCTCCTCCCTCAGCTAGTGGTCAAATAGAAGTTCAGCATGTTTGTAGTTCATTTGCATCACCAGGTAAGAAAAAGGTCCGCCCCTATACGACGGACAGGGGAAACGCCAGACCTCACCCAACAACTAACACACTGAAATCTGGCCAATAGAAAATCATGTACTATTAATGCTTGCAGTCTGGGAAACAAGATCCCAGACCTGCAGGCAATAATGACAGAGGCTAAACTGGACATAGTAGCCATTAGCTAGACATTGTTTACCAGTAACCATACTGGAGACTTCAGTACCTGGCTATGTACTGTTCAGAAGAGACCGAGGAGCAAAAGGGGGGGGTGAAGTGGCCCTTTATGTCAATGAAAATATCAAAGCTACAGAAATTCAGAATACACATAAGGAGCCAGAAGAACTGTGGATCACCCTGGAAACAGGAAATGGGACAGCCATACGAACTGGGATTGTGTACAGGTCTCCAGACCAGGGGGAGGACATAGACACATTACTGTTAGAAGATATACAAAACATGACAGCTAAAGGGAGGTTCTGATAATGGAGATTTCAACATGCCGGATACAGATTGGTCTATACCAGCAGGAACATCTGCCAGAACTAGACATATGGTGGATTCCTTCAGGAGAGGGACTCAGTCAACTGGTACAACAACCCACAAGAGACAGGGCTATCCTAGATCTAGTACTGACTAACAGGAAAGGATCACAGATCTCCGGTAGAAGGTCACCTGGGGCCAGTGACCATCACATGGTATGGCTCAATTTGGCAACTAGAACTAAATCATCCCATTCCAATGCAAAAATATGGGACTTCAGAGGAGCTGACTTTGATAAGATGGCCAACAGAGTTAAGCTAGCCCTGGCAAAAAGAAATACAGGTGAGGGGGTACAGGCAAAGCGGGGAAGCATTGAAGATGCAATACTTGAAGCAGCATCCCATTATGTTAGAGAGAAAAGGAAGTGCAAAAGAAGAAGGAAGCCACTTTGGTTCTCAGAAACAGTAGCAGAAAAGGTCAGAGCCAAAAGGCTGGCCTTCAGGAAATATAAGGGAATGCAGCAGGATGAAGATAGGGAGGCATACCAAACTTCTCTAAGGGAAGCAGGGAAGGCAGTAAGGCAGGCAAATGCCCAAACCAAGGAAACACTAGCACAAACAGTAAAAGAAGGTGGCAAGACTTTCTATAGATACATTAGTGAAAGGAGAAAGTCCAGGGGGGGGATATTGCTAAGATCAAAGGGGATAAGGGGGCATGTGAGGAGGAGGACCATGTAAAAACATCTATCCTAAATAGATACTTTTGCTCAGTATTTACCGAAGAGAAGGTTGGGCAGGGCCCACAGCTCAGCACCATGCACACAGGGGGGAGGGAGGTGTGCACGAGTCCCTTCACAAAAGAAAGGGTCCTACAAGAGCTCGATAAGCTCCGGGTGGAAAAGGCAGTGGGACCTGATAGCATACATCCCAGGGTACTAAAGGAGCTAAGGGTGGAACTAGCAGAGCCATTATCAGAACTGAGCATAGGAGAGGTCCCAGAAGACTGAAGAAGAGCTCATGTGATCCCACTCCACAAGAGTGGTAGAAGGGAGGAGGCAGGGAACTACAGACCAGTCAGTCTTACCTCAGTAGTGAGCAAGATTATGGAGGCACTCCTTAAGGAAAGGATAGTGCAACACCTGGAATCCATAGGATCACAGGATCAAAGACAGCATGGGTTTACAAAGGAAGGTCCTGTCAAACTAATCTCATAGATTCTTTGACTGAGTAACCAGAGTGGTGGACCAAGGGGAGCAGTTGATGTCGCCTACCTTGACTACAGCAAGATTTCAATACTGTTCCACATAGAAGATTGATTAATAAGCTGTGTAGGCTCAGGGTGGGTCAGAAGTTGGTCAGCTGGGTGGCAAACTGGTTGATGGGCAGAAACAGAGAGTGGTGGTAAACGGTATACAGTCAGAAGAGATGCAAGTCACAGGTGGAGTACCTCAGGGATGTGTCCAGGGGCCAGTCCTCTTCAATATCTTCATCAGTGACATTGTAGAAGGACTGCAGGGTAAGGTTTATATGTTTGCAGATGACACCAAGATCTGCAACAGAGTAGATAATCCAGATGGGGTGGGCAGAATGAGAAGAGATCTGGATAAACTGGCAAAATAGTCAGAAGAGTGACAACTGGGTTTTAATGCAAAGAAGTGCAAGATCATGCACATAGGGAAGAGAAATCCTGAAGCCACCTATAGGCTAGAAAGGGAGTTGCTGGCAGTCACAAGAGAAGAAAGAGACTTGGGAGTCATCATCACAGATGACCTGAAATCATCCAAGCAGACCACTAAAGCAGTAAGTAAGGCTAGAGGGATGTTAGGGTGTATTAGTAGGGGTATCACAAGTCAGAAGAGGGAGGTAATAATCCCTTTTTACGAGACACTGGTTAGGCTCCATCTGGAGTACTGCATGCAGTACTGGAGGCCACACATTCACAAGAACATTAACTAAATTGAGGCAGTCCAGAGAAGGGCAACCAAAATGGTGCAGGGACTGCATCAGAAAATATATGAGGACAGATTAACGGAGCTCAATATGTATACCCTAGAGCAAAGGAGGGAGAGAGGTGATATGATCAAACATTCAAACACCTTAAGGGCATTAACAAGGTGAAAGAGTCTAACATGTTTCAATATAAGAAAAATAGCAGGACAAGAGGACATAGCATGAGATTAGAGGGAGATTGATTAAGATGTAATGTGAGGAAGTTCTTTTTCACAGAAAGGGTGGTGGCTGCATGGAACAGCCTACCTCAGGAAGTGGTGGATATGAATAAAGTGCAGGGCTTTAAACAGGCATGGGATAGGCATAAGGGAGCAATACAGATGAGTATGAATAGATAGGCCATTGACAGAGCAAAGGCCGATGGCATATTCATAAGGCAGAAAAAGAAATGGGCAGACTGGATGGGCCTTGCGGTCCTTATCTGCCATCAACTTCTATGTTTCTATGGACCACTACGTCTTTCAAGTGTATCTATGGGTGCAGGTATGGGCAGCATGATTCTTCTCATCTACCGTCCACCTGTAGATGAGAACGTTTTCCTGCAGGAAGTTGCAGACTTCATGGTTGACATGGTGTTGGAATCCTCCAGGTGGTTGGTCCTAGGGGATTTCAATGCCTGGGTTGATGATGAACTCTTGCATTTTGGTCAAAACTTCCTCCAACTGACAATCTCATTGGGCTTCTCACAGGTAGTTACCACTGCAATCCATATTCAGGGCACTCCCTGGACCTGGTGTTTCTTCTGTGAATGGAGGCCGCTAACTTGGTGATGGAACTGGTTGGATGGTTGGACCATCACTCTGTATGGTTCAGTTTCACAGCTCCCCCATGAGTCCCGCCCCTTTGGAGATGGTTCAGTACCGCCCTTTGAGGGGTGTTACCCCAGAGGGTCTGATTGCAGTGCTGGACCTATCGAGTAGGCCATTGTAATGCTTAGATCTGGGAAACCTTGTGGTACACTATAATAGTGTGCTGCTGGGGGCCCTGGATTCCGTAGCTCCTGTCCGAGTTCACCCTCTCCATCTCCACCCTCAGTCCCCTTGGTTTGATGGGACCTTGAGGGGGTTGAGGAGAGTTGGTTGAAGACTGGAACGTTGTTGGCGGAAATCCGGCCTGGAGGGGGACAGACTTAGGCTGATAGCCCATTATGGAGACTATCAATCAGAAATCTCCCATAAGAAGGCAGAATTCCTGTCCAGGGAGATTGCTGTAGCAAGTAATTGACTGGCTCAGCTCTTTCGGAACATGAACAGGCTGTGCAATCCAGCCTGTCTTCAGGGCCAGAGAGCCTTTACACAATCTAAGTGTGATGAGTTCGCTTAATTCTTTGCAGATAAGGTGTTCTCCATCAGGTCAGAGATCTGCTTGACTGGTTCAAATGAGTTCGGCGGTGATCGATGTGAGAGCACAGGCACCCAGATCTGTCTGGACAGATTTCAACCAGCCAGCGATCGTGAATATCGCGAAGATTGTTTGGGGCTGGTGACCAGCTTACTGTAGTTTGGATCCTGGTCCAACTCACCTCTTTGTGGGGTGTATGAATGTCATCAGACCAATCCTTGCTGAGATAGTTTAGTGTTCACTGGACCAGGGGGTGTTTCCAGACTCCCTGAAGGAGGCTGTGGTGACACCCCTCTTAAAGAAACCTTCCTCCGACCCAGACTGTCTTGCAAACTACAGACCCATCTCTAACCTGCCCTTTTTGGGCAAGGTTATTGAGAAGGTAGTCGCGTTGCAGCTTAAGGACTTTCTTACCACCCTCGAAGTCTATGATCCTCTCCAGTCCGGTTTCAGGAAGAGGCACAGTACCGAGACGACATTGTTTCAAGTACCAAATGATCTCCTGATAACAAGGGATCGGAGGAATCGTTTGACTTGGTCCTCTTTTGATCTCTGTGTGGCATTTGACACCGTGGACCATGGGGTGTTGCTGGAACATGTGCAGCTATTCTGTGGACTGTCAGGGACAGTCCTCAGGTGGTTCCATTCTTTCTTCACAGGCTGGACCCAGAGGGTGGTGTCTGGGTTTTTTTTCCTCTGCCTCTTCTCCCTGCCTTTTGGGTTGCTGCAGGGCTCTGTGCTGTCTCCCATGTTGTTCACAGTGTATATGTTGCTGTTAGGAGACATTATAAGGCAGTATGGGCTGGGTTTTCACTGCTATGCAGATGATACCCAGCTCTACATGTCCTTTGTACCCGAACAGAACAGTGCGATCTCGGTCTTTAACAGCTGCCTCACTAAAATTCAGGACTGGATGAGTGCTAACTGGTTGAGACTAAATCCGGATAAGACCAAGGTGTTTTGTGGTGGACCCAGGTCAGTGGGTAGAGAAGTTGACTCCTGGGCAACCATCTGGCCTTGTGCTTGGGGGTAACCAGTTGAGACCTTCTGAACGGGTGCGGAACCTGGGCATTGTGTTTGACAATGAACTGGCACTAAAAGCACAGGTGTCAGCAGTTGTCAAGTCCTTATTTTACCATCTGAGGAACATTGTCTGGATAAAGCACCTTGTTCCGCCCAAGGACCTTCCTACTTTGGTTCATGCCTTTGTGTCCTCCTGTCTTTATTACTGCAATGCTCTATACCTAGGGTTACCGGGGGTGGATCTCTGTTGCCTGTAGCTGGTGCAGAATGCTGTGGCTAGGTTGTTGACAGGGTTGTCAAGAACTAGCCATGTCACTCCTGTGTTGAGGGAACTGCACTGGTTGCCAGTGCAATGGAGGATCACCTTCAAGGTCACATTGCTGACCTATGAGACCCTACATGGACAGGGATCGTGTTTCTTGCAAGAACATCTTCGGCCCTACTGCCCCCCTGCCCTCTCCGCTCTGCCAACGAGGAATTGCTAGAGGTTGTCAGGGTCCATCTTCAGACATCAGGTGCTTTTGCTTTTGTAGCCCCAACCCTGGTGAACTCTGCCTCATAGGATTAGAGAGTGCCTGTCCACCGAGACTTTCAAGTTCTCATTAAAAACGTATCTTTTCAGCCTGGCCTTTGGGGACAATATTCAATTTTATTATTTGCTGCCTGTTATTTTAAAGTCTTTTTTATTGAATATTTGTTTTTATACTGTATCTGAGCTTTGGCTTTGGAAAAGAGCATTATAAATAAAATCTGATTGACTGATTGATTCGTTGACTGATTGCCCTGAGTAGTAGAGTGGGTAGGGAATCACTGGATACCCTGGGTAGTACAATGGATAAGGAATCACCATGTACCCTGGGTAGTACAGTGGACAGGGAAACACTGGGTATCCTGGGTAGTAGAGTGGATAGGGAATCACTGGGTACCCTTGGTAGTATAGTAGGTAGGGAATCACTTGGTGCCCTTGGTAGTAGAGTAGGTAGGGAATCACTGGGTTCCCTGGGTAGTAGAATGGGTAAGAAATCTGTATAAACTGGCATGTGTATTTACAGCACAGCATGCTTACATTAGCCCTGCTTATAAAGTAGGAGGACCTAGAGTCCCTTTCAGCCTGATATTATTATGTATGTACTATTTACGCAGTATACATTAGGATTTTTTATACTAAATAAAAATGCTATCTATTCCAGACAGCACCAACTAGCTAGATACATTTTTATCTCCATAGTAAGGTACATCACAAAATCTATCTAGGTAGCTGGGTATGTTATAACAAGCATTTCATTCTAACACTTCTGCCTCGTGATTCGTAGAGTTGCACGCTCCTGCCAGCATGAGCTACATCTTTCAATCAGACCATCTGTGAAACTTGAGAGCATAGCAATCATGGCTTCACTCAGAATTCTAAAAATAAACAGACTATGAAGACAGAAAACTTTTACATTTTATTCAAAAGTCACTAAGAAAAAACACTAATGTATATTGTATAAACCGCACATGTGATGTGCATTCATGAGATATGGTGTTTATCTTCATTTGTGGTCAGTGATCTCTTTTGGCCTTACTTATGGCTTTGCTTGTCACAAAGGTCAAGAGGTCCCTGACTACTCATGAAGATAAACACCATGGGCTCAATTTTCAGAGAGCTGCAAGATTGGTGCATGATGTGCCAATCCCCAGCTGCAGCAAACTCCAGGTGCACCAGGGACCCTCTGCCCAATTTTAGTACAGTGGGGATCCCTGCACCAAAGTCCCTAGAGTTGCTGCAGTTGAAATGTTGCAGCAAAGAATTGGTGCACCGGAGGGGTTTTATGGAGGGTCCTGTTAAACCCCCCTGTCCAGGGCAACACCGGCCCAGGCCCGCAATGTTGGGGGGGGGGCCTGCATGGTGCAGTGAAGATGGACCTGGGGGGTGCTGCAGTGAGCAGCATGGCCACAGCAGGGTGTGGCAGGGTACTCTGGTGGCACCGGGGCAGTCGTACCCTGTACAGTTCCACAGACCTGCAGACAGGTACTACGCAGTATGCAGGCAGTGACTGTGTCCCAGGCTCCCTGATGTTACCAGTCCTGCCAGTTTTTCCACATCATGCGAACTCCCCAACATGCGGTGGCAGTCCATGGCGGCATGGGATGAGGTGCTGTTTTTGGACAGGGATGTACTCCAGGCAACACCACCTGCCCCTAATGCACAGCTCTCTGAGTGCTGCCATATTGCTGCTACAGGTACCATAATAGCTACAGCAGCTGGTTAGGGCACCCCAACAAGCAGGTGCATAATGAGGTCTGGCAGATGGCATGTAATGGACCTGCTAAAACATATAACAGAGTGTGGAAGCTTTCTTGCTGCCACTGTACCATACTGTGGTGGAACAGTGTACTAAAATGTCAGGTGGGTGGGGGCATACTGTGCAACATCCACATATCTGATGGTGACAGTTCTGAACTGTGTCGTAGACCATCTGCATGGCTATGCCTATACTGGTCCAGTATGGTAAGGTACGGTGGCAGGAATAAAGCTTCCACACTCCATTATATGTGTTAGTAGGTCTATTACATGCTGTCTATCAGACCCCATTATGGCACCTGCCTATTGGGATGCCCTACCCAGCTGCCATAGCTATTTTGGCACCTATTGCAGCAGTGTGGCAGCACTGAGAGCTGTGCTTCAGGTCAGGTGGTGCTACCTCGGGTACATCCCTGTCCAACAACAGCACCTCATCCTGTGCCACCATGGACTCTCTTGACATGTCAGGAAGTTTGCATGATGCAGGACAGATGGCAGGGCTGGTAGCATCAGGGGTCCAGGACATGGTCAATGCTTGCATACTCATCACATTGTTCGTGGGTCTGTGGAACAGTCCAGGGCATGGCTGTTCTGGTGCCACCAGTGTACCCTGTCACACCCTGCCATGCCCCTGCCACTCACTACAGCACCCCTCCAGGTCTGACTTCAGAGTACAGTGAGCTTGTAGGCATCCCCCCCATATGACACACTCCTGAACTGTGGCACAAGGGCTGTTAGACCAGCCCATGGTTGGTCTAATGACAGCCCTGACTTGTGGCCACAGGGCTTTCAGGATCTCAAATTAGGGGATAATGCAGCCCCACCATGGTGCAAGCCCACTTCCACATGGGCACAAGATGACTTTCGGCACAATGGTGGTGCAGGGCAGGTTTTGCATACAAACTCCCATTTTCGATGCAGCCTGCATTCAAAAACTGGGAGTGCTGTAACTTTTGATGTAAAGTGCCACTTGCATCAATTCTCTTTGAGCATGCACCTTGCCTCATAAACAGGGCTTTGAAAATCAAGCCCCATATCTCATGAATGCCCATCACATATCCCCTATGCATGTCACTGCACTGAGATCACCCCAGCTCATTTCACATGGGCCATGGAACTGTCATCAGATGACTTGGTCATTGCAGACTTGAGCCAGATTCAGAAAAGTAGCCTAGAGATGAAAGGCTTATTAACTTGCTACCAATCCACTGAACCTTCTTCTCCCTTGAAAAGACATAAAACAACACGCAGAGCAAGTCTGTATATGACTGCCTTTTTGGTAAGTACTCAGCTTTGTACTTTGTGTTCCTTTATAAATCTACAGTATATCCCTTTGCAATGCTCTCTCTCTCTTCAAGGCATTTTCAGTTCTGCGTAGGAAAGAAGTTATAAAAAATTGAATTGCATTGTCAATTGAACACCAATGGTTGGGCCGTATCATTATCTTACCAACCAGCCTGCTTATATAGTATCCCACATCATTCCAGATGACATTATTTGGGTTCAGCTGCCTACTGCCTACTTTGCAGTGTCAGTGGCTCAGTAGGTAGCACACTCGCCTCTGAGGCCGGGAGATCAGAGGGCTGTGGGTTCAGTTCCCACATCTGGCACTTGGGTTAATATTCCAGTACTGACACTGTAGTGCAGCATGAGAGGGGTGCTGCACTTCTGAGGTGCCCTCTTTCAGATGAGACATTAAACTGAGGTCCCATCTGCTGGATTGGTGGTAGTTCAGGTGGATGTTAAAGATACCATGGCACTTCTCTAAAAGAGTAGAAGAATTTCCCTGGTGTCCTGGTCAAATTTCCCTCATTTCACCAAAAATACCACCAAAAGCTTAATCTGGTTCAAGGTCAGTTGGCATTCATCTGTATCCCCTTCCCTGGGTCGTGCCTGAAAATAGGCAGGATTTGTCTAGTGCACTTACCCGGTCAACAAAAACTAAATAAATAAATAAAATAATTGAAATGCCAGTGAGATACCCATGAGAGAGATGCATCCTTTAGTTAACATCAGCACAAAAAAGAAGTGGGAATGTGTTTCTTCCTTCTATGGGTGAAGATACAGAACCATGTTTGAGTGCCTTTTTGCTTTTGAGTTTCCCTCAGTTAAAGAAATTGGTCTTGTTAGCACAATTTAATGTTTTTTTCTTAGAAGACACATTTTTAATAATACAAGTCTTTACTTGGCAAGCAAGAGAGACAGAGAGTGAGACGGAGAGAAACACACACACACACAGGAGTGGCACCATGCATAAAATAGCTTGACTGCAAGTACTGAAGTGAACAAACTCAGGTCAGTTCAGAACATGCACTAAGGCTGAGTGTGACTTCTAACTTTAAAGAAACAAAATTGCTCTTCAAATACTTCAGGGAGGAAGTGCTGAAAGCACTAACATGTTTGTACAAAACAAAAAAAAATCAGGAAAAATTATTTTAAACTGTTTTAAACTGGTGTTTCTACATGAATTAAAGTATGTAACTTATATTAAATGCAGAGCAGTAGATTTTTGTATTTGCAATGTGCCAAGCCTCTGGTCCACTTTTCTGCTTAGTAGAACTAGAACTGGCACCCCTATTTCACACTGTTCACATAGCAGTACAGCAGTATTCTTTTATTGATTGGTAAAACCATTGCAAAGGTTCAGAGAACAAAGTCATTCCACAAAATACACATCATTAGATACATGTCAACATATAAAATATATAACATTATTTCCAGCTATGAACTGAGCATTTCATAATTTACAGCACACGTTCACCATCCTAATATCCATCACAGTCACCTACAACTACTGTAGCAGGCCACAATTAGTTTCAAAACACCCTTTATGGTGCTAACAAATCCCAACTCACTGAAGAATAAATATAATGAAGCTAACCACACAAATGGTTACCGATCGTCAAATGAAAAAGACAACTAGTTAAACTGGCATTTGCATCTCTTTTTTTCTCTCTCTCTTGCTCTCCCTCTCCCTCCTCTCATATACTCTATACAAGCAAGTGGTGTTCTGCTGCTGCATATATGTGTCACGAATATTTGTCTCTGTATCTTTACAAAATAATATTTGATCCACTTGTTTGAAGACACCAGTGTACTGCAGACTCAGAGATGCCCACTTTTTGCATAGTAAGGCCCTTGTGATTGTACAGAGTGATAATGGAGAGCTACAAGCTCTGTCATGACTCAGACTCAAGTGCAAACATGATAGTTACCTGACACAGCTATAAAGGGCCTGCCAATGAGCTACAATGCCAACTGAGCTTATGTTACTGCCCCTTAACCCAAGAACATGCAAGCATGCACAGCCTAAAAAGACAGCATCATGTTTCAAGAAGTAAATGGGATCATTTGAGGAACAAATAGAGGCCCAGTTGCACCCTTGGGCTAGACACTTTGGCACCTCTTTTCCAGCTTAGTAAGCCCAACCAAACTAAGAAAAGACTAAGGGCTCAAGACACAAAAAAGGTGGGGATATGCATGAACTGAATTTATCCTCTGCCATTCCATTACACAACACTGGACCATGTGGTGACAGGTATGATCCTCAGTCATGTCCCCCCCAACCCCTGCAGGTGTGGATGCTCATGTGGGAGCTGTGGGGTGTGGTGTCCAGGATCGCCTGAATGTCTGGGTTGGCTTTTCAGTGGATCACCTCTCTGTGTGGCACAAGGGTCCACGGAATATGGCAGCAAGTGTCAGTCCTCCACAGGCTGCCTCATCCCCTATGGGCACTGGCAGCCAGTTACTGGCAGTCATCATCTAGTGCTGGTGACACCCCAGCCCTGTAACTGTGCCCCCAGGAGTAGGGGCTGGTGGAGCATGGATCATTCCAGCACAGGGTGTTTTCAGGGTGGCCAGAAGGAGAGGAATGCATAGGTGCTACAGCAGCCCCTAGGACTATGTAGCATCTGCCCTCTCCACTGGCCATCTGTGCTGCCTCAGCAGCACTGTGGATGGGGAGGATATCCACATACTGGACTATCCCCTAACCAGGCCCAATGTGGAGCTGTTCACATGGCCAGGGATTGGGCACATCCAGGCTGCTAATACTGTGGGGTGCCCCACAGTGGACACTCTGTGGCTTTCCACAGGTGTAGGGCAGCTACATGTCCTCTGTGGATTGAGCCCATAGGGAGGTGTAGGTCATATAGACGATGGCACATTTGCTCAGTGTATAAAGGCATTGGTAGCTTAAGGCAACCCAATCTCTTTGCTTTTTTGCATATAACAGTACCCTCAATACTGCATGATATAAATATAACAAGACAAGTGCTCTTTGGTAGTCCAAGGGGTTTAAAGTAATGCATGATTCTACAAGCATGACAATGTTCATATATATATACATTAGAGGCAAAAAATTCCATTTAGTGCATCAGTTAGGGTTGTTCTACAGCGACAAAAGCGAGGAAATTCGATGTTAGGGTTGAAACCCTTTGCACCTCCAGCCACCACCCCAAATGGAATCGGGTGTGCATTGGGTCATCGCCCTAAGTGTCACCCTCACATGTGGAAAGAAGCTGAGGAATAGGAGAATGGGGTGACAGTTGGGACCGATGACCCCAATGCACACCGATTCCATTTGGGAGGGTGAGCTGGAGGGTGCAAAGGGGTTTCAACCCTAACATCAAATTTCCTTGCTTTTCATGTGGAACAACCCTAACTGATGCATTAAACTGATTTTTGGCCTCTAATTTCCCTTCTTTTGAGAATGATAATGAGAAATAGTGAATGAATGCGGCGGCGGGAGTGCTGGGGCCCTAGGGCCCCTGGTAAGCCCGGCCACGTGGATGTCTTGTCACATAGTAACATTGTGCCCGCAAACACAAATCGTAACCTGCATGGTGACGCAGCTAAACAGAAAGAGAAACAGTACTATAGACAGAAATGTTAAAAATAACGCAAGCGCAACTGCAAATGAAAACGCAAAGGGTAACGCACATGGTGGCCTAAACATGAATGGTACGTAACAGTAATGTAAGCACACAGGCTGGTTTTACCCAAAAGCTGTATAGAGAAAGACAGTGAACACAAAGAATGTATGCAAAATAATGACTCTCGAACACAAAAATGAGGACTTGGAATAGTAACATATGACACAGAAAAAAATGTAAAAGTCATATGAATTATTACTTTTCTGGCTAGTTTTATACTTAGCCCCTGTTGAGCTAAGAAGTTTTTCGACAAAAAGTCCTTATCTTGCACTGTTTTCGAGATACGGGCCCTAAAAGGCGCGGCAAACGCCGTGATGTTATCCAATGGGAAAAAAAACAGAAGTTCGGACTGCCATAACTTTTCTTCCTGTAATATTTTTTCACCAAAGACACATCTGTGGGATGTTGGCTATCTTCTCTGCAAATTTCAGCCCAAAAGACCAAACTGTTATGTTGCAGCAGGGCGCCAAACGATTGCTGCAATGTGTCGTACGCCGTAGTGTTATCCTATGGGAAAAAGCATCAACTTTGGAGTACCGTAACTTTGCCTTCGTGTAATATTTTTTCAACAAAATACTGAAAGGCACATCTGTGAGATGTCGGCTGCGTACCCTCCAAATTTCAGCCCAAAACTCCAAACCACTCTTTTGCAGCGGAGTGCCAAAGAATTACTGTTATTTTGGGCATAGTGTCGCAAAGCAGTGTCGCAATTTGCGAAAGCTTTCACAAAAATTTGCGACACTTTTGTGAGTGCGACACTACTTTGTGAAAGTACTTTTTCCAGAAATCTGAAAAACATATTTCTGGGGTGTTTTACCCCAAAATAAAGACATGGCTAGCATCCTCAGGGCCCGACTAGGTGAATACAAAAAATTAGGTTGCTAGAGGGTCTCAATTTTAAATGCCAAGCATTTTTCTGATCACTAACTGAAGCAAAATGGCAGCTTTGCAACAGTAACAGGGCCATTTGCAACAGTAAAAAGTGCATTTGCGACACTGTCAAACTTTTTAACTTTTCCCATTGGCTTATAATGGGAAATTGTTTTTTGAATAACTTTTGAACCGTTTAATATTTTTTCATGACATCTTTGAAAGGCACAGTGGGGACCCTGGCCGCACGTGTCCTGAAGATTTCAGGCTGGTTGCGCAAACCATGTGACCTGTAGACGCAACCGTAGAATTCCAGAAGAAGCATAAATGCACGCACAGATCATGCTTAATAACTCCGCAGCCGTATATCCAACTGGTACAAAACTTGGCAGATCCCAAGGCCTATGGTTCTTGATTGTGTATTCCAAATTTCAGATAAATCTTTAAACAGTTGCAAAGTTATTAAGGTACAAAATTTGGGGTTTAATATGTAAATGGCTCCTCAACCCAAACTATGGTAGCACGGTATATATATATATATATATATATATATATATATTTTTTTTATGGCAAAAATTCCATTTAGTGCATCAGTTAGGTTGTTCCACAGCAACAAAAGTGAGGAAATTCGATGTTGGGGTTCCACACTTCTTACCCCACCCCACCCCACCCCCACCAACAGGCATCAGGGTGTGCGTTGGAGAGTTGGTCCTAACTCTCACCCCATCCCATGTGCAAACAAGCTGAGGTAGTGCAGTATAGGAGAATGGGGTGAGAGTTAGACCGATGACCCAACACACACCAAATTTCAGACAAATCCATCATACAATGGCAAAGTTATTAAGATGCAAAATGTCACATTTTAACCTTAAATGGGTACTCAACCTAACTATAGTGGCACTGCCATGCCACAATAGTATATATATATATATATATATATATATATAGGCAAAAACTCTGTTTAATGCATTAGTTAGGGTAGTTCCACAGCGACAAAAGCGAAATTCAGTGTTAGGGTTGAAAGCCCCCTTGGACCCCCAGTCACCTCCCAACCAGCATCGGGTGCGCGCATAGGTCATCGCCATAACTCTCACTCCATCAGATGTGGAAGAAGCAGAGGTATAGGAGATGGGGTGAGAGTTAGGATCAACAACCCCAACATGCACCCCGATGCTGGTTGGGGTGGGCTGGGGGTCCAAAGGGGCTTTCAACCCTAACACCAAATTTCTGCTTTGTCACCATGGACCAACCCAACTAATGCATTAAATGGAATTGTTTGCCTCTAATTTCCCTTCTTTTTGAAAATGATGACTAGAAATAGTGAATGTAATGCTGCGGCAGGAGTGCGGGGCCATTCGGGCCCTGCGCTTCCACCATGCAATGTCTTGTGACAAAGTAACAGGAACAGCAATGCAAACAGAAGCACAAACAGTGGCACACATGGTAATGCAAACATAAATGGTAAAGGAAATGTTAATAGAAACACAAGCGCAAAGTGACGCCGAAGCAAACAGTGACGCAAATGGACAATGAAGCACATACGAAAACGCAACTGGTAATGTGAACAGTGATGGCAGCGGTATTTTAAATGGAAATGTTAAGTGTCACAGCAAAAAGAAGGTGAAAGGGAACAGAAACCGAAACATGAACGCAAGTGCACATGTAAACGCAAACCTTAATGTGCACAGGCATGATACCACTATTGTAAATACTAATGGTAAAATTAACATGAAGAATAACACCAAAGGAAAGAGAAACAGAAACGGAACAGAAGCACGTATGGAAATGCAAACCGAACGTGCACAGGCACAGTACCGCAATTGTAAATGCAAATGGTAATGGTAACAGCAAAAATAACAGCAAAGGAAACAGAAGCGCAAAAGGAAATGCAAGCACATATGGAAACGCAAACTGTAATGCATATGGGCACAGTAATGCAATTGCAAATGCAAATGGTAACAGTAACAGGAAGGAAGATACAAAATGAAAGAGAAACAGAAACACAAATGAAAGGGCTGCCAGAAACGCAAATGTCAATGCGCACGGTGACGCAAACAAAAACAGTAACAGAAACAGTAGTGGAAATGCAAATGGTAACAGTAATGAAAATGCAAGCGCGAATGACAACGCAAAGGGTAACGCACACAGTGGCATACATGGGAACGATAACGCAAACAGGGACACAAACGCAAGTGGAAACAGTAACTGTAACAGTAATGGAAACGCATACCCTGTTTTTGCCAAACAGGTGCATACAGAGACACAGTGTGTACAAAGAATGTATGCATTATAATGGGGATCGAAGCTTAAAACGAGCATTGGAAGTACTTAATTGCAAATATCTCAGCAACTGCACGACATAGAAAAAAAAAGTCAATTTCACAAAAATCATGATTTTCCTGGCTAGGTTTTTGGAATTACATAGCCCACAGGGCTATGCAAATCGCAACAACAAATCAGTATCTCGCATCGTTTTCGAGATACGAGCCCTGAAAGGCGTGGCGTACGCCACCATGTTAGTCTATGGGAAAAAACGCCAACTTTGGAGTAACGTAACTTGCAGCCATGCAATATTTTTTCACCAAACCACAAAAAGGCACATCTGTGAGATGTTGGTCTAGTTCCCTCCAAATTTCATCTCAAAGGACCAAACTGTTCTTTTGCAGCAAGGTGGCAATGAGCTGTTGTCATTTTGGCCATAGTCTGAAAAATTAGTGTTGTGATTGCGAAAGCTTTTGCAAAATTTGCAAAAGTGTCGTGAGTGCTTTACTACTTTGCAACACTACTTTTTCCAGAAATTTGAAAAACATATTTCTAGGGTGTTTCACCCCAAAATAAACACTTGGCTAGCATCCTCAGGGTCCGACTAGGTAAACACAAAAATAATTGTGTTGCTAGAGGGTCCCAAATTTAAATGGCAAGCATTTTTCTGATCAGTAACTGAAAACAAAATGGCAGCTTTGCGACACTACTAGGGCCATTTGCGACACTAAAAAGTGCATTTACGAAAGTGTTGAACTTTTTGTTAACTTTTCCCATTGACTTATAATGGGAACTTGTTTTGAATAACTTTTGAACCATTTAACATTTTTCACAAATCTTCAAAAGGCACGCGCGAGGACTCTGGCATACGTTTCTTGGAGTTTTGGACTGGTCGGCATAAACGTGTAACCTGTAGATGCAAGCAGAAAATGCACAAAAAAAGTAAATATGCACACGGATATCGCTTAATAACTCTACAGCCGTATATCTGACTGGTACGAAAGTTGGCAGATCCCAAGATCTATGGTTATGTCCTATGCCTGCCAAATTTCAGGCAAATCCATTGAATGGTGGCAAAGTTATTAAGGTGCAAAGTTTCACCCTTTAACCTTAAAAGTGCTACTCTACCATAATATATATATATGTACACACACACACAATATATATATATATATATATATATATATATATATATATATATATATATATATATAAATTTATTTTATTTTAATTTTGGTAACTGGGTAGGCCCACTGAGACCATGCAGTCCCTTTTTCAGTGATGACCCGGGAGACAATTGCTGTACAATAAAAATGATAGATACAGGGATAAGACAATGTACAATGAATTGACAATGCTTCAATGGTAATACAGAGACTTCAACTTAACATGGATCATGTGGTGACAGGTGTGAGCCTCATATATATATATATATACATAAAATGGGGGTGGGAGCTCCAGCATGGCAATAAATCATATTGTTTCTACTGTAGTGTGATACCTGAAGCAGACATTAGCAGAGTTAAAATAAATGACATTTATACATACTCTGCTGACGTCAGCTTCAGTAGTACCTGCACTCTAAATTCCAAACCTTCACAGAGCAGTTTCTCTTTGCCATTGCTGGCTGCAAAAGTAATCCATTAACATTATAAACTAGACTCACCTGTTAGGCAACCTCTCCTACACTGAAGCTGTTTGATTCTCATGTATTTCCTCTGACACTAAAGAAAAGAGGTCTGGGGAGCATCTCGATTCTGTTAGCTGTCCTGCCGAATTTAAACAATATTACAAAGCCATTCCCAACATGCATGTGGTACAGCAAAGCAGCAGTTTTTCTTCAGAAAACGAGTGGCCAAACAGAATTAATAAACTTTCTTTAAAAAGAAAAGCCAAATCTATGGATATACAGTACATCAGGAAGTAATATATCATTGTACCCAGTTTTTTTTTCTAATTGTTTAACCAGGAGTAGCACACTAAGCTGAAAGCTTGTTTACAGGTGCGACCTGGGAGCACAGGGAAGTTAAGTGACTTGCTCAGGGTCACACAGTATGCAAGTGGGGGCTATGGGATTCAAACCCAGGTCTCCAGGTTTACAGCTCAGAGCCGTAAACCACTGCACTATACTGCTTCCCTATTTTGCATCTTGTGTCCCTAATTTGAATGGGACACTGAGCCCTTGCTAGACCTGAACGAGCAGGATGAGCAGTTTACAATCCCCAAGACTCAGGAAAGCAGCATGCCTAGTAAAAACTAATTTTTCTTGTATGCTAACTACATGAATAATTATATCACTAGCTCAAAAAATGACAATACGCACCATAAAACAGATACAGAAAATAAAAAAAAACACATAATTAAAGGGGCACACATAAAAATATGGAGAAAGAACCTTTGAAACATTGCCCCCATCTCACAGAATGCCCTGAAGTTCCACCCTAACACACACAGCAGCCAATCCAAAAATACACTAAAGCACACTACAATCTTTCATGAAAGAGACAAATAAAAATACTCCAATCGAATCCCCACTCACAGCTCATTCACAAAAATTCATACACAGTAAGACCACACACAGAAACACCAGGAAGCACACACAAAAAAGCATAATATTTGAAAAGCTCCCACCCCCATTGTATAAAGCACACACATGATGTGCAGACTGTGTGATATGGGAAATATTTTCACTCCTGCAGAGTGACCTCTGGATACTCTCACTCATGGCTTCACCACTCATGAGTATCCAGAGGTCACTCTGCAGGAGTGAAAATACTTCCCATATCACACTCCTGCCCATCATTTTTTTTATTTATTTATTGAATACTAGGATTACAACCTTTGAACCAAAGCTCATTTACAAAGGTTCTGTGTCAGCGTACAGACAGGTATTACTTAAACAAATCAGTGGAATTGTGCAAGAGAACAAAATATTTACAGAATTACATACCAACACATGCAGTTTAAGAAAGATTGTGCAGTGCAAAACAATTATCATATGGCAGCAGAAAAATACAGTATAATAATAAGCTGAGAGTTTAAAGCCCAAATGTATCTTAGAGACTGTAAGGCAGAAACATTAAGTGGGGTCCAAGGGGGAGGAATAGGTATTGGAGAAACAAGTGGGAGGATTGTGCAAGGCCTTGTTGGGGTGTGAAGGTAGCAGCTTAAGGTAAGACTTGTCATTAGCTATGGAGGGAGACTTAGATGCAACAGCCACACTTGACATTGTTGCTCATTAGGAGTACCTTCAGATTTAACTTAAATTGGCCAAGCTGGGTACAGGCCAGAAGGTTGGGGCTGAGTGAGTTCATCCATTTTGGGTCTCTGTACCCAAAAGATCACTCACCCAGAGAGGTCCAGCAAAACAGGATGTTTAGCACCTGATTGCCCTCACTTCTAGTAGCTCTATCCCTGTTGTTGGGATGCAGAAAACTGAGTAATCCAAGAGTAGTGAGACCCATTATGGACTTGTTGACGGTAAGGCAGGTTAAGTATTGGATTTTACTATCAAAGTTAAGCAGCCCAGTATGTAAACAGAGCTTGCAGGTGTGCATTAACTGATGGGCCCTGAGAAGGTGCGTACAAGTTTTGTTTAGTGCAATCCTGATTCAATGTAAGGCAGTGTCAGTTGCGGCACCATATACTACTAGACCGTAGTTGATTACTGATGTGTTGGAGCTGGTCACAGTAAGTCTGAGAGCTTCGTCAGTAAGACAGTGTTTGTGCATATAGAGGATACCAATTTTGGCATTGACATTTTTGGTCATGTGATTGATATGTGGACCATAGGATAGTGTGCAATCAAGGGTTACCCCAAGGTATTTGAACGTGGGGACCATTTCTAGTACCTCATTTTGGTTATTGTGAATTTGGAGTTGATAGGCTCTATGTTCATCCTGGGGTGAAGCAAAGAGCATTATCTTCATCTTCGTGTAGTTAATGAGTAGCTTGTGTTTCAGGAACCATGATTCAGTGGCTGAAAAGCTGGTTTGTAAGTTACTCTCTAGGACAGTAGGATGGGGCTGGCTCAAGAACAGCACAGTGTCATCAGCGTATAGGAGAGTTTTGCCTGGGCAGGCCGAGGGAAGTTTAAGTAATATACTGAAAAGGAGTGGTCCCAGAATGGAGCCCTGAGGTACTACAGTTTTGACTGAGCATTTGTCATAGATTGTGTAATGAATTTTGACGTGCTGTGTGCATTCGCTTAGGTAGTTTTGGAACCAGTGTACTGATGCTGGAGATAAACCCGTGGAGATCAGTTGGTTTAGCAAAATCCCATGATTGACTGTATCAAAAGCCTTTGTTAGATCTATAAACGTGGCCCCTACAATATGGCTCTGATCTAATACTTCATGGATATAGCTAGTGAATTCTAGGAGTGCAGAGGTAGTGCTGTGCTGCTTCCTAAAACTATGGTGTTCAGGACAAAGGAGCATGTATTTTTCTAGGTATATGACTAGCTGGTCACTTACCACCCTTTCAAGTGCCTTGAGGGGTGGGAGGGAGTAGTGAGATGGGTTGGTAGTTTGAGACATTGGTCCTATCACCTCTTTTGAAAACCGGGGTAACTAGGGCTTTTTTCCATAATTTGGGGAATTTGTGGGTAGTTAGTAATAGTAATATGTGTTAAGGGGTGGATGACCTCATTTAGGGCAAGGGCGACCAGCTTGAGATTCATGGAGTCATTACTGAATCTTGATTTCCCTACAACCTGAGTAATGTATTTCTTGGCTTTGGAGATTGACATTTTTTAAAGTGGAAGGGTGGGGGCAGGGGGTCCCAGGCTTGCCCATTTTCTAAGAGCTTATTGTCACTAAGGGGGCTAAGAATGTTAGGAGACAGCACCTCACTGAGGTTGGTGAAAGTCCTGTTAAAGGTGTTTGTGATTCTTTATTGTCACAGGACAGTGTACCTTCAGATTTGACTGTGGGGGATTTGCTGGGTTTTACAGTCAGAGTTTTTATATTTTCCCCAAAGCTGCAGATAGCTCCCCATGAATTATTTAGCCCCTGTTTAAAGTGTTGACTTTTCGCAGCATGGATGGCTCATGTGCAATAGTTGTGGGCAACTTTGTAGTTTAGAATATCTGAGTGAGAGCCTGTACTCTGGACCCTATACCAAAGGTTATCACTTTCCCTCATTAGGTGGATGAGGGAGGGGGTAATCCAAAACTTGTTAGTACCTTTCACTTTTTTTTTTTTTTGTTTATCCTTTTTGACTCCTGACATACCTGGGCTGCTCTGGTATTCTAGCAGCCACCTCAGGATTTCCAGCCACCGTCTGAGAGTCCACACTCCTATAGAGGTCACGCCATGTCCCCTGTAGCTTACCCCCTGCAGCAGGGCAGCGGGGAGCCCCCAACTCACCCACCCTAATGGATCCCGATCTGGCACCCCCCAGAGCCTGTGCTTGTGGATGGCCATCAAGCTGCTCACTTAAGGATGCACACTCCTCAATTTTTCTAGGTTTTCTTCCCCAGAGCTAGGGGTGTGCAATGATGCTGGTGGAGGGGAGTGCATGCATTCACATGTGCTCCCTCCAGGTGTCTGCCCCAACTCCTCCCCAAGGTACAGCACAGTGCCTTGTCCCCCAGCCTCCTCCAGGAAGTGAGCAGGCACCGACTGTTGTGGACCCCCCCCCGAAGAAGGAGAGCAGTCCAATGGATGCTCAATCCTTCTCCTTCCCTACAAACCCCCAGTGGCTCATGCTCATTCCTGAACGCTGGTCACCAGCATAGCGTGAGGTAAGGCATCCAGTGCCTTAGCCCTCGGCACCACTGGGTTGGTATCACTTTCCATTTTTTAAGGGGGGAAAAGATGTTGCATGATGCATTGAAAATACTGATGAAGCATTCAAGAGCCTCATCAATATCCTTAGTGACCAATCTTGTTGTCTGAGGTGTGACTTAAAAAGATCTAGTTGCCCAGCTTTTAGAACTCTTGAAGTTATAGTTCTGGGAAGGGTTTTGGGCAACTTGTTTGACCATTTGCAGAGGATGGGGGAATGGTCACTTAAGCAATCTGGGAGGACAGTGGTATCGGATATTCTTTCAGGGTGGTTGGTGATCAGCCAGTCAAGTAGGGTGCTGTTGTTTGATCGGTGGTAAATGCGGCGAATAGATCCCCAATATATCTACAACATGTGTGTACTGATAAATAGCAAGGTAAAAAGTGTTATCTTGACCTAGCAAAGCAAGATAAAAGTAAGGTATGTCACAATGGCTCAGCATAGTAAGATAATCACAAACTGTAGTGAGAAAGAAACAATGTGATCTACTGGGAATTGAACCCAGGCCACCAGAATACCCTACCAGCCCTTTATCCACTGAGTTACAGGCTCATGAGGTTGGACCTAGGGTTCCAGAACATAATTTCTTTCCCTGGTATTATGAATCCTGCAAATAGGAATAATCAAGAGACAATTAGATGTCTTTGGTGCAGTAGTAGCCACTGCTCATTAATTAAATCACAAATTGTAATAAGAAAAAAATAATGTGACCTACTGGGAAGTGAACACAGGCCCCTAGAATATCATTGTGGTGCTCTAAACACTGAGCTACAGGCTCACATGTTTGGATTTGAGGTTCCCAGACACACTTCCTTTCTCTGGTATTGAAAATCCTGCAACTAGGAACAATCGAGAGACAACTGGACATTTTTGGTGCAGTATTAGCCACTGTTTAGCAATTCAATCACAAATTATAGTGAGAAAGAAATAATGTAACCTACTGGGAATAGAATCCAGGCCCCCAGAATACTGTCCCCGTGATCTAACCACTGATCTACAGGTTCACATGGTTGGACCTGGGAATCCCAGACACACTTCCTTTCTCTGGTATTGCAAATCCTGCAGCTAGGAACAATCAAGACACAATTAAGATGTGTTTGGGGCACTTTATGTTTATATATATATATATATATATATATATATATATATATATATATATGAGACTGTGCTCCTATTTTACTTTATTTACTTAATTCTTCTGACCAGCAGAAACATTTTGTTTTGCAGACCAAAACTTTCTTGTTCTTCAGCTTTATAAATAAAACAGCCAGTGGTACTAAGAGAGCCAAATAAGGTCTGTAAAGTATAAAATAATTATGTATTAAAATACAATATACTGTGTGCTTACATGGATTCAAATCACTAATCATTTACCAGTTTAACAAGCACACATTCAGTATGCCACTGAGGTGCAGATATGGGAATGTCAGTTCCTGTGGAGTAGAGATTAAGTCACAACCTAGAAAGCAGGTGACAGGGAATCTAATCCCAGCAGGCAATTTACCTTCACAAATTGGTATTCTTAGCTAAATTTACTTCTCATATTGTGTACTATTCCAACTCCACACCACCACCATGAATTGCCACTAAAGTGAGTTTTCATTTTACTAAACATGTTGATGTCCCTGCCAGGATTTGAACCACTGATCCTTTGCCAGCTAATATAACACATATGCAGTGTGTCACTGAGTTGCAAGTAAATGAGGTGCAGTTCCTGTGGTATGCAGGTTATGTCACAACCTACAAAACAGGTAACTAGGAATTTAGTCCCAGCAGGTGATTTTACCTTCACAAATTGTTGTTCTTAGTTAAATTTCTTGTTCATAAAATTTACTAGTCCAGCTCCACACCACCATGAATCACCTTTCAAGTAAGTCTCCATCTTACAAAAAAAAATTAAAAAAAAAGGCACAAGTCCCTGCTCAGCTATGAGCCACTGACCCTTTATTTGTGAAGTAAACATACATTCAGGATGCTATTGAATTGCTGGTAAGTGAGCTGTAATTTCTATGATGTAGATGCCTGCAAAACAAACGATTGGGGATCTAATCTCAGCAGGCAAGTTACTGTCTCAAATTGTTGTTCTTAGCTAAATTTACTTCACATATAATTTACTGTTCCACTCTACATCACCATGAATTGCTACTCAAGTAAGTTTCCATTTTTCAAAAAAGTTGAAAACAATGTCTAAGTCCCTGCCAGGACTTAGACTATGTCTAATTGCATTTAAACCACTGATCCTTTGCTTATTAGGGGAACACACCACCACTGAGCTGCGGGCAAGTGAGCTGCATTTCCTATGTGTAGAGGTTATGTCACAGCCTGAAAAACAGATAACTGGGGATGCAACCCAGCAGGCAATGCACCTCCACAAATTATCGTTATTAGCTAAATTATCTTCTCATATATTATACTATTCTAACTTCACACCACCATGACTTGCCACTCATGTGAGTTTCCATCTTAGAAAGAAAATGTTTAAGTTCTGTCCAGGATTTGAATGACTGATCTTTTGCCTGCTAAGCAAACACATATTCAGTGTGCCACTGAGCTACAGGTAAGAGAGCTGCAGTTTGTAAGGTGGAGAGGTTATGTCACAACCTGCAAAACCGGTGACTCAGACTAAATTCAAACCTAGCAAGCCTTAGCTGAGACTAATTTAATTGACTACAACATATTGTAGAACTATGTTCAGTAATCTGAAAGTCTGATATTTAGCTCTGCTGAAACCTTTCACTACATCTGCAATAACATCTATCAGTTTCTCTGATACAACAAAATTATAGTGAGAAAGAAAAAATGTGAAATATAGGGGATCAGACAACCTTGTGTAGGTCTGAAATCCTATGCCAAGATCTAAAAGCATTATCACTGACATCACCAATGACATCATGCAGCTGAATCACTCACAATGAATGTAACCTTAAACATGACTAAATGCACAAATGAGTAAGCATGACCACAATATGCACTAATGGCTATGTGCTGGCACCTAAAAAAATTATCTTTGCTAGTTCCGTGTAAATGTAGGAAATGCCTTTTCCAATTGCAACCATGCTAGTCACAGAATTGTAATTGGAAACATCCTAACACAATACAGTAAATTAGGGCCCAATCCACAAAAGGCTCCTGTCTCTTTTCTTTGCATGAATGGTCAGGAAAAGCAATGGTGTTCCCCCTTTGTGCAGGATGCACAACTGGAGGCACTCAGTGGCATCTATTAAAAGAGACATATGCCCCCTCTATATGTGATCCCGAGCCATCACCATGTCTTTGTGCGCAGCTGGGTTGGGGGTGAGGACATGCATACATGCAATCCTGAACACACTTCACATGTGATTGGTGTTGTTCATGGTTTGGCACATTACACAACTTGGGGAGGGGGGGTTGTGTATCACCAGCCAGCCCAGTGTGCATTCAGCAAAATGTGCCCTGAGGATAGCAGAACTGCTGTATCCCACAGTTCCCACTTTTTTAAGGGAAGAGGATCCACTGTCACAGTGGGCCAGTCATCCAATTAAATGCTCACCATTTATTCCCATCCACCCCACATCTCTCTAGACCATTCCACACTGGTGTCTACACATGGGGAGGCACCAGGAATGGGCAGCTGGGGACTGTGGATCATGCTTTTTGTGTGACTATCCATGAATGGGGAGCTTCCATGCTGGGAAATACGCATTTGGTACACATCAGAGCTGACTGTCAATCAGGCCTTAGTAATTTAAGGATGAAATGTACTCTCAGTCCATCCAGTCCACCCCCCCCAACAGCTTCATAAGCAGGGGCTGATAAGAATGCTATTCAAATGTATTAATTTATAGGGCTTTTCCAACCACCCTATTTACTATCCAAGGTACCCTGTAATTCCCTTGGTAAGAAGAAATTTGTCCAGGGTTACTTGGAAGGCATGTACTGTCTTCATGTCCACTGTTGCTACTGGTAGGCTGTTCCATTGGTTTGCCATCCCCACTGGGTGAAGAGACACTGCCTAATGTTACCACTGAATTTACTAGCACTGAGCTTCAGGGCATGGTCCCTTATCCTTGCTGGAGCCCACCAGATTGAATATCTCCATCTGTTCAACCTTGTCAATATAAAATCCTTCAATATGCAGAAGATCAAGATCATGTCCACCTTGCAGCCTCCTGTTCTCTTACATGAACAGTTTAAGGGCTTCCAGTGTCTCCTTATAACTTTTACCTTCCTTACACTTGCTAATTTTGATTGTGCTTAATGACACCCACTCTACTGCCTCGGTGTCCTTCTTATGTTTTCTTGCGCGCACAGCACACAAGAAACATATTGACATAATAGAGCATTGTAGAGGTGTGGCAGTGTTGTGGCCAATGTAGCAGGTGCTTTAATGGGTGTGTCCCTCAGCCATCAACTAATGCTGAAGCTGCTGATGATGGCAGTTTCAGAGCGAGTGCCGCACTTGGAAGAAATCTGCTGTTGCAATCAGGGGCAGTTTCATCACTGCAGTGGCAGTCCCCTCCTCCCTTCTAATCAGGAACACAGCAGGACAACAAAATTAAATGTTAGCTCCCTCCCACTGTTGCTGCCTGCCCTGCCTCCTCCATTCTCCATCCCCTGCTGACATCAGGGTGCTCAATCCCTGCATCCAGCATGTATCCCCCTCACCCCCATTATTGGCACACGGGGCCCACCCAGTGTGCCAAAATATACTTCTTTGATGTTTCCAACACTGGGATGCCCACTCCCCATGTTGGATGCGCCATCCCCCCACACCCCTCTGTTCTCAACCAACCTCAGGGTGCCCAGTCATCATTGATCCCCCCTCCAATAGTCTGGCACACTGGGAGCCCACCCCAGTGTGCTTAAATCTGTTTCATTAATATTTCACCTGTAAAAAAGAAAACAGCCCCACAACGTCTTCTTTTTTTAAACCTAAAAAAAAAAAGAAAATGGTCCCTCGTCATTCCCACCGGCCCCCCTCTCACAACTCGCACCCTCTCTCTGCACAACCTACCTCCCTGCACCCCCTCTCTCCCATACTTACCTCTGAAGGTCAGGAACAGCGATCTTCTGTAGACCAGGAACATGTCTGCACTCATCAAAGACCAACCAGGAACTGAACAAATGACGGTAAGCCCTACAATGGCAGTCAGTGGGGTGTTTTCAACTTAAGTTGATATATCAGCCAATTTTTTTTTTGGGGAGTTTTGGTCCCAAATTTTCAATATAGGGTTCTTGGGACCCCACCTCGTGAACATTGGTACTGTCATATCGATTCTTGGTCCCAAAATATGATTTTGTGGTTGCTGCACGTAATCACCTTTTGGGACCAATTAATAAAATGACAGTGCCACTGTTCATGAAGTGAGGTCCCAAAAAGGCCTTGCTGAAAACCTGGTGAAAAAACTCCAAAAAATGACTGTATTTTGAGTGTCTGTTGTGCAGTTTCTACGCACGATCGTAACTTCATCAGTTTTTAATATTTTCACTCCAAATTTCCAGCACTGCCATTTTTTCACACCCCCTTATGAACAGTATAGCTGTCATTTTTGCATCCTTCTTGAAATGTGTTTAGCACTTGTGGGGCAGAATGGCACTGCCGCTGTGTGAAATCAACTTTCAGGACAGACTAACAAAATCACAGTGCCACTGTTCATGAGGGGAGGTCCCAAAAAGGCCACGTTGAACATTTGGTGAAAACATTCCAAATACGCATTTGTCAGTGCCGAATGTTGTCTTGCTGGTGTTGGCACTAGTAGTGCAGGAGTTAGAAAGATGCAGAATAGGAATAGCAGTGAAGTATAGAACCAATGTCAACCCCACCCCACCCTGCAGAGAGTGACAGGCATTGGGGTGTGTGTTGGGTTGCTGGCCATAACGCCATGCTATTTCACCTCACCCTACTCCTGCAGTATTCGATGTTATGCTAGCCTTGCGGTTATATGGCCTTATGCTCACCCCATTTCATAAGGAAGTATATTAGGATGGGTACAGCATAGGAGAATGGGTTGAACTTTGGGGATGAACAGTCCAAGGCACACCTCGATGCCTGTCAGTGGCTGCAGAGTTGGGGTGGAGGACCAATGGAATGAGCAGTACAGCAGACAATCCAAAGACACACCCCTGATGCCTGTTAGTTTGTACAGGAAGGCATGTAATGGTTAGAAACCCTAACGCCCTGGGCGTGTGTTGGTATTTGCACTCCAAATTTTAAAACATGGCCTTTTTGTGACCCCAACTCATGAAAGCATTTGGGACCTCTGCTTATGAACAGTGTCCCTGTGATTTTGTTAATCTGTCTCGAATGTTGATTTCCCACAGTGACCGTGCCATTCTGTATCACATTAAAATGTCAGCTGCACCATTGATAAGGAGGTGTGAAGAGATGGCAATGTTGAAAATCTGGAGTGACAATATTAAACATTCTCAAAGTTACGAGCGTGTGTGAAAACGGTGCATCACACGCTCATAACACAGTCATTTAGTGGAATTATTTCACCAAATTTTTAACATAGCCATTTTGGGACTATGATTATCTTAATCTGCCTCGAACGTTGATGTCCCACAGCGACTGCGCCATTGTGTGCCAGATGTGCGAAACTACATTATGGGCAGGATGTGACAAATGGCAGCTGTACTGTTCATAAGAAGGTGTGCAAAAATGACAATGTTGAAAATCTGGAGAGAAAATATTACAAATTCTCGAAGCTATGACTATGCATGGACACTGTACAATACACACTTGTAACATAGTCATTCTATGGAATTTTTTCACCAAATTTTCAACATAGGCATTTTGGGACCTCTGCTCATGATCAGAGTTACTGTAATCTTCTTACTCTGTTCTGAACATTGTTTTCCTACAGTGACTGTGCCACTGCATGCCGGATGTGAGAAAACACAGTTCGGGTAGGATGTGGAAAATGAAAGCTGTACGGTTCGTAAGGAAGTGTGATAAAATGGCAATGGTGAACATCTGGAGTAAAAATATTAAAAATGATCGAAGTTATGAGCGTGCATGGAAACTGCACAATGGACTCTTGTAACACAGTCATTTTATGGGCGTTTGTCACCTAATTTTCAACATGGGCATTTTAGGACCTCTGCTCATGAACAGAGTCACTGTGATTTTCTTAATCTGTCCCAAACACTGATTTCCCACAGTGAATGCGCTATTCTGCGGGGGAAGTGTAAAAACACCATTCAGCCAAGATGTGAAAAATGACAGCTATACTGTTCATAAGGATGTGTGAAAAAATGCCAATGTTGAAAATCTGGAGTGAAAATAGTACAGATTTGAGAAGTCATGAGCGTGCTTGGAAACTGCGCAATGCACACTCATAGTACAATCATTTAATGAACTTGCATCACCAAATTTTCAACATAGGCATTTTAGGACCTCTGCTCATGAACAGTGTCACTGTGATTTTCTTAATCTGTCCTGAACACTGATTTCCCATGGCGACCTCGCAATTCTGCGCCAGAAGTGCGAAAACACATATTGGACAGGATGTGAAAAATGGCAGCTGTACTGTTCATAAGGAGGTGTGGAAGAATGCCAGTGTTGAAAATCTGGAGTGAAAAAATTACAGATTCGTGAAGTCACGAGCGTGCGTAGAAACTGTGCAACTCATGCTCGTAAAACAGTTATTTTTAAAACTATTTTCACCAAATTTGCAACATAGGCTTTTTGAGAGCCTACCTCATGGACAGTGGCACTGTCATTTCGTTAATTGGTCCCAAAAGGTGATTTTGTGCAGTGACCGACAACTCACTTTTCGGGACAGAATAACGCCATGACAGTGACTGAATTTATGAGGAGGGGTCCCAATAACTCCATGTTGAAAATTTGGTGTCAAAATTCCCAAAAATGCCCAAGATATGCACCAAAATTGAAAAAACCCTATTTATGTCATTATACAGCTTACCGGCATTTCTTCAGTTTGCAGTCGGCTTTGAAGAGCGCAGACGTGTTCCCGGTCCACCATAGATTGTTGCGCCAGGCTCTGGAGGTAAGTATGGGGTGAGGGGGATGTGGAGGAGTGGGGTATATAGTGGGTGGGCGCGGGTTGGGGGCCGGGGCCACAGACAGTGAGGGACTGTTTTCTACTTTACAGGGTTAAAAAAAAATGAAACATCTCAGGAAGTTTTCTTTTTACAGGTACATTTGACACGCTGGGGTGGGCTCCAGTGTGTCACCTGTGTGTTTTGGGGTTGGGGAGACAGGAGCCAATGGGGATTGGGCACTCTGTCAGCAAATAAAAGATGTTTGGTGGGGGGGAATGATGCTGAGGGGGATAGGACACCCCCCCCATGGCGAACAGCTGGCACAGGACATGATGCTGACAGGGATTGGGCTCCCCCATTGGCAAATGAACTCAGGAGTGGGGCATGATGATTCTGACAGGGGGATTGGGCACCTCTTTCATCAGCTTTTCTGGGGACTGTGCAAGATGGGTGGCACAGCCACTGCCATGTCTGATCGAAATGTTATACCAGGAAAGGCACGGCCCTGCAATGAGGTGGAGCTCCCTCATTGCAGCAGCTAAAATGTTTCATGTTGGTGGCATGCTTCTGCACTGTTGTCATGGACAGCATGCAATCTAATTCATGCCATTAAGTCCAGCCCCAAAAAGCAGTGGTACCACTGGCCACAACACTACTGCACCTCCAAAACCTGCTATTCCAAAGTTACTGCAACATGTTTGTTCCTTGCACATGTGCAAGACAACATAAAAATGACTGCATTATGAACGTGCATTGCACAGTTTCTACGCACACTCGTAACTTCGCCACTTTTTCATATTTTTCACTCCAGATTTTCAACATTGCCATTTCTTCACACCTCCTCATGAATAGTACAGCTGTCATTTTTCACAACCTGCCTGAAATGTGTTTTTGAACCTGTGGTGCCGAATAGCACACTCGCTGTGTGAAATCACCTTTTGGGATTGAGTAATGAAATGATACTGCCACTGTTCATGAGGTGGGGTCCTAAAAATCCCATGTTGAAAATCTGGAGCAAAAAAACAACAAACACCTGGGGCAATAGAGTTTCCAACTATAATGTCCACCCTGTACAGACTGACAGGCATCGGGGGTGTGACTTGGGGTCATCAGATGTAATGCTCACACCATTCCACCCCCCACCCTACAGCTACTGACAGGCATCGAGGTGTGCCTTGGTATCTTTGGCCCTAACATTCACCCCATTCTCCTATACTGCACCCATCTCAGCTTATTTCCTTATGGAATGGGGTGAGCATAAGGGCTAAAAACCTCAAGACACACTGCAACACCTGTCGGTATCTGCAGGGTGGAGTGAGGTAGAATGGCATGAGTATTATGGCAGACAACCCAAACGCACACCCCCAATGCCTGTCAGTCTCTGCAGGGTGGGGGTGGTGCTTGGCGTTACTTCAATACTTCACTGCCATTCCTATTATGCATCTCTCTAACTCCTGCTCTAGTAGTGCCAATACCGGCAAGCAATCATTCGGCATTGACAAATGCTTGTTTGTATTGAGGAGCCTGGAACTGCACACAGTACTCCAGAGCAGGTCTGACCACAACCTTGTAAAGTGGTAAATTTACATATAGAATAGTGTATGGTAGCCCATATAAAACAAAGCTGCTCATACTTTGTGGTTACTATGATGGCAAGGACCTCAAGAGTGAAGCTCAAGTGGTCCCTTTCTTGTGGTTCCATGTCATTTGCGTGCAAAAAAATTAGTCGCGGTCAATACAGCGTTTGCAATACAGCGTGTTAATTTTCACCGAATTGACTTTTCAGCACTACTGTCTCTCAGCACGATACTAGTAAGACCCCATCTCTGTAAGCCAAGTCTCAGCCTATCCAATTAATTACACCCCTCTATAAGGCCTGTCTCTGCCTATCCAATTAATTGTATGCTAATTTTTTTTAATAAAACTCTCTCTGTTTGGCACGGCAATCAACGTAGAGAAATCATGACGCTGCATTTCGTCCTGAGCACCAGAGGGCAGCTGCTCCTTAGTCTTGACAGATACCTGTATCACAAGGAACAAAAGTATGGCCGAAAGGAATATTGGAAATGCATCCAGTATGATGCATTCAAGTGTACTGCAAGGTTGCACACTGAGAATGAGGAAATTATCAAATTCATTCATGAACACAATCATGTGCCAAACCCTGCTGATGCAGCAGTTTGCCAAGTTGTGAATGAAATGAAAGAGAAGGCTGCAAGGTCTCAAGATACTACTCAACAGGTAGTTGCCAGTGCTACCAGTGTCATTAGCCATTCCATCAGTGGCAAGTTGCCTTCTTTTTTCAGTCTGAAACAAACTGCCCAAAGGGCACGTCAGACTGCTTCAGTAGCTCCTACTCAACCTGCAGCACTCAGTGAGCTAATAATACCGCCTAAGTACTCTAAATCTGATGGGGGGGAAACTTTTATGCAGTATGACTCCAGACCTAATGATGGTGAGCATTTCATTATATTTGCCACAAACCAGAATTTGCAGTACATGAAATGCTCTCCACACTGGTGTGCCGATGGAACATTTAAGGCTACCCCAACATTATTTTCCCAGTTGTACACTGTACACGGTGTTAGCTTTACAGCTGTAATCCCATCAGTGTTTGCTCCAGTGGTAAATCACACTTTACTTAGCTATTCCAGGGTTCTCTCACAAATAAAATTATTATGCCCTGAATTAGCTCCACAAAGCATCATGACAGATTTTGAGCTGGCTGCTGCAAAGGCATTTGGCTCAGAATTCCCAAACACTGTCATAAGGGGATGCTTTTTTCATCTCTGCCAGGCGGTCTGGCACAAGGTTCGAGAACATACTCACCTAGTTAAAAACTATACCCTGGACACAGACTTCGCACTACAAATAAGGATGCTACCTGCTTTAGCATATGCGCCATCAGCAGATGTAATACATGCATTTGAACATCTGAGAAATAATGACTTTTACATAACAAATGATGACCAACTGACCCCGCTGATTGACTGTTTTGTGGACATATGGATTGGGAAACCTGTTGGTCATCGTGGTCATCATAGACCATTGTTTGCTATTGATTTCTGGAATTGCTGTGATGCTGTAAGGGAAGGGTTGGCAAGAACAATAAATGCTGTGGAGGGCTGGCACAGAGGGTTCAACAGTCTACTTGGTGCAAGTCATCCAATGATATGGAAATTAATTAAGGCACTGAATGTAGAACAGAACAGCAATGAGCTTAAAGTAGAACAGTACCTTTCTGGAATAGACCCACCAGCACCACGTAAAAAATACAGAGATGCATTAAAAAGAATCACTGCTGTTGTTGCTACGTATGGAAACACAGACTACACTGACTACTTAAGGGGTGTAGCACACAACTTTCAGCTACAAGTGTAACACTGGTTCGTATGCTATGATGCTAGGATGCTAGGATGCAATTATCAAAGACACTGTTTTAAAGTTTTTTCAATAAAGATTTACATTTCAAATTATGAGAAAATTATGAGCAAATGAACTAAACTAAAGTAAACTCCCCCCCAACAACCCAGAGAAGATGAAGCGTCCCACGTACACAGTGAACCCTGACCTGTGAACTATGAACACTTCAATAACACTCTGCTATACTAGGAAGGTAAGGCTACAAATTTATATTTGCATTTTCCTCGTTTTCCTCGTTTGCATTATGTTTGCAATGTAAACTCTGCAAGCACACTCTGTACTACCACTAGGAAGGTAACGCTACAAATTTATAGTTTTCCTCGTTTGCGTTATGTTATGTTATGTTATGTTATGTTATGTTATGTTATGTTATGTTATGTTATGTTATGTTATGTTATGTTATAGTTAAGTGCTGTGTTGGCTATGTGCTATTTTGTTGTATACGCTGAGAATCAGTACGCTGTACTGTTTTTGCTCAATTGTTTACATGGAGTTGTTTGCGCTGAAATTATGTGCTACCCTTTCTTGTCATGGTAACCACAAGTGTAAGAAGAGCCTTTTTGTGTATTTGGGCTACCATAACTATTTTATATAGAGTATGGTAAAAAATAATTGTTTACTTTTTGTGTTTGTCTACACTCCGCTGCCCGCACTTCACTGCCATCCACCCACCGGCCACCTCATTCATGCAATGCTCAACCACCTGCTGTCCTATGAACAGGGCTGATGGGGATGCTTGTATTGTGATGTAGCTACTAAGGCAGAACAAAAAGTCATTCTGCTTTAGGAGCTAAGTCACTACTGCAGCAGAATGTCTTTTTCAAGTGTATGGATCTCAATATACAACAACGCTCTACCGTACACTATATCCCTTTCTCTGATGGTCTCCCATCCCTTTTGAAGCACCCCAGCGTTCTCCCAACCTTCATGACAGCAGCTGTACACCACTTATTATACTGCAGCCCCTTGTTTATTGTGACTTCTAAGTCCTTTTTCTCCTCCACTGCAGTAAGAGGAGCAACACAAAGTGTGTTGGTCCTACCTCTGTTTTTCCAGCCCAGGTGTAGCACCTTGGATCTGACTACACTGAATCAAAAATTCCAGGAGTTCCACCATCCTCATGAAGTTTTTTCCCATCCTCAAGGGAGTCCATCGTGTGACTTTGTGTACGTAATTATTTAAATGTATGCTGCACTTTGTACATTGCATTTTTACGTTCGATTGCGCGCATGCGCAAGGAAAATTTTGGGAGAGTAGCACACTTTGGAGGTGTGCCTCTCCCTTGCAACCCAGTGCTCCATTGAGCAGGCGTGGCAGTCCTGCACCAATGGGTGTGGGAGCTCTGTATGACAGCGGTGGTCCTCTGCTTCAAAAGAAACCACTGCTGTCATGCGAGCCACCAGCGTCACCACCGCCCCCCGCCCGGCGTCATGTGCTTCCTCCCCACGTTCGCCGCCCTCCCAAAGCTTTGGTGCCACACTGGAAGCCCACCCCAGCATGGCAAACATTGTTTGCTGATGGGGGTGCCCAATCCCCCGTCGGCTCCACGGCCCCCCCAAGCCATCCTTCTGCCATGCTGTGAGCTCACCCCAGCGTGGCAAATGTCCCGTTTTTTGCCGACGGGGGTGCCCAATCCCCTGTCGGCTCCTTGGCCCCCCAGCCATCTTCTGCCATGCTGGGAGCCCACCCCAGTGTGGCAA
The DNA here is from genome assembly GCA_016271365.2 of Neoceratodus forsteri. Classification (NCBI taxonomy): domain Eukaryota; kingdom Metazoa; phylum Chordata; order Ceratodontiformes; family Ceratodontidae; genus Neoceratodus; species Neoceratodus forsteri. The sequence goes on from CM028130.1 coordinate 358,414,891, forward strand.
ACATCCCACGTAGTCCTTTTTCTTTTTTTAAACCTGTAGAGAAAAAACGGTCCCACGTAGTCTCCCAGTCCCCGCTCCCACAACCCGCACCCACCCACTGTGCACCCAGCCTCCCCACACCTCCTCACCCCATACTTACCTCCGGAGCTTGGTGCGACAATCTTCGGTGGACCGGGAACACGTCTGCACTCTTCAAAGCCGACCGCGAACTGAGGAAATGCCGGTAAGCTGTATAATAGGCTAGATGAGGGGGTTCAACTTTATTGCATATCTCAGGCATTTTTTTGAATTTTTACACCAAATTTTCAATGTGGGGTTTTTGGGATCCCTTCTCATGAATGATGTCACTGTCATGGTGTTATTCGGGCCCGAAGGGTGATTTCGCAGTCACTGCAGAGTCACTGCATGAAATCACCCTTAAGGCCTGAATAACACCATGACAGTGACATCATTCATGAGAAGGGGTCCCAAAAACACCATGTTGAAAATTTTGTACAAAAATTCCAAAAAATGACTGTTTTACGAGCGTGCGTTGCGTAGTTCCTACGCAGGCTCGTAAGTTCGCGAATTTTCAATATTTTCACTCCAGATTTTCAACATTGCCATTTTACCACACCTCCTTATGAGCAGTATAGCTGTCATTTTTCACATCCTGCACAAAATGTGTTTCCTGCATGTAGCGCACAATGGCGCAGTTGGTGTCTTGAAATCAATGTATGGGATGCATTAAGAAAATCACAGTGACACTGTTCATTAGCAGAGGTCTTAAAATGACTATGTTGAAAATTTGGTGAAAAAGGATCTCCTAAAATGACTGTTTTTACAAGCGTCTGGAATTCACGCAGTTCGCGTCTTTCGTACATTCTTGATTTTCAATATTTGCACTCCAGATTTTCAACATTGCCATTTTATCACACCTCCTTATGAGCAGTGCAGCTGTCATTTTTCACATCTTGCCCAAAACGTGTTTCCGCCCATGTAGCGCACAATGGCACAGTCGCTGTGTGAACTCAGTGTATGGGACACATTAAGAAAATCACAGTGCCACTGTTCATGAGCAAAGATCTTAAAATGGCTGTTGAAAATTTGGTGAACAAATTCCTTAAAATAACTGTTTTATGATCATGCGTTGTGCAGTTCCTATGCATGCTCGTACTTTTGCGACTTTTCAATATTTTCACTCCAGATTTTCAACATTGCCATTTTACCACACCTCCTTATGAGCAGTACAGCTATCATTTTTCACATCCTGCCCAAAACATGATTCTGCCCATGTAGTGCACAATGGCACAGTCGGTGTGCAAAATCAATGTATGGCACACAGTAAGACAATCACAGTGACACTGTTCATTAGCAGAGGTTTTAAAATGCCAATGTTGACAATTTGGTGAAAAAATTCCTGACAATGACTGTTTTGTGAGCGTGCATTGCACAGTTCCATACTGCAGCTTATGGGTTTGAATTTCAATATTTCCACTCAGATTTTCAACATTGCCATTTTATCACACTTCCTTATGAGTACAGTATCAGCTGTCATTTTTCACATCCTGCCCAAAACGTGTTTCCGCCTATGTAGCGTTACAATGGGGGTAATAAAAGGTCATGCTGAAAATTTATTGTACAAATACCAGCAATCGCACAGGGCATTAGGGTAAAGCACCATACATGCCAAACACCACTGCAAGTACCTGCAAGCGAATGTTTGGCATTGACAAATGCTTGTTAATTTTTATTACAATTATATTTTGTTTTTACAAGTATTTGTTTGGACACCATTGCAAATGAGCTATGCTCAATTATTTTTCCAATAAATAAAAATGAGATGAAAATTAAAATGATGTTACCCTGGCAAGCTCAGCATCATCAGCAAATCTGAGGCATGGCAAGGCAATTCTAGTGATGTGGCGCCTGATCCCTGGGGTTCTGGGCATCTCACAAACTACACAGCAAATCAATAAATTAGATAAACTCAGTGTATAACCTATAATAAAACTCACTGAGACTAATACAGCAGCATCAGACCTGAGATTTAAGGTAAAAAAAAAAAAAGAGTTTTTAGGGACTTTTTAAATATGACCAATGAAGGAGCACCTCTGACCTCCCACAGAAGGGTGTTCCACACAGTCAGGGCTGCCATTCCAAAACCCTGTTAACCAAAGACTTCAAATTATTCTTTGGCACCCACAAGAGATCTGCCTCCACCGACCAAAGGGAGTGGCCAGAAGCATAAGGTGTCAGGAGGTCTTAGCTGCCTGCCTGAGACTCCAGCTTCCAGATTGTTGATGAAAATGTTGAAAAACAAAGTCCCCAGCACTGATCCCTTAGAGATACCACTGACTACTCCTCTCCACTAGAAGTAGTGGATATCAGCTACAAACCTTTGCTTCCTGCTCGCACACCACCACCTTGTGTATGCCTTACACATGCTGCACTGGTGAACAGTAATTAGAATTAATTAGAAGCTTATTATGCACCACAGTGTGAAAGGCCTTGCTAAAGCCTAAATAGACTGTGTCTATGGCCATTCCAGTGCCCACCTCCCTGGTCACCTGTTCAAAGAATGTGAGCATGCTGGTTTGGCATTATCTGCCATGCTAAGAGGGGAGTCTTGGCTTCAGTTAAGCAATCCATTATTCTGTCCTTAACAGTAGATTCCAGGACCTTGCACAGCAGTTACAGCAGGTTGACTGGTTTATAGTTGCTTACATCTGACCATGGCCCTTCTTTAAGATGTGGACTAAACTGATCACTTTGGGGTCCTCAGGCATCACACCTTTATAGGCAGACTCATTAAAGACTGTCACCAGGAGAACCACTAGTTGTTCCTTCAATACCCCTATTATCCCAGGGTGTATCCCATCCACTGCATGGGCTGTACCCTGCTTGATATTTGCCGGGTAGTTTGCTACCAGGGCAAGGATAGGGTGATGTCTGTAAGCTGCAGTATGGTTACCCTGGATGCCATGGACCCTCCCAAAGACCCCCCGCCTAGGGGCCCCTTGGTGAACACTGAAGCAAAGTATCATTCAACAAATACCCAGAAACCAGTTAACAGGCCAAGTCTCTTATAGAGGATACTGTTATAGTGAACACCAACTTATAATGGACAGATCTGCCTTTGTAATGTCAAAATCTTATTTATACTGTGCTCTGCAACCCCTGTATAATGAGCACTACAAGCTCCTCTGGGCCCGTTACTTGCTGTGAACTGCCTGCCAACTGTTTGCTAATCATCACCTGATCATTCAGCTGGTATGTCTGGTGCTATTAAGTTGGCACTCACCTTACTTGACACCTGATGCCTTTTTCTTGGGGATGACTCATAAGCACATGCTGCCTTTTTTAGTAACCTCTCCCTCCCCACTTAGCAGAGGAGGAGTTATGTCCTGATTGTAACTCCATTGTGTGAGCTGTAGTAAAGAAGATTTATAATTTAAGAATTTAGGACGTTGCAGACACCTGTTATAAGAGGGTTCCACTGTATTAGTTTTAATAAAATGCTTTTTCTTAAAAAATATATGCCACACTCAGGTGCTTATTCCACATAAACTGGCAGTCTAATAGCATTAAAAACAACAGCCCATATAGACTAAGGAGCCACACTAATCTTATCAGCCAGCTTTTCTTAGTTAGTTACTTTGAAATGACTTTTTGTTTAGTGCTGTTGCCTCTCTATAAATGAGCATTTGTCAATGCTGAATGTTTGCTTGCTGATATTAGCATTGGATGTGCAGGAGTTAGACAGATGCAGAATAGGAATGGCAGTGCAGTATTTAACTCACGCCAACCCCACCTCCACCCTGCGGAGATGGACAGGCATTGGAGTGTGCCTTTGGGTCATTGCCCATAACGCTCATGGCATTTCACCTCACCCTATCCTGCAGACCCCGACTAGGGTTGAGGTGTGCCTTGGGGTGTTTGACTTGACAGTCACCCCATGTCATAAGGACATACGCTGAAATGGATGTAGTATAGGAGAATGGGGTGAACTCTGGGGCTGAAGAGCCCAAGGCACACCTTCAGGGTGGGGGTGGAATGGCATGAGCATTACATCTGGTAATCCAAAGGCATACCCCTGATGCCTGACAGTCTGTACAGGGTAGGATGTTATGGTCAGAAACCCTAACACCCTGGACATTTGTTGGTATTTGCACTACAGATTTTCAACATGGCCTTTTTGTGACCCCCTGCCTCATGAAAGCATTTGGGATCTCTGTTCATGAACAGTGGCACTGTGATTTTGTTAATCTGTTCTGAACATTGACTTCCCACAGCGACTGCACCATTCTGCACCAGATGTGCAAAAACACAGTTTGGGCCAGATGTGAAAAATAACATCTGTACCAGTTATAGGGAGGTGTGAAGAGATGGCAATATTGAAAATCTGGAGTGAAAATATTAAAGATGCTTGAAGTTATGAGCATACATGGAAACTGCGCAATGCACAATCGTAACGCAGTCTTTTAATGGAATTATTTCAGCAAATTTTCAACATTGGCATTTTGTGACCTCTGCTCATGAACAGTGTCATAACGATTTTCTTAATCTGTCCCGAACATTGATTTCCCACACTGACCGCACTGTTGTGCGCCAGAAGTGTGAAAACACATTCCAGCCAGGATGTGAAAAATGATAGCTGTACTATTCATAAGGAGGTGGAAAAATGCCAATGTTGAAAATCTGGAGTGAAAATATTAGAAATTCACGAAGTTACGAGTGTGCAAGGAAACTGCACAATGCACGCTCGTAACGCAGTCACTTTTTGTAATTTTTTCACCAAATTTGTAACATAGGCTTTTTGGGAGGCCACCTCATGAACAGTGACAATGTCATTGTGTTAATTGGTCCCGAGCGGTGATTCTGCACACTGACCAAAAAAATCACCTTTCAAGACCGAATAACGAAATGACAGTGACTGAATTCATGAGGTGGGGTCCCAAGAACCCCACGTGAAAAATGTGGTGCCAAAATTTGTAAAAATGGCTGAGATGTCCCCCTAAGTTGAAAACTCCCCATTTATGCCATTATACAGCTTACTGGAATTTCTTCAGTTTGCGGTCAGCTTTGAAGAGTGCAGATGTGTTCCCGGTCCACCAAAGATCATCATGCCAGGCTCCGGAGGTAAGTATGGGGTGAGAGGGGTGCAGGGATGTGGGATGCACAGAGAGTGGGTGCAGGTTAGGAGAGGGGGCACCAGAGACAGCAAGGGACCATTTTCTGTTTTTACTGGCGGGGGGGAATGACAATGCGCGAGGCTTTTGCAATGCTGGGTTGGGCTCCCAGCATGCCACCTGGGTGTTTGTTGGCAGGGGCTGTAGCTGATGGGGATTGGGCACCCCTGTCATTATTCAGCAAAGCCTCGGGGGGGTATGGAGCCGAGGGGATTGGACACCCCTCAGCACACAACAAATGGGGGGTGCATTATGCCAACAGGGATTGGGCTAGCCCATCGACAAATGAACTTGGGAGGGGCATACCAACAAGGGATTGGGTACCCCATTGGCTTTCATGGGAACTGAGAGGAGGCCGACGGCAGCTGCCACTTTCCATTAATATGCAAATTGCCTATACATTACCACCGCTGATTGCAGCAGTGGTTTTCTTTCAACTGCACGCCACTGCATCTGCACTGCTGTCATAAACAGCTCAGCCACTCATTGGTGCAGTGTGGTCTTGCCTACAAAATGGATTGGGGATTGGCACAGTGGGCGGCACACCTCCTAAAAGTCGTATGGTGGCACTATGTTTCTTGCATATGCGGGGCAAGTAAACATAAAAATCACTACTACAATTTAAGAACAGTGCAGAACGATTTATAATAATGCATCTATGAATGAGGCAAAAAGACACTCATTGTGTGTCTCTTTGCCTCATCCACAAAGTCTTAGCAAAGCCTTTCTGCACCCTTCTTAAATTGGAGTGGTGAGTTTTGCATTATTTTTATGGAAAGGCATTTGCAAAAAAAAAACAAAAACAAAAAAAAAGCTGTTTCAATGTAACCAGCTAAGAAAAATTGGCTTATATTATTGCTATGTTTTTATTCATCCAACAGTTCAACATTTTGGCAATTACTCATAACTCACGCACATGTTCCTCCCTTGCTTTCCTTTTTTTCAGGGCTTCATCCCTTCCATCAGCTTTCTTTTTCCATTAATATACAAGAAGGGTTTGGTGTTATCTGCAACGTTTACTACCATCCTGGTTTCCAGACTCTCTTTGGCTTCTTTAATTCTCTTCTTGCAGTCCATCAGTGCTGCTCTGTACTGCCCAAGCACCTGAGGGAAACGTGTCTCTTTCTAACATTTATAGACTCTTTTTGTTGATGATCAGTTGCCTTTGGTCTCTGCTGAACCAGAGTAGTCACTTATTTTTTTAGTAAGTAAACATTGTTGATGTTTTTTTTTAACAGCAGAAAAGAAGGATCACTTCTTGACCCCATTGCCATTATTGTTTAAAGGGATGCTGCCCTCCCCAGCTGCTTCAAACACCATCTCCAACAAACCTCACATGTGCTCTGCACTACCAGCCTCATGCAGATGCTCTGGACCCTTGTCCTCCAGATCCTTCATCTCAGCAAAGTCTTCTTTACAGAAGTTCCGAGTCCTGGTGGCTGATGGTGAGGAGGAGGAAGAAGGTTACCCAGCTGTGATCATGTCCTCCAACTGATTCCTTGATGTTAACACCAGAGATGATCCACTGCTGAAAACAAGAACAGGGAGGCTTCAAACCTAGGCTCTTGTTGGACATGCTGTTCTAAAAAGCAGTCTGCGATAGTGGACTGGCAGTCAATCTCAGCCCTGCCATTATCCTTTCTAAAGATGACAGTGGATGAATGGGAGATCAAAGTTACCCAGGATCACTGCTGAACTTGATTTGATTGTTCTCATAATTTACCCAAACAGCTGGGTATTATGCTGAACTGAACTGTTTGATGACTTTAGCACACACCCAGAGAGACTCTTTTGCCCCCCCTTCCTCAAACTAGTCTCATAGTCTGTAACACTGTTTTCCCCCTGATGCCTCCTACTCTCCTAAATGAGTCCTTTGCTTATGACGAGGCCACCCACCCCCTTTCAGTGATGCCTATCTTTTCAGAATAGCATGTAGTCCTCTTCCCCTGGTGTTCCAGATATTTTCTACTCCCAATTGGGTCTCTGTGTATGCCACTAAGTCCTGGCCTTCAAAATACATTAGAATCTTAAACCTGCCTATCCTGCTAGATGCCCTTATCATACTGGCCTGCATGCAAGTGTAGTTTTAGTGTTCTTAGATCTTAATTGCACAAAACATTCTTTAGGAAAGGGCCTATTTTCAAAGAATCTAGAGTCATGCCTGCAGACATACAATTCTTACATACATAGGTTATTCTCATACAGTGTAAATAATTAAATATGCAGGTAGTAAGGAATACAAGGCAGTAAAAGACATGCATTGTCAGGAATTCATCAGACATTAGAAGCAGTTACAAGTACTGGAAGCAGTAAGCACATCCATTAGTTGATTTTTAAAGGAAGAGATGGAGTCAAATTACAACTTCCTGTTGCTAACCTTTTTTCTTACTAATTGCCCTCCATCCCACCCACCCAAAGCCAGTTCTACTTTTATAGCCACTGGATTTGACTGTCAACAGGAACTTCCTGTTTGGCAGTAGGAAGGAAAGGATCATAGAGAAACATTTGTTTTGTCAACCCTAAAGGGAAAAAGTAGCTCACTCTCCCCACCTAGCTGCTGGTGGTCTGATATTGAGCAAGGAAGAAGGAGGCTACTAAAGAAGATAGGAAGTTGCTGTCCCAGAACAGGAAGGGTGAGAGTTGTAAGGAGAGGAGAGAATAAGCATCCAGAGAAACAGTAGAGAGGACACAAAATAAGACATGATAGGAGTGGTGCAGTGCAGTGCAATGGCTGTGGGGCGGCAGTGTTCCGGGAGACTTTCTGGAGGCTGTGATCTGCCCTATTTGCAGGTACCTCTCTGGTCTGAGAGATGAGGATGCCCATCTCCAGGCTGACCTGGCTAGGATTCATGAAACCTCCTCCCCCGCCCAGGGACCACCAGGGCCAATGCCACTACCTCAGAGGTTGCCAAGAAAGAGGAGAGGCTGGACCAGGGTGGGCTCAAGGAGGGAGAGGGTGGTGGAACAGAGTTGCATCCCTCCAGCCGTACCTCTTCACACCATTCGCTCTTCTGGTGGATAGTGGTTCCTCTATGGAGGCACCTGCAGTGGAGACCAAGGAGGATGCTGGGAACCTTCACAAAGGAAACCCACATGAGGGTGGCATGGGACCCCACAGGGGAAGGAAACAACTCCTGGTGGGGTACTCAATCATTAAGGGGATAGAAATGGGGGAGGAAGGGGAGAGGGAGGTAAGGTGCCTTCCTGGCGCCACAGCTTGGAGGGACAGGAAGCGAATCCTCAGGATCATGGGAGGAGCTGCATGAGGGAGGGAGCTGGATGTCATTGTCCACCTAGGGACAAATGACCTGGCTAGGAATGGGATCAGAGCAGTGCAAGAGGAGTTTGTAGAGTTGGGAAGGGGCCTTAGACAAGTAGCACATACGGTAACCTTCTCGGAGGTGCTGCCTGTCTATGGCAAGGGAGATGCTAGGGCACTTCTCACCAGGGAATTCAATGAGTGGTTGAAAATCTGGTGTGGAGCTCAGGGTTTTGGCTTCATTGGGGACTGGGGAGCCACCTGGAGGGATGCAGACCTATACTGATGCGATGGTCTGCATCTGTCCGGGGATCCAGGATCCTAGATGAGAGGTTTAAATGCCTATTGGCAAGCATTTAAACTAGCCAAGGGGAGGCACTGAAAGGAGCAAGGAAACTGAGCCTCTCACAAAACATGGTGTGATTAGTGAGGTAAACACCAAGGTACAGAAGTTATTAGGGAGCAGAACAGATTTAAATGTAAAAAATGGCAAAGGCAGTAAGGACAGAAATGGGGCTAAAAGGGGTAATGCTATCAAAAAGTGGAGGGTGATGAGTACCAATGCCCGTAGTCTGTGTAACAAGCTCCCTGAACTAGTGGCCTTGATGGAAGAGGGTTGCCTGGATATTGTGGCAGTCACAGAAACATGGTACACAGAGAACCATGTCTGGGATGTCAACACACCAGGATACACAATCTACAGGAGGGACAGGGAGGGTAAAAGAGGAGGAGGAGTAGCTCTCTATGTAGAGGAAGGGATCAAAGCAACAGAACTAAAGAGTAAACCAGGAGCAGATGAGGCACTTTGGGTCACCCTGGAGACAGGAAATGGCACCACAATCCGCATGGGGGTTGTATACAGACCCCCATCTCAGGGGAGGGAATGGACAAGGAAAGTAGAAAGCTTTCTTAGAATGGCAGAAAAAGGGGAGATATTGTTGATGAGGGATCTGAATATGCCAGATGTTAACTGGAGCACCTTTGCTGCAGGCACATCCAAGAGCAGGGTCATTCTTGATACCCTACAGGGAGCATGCCTCAGACAGCTAGTATTGGAACCCACTCGGAGGGAGCAATCTTAGACCTGGTACTCTCAAATGGGGATGGAGAAAGAATCTCAGATTTAGAAGTGGGTAGCCATCTGGGAACAGCGACCACCAAACAGTGTGTTCACGATAAACACAGCCATACAATCAAGCCATACAAAAAGCAAGAGTACTGGACTTTAGGAGGGCTGACTTTGGGAAAATGAGAAGTGCCTCAGAAAAGCACTAGCAAACAGGCAAGAAGGAGGGTGGAGGGAACACTGGGAGTGATCAAAACAGCCATCACAGAGGCAACAAGCCTTTGTGTAAGGCAAATCAATAAAACACAATGAAGGAAAAAAATGCTATGGTTCTCAAAAGAGATGGCAGGGAAGGTTAAGGAGAAAAGGACAGCATTCAGGAAATATAAGGAAACACAGAAGGAGCAGGACAGAGAACTTTATCAGTTAAAGCAGAAAGAGGCTGGGAAGGCAGTCAGAATAGCAAAGGTCCAAACCGAGGAAAGGATAGCCAACTCTGTTAAGAAGTGGGATAAGACCTTTTATAGGTACATTAGGGAGCAAAGAAAGACCAAAGGAGGGATACTGAAGCTTAATAAAGGGGAGGGAATGTGGGTAGAGGGTGACAGTGAAAAAGCAGGGATACTGAACGAATATTTCTACTCAGTATTCACAAAGGAAGAGGAGGGGGAATTACCTAAACCAAACAAGAGAAACACTCTGAAGACGGGGGTCAATACCAGTCCATTTACAGAAGAAAGGGTTCTGCTAGAACTAATAAAATTGAAGGTGGACAAAGCAATGGGGCCTGATGGGATTCACCCAAGAATTCTAAAAGAACTAAGGGTAGAACTAGTGACACTGCTGACTACTCTCTTTAACAAATCATGGGAGGATGGGGTGGTACCTGAGGACTGGAGGAGGGCAGATGTGATTCCTCTTCACAAAAGTGGGAGCAGGACAGAGGCAGGAAACCACAGACCAGTTAGTTTGACCTCAGTGGTAGGGAAAATGATGGAATCATTTCTGAAGGAAAGAATTGTTGAGTACCTAGAGGCCAGTGGGGCACAGGACCCAAGGCAGCATGGATTCATGATGGGAAGGTCATGTCAGACAGAATCTAATAGATTTCTTTGACTGGGTGACCAAAGTAGTAGACCAGGGAGGGGCTGTGGACATGGCCTACCTAGATTTTAGCAAGGCATTTGATACAGTCCCACACAAAAGATTAATACACAAGATAGCCAGCCTTGGAGTGGGTCCCAAGGTGGTAGCCTGGATAAAAAATTGGCTAGACAACAGGACGCAAAGGGTAGTAGTAAATGGAGTACACAGTGAAGAAAGGAGGGTTACTAGGGGTACCGCAGGGTTCAGTACTGGGACCGGTCCTTTTTAATGTCTTTATAAGTGACATTGCAGAGGAACTGGAAGGAAAAGTATGTCTCTTTGCAGATGACACAAAGATCTGCAACAGGGCTGATACACAAGATGGAGTGGAAAGGATGAGAAGGGACTTGGCAAGGTTGGAGGAATGGTCAAATGTATGGCAGCTCAGATTCAATGCAAAGAAGTGCAAGGTAATACACATGGGAAACAAAAACCCAGGGGAAGCGTACACAATTGGGGGTGAGATACTGACAACAGTAAAAATAGAAAGGGACCTGGGGGTAATTATATCAGATGACCTAAATGTGGGCAAGCAATGTGAGAAGGCAGTAAGGAAGGCTGGGGGATACTGGGATGCATAGGAAGAGGCATCAATAGTGAAAACAGGAAGTTATTATCCTCTGTACAGACAGTTGGTGAGACCCCATATGGAGTACTATGTGCAGTTCTGGAGACCCCATCTCCACAAAGACATAGACAGAGTGGAGGCTGTCCAGAGGAGGGCAACCAAAATGGTGCAGGGTCTGCACCAGAAGACATACGAAGAAAGACTAAAGGCGCTTAATATGTATACCCTAGAGGAAAGAAGGGAGAGAGGGGACATGATAGAAACTTTCAAGTACCTCAAGGGAATTAACAAAGTCCAAGAGGGTAGCATCTTCCAGAAAAAGAGATGTGCAAGAACAAGGGGCACAATTTGAAGATAGAGGGGGATGGCTCAGAGGTAATGTGAGGAAGTATTTTTTCACTGAGAGGGTTGTGGATGCATGGAACTGCCTCCCTGAGGAGGTTGTGGAGTCAAGAACAGTGGGGGACTTCAAGAATACATGGGACAGGCATAAGGCAGTCCTAGTGGGGGGTAGGAGGAAGTAAGCTGTTGGTTAACTAGGATCTGCAGCTTATCTGTTAGGTAGGAAAATGGGCAGACTAGGTGGGCCAAGCGGTCCTTATCTGCTGTCAAATTCTATGTTTCTATGTTTCTATGTCATATCCCTTGACAAGTCCAAAGAGGCATTCCAGGATTTGGCATATCTAAAGGAGAATGAGTTCTGACCTAGTGAAGACTTCCTTAGTGGTAATAATGGAGAGTTATGTACCATGCCTCTGGCACAGTATTTATTATCGATGAATTTTAAAATAGACTGCAACCCTAGGAAAAGTAGCCCAAGCACCTCCTTTTTTGCCAATGACCATGGCATGGAATTCCTCCTGTAAGTTACAACTGAGCCATCTCAAGGTGTTGTATAGGAGACAGGTGTGAGTATCTAGCTTGATGTCCACAACAAAATAACGTGACCTGTTCAGTAGGCCTTTGACTCAGGATAGCACACTTTTGTTCACTGATCTGTAGATCACAGTGCAATAATCAATAATGCTAATGATAAAATACTGAACCAGGAGTTATTTAATTTTCAGAAGGAAATTTTGCCTATCACGGTAAAGAAAGGCAATTCTAGTATTAACAACATTAGAGAGATGGTCAGCAAAGGACAGTATACTGTTAATGATCAGACCATGCTATTTATATTTGTATTTGGAAGAAAACCATGCTTTTGTGGGCACCATAAACATCTCACATCAGCTGATCCCTGTTAATTAATATCAGCATATCCTTAGTTTACTGTACCTGCTGTTCTAGGTCTTCAAACAATCATCGTGTATGACCAATGACTTGTACTACTAATATTCTCCTCCTGTGAATCATAAGTGCCATTGTCATACACTCACTTCATGGATGACTTTGTATGCCAGCCTATGTTTTCCACATCATGAAGATCACAAGCAGACTTGCCAGGCATGCTGCCATTCATGTTATCAATAGGTGACATGTACTTCCTTGTGTGATGGCTGTGTACCATTGTCATGTGCCATACTAGAAATCATCATGCCTGCATATATGCCTACCAGTTTCCTGATGCTGACTAGATTACTTCAAAACTCCTAATTGTATCTGAGGAATCAGATGATAAGTTTCTTCATGCTACTACAAAAACATGCTACAGTGTATCTGCAGCTAGATCACCTGCCCCTGGATGGATTTCACAAGGCACGAATATTTGCAATGTATGGATACTGTCTGGGTTGCAGTATATGCTGCAATTGGGAATGAAAACACATTTTGTGTGCCAGCCATGGGTGTTGGGTGACAGTCATGTGTTATCTCTCTGTAACTTCAATCCTTCAACCTACTGCCCCCCCATTGTTATCTTTTTTTAGTTTTTCTTTTCTGATTACTGTCTTGTTTCTCATCAGTTTCTAATGAGATTTTTGTTTAATTCAACTTCAAAACAGATCTGAGCAACTGCCCTTGGACTGATCAAAGCCAGAGACTACTGAAAATGACAAGGCAACCCTGAATGAAGAAACAAGATGTATATGGTTCATCACCATAAATTATTCTGCCCAAGCTAAACAAACTCCTCTTCCTTTTCCATGGAGATTTGATTGCCTCTCATTCTAGGCTATTCCCTCTGCCAACCAAAAACAACACCAACACACAGCATTCTAGTGTTACTACACTTACTGTGGTACCAAAGGTACCAGCCAGCCTGTGTGCCTGATTTCCAGCCCTGGTCTGTGTCATCATCATTACTGTGTGAACTCACACGATACTCCATGACTAATTCCATGCCTTACATGATTGCAGGTACCTTGCTAGTATTTAATGTAAGTCCATACTAGCAATTTACTGTAGCATACAGTTCCAGTTTGGTGGACTGAGATACCAAGATAACTATTTAGATAGGCCCAAAGATATCATGAAAATTTGTTCTGGAGTGGATTTACATTGGACAAGGCAAACCAACAGATAACTGAGGTACCTGGTGGAGCATAAACTATGCAGTTTTCCCATTATCTAAGTAACTCTAGCTAAAAAGTGAAAAAGACCCTCAAAGAAACTGGATGAGCAGTAAGAAGGGTAGGAGCCTTGCCCCAAAAAAGGAAATCTGCAGATAGCAGACAGAGATGTTTTAAGGACTCAGATGATGAGTTAACATATTTGGTTGGGGAAGTCGTTGACTCTTAGATCTCCAAGGCCTTGGATGCAAAAAGTGACATAGACAGTGGCTCTATTCTGAATCCCCCCCAGCAAATGAGAATTTAAATATATTTTAGGAAATGGGCAAAGATGACCTAATGTCCTATAAATGTACTTTTGATGTGAAGACACTGAGTTTCCATGAAACTTCAGACTGACTGACTTATAATAGAGCATCCAAGTACCATAACAGACATTTGAGGATGCCCATGGAGAAGAAAGATGAGAGGAAATTCAAAATGGTTTACAGGCATCTGATATTAAATGATAAAGTTATTTCAGCTTCAGTTATTTTGCATTCCTGTGCTGTTCAAGGAAAGACCCAAAGAAGGGCTTAGATTGCAGCTTCAAGTCATGCAAAAATAAATTGATGGACACAGTGAGTCCTGTGGAAACTTTGCTCAATACTGCTGAGAATGCTATTGTATAATGAAGATACAGCTCTTCAGTTGAATCCTTCATTGTAATGGTTGAGTGCAATTGTTACTGTGTGAAACTGGCAGCACCAACACTGATACAGTCAGAGAAACAAGAATGGCTGTTTTGGTCTGCTTTCATCCCATTAACACACTGAGCTGACCTGGAAGGATGATGGTAGGAAGACTAAAAGTCAGCTGTTTGGGAAGGAACTCCTGACTGAGCGGTGGGACCTGGCTGGACAATTTACAGTTAATAATAAGGTACAAAATTCCTTCTGGAATGTTTTTTCGACTGTGTGTTTTTCTATGGATGGAAAAAAGATGTTTTCTTTCTTTCAGAGATGTCCATGATTATTCAAATAAAAGACACTCCAGTTATTCCTCTAGTTCCAGTAGAGTTCATTTTCAGAGAAGACCAAAAACATCTAAAGGAGAAAGAGAATTAGAGGTTCCAGAACAAAACAGAGCATTCATCCAAATAGGTCAAAATGGAATGAGAGACATAAGCAACTTTCAGTATTAATGGTTTCCAAGAAAGCTGGGTGTGTTTGTCTAGACATCAGCCTAAGACCTCTGACTACATTTGTTGTGCATGTGCTCAAAAAGACACTGATCAACGGGGAGTGGGTATTCTACTTGGACTTGAAAGATGACTATTGTACAATTCCAGAGCACAGAAGCCATCAGAAAGTGATACACTTTCTCTGGGAACAGTACATTTTGAATGTTCACATGTCACAGGGTACTAAATGAGAAAAAGACTGAGGTAGAACGGCCAGTGGGGGATGCTGCAACAGAAGGTAAAGCCATCAAAAAATGGAGAGCAATGAGTACTAATGCCCGTAGTCTGGGTAACAAGCTTCCTGAATTAGTGGCCTTGATAGAGGAGGAACATCTGGATATTGTGGCAGTCACAGAAACATGGTACACACAAAACCATGACTGGGACATAAACATACCAGGATACACTGTCTACAGGAGGGACAGGGAGGGTAAAAGAGGAGGAGGAGGAGTTCTTTACATAAGGGAAGGAATAAAAGCAACAGAACAAAAGGGTAAACAGGGAGGAGAAGAAGCACTGTGGGTAAATTTGGAGACAGGCAATGGCACCACAATACGCACAGGGGTTGTATACAGACCCCCTTCTCAGGGGGAGGAAATGGACAGGGAAATGATAGAAAGTATACTTAGAATGGCAGAAAAAGGGGAGATATTGCTGATGGGTGATCTGAATATGCCAGATGTTAACTGGAGTGCAGTTGCAGCTGCCACTTCGAAGAGTGCAGTTATTCTAGATGCCCTACTGGGGGCATGCCTTAGACAACTAGTACTGAAGCCCACTCAAGAGGGAGCAATATTAGACTTGATTCTCTCAAATGGAGATGGAGAGAGGATTACAGATGTAGAAGTGGGTAGCCATCTGGGAACTAGCGACCATCGAACAGTATGATTCACAATAAACACAGCAATAGAGTCAAGCCATACAAAGACAAAAGTACTGGACTTTAGGAGGGCTGACTTTGCCAAAATGGGTGAGTGCCTAAGGAATGCACTAGCAAATGGGCAGGAAGGAGGGGTGGAAGAACAATGGGGAATAATAAAAACTGACATCACAGAGGTAACAAGCCTTTGTGTGAAGCAAATAAACAAAACAAAACGATGTAAGAAACCACTATGGTTCTCAAAGGAAGTGGCAGTGAAGGTTCAAGAGAAAAAGAAAGCATTCAGGAAGTACAAGGAATCGCAGAAGGAGCAGGACAGAGAACTGTATCAGTTAAAGCAAAAGGAGGCTGGGAAGGCAGTCAGAACAGCAAAGGCCCAAACCGAGGAAAAGATAGCCAACTCAGTTAAGAAGGGGGATAAAACCTTTTATAGGTACATCAGGGAGCGAAGGAAGACCAAGGGAGGGATAGTGAGGCTTAATAAAGGGAGGGAGGGTGGGCAGAGGGAGACTGTGAAAAGGCAGAGATACAAAACAAATATTTTTGCTCAGTATTTACAAAGGAAGAGGGGAGGTACATAAAACAAACAGTAGTAACACGCTGGATACAGAAGTTGATACCCGCCCATTTACAGAAGAAAGGGTTCTGTAAGAACTCTTAAAACTGAAAGATGGACAAAGCAATGGGGCCTGATGGGATTCATCCCAGAATTCTGAAAGAACTAAGGGTAGAACTAGTGACACCACTGACTACCCTTTTAACAAATCATGGGAGGATGGGGTGGTACCGAGGACTGGAGGAGGGCAGATGTGATTCCCTTCAGAAAAGTGGAGCAAGGCAGAAGCAGGAAACTATAGACCTGTTAGTTTAACCTCAGTGATAGGGAAAATGATGGAATCACTTCTAAAGGAAAGAATTGTTGAGTATCTAGAGGCCAGAGGGCTCAGGACCCTAGGCAGCATGGATTCACAGTGGGAAGGTCATGCCAGATGAATCTGATAGATTTCTTTGACTGGGTGACCAAAGTAGTAGATCAGGGAGGGCTGTGGACATGGCCTACCTAGACTTTAGCAAGGCATTTGACACAGTCATACATAAAGATTAATATACAAGTTAGCCAACCTGGGAGTGGGTCCCAAGATGACAGCCTGGGTAAAGAATTGGCTGGAGAATAGGACACAGAGAGTAATAGTAAATGGAGTCCACTCTGAAGAAGGGGTTACTAGTGGGATACATGAGGTTCAGTATTAAGACGGTCCTCTTCAATGTCTTTATAGCGACATTGCAGAAGGACTGGAAGGAAAGTATGTCTCTTGCAGATGACACTAAGATCTGCAACAGAGTTGATGCACAGGGTGGGGTGGAAAAGATGAGAAGGGACTTGGCAAGGTTACAGGAATGGTCAAATGTATGGCAGCTTAGATTCAATGCTAAGAAGTGCAAGGTAATGCATCTGGAAACAAAACCCAGGGAAGAGTATACAATGGGGGTGAGATACTAACAACAACAAAAATGGAGAGGGACCTGGGGTAGTCATATCAGATGACCTAAAGATGGGCAAGCAATGTGAGAGGGCAAGGAGGGCTGGGGGATACTGGGATGCATAGGGAGAGGCATCACCAGTAGAAAACAGGAAGTTATTATCCTCTGTACAGACAGCTGGTGAGACCCCATCTGGAATACTGTGTACAGTTCTGGAGACCCAATCTCCATAAAGACATAGACAGGATGGAAGCTGTCCAGAGGAGGGCAACTAAAATGGTGCAGGGTCTGCACCAGAAAACATATGAAGAGAGACTTAAGGAGCTTAATATGTATAGCCTCGAGGAAAGGAGGGAGAGGGGGGACATGAAATAAACTTTCAAGTATCTCAAGGGAATCAACAAGGTCCAAGAGGGTAGCATCTTTCAAAAAAAGAGGTGTACAAGAACAAGTGGGCACAATTTGAAGATGGGGGGGGCGGCTCAGAGGTAATTTAAGGAAGTATTTTTTCACAGAGAGGGTTGTGGATGCATGGAACGGCCTTCCAGAGGAAGTTGTGGAGTCAAAATCAGTGGTGGAATTCAAGCATGCATGGGATAGTCATAAGGCAGTTCTGGGGGGTGGGGGTAGGAACAAGTAGGCTGCTGGTTAACTAGGATCTGCAGCTTATCCAGTAGGTAGGGAAATGGGCAGACTGGGTGGGCCAAGTGGTCCTTATCTGCCGTCAAATTCTATGTTTCTATGTTTCTATGTCTCCTCTGGATCAGCAGTCCCATGGCACTTTATGAAGGTCTTCAACTAGAAATGGCTTGACTCAGAACATTAGTGTCATACTTATCGATTAATCAGATGACAGTCTAACAGTTACCCAATCCCAGTCAAGTTACACCATTAAAAGAGTTTCTGTTATCTCTTGGACATCATTGGGGTTGTGGTGAACTTAGAGAAATCATACCTAGAACCAACTGTAATCATATTGTTCTTACTGTCAAGCCAAATACTACCCACTAACTGTCCCCAGCCAAATGGGTAGGGAGAATGACAGCAATGGAGAGGGAGGGCAGGGACATTAGCTCAAGCTGTGGACACTACAGTGCGAGCAGACTTGATAGATCAAATGGCCTTCTTCTGCTGGCTTTCTTCATATGTTTGTATATATGTTCGTATGTAAATGCATGCAGCATTTGATGAGGGATCAGTATAATCCTCACTCAGGGATCACATAAACCTTGGCCAGAGTCTTTGGCTTTGTTATCTACTTCCAAACAGGCTATCTTTCTAATCCTATTACATTGTATACCCTTCAGAAGCTGAAGATAAGAGCCCTTCTGTGGTACATCCAAACATTCATTTGGTGGATCAGACAAGATCTTTTATGGTGGATTTGGCACATGAAGAGTTGAATGGCAGAGCTATAGTTTTCTCTTTGCTGAACCTGATTATATAGTGAAAAGCCAGTTTCCACAGTTGAAGAGCTAGATGTGAGATGGTTTCAATGGGGGCAAATGGTCCTCAGAGGACAGCACCTTATACATCAACTGCCCGATAGTGTTAGCAATTTACATTGCCATCATAAGCCTGGCCAGAGGCATATCCTACATGAAGGTACTAACTCAATGAAAAGTATTCCAGTGGTAAGATATATTAACAAATTGAGAAACATTCCTCCTCATTGATTGAACTAGTTGAGGAATTCTGGTGCTACAGTTTGTAGAAACAAATGACTGTGATAGCTCAACACATTCTAAGTTTCTCCAGTAGAAAAACAGATTGGAATTTTAGGTTCCTTGGAGATTCAAGAGATTGGACATCTTTCAGTAGATTTGTCATACATAAGCCACTTGAAGGAGAACAACACTGAATCTGTTTTTTAAATATTGGTTCAAATTCTGTTATTGTTATAGCTATCCAGACTTTTAAGTTATCCTAGTGTGTGTTTCTGACTGACATGCTGCTGGTAAGGACCATTTTAGAACTGTATGACATAGTTTATGTCACTGCTCTACTCTTCTTTTGTTGGCCCAATGCATCTGTGTTCTACGATAGAAATCTGTGGCTGAGAGGGATATGAACTACATCATGCAGTTCTAAAATGATGCTTACCACCAGACTGTATAGCAAAATACCTACTGAGGTTACTAAGAGGCCTGTATAAATGGAACAATAACAGGATTTTATCTAGTATTTAAAAACAGCTTCTTCTGGTGAAAAATGACTTACAGGTTTGGCACAGATCTCCTTTAAGGGACTAGTATTTTACCTCCTGCATAAACAGACAGCTCTGTCACTTCTTCAGCTAGAGATCTGACTCAGAAGACTCAACCAGGGATTAAATCCTCCACAATTGGGGGGGGATAAAACAGTATACCTTTTCCCCTTCTCAGATGATCTGCTGAGTGGTAGTGCAAGTGAGGAGACAGATTTGGTGGCATGATGTACATTTTTCTTGAAACTAGCAATCAGGTGTTCTCTCACCTCGGATAAGAACTGAAACATTTATCTGGACCTGGTAGGGCAACCTCGCCCATATAAATACAGACATTGATGGCAGAAAAAGGCTCTTGGCCCATACAGTCTGCCCACCCGACTTAAGTTTCTTCCTTGCCCTTGTGGCATTCTTTCCTTTTTTATCTGCCCCCTTTTTTTAGCTAAAGAAGTGGATGATGATGTCTTAGACAGAAATCTCATTCTGTCCAGCTGGGAGATTGCAGGGTTGCCTGGTCTCTCCCTGAACTTGTAGAAGGAGCAAAAGCTGTACTTTCAGAATCTTGGATGCCTGGTACTAAGAAAGCAGACAAGTTCATGTGAGCAAGGTGGGCTAGCTGATGTTTATCAAGAAATCAGTCTCACATTCCAACAGACTTTACTGAGGTACTTGATTTCCTATAGTTCTTGTATAGGGAAGTTAAAGGGGAACTGTCAGCAATAAAAGCCTCTCACTCTAGTGTGAGGCTGATCCCTATTATACCATTGTGTGCAAAAACACTTTTTTTACTTACTGATTACTGTTGTATAGTAGTCTTTATCAGGCTAATTTAATTGGCTTGTAAGCTGACATTTCTTGTAACCAGAAATGCCAGACTCTCCTACAGCTGACATCAGAGGAGAGCTGCAGGAGTGGGAGATTCAATAGCTTGCAGTGAATGTCAGAGTTTTTTTTATAAGCTGTAATCTTCTGTTTGCTGATTCGTTGTTCTCCTGGGGCTAGGTACAGTCACAGAGGACTGTGCTAAGCCCGTGAGCACAGCAGAACCAGCAAATATCTGATTTTAGTTTACAAAATCTTTAACATGTAGACTGCAGGATATTGAATCTCCCAGTTCTGTAGCACTCCTCTGATGTCTGCTGCAAGGGACTCTGGGATTTCTTGTTACTCAAAATGGCATCTTAGAAGTCAGAAAAATTAGCCTAATACATTTTACTGTGGTGCAGTAACAAGTAAGTAAAAACATTTTTGTATACAAGGTGCAAATTGGGATCAGCCTCACACTTGGGTGTGAGGCTCTGATTGCTGACAGTTCCCATTTAAGCACTACTGTTCAATTAATACCTTCCAATCATTAGTATTAACTGGCCATACCCCAGCTGATGGTAAAATGGTGAGCCAACATTCCAATTGATGCCAATCCTCAAAAGGTATTAAACTATCAAGGCTCAATCAACCTACATGCAAGGTATTAGAAGATATGGACACAAAGAGTTCTCAAGGGAATGGAGACAAAGTTCAGTCCTGCAAAACCTTTTTGAAAGTTCACCATGCTTTTCTGTCTAGTGGCTATAACACGATATTAAGATGTAACCGCTCTAGACATTTCTAACAGAAAGAAAACCCCAGAGGAGAGCTATTTTACTTATTTTTTTTAGTAAGACTATCTGAAGTTCTCATCTGATTTTGTCCTCTTGCTTTTGCCAAAGAGTCATGCCTTTATGTGGTTCAATGTGTGAAGGAGTACAAGCCATGCACTGCTCTATTAAGAGTAAGTCTCTTAATTTCTAATGTCAAACCAGACAAACCAACATCCTCATCCACCAATATATAGAGGATTGGAAGGGTGATCTCACAAGTAATGCTTAGTAATATTTAAATTACACCTACAAAATAGTGCAAAATTGTCAATTTGCATTCACACAATTTTCAAGAAATTGCATAAAAAATGAGGTAACTCAGCAACAGCACAAACTGTGGCCAATAACACTGTCAGAAATATTGTATTTTGAAGCTACAGATGATCCAGTGGCAGTGCATTGTGCTGCTCTGGCAGTATCATAGGTTCTAGAGTGGACCTGGCTGGCCATCCAAAGATAATAGGAGGCACTGTTGTGTGGCTGTGTTGTCCTCTGGGGAGGTGTGGTGCCAGTTTTGGGCAAAATTGCAACTCCTATGTTGGCCCAGGGAGCTACAACCCCACCTCCACAGACATTGTCTGTGCATGTTAAGGGCCTACAGAACCAATGTTAGGTACTGTAAGAGGTAGGAGGGAAGAAATAGGGAAGAAAACAGCCAAGCTCTGTCTAGGTGATGGTCACAATTGGCACACTAGGACCTCACCGCATAAAGCCAACCACCTGGCCTTGATGCTGAGTAAATCACCAGGTGAGGATTCCCTCCCTGCAAAAATCTCTGCAATAGAAGGAAGAACCATGGGAGTAAGTTTCAGCAATGAGGTTAGTGGCATGATGTAGCTGGGTGACTACAAGATGACCAGAGGAAGCGGACATGGGTCTGATCAGATAGGAAAGACTTAACTGAAAAATATATCTTGTATTTCAAAAATGCATAATTTTCAAAGTGTGCCACTTCCATTAAGAAAAAGTGGAGTAGTAGTAGTAGTAGTAGTAAAATGTTATTTATCTGAAATACATATCAGTGAAAAGGTACAACTCGACTGAGACAAGCTCATTTTCAGAGAAGCCCTAAATACATCTAATATAAAAGCAAACATAGTACAAAGTGTGTGATTAGACTGAGCATCCTTTGCTGGAGGAATGTCAATTGACCATTTTTCACATGATCCACATAATTACAGATGATCAGTGCAAAGAAAGAAAGAGTGCTCAGAAGAGTCTGATATAAATCTGCATATCAGAGCAGATTCTCTTAAAAAAATACCACCAGTCCGCTTGATAGCATATCCCTAATGCCACTACTTAGAAAATAAATGTATGGGTTAAATTGTTGCTTTTTATAGTACTCACAAAATAACCTGATAGGTGGGATTTTCAAAGCCTTGGACACAGCACTCCCATCCATATTTTGGATGCAAGCTGTGTCCATGCAAATGTGATGGGATTCTTGTGGTGTATTTTACAATCATCTTAACACATTGCAACAATTCTTGCAGTTTGCAGCAATGTATGCCACAACTGTGGGAATTGCTTCAGTTTTTCAGACACAACTTCAGAATTCCATTCTTGGAGTTTGACCACCTTTTTGTGGTCTAACTCCTGGAACAGATTTCAGCAGCTACATGTGAAACACAGATGTGGCTCATGAAAATAGCCCAATAATATAATCATACATACTGTAGCTGCCACACCACATGTCAGTCTGGGAGCCCACTGCTGATGCTGCTACTTAGAAAATAAATTTATGGTATAAAACCACTGCTGTTGCTGCCACTTATAATATTGTCTCAAATAAACAGTTGTAAAATACACACAACATCACATTCTAATAGCTTAGCATTGATGCTGATAAATTAAAACAAAATAAATTGATGGTACACACAACTACTATTACTGATGCCTATATAAATTGATTTATTTGTTCAGTTTTTTAACCTGGTAAGAACCCTAGAGCATTAAATACCCATTTTCAAGGGTGACCTGAAAATACAATACAGACAAATGAGAATACTTACAAGTGTACAAACCACAAGGTAAGAAATATAAACTAAGAAACCACATTATAAAAAATGACATTTTGATAACCCTAGAAAATAACTTTTCAGAAGAGTTTTGAATCTAGGATAGGACATAAATTGAAATAATTCAGCTGGTAAAATACTCCAGTACACAATGGACTTAAATAAAAAAAACACCATTGTCCTAAGGCAGTAAGATATAGTGGACTTTTGATTTTACCATTATCAGTAAACCTTGTGGCATGACTAGATACCTGTGTCTCCAAAATGGATTTAAAGTGAAATGGAATACATCCTCTATGACACTTCCAAAATGCAAGTAGCTCAACATATGAGCATTTAAATGCAAAAGATAACCAGTTCAGTTTATAGTATATGGTTAAGGCTTATTATATAAAAAAATCAGTGGCTACGCTAATCTTGTTGTGCATATTCTAAATGTTGTTGTGCAAGTGCTAAATGTTGTTGTTCACTATACAGAATCAGGAAACAGGTGGCAAGCTGACTCATGCTGCCAGCCACCTGTAAAGCCAGCTCGCACTCTCTATCCTGAACAGCCCTCAGGGTTCCATAGCCATCCATCATCATGAAAACCTGTGACATGAAGAAAAGAAAAAAAACGGCAGTCCTTCAGATTTAGCCAAGTAATCTTCATTCTCTTAATTAAGCCTGACGAATGGACAAAAACACTGTCCTCCTGAAAAGCCGCACAATTACTTTTGTCCTGCTCATGATCTCTCTCTCTTGAGCATCACTGAGGGTTTCATAGCCATCTCTCACCAGCAAAACCTGTGGTATGAATAAAAGAAAAAAAAATGGCATCCTTTAAAGTCAGTCAGGAAATCTCTGTTCTGCGAATACCGCCATTTCTTTTTAAACAAATGCTGCCACAGATTTCTCAAGGGTCAGGACTGGAAGAAGGCCACACAACCTCACACCGACGGACTTGACCACACACACTGAGCTGCTGACAACAACAGGGAGTGTTAATCTAAACACAAGATAGGAAACCTTGGTAAACTTAAACTGTCACAAAACATAACTTTTTTCTTAAATCTGAGAAACCATATACTATAATAAATAAAATATGGATGGTCATACACAACTCACCCTGTGTTTCCATCTCAAGGTTGAGATACCAGCATGGACCTCTCAAGCTTTGCTGTCAAGGTCCAGACACTGGTACTTCAACCCCTTGATGGAAACACAGGCGTGCTGTGTATGACTGTCCATTCTTTATTCTTTATGTAATATAATGCACAATGATGTTTAAACAGTGAATCAGATGTAACAAACCTGCAAATTTGATTATATACTATTTCTACCCATTTTAGTGTTTTTTATTGGCAGCAGTATAAATAGACATGTGGTATTCCATTTGAGACAGAAGCATTGTTTGTGCTAACAATTTGAATTAAAAGTTAAACAGTTTTTCACTTTATAAAGCAACCCCAATCTTGAATGGATTTTTTTAACTAAGAAATCTATATGATTAACATTTATTTAGTTTATTCATTTATTTATTAAGATATCGGATAACACTTTTGAGCCTGGGTTCATTTACAAAGGTTCCTTGTCAGGTAAACAAAAACATTAAGTGAACAGATTTGAGTAAAGTTACAAATATACTATAAGGGATACATAAGGAGTCATCAAAGACATGTTTACATATATAATGTGCAGATTTCAACCAGCAGGACGTAAGAGTAGGCATTATACAATGCATGCCTGGGGGTATTGCTTAGATGGTAAGTGCAAGAGGCATTTAGGGATTAGTAAGGAAGAGATGGAAGGAGGAAGGCAGCTCAGGGAGCATTGTCAAGAGGGGAATATATGAAAGTGGTAAGGTGGGAGATGATTGGGAGGGAAGGAGGTAGGAGTAAAAGTGGGTGTTCAGAAGAGGAGTGGGGATAGGGTATGTTTGGAAGATGGGAGAAAGGTGGGGATGGGGCAAGTAGACAGTGGGTGGAGGTGAAGAATACTATGCTTGGGGTGGGAGCAGAGGGTTGGAGGTGGGGCAAAGTGTGGAACAAAGGAGGGAGAAAGGATAGCACTACATGATCATATGATCATCACGGGGATGGTAAGGAGTAGTGCTAGATGGGGAGGGGAAGGGGGAAGGTCAAAGGAGGAGGCTCTGAGGGACAAACCTGGAAACAAGTTAGATGAAGCAATCACAAGAGGCACCTGCTATAAAGTGTTGGTGAAGAGAGTGCTTAAAAGCACCTAGCGTGGCAATGTTGGAAATTTCTAATGGAAGAGAACATAAGATATGGTACTATCCAGCAAGAAACCTAAATATTTAAAACAGTCCACCCTTTCAATGATGACTCCTTTTAAATCCCTAATTACCAAGTGTGGTATAATCTTAGGAGTCACATGCACTGCATGACAGCCTGACAGCCTTTTGTTGATGCTGCTACTTAGAAAATAAATGTACTGTTTACACCACTGCTGCTACTACTGCTACTTATATTGCTGTCTTAAAATAAACTGATGCTATAATCCTAGATAGCATGTACTTTGAGCCAGAACTGAGGGTCGCGAGGGCAGGAGTCCACAGCCCTCCCCACGTCAGGAGTGACCCCCCCTCCCCCGCGGACCACGCTGTATCGGGAATCGGAGCCAGGTAGCCACCGGAGGGTAGAAGCAGCTCTCTCTACTAGGAGCTCTAGCAAACTTTAAAATTGGCGCCTTTTTGTGTGTTCAGTCAGCTGCAAATGTAATCGGAGGGGCTGAGAGGCTTTAGACTGAACTACCTCTGTAAAGTACTGCATGTTCTGGGGTGCTGTGTATAATTTGCTCAGGGTGGGATAAAAAATGCAGGAAAAGTGAAGCCCTGTCTGTGTAATTTACCGCGCCATAGCCTAGTCGCAGAGAAAAAAAAAAAAAAAGTAAAAGCTGAGGTTTTTCTTTCTTGCCTGCTTTGTGAAACTCCTCCTCTATTCCAGAGCCCTACTTAAACAGCCTTTTCTTACCTCCGCAGAACTGAGGGTCGCGAGGGCAGGAGTCCACAGCCCTCCCCACGTCAGGAGTGACCCCCCCTTCCCCGCGGACCACGCTGTATCGGGAATCAGAGCCAGGTAGCCACCGGAGGGTAGAAGCAGCTCTCTCTACTAGGAGCTCTAGCCCCGCCTGGCGCTATGCAGGCTCCCACCACCCCACCACCACCCTTGGTCGCTCCTCCTTATATAGAGGGCTGTGAGCTCTGTAACCAATCAGCCCACTCCCATTAGTCCCTTATACTTTCTTACCACTAGCGCCACCGTGAGCAATTCTGTCAAAATCCCCACTGAGTGTAAAAGGATAAACTAAAAAAAAAAAAAATGCAATTCCTCACTCCAGTCTTCATCTTGCTTTGCATAGCTATTGCTTCCCCCCCCTTACCGAAACCTTCCCTACCAGACCCCTTACCACTCCACCCCCTAACTACCAAGCATGCCCCGCACTCCTCCTCGGCACCAATGAATCAGAACTGGCAGGATGGGCATACTGGATCCTGGGGTCTCTATCCTCCCACTCTTTCCATGCTGCGATACCCACCCCTATATCTCCCACTCTTCTCAGTCTCTAAGGTAAGCTCAGCAGCCCTAATCTCCCCACCCACAGGGGTTCACCAGTAAAGCTCATGCACCTCTAAGGCACACCTCGCTTTTCTTCTCCTCCTAGCCGGGACGTCGAACCGAAACCCCGGCCCCAGGCTCCCACTGCTACCCAACTACCCACACCAACTACACCTCCCCAAAGGGCTCAAAATCATCCACCTCAATATATGCAGCATCCTAAACAAAATGGCAGCCCTTCAAACAACGTGCCTGACCCTGCGCCCGGATATTATAATCATCACTGAAACATGGTTGAAACCCACCACCGGACGAAGAATTCTCTATACCTGGGTTCTTTCTAATCCACCAAGACAGACAGGGAGTAAGAAGGGTGGTGGCACTGCCATGTTTGTCTCCACAAACTCCAGTACTCAGTAGTCAATCTGTCACCGCCATACAATCTATAGACTCTCCCAATCAAATTCCCTTCCCCACTCCATCCCTATTTATATAGCTGGGTCCTACTGCCCGCCTAACACTCCACCAACTAGCATCCTGGAACATTTGGGAAAACTAAGGACCCTTACTGAAGGCGGCGAACTCTACATCCTTGGGGACTTCAACCAGAACTGGCTAGGCTGTGCTGCCTATAAAACGCGTTGTCAAATAAGTGCACTCAACTTGCACCAGCAAATAGGTGAACCCACCCGACTAAATCGCATATCAAATAAACACACTACTAGACTGGGCACTCACTACCCACCCTCACAGGATAATCAAAGCTGGCATTCTACCGGACTCCCTCAGTGACCACCATATGATTTTCTTAGTGCGCAAAATCTTCCGCCCTCCGGCCCCACCACCCCGCATGCTGTACAGCAGAGTTTATAAAACTCTGGATCTGACTGCGCTACTAAATGATCTTACCTCCATCGACTGGTCCTTCATCCCTAGAGCCACCTCCATAAATGAAGCCCTGAACTACTTTTCTACAAATTTCCTCGCCATTTGGGACATACACGCCCCACTAAGGAGATCCAGAGTCAGAGGTTTACACTTCCCCTGGGTAACAGCAAACCTTATGGAAAAACTCCAAGCCAGAGACCGTGCATGGAAATCCTTCAAGGCCTCTGGTGCTCATGCGGCCCAGCAACATTACCGGTCTCTGCGTAATGCCTGTACAAGACTCATAAGGCAGGCCAAATCAAATTACTTTAAAACGGCTCTCATCAATAACAACTCCCACCCTTCCCAATTTTGGAAGTCCATTAAATCACTTCTCACCCCGCCTCCCAACCTCAAACCCCACTCTTAACCTCAAGGTAAAATCATCTCAGCTCCCAGTCTGGTTGCCACCGAGTTTAATACCTACTTCACCTCTACTACTTCCTCCCTCCTCTCCTCCCTACCCCACCCCATACCCCACCCCCACCCTTAGTGCCCCCCATTGTACCCTCGTGATCCCCCAATTGCTCCCCCCGGCCGCTTTTTCACTCCGCCTGTCACTCATGGCCAGGTGCAAAAATCCTTCTCACTAAACCCCTCCAAAGGTAAATGTCCTTCTGGCCTGGATTCCAAAATGCTCCTACTCTCTGCACCGGCCATAGCCCACCCTCTAACCATGCTCTTTAATCTGTCCTTTAAATTAGGGGCAGTCCCCACAGTTTGGAAACAAGCCACAGTCATCCCACTGCCCAAGGAAGGGACCCTCTCCTCCCCCTCTAACTACCGGCCGATATCTCTGCTCCCCATCCTAGCCAAAATCCAAGAGCGCCTTGTACTATCCCAACTACACCACCATCTGGATTCCATCTCCTTTTTCACCCCCTACCAGGCTGGGTTCAGAAAAAATCACTCCACCATCACCTCCCTCCTTCGCCTCACTAACTCCATCCTTACAGGCATGGACAAAGGGGAAATAACAGCAGCCATTTTTATAGATCTGGCAAAAGCGTTCGACACGGTCTCGCATCCTCTCTGCTATCTAAACTTGCCCAATCCGGACTGTCTGATGTAGCAAAAAACTGGTTCCACTCATACCTTTCAGGGAGGACACAAGCTGTCCGCATTGGAACGGTGGAATCCTCCCCTCTCCCTGTCATCAGTGGTGTACCCCAAGGGTCTGTACTCGTCCCGCTGCTATTCACAATATTCCTCAATGATCTGCCCTCTGTCTGTACACAAACTGCCATTCATATGTATGCGGATGATACGGTACTATTCGCCCGCCCAACGCGACTGGCCATGACAGCCATTCTACAAAAGGATTTGACTCCATCCAACGCTGGTTCCTCGAGAACCAACTATTCTTAAACTCAAAAAATGGTCTCCCTCACCTTCGCCCCGGCCAAACTAACCCGCTTACTGAACCACATATTCTACACCCTGGACAGAACACCTCTTATGACCTGCACCTCTTATCACTATCTCGGCATCTGGCTAGATCAGCACCTTGATTTTCAGTGCACATAGATGCTCTGCACAAAAACTGCATCCCAGGCTTGGTGCTCTCTATCGTAACAAGTACTGCATCCGCTACCAACCAGACTAGCTATTGTCCAAAAAATGATCCTCCCAATTATTGACTACGGATGTGCTGTCTACGGTGCCACCCCCCTCACATCCTTAGTCAGGCTCGACCCCCTATACAACTCCTTCTGCCGGTTCGCCTTGGACTGCCCTCCCAACACCCACCACTGGTACTATACCAGTCCTCGGCCTCCCATCACCAAAACCCGGCGATTGCTGCATGGGGGCTAGAATCGCTGCCAAATTCTGGTTACTGCCACGCCCTTCCTACCTGTCTGCTTCCCTATCCGCCTTCTCTCCACCTACATACGACCTCAGGAACATCGACTCCAGGCTCCTGCATGTTCCACATAGATTCACCCGTTCAGGTCAGGGAGCTTTCAGTTTCAGACTGCCCAAGTTATGGAATTCACTGGCAGCAGACATTAGACATTCTACCAGCACTCCCCAACGAAATGCCCTTCTCAAATCACATTTCGCGACCATATGCTCTTGCTTTCCCCTTCTCTGAATCTCCTTGGAAAATGCCTAGCTAACCTATTCAGGTACCTGCGCAACTCCTACCCTTCAGCCTACTTATGCTCCAGTCTGGGCACATAGTGCTATTAATTGCATATTACTGAACCTAAAAAACTGCCATTTTGTATATACAATCTGTCTCATTATATTGTATACTATGTACTACTGTACCACTGTCTGTCAAAATGTTGTTGCATATGTATTGTACTGTTCTTGTCATTTTACCTCACCCATGTAACCCCCTACCCCCAGGGCGCATCTGGAATCGAGCGGTACTCCGCTCAGTATGCCTTCCTGGTAAATCTCTTAAATAAATAAATAAATAAATGACAGCCTGATAGTGTCACGCTATGTAGTTTGCTGCATACAGTAGTGTGACAGTATGAACTGCTGCTTCATCGACTGCAGTAATGATTGGCTAATAGATGACTCACTATATTCAAATTAGATCTTTAAAAGATCTAAAGATGACTAAAAGAGGGAACCAGTGTTAAAATACTATCCAGTGGTTTCCTTCACATTGTAAATGGTAGGGGTGTGTGGAGACAAGAGTGGAGAGATTACCTGCCCCTCAAAATTTTGGGGAAGTATCTGTGTATAATGGACATTTACTCTTTTGACATAATTGTGAAATTTTAATGATTAAGTATGTGGGAGAGGGAACATTTACCTATAACTCTAGTTATGAAGTCAGGTGGGTTATGTGAAACAAATATGATAAATCAGAGCTCTAGGTACATGAGCATGAACATGATTATTCAAAATAAAAAAGAGATCAAGTGGGTACCATATTCTGATATTAAAGTTAGGGAAATAATGTAGGAAATAGATGCTGTTGTTCAACAAATGATAATAACACATTCAACTATAAAAATGTGGAAATGGTCACGCTCTCATCTTTGTAAGCATATATTAAAGCAATAGATACATTAAGAGATGAGTTGACATACGAAGAATGAATTCAGGATAAGACCACAAAAACTGGCCACAAACAATGGTATGATAAAGAATATGCACACTAAAAAAAGCTTTCTACTCCTTAGGCAGAATAAGTAGAAATTTGACAGATATGACACCAATGATAGCCTTACAAAATCTAAAAAGAGAGTATGCCAATGTACTTAGAATAAAAAAAAGACATAAAAACTCAGTGTGGGAAAAATTACAGGCATGCAATTTACAATAAGGACAGTAGAAGCTTTTGGGATCTGATTACCTTTGGCACAAGTAATAGTCATTATAATACAATTTCAGTGATATGTAGTTAGATTTAGCAGCATTTTTTCAAGATAAATATTCCACGAATGCCAATGAAATTAAGTATGACATTTTTAGCTGCTGATAAAAAATGACAAAATATGCAACATTAATGTTTACAGTAAGCAAAGTATAAAACCCAACAAGAAAGGAACATGGCTCCAGGCCCAGATGGGATGGTGGCTGAATTATTTCTGGCACATTTCTTATTGTGGGCTGGAATATTGACTCCCCTGTTTAATGCAATAAACTATAACGAAAACTGCCACCAGGGTGGGAGAATTGTTTACTAGTTCCTTTATATAAAAAGGCATGGCTTCTGACCTCAATAACGATCACCCATTACACTTCTTTATATTGGAGAAAAAAAATTATACAAGGGTACTTCTTATGCACTTAGAATTATAGATCAAAGAAAAACAATTCATTTCACATTCACAGGTGGGTTTCCATGAGGGTGTCAGCACAATGGATAATATTTTCACTCTTAATTATTTAATAGAAAAATACACTGTTGCAAAAAAGGATGCACATTACACAACCTGTTTGGACTTAAGCGCAGCATTTGAAAATGTAAACAGGATGATTTTATGGGAAAGTTTAAAAAACATGGGATATAGAACAATTTACTTATTTTGTTAAATTAGTACATGCAAGAAACACTAGCTCAGTGAGAGTATCGAATAGTTGCTTACTTTCCAGTAAGATACTTATAGAAAATGGAGTTTAAACAGGAGTTTCTTCTTGTACCTGCATTTATAGTCCGTATTTAGAAACACTTCATGAGGCACTGTTGACTATGGATACCTTCACACATAGAATACCAAAGAGAAAAATATGTCCATCTAGGTATGCATATGATATACTACTTTGTTCACTAACACCATTGGGGCTTAAAAAGGCAATTGATAGAATACCCATCTTAAGGAGATAGGCCTTAAATTAAACATACAAAAATCTAAAATCTTAATCTTTGGGAAGAAAAAATAAATACAGTTAGGCTGTCTAATGATGAGTCACTTGTGGATACAGTACATACAGTAGCTATAAACATTTGAGTCTACAGTTTGACTCATCTTATTCTCAGAAACATCATATATCAAATATTAAAATCAAGCAATATAGTCTTCAAAGGGCATTATGAGGTTTAGGAAGAATTTTGCAGGTAACTCAATTGTTGCATTAAACAAACATTTGATGCTTAAGTTAACAGTTTCATATTATATGGCTCTGAAATATGGATTTACAGTAATGATAGTAAAAATTTACAGTAGAACCAGTCTGAAATGCTTTATATAAGCAAGTTTTGCAGTTACAAAAGGATTTAGCAAACTTCTTACTTCGAAGTGAGTTGAAATGTAAATCTGTAGCAGTAATGGCCTAGTTACAAGCAGTTAAATTTTGGAAATGAATTGTACTGCTCAGTCAAGAGAGGGCACTGTATAAATATTAGGCTGACAGACAGATTAACATAGGTTTGCCTTCATGGTTTCAAAACTAAACAAATCGCTGAAAAAACAGGAATAATAGAAATATGGAACCCATATGCAACTGAAAATTTGAGTTATTATGTATCTTTGGCATTTACAGAAGTTGTCAGATAGTTTTTTACAAACTAAATTTGCAAAACTAGCAGATATTCTAAACCTACGGATACACTGTATGTTAAAAACTTTTGGCAGAAGTGAAAAATGCTTGCAGTATTGTGAAAGGGAAGGTCACAAGAATGCATATTGTAAACTCAGATTTGGACTTATATCTGGAAATAGATTTGTAACCAGATGGTCTAAAAATAATAATGAATATGGATTCTGTAAATGTGATCCATATTCTAAACAACGAGTAAGTATCCCCATTGAATGAATGAAGGAAAAAAGGGTTTTTATTGATCTGGAAAAATAATGCAACCATCATAGACATCGAATGTAGAATTCAGGAATTATGTTATTCTGTGACATTGAAAGCCATATCTTTGCTGCAGCCAGCTTTGCACATTATGCTTTAGGTGTAGTTTGTGAGGTGTTACAGATGTAATGGTGGAATACAATACAATGTGGTGAGATTTCCCCTGAAGATGTTTTATTAATGTTTTTGTGTTGTTTTTATACATTCTGCTTAAATAAAACAATATTCATTTGATATCATATGAAAGCTTTGTAAACCCTTCCAGCAAAAAATAATCCTCAAAACCTTTAAGAGCAACTAAACTGTTAGATATCAAGTTATATCTGTTTCAGGGAAAAGAACTATGAAGTGTTTGTTGTTATAAAGATTCTCGATTAAGGGTTGAGCTGCTGTGATTGTGTGGGTCATATGGTCTATGAGAAACAACCAGGAATCATGGCAACACCAATGCAAGACACGCTTAAAAAAATCATCAAACTGCAGTTTTTCTTAAGAAAAAAGGTAAAATATAGAAACTGCATATTTTATAAAGAATAGTGGCCCAAGATTAAAAATGTAGCCCCGGGACAAAATTAGCACTGCCTTGTGTGCAAAAATAGCCTGAAACCATTTGCATGCTGTATTCAAAGGAATAGTCCAGGGGCTAAATCAGTTAGATATAGCATGTAAACAAAGGCGTGCAAAAAGGGCTGAGAGTGCAGTGCAAAAATAGCTGGGCAAATAAGACAGCTCTGAATATAGCAACCGGGCAGTGCAAACTGCAACAGCAGCCCAGTGAACACAGAGGTGGAGTATGGCAAAGTTGCCGTAGGTGGTCAATGTGGGTGATAGCAGTGAAGTGGTGCACAACAACTGCAAACTATAACACAGGCCAAACATAGCAGAACTGTGCTATGGTTTTGACAGGTTTGCCCAGCACTAATGCATTTGCCCAGTGCTAACACATTAGCCTGGCACTAAATTTTGCTATATTCAAAGCTGCTATGCAAATGAGCCTACTTCCATGGGCAAACAGCCACATTAGCATCTCATTATGGCCTGCTTTGCATGCATTACCACGTAGATTACCCGGTGCTATTGCACGGTACACACAGCTCCACCTGTATGTCAGACTGGAACTACAGGTTGGTAGCTGCTGGCTGGGTGCATTTACAGCTCTACCTGTATGTCAGACATGATAAACAGTTCAGTAGCTGCAGGCTAGGTTTGGACACAGAAGCACAGACTACTGTGTCCCAGGAGACTAGCACCAGAGGAACAGGTGTTTGTGCTTCATGCCATTGACATATTGTTATTCCTGCTAAAGTGTGTATCAGACAGCACAGTACCATAGTAGCTAGTATTGTGAATGACACAGCAATGCCTTTGGTGTGTCAGGCAACATTGACTGCTGCTATCCACACAGTGACATGCACAGCTGGCAGGTATGTTCTGACAGTAGACACCACAGTCATACTCTCCTGTGACCCACATAAACTGTACCGGTAGCAAGCATGGGATGCCCACACTAACATACCTATGACTGGATGTGTGTGATGAGCCTGTACCAGCGTGTGGTATGTGCCCTGGGAGTGGGGTAGACACATACCATCATGCAGGTGCACTGATGTGAGGGGCATTCCCATCACTGGCGCATATACACTGTGTGGATAGCCCCACCCATGTGGCAGCACCTGCTATGTTGTGCAATCTGGCCACCTGTACACCCTCCCATCAGTACTCTCCATTCCCCCAGTGCTGCATGTCTGTGCTGGATTGGGGTGGTGTACCCCTATCGGGAGACTGGACGTGTGTGCTGCATGGACACATTGACAAGGTGTCCACTGGTCACTGGGGCACCCACAAATTCTTGGCAGGGTTGGGACCAGTGCCAGATGATGGTGATGTGGGCAGTGCCACCTGTGTGCAACATGTCTTTTCTATGACATATGGAGTGGCCCAGGGTGGCCATTCGCCCTCTCTGCCTCCTCATTGGCTGCAGTCATCATGATGCTGTTGTTGCTTATGGCCGTGTTGCCTGTTGCTGCAGTTTTCATGCCCCCTATCCTTGTTTTGCCCAGAGTTGAGATTACTTTTTTCTGGGCAGTAATTTGTACCTTGCAAAGTGTCATGCAAGGTCACGCAAACACACTTTGTGCAGCGCTAATGCACCAGTTATAGCATAGTACCCGTATTCATGTACACGCCCCCTCTCTTTTCACAGTGCATACATTATAATGTTGCCTGCCACTAATGCAGTTTCCACATGCTGTTTGGTCTTTTGAATGTATGGGACCCAAGCAAACCTGGCGCAAACCCAGTGCAAATGGTTTGCGCTCAGCACAATGTTTTGAATATCTGGCCCTAGATGTTTAGAAATGCACAGATTCAACAATTTTCACAAAAATACTTATTGTTCTAGGAATCTCACCAGAGGATCCCATGACTTCTTTTACTCCAGTGCTATCAGTTATTCAAAAATGTGAAGCTGCACATCTTTTTCATCCACATAATGGCACTATTTTATGACTACACATTTTTATCTGTATATAATTTGTGAAACGACACAATTTCCCAGTGAGACATTGCACAATTTAAATACACTGTAATCATTTGTGAAATTGTGCTAAATGTAATCTAGACTGTGCAAAATAGAATTTTCTAACTTTGGCCCCCAATAGTTACGAGCAGGTGCCACAAACCCCTATTAGATACTTCAGCTGCCCTACAGGTTTATCAAGCATTAAACTGAGCAATACAGAGCACCTCTGTGGTGGTGACTTATAATTAGGATTTTCCAAGACGATGGAAAGTTATGGTTTTATTAAACACACAGCAGCAGAATATTTTCTGTATTTCTCATCAACCCTGCCCCTGCTTAGTTTCTTAGACTAAAAAAAAACTAAGAAAAATATCGGGGGAAGTCAATTAAATACTCTTTAATAGTCCTGAACCCTGATACCTAAAAGAAGGTGACAGAGACAAACAAACCTAGTTTCTGGCTTAACATAGAGAGGAGTATAAAAGGTTATAATAAAGGAGAGTATAATGGGTTATAAAAATGATTTTCTGCTTTGACTCATTTTGTGCAGTGATCCTGCCACTGTGTAACAGAACACACTAGTGGTATGTGATTATTTATCTTTGCTGCTGGAAAGAATTAATAAGGTATACAGCAATATTCTTCCTCTAAGTGTTTAGAAGAATCATAACTTTCCATCAAGCTACGTTCTTGAAGAATTACAATTGTCCCCCAAACTATGGCTCCAATTGACCCCAGTACTTGTAAAGTAAGTAAATGATAATACAAAATTTAGCCACAGTTCAACAATAAAATTATACTTTCTTTTCTGAGCTATCCAGTCTCTATAGGCTAGACAGCAGCACAGTGATACAAGTATACGGATAAGGCTATTAGAATGTATGCACTACTGTTTGCAACATTATAAATCAGTAATGCGATTTCAGCCAATCACGGACAGAGCTACTGTACCTCTAAATCTGAGTACAGTCTGCTTTCATGCAGGAGCACTGTGAGGGAGCACTCTACTTTGATGCCAGGGGACAGGATGGCACAATACACAAAATACTCTAAACTTATTATAAATCACTTGAGCTAAACTCAAGGGATTTATAATGAGATAATAAGGCACAGAGGGATGTCTCTTATGATAAGTGACTCCTTTTGTGAGGTTTGGGCACACAGAACAGCTCAGCTTTGCTTCAAGGTCCTCTCACCCAACCCTCATGCTCGAAGTCTCTTATTCCATAAGAGGCATCCTTCAGAGATTCTATTAACTTACATGATTTGAAATTACAGTCTTTATCTTCAAGACTTTGCCAAGCTTAGAAGGTGAAAGATGCCATCTTGGGAAAGCAGTTATCCACCTAAGGTGAGAAAAAAGGAAAAGGCATTTCCTCAGTAACATCAAGCTAGTGCATGTCCATGAGACAGTGGCTCACAGTGGCGCAATTGTATTGCAGCTCCACCATACCCATGAAGTAGCTTATGCCAGATATTTATTTCCAGATAATGTACTTGGTGTGGTGTGGGGGAAGGACAGATATAATGAAATAAATATTTGTATTACAAAACAAGGAAGCCTTGTGGAAAAACTCACTCATTTGTGTAAGTCGATCATAAAGCTTTGCCTTCATAAATCATATTATGAAAGACTGACTTTTTTCCCATGGTCAAGGTGGGGCAAGTCAAAAGGATCTTTTCTATATTGGATTATTGTTCCTGAGTAGAATTATTTAGTTTGTATCATCATTAGTTCAGCAATTTATACTAGCACATGAGGGTGCCACAAAGACAAAATATTGCCCTAGAGGTGCAAAGTAAATTCATATAATAAAAATGCAAATGATCTTATAGAGAAGACAATAAATATTAGAATCTTGCTCTTGTCTTTTAAAAGTTAAAAGATTGCTCCACCCTGTGAGATCAAAAAAGTAATTAATAGAGTGATGAAAATGAAATTGTCTTTGCCTCTAATATTACCTTTTTACCCAAGCTGTAAGCTTTCCCACAGTCCTTATAGCAGACTTTCACAGCAATGGATAGGTCAGAGTTACAATGTGAGACCTATTCACTCTCAGCTAATCAGTGACACTCACTCTTTTTGTGAACATGTTGAGAAAGAAAGAAAGAAAGAAAGAAAGAAAGAAAGAAAGAAAGAAAGAAAGAAAGAAATTTGTGAATATGTGGAAAGAAGGAAGGAAGGAAGGATGGATGGATAGATGGATGGATTTCACAAGGCATATAAGAGGAACATTTTGTTTTAATTTCACTGATACCCTAAGGCTGACATAGATAGATTTTGTGTTGTACCTGCACTTTAACTCTACAAAAGCTAGCAGATATCTAAAATCATGCTGTCAGATCAGTGGATAGCAAGCTTCAGCATTTGTGGCTGTACCCTAGTGCCGTAGCACTCCTTTTGTGAATTAGTTGTGTCTCTTATGAACATTGAAACCTACCATATAAATATAGGAAAAACAGTGAAAATTAAAGGCTGGTTAAAAAGGCTTCCGCGGTTTGTTAAATATGTAAGTAATAAGTCATGACAGGGTGTGCATTTTAGGATTTTAATGCAAGCCACAAGGGCACAGTACGGCATGAGGTCAAAGAACGAGTGTTTGCATGCCCCTGGGAAGTGCATTACCTATGATGCACAATCTGGAGGGTTTGTTACAGTTATAAAATGGTTTCTAACAAACAAACAAAAAAAAAACATTTCTTCAAAATGGACACTTTTTGTAAAGAGAAAAATGTGAAATCTGGAAATTGCACATTTTGTAAAACAAATAGATCTTTTAAAAAATGCACAGTTTCAACTATCTGCACAAAAATATATATTGCTGAAGGAACCTCACCAGAGGATCCCATTACCTCTTTGGCTCCAAGGTTAGCAATTCTTAAGAAATGTGAAGCTGCACATCTTTCTGATCTGTATAATGGCACTATTTTATGATTACACATTTTTAGCTGTATATAATTACTATTTGTGAAATTACACACAGAAACTTCACAATTTAAATACACTGTAGTAACTTGTGAAATGGTGCTCAATTTAGTCTAAATTGTGCAAAATGTAATGGTCTAGTTTTGTCCGCGCTAGTCACAACAAGGTGCCACAAACCCCTGTCAAATACTTCAGCTGCCTTACTAGTTTATCAAGCTTTAAACTGAGCAACACAGAGTTTCCGCATGGTGGTGACTTATAACTAGGATTTTCCAAGACCATATTATGAAGGAAAGTTGTGATTTTATTAAACACACAGCAGCAGAATATTTACTGTATTTCTCATAAACTCTGCCTCTGCTTAGTTCCTTAGACTCAAAACAAAACTCTGAGAAAAAATATCAGAGGGTGTCAATGAAATGCTCTTCAAGAGCCTCAAACCCTGCTTCCCAGAAGAAGATGACACAGACAAACAAATCTGGTTTCTGGCTCAACATAAAGGAGAGTATAAGGGGTTCTAACAATCATTTGTCAATGCTGAATGTTTGTAGTGTGCTCTGGTGTTATGGTAGGGGGGAGGGGATGTCTGAAAATTACTTCAGTGAAATTGTTCATGAGGTGGGGTCCCAGAAAACATATGCTGAACATTTTTGGCAAAAAGATTTAAAAATGGCCAAGTTATGCCAATAAGTTGAAAACCCAATTGAAATACATTGATGTTGAAAACCCAATTGAAATACATTGACACCGAAAACCCAAATGAAAAACATTGAAGTGCTTACCTCAGTTCGCGGTTGGGCTTTGAAGAGCGAAGATGTGCCTGCAGTCCAAGGAAGATTACGGCAACTGACCTCCGGTGGGTAAGTATGGTGTGGGGGTGAGGGAGTGGTGGGTCCTGAGTGGGAGGGTAGGAGGTTGGGTAATGGCACAACGGACAATGATGGATGGTTTTCTGTTTTTACAGGAAAAAAAAAAGATGATGAGAGGCAGTTTTCTTTTTTTTAAGGAGTTTGCTGAGCAGATGAGAACACTGGGGGATTGGGCATCCCCAGTGTCTATATACTGTTTGGGGGATTACACAGGGGACAACAATGGACAGACAGATGAGGACACTGGGGGATTGGGCACCCCCAGTGTCCGTATACTGTTTGGGGGAGGGAGGGTTACACAGCAGACAATGATGGATGGTTTTCTTTTTTTCAGGATAAAAAACTAGCATTTTTCAATGCCAAACATTTAATGCATTGGAAGATGTCCACCTCTGCACCTTTTTTATGCCCTTGAAGTGCTTGAACATGTCTATCATGTTCCCCCACTCCCTCTTTTCCTCTAATATGTACATATTGAGGTCCTTTTAATCTCTCCTGATATGTTCTGTGTTGCAAGCCATGCACCATCCTGGTTGCCTTGCTGTGGACTGCCTCCACCCTGTCAATGTCCTTGCACATTTTTGGCCTCCAGAATTGCACACAGTACTGTAGGTGAGGCCTCACTAGTACATTATACAATGACATCACTACCTCACTCTTTCTGCTAGTGATACATCTGTTTATGCACCCCAGCATGCCACCGGCCATCCTTTTAACATTTGTGCTCTTCTTTGACACCTTTAGTACATCAGAACTGATAACTCCTAGGTCCCTTTCTTCCTTGAAGATTGTCAGTACCTCCACCCCAATCATGTAACTCTCCCCAGGTTTCCCTCTTCTCTGGTGCATTATTTGTGCTTCTTAGCATTGAACCTCAGATGCCACTCCTCAGACCATTTTTCAAGCCTCTTCATGTCCCTGCTCATTTTCACCACCCCTTCTGGAGTATTCACTCTGTTACAGAGGTTGGTGTCATCTGCAGACAGGCAGACAGACCTTTCCTTCTAGCCCTTCTGCAATGTCTGTAATGATGACATTGAACAGGACTGGTCCCAGGACTGATCCCTGCAGCACGCCACTGGTCACCCCCCTCTCCCTGGATTGGATCCCATTACCACCATCCTATGCCTCCAGTACATCAGCCAGCTTCTAACACAGTTTATCAGCTTGTGCCCCGAAGGCCAGACTACCTGTCTTGTTAATCAGCCTTCTATGTTGGACATTGTTGAAGGCTTTGATGAAATCAAGGTAGGTGACATCAACCATTCCCACCTTAATGAGGCATTAGGGTTTCCAACCCTAATTCCCCATCCCCCACCCTTCAGAAAATGACAGGCATTGGAGTGTCCCATTGGGTCATTAGCCATTCTACCTCCACTGCAGACACTGACAGGTGTCATAGTATGCTTTGGTGTTTTCAGCCCTAATGCTCAACCCATTCCATAATGAAATAAGCTGAGATGGGTGCAGTATGGGAGAATGGGGTGAATGTTAGGGCCAAAGACTCCAAGGCACACCCTGATGCCTATCACTAGCTGCAGAGTGGGGGTGGAGGTGGAATGGTGTGAGCATTATGGCCAACAAACACAAGGCACACACCCAATGCCTGTGAGTCTCTACTGGGTGGGGGGGTTACAGCTGGAAACCCGAACACCCCAGGTGTTTGTTGGTATTTTCACTCAAAATTTTCAACATGGGCATTTTGGGACCCCACCTCATGAACAGTGGCACTATCATTTCATTATTCAATCCCAAAATATTATTTTGCACAGTGACTGTGCCATTTGGTGTCACAAGTGTGAAAACAAATTTTGGGTAGGATGTGAAACATGAC
Organism: Neoceratodus forsteri; assembly: GCA_016271365.2. NCBI lineage: Eukaryota > Metazoa > Chordata > Ceratodontiformes > Ceratodontidae > Neoceratodus > Neoceratodus forsteri. The sequence continues at coordinate 358,455,904 of CM028130.1, forward strand.
AGCTGTACTGTTCATGAAGAGGAGTGAAAAATGGTAATGTTGAAAATCTGGAGTGAAAATCTGAAAAACTGGCGAAGTTACGAGCGTGCATAGAAACTGCACAACACATGCCTGTAACACGGTCATTTTTGGAATTTTTTCACCAACTTTTCAATATGGGCATTTTGGGACACCCCCTCATGAACAGTGGAACTGTGATTTTGTTAATCTGTCCCAAAAGTTGATTTTACACAGCGCCTGCACCATTCTGCAACTCAGGTGTGAAAACACATTTCGAGCAGGATGTGAAAAATGACAGTGGTACTGTTCATATGGAGGTGTGAAAAAATGGCAATGTCAAAAATCTGGAGTGAAAATATTTAAAATTGACAAAGTTATGAGCGTGCATAGAAACTGTGCAATGCACACTCCTAACAAGGTCATTTTTTTGAATTTTTTTACCAGATTTGCAACATGGGCTTTTTGTGACCCCACCTCCTGAACAGTGGCACTGTCATTTTGTTAATTGGTCCAAAAAGGTGATTCTGTGCAACAACCATGAAATCACGTTTCAGGCCTGAGAAACAAAATGACAGTGAAAGTGTTCATGAGGTGGGGTCCAAGAACCCCATGTTGAAAATTTGGTGCCAAAATTCCTAAAACTGGCCGAGATATTAACCTAAGTTGAAAGCCCCCCATTGACTCCCATTATACAACTTAACTTTGATTCTTCAGTTTGCCAGTCAGCTTTGTAGAGTGCAAACATGTATTATGGTATGGAGAAGATTGCAGCACCGACCTCTGAGGTAAGTATGGGGTAAGGGGTGGTGCGGGGAGATGGGTGCACAAAGGGAGGGTCAGGACTGGGAGGGGGGCTGGGAGATGACGAAGGACCGTTGTCTTTTTTACAGGTCTTAAAAAAACACAGTGGGGGATGGTTTTCTTTATTTTAGGGGGGAAAACAATTGAAATTCATTTAGGCACACTGGGGTGGGCTCCCAGTGAGCCACAATAGTGATAGTGGTTGTGGGGATATGCCGACACAGGGAATGGGCACCCCAATGTTGGAAAAGGAAATAGACGGGTTTGGGGAGGGCACATCCGACACTGTGAGTGGGTATCCTGGTGTTGGAGACATAAAAAGAGAAAAATTATTTCAGCACACTGGGGTGGGCTCCCAGTGTGCCACAATGGTGGTAGTGGGGGGACGTGCCAACATGGAGATTGGGCTACCTGATGTTGGGGCATGAGAATGGATACCAGAGGGTGCAAGGTGGACAGCACACAGTGGGAGGGAGGGGAGGGTTTTATTTGTTGCTGGGGGCTGGGGTGGGAGTGGGGAGGACAGCACGCAGTGGGTGGGAATGGGATGGTTGTCCGCTTGCCCGACTAATCAGTATGTCTCTACTTCAAAAGAAAGAGCCGCACTGCTACTGCATCAGCTCTGTCCTTTGAAAAATTTGCTGAGACCAGCCCCCTCACAAAACCAGTGTCATCAGGACACTGCCTGCTGATTCGCGTGCCTCAGACCAGCCCCTACAGCACTGCTCTCCATTGGGCTGGCACCGCTCACACCCCTCTCTAGTAACTCTCATATCGACATGTTCATCTGTGCTTGCATGCACAATGAACAGAAAAATGGCTTTCTGCTTTGTAATTCATTTTATAAAGTGATCTTGCCACTGTGTAATAAAATATATTAGTAGTGTGTGATTATTTTTCTTTGGTGCTGGAGAGAATTAATAGTAAAGTATAAAGCAACATTCTTCCTCTGTGTGTTTAGAAAAATCATGACTTTCCATCAAGCTATGTTCTTGAAGAACTATAATGTTGCCCCAAACTATGGCTCCAATTAACCCCAGTGCTTGTGACAAAAATCAAATGATATTGCAAAATTCAGCCTCAGATCACCAACAATAAAAGAGGCTTGGCAGAGAACACCAGGAGGAAGGAGTGCTGTGTGACTGGATTTCTCTACTTGGACTATATTGCCCTCCTTCCCTCCCTTTCACCCTGCCACCCAAAGCTAGTTTTACTTTTATAGGCACAGGATTTGACAGACAACAGGAACTTCCATTTGGAAGCAAGAAGTGAAAGATCACAGAGCCACCAAAGACTCACCATCCTGGAAGGGTAAGAGTAGCTCTCCGGCCCCCTCTAGCTGCTGGAGGTCTGCTTCTGAGCAACAAAAGGGGTCTACTGAGAAATATAGAATCTTCTTGTCTCAGAACAGGATGATCAGGAACTTAAAGGGCACAGAGGCAGTAAGTAAGTAGGGAGAAAAGAAAAAAAAACAGAGGACGGAGTAAGGGTTCCAAACAACAGTGAAGGGGCCAGAAGTAAGACATGATGGGAGTGGTGCAGTACAGTGGTTGTGGAGCAGCAGTCTTCCGGAAGACGTTCTGGAGGATGCAGTGTTCTACCATCTGCAGGCACCTTCCTGGGCTGAGGGAAGAGGTTACTCATCTCCAGACTGAGTTGTCCAGGATTTGTGGGACCTCCTCTTCCATACCGGGACCACCAGGGCCATTGCCGTTGCCTCAGAGGTTGCCAAGAAAGAGGGGTAGTTAGACCACAGGGGGCTCAGGGAGGGTGAGGGTGGTGGAACAGAGGTGCATCCCTTCAGTTGTATCTCTCCACAATTCCTATGCCATTCTGGCAAAGTGTGGTTCCTCTATGGAGGCACCCACAGTGGAGATCAAGGAGGGTGCTGGGAACCTCCACAAGGGAGACCCACAGGAGGGTGGCATGGGACCCCACAGACAAAGGAAACAACTCCTGGTGGGGGACTCCATTGTTAGGAAGGTAGAACTGGGGGTGGAAGGGGAGAGGGAGGTAAGGTATCTGCCTGGTGCCATGGCTTGGAGGGACAGGGAGCAAATCCTCAGGATCGCTGGAGCAGCTGCACGGGGGAGGGAGCTGAATGGCATTGTCCACCTAGTGACAAATGACCTGGCAAAAAAAAGGATCAGAGCAGTGCAGGAAGAGTTTGTGGAGTGGGGAGGGACCTTAGACAAGTAGCATGCACAGTAACCTTCTCGGAGGTGCTGCCTGTCTATGGTGTAGGTGAGGCTAGGGTGCTCCACACCATGGGATTCAATCAGTGGTTGAAAAACTGGTGCAGAGCTCAGGGATTTGGCTTCACTGGGGACTGGGGGTTCACCTGGAGTGATGCAGGCCTATACTGGCATGATGGGCTGCATCTGTCCAGGAGGGGAACCAGGATCCTAGGTGATAGGTTTAAATGCTTCATTGGCAAGCATTTAAACTAACCAAGTGGAGAGGCACTGGAAAGAAACAGGGAAATCCTAGCCCCCCCAAAAAAGTCAGGGTAGTAAGTGAGGTAAACACAGCCAGGGATGGGGCAAAAAGGAGTAAGGCCATCAGGAAATGGAGGGTAATAAGTACCAATGCCCATAGTCTGGGCAACTAGCTCCCTGAACTGGTGGCCCTGATGGAAGAGGGATGCCTTGATATTGTAGCAGTCACAGAAACATAGTACACAGAGAACCATGACTGGGATGTTAACATACCAGGGTACATAACCTACAGGAGAGACAGGGAGGGGAGAAGAGGGGGAGGGATAGCTCTCTATGTAAAGGAAGGGATAAAAGCAACTGAACAAAAGAGTAAACAGGGAGAAGAGGAGGCACTGTGGGTCACTTTAGAGACTGGAAATGGCACCACAATCCACACAGGGGGTGTATACGGACCCCATGTCAGGGGGAGGGAATGGGCAAAGATATGATAGAAGGCATTCTTAGGATGGCAGAGAAAGGGGGGATACTGTTGATGGGAGACCTGAATATGCCAGATGTTAACTGGAGCACATTTGCTGCAGCCACTTCCAAGAGCAGGGCCATTCTCGATGCCATACAGGTGGCATGCCTCAGACAGCTAGTTTTGGAACCCACTCATGAGGGTGCAATCTTAGACCTCATACTCTTAAATGGGGACAGTGAGAGGCTCTCAGACCTAGAAGTGGGAACAAGTGATCATCAAACAGTGTGGTCCACGATAAACTCAGCTACTGAGTCAAGCCATACAAAAGTGAGGGAACTGGACTTGAGCAGGGCTGACTTTGACAAGATGGGAGAGTGCCGTAGAAAAGCACTAGCAAACAGGCTAGAAGGAGGGGTGGAGCAACAATGGGGAAACATCAAAACTGCCATCACAGAGGCAACAAGCCTTTGTGTGAAGCAAATAAACAAATCAAAATGAAAGAAAAAGCCATTATGGTTCTCAAAAGAGGCGGTGGGGAAAGTCAAGGAGAAAAAGGTAGCATTCAAGAAGTATAAGGAAACACAGAAGGAGCAGGACAGAGAGCTGTACCAGTTAAGGCAGAAGGAAGCAGGGAGGGAAGTCAGAATAGCAAAGGCACAAACTGAGGAAAAGATAGCCAACTCGGTTAAGAAGGGGGATAAAACCTTTTATAGGTACATCAGAGAGTGCAGAAAGACAAAGGGAGGGATAGTGAGGCTGAATAGAATGGACAGTGGGTGAGCAGAGAGGGACAGTGAAAAAGCAGGGATACTGAATGAATATTTCTGCTCAGTATTCACAAAAGAGGAGGAGGGGGAGGTGCCTAATCCAATTAACAGAAGCACTCTTGATAGGGGGTCGATTCCAGTCCTTTCACAGAAGAAAGGGTTCTGAAAGAACTCCTAAAACTGAAGGTGGACAAAGCAATGGGGCCTGATGGAATTCACCCCAGAATTCTAAAAGAATTAAGGGGAGAACTAGTGAAACCACTGGCTACCCTTTTTAACAAATCATGGGAGGATGGTGCGGTACCTGAGGACTGGAGGAAGGTGGATATAATTCCCCTTAACAAAAGTGGGACCAAGACAGAGGCAGGAAACTACTGACCTGTCAGTTTGACCTCTGTGGTAGGGAAAGTGATGGAATCACTTCTGAAGGAAAGAATTGTTGAGTACGTAGAGGCCAGTGGGGCACAGGACCAAAGGCAGCATGGGTTCACAACGAGAAGTTTATGTCAGATGAATCTAATTGATTTCTTTGATTGGGTGACCAAAGTAGTAGACCAGGGAGGGACTGTGGACATGATCTACCTAGACTTTAGCAAGGCATTTGATACAGTCCCACACAAAAGATTAATTGTCAAATTAAAGCGCTAGTGTACTGCCTGGAAACTGCCTGCAATTAATCGTAACTTTCAGATGTAGTCAGCTATCACTTCTTATAAACCAAGTATTTATTCTTTTCTGTTCGCTAATTAGAAGCTTTTCCACCTGGCAGTACTGGGGTGATGTGTGGAGCAGCACTCTGTCTGGAGGGAAAAAAAAACTCAGTTCTGTTCCTCCCACTATATCAACACTGAAACCACACTGACTATGACATCACTAGCAACCAATGAGAAACATTTCTTACTGCCAGGTTTCACTTTCACATGAAACAGCAGGGACTAGCTTTCCCTGATTACTAGTGATGTCACAATTTCCTGCATTCGGATTGGTAGCTTGTGACAGTCACTGCTCAGACTGCAAGGACTGTGGTGCCTCAAGGTGTTTGGTCTCATTTCTGACAATGTAGTGGGAGGAACAGAACTGATTTTTTTTTTCTGCAGACGGAGTGCTGCTTCACACATCACCCCAGTACTGTCAGGTGGAAAATCTTCTAATTAGCAAACAGAAAATAAAAAATACTTCAGATACTGGAAGTGACAGCTGACTGCATCTGAAAATTGCTATTAATTCAGAGCAGTACATTAGCTCTTTAACCAGCCTGGGAGTGGGTCCTAGTGTGGTAGCCTGGGTAAAACATTGGCTGGACAACAGGACACAGAAGGTAATTGTAAATGGAGTCCACTCTGAAGAAAGGGGCTACTAGTGGGGTACTATAGGTTTCAGTTCTGGGTTCAGTCCTTTTTAATGTCTTTATAAGTGACATTGCAGATGGACTGGAAGGAAAAGTATGCCTCTTTGAGACGACACAAAGATCTGCAACAGGGTTGATACACAAGGAGGTGTGGAAAGGATGAGAAGGGACTTGGCAAGGTTGGAGGAATGGTCAGAAGTATGGCAGCTTGGATTCAATGCAAAGAAGTGCAAAATAATGCACCTGGGAAACAAAAACCCAGGGGAAGATTACACAATGGGGGGAGGTAGTAACAACGACAAAAATAGAAAGGGACCTAGGGGTAATCATATCAGATGACCTTAAGGTTAACAAGCAATGTGAGAAGGCAGTAGGGAGGGCTGGAGATACACTGGGATGTATAGGGAGAGGCATCAGCAGCAGAAAACAGGAAGTTGTTGTCCCTCTGTACAGACAGTTTGTGAGAATTGCATCCAGTTCTGGAGACCCCATTGCCACAAAGACATAGACAGGATAGAGGCAGTCCAGAGGAGGGCAACTAAAATGATGCTGGGTCTGCAAGAGAAGCCATTCGAGGAACGACTAAAGGAGCTTAATATGTATACCGTTGAGGAAAGGAGGGAGAGTGGGAACATGATAGAAACTTTTAAGTACCTCAATGGAATCAACAAAGTCCAAGATGGCAGCATCTTTCAGAAAAAGAGATGTGCAAGAGCAGTGGGACACAATTTAAAGATGGGGACGCAGTTCAGGGGCAATGTGAGGAAGTATTTTTTCACAGAGAGGGTGGTGGACGTGTGGAACAGCCTTCCTGTAGAGGTTGTGGGGTCTAAAACTGTGGGAGGATTCAAGAATACATGAGACAGACATAAGGCAATTCTTGTGGGGGGTGAGAAGAAATAGGCTGTTGGTTAACTAGGATCTGCAGCTTATCCTGTAGGTAGGGAAAATGGGCAGACTAGGTGGGCCAAGTGGTCCTTATCTGCCGTCAAAGTCTATGTTTCTAAAATGATACACTGTTTACTGAGTTATCCAGTCTCTATAGGCTAGACAGCAGCACAGTGATACAAGTACACTGATAAGGCTATTAGAATGTACGCACTACTGTTTGCAGCATTATAAATCAGTAATGCGATTTCAGCCAATCACGGACAGAGCTACTGTACCTCTAAATCTGAATACAGTATGCTTTCATGCAGGAGCACTGTGAGGGAGCACTCTACTTTGGTGCCAGAGGAGAGGATGGCACAATAAAAAAAAAATAAACATTTTAAATCACTCAAGCTAAACTCAGGCAATTTATAATGAGATGATAGAGCTTCAGAGGAATGTCTGTTATGCTAAGTGATTCCTTTTGTGAGGCTTGGGCAGGCAGAACAGCTCAGCTTTGCTTCGAGTTCCTCTCACCTGAACCTCATGCTCGGAGTCTCTTATGCGAAAAAGAGGCATCCCTCAGAGGCTCTATTGACTTACATGATTTGAAAGTACAGCCTTTGTCTTCAAGACTTTGCCACGCTTAGAAGGTGAAAGATGCCATCTTAGGAAAGCAATTATCCACCTAAGATGAGAGAAAAGGAAAGGCATTCCTTAGCAACACCAAGCTGGCATATACGTATGAGGCAATGGCTGAAAGTAGCACAGTTACATTGCGGCTCCACCATACCTGTGAAGTAGCTTATGTCAGATACTCATTTCCAAGTAATGCATTTAGCGTGGTGTGGGGGAAGAAGAGATATAGTTGAATAAATGTCTGTATTACAAAACAAGGAAACCATGTGGACAAACTCCCCATTCATGTAAGCTGATCATAAAACTTTGCCTTCATAAATCAGTTTTGGAAAGATTGTTTTTGTCTCGTGAACAAGGTGGAGCAAGTCAAAAGAGCCTTTTATGTAGTGCATTATGGTTCCTGGATGGAATTATTTAGATTGTATCATCATTAATTCAATAATTTATACTAGCACATGAAAGTGCTACAATGACAACATATTGCCCTGGAGATGCAAAGTAAATTAATATAATACAAACACCAATTATCTTATTGAGAAGACAATAAATATTAGAATCTTGCTTTTGTCTTTTAAAAGTTAAAAGATTGCTCTACCCTTTGAGATCAAAAAAGTAATTAATAAGGTGATGAAAATGCAATTCTTTGCCTCTGGATATTACCTTCTTTTTCCTCGAGCTGTGAGCTTACCCACAGTCCTTACAACAGATGTTCACACCAACAGAACTGTCAGAGTTACAATGTGAGAGCTATCCACTCTCAGCTAATCAGTGACACTCAAGTCTGTTTGTGAATAGAAACATAGAATTTGATGACAGATAAGGACCACTTGGCCCACCTAGTCCGCCCATATCCCTACCTAATGGATAAGCTGCAGATCCTAGTTAACCAATAGCCTACTTCCTCCTACCCCCACTAGAACTGCCTTATGTCTGTCCCATGCATTCTTGAATTCTCTCACTGTTTTTGACTCCACAACCTCCTAAGGAAGTCTGTTCCATGCATCCACAACCCTCTCCATGAAAGAATACTTCCTCATGTTACCTCTGAGCCATCCCCCTTCTATCTTCAAATTGTGCCTCTTGTTCTTGCACATCTCTTTTTCTGAAAGATGCTACCCTCTTGGACTTTGTTGATTTGCTTGAGGTACTTGAAAGTTTCTATCATGTCCCACATCTCCCTCCTTTCCTCGGGGGTATACATATTCAGCTTCTTTAGTCTCTCTTCATATGTCTTCTGCTGTAGACCCTGCACCATTTTGGTTGCCCTCCTCTGGACAGTCTCCACCCTGTCTATGTCTTTGTGGAGATGGGGTCTCCAGAACTGCACACAGTACTCCAGATGGGGTCTCACCAACTGTCTGTACAGAGGGATAACAACTTCCTGTTTTGTATTGGTGATGCCTGTCTCTATGCTTCCCAGTATCCCCTCAGCCCTCCTTACTGCCTTCTCACATTCCTTGCCCAACTTTAGGTCATCTGATATAACTACCCCAGGTAACTTTCCATTTTTGTTGTCAGTATCTCACCCCGCATTGTGTACTCTTCCCCAAGGATTTTGTTTCCCATGTGCATTACTTTGCACTTCTTTGTGTTGAATCTAAGCTGCCATACATTTGACCATTCCTCCAATCTTGCCAAGTCCCTTCTCATCCTTTCCACCCCACCTTGTGTATCAACCCTGTTGCAGATCTTTGTGTTGTCTGCAAAGAGACATACTTTTCCTTCCAGTCCCTCTGCAATGTCACTTATACAGACATTAAAAGGGACCAGAACCATTACTGAACACTGCGGTACCCCACTAGTAATCTCTCTTTCTTCACTGTGGACTCCGCTTATTATTACCCTCTGTGTCCTGTTGTCCAGCCAGTATTTTATCCAAGCAACCTCACTGGGACCCACTACTAGGCTGGCTAGTTTGTTTATTAATCTTTAGTGTGGGACTGTGTCAAATGCCTGGCTAAAGTCTATGTAAGCCATGTCCACAGCCCTTCCCTGGTCTACTACTTTGGTCACCCAGTCACAGAAATTGGTTAGATTTGTGGTGCTCTAGAATGAAGATGGAATGAGTGAGTGGAACACCAAGGTCCGAATTATTGTGGATAAGATAAAAGTTAACTAGACAAGGAGAGGCAGGAGTCATCCAAGAGCTTCAGTGCCTGCAGGGTGTTTATTCAGTACCAGTTGGTAGGGAGACGCAGTCACAAGAGAGGTAGGCACCACAGCAACAGGGCGATAGAGAAAACAGAACTGTCACAAGAGAGGTAGGCACTACAACAACAGGGCAATAGAGAAAACAGAATTACTTTTACCTAACACTTCTAAAATAATTACCAAAAGTATTTTGAGGTGCACCTAGGCCTATTGCCACTATACTCTAAAGTTTCTTAGCAGTAACCTGTGAGTAAAACTAGCACTTAGATGGAAATCAGGTGTTATTCACTACCCACAGTATCTGGTTTTACAATGACCACAGAATCATCATAAAGTCCAAATGTCTGAAGTCTTCATGCGCACTGTCATTCTCCATTGGTAGCTACAAGAGAAGTGAAACAGTACTGCAGAACACTTAGACACAATTCCCAGCACAGACCTAGCTAAGGCTACTGGGATGGTGAGAGGTTTTATAAACAGACCACAGGTTTCTCACCAAAACCCACTCTCTCCAAGGCTGATGGAAAGAAAGAACCAGAGAAGCTGGTTCCTGGAATGAATCCACTTACGGGCTGTCGGATTCAATACTGGATACAAAGGATTCCTCAGCCAAAACCCACTTCTAGGGCCACCATGGAAGAAGAGAAACCAGGAGATGCATGGCGACAAATCCACTAGAGAACTACCATGACCTGGACGATGCTGCAGCACTCTAATGGCCAGCAAGACTTTGAAGGATCTGCGGTGAAGACGATCTCCAATGCAACCAGGATCTAGAATGATCTGAAGTGAAGATGGTTGATTCTGTAGTCTTGTCACAAAGAACCAGAACAAAACAAGGAAACAGCGGACACGTCCTGCTCTTGGCTTCAACGGACTCGACTTGAGGCGAATGACCAGGGGGAGCAGACCAGGTTCTTCAGGCTGTGCACACTCTTCTGCGGAGGGCAACTAACTTCAGAACATCCGGATCAGGAACCAAACGAAACGACACTGGCATGGCGGTCGTGATGCGCTTGAACTTCGGCAAACGTAATTTTGAACTGTAGAACAGAAGAAACAGAGGGTACGAACTGTATGAACGGTGATAAACTCGACTTTGGTGAATGACACGGATGGAGCAGATGATCTGATGGTCGGACACTTTCTGGTGAAGAATGGTAATGAAGACGTCTTCCTCCTGTTAGAGACTGATTCTGAACACATAGAACAGCAGACCACACCATGGAACATCAATGTGGTAGAAGATTGAGACTGTCCACATATGCTGGCAACAATGTAATTATTAGATACATATTCCCACCATACCAAGAGTACTGTGTGATGACCAAATAATTTGCCAGGAGAAGGGGTAAATTACAACTTTTGGGGCAATTGTTTACTGGTGGGGCAATTGTTCAGATGCATGTGGCAATAGTTCAGATGCCTGGGCAATAGTTCAGATGCCAGGGGTAATAGTTCAGATGCACAGGGCAGTAGTTCAGATGCACGAGGCAATAGTTCAGATGCCAGGGGCAATAGTTCAGCTGTACGGGGCAATAGTTCATCCAACCAGGGGCAAACAACCACAATCCTAATGTCACAATGCAGTCTTGGTGCTTTTAGCCAATACACAATCATTCAGATGCTGGAGCAATAAACAGTGGCATAAATAGTACAGTTGTTACAGTTACTTTGTAGCATATTGTGAGCTAAGCACCCTTGAATGGACCCTTTTCTGAATGTAGGGCCTTCCTGAATAGGATCTGGCTACCCCTGAACGTTTTGCTATGAGTGCCCCAATCACTATACTAGGGTGTACCACTTGCCCTATACTAGTTGCCCTGAACACTAGAGGCCTAAATGTCTTATTTGCTGTGGGGTCTGTATACCCTACTTACTACTAGGCTGGCCTGCCTTTGCTGGCTAGGCCAGGACTGCCCTTACTACCACTGGGCTGTCTTGCCCTAACTCACTAGGCCAGGACTCCATTACTACTACTGGGCTGGCTTGCCCTCACTCACTAGGCCGGGACTGCTCTTTTCTTCTGGGCCTGGTAGCCCTGCTTTACATCGGGCCCGGTGCCCTGCTTTCCATCAGGCCATGTAACCCTAAACACTGTGGACCTGGTGCCCAGCTTTATTCTGGGCCTGATGCCATGCTTTACATTGGGCCTGGTAGCCCTAAACACTGTGGGCCTGGTGCCCTCTTTACCTTGGGCCTAACCTGCCCTTTTAAGTGAGTGGCCCCTTTAATCTCTAAGGCTCTCAGAGCCTGCTGTCACTCCTAGGTCGAGTAGCCTCCCAAGTCCCGCCCCTCATACATAAACATAGGCCTTTGCACTGGCCTTACTATCCTGGCCCCTTCCTGTGGGCGTCGCTAGCCTGCTCCCTAAATAAATATTAATCTAGGGTCCTTGTGACCCCTTACTCCAAACGGTGCTCCAGCAGCTTTGAAAGAAGGCCAGTGCTAAGCAAATTTTTTTTTAAACATTTGGTCTGGCAGCACAAATCTGCATGCTGCCGCCGACTCACCGCACACACCAGGAGATCAAGAGAGCAAACAGGAGGCGGTAGGTCTTGCTGACAGTGGGAGGGAGAACTCAGGAAGCAGGGAAGATGTCAGGGGGCTATCGACAGCTGACAGGATGACCGGAGCAATGCGGTTCTTCTCTACCACCAACGAGGGACTGGGGATTTATTTTAAAATAAAATAAAAAATGAACGGGGCTAAACAGAGCCCAAACTGCAATGGGAGGCTGACATCTTCTTCTATTATGCAGTCCACCGGACTTGACCGCACAACCCGGACAGCAGCAGCAAGAGTCTTCACTGACTGGAGGAGGGGAATCACCATGGAGTCAACAGGACCAGCTACATGACTACAGGCAAGCTGCAAATCCCTGTTGCACTCCTGTGACCCTCTCCACTCTACAGCCAGCCCGAAACTACCTCAAATGGCTAAACCCCCCATCTCAAAAAGTGCTCGGGTTCTGCTTCTTGAACCCCGAGCTTGTGCCCACACAAACATCCAGGGCTTCACATGGCACCACACAGAGGCTAGGGACAGCGGTCCTAATGCGTGGGTGCCCACTCTCCTGCTGCCTGCTCTGGGAGGGGGTGTGGAATGGAGCAGGCAGGCAGCAGGGAGAGAGAAAAAAATGTTTTCTTTGTTTTTTACCAGCCCTGCCTAATGCTTTTCTAGGGGCCCAATAAGAGACCCCTGGGGCAATTGGAAACCCCTAACTTTTTCTGTGATGCCCCCAGACTTTTAACCTCTTACTCTGGGGCATTACAGATTCATCTGAAATGTCCTTCCCGCTGTCAATCCATGCTGCCTTAGGTACTATGCCCCACTGGCCTCTAGGTACTCAACAATTCTTCCTTCAGAAGTGATTCCATCATTTTCCCTACCACTGATGTCAAACTGACAGGTCTGTAGTTTCCTGCTTCTGCCTTGCTCCCACTTTTGTGAAGGGGAATCATATCCGCCCTCCTCCAGTCCTCAGGTGCCACTCCATCCTCCCATGATTTGTTAAAAAGGGTAGTCAGTAATGTTACTAGTTCTTCCCTTGGTTCTTTAAGAATTCTGGGGTGAATCCCATCAGGCCTCATTGCTTTGTTTACCTTCAGTTTTAGGAGTTCTTTCAGAACCCTTTCTTCTGTGAAAGGACTGATATCGACCCCCCTATCCAGAGTCCTTCTATTGACTGGATTAGGTACCTCCCCTCCTCTTCCTTTGTAAATATACTGATGTAAAGTATTCATTCGGTATTCCTGCTTTTCACTGTCCCTCTCTGCCCACCCTCCCTCCCTTTATTCACCCTCAGTATCCCTCCCTTTGTCTTTTCTTCACTCCCTAATGTACCTATAAAAGGTTTTATCCCCTTCTTAACTGAGTTAGCTATTGTTTCCTTGGTTTGGGCCTTTTCTATTCTGACTGCCTTCTCCACTTCCTTCTGCTTTAACTGGTACAGTTCTCTGTCCTGCTCCTTCTGTGTTTCCTTATACTTCTTGAATGCTATCTTTTTCTCCCTAACTTTCCCTGCCACCTCTTTTGAGAACCATAGTGTTTTTTTCTTTTATTTTGATTTGTTTATTTGCTTCGAACAAAGGCTTTTGCCTCTGTGATCATAGTTTTGATGTTTCCCCATTGTTACTCCACCCCCTCCTTCTTGCCTGTTTGCTAGTGCTTTTCTAAAGCACTCTCCCATTTTGACAAAATTAGCCCTCCTGAAGTCCAGTACCCTCACTTTTGTATGGCTTGACTCTACAGCTGAGTTTACTGTGAACCACACTGTTTGGTGGTCACTTGTTCCCAGATGGCTACCCCTTTTTAGGTAGATTCTGTAAAAATAGCACTGGGTGTGGGAAATACAGAGATTATTAAATCTCTACATATGGGCACAATACAGGAAGGGGCAGTGGAGTGTCATCATCTCGCATTATTAGCATTGCGAACTCAGACACTCCATGCCCGCCTGTTACAAAATGTCGACTGCATCCCTTGGAGTCTCAAAAGTTATGAGCATTAAGGTATGAAAATTTTGCAGTGCATAGTGTGAGTATAGGGGGAATTGGGGTATTGAAGCCAAAAAACTTTGCAGTGGTTACTGCATGACCTTTGCCAGTTATTCCCCTTTAACTCTGCAAAAACTAGCAAATATCTAAAATTAATGCTGTCAGATCAGTGGATAGTGAGCTTCAGTGTTTATGGCTATCTAATGTATGGTAAGTGCCTATTAGCCACCATAATCAGCAGTCACACAGCTTTGTTATGCACTGTTTAGAATTTTAAAAGTTGTTAACCACACTTTGGAACTTCCAAACAGTGGCATAAGAAAAAAACAATGCACCAGAGTTCCATAATTCTCACACACAGAATGCAAACAGTGTTTTTTTGACCATATACAATAAAAGATGATGGCTGGGGATCTGGTGACAACCACGCTGAAATCACCTCTTGCGGTTGCTAGGGCTACAGTAAACCTCTTGAGCTGCGCTCTCAAGGTTTACCATGTTGCCCTAGCAACCACTCGAGGTGATCACAGTGTGGTTATCACCTGATCCCCAGCCATTATCCGCTATGTTGTACTGCCTCATCACTCCTTTTGTGAATGAGTTATATCTTTCACAAACATCAAAGCCTATCACATAAATTTAGAAAAAACAAATGGAAAAATAAAGGTTGGTAAAACAGGCGTCCATAATTTGTTAAATATATCAAAATGAAGGTATCTGGATAATGTGGGGATGGTCAGTGTGAAAATAACTACAGTGGGTGAACTGTTAAAGGCATCACCTGTTTAGTAAGAAAGACTTTAAGGAGGGAGGGAGAGAGACAAAGAGAGAGAGAGAGAGATGAAACTATTTATAAATAATATAATTTGCAACTCTTCTCTACAGTCAAAGAATTGTTTATATTAAAAACTGTGTATTGTTTACTTAAAATCAAAGCCAATTGGTGTGGTACCAAAAACGCACCTGTAACATGAACAAAAGAGTTTGATTTTTTAACAAAGTTTGAAGACAAGTACTCTGGGCTGAATAAAACAGTGGCTCCCCAGCTTATGTTTTGGAATCATATGTATAAGTTTTCAATCCTGCTGGCTCTGCAGAAAAAAAAACTAATTACTATAAACATGAAAATAAATCAGTCATAAAAGCTTCTTGAAATGTCCTGATTCATATCTGCTCCTACAGATCAAAGTTCCAGTTGACATACAGGAGCTGCAAACCTCTAGTAGTGTTGAGTGTTTAATTGACTAATACTGCATCATGTGGAACATTGCATGCTGCCGTACTTTTTACAAGATGTTACATTAGTCATGTTTGGCAAATAGTGCCAAACCAACCTGTCACGTTCTTTGAGTGGATGGCCAAGGAGGTGGATGAAGCAGGGCTGTGGATGTAGTCTGTCTTGACTTCATCAAGACCCTTAATGCTATGGCATGTGACGAGGTTCTGGGCAAAGTACACCAGTGTAATATACAGGAAACATACTTTTTTTTCCCCATATGCATTTTATCTCCTGATCTCCCCAGCAGCCCCCTTCTCACCAACCCCTTCCCCCAGCTCTGTCACCAGCTCCTCTGGGACTTATCTTCACCAGAATCCTCTGCCATCGGACCGTGGTTGTGCATGGCCACTGGTGCGAAGCCTGTGGAGGGGGGAAGCAGTTGTCATCCTGCTGCCTGGGGTAGTTTTCCTCCAGTTTTCTCCCTGGGCCCATGGAGGTGCAATTGGTGCAATGTCTGAACTCTGCCTCCACAGAGATGGCCCCAGTATCTTGAACATGGGATCCCTTCCCTACATGGTGGCATGCATGTGCTGGCACCCAGACACCGCTGGGGGTCTGGCAAGCAGCACACCACACTAATCTACCTCCCCAAGGAAGGAGAGCTGTCTAGGGGTGCTCTATCCTTCCTCTCCCGACTAGCCCCCAAGCATCCCAAGTCCATTCCTGACCTCAAGTCATTGGTGTGTCAGGAGGTAAGATGTCCAGTGCCTCAGCCCTCTGCACCACTGGGCAAGCTCAACAGGAGACATACTTAAGGTGGATTGCTAATTGGCTTAGAGGTAGTAACCAGTGGCAGTGGTGGATAGGCAGGCACTGCTCTGAAGGGAGAGGTTTACTAAGTTGCTTCCCTGAGGAATTGGTGCTGGACCACTGCTGTTCAATGATTTCATTAATGAGCTGGAAGCGGGGGTCTCCAACAGGCTGCTAAACTTTAATAATGGAACTAAGATAGTCAGGGTGGGGGTCTCTTTTGAGGATGGGGACAGTCGTCATAAGGATTTGACCAAGCTGGGTGATAAGTGAGACTTGTGGATCTAGTGCTGGGCAGAAACTGAATTTTAAGTTTGCAGAAATGTCATGAAATTTCACAGATTTCTAAAAAATTACCAAGATTCTGACTTTGGAAGAATCTGAATCTTCCAAATGTGTTTTTTACCCCATTCCACAAAATGTTCTAGATGAATTGAAGAATGATATGCATGAACTGCAGAATGACAGCTCTGAGGAATGTCATTCCACAGTTTAATACAGAACACCCCAAACACCTGAGGGTCACCAAGTCCCCCTTCCCGCAAACCACTGATTTCCTCTCACTCATTTGGCCAGTACAAAATCCTTACAGGCAGCACTATTTACATCCCCCCATGCCATGCTGTTGAGGGTCTGACTGCAATCTCTGAATTCAGCTTTACACACTGCTGAAAAGCAGAGAATGGCTCCTACTTGGAGACTTTAATATGAACTGGTCAAGCAACCAAGCAGATGATACAAAGAGCTTCTTTTTGAACCTAGGCCTTAACCAAATTATTGGAAACCCCACTAGAGTTAAGTATAAATCAGGATTTGAATCCATCTTAGACTGCATTGCAGTGTCAAACTAATCAAATGTCTGTAAATCTGGAGTACTCCCAGACTTAATTAGCAACCACAGTCTAGTTTTTTAAGTTTGCTGTGCCTGCGCACTGCGAACTTCTTGGAATAGGGGCACTGTGTGAAAACTTGAAAGGAAAGACCCACCGAACAGCTGATTGCTGTTCAGTGCCGAAACAAATATGTGTGAAATGTAGCTGATTCCGCACATAAAGCAGTAGTGCCATGGCTTCCGCACGTGTGCGGAAAGGAACAGCGATGAGACCTGGTCCAGATACGCCGCATTCATAAATGATCAAGCGCGTAGGCCGGCTCCATAGAGTTCTTTGGGGTACTTTTTTAAAGGTTGTTTTTATACTTTCCAGTAATGATTTTGTCAAAGAAAGGCAGTGGCAACTAACAAGGACCTTGTTGATTAGCGACACCTGTTTGACAAAACTACCACTGAAGTAAAAAACTTTAAAATGCCCATTAAACTCTATGGAGTGCTGCTCCATGCTGTTCATTTAGGAAGAGCGAACTGTCATTGACAAATGCTTGTTGTGAGTGGTCCACTAAATTACATGGGCCCAACCTCTCTACATCAATTCCAGATGGCTTGGTGGCATAACTCTGGAGGCCTTTAACTCTTACTTCTTTGTTTACTATTGTACTCTGTATTTATTATTGAATTAGGTCTGTTCTGTACTCTGTACGAATATGTATAACTGGTCGCTTGTGAAAAAAGGCTTATGAAGGTCAACTTGCTCTCCAATATAAAAAAATTAAAAATGAAAATGAAAAATACATCAATCTGCAGTACATGTAATCATATCGCAGTTCAGTGATCAGTTCTGCAGACTTTTTTCTGTAGTTTATACATTAATCTGTAATTCCTACATTCATTCTAAGTCAGAATTTTGCAAAAGCTGTCAAAGCGCTTTCTGAAATTTCACAGAAGCGAAATTCTGCATTTTGCAGTATTTCCACCGACAGACATTTATTTTCACACAGCTCTACTTAGATCCTCCAATTCAGTACAGCCAAAGGCAAGGTGTTACACTTAAGGAGTAAAAACAGTTGCATGACTTACACCCTGTGTGTGGCTCCTCCTGCTAATATAGAAAAGGAGACGGACCTGGGGGTCATAACAGACAAGGTGCTAAAGCAAGAAACCATTATATGGCTGCTGTGAAGAGGACAAGCAGAATGCTGAAGTACATCAAAGCTGGTGGTGGGGCAGCAGAGCAGGGGAAGTAATCCTGCCACTTTACAAGACCCTGGTCACGGGAAGTAGTCCTGCCATGGTACAAGGCCAGATCTGGGGAAGTAATCCTGCAATTTTACAAGGCCAGATCAGGGGATGTAATCCTGCAATTTTACAACGCCCAGGATAGGGTTTACGCTTCTGAGGAAGGACTGGGTTGGTCCAAAAGCTAAAGTACTTTGTTCTTTTTGTTACATCTATGTTGGTCCAATAAAAGGTATCAAATCATTTGCTTCTGGATCAGGTGAGGGGAAGTAATCCTGCCACATTACAAGGCCAGGTCAGTGGAAATAAGCCAGCAACTTTACAAGCCCCTGGTCAGGTGATGTAATCCTGCCATTCTACAAGGCCCTGATCAGTGGAAAGTAATCTTGTCACATTACAAGGCCCTACTCAGGGGAAGTAATCCTGCCACTTTACAAGGCCCAGTTCAGGGGAAGTAATACTATCACTTTACAAGGCCCTGGTCAGGGGACGTAGTCCTGCAACTTTTCAAAAGTAATCCTGCCACTTTACAAGGACCTGCTCAGGGGAAGTAATCCTGCTACATTACAAGGCTTTGCTCAGGGGAAGTAATCCTGCCATTTTACAAGGCCCTCTTTAGGGGAAGTAATCCTGCCACATTATGAGGCCCTTCTCAGGGGACATAATCCTGCCATATTACAAGTCCCTGCTCAGGGGAAGTAATCCTGCCACATTACATTACATGCCACATAAGGGAGGAGATAAACATGATCCCAATAATTATCATCCGATAAGCCTAACTTCTATCATAGGTAAGACAATGGAAAGATTACTCAAAACACACATTATTGACCATCTAGATAAAAATAATAAAATTTACATTTTTCAGCATGGTTTCATGTCTGGGAGGTCAAATCTAACTAATCTTTTACAACCTTTTGAGCCAGCTAACGCTGCTTTGGATAAGGGTATACCGGTAGATGTGGTATTTTTGGACTTTGCTAAGGTGTTTGATAAAGTTTCACATAAAATCTTGTTCCAAGAAATAATGAGAATTAACATACATGCTAACATCATCAACTGGGTACAATCATGGTTGAATTTAGGACCCAGAGAATGTCAGTGAAGGGTCACCTGTCTGACAGGGGTATGGTGTCTAGTGGGGTTCCCCAGGGTTTGGTTTTGGGACCCATTCTTTTTAACATCATAGTCTCCACAATGTCTGCAGCTGACAAAATATGAATATCTAAGTATGCAGATGACTGCAAGATTGGAAGTCTTGTAAGTTCATCAGCCGATGGTTTACTCCTGCAATCTCAACTAAATAGTTTAGCAACCTAGGCCAACTCATACGAAATGCTTTTTAATGAGGACAAATGTAAGGTTTTACATCTTGATAAGAATAATATGCTCATCGACTATAAATTGAACAAAATAACCTTAAAAAATATTGTTGAGGAAAAAGACTTGGGCGTCATAATCTCTGCAATTTAACCTTCAACAGAAATACTATAATTAATGTTAAAAAATGTAACAAAATTGTGGGCTCACTTTTGGGTAATATCAAAAGCAGATACCCTGAAGTAATTATACCACTCTATACCAGTCTGGTACGTCCACATTTGGAGTACTGTTCTCAATTCTGTACTCCAACTTCTGTCAGGAATTTGAAATTAATTGAGGGTGTTCAATGTAGATTTACCAAGAAAGTTATATCTCTAAAACATAAAAGTTATGATGACAGACAAAGAAAACTTAAACTCTTTTCTGCCAAATATAGACAGATAAGGGGAGATTTATGCCTCGTATATAAAACACTAATGGATGACTACCTAAAAGCAACAATAGGATTAACATCATCTACAAGCACCAAATCTACTAGGAGTAATAGCTCTAAATGTATTGGTACAAAGTGTGCTACAACCAAAAGGAGTTGATTCTTTACCCAAAGAGTAGTTGGAATGTGGAACACCTTGCCAGATAATATTGCTAACAGCAGAAATTTTACAACTTTCAAGCAAAAACTGGACAAATTTATGGGGGATAAAACGTTTGAATTCCACCCATAAGGCACATGGGTGGCAAGTCCAACAAAGGGCGTTATGCCTACTGTACTCATAAAATTACTATGAACTATTAACCCATGAACAAGGCCCTGCTCAGGGGAAATAATCCTGCCACTTTACAAGGCCCTGCTCAGGGGAAGTAATCCTATTACTTTACAAGGCCCTGACCTGGGAAAGTATTCATGCCATGTTACAAGGCCCTGGTGAGGGGAGGTAATCCTACCAGTTTACAAGGTCCTGGCCAGACCCCACCTGCAGTACTATGTGCAGTTTTGGGCTCCCCTATACAAAAAGCACACTGAAGCAGTAAAATGGGCCAATGTTGGACCACCAAACTGATCAGGGGTATGGAGGAGAAAACCTATGATGAAAGGCTGCTGGCCCATAACATGTTCACCCTAGAGAAGAGGAGTCTAAACGGGATATGATCTCACTATTCTGCATATACAAGGGTATTGACAAGATTACATTTAGGGGTGATATTAGGAGGAATTTTATTCTCAGAGGGGGTTAACCCATGCAACAGTCTATCGGCAGAGACAATACAGTCCTTCAAGGTAAGTCTTGACTCATTTCTGTTTACCAAGGGAATCCATAGATATGCTACATAGCAGAGTAGGCAGGGCATCCCTATAAATTAGTACATATTTGCACAGAATAACTTTTTTCACCCCTACTTATTTTGTTTGCTTGCTTGGTACTGACTCCCCTTCCAAATTTTGCCCACACTCTGACTTTCTCCTCCTTTTCTCTTTGAAGTCCTTGTCCACTCACAAGGCTGGAAAATGCAAGCTGCAAGGTTGTCTAGTGTACTTCTAATTCTTCCTGCTTGAAACCATACCTCTGCTTCCCATTCCACATATGTGTTACTACTTACTCCTTTCATTTGTGCTGCAGTTTCGTGATTTGTTTTTCAGGGAATGGCAGAGCTGTTGCTCAGCTTATATAATTTGCATACCCATGATGCAGTGCTTGCAACTCATGGAATTAATGTATTCTCATATGTGGTGAAAAGTAAGTAAAACAGATGTTCTAATATATTCCTACTCACATTGATCACTTTAAGTAAGGAGCTGTGCTACTCTGCTTACTGCATTGAACACTGAAAGTTAAAGCATTTTGGTCATTACTACATAAACAAGGCTGAATATATATACTTTAGGCAGGATGATGTCCTTGTTTGTTTGTACACCATATGAATCAGTTGGTATTAGTCTAAACTGTGAGAGAAGTTTTTTGGGGGGACATTTCACTTGGTCCTTTGTCATGTAACTCAGCTCCTGAATACTGAATCTCCTTTCTAATTCCACTCTCACGCTGCCTTTACAAGGTTGGATAATGCAAAGTAGAGTGGTTTTTGTGTAGTTGTTAAAGAGCAGCTGATGCCTTTGGGAGAACTTTAGAAAACATAATATTTAGACACAGCGTAGCTGTTATTTCATGTAACTTCCATTGTTTTCTATATATTACTTCTCTCTATTATTTATTATTAAAGAAGTTGCTACAAAAATATATATACAGTATATATGTATTCCTTAGAGTTCGTGCCCCTCTACAGCTTATTCCCTACTTAAAAAAATTATAATGCTCTGTTGTGACATCACAGTCTGTTGCCATGAGAATAACTGTGATGTCACAAGCAGAGTGTTATGACATCAGGTTGGGAAGAAGCAATAAGAGCTAATGCACCACCAAGGAACAAAAATCCTGTTTTCATACAGTACATATGACCTCAGTAATAAATGATGGGGACAAGAAATACAGAGCTAATGAGAAATATAAAACTGCTTTGTGTCCAAATATTGCTTTTCAGAGTTCTTCCTGAGGCATCAGTGGCTCTTTAAAGTCTGTGCAAAACCTTGTCCGAACTTTTAGTTCTGCTTCTGTGGTGCTGCTCAGTGTTTTTAGCACACTTTGTGCCACAGTGAACACACTGAAGGGTATTTTTCGCTACTTTATATTTGCTGCTTAGTGACACTTCCTCCTTATACCCCTCCATGATCTCTGCCATACCACCCCCACATAAAACAGATGATCTGCCCTTCCCTACTTGTACTCTATTCCTCCCTAATCTCTGATCCCTCCCTTCACAACCATTGTCCATATACAATTGCTGCTCTGCATCAGTTGTTCTCTCCCCACTCCGCAATTTATGCCGACACCCCAAAATTCCACTTTTCCCCTTAATTTGTATTACCTGCTGTTCTCCACTTACTCTCCTCCTCCTTCTCTTTGATCTTTGTCCTCCACAATGTCCCCCTATTCATGTTAAGTCACATTACCCATTGTTCACCACTTGATCTGCATCCCTCCACTCACCACTCTCTGCGCTCTCCAAGTTGTTGCCATTCTCCATATACATTAGCTGCTCTTTGGCACTTGCTCTCCCCCTCCCCAATCTCTGCCAACCAAAATCCTGCCATTCACTGTCATTAGCACTAGCCACTCTGCAGCACTTGCTCTCTATTCCTCCCCTTCTGATATCCACCCCACCCCAAAATGCTGGCATTGTCTCTACACATTAGCTGCTCTGTGGCACTGACTTTCTCCAACCCACCCTCAAACATCTTGCCACCCCTTATACTTCACATTACCTGTTGTATACCATTTGCTGTCTATGTCTTTCTTCCCTAATCCCTCTCCCACAAATATACTGCCATTCTCCATATACGGTACATGACAAGCTCTCTGGCTCTATCCCTCTTCTACCCATCTCTGACACCCCCAACATGCTGTCATTCTCTGTATATATTTGCCGCTTTGTGACACTTGCTCTCTTCCCCCCAATCTCTGCCCCCCCAACGTGCCCTGATACCTCATCATTCACATTACTTGCTCTGTAGCACATGCTCTGTCCACCCACTCTTAACTATCTCTCCCAAACTGACACCATTCACCTTAATTCATGTTAGCTGATCTGCACCACTTGCTCTCAATACATCCTCTTCCTGGTCTCTGTCCCCACAACATGCCAACATTTTCCCCTATACATTAGCCACTCTGTGGCACTTGCTCTTCCCCCCAAACTCTGCTCCCCTGAAATGCTACCATTCACTGTCATTCACATTAGCTTTTCTGTGGCACTTGTTCTCTATTTCTCACCTCCCCGATATATGCTGCCCAAAATGATAGCATTGTCCCTACACATTAGCCACTCTGAGGCACTTGTTCTCTCTCCTACCCCCTGATCTCTTCTCCACTCTAATATGCCCATATTCTCCCTATGCATTAGCATCTCTGCAGTACTTCCTCTCTCCCCCTTCCCAATCTCCAGCACTTGCTCACCCCTCCCTGACTCCTGTCCCTCTCAAATCTGCCACCATTCACTGTGATTCACATTAATTACACTGCAGCACTTGCTTTCTATTACTCCCCTCCCTAGTCTTTGCCCCCCCATGCTGCCATAGTCTGTATAAATTACATGTTGCTTTCTATTGCTTGCTACTGTTATTTGTAATGTTATAGCATATTTCCATGGCTTGTGTTCCTTTTTCCCTATACCCTTCCTAATACAGGACCGCCACATACTTGCTGACTTTAGGTACACCGCTTTTCATTTTTATCTAAATTTCTCATGTTGTCCCAATTAATTTGTTCTCTTTTAATCTCCTAATTCCTGCTTGAAATCTTATCTCTGCTTTGTGTTCTACAAATGCTACTGTTTACTACCTTCATATCTGACCTTCTGTCTTAATATGGACACAAAGTGTGTATTCAATGGCTCTGATATTATACCTCCTGCCTTGCTCAAGGGTTTCTCCCCTCCCCAATGATCAGAGGCCCCACCTTTCCCATGTCCCTCCTTGTGTTTCCTATGTATTGCAAAAATAATGTCTTATTTCCCTTTATCCCCAGTGTGATCCAGTCTTCCAGACCAATCTTGGCCCATGCAATCTAGGACATGCATTCTTTTAGTAATACCCATACTCTACTTCCATAGCTTTGCCATCAGACTTTGTCCTGTTATTCTACACCATTATTCATCCCATAATGTCCCCTAAAGTTCTCTAGACTACTAGCTTATCTGCCCGTGCTGCACAGATTGTCACATCTAGTCACTACCTCCATTATATTTTGCTTCAGGCCTCACACTCAGCGTTAGTGCTCTCACTCAGGGGGACAGATATCAAATGAGCCACAATTATCTCCCTCAGCTCAGCACAGGACAGCTTTCTCAGTCTTACTTTTGGTTAAGTTGCTACCCCATATCACTAACGTATCCCAAAGTGCTTTACAGTCCAGGAGAGTGAGGGTAGAGAATGCAGCTCAGGGAGATTGAAACAGCACTGGGATGCATTAGAGAAAGATTACAGAGGTGCTAAACACAGAGAGGATAAGTAATTTGTTCAAGATCACAGAGGGAAAAAATAGCAATGGCAGGATTTAAACCTGGTTCTCCAGATTCATAGCTTTGCACTCTAAACAATTGACCAAACTGCTTAGACAAGGATGATACTGAGAATCCATTCCTGGTGCTAGTTTACAAACTACTCCTAATCAACCAAGCAGTAGGAGCCCAGCCATGATGCCACTGACCCCCCTGAGATAGCCCAGCACTGATAGCCCATCACCAGTGTCAGAATCCCTCCCCAAAGAATAACATTACTTTCACAATCAGAACCAATAACTTGTGTTGGATGACCAGGCACCCCAAAAAATAATCTGGTAATGGGAGCCCATCCTCAGTGCCTGTGTAAGATGATCTCCTTTTATATACAGGGCTGGCACAGGGAGTCTATTACTTGCGCCATCCACCCTCCTTTCTGAAAAAAGTAAATATCATCATCCACGTCCTATCTACTGTGTAATCCCAATTCAACCAGGCCTCATGACACCCACACTAATTGGATTTGAATATAAGATCCATCATTGGACACCATCCTCCTCTAGTATGAAAAGCAAGGCTCTCCCTCTTCCCCACAATTGATATCTAGTGCTTCATGGAGGGGAAGCCCTGAATAGCAGAACCACGATGCACTCTGAGGCATGTATCAAAGCTGTGATATTCCAGATTCACCTTCCATGAACCACTGGATATTGTTTGCTCATAGAGGATGAGGCTGCTTTATAACAATGGATTGCCTTTTTCAGACCTGGTTACATGGATGTTGTGGGGTGGGGTTTGACTCAGCAGTGGATGGGAAATATTGGCCTTTTGGAGGGGTTGATTGGCACCAGAGATGAGCACCAAACAACTGCCCCTGTAGGAAATGGGAGCATCTTAAACCAGAACCAAAAATGGTCTCCCATTGCCAGATGAATTTTGGGTATGGGCCTGGTTTACCTGCACCACATATGGACTTCTGGGCCCAGTTTTCAAAGGGCCTTATATGGCCCAAAGAATATGTTCTTGTGGGCAATTCCCTTGTATGGGAAAAATCCCAGCAACTGTGGAAATTCTGTGTTCAGCATTTTATACACAAATGTGGCATTTTCAATTTTTTTTGTAGCAGCTACAAAACAATTGCTATCCCAGGTAATACCAGTCATGGCATTTTTCAGCAGCTATGCAAAAAACATGCACAAGCTGCAATAAGGTGTGGAACAGGCTGCAAAGAGGCAGACTTTTTGAAAACAGCACACACATGAAAAACTGCAGTTGCAAAAGGCATCCCTCCCTGCCTTGTGTAACTTTTTTCCACACATGGGCAATTTTTCCACATTTGAATATCTTAGACCTGGCGCTGGATTGATTGGGGCACATGATACTTTGGGGGGTTCTCAATGACAGACTGATCTTCATTTAGTGATGTGTTCTCAGTGCTAGCCTAATCGATGGGAGGGGAGGGGGGGATTGCCAGCACTGGGGTTGGACTCTTTACACTGCAGTGTTTGTGGAGGGAGAGAGGTCTAGCACAGGGGATGTGTTTGTGCTGCTGGTTGAATATTGTGTAAGTATGTGTATACTGTATATGTGGTGAGAGTGGGTGTTCAAAAATGTTATGGGTACAGTACGTGTGAGTATACTATTCTCACAAACTAACACTAAATGGCATTGTTCTGCTAATGTGGTACCTTGTCTCACTGTATGCATTTCTTTTCCCCCAGAACATTATGTTTAAACCAAAGTTAAAGCAGCAGTGCAATGAAATTGGGCAATAAATTTGATCCCATCTTTTTTTTTTCCATTATAAAAGATTCCAGGTACAATTTTCGAATTCCATCAAAATCTAAGTATTTTATAAATGTTTTAATTATTTCTTTCTCAAGAAAAAAAGATAGCCACCACATTTTGCATAGAAACAGCACTACAGACTTGACAAGGGTTAGGACAAAAAAATAAAAAAAAGACCTTACCAGATGAAAACATAGAAACGTTAACAGCGTGATCAAAAATCGTGCTGTAGGAACAGCTATATGTACAACAGCTACAAAGATAGAATAGTGCAAGTAATGTTAGAGCTATCCCTATAGCTATTGGCCATCAGGGGAGAAAGTGTCTGCTGTGGGGTGTTCTGCCAAACAGCTGCTCTGGTGAAGAGGGTAGAGCAGAAGTCGGCAGAACGTTGGTGGACTGGGGTTCGACTTCGGGTCCAGGTAGAAGAGATCTGTTTTGTGTTTTTTTTTTAACATGGGACATGAAAGCCTTTTTTTCCCCCACCCTACAAATAAGCTGCCTGTGTCTGCTCCCATCCTGCATGTTTTGCCCCCACACCTGTATTTACTGCTGGTTTTCTTCCTTTCCTCCACAATGAACCCCCTGTGGTTCCTTGCTATCCCTGAATTGTCTCTCCCCCCAGGTCATTATTTTTTGATTGGGGGTTCAGTGTGCAAAGCCCCCCCCCATAAGGGGGTATGAGGGAGGCAGAGTCCCCTGCAAACACATAGGGTAGCCCTTTGGTTTAACTGTGGTGTTATGTTGGCGCTCGGTGCTTTTGCCAAGCCCTACCATTGATTTCAACGTCGTTTACTGAGCAGTTTTTGACTGCACTATTGTCATTTCTATGTTTTGAACTAGTGCCAAAAAAGACTAATGGTGCACAGTGCAGGAATCAACTAGACAAGCACATTTGTCAGGTATGATAACATTTTTCTTAATTGTAGCTGAAACTAGATTTTTTTTGGGTAAAACATTTTTGTTGCACTGCTGCTTTAATAATAATAATAATAATCGTAAAAAAGGAACAACAACAACAAAAAAAAAAACACTTGCTGATTAATTTTTAAGAGAATATTAGAAGTATGTACAGGAAGTTAAATAACACAACACTGCCAATTTTTATGATTAATGTTTTGTAGTCTGGACTATAGACTGTTCCAGGAAACAATGCCAAGATTTTCAAATAATATTTACACTTTTACTTTTGTATTAGACTTCCTAGGTAAGATTAGTCTGAAAGTTTCAGGGGTGTGGGGTCTGGCATGATTTATAAATCCAGTAAATTTCAAACTGATCCTTTGCTAGGTGTCTGAGATGCAGGCGAGCAAAAACTGAGGTTTTATAAAGAAGCTATCAGTGATCGGTTTCCAAAGTCCATACAGTGTGCATATAATGGCAGTGCTAATCAGGTGTCCAGGCAGCACTGCAACACCCCAGCTGGGCTAGAAATGTCATAGTGGGTTAGGTATAAAAGCAGGATTAAGAAAATAGAACAATACATCGCATAGCAGAGAAACAGATAGAAAAGCCCATTTAGCAGGTGATGCATGCTAATATTTTATCAAATTCTGGTTTGTGGGGCTCCCCTCCTATCTCTCATCTTCTCTCCCCACTCCACCTCCCCCACCCACTCTCTCAGATCAAATGACACCCGCACTTTGACGGTCCCTCACCACTCCACCCTCATTGGTCAGACTGGTTTCACCCATCATTTCCCTAAAATCTGGAATTCCCTCCCTACCTGAAATACAACACTCCTCCTCCAACTACTCCCTTACTTCTGCCCTACACAACTACCTTTCCCTCAGCTGTTCCTGCTTTAACCCACCTTAATACTCATCCCCAGTTTCTGTCTTCATACCATGACTCCCCGGCAGGGTTCTCAACATCCTGAAGGGGGAAATCAGGAAATGGCTACCCCTTCTCCTCATATTCAGTTCTTGCATCTCCCACCTCTCTTCTCCACCTGCCCTTCTGGAGTACCAGTGTGCACAACCTAACCCCATCCTTTTTACTCCAACAGCACTTGCGTACTACCTCGAGCCTGCTCCTGGTACACTCATGCACTATTTATTTATTTATTATTTATTTATTTAAAAGATTTACCAGGAAGGCATGCTGAACAGAGTACCGCTCGATTCCAGATGTGCCCTGGGGTCGGAAGTTTACAATGGTACAGTAGAACAGAAAAAAACACAAAACAACAAACAACAATAACAGCAAGTTATACATAATGCGTTTGGTGCAACAATGGATGAGGCAGTCATAATACAAGTACAGTAGTACATTTTCAATAGCATTTAACAATATTAGGTGCAGACTGAAAAAGGAAAACCAGGCTGGTGATATCAGCTGGGAGGTAGGAATTGAGATGGGGGTCAACGGGGGAACAGGAGCAGATGGAAGAGAAGTACGTTTTAAGAAGGGAATTCCATTGTGGAGTGCTTGTGGAGTGTCTAATATCAGCTGCCAGGGAGTTCCATAATTTGGGCAGCCTGTAGCTGAAAGCAGCCTGGCCAGACCGGGTGGATCTGTATGGAATGTGCAGGAGCCTAGAGTCTATGTTTCTGAGAGCATAGGCCAGTGGAGAGAGGGCGGTTAGGGAGGAAGACAGGTAGGACGGGATTGTCTGTGACCAGAACTTGGCAGAGGTTCTAGCACAGTGTTGCAATCGTCGGTTATGTAGTGAGGGTAGGCCCAAGGACTGGTAGAGGTCACAGTGATGGGTATTGGGAGGATGGTCCAAAGAGAATCGGCAGAAGGAGTTGTAAAGGGGATCAAGCCTCACTAAGGAGGTTTGGGGGGCGGCACAGTAGACAACATCACCGTAATCCATAATCGGGAGGATCATTTTTTGGACTATTGCTTGCCTGGTTGGTAGAGGAATGCAATTCTTGTTCCGGTAGAGGGCTCCCAGCATGGGGTGCAATTTTTTGTGTGTCTATATGCACTGAGGAGTCAAGGTACTGATCTATCCAGACGCCGAGATAACGATATGAAGTGCAGGACTCAAGTGGAGATCTGTCCAGAGTATAGAATGTGGGTGGTGCAGTAAGCTGGGTTAACTTGGCCCGAGATCCGAAGGTGAGGGAGACTGTTTTTTTTTGAGTTCAAGAATAGTTGGTTTGAGAGGAACCAACATTGGATGGAGTCGAAGTCCTTCTGTAGACAGGCTGTCACGGCGGTTGCGGATGGGCCAGAGGCAAACAGCACCATATCGTCTGCGTACATATGGATAGCCGATTGAGGGCAGGCAGCAGGCAGGTCATTGAGAAAGACAGAGAACAGCAGTGGGCCGAGTACAGACCCTTGGGGGACTCCACTGGTGACAGGAAGTGAGGTGGATCAAGCCGAGCCTATTCAGACTGATTGGGACCTACCTGACAGGTATGAATGGAACCAGTTATTTGCGTTCACCGACAGACCAGCTTGGGCAAGTTTTGCCAGCAACAGGGGATGAGAGACCATGTCGAAGGCTTTTGCCAGGTCTATAAATATGGCTGCTGTAATTTCCCCTTTGTCGATGCCCGTAAGGATGGAGTTAGTGAGGCGAAGGAGGGAGGAGGTGGTGGTGGAGTGATTTATTCTGAAGCTGGCTTGGTAGGGGGTGAAAAATGATATGGTATCTAGATAGTGGTGGAGCTGAGATAGTACAAGGCGCTCTTGAATTTTGGCTAGGATGGGGAGCAGAGATATGGGAAGGTAGTTGGATGGGGAGGAGAGGTCCCCTCTTTTGGGTAGGGGAATGACTGTGGCTTGTTTCCATATTGTGGGGACTGCCCCGAGTTTAAAAGACAGGTTATAGAGCATGGTTAGAGGGTGGGCTATGGCTGGTGCTGAGAGTAGGAGCATTTTGGAATCAAGGCCCGATGGACACTTTCCTTTGGATGGGTTAAGTAACGCAGTATTTTTAGCACCTGGCCAGGTGAGACTAGGCAGAGCAAGAAGGGGGTCGGGCAGGATACTATAGGGGGTGCAATGGGCAGGGAATGGGGATGGGAGGAGAGTAGAGAAGAAGTAGTGGTGGAAAAATATGAGTTAAACTCAGTGGCGACCAGTCTGGGATCCATGATGATTCTTCCTTCCAGATTGAGAGTGGGAGTGGGGGGTTGGGCTGGTGGGGGAAAGAAGGGATTTTATTGACTTCCAGAATTGAGTAGGGTGAGCAAAGTTATTGTTGAATGCAGTTTTAAAGTAATTTGATTTGGCCTGACGTATGAGTCTTGTACAAGCGTTTCTTAGTGATCGGTAGTGTTGCTGGGCCATTTGAGTACCTGTGGCCTTGAAGGATTTCCAGGCACGGTCTCTGGCTCTTAGGTGTTCCAGGAGGTTAGATGTTACTCATGCCAAGTGGCATCCTCTTACTCGGGATCTCCTGAGTGGAGCATGGAGGTCCCAGATGGCAAGGAAGTTAGTAGAGAAATATTTTAGGGCCTCGTCCATAGAGGTGGTCCTGGGGATGAAGGACCAGTCAATGCTGGTGAGGTCGTTTAGGAGAGCTGTCAGATCAAGGGATTTATAAACTCTGATGTGAAGCGTGAGGGGTGGAGGGGCCATTGGGCAGAAGATTTTACACACCATATAAATCATATGGTGGTCGCTAAGGGAGTCTGGTAGTAAGCCAGCTTTAACTATCCGATGAGGGTGGGTAGTAAGTGCCCAATCCAGTAATGTGTGTTTATTGGATTTATGGTTTAGGCGAGTTGGTTCCTCTATTTGCTGGTGCAAGTTTATAAATGGTCTATAAATGGTTCTATCGCATTATTACTGTTTTGTACATTCATATGTTCTTTAGTATGATTTTGGACATGCATTGTAATTTACCCAATGTTCCACTACTGTTTATTGTGCGATACCTTGTGTTCCAACTGTTGCACAATCTTACAATGTTGTATGGTTTGTACTACCCACATACTACTGTAACTGATCATCCTTCACAACCCTATGTAACCCCTCCCCCCAGGTTGCACTGTGAGACGAGCAACTTGTTGTTCAGTGTGCCCTCCTGGTGAATCATTTCAATAAATAAATGATCACAATTAGCAGTGACTGGCTCTGCTAAATATCATATTTCATCTGATAGAAGCCATCCTCCAAAAAAGTCACTTGGACATAATGAATACTTTCAATAAAAGTCACCCCCAATTAGAAGTCACAGCTTCTGAAAGGTGGGATGTTATATCTCTGTAAATATGATTAGATCATATTTCTTTTTAAATTTATAATCTTAGTTTATATTTGTTGTGCTTTTTTCACTATGAAGTTGACCAGTAACAGTTTACTTGATCATACTCAGGATATGTAATATTTTCTTTTTTATACTTAAATATTTGATTTTGCAATACAAGCCACCCTCAAATACAAGTCACGGGTCAACATACAACATTTTAATAGACAGTGTGGCTTCTAGTCAATGAAATATGGTAAATGTAGGCTGCCCGGTTTTGTGAATGAAAGCAGTGAAACAGAAATAGTGGTCTCTTAAAACAGAAATGTAACAAAAAATGTTTTTCCCAAAAAAGCTAGTTTCAGCCACAATTAATACAAATATTTACATACTGTACCTGTCAGATCTACATTTCAAGGTACTTCCAATGCTGCGCATAACAGGTTTTATTTATTTTCTCAGTCCTAACCCTTACCAGGTTTACAATGGTATTTCAATGCCAAATGTGGCAGCCATCTTTTTTTCCTAGAAACAAAGTAAATTAAAACATTTATAAAAAATTCAAATGTTGGTGAAAGTTAAAATGTTACCACCAAATAAAACTGGAAGATGCCTGGAATCTCTTATAGTGAAAATAAGGTTGGGTCAAATGTTTTTGCTTGATTTCATTGTGCTGCTGCTTTAAGTTCTTTCTCACAATCTGTGGTTTGCATGCCTAGGCTGGGTCAAGAAACTTGGCTTTAACAGGGGAGAAATCATGTGGGATATATGCTAGTTACTTCAACTGTTGTGGTGTTCTAACAGTTACCAGTAAAAGTGTGACTGAAAGTGTTTAGGGAAGTGTTGTTATGACCTCTGTAATAGTATCAAGGCTAGCACAGGCTGGAACTAATTGTTATTCAGAATGGTTGTGTAACTAAAATTGCTGTTCAGAGCAAATACAAACTCCTGCACTTTTGTTCAGTGTTGCTTCCTGATACTCCAAAGTCCTACCTTTTACCCAATAATCATTTTGGTGTTCTCTGACCATTGGACTACCATCACATATCAGCCCTAATTAATTTATTGAATTTTCAAAGTATTTATAAATTTGTGATCAGGAAAGGCAGACTGGCTGATTTCCAGGTGAAACCCAGAGGAAGAGGTACATGAGAGACAATGCACAGAAGTTCAGGATACAAAAGATACAATGGCAAAAACAAGATGGTGCAATGCTCAAAAATACAGGTAAGTGGTTACAGTCCAAAGTGACAATGGTGCTAAAGAAATGCATAATGCAAATAACAGGCAATTAAGATAGATCACAAAACACACAGTGCTACAAAGGCAAAAGGCCAGGTGACAAAAGGGGTAGGCAACTGGGGAAAAGGGGTGAACTGGTGTAAGAGAACCAGAGGGAAGATACCCGACTACCTGGCAGAGCTCCTGCATCCTGTCCAGTTCTTGTGGCCCCTCCACTCTTCCAAGGAAGGTCTTCTTTCAGTCCCGAGGGCCCAGCTAAAGTCATCTGGAGATTGTACATTTGAAGTGGCTTTTGTGGAATGCCTTGCCCAGGGGACTGAGGGAGGCCCCATCTGTGGAGGCCTTTAAAAGGGAATTAAAAACCTATTTGTTTAGCCAGGTATTCAGGGATTAGAATGTCATTTGGATTCCCTTGATTCAGCTACTGTTATATTTATAAAAGTACTATTTGAAATTATTTATTCATTGTATTTGTTTATCATTTTTTTGTGTTATTCTAATGTCTATCATATCTGAATGGCACCCTGAGCCTTCGGAGAAGGGTGCCAATTAAATAAGGCTACTGCTACTTCTAAGATGTCTGGGGAGGGGTACAAGCACTGGAACATTTTATTTTATTTATTTATTAGCTTTTGGTAACCGGGTAAGTGCACTAGGCAAAAAAATCTGCCTATTTTCAGGCACGATCTGGGAGAGTACAGGACAGCTGATACATATTACAGTAGCACATCATGACAATAAGGTGCACATAGGACAGCAGGAGCAGTAACAACAAACTTAGGTTATTAGAGCAGTAAGAATAATCTCCATCAAATACAAACATAATAGGTTACATGCAGAACAAGACTAGGCTTGTGTCCGTAAGCACAGGCCAGCACAAAGGGTGAATAGGGTTATAAGCACTTGCAGTGACCACTGTCATGCAGGGTGAGAGAAAAGATCTTTTAAATTCCCGGTGGGAGGCAGAGTTTTTAATGTGTAGAGGGAGAGAGTTCCAGGACTTAGGAGCAAAGTGAGAGAATGCGTGTTCACCCATTTTTGTAGTGCAAAGTCTGGTTGAGAGCATAGGGACAGTGGAGGATCTGAGGGATCGGGTATGGGAGGCAGGAGTCAGCAGGTTCACCAGTTTGTCAGGGCTAGGAGGTCTCGTCAGTGAGTCAATAAAGCATTCCAGTGAGTAGGCCCTTAGATCCTTGGGTGATAGCCAGTTTAAACCAGAGTAGAGGAGGCAGTGATAAGTGAGGCGAGGGGCAGTTAAGGCAAATCTGCAGATGTTGTTGTATACTGTATCCCATTTGCTGAGTATAGAAGAGTTGGCAGAACAGATAATGGGAAGGGCATATTGGAGCTGGGGTAAGAGAATTCCCCTAGCCACTGCAAGTCTGGCCGAGGGAGTGAGGGAGTGGCGTACACGATAGGAGCCACCAATTTTTGCATTGACAGCTCAGCAAACTGTGTTGTTGTGTAAAGACAGGTCGAGGGAGGGATCAAGTGTGACCTCCAGGTATTTGATGGACGCCGTGTTGGTGATGGGGGAGCCATCAAGGCAATGAACTGAGAGTCTGGGGGCAGTTGAAGGCAGTTTTTTTGTAGATCCAAACAGCATAGCATGAGTTTTATCCTGGTTGAGGTTTTGATGGTTGTTCGAGAGCCAGCATTGAAGGACCTGAAAGTCATTTGAGAGAGTGGAGTTGATGACAGCTATTGATTTGGATCCGGAGTAGAGTACTAGGTCGTCTGCGTACATAAGGGTGCAGCTGTGTTGGGAGAGAGCAGGGATATCATTTAGGAAGAGGGAAAAGAGGAGAGGACCAAGTGTGGACCCTTGTGGGACTCCACGTGAGATGTTTATGTGGGAGGAGACAGTCCTGTGGAAAGCTACCACCTGAGTGCGATTACCCAGGTAGCTGCAGAACCAGGATAGAGTCGGGTCTGATGCTCCAATAGTTTGGAGCTTCTTTAGCATGAGAAGGTGAGGAACCATGTCAAAAGCTTTGGACAGGTCAATGAAGACGGCTCCGTTGAGAAGTCCATGGTCCATATTGCATTTTATGTCACTAGTAAGTTGTATCAGAGCCGTAGTGGTGCTGTGGCCCGGACTAAACCCGTGTTGGGAGGGGGTTTGGAGATTAAACTTGGCAATGTGTTCAGCAAGTTGGCGATGGACTATTTTCTCGAGGAGCTTACTGAGAGTAGGTAGAAGGGAGATTGGTCGGTAGTTTGTCATGAGTTTGACATCACCCTTTTTGTAAATCGGGATGGTTCTGGCCGTTTTCCAGATAGATGGAACAGTGGACGTATGGATAGAGAGGTTGAAAAGCCACGTGACAGGCTTGGTCAGCCATGGTGCAAACTGCTTGAGGATACCAGGAAGGACTCCATCCGGTCCCTTGCCACCAGTTGCCGGGAGTGAGTTAAGTAGCTTGCGTACTTCTCGGTAAGAGGTTGGA
Source organism: Neoceratodus forsteri (assembly GCA_016271365.2). Classification (NCBI taxonomy): domain Eukaryota; kingdom Metazoa; phylum Chordata; order Ceratodontiformes; family Ceratodontidae; genus Neoceratodus; species Neoceratodus forsteri. Next base: position 358,490,984 of record CM028130.1, read on the forward strand.
GCCAACACAAGGGTAGGTGGAGTGTGAGATGAGGAAGGGACATGATGATGGTATTCTTGAGGCAGATTAGTCTGGGATGCACCTGGAAGCATTGAGAAGAGGGAATTGAAGACATTGGCAATTGTACTTGGGTTATTGCAGTGAACGCCTTGAATGATCATGTCAGTTGGGGACTGCTGCTTTTCATTGCCAAGAATTTCCTTTATTTGGGCCCAGTACTTTTGTGGGTGCTTGGAAGAGGATTTTAGGAGGATCTTGTAGTAGGTACTTTTGGCAAGGCGAATTTCGTTTTTGCATTTATTCCACAAGGCTCAATATGTTTCATAGTCAGTGCGGAGATGGGATACCTTCCACACTGCCCAGAGTTTGTCCCTACTTTTGAGAAGTTGAAGCAAGAGGCGCGTTAGCCACTTGGTTACTATCCCTGCCACCCGGAGTGTGGTGACTGGGATATGTGAGTTTTGTAATGCTAGGAGGACGGAGTTGAAATAGTCTGTTGCATAGTTAATGTCCTCAGATTGGTAGAGAGGAGACCAGTCAATCAGACTGAGATCATTTATGAAAGCATCAGCATTCAGGTAGGAGAGGTTAGGAAATGTGACTATTTTAGGTGGGAAGGAGGGGGTGACGGTGTTCCAGACACAGTAAACAGGATAGTGATCACTAATGGTGTCAGGAAGCACTCCAGCCTAAGTAACGTATTCCTTTCTGTTTGTGAGTATCCAGTCAAGCAGGGTGGCACAGGCGCCGCCCTGTGAGACTCTGGTGGGTACCTGTATGATCTGGGATAGGTTTGCCTTACTAATCATGGAGGATAGGTTGGCTGAGCTGTTCTCGGACCAGTCAAGGTTAAATCCCCAAGGCAGATAATGTCATTTTTGCCTGTTGTTGTAACTAGGTTTTCCAAGAGTTCAGACAGACCTTGTCTGGCATTTTTAGGAGGAACATAGATACAAAAAATATGTAGTTTTTTGACTCTCCCCAGAAGAAGGAGGGAATGAAGGATTTCACAATTAGATGGGGTGGAATCCTTCAGGAGAGTGATGTTCAGGTGTTTTATAGTAGAGAGCAAGGCCACCACCCTTTTGCCCCAGGTCAGTCAGTACATAGCATATTGTATCCCGGAAAGGAACACTGAGAGTCAGTGACAGCAGGCTTTAGCCAGGTTTCGGTGCAGGCGAGGATGTCAGGGCCATTTGTACTCGCCCAGACCTGAAGTTCAGGGAGGTTGGCTAGAAGGCTCCTGGTGTTAATGTGAGCAGAGCAAAAGTCAGTCTGCTAGATTTAGGAAGAGAGGTACCCGGGGGTGGCAGAGATTGGAAGGGAGCATGAGGCGGACCCGGATTAACTTCTATGTCCCCGGATAGCATGAGTGACAGGAGAAAGATCCAGATCGAAATGATACAGCAGAACCTGCCTGTAATTCTAATGGAGAGCTTCAATTTTCGATTGAGGTACCTGACAAGCGGCCACATCCGCTTACTGATGAGAGTAGTTGGGGGAAGAGAAGGGGGAGCGGCCGTAGTTAGAATGTTGGAGAAGTAAAAGGCATCTTGTGAGTGAGCAGTGATAGTTGAGGTAGGAGTGTTAGGACATATGAGCACAGAGAGAATCAGCAGACAAAGTGTCCCCATTAGGAGAACCAACAGGGGTGAGAGGTACATTCTGTAGGAGCAATAAAAAGTGTAGGGTAGAGAGGTCAGGGCAGTTGCCAATCTATGACGTGCAGACTAAGTTTTATGCTCCAGTAGTGAATACTACCTAGCTGGCAGGTCAAAAGACTTCAATCTTTGGGGAGAGAGTAGAAATACTCAGTTAAAAATCAGGCTCCCTCTAGTGCCCGATGAGTATAAGGAGCTAATGGAGAAGTAGGCTGATAGAAAAAAACGCGATAGCTGCAAGAGATAGCGAGGTTTAACGCTATAAAATTAACACCAGCCAAGGGTAGGAGGGTATTCGGGGGCGGGTGGGGAGCAGTCATGCAGCGACTGTGGGGCTGAACACAGATCTGCTTCCTGTGTGCAGAGAGTCAGTTCGTTCAGCTACCTTGATGCGTTGCAGGCAGGGATCCGGCATCGATGGGGCGAGGAGAGCCTCCGAGGAGTTGGAATCAGGCCCTCTCTGCTGGTGGAGCGCGACGCTCCTTGCGGCATTTTGGGGGACAGCCCCTAGCTTGGAAAGGCCCTTGCGACCTCCTGGAGCATGGAGCTCCTTTCAGGGGTGGGGGAGAGCCCCGGTGCTTCGCTTCTGCTTGCAGGTACTGCCTGAGGAGTGAAAGGTAGGCAGTTTAAATATACTTGCAAGCAGATTAGTGAAGGGGCTAAGCGTTTCCTTTGTTTGTTTAACTTTTTTTTTTTTTTTCTCTAATCGTTACTATGGGCAAGGTAAGCTGTTAGCAGGCTGGCTGGGAGCAGACAAAGAAATATCTCAGAGCTGATTTGCTTTACTATCTAATTTAACACAGTTAAATATCCTGCAGCTAAGTTAATTAAGGCAACAACAGAATGCAGTGATATTTCAGCAAAACAGGTAAAAATAAAGTGTTAAAACCTATCAGCACTGTTGTGGAGTCACAAATTGATAAAGGCTGAGTTTGAAATTAAAGGCCCGAAAGGCAACACAGATCTGCTCCCTGTGTGCAGAGAGTGAGTTCGTTCAGCTACCTTGATGCGTTGCAGGCAGGGATCCGGTGTCGATGGGGCCGGGAGAGCCTCCGAGGAGTTGGAATCGAGCCCTCTCTGCTGGTGGAGCGCAACGCTCCTTGTGGCATTTTGGGGGAGAGCCCCTAGCTTGGAAAGGCCCTCGCGACCTCCTGGATCATGGAGCTCCTTTTGGGGGGTGGGGAGGAGCCCCGGTGCTTCGCTTCTGCTTGCAGGTACTGCCTTGATGCGTTGCAGGCAGGGATCCGGCATCGATGGGGCAGGGAGAGCCTCCAAGGAGTTGGAATCGAGCCCTCTCTGCTGGTGAAGCGTGACGCTCCTTGCGGCGTTTTGGGGGAGAGCCCCTAGCTTGGAAAGGCCCTTGTGACCTCCTGGAGCATGGAGCTCCTTTCAGGGGGTTGGGGAGAGCCCCGGTGCTTTGCTTCTGCTTGCAGGATGATGTTTTAAAAGGAGTGTGTGGGCTGGGGGAGCCATACAAAGGGGAAGTAAAAGAGACAGAGGTTAGAGAAACAAGGAAAGAAAATCCCATGGACATGGGAGGGGCAGAGAAGAGGAAGAGGAGGCAAGGATTTTCAGAAGACAAGGAAAGAGGCAGAAAGGGGAACAGCTGGAAGTTAGGTACAGGCACAGGAAGGAGTGAACTGGTCCCATTTCAAAAAGAGGTAGGAGGGTGAGAGGTGGAGGTGAGTAGGAAGGTTATTTCAGAGTACAGGATCTCTTTCAAACTGGAGGACATAGGAATGCAGTCAACCAGGATAGAAGTAAATATTTCTGAGGTTTGCCTCCTGCACAGTACTGAATGAGCAGAGAACTTAATACATTATCGCAAAAGAAAACAGGCTTACAACTAAAGAAATTTATCTGGTTACCATACAGAGGTGCAAGGGAATTGAAGACTTTCTTGAGCTCCAAGCCAAGTCAGGTAGGTACAGCAGGTACAGGAAATGCAATGCCAAACAAAAGTGGAGAGGAAGTTTACAAACCACCCACTTGTCATGAAGGATTATACCAGTAATTGTTAAAGATCTAGGTCTTTCATGATAATGTAGGCTGTCAAGCAGTTTTGTGCAAGTACTGCAAACAAAAAAGGTTCTTAACCAGTGGAGCATGGCTCATATTTTGCTAAAATGAAATAACTTTTTTTTTAATAATGAGCTATTAATTTTGGTATCTCTGTAAGAACAGAACCCAAGGGCAACTTACTAACCAGTAAAGGGAAGTACTAATGGTCACAAGGGAAGAAAGAGACCTGGGGGTTATCATCTTGAATGACCTATAGGAGGGTAGACAGTATGACAAGGTGGCGGGAAGGGGTAGCAGGATGCTTGGATGCATAGGGAAGGGTGTAACAAGTAGAAGGAGGGGGGTAATTTTGCTCCTGTATCAGGCACTGGTGAGATCTCATCTTGAGTACTGCATCCAGTTCTGGAGGCCCCATCTAAAGAAGGACAAAGACAGAGTGAAGGTGGTGCAGAAGAGGGCAACTAAAAAGGTGTGGGGACTGGAGGGGATGACATATGAAGAAAGGCTAAAGAAGTTAAATATGTGTTCCCTGGAGGCAAGGAGGGAGAGGAGTGACATAATAGAGACATACAAATACCTCACTGGTATAAACAGAGTACAGGAAGGGAGCATCTTCCAAACTAAAAGATGTTGCAATACAAGGGGGCAAAGTATGAAGTTGCAGGAGGGAAGGCTCAGGGGTAACATGGGAAAATATTTTTTCACAGAGAGGGTGGTGGGCACTTGGAATGGCATCCCTGAGGAGGTGGTAGGGGCAAAAACTGTCACAGGATTTAAGAACAGGTGGGACAAATGCAAGGTATCCTGGAGGTGGGGGGAGCTCCAGAGTGCAGTTGAGGCACAAGGCCTCATACTGTGTGAGAATAAATAGGGCAGACTGGGTGGGCCAAGAGGTCTTTATATGCCGTCAACTACTATGTATCTATGTAAGAATAGAAAAGAAAAATGTTAGGATTAAAAGCATTTTTATGTTCTCTGCTCTTACTGACAGCACAAAGGAAAATGGTTTGTTTCTTGCAGGAGGGTTGCTATCATCAGACGATAACTGCATACAATTTGTTGTAATTTGCTCAGTGCTGAAATGTGGCTCTGGACAGACTGCATGTGAGACTAGCTCAGCTTCTTAAACCCTAGCCCAGGAATGGGACAGTCTGATTATGGCTGTGTGTTCCCATGAGCCCCCTATGTGGTTAGTGATTAAGTAGGGGATTCAGTTTTCAGCGCCATCAATCAGTTATATTTCACCAGGCTTTTGTGTGCCATGACTGTCAGATATAGTAGGTTTGTGGTATCCTGCTGTGTTCGATATTTACTTACAGGTAATACACACAATTGTCTTGTAACTGTCTTAAAAGTCACCTTGTTTCCATTCATTGGTATTTGTTTGTTTTTGGTTTTCTTTCATTTTTGTTTCAAATCAAGCTTTTTTTTGTCCCTCGCCTTGCCCGATTGAAATCCTCCCCCCAGCCCTGTCACTGATCTTCTCATGAACTTCTGGTTATCAGCCGCCTGCCCTGGACCACGATAGTAGTTGGTGGCCTGTCCTTTCAGTCATGGGCCTGCAAGGGGTGGAGAAGAGTGCAGGCAAAATAACAAACCTCGGGCCGGATTTTCGAAGACCCTGGAAATATGCACATATGTGGAAATCCCTTGTGCCAGTGGGTCTTCACTTGTGGACCTGCATGTTTTTTTGCATGTGCCATATTTTCCATCGTGGAGCAGTTTTGTGACCTGCTCCATGATTTATATCAGCATGCAACCATTTTTCAGGTGTAGCTGTGTTGGAATCCTGTGCCTGGTATTACCAGGCATAACATCTTCCACAACTGCACCCCCTGCCCGTGCACACCATGGGCTTAAAATAGAAATGTCAGCCAGTACGGAAACTTTTTTCCCCACCAGCAGACTGGTACACGTGACTTAGTCCCAGGGCCATTTTCAGCCCTTTGAAAATCTGACCAGGTTGCAGTCAATTAGTGGGATGCAGCATCCCCATCTCCCGAGGGAGAAGAGAGGTCCTTGGGATGCTCAGTCCTCCCTTCTGCAATCTGTCCCTAAGTAACCCACATCTCTTCCCTCCCCTGGGTTGCCAACATAGAGAGCTGTTGAGCTACCACTGTTCTATTGGGCTAAGTCAGTTCTTTGTTACGGTTTAGTTTATTTGTCTTTACTTGGTGATTTTTTTCCTAATTTGCATTACTAGCTTTATGACATGAGCAGTTTGTATTTTAATTAAGTCTCCTTCAAGGGCTGCAGTAAATACCACTTTATCATTGACGTGACGTTAAGGGTCAAGTCTAATATCAGGTCAACAAAGGTGAACAGCCAAAAGCACAACGACATGTTATTACAAACAGATAAATCTCCTGCAAATTCTGCTGTTTTACTGGGGATGAACGACTACAGATCTTTTTTTGTTTTCAGCCAGATGGGTTTGCATCTAGCTCACTGGAGTAAACATTTCATACCACAACAACAGCATATGTGCTGGGTTTGTCCTGTTCTTTAAATTCAGGCAACACATTTCTGCATGTGCTATGCTTCAACAACAGCTGAGAATTTGGTGAGGGCTACAAGCAAGGAGGATAAGATCCCCTTTAATGAATCTAACAGTATCTCAGATGCTTTCACTGAGAATGGCAACACAAATTATTTTCCTGTTGTATTTAACATCAAGAGACCACTACTGACCAATCACAATGCAGCATTTGAATCAACTCAAAAGGTTAACACACTCAAAAGTATTGCAGGTTAAATACAAAATGCAATTTATTGCAGGTACACCAGATACTATGTTCCCTGGTGCTTTGTGGCACTCTGTCACTTTGTCGGGGGGTGAAGCTCGGAACAAAATCATCTGCTCTTAAAGACAACAGACTTAAAGACATGGTGCAGAATAAATACAGATACTGCATAAGGTACAGAAATGTATAGACCAAACACCTTCATCTATTTGCTAAAACAAAATGTGTTCCTGGAATATTCATGCTGAAAAAATAATTAAACATGTATCCCCCCCCTTCCACGTGGGGGCAGCCCAACTTCAGCCCACCTTAGAGTTTGGCTGTAAGATGTGAACCAACGATTACCAAATTTACAGGTGCCCAACATCCTGGCACTGACTCCCCTCATGCTAAATTTCAGGCTATTTGGTCCAGAGACTGCCACCGTATAAAGGTCCAGAAATTGGGATTCAGCAATAAACTACCTACACAACCATAATACTACTATGCCTGTATATTATTTATAATGCTTATTTGCAAAAATGTTACATCTTTGAAATAATTTTACATTGTTTTTATTAGTGTCCCTAATTGTACGAGTGGTCATTTATGGCAGAGTAATAAAGAGCATCCGTTGTCATGACATGACATTTTTCTACAGCTGCATAACGTAGTTTATTCACTAACCTCATTTGACAAAGCTGTCTGATGAGGTCCATATCTGATTTAACGGATTACCTTAAGTCAACAGTTAGACTTGCAGCATGATTAGCTATCTTTACAAACTATGTAATGTGAGTAAAAAGACAATCAAGGCTGATTTACACACTGCATAAGGGCAGTATCAGGTCCCTTTTGACCTAAAAAGATTGCTTCCCTAATCCCTACTCCCAATCAGCATGGTTGTCAGTGCAGTAAACCTAGCCATACTCTAGGGTAGCAGTAGGTAAAAGATTATGCATGGAGGTGTGGAGAACAAGGTGGTAGTTTTCACTGAGTGAAGCGGGGCGTGATAAGCCATGAGGCCAAAGGTCAAGTGACTTCTACTGCCTCCAGCTACACAAGATAAAATTACCATCAGTGGTGTAGCCAGAAATGCCCATTCTGTTCACACTCCATCCACCTGCTGCCCCTGGTTTTTTTTTTTTATGTATACAGCTGCCCCAATACAAAACAAAACAGATAGTTGTTACCCGTCTCCTCTAATCTCTAAACAGATTGTACACATATCTATGCCTTAAATAACAGACATTTAAACAGATAAAGAAACTTCTTAGTGGTCTACGCCAACTCAGATACTCCAGATAGGAATGACAGTGGTAACAAGAAATGCATGGTTTGGGGAAGATACTAAAAAGACTACATAATCATGTACAGTGAGTATGCCTGCCTACAACCTTGATTGCAATGAGTTCTTTACCCCCCACCCAGCCTAATAAGTTATATGACATGGTTAGGAGGAGATATGTTTAGATTATTGAGTGCAGGAGAAAATTTGTTTAGAATTTTTTAACAGAATCCAGTACAGGTTTTACATACAGCATATCATTAAATTAATTCTGTTCTGATTTATGGTATACTACCTCAGCTCCAGGTTCTCCTGTTCTGTTATTGATTGAGTGATTGATTGATTTGCTTTAAACTTTCACCAACACTAAATTCATCACAGTGCGTGGAAGTCTGACATTTACTTGTCCATACTGCATCTGTGCCTTTTTTCTATTCCTTCTGCCTCTTTCCTCCCATATTGCCCCCGCGGCAGGGCAGGAGGGAGGACCCCCCCCCCAATGACTCGCATCAAGAAGTCCTCCATTTGATTAGAGTGGCAAAGTGGTTCCTGGTATCTCACATAGGGTTTCATGTAGCCCAGTTCCCTGCGATGCCACTGTTTTTTTTCCTCCCACCTAGCCCGGAGCCACAGTGTGGCACAGAAACACATGCATGTGGAGGTGCACATGTGCTCTGTAACCATGTCCTCCTTCCACCCACCCAGAGATTCATCTGGCTCTCCGAGGGTCAGGGCTACCAACCAGCCTCCATCTGGTGGCAGCCAAGAGCTGGGAAGGTGAACTAGCCCTGCCTGTGAAATGAGAGCTGCCTGTTGGCCGCTCATGCTGTTTCTCAGCTCTCACCCCACCAGCCCCCAGCAATGCAAGCTCATTCTCAGACTCCAGTTGTCAGCATGGCATGAGGTAAGGCACTCTTTAGCGCCTCAGTCCTCTGTACCACCAGGCTGGCTGTATCTTTCTACATTGTACCTTGCACAAGGGAGAAACAGAGGGCTTCAGTATCCAGTGCTGTCAGTCCCTTACTTTTCTACTCTGTACCAGGCATTAAGGAGAAACAAGGGATTCAGTATCCAGTGCTTACAGTCCCTTACCTTTCTACACTATACCCGGCATTAAGGAGAAAGAGGACTTCAGCCTCCAGTGCTAACAGTCTTTTACCTTTCTACACTGTACCCGGCATTAAGGAGAAAGAGGACTTCAGCCTCCAGTGCTTACAGTCTTTTACCTTTCTGCACTGTACCTGGTACTGGGGTTAAACAGAGGGTTTCGGCCTCCAGTGCTTACAGTCCCTTACGTTTCTACACTGCACCCAGCACTAGAGATAAACAGAGAGCTTCAGTCTTCAGTGCTTACAGTCCCTTACCTTTCTACACTGTACCTGGTACTGGGGTTAAACAGAGGGTTTCAACCTCCAGTGCTTACAGTCCCTTACCTTTCTGCACTGTACCTGGCAGTGGCACTGGGGTTAAACAGAGGGTTTTAGCCTCCAGTGCTTACAGTCCCTCACCATTCACCAGCGCTGAATTCTTCACAGTGTGGGGGAAGCCTGTAGCATACCAGTATACACCTTATCTGGTCTGAGGATAAACAATGGGATTCTATCTTTAGTGATGCTGGTTTCTCACCTTCACATGTGAATAAACAGAGAAATTCAGTCCTCAATCCTGCCAGTCTCTCACCTTTCACAAGCACTACTTGTATGGGGTAGCCTGCAGTGTACCTGTCCACTGAATATCTAGTCTGTGGATAAACACAGGGCTTCTGTCCTCAGTCCTTTCAGTCACCTACCTTTCACCCACAGTACTAAATTCATCCCCGTGTGGGTGAAGCCATCAATATACCAACCCACACTACCTGGCCTGTGGATGAAAGAGAGGGTTTCAGGCTCCAGAGCTGTCAGTCCCTCTCCTTTCATGAGAATTCATTTAATTAGAACATTTGGATGCTGCCAGTGTACCAAGACAATATATGTCTGACCTGTGCTTTAGTCCTCACCACTGCCAATCTCTCACCTTTCACCAGCAGACCACTTAGTTCATCACAAAGTGTGGGAAGCTTGCCGTGTACTAGCCCCACACTGTACCTAGCCTGTGGCTAAAGTTAACAGAAGGTATCCAGTATTGTTGTGCCTCATCTCCCGACAGTACTAAATATGTCACAGTATTGGGATACCTGCCCTGTTCCTGCCATACACTAGCCTGCGGATAAACAGAGGGCTCCCGTCTCCAATATTATCAGTCCCTTACCTTTCACCATTACTAAATAAATCACAATGTGGGTTAGCCTGTCTGTACCTGCCCACACTGTACCTGGCCTATGGATTCAAAATAGCATTTCACTGACCTACACAGCCAGTGTAGTGTTATGCTTGTGCAACCATGTTAGTTTGGTTTTGGCCATTTGCACTCTCTATTCCAGAGGAATTACCACCCTGTAGGGGTACGACGGCAAGGAACTCTTGGAGAGGGTTCCACCCCTAGAGGTGCCACGGGACATTTCCCGTGGCTAAAAGTACTTAGGAATCCCCCTAAGGAGAGAGTGCTGCTGCTGCTAGAGGAGGAAGGGAGGATGGTGGGGCAAAGAAAAAATGCTTCACAGAGAGGCTTAGAGGAACTACTACTTATATAGCTCAGGAAGTGGGAGTGGCTGGCTGCTTGGCCACTGAACTTTAGGTATAGCCTTACATTTCACTGGCCTATGCAGCCAGTATAGTGTTATGCTTGTGCAACTGTGTTAGTTTGGTTTTGGCTGTTTGCATTCTCTATTCCAGAGGAATTACCACCCTGTAGGGGTATGACGGCAAGGAACTCTCGGAGAGGGTTCCACCCCTAGAGGTGCCAAAGGGATGATTACCATAGCAAAAGGTACCTTAGAAATCCCCCCCAAAATGTAGTATCATCCCCAAAAAAGAGGCAACACGAAGCATAATGCAAGCAGTAACAGTGACGTGGAAGCAGTAAATTGTATCATAGTAGTAATAATAACGATAATAGAATTTATTTAATAAAGTGCCTTTTGACTTTCAAAGCACTGTACAATATACATAAAACAAAACACATGTGCAAATACATTCAATATAAAATCAAAATAATACCTGAAATGCTTTCCCCATTAAAAAAGTCTTAAGTGCCTGCTTGAAACTCCCCACCGTGCTGCACTCCCGAAGCTGACCGGACAGAGAATTCCAGTCCGTAGGTGCCGCAAACCCAAAGGCACACGCACCAGATGACTTTAGATTAACCCCCGGAATCTCCAGCAACCCCTCGTCAGCCGAGCGGAGCTGTCACAAAGGGGTGTAAGGAACCAAGAGCTCTTTCAGCTAGTAGAGAAGCATAGGCAGTTTGATAGTTCAATGACATGCTCAGTTGTTGTAGTAACAGCCCAGGTTTGCGTAGCATGATACTGATGGCTTGCACTGAGAGAAGGGGATCCCCTAAGGAGAGAAGGAATGGTAGGACATCCTCCACCTCCATCCAACAATGGAACCTGCCTAAAGAGACTAGGGAAAACAGCTATTCTAACTAAGAGTTTTGACCTGAGGCAACGGAGGAGAGAAAAAAAACCCGATGAGGAGGAAATCTCTGGGGATCCAAGGCCTAGATCGCCTTCCCTCCAGGCTTGGGAAAATTTATTTAGTGACGGCTCTGCAGCTGCAGTTTGGAAAACCCAATTAAAGGGAGGTGGAAAATATTCCAATTTGGAGGGAGGCCCTCACTCAAACCCTCTAGCGGGAACGTCGTGGAAGGTTGCGAGAAATCTCTGCAACAATACGTGCATCCAAGGTGCAGGAGGAGAGCAACAACTGCTGAGGCACTCACCTGGCCTACCCACCCTAAATCAAACCAGATGAACCAGAAGAAGTAGTAGGGAGAATGCTGTGAAGGTGCCCAGCTAGGGAAACCACTAAAGTCAATGGCCAACCATTACAGTGGAACACTAGAGACAAAGGAGAGTGTCATAACCACCCTTCACCTCTAGTCTTAAATTCTACACCAGGAGCTGCTGTTGCATAGCAGGCAGCTAAAGCCAAGCCCAGGGTGAGGACATTTCCAGTTTTGGGCCAGGTGAGAAGGATCCCGGCCCAAGTTGGACACGCTCGATGATGCGGACTAAATGCAGAGTGAGACCGTTGGCTGCAGGAACCCTGATCCAGAATAGAATGATTGGCATGCCTTAGAATTGATTGACAACTGAAAGAAGGTGAGCTGAATGAACACGGAGTGCTGAGATCGTAATGAGCATTGAGTGCTGAGACCTTGCAAGGTCGAATGCATATTGAGAATAGTAGAATCCCAGGCCAAAGCCGAGGGGATGGCAGTAGGCATGAAGCAATGGTTTGCGTAAGCAAGGAGCAGTGGTTGTGTAAGCAAGTGGGGACCTGATAGCTCAGCAAGCAGTAGTAGTAATAGGCGGACCTGCATAACGACTGTATAGCAAGTAAACAGCACCTAATTAGGGGCAAGCCAGCCAGACATGAATAGCCAAATCAAGGTGACAAACTCTGAGGATTTTCGGTGGCGAAGACAGGATTTAGAACAGAATTAATTAACCACATAGGTCATGACACCCCAAAACACCTCCCAGTCCCCAGCCATAGGACAAACAGGGAAGCAATGAAAGGCCGAGAACCACATGCAGATATAAAAGCCAATTTAATAGCCTCAGCAGGAGCTTCGGCTAACCTCAGAGTAAACAAGGTACAATAGGAATGGGTGTAAACAATGCAGCAGCAGGAAGCAAGTAGGCCTGCACAGCAGTAGTAAATAATGAGTACACTGAGTTGTAAGTGCAAATAAAGGAGCAGCTATGGTTGAGCTGAAATACATAGGTAATGAATGCAGTTGCAATGCACTAGTTTGAGCGTGGTGAGCACAGTGTTAAAACATAGGCAGTGGGTACAATAGAAATTAAAGTAAACAGCAGTGGCTGCAATTGTAGGTCACTGAAAGCAGTAGCATGAGCTCTGAGTAGGTTCGCAGTAGCAGTGCAAGTAATTTGAGAGTTGCAACTGAAGATCAGCAGTATAAGCTCTGTAGTAGCAGTATGCTAGTGGTGGGATATTCAGAACTGCTCCAGGCAGGTACGCAAGCCCTGGCAGCACCGTCCGGTGGTGTAGCACCCCCCAATACCCGATCGTGGGCTGTAATATGTATTTAACTCCCTGCTGGTCCAGTGGACCTAACTCCATGCCCGATCGCGGGCTGTAAAATAATTCAAACTCCCTGGTGGTCGAGTGGACCTAACTCCATACCCGATCACGGGCTGTACAATAATTTAAACTCCCTGGTGGTCCAGTGGACCTAACTCCATGCCTGATCGCGGGCTGTAAATGATTCAAACTCCCTGGTGGTCCAGTGGACCTAACTCCATGCCCAATCGTGGGCTGTAAAATAATGCAAACTCCCTGGTGGTCCAGTGGTACCCGTACCCCCTCCCAACCCACCCACTCATTACCCACCACCCGCTCCCCTGGTCAGCACCCCACTCACAAGCTGCCCGCCAACTAACAGCATACAGTACTGCCGTATGCCATTGGTCCTCGCATGGGCCAATGGGCGTGCGACAGTACTGTACTGCCTGATCCTGATATGTGGTTCCATTCACGCCATAGGTTTTAATACAATGGTCTGCCGCCCGATAACTAACTGAACCAATGGCGCTAATCACTACGCACTATAGTCGACGCGGTGGCCAGGCGGTTTGCGGGTGGGGTGCTGCCATTGCCACTGACCGGGGAGGAGCGGGTGGCGGTATGGGTGGACAGGTGGAGAAGTATAGAGCCTGAACCTGAAGTTACGACTACAACTCGCGATCGGGCATCGAGTTAATCACTGAACCACCGAGAGCAGACTCCAACAACCGATCGGCATGAGTCGTCACTGCACACCAAAGTGATAATGGCACGGATCGGTATAGATGAACTAGAAAACTCGGTATTTACAGCCAGCGATCAACAGCGAAGACGGCACGGAAACAACAGTACAACCACGACGAACGAGGTGCTACGACGACATCTGCCAGGGCTCCGTTAACCACCCACGGCTGGCGGCTGCCGTGTTGCACCTAATATGGCAGCCGGCCTATGGTGGCCAGAATCTACTCCTGTATTTTCAGGGAACATCTTTACCCCTGTGCGTGAGGTGAGTGTGTACCTGCATATGTACTGCACATCCCAGGATGTGCCGCATATGCATGAACCGCCCGCGCCACCGCCAGATACATTACTGGTGCACTCGCACATCGATTTGCACCGAGCAAATTCTTTGAATATCACCAAGATCAGTGGGCTGCGATGGCACAACACCCTTTGAATATCCCACCCTAGGAATTTAGAAAATGAAAGCCCCCAGAGAAGACTAAACCAAAACACAGCAAAACAGAACAGGGAAAGGCCCCCCAAAAAAGAAACAAAACACATAGGGAAGCACACAGCCGATGGAATACAAACCAGAAGCAAGAAAACAAACACTGAAGTGGGAGTGGCTGGCTGCTTGGCCACTGAACTTTAGGCATAGCCTTACATTTGATTTTTTATCAGGTTGCAAGGTTATTTGGGCTAATCGCTGCAGAGTTTAAAAGACCAGGATTGGAGCCTGCTTTGGTGTCCTTACATTTTTTAAGACACTTCTGATTCAGTGATGCTTTTGTGCTTTTCCTTCCCTTAATGGAATTACAACCACCTTAACATGTTCTGCTCTTCATGCTTCATCAGTGTGGCAGAAGGGGAGATAAAAAATACATTAGTTAATAATTACTGCGAGACATTAACAAACTGAATTTCTATGGTAGTAGTATCACATGTCTTTTTTACTGCCTTTTATGCAAAGGGGAAGGTTTGTTCTGCTTGCTTATCTTTTGTTCTTTGTAGTACAGTATACATATAAAAAAAAACAGGCTTGCTTTTATGTTGCAGCTTTCAGTGCAAAACTACAAGCAGTGGGGTGTATTTTTACTTTATTCAATTGTGAGGAAAGAGTTTCTCTTGAACAAGTGAAAGATGTGTAAGGTAATACAGCCAGACAGGGCAGTGGAGAGAAGGCTGAGGCCTGCTGGTATATGTTGTCGCTGTAGCTAGGCACTGCAACTCTGTGATAGGGACAAAAAACACTAGACAGCCCAGAATGCAGTTAGCTGGAAATGCTTCCTTGCTAAGTGGAGAGAACGGACAGATTTCTATATTTGCTTGCGCACATGTGCAAGAAACGTGTTGTGGCAGCTTGCTGGAGAAGCAGGTTGTGGAGGTGCAGCAGTGTTATGAACAATGCTGCCACTCCTTTTTGGGGCTCGTCTGTGTGTCACCAAAGAAGGAGCATGCTGGCTATGACAGTAGTCTGCAAGAGTGCCACCAACTGAAATGATTTCACTGCTACAATGAGAAGTACCTCCTCATTGCAGGGCGTGCCTTGCCTGGTGTAACATTTCAATAAACATGGCAGCAGCTGTTGCTGTCCGCCTCACACTGTCCCCAGCAAGCCGACTGCGGGGTGCCCAATCCTCTGTCGGCATGCCCCCTGCCCAGTTTGTTTGCCAATGGGGAGCCCAATCCCCATTGGCATATGTGCCTCTTTATTTTGTCTGCTGAGGGGGTGGGTGCCCAATCCACATCAGCGTCAGTGCTCTGTCCCCAGTCTGCTGAGGGGTGCCCAATCCCCTCAGCATCATGCTCCCTAAACACAGACACGCTTGCTGATGGGGTGCCCATTCCCCTGTAGGCATGTTTAAATCCCTAATCATGATGGCATTTTCCAGCCCTGCCCACCCCCATTGTGTGCCATACTGGAGACCATCTCAGTGTGGCTAACATGACCCCAAACTCTTACACCTGTAAAAAAAGAAAATGGTCTGCGGTGTTTTGTTTTTTTTGTAACCTGAAACACAGTAAATGGTCCCTCGCAGTCGGCTCCCTTCCCCCAACCAACACCCACCATCTGTGCACCTCACCTCCCTGCAACCCCCCCTCACCCCATACTTACCTCTGGAGTTCGGCGTGACGATCTTTGGTGGAGCTGGAACATGTCTGCACTCTTCAAAGCCAACCGGGAACTGAAGAAATGCCGGTAAGCTGTATAATGGCATGAATGGGGGGTTTTCAGCTTAGGTGGATATCTTGGCCATTATTTGTGACTTTTGGCCCAAAATGTTCAACATGGGGTTCTTGGGATCCCACCTCATGAACTCAGTCACTGTCATGTCATTATTCGGTCCTGAAAGGTGATTTCACAGTCACTGTGCGGAATCATCTTCCAGGACTGAATGACAGTGTCACTATTCATTAGGTGGGCTCCCAAAAAGCCTATGCTGCAAATTTGGTGAAAAAATTCCAAAAAAATGACTGTGTTATGAGCGTGCATTGCGCAGGTCCCACCCACACTTGTAACTTTGAGAATTTTTAATATTTTCACTCTGGATTTTCAACATTGCCATTTTTGCATACCTCCTTATGAACAGTACAGCTGTTATTTTTCACATCCTGCCCAAAATGTGTTTTGCACATGTGGCACATAATGCTACAGTCGCTGTGCAAAATCAATGTTCGGGACAGATTAAGAAAATCACAGTGGCAGTGTTCATAAGGAGAGGTCCCAAAAAGCCCATGTGACAAATTTGGTGAGCAAATTCCAAAAAATGACTGCATTACCTGCGTGCGTTGTGCAGTTTCTATGCACGCTCATAACTTTGCCAATTTTTCATATTTGTACTCCAGATTTTCAACATTGTCATTTTTGCACACTGCCTTATGAACAGTACAGCTGTCAGTTTTCACATCCTGCTCAAAACATGTTTTTGCACCTGTAGCACACAGTGGGCACAGTCGCTATGCGAAATCAACATTCGAGACAGATTAAGAAAATTGCAGTGCCACTGTTCATGAGTGGAGGTCCCAAATGCCTATATTGAAAATGTGGTGTAAAAATCCCAAAATAATTGCATTATGGATATGTGTTGTGAAGTTTCTATGCGCTCGTGACTTCACCAGTTTTTAATATTTTCACTCCAGATTTTCAACATTACCATTTTTACACCTCCTCATGAACAGTACAGCTGTCATTTTTCACATCCTGCCCAAAACATGTTTTCGCACCTGTGGCACACAATGGGCATGGTCGCTGCTGAAATCAACATTCGGACAGAGTAAGAAAATCACAGTACCACTGTTCATGAGTAGAGGTCCCAAATGACTATATTGAAAATGTGGTGTAAAAATCCCCAAAATAATTGCATTATGGATGTGTGTCATGCAGTTTCTCATGCGCTCATGGCTTCACCAGTGTTTTTATATTTTCACTCCAGATTTTCAACATTACCATTTTTTTACTCCTCCTCATGAACAGTACAGCTGGCATTTTTCACATGCTGCCTGAAATGTGTTTTCGAATCTGTGGCACCAGATGGCGCAGTCACTGTGCAAAATCACCTTTCCGTTAACGAACTGATAGTGTCACTGTTTATGTGGTGGGGTCACAAAAAGCCCATGTTGAAAATACCAAGAAATGCCCAGGGCATTAGGGTTTCTGACCATAACGCCCTACCCTGTAGAGACTGACAGGCATCAGGGATGTGACTTGGGATTGTTGACAGTAATGCTCACGCCATTCCACCCTCCCCCACCCTGCAGCCAGTGACAGGCATTGGGGTGTGCCTTGGACTCTTCTGCCCCAAAGTTCACCCCATTCTCCTATACTGCACCCATTTCAGAGTATTTCCTTATGGAGTGGGGTGAGTGTAATGCCTGAACACCCCAAGGCACACCTTGACACTTACCAGTGTCTGCAAGGTAGGGTGAGGTGAAATGGCTTGAGTGTTATGGACGATGACCCAAAGGCACACCCCAATGCCTGTCCATCTCTGCAGGATGAGGGTGGGGCTGGCATCAGTTCAATACTTCACTGCCATTCCCATTCTGCATCTGTCTAATTCCTGCACTGCCAATGCTAATGTCAGCAAGCAAGCACTTGGCATTGACAAATGCTTGTTTTTTTGGGGGTCTGAGAAACACATTAAACTGCATATCAAAGTCTATAGACAGTGATATAGGGAACTTCCTGCACCATTACAACTCAGCTACTGGTCACAATCACTGTAGACAACTTGCCAAAGTAATACAGAAATGGTTTACCTTTCTTGGGAGCAAGCTGCAGTCTTACTTGTCCAAATACAGTGACATGAATAACTCCAACTGTAGCATAAAGTGCAGAGTGTTAAGACAGTGACAGGGCTTCTGGTAAAAAACTCAGTGATTGTTTTTGTTTTAACAAAGTCTGATATAATGACTGCGCTGATATTTATTTATTTATTTTTGTTATATCCATTGGCCCACACTGTGGACCAATGGCGCACAGCCATACTGTACACTGTCAGTCGGCAGGTGGCCAGGCGGTTTGTGGTGGTTGCTGCATTTGCCACTGACCGGGAAGGGAACGGGGTGGCAGGTATGAGTGGACAGGTTGGGAGGGGGGTATGGGTACCACTGGACCACCAGGGAGTTTGCATTATTGTACAGCTCGCGATCGGGCATGGAGTTAGGTCCACTGGACCACCAGGGAGTTTGAATCATTTTACAGCCCTCGATCAGGCATGGAGTTAGGTCCACTGGACCACCAGGGAGTTTGCATTATTGTACAGCCCGCGATCGGGTATGGAGTTAGGTCCACTCGACCACCAGGTAGTTTGAATTATTTTACAGCCCGCGATCGGGCATGGAGTTAGGTCCACTGGACCAGCAGGGAGTTAAATACATATTACAGCCCACGATCGGGCATTGGGGGGGTGCTACACCACCGGACGATGCTGCCAGGGCTCGGTTGGCCACCCACAGCTGGCAGCTGCCGTGTTGCACCCAGCAATATGGCAGCCGGCCTGTGGGTGGCCAGTCCTGCTCCTGTATTTTTCAGGAACATCTTTACCCCTGTGCGGTGGTGAGTGTGTACCTGCATGTACTGCACATCCCAGGATGTGCCGCATATGCATGCACGCCCGCACTTATGCAGATACATTACTGGTGCACCCGCACATCGATTTGCACCGAGCAAATTCCTTTGAATATCACCAAGATCAGTGGGCTGCGATGGCACAACACCCTTTGAATATCCCACCCTAGGAATTTAGAAAATGAAAGCCCCAGAGAAGACTAAACCAAAACACAGCAAAACAGAACAGGAAAGGCCCCAAAAAGAAACAAAACACATAGGGAAGCACACAGCCGATGGAATACAAACCAGAAGCAAGAAAACAAACACTGAAGTGGGAGTGGCTGGCTGCTTGGCCACTGAACTTTAGGCATAGCCTTACATTTGATTTTTTATCAGGTTGCAAGGTTATTTGGGCTAATCGCTGCAGAGTTTAAAAGACCAGGATTGGAGCCTGCTTTGGTGTCCTTACATTTTTTAAGACACTTCTGATTCAGTGATGCTTTTGTGCTTTTCCTTCCCTTAATGGAATTACAACCACCTTAACATGTTCTGCTCTTCATGCTTCATCAGTGTGGCAGAAGGGGAGATAAAAAATACATTAGTTAATAATTACTACGAGACATTAACAAACTGAATTTCTATGGTAGTAGTATCACATGTCTTTTTACTGCCTTTTATGCAAAGGGAAGGTTTGTTCTGCTTGCTTATCTTTTGTTCTTTGTAGTACAGTATACATATAAAAACAGGCTTGCTTTTATGTTGCAGCTTTAGTGCAAAACTACAAGCAGTGGGTGTATTTTTACTTTATTCAATTGTGAGGAAAGAGTTTCTCTGAACAAGTGAAAGATGTGTAAGGTAATACAGCCAGACAGGGCAGTGGAGAGAAGGCTGAGGCCTGCTGGTATATGTTGTCGCTGTAGC
Organism: Neoceratodus forsteri; assembly: GCA_016271365.2. Taxonomy (NCBI): domain Eukaryota; kingdom Metazoa; phylum Chordata; order Ceratodontiformes; family Ceratodontidae; genus Neoceratodus; species Neoceratodus forsteri. The sequence continues at coordinate 358,510,510 of CM028130.1, forward strand.
TAGGCACTGCAACTCTGTGATAGGGACAAAAACACTAGACAGCCCAGAATGCAGTTAGCTGGAAATGCTTCCTTGCTAAGTGGAGAGAACGGACAGATTTCTATATTTGCTTGCGCACATGTGCAAGAAACGTGTTGTGGCAGCTTGCTGGAGAAGCAGGTTGTGGAGGTGCAGCAGTGTTATGAACAATGCTGCCACTCCTTTTTGGGGCTCGTCTGTGTGTCACCAAAGAAGGAGCATGCTGGCTATGACAGTAGTCTGCAAGAGTGCCACCAACTTGAAATGATTTCACTGCTACAATGAGAGAGTACCTCCTCATTGCAGGGCGTGCCTTGCCTGGTGTAACATTTCAATAAACATGGCAGCAGCTGTTGCTGTCCGCCTCTCACTGTCCCCAGCAAGCCGACTGCGGGGGTGCCCAATCCCCCTGTCGGCATGCCCCCCTGCCCAGTTTGTTTGCCAATGGGGGAGCCCAATCCCCATTGGCATATGTGCCCCTTTGCTTTATTTTGTCTGCTGAGGGGGGTGGGTGCCCAATCCACATCAGCGTCAGTGCTCTGTCCCCAGTCTGCTGAGGGGGGTGCCCAATCCCCCCTCAGCATCATGCTCCCCTAAACACAGACACGCTTGCTGATGGGGTGCCCATTCCCCCTGTAGGCATGTTTAAATCCCCTAATCATGATGGCATTTTCCAGCCCCTGCCCCACCCCCCATTGTGTGCCATACTGGGAGACCATCTCAGTGTGGCTAACATGACCCCCAAACTCTTACACCTGTAAAAAAAGAAAATGGTCTGCGGTGTTTTGTTTTTTTTGTAACCTGAAACACAGTAAATGGTCCTCGCAGTCGGCTCCCTTCCCCAACCAACACCCACCATCTGTGCACCTCACCTCCCTGCAACCCCCTCACCCCCATACTTACCTCTGGAGTTCAGGCGTGGCGATCTTTGTGGAGCTGGAACATGTCTGCACTTTCAAAGCCAACCGAACTGAAGAAATGCCGTAAGCTGTATAATGGCATGAATGGGGGTTTTCAGCTTAGGTGGATATCTTGGCCATTATTTGTGATTTTTGGCCCAAAATTTCAACATGGGTTCTTGGGATCCCACTCATGAACTCAGTCACTGTCATGTCATTATTCGGTCCTGAAAGGTGATTTCACAGTCACTGTAGGAATCATCTTCCAGGACTGAATGACAGTGTCACTATTCATTAGGTGGGCTCTCAAAAGCCTATGCTGCAAATTTGGTGAAAAATCCAAAAATGACTGTGTTATGAGCGTGCATTGCGCAGGTCCCACCCACACTTGTAACTTTGAGAATTTTTAATATTTTCACTCTGGATTTTCAACATTGCCATTTTTGCATACCTCCTTATGAACAGTACAGCTGTTATTTTTCACATCCTGCCCAAAATGTGTTTTTGCACATGTGGCACATAATGGCACAGTCGCTGTGCAAAATCAATGTTCGGGACAGATTAAGAAAATCACAGTGGCAGTGTTCATAAGGAGAGGTCCCAAAAAGCCCATGTGACAAATTTGGTGAGCAAATTCCAAAAAATGACTGCATTACCTGCGTGCGTTGTGCAGTTTCTATGCACGCTCATAACTTTGCCAATTTTTCATATTTGTACTCCAGATTTTCAACATTGTCATTTTTGCACACTGCCTTATGAACAGTACAGCTGTCAGTTTTCACATCCTGCTCAAAACATGTTTTTGCACCTGTAGCACACAGTGGGCACAGTCGCTGTGCGAAATCAACATTCGAGACAGATTAAGAAAATTGCAGTGCCACTGTTCATGAGTGGAGGTCCCAAAATGCCTATATTGAAAATGTGGTGTAAAAATTCCCCAAAATAATTGCATTATGGATATGTGTTGTGAAGTTTCTATGCACGCTCGTGACTTCACCAGTTTTTTAATATTTTCACTCCAGATTTTCAACATTACCATTTTTTACACCTCCTCATGAACAGTACAGCTGTCATTTTTCACATCCTGCCCAAAACATGTTTTCGCACCTGTGGCACACAATGGGCATGGTCGCTGTGCGAAATCAACATTCGGGACAGAGTAAGAAAATCACAGTACCACTGTTCATGAGTAGAGGTCCCAAAATGACTATATTGAAAATGTGGTGTAAAAAATCCCCAAAATAATTGCATTATGGATGTGTGTCATGCAGTTTCTACGCACGCTCATGGCTTCACCAGTGTTTTTATATTTTCACTCCAGATTTTCAACATTACCATTTTTTTACTCCTCCTCATGAACAGTACAGCTGGCATTTTTCACATGCTGCCTGAAATGTGTTTTCGAATCTGTGGCACCAGATGGCGCAGTCACTGTGCAAAATCACCTTTCGGTTAACGAACTGATAGTGTCACTGTTTATGTGGTGGGGTCACAAAAGCCCATGTTGAAAATACCAAGAAATGCCCAGGGCATTAGGGTTTCTGACCATAACGCCCTACCCTGTAGAGACTGACAGGCATCAGGATGTGACTTGGGATTGTTGACAGTAATGCTCACGCCATTCCACCCCTACCCCCACCCTGCAGCCAGTGACAGGCATTGAGGTGTGCCTTGGACTCTTCTGCCCCAAAGTTCACCCCATTCTCCTATACTGCACCCATTTCAGAGTATTTCCTTATGGAGTGGGGTGAGTGTAATGCCTGAACACCCCAAGGCACACCTTGACACTTACCAGTGTCTGCAAGGTAGGGTGAGGTGAAATGGCTTGAGTGTTATGGACGATGACCCAAAGGCACACCCCAATGCCTGTCCATCTCTGCAGGATGGGGGTGGGGCTGGCATCAGTTCAATACTTCACTGCCATTCCCATTCTGCATCTGTCTAATTCCTGCACTGCCAATGCTAATGTCAGCAAGCAGCACTTGGCATTGACAAATGCTTGTTTTTTGGGGTCTGAGAAACACATTAAACTGCATATCAAAGTCATAGACAGTGATATAGGGAACTTCCTGCACCATTACAACTCAGCTACTGGTCACAATCACTGTAGACAACTTGCCAAAGTAATACAGAAATGGTTTACCTTTCTTGGGAGCAAGCTGCAGTCTTACTTGTCCAAATACAGTGACATGAATAACTCCAACTGTAGCATAAAGTGCAGAGTGTTAAGACAGTGACAGGGCTTCTGGTAAAAAACTCAGTGATTGTTTTTTGTTTTAACAAAGTCTGATATAATGACTGCGCTGATATTTATTTATTTATTTTTGTTATATCCATGTCATGTTTTGTTACATTGTTGTATTTAGCTAATTGTTGTGATTTGTTTTGGACATGGAACCTTTGTAAATGAGTCTCAGACTCAAAGATATGTTAAATTCCGAGACTGTAATAAATAAATAAATAAACAAAATACCTGCTGACACTGGCAAGAGTTGGAAACCTTTGCTTTCCTTGCTCTGCATTGTGGACTCTGTTTCTTGTGTCCACAGGGCAGGGTGTACACTAATGAAGTGACAAACCCCTCACCTTGCTTTTTTATGTTGTCTTGCACGCAAGCTCAAACAACATATTGCGGTAGCTTGGAGTAGCAGGTTTTGGAGGTGCGGCCATGTTGTGGCCAATGGCATCACTGCTTTTTCGGGCTGGGCTCTGTGGCAGCAATGAAATAGCACATTGTCTATGACAACACTGCAAAAGTGTGCCAGCAGCTTGAAACAATTTTACCGCTGCAATGAAGGAGCGACCCGTCATTGCAGGGCATGCCTTGCCTGGTGTAACATTTCAATAAACATGGTGGCGGCAATCACCATCCACCTCTCTCAGTCCCGCCTGAAAGCCGAAGTCGGGGGTGCTCAGTTCCCCTGTCGGCATGCCCCCTCCCCAGTTCATTTGCCAATGGGGGAGCCCAATCCCCATCAGCATAATGTCCCCCTATTTTAATTTGTCTGCCAAATGGGTGTCCAGTCACCCTCAGCATCATGCACTCCCCCCAAACACAGACACATTTTCTGTGCTGACGGGGGGTCCAATCCCTGTCAGCGTCAGTCTCCCTCCTAAAAAATTACAAGTGGCACACTGGGAGCCCACCCCAGTGTGCCAAGACAAACCTGTAAAAAAAGAACCTTCCTGTGATGTCATTTTTTTTTTTTTTACCTGTAAAAGAGAAAACGGTCCCTCGTTGTCTCCGGTGCCCCCAATCCACACCCACCCTCTGCATACCCCACCTCCCCACACCTCAATTACCCCATACTTACCTTTGGAGCCCAGTGTGATGATCTTTGGTGAAGAAGGAGAACATCTACACTCTTCAAAACCGACCGCGAACTGAAGAAATACTGGTAAGCTGTATAATAGCATCAATGGGGGGGGGGGGTTCAACATAAGTGGATATCTTGGCCATTTTTTCAATATGGGGTTCCTGGACCCCACCTCATTAACTCAATCACTGTCATGTCATTATTCGGTCGCAAAAGGTGATTTCGCGATCACGGCACGTAACTACTTTTCAGTACCGATTTATGAAATGACAGTGTCACTGTTCATGAGGTGGGCTTTCAAAAAGCCTATGTTGCAAATCTGTTGAAAAAATTCCAAAAAATGACTATGTTACAAGTGTGCATTGCACAGTTTCCACACACGCTCGTAACTTTGAGAATTTTTTATATTTTCACTCCAGATTTTCAACATTGCCATTTTTGCACACCTCCTTATCAACAGTATAGTTGCCATTTTTCATATCCTGCCCAAAATGTGTTTTTGCACATCTGGCGCACAATGACACAGTTGCTGTGGGAAATCAATGTTCAGGACAGATTAAGAAAATCATAGTGACACTGTTAATGAGCAGAGGTCCCAAAATGCCTATGTTGAAAATTTAGTGAATGAATTCCACAAAATGACTGTGCTGTGAGTGTGTGCTGTGCAGTTTCCACGAACGCTCATAACTTCGAGAATTTTTTATATTTGCACTCCAGATTTTCTACATTGCCATTTCTTCACACCTCCTTATGAACAGTACAGCTGTCATATTTCACAAGCTGCCCAAAATGTGTTTTTGCACATCTGTTGCAGAATGGCGTGGTCACTGTGGGAGGTCAACATTCAGGACAGATTAACAAAATCACAGTGCCACTGTTCATTAGTGGAGGTCCCAAATGCTTGCATGAGGTGGAGTCATACAAAGGCCATGTTGAAAATTTGGAGTGCAAATATCAACAAACATCCAGGGCATTAGGGTTTCTAACCATAACGTCAGACTCAGTAGAGACTGACAGGTGTCATGGGTGTGCCTTTGGATTATTGGCTGTAATGCTTATGCCATTCCACCCCCATCCCCACCCTGCAGCCAGTGACAGGCATTAAGGTGTGCCTTGGACTCTCAGGCCCCAAAGTTCACCTCATTCTCCTATACTGCACCCATCTCAATGTATTTCCTTATGGAATGGGGTGAACATAAGGCCCGACGACCCCAAGGCACAATGTGACACTTGTCAGTCTGCAGGGTAGGGTGAGGTGAAATGGCATGAGCATTATGGTTGCTGACCCAAAGGCACGCCTCAATGCCTTTCAGTATCTAAAGGGAGGTGGGTGGGGTTGACGTTGGTTCCATACTTCACTGCCATTCCTATTATGCATCTCTCTAACTCCTGCACTACCAATGCCAACACCGGCAAGACAGCATTTGGCGTTGACAAATGCTTGTTTTTTTTTGCAACAACTTGTCTACTTCATTCTGTAGCTCTCCTAAAATATAGTACAAACCAGATTTGCAACTACTGCAATCCCAGTGGAGGCGTGGCTTGTGTCAGGGGAAGATGTCAGCCTGATCCTTGAGCTCCTTCATCCCACATTTTAGTCCCAATGCATTTGATATCCCCCACCTGCTGAACTACCCTTTACCTCATCATGGTACCAGGGGACACCACTAGCTTACTTCCCAGTAGCTTTATTTTCTGATCAGATCTTCCTACAGGGTTCTGTGCATTGTCAACAGTCTTGTCTTCTTCACCAACAGTCTTACCGGCATCACAGTGCTTTTCAAAGCAGCCTTGGTCTTGTGATGGTGACATCCTTCTCAGTTGAGGGCCTTGAAACCCTGTTCAGACAGGTTCTGCAGTAGCTGAAAAAAATAAAATTGGTTACTACACAGAATATCCAGTCTATCTGCAAACTTGAAACCAGAGTGTCAGCCATGGAGACCTGCACTGCTCAGACAGAAAGCCTGTGCCACAAGCTGTAGGCCATCATTCATACTAATATACTAACATACTAATTGCCAGCAGATTAGGCCTTACAATCTATTGAGTCTGCTCGAACCTCAGATCTCTAGTTGGGTGCCGAGGCCCTCCCCCCCTTGTGTTCCAGAAGCCCCTATCATCCATCCCCACCCCCCCCGGGCCAGGCCATCATCTGGTACATCTGCTTTCTGTGTCTGTCCCACCCTCTCTTGAAGCCCTCCACTGTGGATCTCTGAACCAGCTCGCCAGGCAGCGCATTCCAAAGGTCCACCACCCTCTCAGTGAAAACCTCCTCTTCCCCCACACCTCTTCCACCTTCCAACTTCAAACCATGCCTCTGGTGATACCTCCCTGCTTTAGCCTAAAGATCCCCTTCATGTTTACCCTATTTATTCCCTTGAGGTACTTGAAGACCTCAGTCATGTCCCCCCTGTCTCTCCTCTCCTCCAATGAAAACAGGCAGAGCTCCTCAAGTCTGTCCTCGTACGTCAAATCCCCTAGTCCTCGTATCATCTTAGTTGCCCTCCTCTGTACCCTCTCCAGGAGCTATATGTCTCTCTTCAAGTGTGGTCTCCAGTACTGTACACAATACTCAAGGTGTGGTCTAACCAGTCCATTGTACAGTGGCAGGATCACTTCCCTGCTCCTAGAGGTGATCCCCCTTACGATGAATCCCAACATCCTGTTTGCCTTGCTAGCCGCTCTCCTGCACTGCTCAGAGTTATTCATACATGCATCCACCATGACCCCTAGATCTTTTTCCCCTGTTGAGGCCTCCAGCGCCTCCCCTTCCAGGGTGTACCTGTGTTTAGGGTTTCCCCACCCAAGATGTAACATCTTGCACTTGGTGATATTGAAATTTAATTTCCATGTGTGAGCCCAGCTTTCCAGGGTGTCCAGGTCCCCTTGCAGGGCCAACCTCCCCTCTTCCCCCTCAACTACTGCTCCCATCTTGGAGTCATCAGTGAAGAGACTCATTTCACACCCTATACCCTCCCTGATGTCCGATATATATGCATTAAACAGGATCGGACCCAGGACCGAGCCCTGCGGTACCCCACTACCGACCTCTCTAGGGTTCGAGAGCTCCCCACCGACCACTACTCTCTGGGTGCATCCAGCTAGTCAGTTTTCAATCCATCTGACCATCAAAGGGCCTACTCCCAACCCCGTCAGTTTCTCCACCAGACCATTGTGGAGGACGGAGTCAAATGCCTTGCTGTAGTCCAAGAATAATACATCCACAGGCTTTCCCCTGTCCAGTTCTGATTTTACCCATTCGTAGAACTCCACAAGATTGGTTTGACATGATCTACCTGGCACAAACCCATGTTGCCGACAATCCAGACCTCCCACCTCCTCCAAATACACCCCCAATCGTTCCTTTAGTATACTCTACATTAATTTTCCCACCACCGAGGTCAAACTGATGGGTCTATAGTTACCTGGTACTTCCCTCGACCCCCCTTTATGGATTGGCACCACATGTGCCTCTCGCCAATCCCTAGGTACCCTCCCTGTCTCAAGCGACCTGTTGAAGAGCTCGCCAGGGGTGCAGCCTGTATGTCTGCCAATTCCCATAGTACTCGGATGAATACCATCCGTCCAGGAGATTTATCTTTCTTTAGGGCCTTGAGGCTAACCACACCTTTCGTGCAGATAGCATCAACCGTCCCCTCCACCTTACTGGCCTTTATCCTTATCCTGATGTGACACCCCTGGGGTACCTCTCCCTCCCTCTTGCTCCATTTCTGTTGCTCCCCTGATCCCACTCACTACCGCTTCTATCCCCATTGTGCCTTGCTTTGTAGATATCCCATCCCCCTCCCTAGTGAACACAAGAGGCGAAGTACTCATTTAATACCTTTGCCTGGTCCCTCACCTCTTCCACCCACCCTCCTTCTGATCGCAATTTGTCGAGATGGCCCTTAGTTTTTCTCCACTCCCCAATGTACCGGAAGAACCTCTTTTTCCCTCCATGTATCCCCTGTGCCAGCCACTACTCTTTACTGGACTTTGCCCCACTCACCATCCGGGTGACTTTTCTAGATGCAAGATGGTACATTTCCTTTTCCCTATCCCTTCTTGTTGTTTTATATTTTTGTAGGCCGCCTTCTTTTCTCTGACCGCTACCTGAACCTCACTGGACCACCAGCATGGTTTATGTGACCTTGCTCCCTTACGTTTCACCTTAGCGCAGGCCCTGACTGCCTCATGAAGTCCCCGTTTTATGACCTCCCATCTCTTTTCCACATTTGTCGTTGATGTAATCCCCTTCAAGTGATCCTTGAGAATATTTCCCATGCCCACAAAGTCTGCCCCCCTGAAGTCCACAGCACGTGTCCTAGATCTCTCCCCCCCCCATGCTTATTTGAAACCAGACAGTATTGTGGTCACTCCCAGTCAGGGGATCCTCTACAACCATGTCCCTTACCAGATCCCCATCTGCCAGAACCATGTCCAGGACATGCCCCTCCCTTGTGGGCTCCATCACATGCTGTGTTAAGAACACATCCTGGAAGCTGTCCAGCAGCCTCTGCTCCTTGGCCACCTTAGAGGACATGGTTCCCCAGTTTGTACCTGGCATATTAAGGTCCCCCATCAACACCACTCCTTCCCCTTTTGGTCCACACTGGGCAATGATGTTGTCCAGCAAACCATCCTCCAGAACATCACCCATCCCGTGGGGCCTATATACTACACCCAGCTTGACCTTACCTCCTGCTGGGGTTCGTAAGGTGACCCATAAGGCCTCCACATTTCCCTCTGCCTCTTCTACCCTAGCAATTTCTATGCCATCTCTAATGAACATAGCCACTTCACCCCCTCTGCCCTCCTTTCTATCTTTCCTAAGCATAGTGTAGCCCCGCATGTTTAGGTCCCAGTCATGGTATCTGTTGGCCCACATTTCCGTGACTGCCGCCACATCCACCCCCAACAGCATGGCCTGGAACTCTGGCAACTTGTTTCCCAAGCTCCTGGCATTTACTAACACCACCCCCAACCCCTTATCCTTGATCCCCTTTGTTGAACCCCACCCAGGTTCCTTATACTTCTGGAACAGAAAAAACAGCTCCAGTCCTGGCATGCTAAAGAGGATGATTTAGAGAAGCAGAAACTGTGTAATAATTTATGCTTTGTCGGATTCCCAGAGCAGGTTGAACTGAAAGACCCTATAGATTTCCTGTGCCACGTCCTCTCAGCTCTCCTGAAGCTGCTGGATGATCCACAGATTGACACGGAGAGGGCATACCGCTCCATTTCCCCACTGTCCAAAACCAGCAAAAGGCCAAGACCTATCCTGGCTTGGTTCCTTCAGTTTCAAATCAAAGAAGATACCCTTCACCAGGCCGAGGAGCTAGGGTTCCCTGGAATGGCAGGGCCACAGAATTATGATCATCCAGGACTATTCCCAGGATTTAACCAACTAAAGTAGGGCCTACACTGAAGCTCATCAAGGCTTACACTGAGCAGCAGTCCCCTTCACCTTCCGCTAATCTGCCGTTCTCCACTTAATCCACAATGGTGTGGCTACGATGTTTAGTTCTCCTGAAACAGTGATGACCTTTAAAAAATAGACTTAGGGCCTCTTACTCCTCATTCTCAGCCCTGGCACAATTCACCTAATAACCTGACCCAGCCATCTGAGAAGTACAATGAGCATGCATGGATGGAGGTGCAGGATGGCTCAGCTCACCAACCCAGGGAGGATGATACCTGGCAACTGGCTCCTAAGGTGAAGAGATGCAGCTGTACTCACGCCAGGATTGAAAAAGACCAGTCTGGTCACGGCTCCACTCTCAGAGCTATAGTCAGAGTGCTGAGTCAGAGGACAGTGCTACAAACATGGCAGACCTCCTGTAGTTGAAATGCTATGCCCCACTGTAGCCGATGTCCCTTCTCCTGAATCCTCCAGGACAAGTAGCTGATACACACCCACCTTCCCAACAAGAATGCTTTTGACTGCAGCTCCTACCTTTCCACAACAACCACCCTCACGATCCTCCATCATTGCAGCCATGATCCCACTGCCAGCTTCTGGGCCTCCAGGGACTGAAGCAGCATGTGCCATCACCCAACATCGTGCTGTGGATGCTTACACCAGAAACCCTGTAATTGCTCCACTGTGACTGACTCGCCCTTTCTCACTTGGACTTTGCCTTAGTTGGAGCTGTGTGTGCTTCTGTGGTGGGAGATGTGAGACACAATGGCAGGGGCACTGTTCATGCATTTTGTGAACTATGTTTTAGGTACTGTTCTTCCCGGTAGTTTTTTGTTGCTGCTTGTTCTCAGGTCCCTTGCTCAGATTGTCTGACCAACTCCCTTCCCCACTGAGTAGTTGCATGCTCCCAGGCTTGGCCTGCTATCATCAGCTCTGGTCTGAACTGTAGAATGTCATGCTCCTGCTCCATAACCCCTCAGCCTAGGATGGGAGGCCTCTGCTTGATGTGGATCCCACCACAGACTTTGCCTCTGAACTGATATCCTTTGCAGTGTTATAGTGTTGACATTACTGCTTATTAGTTCTTTGGGATATCCCTTTATTGAAATTAAGTGTTATGGTGACATGCTTGAGTATGCTGTGGTGTTAAGATAGTCCCCTCAGGTTGCTGGTTCATGTGGTGGGGCTCTCATTACTTCTCCCACAGCCCAATTCCTATGCTGTATTGCTTGGCTATATGCCACTGGAGACCCACTCATTGAGTAATTCCTGTCTCTTGAGCTGAGGGCTTCTAGCTGGGACCCCCACAGGCTGCTCTGGCCTTCTTCTCCCCTCTCTCAGCCTCTGGATATTGCACTCAGGGTGCCACCCCAGTTGTTTGCCAATCACTCTCTGTTGCTCTCCTCCCTTATTCCTACTCTCCTTACTGCCTGCTCCCTTTCACTTCTATGTTGGATGGTCTAGTCCTAACGGCTGTTATGTTTGGGGTCCTCAGCTCCTTAGTTCTGCATGTTGTGGCACTGGCATGGCCTCATTCCCACCCAGCCTCCTTTGCCTTCTCCAGAAATCACTAGACTTAGCCCAGAAGATCATGCATTGAAGCAACCTGGCATTGGGGTACTCAGCTTGTCCTCTGCTTGACCATGACTCTCAGCGAGACTGCTGATTACACCCAGCTGTTATGTTATTTAGGCCCTACCTGTTACACCACACTGCTTTGTGATGGGGAGAGAGCACCACACTCACTAGCATTTTTTAGCTTAAAGGGCATCAGCCATGGAATAGAACATAGAAACATGGAGCCCGTTTCAGGATGAATGTAGCAACTACTTGGTGTGTCACGAGGTTGCTACATTCGCCATATATAAGGACCCATGCACTTATTCAAGAGCGGCAGGGCCCTGTCACATATGCCATGTGAGTTGCGGCCTGCAGAGGCTAACACCACGGGCATGGCATAATAGTCCTGCATGTTGCAAGTCGCAGCCCCCTACTGACAGCCCCCCTGCCCCGGAACACCACTACATGCACCAGGGGGCAGGACAGGTGGTACAGGAGTCCAGGGGGGCACACTGGTGATTGGACCCCCGGGGTCCCCGACATTCAGGGGTGGGGGTATGGGTGTGCTTGTGGGTGCACGGAGAGCACATCAGCATGATTGCTACGGTGCCACGGATTGGGCAGCTGACATATGGCACCATCAGATGCCCCTTTGAGCAGCTCTGAGCTGCACTAATTTTGCTACACCAGTGTGGCTCTTGGAATCATGGCAGAATGTTACGGCAGCCACCCTCCTGGAATAGGGTGCAGTTGTTGCCTTACCCGGCCCTTGCTCCATGTCATTGCGGGCTGCAGTGTAGTGGGTTGCATAACCCATGGCTGGCATCAAACTGTTTTTGAACATAACAAACTTAAAAACTTTTTTTCCTGGTTTTACCTTGTGAGCTTGAGCGTCAGGGAATCCTCGCAAACTTTGCCCTGTTTATACCAGTTTGGTTTATTTTTAAGTATTTTAAGTGTTTTTCTGAATTAGGATACTTGCAATTTAAAAAATATGCTCCTTAATCACGTGAGTAGACTGTATTTTAATGTGCATGCATGGCATTCACCTAAGGCAATCGCCATCTGCACAAAGCAGACCCTCAAATCAATAAATCACACCACACAGGTCTTGGAATGGAAAAGGCCACAGCTCTTTTATTCAATAAAAATTGTTAGAATTATGGGTAATACTTCATTCACATTCAAATACAGATCTATATGTGCATCACAATTATATACCTCACAATTACAGTATATGCACACAGTATTACCCTACAGTAAGACCCTTTGAGCAGCAAATTCATGTCCCTGCTGAACCCCTGCTCCCTCCTCCAGTTCATCAAGGGAACTCTGGCCCATCAGTCAGACAGACACATCTGTGGCCATGCCTTTCTTCTGGACAGTTCCCTTCCCCATCTTCCCCAAATTTGGGACCTCCTTCACTATTGACGAGGAGCATGCCCATCCGGGACCACACTCCCTGTCTCAGAATCTTGGCTCCCAGCGTTTTGGTGCACACCCCACCTGAGTGACCTCCCATCCTGGTCCCTGAAGCATACTCGTCCCAGGATCTTGCCTCTCCCAGGTGTCACCCAATCACCATTTTTTTTAATGCTGGGAGACTCAATTATACAGAGTCAGCCATGAATTATCGCCACTTACATACAGTGCCAACATGTACCCCCAACCAATGTCCAAGGGATCTTACTTTTGCCAGATAACACAGTCTCGCAAAAAACGTTCAGAGTATTATTGAAGATATTGTTTCCGATATCAGAAAGATGTACCCCATCATGGCTATATAGGCCCCTATCCATCTTGGTAATCAGGAAATGCCTGATAACTTCAATCCCTAGTGAGGCAGCAAAATGGGACACCTCCGTATTTACTGACATGCACACTTTGTCAATGGCTCCAACCTTCTGCTTGCCTCGCCACCACTGGCGAGGAATGATCTGGGTCCATGCCAGAACAGTGTGGAGCAACAATTCTTTCAGATGGGCCAATACCTTCTTTATTTCCCCAATAAGCCTAGGAGCCCCCAGGGTTACTAGATTGTACCCCAGATGGAGTACCAGTGCAACAGGCGGTTGCCATTGTAGCCCCTCTGAATACTGTGTCAAACAATGCCCCCCACTTCATCCCCCCTTTTCCTGTCCATTGGATGATTACTCGCCCTCTTGGGATGCCCAACTGCCTTATGTACAGCCATTTTTTGCCCTCATGTAGGCCTCCCTCATGTGCGAGTGACCCACAATCCAAATCTGTGGTGTTGCTGTAGACATGCCTGTAAAACAAACCAGAAAATGTGAGTATGATGCCATAACTATTGACAGTCACCTGTGGTGCAAGACCCTCCAGCCTCACCCCTGATCCGCTGTTGGCTGCCCCTGCTGCGGTCTCATGTAACCCTTATATGACCCGGAGGCCCATCTGCACACTTCCTTGATCTGATCCTCCTTCAACCCACACCTGGCTGCCTCGGTGGCTGCTCCAATCCTGAAGGAATGTGTATTGAAAAATCTCAGGTTTAAGCCAGCCATCCACAGACCTTTCCAGAGGATGGCCATGAATTGATGCCTTATGACCAGTTTCCCATCTCCGTGGATAAATAAATGACCAAGGTGTATCAGCTGCACATCCAGGTATTCCCTCATTAATGTCCATGGGCAGATATCCCTGTGGGAGCCTTAAATAGCGTTATGAGGGCTGGTGGCCCACACTGATTTGTCTTTGACTTGTGCAACTGTAGACATAATCTGCCTTGCCAGATAGCTAAATCATCAACTAGGAGATTTGTAGTCTGTCCTTCCAAGTTGGATTATGGTACCATCTCAGACACCTGGAAGGTTCCAAAAAATGCACAAGCAAAAAGGGCTGTAAATAGCTGGGTTTCATAACCCGAGCTGCATGTGACTGCCAGTGCATTCAGGAGATTGGATAGCTAAGTCAAACCTAAGGGCTTCCTTGTATCCGCCTTTCGTCCTATTGATCTTGCCAAACCTTGTAACATTTTCTTTGTAATGAAACTGTCAGTTGGGTCAAGGAAACCTTCCGCCTTGTGGAGGAATGAGATGCCCACCAATTGCAGGCATATCACCGCCGGAGATCTTACCATGCATTCTGAGTGGAGGACATAGCTTTGGACTTGCCTCTGAGTGTCAAGCAATGTCACGCTTACCTCATGACTGCAAAATTCCTGGAAAGTCGCATAGCTACCTATGTATTTCCTCCATGTCAAGGGGGACACAGAGAGCTGTACCATTTGCTGTAGTCTTGGTTTCCCAGTTGCCAAACAGCTTCCGGTATCTGCGTGGGGAGTGGGTCTGCCCCTGGAGCCAGCTGCCTGAAATGCTCAAGCTGTAAGCAAGACAGGGCATCAGCAATGACATTTTGTCTGCCTGGCAAATGCTGGACCTTGAAAGAGATGTTGTACCAGAGGCAACATAACACAAAAACATGCAGAACCTTCATGACCTCTTTCGAATGAGAAGTCTGTGAGTTCAATATGTCGGCTATCGCCCTGTTGTCTGTGCGGAAAAGCACCTTTTATTTTTGAGTCTGTGCCCCCAAACCCTCACCACCACCATGATGGGGAACAGCTCAAGCAGTGTAATGTTTTTCATGTAACCCCTTGCTACCCACTCTTGTGGCCACTGATCTGCAAACCATGCCCCCTGCCAAAAGGCTCCAATGCCAGTTCCACCTGATGCATCTGTGACCATGTGCAGATCATACAGCTGGTCTTCTGGCATCTGCCAGATGGTAATCCCATTAAAATCCTACAAAAAGAAGCTCCCAGACCATAGGTTAGCTTTCATACTTTGTGTCAATCTGATATGGTGGTATGGTTTTAAAACCCCATGGTGGCCACGGCCATCTATCTCAGGAATGGCCTGCCTAGATGGATTGCATGGCATGCAAAGTTCAGGTACCCTATGACAGATTGAACTGCTTTAGGGTCACTTTCTTTGCTTTTCCCATCTCCCCCAACATTTTGTTCAAAAGCGTCACTTTTTCCTGCAGCAGGAGGGAAACCATGGCCTTCGATTCTATTTCTATGCCCAGGTAGGAGAGGCAGGTAGAGGGACCCTCGGTTTTCTCCAGGGCCAATGGGACACTGAAATATCCCATTAGTGTATGAAAAAAAACACAGCGTGAAAGAATGGAAAAGGCTGCAGTTCTTTTACTTAATAATAATTGTTCAGAAATACAGGTAATACTTCATTCACATTCAAATACAGATATATATGTACATCACAATTATATACATACAGTATCATCCTACAGTAAGACCCCTTGAGCAGCAAATTCATGTCCCAGCTGAACCCCTGCTCACTCCTCCAGTTCATCAAGGAAACTCTGGCCCATTAGTCAGACAGACCTGTCCAAGGCCGTGCCTTCTTTCTGGACAGTTCCCTTCCCCATTTTCCCTGAATTTGGGACCTCCTTGACCCTTTAATGAAGAGCATACCAGTCTGGGGCTGCACTCCCTGTCTCAGAATCTTGGCTCCCATCATTTCGGTGCATGCCCCACCTGAGTGCCATCTCACCTGGGTCCCTGAAGCATACCAATCCTAGGGTCATGCCTCTCCCAGGTGTCACCCAGTTGCCATTTCTTTTAATGCTGGGAGACTCAGTTGCACAGGGTCAGCCATGAATTATCACCATTTATTGCCCCACAATTGTCCATTTAATACCAACTACAAATTGAGCTGTGACAGCTATTACGCTGCAGCCTGGCAGCCTGGGGTGGGAGGGTGGATGTGTTCTCCGGTGAGTGGTTCAAAGAAGGAGAATCCTCCTGAACTACTCACTTTAAGCCCTGCCAGGCCCCTCCCTGCTGGAGCCACCTGGGCCAGCCCCTTTCCAGTGGTTCCCCACTGATAGGGCCATTTCTCAACAGCCGCTGCCATTGGCAACTCACTTCCACGGTGAGAGACCAGGGGGGCCATTCCCCAAAGTGGACCCCCAAATCAATAAATCACACCACACAGGTCTTGGAACGGAAAAGGCCACAGCATTTTTACTTAATAAAAATTATTCCAAATTACAGGTACAGTAATACTTCATTCACATTCAAATACAGACATATATGCACATCACAATTATATACATCACAATTATATACATACAGTATCACCCTACAGTAAGACCCCTTCGGCAGCAAATTCATGTCCCTACTGAACCCCTGCTCCCTACTCCAGTTTGTCAAGGAACTCTGGCCCATTAGTCAGACAAACCTATCCGGGGCCATGCCTTCCTTCTGGACAGTTCCCTTCCCCATCTTCCCCAAATTTGGGACCTCCTTGACCCTTTGATGAGGAGCATGCCCATCCGGGGCAGCACTCCCTGTCTCCAAATCTTGGCTCCCAGCATTTCGGTGCATGCCCCACCTGAGTGACCTCCCACTCAGGTCCCTGAAGCATACCCATCCCAGGGTCATGCCTCTCCTGGGTGTCACCCAGTCACCATTTCTTTTAATGCCTGAACCATTCACTTTAAGCCCTGCCAGGCCCCTCCCTGCTGGAGCTGCTTGATCCAGCCCCTTTCCAGTGGTTCTCCACTGATAGGGCCATTTCCTGGGAGCCGCCCTTTTGGCCCTAAGGTTTGGGCTGCATTCCTGACCCCACTTCTTTGGGGGCAGTTATATCTCACCCCCCCCGGTGAGAGGCCGGGGGGGGCATTTCTTTACATCACTCTAAGAATGCTAACAACTATTGTTTGTATCCTTGAAAGCAATTTTGATTTTGATTTTTTGTCCAGTTCCATTTATTTTGGACTTAGCTTTCACCAAGTTGACATGCGCTTATTTGGCAGAATTAGCCCGGTTTAGCTCTCAGCTCTTTTGGCAGTGACAGATTTTAAAATAAACGCCTTGCAGACCCAAGAGAAAGAACTACGGTGAATAAAAAGTTATTAAAGCTCAGGCCATTTCTTTTTACTACAGCCAGCTATTATAGTGTAATCAGCTTAAATTTTAAACTCCACACTAGAAGGAGTAAGTATTTTATAAGAACATTTTATTAATTTATAACAAAAGAGTGTTTACTTGCTCTCTCTTCCCTTAGACTTACAAGGAGATTGTTTGCTTACCTCTTCATTATAGGTTCTTAACAAGTGACTTTTTAGTACAATATGTTATGGCCTAATATTTTATATATTAAATCCTAGTGCGTGCCATTGCTTGGATACATAGAACTGGAACCAACCGTAAAGGAGGAAAAGTTAAGACCAAAGCTGAAAGTCGCAAATCAGAGATCTGTGTTTGGAAAATTCTGGACTGCATCATGGTATCTGATACCGACCAGATATACATCAGGAATTTTTATCTATCCTGAATGATGGAGTGGAAGAACACTACTTCAGAAGAGCATTACTTCAAACAGGACCAGAAGCATCTACTTGATCTGGAAAAACAGAAGAGCAATTCTCTTAGATAGATCAACAAAAGACTGATAAATAAGGAGTGGTAAAACTTTGGACCAAGTAGAAATTTTTATAAGTACATGTGTTTTTTCCTTTACAGTGAAATCTTTTTAGCTGTTATATCTTGTCACGTTGATTAGGACATATATAAATGGGTGTAACTACTAGAGGTCAAGCTGTAAAGGGTAATCTCAGCCCAAGAATGGAAACAGAAAAAAAAAATTGGGGAAAGGGGAAAATCAGAAACTCTCTAAGAGTTTAAATATTAAAGTAAACAATAGTCAGGAGCAAAGTGAAGTTGATAGATTCAGGACCCTAATCACAAGGGGAAACAGTCCAAAACTGATACATTTTTATGTACTTCAACACCACAATTGAATAGGGAAGGGCTATCTTTGAATGTTGGAACACATAACCCTGCTACCAAAAAAGGGGGTTTTGCACAACCTAATTTAGAAGGTAGCATTTCCATAGATAACTCCATTGAGTTTGAATGGGAACCTTTCCCCAAATCAGTTACCAAGCTAGATTACTCTATTTCTTCTTTAGAAAGATCGCCATCTCAGTGCCAAGAAACAAAACTCAGTAGCCCACAAGCATAAAAAGGACCAATTATAACCCAGCAAGATGCCATCTCTAAATTAGTGGCTAATTACCTAACACCGTTTACACCTAGACTTATAAAGGCCTTACATGACCTACATATGGCTAATGTCCTATTGCTAGAACAATTATTTATATTAAGAGATGAAGTTACTACAATAAAATCAACATCAGCTCACCATAAGGCATTAATTAGAAACTTATTTAGAGAATTGGTTACATTTGAATTAAGTTCTGATGCAGATTCCATGATTCAAGGCCCACTAAATGAAACTAAGGAGGCAGACAGATGCCTTACTCATTGAGTGGGGTCCCTGGTACGGAATAAAAAGAAAAAGGAAAAAAAAAAAAAAAAAAAGGGAAACAAACCAGATTTATCACAAAGTGGAGTTAATAAAGGGGGAAAGTATAAAAAGAAAGAAAGACCTGAAGGAAAGGAAGGGAACAAATCAAAACCAAAAGGAAAAATACATAAGAAGAAGAGTCCTAGCATAAATATAGCTGAACAGGGCAACTCAGAACTTAGTATAAATAACCTACCTCAGGACGTCAAGAAGGATCCCCAACAGGAACACAGCAAAGTAAGGGAAGAGGAAAATGAGAAAGAGCAAAGTACTGGAATTTGGTTTTCAGGGAATAAATCTTTGGTGAATATCTATGGTATATACAAAAATGCAAAGAAAACCAAAATGCAGTTGGATAATATGGTGACAGATTTTAGAGAAAGAATTGGGGGATACAGTCTAAAGTTCATAAATAGAAACCCTCAGGAACCTGGAAAACCAGTTCAAAGTTATATCTTCAGACAAGTTATTGGGCAAGGAAACAAAGTATTCACTAAAACAGAAAGGTGTAAAATTTGAGTCACCAGTTAGTACAGTTTCTCTGCTGAAGCTACAAAATGAAGATTTTGCACATGGTAAATGTGTTAGAGAAACAGACCTCCTGATCCACATACAGAATTATAAACCAGATGGACATGTAAAGGAGGATAAACAATATGTTCTCACTTTTCATGGGGTAGAAAAACAACATGGAGAAACTAAGAAAACACTAATGAAAACAGTTTGCTATATTCTTTCTGAAGTTATGGGTATAAAATTGGGATATAAGGGCATACTTCGGGTTGATAGGGCAGAGGGTTTCACAAATCAAGGCCAAATAACCTTTGCCGTGAGATATCAAATTTTATATGACCTAATTTCTTCTTCAGCACAAAAGCTAGATAGCTTAAATTTACTCATTCGTAGATGGGAAGACATAGAACCTGCCCTCAAGGAGAATAAGTCAAGTAATTGCTGGCAAACAGTGGGAAGAAAATGGTGTAGAACTATCCAAACCCAAATACTTGAGTTTACTATACCATTACAGAACTGGTATCAAATGTTGAACAGAAGGAGCAAAATTGACTTGAAACTACTGGAGATATGCTAGATAAAGCAAAGATAGCTCCTGAGGAGAATTTTAGTGTTCAAATTATGTCTTGAAATATTACTGGATTCTCAAAAAAATGGTGGATTTAAAATGTATAAGGTTCCTTTAAAAAATACATAGTTATCTGTTTACAAGAAACCTGGGCAATAGAAAGCCTAAACTTAGAAGGTTATACATTTTTTTTTCAAAAGCAAAAAAACAAAAACAAAACACCAGCAACATTTGGTTATCCTTCGGGGGGCATAGCAACCTTTGTAAAAGTTCAAGAAAATGTAGTAATTAAATCTCCTATTTTGATATCTCAAAACATAATAACCATCTTGACTGAATTAAATAAAGAGCTTTTATATAGATCAAATGTATACATTCCTCCTCAAAACTCTAAGCAATATAATCCTCAATTGTGAGAACAATTGGAAAACCATTTATTTACAATAACATGGAATCTCCCTGCAGCTGGCCTTTTACTGATGGGGGATTTTAATTCCAGACTTGTCCATCTATCCACTCAATTTTTGAAAGGAACCATTTTTTGTCACAGCAGAAAAACCTTGATAACAAGGTTAATAAAAATGGGAAAAAATATTTCAGGTTCTAAGTAACCTAGGTTTGACAGTATTAAATGGTTTATCAAAGGAAGAAAATTCAACTTACGGTATTTTACATTTTTAAATGGCAATGGTGCAAGTACCATAGACTATATTTGTATTTCCCATGGCAGATTCATCAAAATTTAAAATTTTGATATAATTATCAAGCCAGAAAGCGACGATTATCCTTTAATAGTAAAATTAGAATCTAGTTTAGATAATAATATAATTCCAACTGAAATGGCACCACATGTAGAGATAACTTAGTTAATGAGATATGCAGTAGCTTGGAAGAAATCATAAAAAAGATACTTCCCATCCTGTATAAAAATAATAACATAAAGGACCCTGAGACCTGGTTTAATAAAAATTGTCAGATATACAAAAACAAGATGTACAAATTAATAAGTCAAATTAAAATTAATTGTACTAAAGAAAATAATAAGGCATTAAATAAATGTAGGAAAGAATACAAATCTTTTTTTATTAAAACAAGCATGATTTATTTCAGAAATTACAGTGGAAATAAATGCTGGACACAACTGAAAAAGGAAGCATTAAAGAATTCTGGTTAAAAGTAGCTAAAGGTACTGAAAACTTTGCTAACAACATCTCAGTTCATATTTCCCCATTAAACTAGGTAACTTATTATGAGAACTTGTTCTGTCAGAGTACCGATCAGGCCAATCACCAAGATTTTTATACAAAATTAACAGAGGCTCATTGTTTACTTGGTTTACTTGGTTTCTTAAGAAATAAGAAGGCTTACGCCCATCAAGAATGTCTCCCATGACTTTGTGGGTATATTCGTCTTACCTAATGTTATTGATATTCCATCCGAGGATGGAATATCAATAACATTGTCCTTTAAATATTATCCCACTAGAGATCTCAGAAGCTATTTCAATGACTAAAGCAAACAAATCCCCTGGTCTTGACTGCATTCCTCCTTTTTTTATACAAAATTGAACAAGAATGGTGGTGACAACTGTTGACTCTATTTTTTAATAAAATAGTGGCTGAAAACTACATTCCCCAATCTTGGATGGAAAATATAATTATTCTTATATTTAAGAAAGGAAATCCTAATTTACCTGAAAATTATAGACCAATTAGTTTATTGGATAGTCTAGGCAAGATTTTTTCTTGGGTAATGCTAGCCAGACTTAATACATGGATAAAGTTTAATTATATCATAAATAAATTCCAGGAAGGATTCAGACAGAAATATTCTGCAGTGGATCAGTGTTTTATAATAAACCACATAATAGAAAAAATATCACACTAAGAAGCATTCACCATTATATATCATGTTCAATGATTTCCAAGGAGCTTTTGACAAAATAGATAGAACCATATTATGGAACAAATTGCTGGGTCTAAATATCAATCAAAAATCTTACGGTCAATCATTAACTCTTAATCACAAAATAAAACATCTATTAGATATGATCTTAAGAGTTAAACAAAACCATTCATTTCAAATTTAGAGGTAAAACAAGGCTGTATATTAGCCCCATTATTATTTAACTTATATATTAATGATTTCAATGATTTTCTTATTCCTGAGTCTAACCATTCACCATCAATGGGTGGTGCTCTTGTTCCTGTTTTAATTTAGTAAGATAACTTGGCCCTCTTATCACTAACCCCAATAGGCCTAGGTAAACAATTAAAGGTATCACAAAATTATTGTGAACAAAATAAACTGTCAATTAATACAAATAAAACACAAATAATGATAATAGGCAAATGTAGAAATAAGTATACATGGCATATTATTAATATCCCTCTGAAAATAGTTATAAGCTACAGATACTTAGGGGTATACATCTCTTCAGATGGGAAAAATAACAAAGGATATACATTTAAAATAAATTAATTCAGAGTAAAAACACATTATTAAGATTCGATGCCAGATATGGGGGAAATTCAACATTAGCAGTCCTTCGGGCAGCCAAAATGAAAATGAATCTGATTGCCTTACATGCAGTGGAATCATGACTTAATAAAAATATTATAAACTTGGAAAAAACATTTAGAAGCCTATATAGGTCCATTTTGCTTGTGCCTAAATTCTGACCTGCACAAGTAGCTAGAGCAGAACTTGGGAGAATACAAATAAAATATCTTGCGACAATTACTAAATTGAGATACTGGATAAGATACTCAAATCTAGATAAAAATAGAATAACTAACAAATGTCTGGTGGAAAAAGCTACTTGGCTAAATAGAGGTTTCTCATCTCCATGGCTGAAACAGGTAATAGAAACACTGAAGTCAATAGGCCTGTATCACTTATGGAGGGACCAGCAAAGGGGCATAAATATTTCAACTACTCACAACAAAATTATTAAAAAATAGATTAATACAAATTTCAAATACAAATTTCATTTGAAGAAGATCTGGAAAGTATAAGATCATTAAAATTGCACCATTGGTACACTCAAAATAAAATTAATCATGTACTGGAACCTTATTTATTGCATTTAATAGAAAAAAAGACAGAGCTCTGTTTTTAAAATTTAGATTGGAACAGTACCCTTCAAAAATTTTTCAACTTGCATTTTCAAAAGACAAATCCAAATTTACTAACATCCTTTGTGATTTGGGGGTGAATGAAACTGAAACATTGATGCACATGATGTGCCACTGCCCTAAATATAAAGAAGTATGTAGTAAGATCTTAGACCAATAATTTCAAACAAATGAACTCTCTGAAAATGAGGTATTGAGAATTTTGATGAATCCACCATTAGAATTTATTATTCTAAGATCTGATAAATTACATAAAATGGATTTTCAAAAAAATTAGTAGAATCAACATAGTATAAAGTAGGGTAGAGCACATTCTGTAAATTTTATTTATTATGGAATTACAATGTATTTATGGAAACTGTATTAAATTAACTATACATTAAACCATGATATACCAAAAGCACACTGTGTATTTATCTGAACAAGATATGGATTTGCAATATTGTACTTAAGGTGAATGCAACAGTGTTTAAATTGAACATATTGTGTGTTGATATTTGATCATGAGAATGACCTATTTTATAATGTTTTTAAATTGCTGTACCACTTTTTAAAATCTTTTGTAATAAATGAAAAGTGGAACAAATAAAGAATATCCTGAAACTGTATATGGGGACTAAACTCACCGGGTAAGTGTAAGCCAGTAATGACTCACCTGCTCACATGTGCACCCAATTGGCCCTACTTCAGGAGACCAAGCTTACCAGCCTTGAGGCCCAAAAACTTTGCCAGGGGTGGGTCAGCCTTGAAATCCATAGTGCAGCGGTGGCCAAGAAGAGGGGTGTCTCTTTTAGTTCACAGATCTCTCCATTGGCAGTCGCTCAAGAAAGAGGTCAACACAGAGGGCAGATGGGCTCATCCCCTTTTCGACACTCCCAGGGACCCTTAGTGATAGGTAACCCCTATGCCTCCAGTGACGACTCATTGAGTTTCTTTCATGAGCTGGCTGAGAGGGTTGTGCACTTCAATGACTCTCAGATGCCCCTTATTATTAGTGGAGACTTTAATCTCACCATGGACCCCTTGGTGGATAGGAGCCATAGTAAAATAATCCCACACAAGAGCAGTTCAGGCTGTTCCATTGTGGCTTCAGGATCAAGCCCTCTCTGACATCTGTCAGGTCCATAGTCCATGTGTTTGGAATTATACCTGCTACTCAGCAGTTCATGGCTCTACAGCCACCTTGACATGTGGCTCATTTCTCAGCAGGGTACCCCATGGTACTGTCATTCATTATCCCCCACCTCATCATCTCAGACCATGCTTCAGTGTAGTTGGACCTTCTCCAGGGGCAACCCACCTGCTGCTCTCCCAGCTGGCTCCTTGATCCTCTTCTGTTACATGATCCTTAATTCCACCCCTGGCTAAAGGAGAAGGTCACTGAATATTTCACACACAATGACACAGGGACCACCTCAGTGAGCACTTTATGTGAGGCATTCAAGGCTACTATTCATGGATAGATCATGGGCTAGACCTCCTATAGGTGCAAGTAAAGGGAGAGGGAGCTTGCTGACCTGGAAGCCCAGCCTAAAATGAATGAGGTGCACTTTAAAGTGAATCCCAAAGTGGGGGCCCATTCACAAATTCACAAAGATATCACAGTCATTAATGCACTTAAACAGAGAAACATAGAAACATAGACTTTGATGGCAGAAAAGGACCACTTGGCCCACCCAGTCTGCCCATTTCCCTACCTATTGGATAAGCTGCAGATTCTAGTTATCCAACAGCCTACTTCCTGCAACCCCCTACTATAATTGCCTTATGTCTGTCCCATGCATGTTTGAATTCTCCCACTGTTTTAGACCTCACAACCTCTCCAGGAAGGCAGTTCCATGTGTCCACCACTCTCTCCATGAAAAAGAATTTCCTCACATTACCTCTGAGCCGTCCCCCCCAACTTTTAAATTGTGTCCCCTTGTTCTTACACATCTCTTTTTCTGAAAGATGCTACCCTCCTGGACTTTGTTGATTCCCTTGAGGTACTTAAAAGTTTCTATCATGTCCCCCCTGTTCCTCCTTTCATCAAGGGTGTACATATTAAGCTCTCTCAGTCTCTCTTCATATGGTTTCTGCTGTAGACTCTGCACCATTTTAGTTGCCCTCCTCTGGACTGCTTCCATCCTGTCTATGTCCTTGCGTAAATGAGGTCTCCAAAACTGCACACAGTACTCCTGATGGGGTCTCACCAATTGTCTGTACAGAGGGATAACCACTTCTCTTTTTCTACTTGTGATGCCCCTCCCTATGCATTCCAGTATCCCTCTGGCTCTCCTTACTGACTTCTCACATTGCTTACCCACCTTTAGGTCATCTGATATGACTACACCCAGATCCCTTTCCATTATTGCTGTCGTTTGTACCTCCCCTGCTATTGTGTACTCTTCTCCTGGATTTTTATTTCCCAGGTGCATTACTTTGCACTTCTTTGCATTGAATCTAAGTTGCCATATGTCTGACCATTCCTCCAACCATGCCAAGTCCCTTCTCATCCTTTCTACCCCCCTTGTGTATCAACTCTGTTGCATATCTTTGTGTCATCTGCAAAGAGGCATACCTTTCCTTCCAGATCCTCTGCAATGTCACCTATAAAGATGTTAAAGAGGACTGGACCCAGTACTGAGCCCTGAAGTACTCCACTAGTAACCCCCCTTTCTTCAGAATGTGTTCCATTCACTATTACCTTCTGTGTCCTGTTGTGCACCCAGTTTGCTACCCAGGCTATTACCCTGGGACCCACTCTCAGGCTGGCTAACTTTATTATTAATATTTTGTGGGGGACTGTGTCAAATGCCTTGCTAAAGTCTGGGTAGGCCATATCCACAGCCCCTCCCTGGTCTATTACTTTGGTCACCTAGTCAAAGAAATCAATTAGATTCATCTGACATGACCTTCCTGCTGTGAATCCATGCTGCTTTGGATCCTGTGCCCTGCTGGCATCTAGGTACTGAACAATTCTTTCTTTCAGAAGTAATTCCATCATTTTCCCCACCACTGAGGTCAAACTAACAGGTCTGTAGTTTCCTGCTTCTGCCTTGCTCCCACTTTTGTGAAGGGGAATCACATCTGCCCTCCTCCAGTCCTCAGGTACCACCCCATCATCCCATGATTTGTTAAAAAGTGTGGTTAGTGGTGTCACTAGGTCCTCCCTTAGCTCTTTTAGGATTCTAGGGTGAATCCCGTCAGGCCCCATTGCTTTGTCCACCTTGAGTTTTAGGAGTTCTTTGGCTCTTTCTTCTGTAAATGGACTGGCATCAACCCCCCTACCCAGAGTGTTTCTACTGTTTGGTTTAGGTAACTCCCTCTCTTCTTCTTTTGTGAGTACTGAGCAAAAGTATTCATTCAGTATCTCTGCCTTTTCACTGTCTCCCTCTGCCCACCTCCCCTCTCCTTTATTAATCTCCACTATCCCTCCCTTAACCTTTCTATGCTCCCTAATGTACCTATAAAAGGTTTTATCCCCCTTCTTTACTGAGTTGGCTATCTTTTCCTCAGTTTGGGCCTTTGCTTTTCTGACTGCCTTCCCCACTTCTTTCTGCTTTAATTGATACAGTTCCCTGTCGTGCTCTGTCTGTGATTCCTTATACTTTTTGAATGCAGCCTTTTTCGCCTTAACCTTCCCTGACACCTCTTTTGAGAACCATAGTGTTTTTTTATTCCGCTTTGTTTTCTTTGTTTCACACAAAGGCTTGTTGCTTCCATGATGGCAGTTTTGATTTTTCTCCATTGTTTTCCCATCCCTCCTTTCTGGCCATTTGCTAATGCATTCCTCAGATATTCACCCATTATGCCAAAGTCAGCCCTTCTAAAGTCCAGTATCCTTGTCTTTGTATGGCTTGTCTCCATGGTTGTGTTTATTGTGAAGCACACTATGCAGTGGTCGCTTGTTCCCAGATGTCTACTGACTTCTAAATGTGTGATCCTCTCTCCATTTGAGAGTACCAGGTCTAATATTGCTCCCTCTCGAGTGGGTTCCACCACTAGCTGTCTAAGACATGCCCCCTGTAGGGCATCGAGAATGACCCTGCTCTTGGACGTGGCTGCAGTCCATGTAGCCCAGTTAACATCTGGCATATTCAGGCCCCCCATCAACAGTATCTCCCCTTTTTCTGCCATTTTGAGAATGCCCTCTATAATTTTCTTGTCCATTTCCTCCCCTTGAGACGGGGGTCTGTATACAACCCCTGTGCAGATTGTGATGCCATTCCCTGTCTCCAAGGTGACCCAGAGTTCCTCTTGTCCTCCCCCTTTACTTTTTAGTTCTGTAGCTTTGATCTCTTCCCTTATGTAGAGAGCTACTCCACCTCCTCTTTTACCCTCCCTGTCCCTTCTGTAGATTGTGTACCCTGGTATGCTGACATCCCATCATGGTTCTCCGTGTACCATGTTTCTATGACTGCCACAATATCCAAGTGTTCCTCTTCCATCAGAGCTACTAGCTCTGGAAGCTTGTTTCCAAGACTACGGGCATTGGTACTCATTGCCCTCCATTTAATGTTGGCTTTATCCTTTTTTACCCATCCCTGCTCTTATTGCCCTTGTCCATTTTTCCATTTACCCATGTCCTGCCCTCTGTCAAGCTCTGTACCTCAGTGTTTACCCTACTACCTGCCATGTTTTGTGGTGGGAGGCTTGAACTTTCCTGTTTCCTATCAGCACCTCCCCCCTTGGCTAGTTTAAAAGCTTACCAAGGAAGCCTTTAAACCTGTCACCTAGGAGCATGTTTCCCTTCCTGGACAGATGCAGACCATTATGCCAGTATAGACCTTCATCTCTCCAGGTGGACCCCCATTCCCCAATGAAGCCAAAGCCCTGTGCTCTGCACCAGTTTTGCAACCATTCATTAAACTGCACGGTGTGCAGTACCCTAGCCTCACCCCTGCCATAGACTGGTAGCACCTCTGAGAAGGTTACCGTGCTTGCTACCTGTCTGAGGCCCCTCCCCAGCTCCACAAATTCATCCTGCACTGCACTGATCTCATGCCTAGCTAGGTCATTTGCCCCAAGGTGGACAATGATATCTAGTTTCCTCTCCTGTGATGCTGCTTCTGTAATCTTGAGGATTTGCTTCCTGTCCCTCCAAGCCATGGCACCAGGCAGGCACCTTACTTCCCTCTCCTCTCCCTTCCCCGGGTCTACACCCCTAACAATTGAGTCCCCTATCAGAAGCTGTTTCTTTCCCCTGTGGTGTCCCTTGCCACTCTTTTGTGAGTCTCCCTTGTGGATGTCCCCAGCATTCTTCTTGGTCTCCAATGAGGGTGTCATCATAGAGGAACCTTGATTTGCCAGACTGACATATGATTTGTGTAGAGGTACAACTTGGGGGCTATGCCTCTGTTTCACCACCCTCACCCTCCCTGAACCTACTGTGGTCCATCTGCTCTTCACACATGGCAACCTCTGAGACAGTAGTTGTGGAACTAGTGCTCTTTGGGTGGGGGAGGCCTCCTTAGTCCTTGCCAGTTCAGCCTGGAGGTGGGCAGCCTCCTCCCTCAGAGCTGACAGTTGCCTGCAAATAGGGCAGCAACGCAGGGTCCAGAATGTCTCCCAGAAAATTGCTGCCCCACAGCCAGTGCATTACACCACTCCCCACATGTCCCTCTTCCTTATAATATACAATGAATAATATATAACATTTTTTTTTACAGCCTAGGAAGCTGAAATGGCAATTATATGACTGCACCAGTGGTGCTGGGTGGGGAGGCAGAAGTGCAGTAAACTCCTCTTCCACTAGCTATGGAGACAGCAGACAGAAGGGCACATAGCTACCCTATGTTAGACCTGTGGAGAGCTGTGTACCAAGGCTCCAGAGGTCAGCTGTGCCATGACAGATTTCTATGTCCATCTTTTTCAATGCATGCAGGTCTCAGACACAGAGGTGATAGCCTCCTTCCTCTCCAACCTCCATTTCCCTCATCTTAAACTGGAGCAGGAACATTTGCTGGATCGCCTGCTCTCAGCTGCCAAAACAGAACATGCCCTAAAAGATGTCAACCCTTGGAAGGCCCCTGGTGGTGACAGCTTCCCAGCTGAATTCTATTTATTACTTTCCCTGAGCATCTATCCAGTGCTTCAATGGGTCTATGAAGAAGTCCAGGCCACAGGTACTTCCCCCTCAAAGGCTACTGCTACTACAACATTTCTTTCCAAAAGGGGAAAGATCCTACCCAACCTATCAGTTACCACCCAGTCTCACTGATTTCAGTGGATAGCAAGATCTATGCAAAAGACCTAGCGAACAGGATTGACCACCTCCTACCTTCCCTGGTACACCCTTCACAGGTGGGCTTTGTCAATGACAGTTCTAATCATTTGCAGACCATCTTGGATCTGATCACCGTTGCTCATCAGACACCATCTCCACAGGTGGCAGTTGCCATTGACTTTGAGAAAGGCATTTGATTCTGTACAGTTGGGATACCCGTATAAGACTCTCACCCATAAGGGGTTTGGGGGCATTTCGTGGCATACATCTGCATCATTTATACCAACCATTTCACCACCCTTCTGCCTGGCCCAACACCAGGCAAGGCTGCCCCCTTTCCCTCCTTTTTTTTGTGTTAACCATTGAGCCTTTTGCAGAGGCCATACATCAACACGTTGTTATCATGGGAGTCACTGTAGTTCATACCCAATAAAAAAACATTTCTGTATGCAGATGATTTATTAGTCACCCTGAGCAATAGTCATGATAGTATACATCCCCGATGGACCTCTTACATGCATTCACCATGCTGTCTCAACTCCAATAAATCAAGGCAAAATGGAGGTCCTAGCCCTTAACAATGTATATCTATCTCCTGTATTCCAGGTATTGGGGCTGTGGTAGACTTTGAAGTATATCTCCTACCTTGGCCTCAATATTACACCCAAGGTGGGCAAAACCTGCAAGATTAATTTTATGTCTTTGTTACAGGAGCTTCAGCTGGAACTAGGTTGATAGAAGACCCTGAAGCTGTCCATGGCAGGAAAAATTGAGGCTTTGAAAATGGTCACTGTACCAGAATTATTTCAACTCATCTCACACATCCCCATGCATATTTCTGCAGGCTGGTTTGACTGCATGGACAAACTTGTAGGGGGGCAGCTTCCTCTGGGAAGATGCACAACCATGTGATAGCCATCAGAAACCTCAGACACACTAGTGCAGGGAAGGTTGGAGGTCTCCTGTGATTTAGAGGGTACTACTGGGCCTTCTGGGCAGCTCAAACCTGCCATTGGTTTTTGGTTCTGGTTCAATCCCTTCCCCCTGGGTTGGCATTAAAACTCAGTTATTGGGGGAGGCTCCACCCTCCTCTTGCCTATCAGCTCAACCCCGATATGAACCACTCCATTTCCCACTGTTCATAATTCCATTGTTACCTAGTGACACTTGGGTAAATGGCTAGGTAGAGACCTGACTAACCTCAAGTTTAACCCCGTATGGAACAATGCTTTCATTCAGGTTGTGGGTAAAGCTATTGCCTGGCCTCTACAGCAACGGACAGAAATACTTGCCCTTTCTGATGTCCTCCTCCCACATCACAACACACTGGAGTCCTTTCAAGGGCTGCAATGTTGGTTTAATCTGTCCAGGACTGAATCCTGGAGGGTCCTGGTAGTTGCAAAGGCTAGTAAGTAATCTGGTAAATTTTGGTCTCTGTGTAGATATATTAGTGTGTCTATGTGGCTGTTATTAGTAGGATATTCTGAAAGGTAATATTAGCATGGACTACATATACTATAGATAATTATGCTTACACTCATTAGAGTTTTGTGTGGTACAGACTGAGATGGATCACCTTCCTAGGTACAAATCACATCAGAAGCTTTATTTCTGGTATCATCAACAACCATTACACACATATAACAGTTATGATAATCCTAGAATCTTTCTGAGGTAGGCTCAAGCTTTCTGTGTGCTTACAATCTCACACACATAAACTTTGTCTTTTGGTTATAACCCTTAGGGTTTTTCCTTCTAGGAAATAAGTGGTTTCTCTTAGGAAACAATTCTGTCTAACACATATCCATATTTCTTCTTATGTCTCTGCAGCTAGCTTATACAATATTATACTGCAGTAACACTATTTACTAATATGCAATACTGATTCTCATAAAGCATGCATTACATTAGTGGTATGGGAATCTCTGTAAATGTACTCAGCCAACTACTCAGTCAAATATCAGTTGGACTAGAAACAAAGTCTGCCAAGTCTCTGCCACTCTCTCTTTCTTCCTGAGATTGGAAGGTCCTTGTGGGATCTGGATGTGCAGTGCCTTCTTCTCTGGTACCTTGGAGCTCATGGTCTTCTCTCTTCTTTCTGTTTTGGTCTTTGTACAAAGTCAATCAAAGTTAGCAAAATGTCAGAGCTTTTAGGGTGGCTTCTCTTTCTTTGCAAAGGCTAGAGAATTGGCCCCTGAAATAGTCTTTTGCAGAGTTATACAAGCATACGTTCTGGGATCAGAAAGCATTATAGCTGGTACATCTGTAGAGTAGAGGTAAGTTAGCATTGTTATGAACCCAATCCTGGGGGCTGGGTCCACTGAGCTTACAGCACCCACCCACCCCTAAGTGCAATCCATGACAGTGGGGACAGGAATACTCTGCATGTGTCCTCCTAGAGTGGTTGCTGAGTTCTCAATTGAACACTTACCACTAGGGCCCAGGGCTTCCTCTCTAATCTGGATAAAGGTAAAGTACAGTCTTGAGTCCATAGCCAGGACAGAACCCTCCTTGGTTGTTGTACTGGGGAGAAGACCCAGGTGTTACAAGCTCTTCGGGGCTGTCCTTGTAACCCTGATTGTGTCTTCTGTCACAGGTGGTGTAGTAACCTAGTTCAGACTCTACAGACCCCTCCCAAGACCCTGTATATTTCCCCTACTTAGGCACCCAGATTCCCTTTCAGGATCCTAGTCTTTGGTAGCTATGGTGGCACCTTTAGCAATAAACAGGCTTGTCACAGAATTAATAAACATTCCACATTCACACACATAATAAAATCTCTTCCAGGCAGTGTTTTAAAAGCAAATGTTTTTACTATTACTTAAATAATTATCAGACAAGACTTACAAACAAAAGAGTCAGAAATTTGGTTACAGAATAACAAAATAAAGTTGGAAAAATATAATTACAAAAACACACTGTGAAATTTAACTGTCTAGTTTCTACCTTGTCTGTGGAGAATCAGAAGTCCAGAAAATAAATATTTTCTGCAAAAGTTTTACAAGTCCCAGTTCTTACTGTAGTCTGGTGCTGTGTGTCAGAAGAGTGTCTCATGAACAAGTGTGCAAAATGTCCAGAGTTTCTGTTCTGAGGGCCTTATATAGGCCTGGTCCTGCAGTCTGTGGTTAGCTGGTGGCCGTATCATTTTAGGCCAATAGGGGTCTCTCTTGCTCTTTCCAAGTTGCAGGCAATTAACATTATTAATTTTCTTTTAGCGTTCGCCACATCAGCTTCTTGGCTGGGCCTTTGATATCCCTGTCCTTCCTGCCACCTAATCAAATGTAAATATACCATGACAGTTCCTGGAACTTAAAGTACTTTTCTCTTGAAGTGTAAAGTTCATGACAGGCGATAGTTTCTCCCATGTCCTGAAATTTTATGACAACTTTGCTTTTTGATCAGCTTACCAGGAAATTACAATCTTCTTTGAAATGCAACTTTAGGTTTCCTGTTAAGCTAGTCCTCAGTACACATTCTCCCACATTGTGTGATCTCTTCAGTAACACTGGGCATTTTTGTAGCATTTAAACATAAACAAAATCACAGAAAAGTATAACAAAAAATATGTCTGCAATATGAAATTAGTGGCCAACTCACCACAAGCATAGCAAAGAGTAAAGGGTGGTGTACGATTTTGCTGTTGTTGACTCTCTGTTTTTATGGACAAAAGTCACATAGAGCACAAAGTGGTGTTCTCCATTGGTCCAACGATGGTGTTTGTCACTTTCTTATTGGCTCAGCTCAGTACCCAGGCAAATGTCATTGTCCAATTGGATAGTCTTTCCAGTTCCACATTTTATACTAATCATATGAAAGCAGTTAGCAAAGTCATGTCAGCATGAGTTGTCTTGGGTGGTTTGCAATATGAAATGAGGATATTAGAACAGATGTCCAGAAGGCTGGTAACTGGTGGTTAGCTTGTGGCCTCCTAGCTTCTGTTGGTGGCTTTGTAATATGAAATTGTGGTAGGTCATGAGTCATTGGCTGTTGGTGGAGAACTAATGTCTGTTGGTTAATGAAATCTCTGAGTTTATCCTGAAGTCTGTTGCAGTTTGCTGAAAAATAATTCTAAAATAATTCCTCTGCTGTCAAGCTCTCAAACAGGTCCATGGCTTGTTAGGCCAATGTATATAGAACTAACATTTTGTCAGGATGCTTGGGCTTGTAGCCTCAGAGTTGTGCCTACATCCTGCAGCTGCAGAGCTCCCTGGCCCCTATACTAAAGTCTCTGAAGGCAGCTGCTCCCAACTTGGTAGACCACCCTCTTTCACAGTGTATCTCCTGAGGCAGAGGTAGACCAGGTGCTATCTACTTTACAACCATGGAGTGAATCCCCAATCAATCCTTCTCAGTTAGAAATACCTGGGCCACTTCTCTTGGAAGCCACATTTAGACACAGAATGGAGCTTATGCTGGAGAGTGGCACACATCCGTTAATGGACCCCCACAGTAGACTTATGCAAAATAAGGTTCTTCTCTGTTGGTATTGCACCACATGATGTTATATACCATGCACCTTCTCTCTAATGATGATTGCTGGAGGAGTGGCCAAGCTGGAGGGGACATTTTCCACATCCCCTGGTCCTATCGAGAGATCAAATGATAGTGGGACCATCTCAGGGGCCTGATTAGCAGAGTACTGCACTCCCTGGCTCATGACTCACCTGCCCTCTTTCTTCTTGGCTTCAAGCTTGAGGCCCCCACCCTACCTGGACCACATCTGGACTGGCTTGTCTGAGCAACACAGAAGCCAAATGCCTCCTCCTGTGCAGACGACACTCCAGTGACACCTTCTCTGAAAGAATTCCTGGTGACCCTAGTTCAGATTTCACACTATGAGAGACTGGCTCACCTCAGCTCCAACACTCTGAGCAGATACTAGGACATATGGGCTCAATTTCTGTCTTTCCTGACCACTTCAGAAGGTGACTTGCCTGTTTCCACTCAAGGTGGGTCCCTGCCCCCCAAGGACAGGGGTGGGGAGAGTACTTAGCCCTTAGTTTCACAAACTATTCCCATTCCCCTGCCTCAGTCCTTCCCCAGTACTCACATTATGACCCATATGTTTTTCTATTCTGTTGCAACATTATGGTTTCCACGTCTATGATACCACTGTAGTTTTAAACTCTGTAAACAGTTTGGTTGATTTGTGTGTGTGGGGGGCATTGCTTTTCCTCCCCCTTTAGCATACATGCTTTAAATGATATGTACTGTCTAGATAGACAGGACTGATAATTGTGCTGCAGGCTTTGTGCCCCCATACTTACAGTAGGTTGTCTTTGAGTGTTCCCTATGTAACCCCTCTATTTCAGCCTGGTTTGTGTGTTTCTTTCTCAATGTCACACTGCATGCATTGTATGCTCTGCTATGATGCTGAAACATCAATAAAAATGATTAACAGCAAACAGCTAGTGCAATCCCATCAATATTTGCAGATGTCATCCCTAATCCACATACCAGACTGGCAAGCAAGTCTTTCATGCATAGCCAGCCAGTGACTGTCCATACCTATGACATGGCAGAAGTCAAGCAGCATCTACCACTGCTAGTTGCTCCTTCCACACCCCTTCTGTGGGTGCAGACATCCATGGGAGGAAATTGGTGACTGGGAAGAGTGGGCTGGGCCAGGGACCACACGTCAAATGTGACACCCACATCCTGGCCATAGTGGATCCCCCAGTCCTCAATAAGCAGTTGGACCTGGAGATTCTGAGATATGGCAGTGAGTGCTTCATCCACCTCACACTGTTTCAAATGAGTGTTTTTTTATCATGTCACATTTTCTGCTCCCATCTGACCGATTCCCCCAGCTCCATCCCTCAGAATTACTGGTGCTTACCTTATGCCTGGCCTGAGAGAGCAGTGCCTGTGGGGAGTCAGTTGCCATCCTGTCACCAGCGATATTTTCTGCCCTCTGTTTTTCACCCAAGGGCCCCGGGAGTGGGTACATATGCATGTGGAGGCACACATTAGTTCCATGGTCCCAGTAACAGCCCTTTTCCTCCCATCCCATTAGCCTAATGCCCTGGCTCCTCTCCAGCCCATGTTGTCCCCAGCCTTCACCAGGAGACAGCCATCAGCCAAGAGAAGCCGTCCCACTTCCCTGGAAAGGAGATTGTGCCTGTCGGCAGCTCCATCCAGCTCTTCCCTCCCCCCATTGCCAACCTCCAACAGCCCAGGCTCATTCCTGAACCTGGGTCACCGGCGTGATATGAAGAAAGACATCCAATGCCTTAGCCCTCAGCACTACCAGGCTGGCTCAAATGAATGTTTTGATACTGCAGTTCCTGTTGTTTCCTGATCCCTTACCCTGACTCCACTATGGATTTGGGGTGGAGGGGTGCCAATTCATGTGCTTCACAGTCAGTAGATGGCCAAGTGATCTGGAGTGTATAGCAACTGTGTCAGACCTTCATGCTGTAGAGTCTACACAACCATCAGCAACACTATAAATCACTAAAACACACTAAGGATCCCATGCTGTGTGGGTGCCACCCCCTATAAATCACCCTACCCAATTAGATGTGCTGCTACATGTGCTAGGCTTCGAACATTTAGGAGGAGGAAAAGGGGGCGCTATTGTGAAAGGCACAGATGCCTCCACAAGTGCAAAAGAGGGCCTCTGTATTTTATGGTAGCCACAGGTAGCAGAAGGGTCTGAAAAAAGGTAGGGCTAGCTTTGTTAAAGGTAAATTCTCCCCCCAACACCCCATTGAGTGGGTTCACCCTCACCCTCAACTTTTTCTCAATCAAATTTGTAATCTATGGGTAACCCCCCCCCCGCGACTGACAGCAGTCCTCTGTGTCTAGGTCCTTGATAACCTCCCCTCCCCAAGACCCTGCCCTTCCTTTCATTTTTAAAGTTTGATCACTGTGGCTTAAGTAAATAAGCTATGGACCCAGCCCACCGGGGGGGGGTGATTAGTAAGTGACACTGTTTACTGCACATGCTACAGTTTAAAGGCGTAGTCCTCCCCCTCCAAGGTTATCATCCTCCTCCCCTTTTAGCTGCTGAGGGTATGCCCCCCTTGGTTGTTTGCTGATATTCTAGATGCTCAACCTTTGGAGCTCATTATTACATGATTGTTATGCTTATGTATTAATTAGTCTTTTTTATCTGTTTATACTTATAATTAGAGCAGCATATATATGTTTTATTTTCCCTCTATTCTATACTGACTACTATATATGACCATAGATTTGTTGACTCAAGTGGTGTTCTTCTATCATGAGAATGCTGTCTATCTTTGCTGTTGCATGAAAATGTTTCAATAAAATCTTTTATGGCAAAGCAAAATAAAGGCATAGTCCTCCTGGTAGTAACACAGTAACATAATTGCAAAAACTGGAACAGCTATGGCCATACTACCCCCCTCCCCCATCCCAGCACCTATGCTAGCAGCACAAGGCATCCTCATAGTGGACCTAGTATTTTTAGGATTGAACCCTTAGTGAGATTTTGAATTGAATTATTTAGTTTACATAGCTGTAGTTTTCTTCCTTTAAAATTGCCAAGTAAATGCAGTGCAGGAGAGCATCAACAAAATGTCATAGAGGTTAGCAAAGTTGTCTTTAGAGTGGAAGTTTTCGGGTTTGCTCTCCAATTGTAGGGATGCTATCACAGTGAGTCTCCATGAACAGTCTGTAATGGACTTGCCAAGCAGCAGAAAAAATCATTGCAGTTGTAACTGATTTTGCTCACCAGCCTTAGATTCTGACTCAAAAAGATCTCGGAGAAGATTAGTCACCACCCCAGTTCCTATTGACTTGAAATTAGATTTATCCTTCATAACGGCTTTGTACACTGGGCCACACAAGCAGTGTTATATTTGACATTTGTAAAATCAGAAGTGTTTATCTGTTGTCAATTGTATGATATTACATTTTAAAAGCAACTAGCATGGTTAAATTATAATATATAGAAAGCAGTTAATAGTCTGTGAAACAGCCAATCTAATTTTTCCAAGCAGGACACCGCCTATGAGTTTCTGTCTGGCATCTAGTCAATCAAAAGTCAGCAATCCATTCAGCTGTATCTAATCCTGTTTTATGCACTGCAAGCCTTGAAACTGTATATAGTATCTCCTTGCTGAATGTTATCATGTTTTTAACCTGAGGTTCACTTTTTTATCAAAAACATGTTGACGGTTTCAGTGCATGTTTTGCCAATGACTATTTCTGTACAGTAAGCTAGATGTGTCTGCCGCTACACCAAAAAAGAAAAAGATACCAAGCAAACCCCTGTTGAGAGACATATGCTTGATGCCAGAAGATATGATGAATCCAAGATTATTGCAGTGGTTTAACAGTCAGCAGCAGACACCAATATCAGTTCAGGAGGGTGTCATAGTATTGGTAATTTACTCCTTATTTTTGCATTTGTGGAAGGGATGAGGCAGGCACCATGATAAATGATGTGTCCTTGTTTCAAATTTTCTTTCACACTCATGTTGACATCTAAAATAGTGATGTTATATCCATATAAAATAATCTGACCCCTTCTGGATGTTTTCCATAAAGAGAGACTAAGCCTCACCAATATAAATTGGAAGCGGGTTTGAAACCCATGTTTTTTGTTGTGGATTTTAGGTGTTTGGATGACCATCATGAACTGGGCTAACAGTTATGACTTTGACACCAGAGAATGTTCTTAAAGGTTAGAAAGGTGACTGCTGCACCACCTCACATGTTTTTAACCTGGAAATGAGGGGAAGAAAAAGAGGTTGGGGGAGGGAGAAAACAAGTGTAAGCCAGTAGATGTCAAAATGAGGAAAGAGACCGATAAGGGAAAACTAGGATAGACAAACAGATGGAGGACAGACTCTCCCTCAAATGAAGAGGGCAAAGAAAAAAATCTGGATGGGGTCAGGAGGGAGTGGACACATTTAACAAATCACCAGCTCAGAAAGGGTGTACTCATCAGCTTTCAAAAACCAGCCTCACAAAGAAAGCATAAGGCAGTATCCAGGCTTTGAGCAAGAGTGTTGGATACAGTGGGGGTAACAACAGTTGAACTCCCAGCTCTAAAACCTTCAAAGTCACCTTGAAGAAAGGCACAAGTAATTCATAAGGTAAAATCACAAAATGCCAGACACGTGGTTTGGCACGATTGTATATAGTTTCTGTTATTGTTATCAAGATGTTAGTTTGGTTGCAGTTAAAGGAAAAATTGAAACAGCTGTTTTAAACAGCTGTGATAGAGGGGAAGGAGAAGAAATGGTTACATACAGTATGAAAAAAAGAGGAAGGGTTTTATGGACAAAAACCGGGGAGAATTAGAATTACATCATATAACATCAAAGGCATAAACTCTGTTGTGAAAAGGGCAAAAATGATCTCAGAGTCGAATAAACTGAAAAGCGACTTAGTGTTCTTACAGTAGACACACCTCTCACATTCTGAACTTAAAAAGCTTAAGAGAAGCTGGGTGGCTCATGCAGTAACTTCTGTGCATCCCACAGCTAAGAAAAATGGCACTGGAATATCAGTGAGGAAAGGAATAGGATAAGAAATCAAACAAAGCAGAATATAGGCAGAAGATGGGTTTTGCTGTCGAGAAGATTGCAAGGAGTAGATTTACACTTAATAAATATACTGTATATATGCACCAAATGTAGGAGCCTCTCCATTTTTGAATCAGATCTCACAGGAACTAACTAAGCTACCCAGGGGACTGACAATACTAGGAGGAGACTTCAAAAGTGTGGTGGACCCTCAGAAGGATATAATCTCAAAAAATAAATACACGAATAGAAGCACCACCAGAACAGTAAAAGCAATTATCCAGGAACAAGATTTAGTTGACATATGGAGGGAGGTGAACAAAAAAGAAAAAAAACTATACATTTTATTCCCACCCCCAAAATGAGTACTCAAGAACTGATATGTTTCTTACACACAGATCAGAGCTCTATAGAGCCCACAAGTGCAAAATCCACACAACTGGCTTGTCAGATCATGCTCCAGTCACACTTGATTTATGGATAGACCAAACAGAAAAAAAAACACAATGGAGATTTAATACCTCACTGTTGAACGACAAGGCCTTTATAGATAAAATAAAGGAGGCTATTAATCAATATAGGGAACATAATGAAGGGGAGAGGAGGAGGAGATCATAGGAGTAGAGGATGCACTAAAGGCAGTTCTGAGGGGTTGGGTTATAAACTGGGCTTTGTGGAAGAAAAAACAAAGACAGGAGAAACAGAATACACTAGAACAAAAAGTAGAGCGGCTACAGAGTACACATTAACAAAAACCTGACAAAACCATATTAAAGCAAATGACAGGCATAAGGAAGGAATTACAGGATATTTTAAACCAAAAAATAGAAGGGCAACTCATTTACACAGCTCATAGATTTTATTTATTTATTTGTTTTTGGTAACCAGGTAAGTGCACTAGACAGAACTGCCTATTTTCAGGCACGACCCGGGAGAGTACAAATCAAGGAACAGGTAAAAACAAATACATATACAGTGTACTACAACAGGAGTTCCAAACAGTTATACAGAGGTGCAAGTTACATAGTACATAGAGGAGGTACATATCACACGTTATAATAGGAACAAAACAGGAAAAAAGGCACAATTTAGGGTTAATAATGTACAAAACATGACAGTGCTGTTGGTAAGTCAGCAAGGAGACAATTCCCAGGCAGAGACAGGGAACAAAGTGCATAGCTGTAGCTGAGGAAGAGTGGTGAAGGGAGGAATCAAGACGCCACAGGGAAATTTAAGTGCAGGACAACAGTAGATTTGCATGACTCATGAAGATAAAGACACTTGCACATGTCAAGGGAGGTGAGGTAATTGGAGAGGCCTTTCTTGAAAGTGGGATTTGGAGTGCCTAAGATAAAGTGGGAAAGAGTTCCAAAATTTTGGGGCATAGAAAGAGAAGGCAAGTTCACCCATCTTGGTAGAGCATTTTGGAACAAATAGTAGAGCTAAAGACATGGAACGGAGGGAACGAGGGCAGTCAATGGGAGTGAGCATAGCAGTGACTGTGGAGGGGATAGAAGAACAAATAATATTGTCAGTCAGACAACTTAATGAATAAGCCCAGCAGGAGGAAGGAGACAACCAGTGGAGGTCCGAGTAGAGAGTACAGTGGTGCTTAAGACGAGAAGCAGATAGCACAAATCTATAGACATTGTTGTAGACAACGTTCCACATTTGCAAGATGTTTGCCTGTGCTATAGAGAAGACAGGCAGAGTGTAGCAGAGTCCAGGGAAGAGAAGGCTTTGGGTAATATAGATTCTGGTGTCAGGGGTCAGGAACTGACAGACTTAGTAAGCCAGTCCAGTTTTAGCATTGACTGACTGGCAGACAGCTTTCACATGCAGAGAGAAGTTAAGAGATGGATCTAGCATGACCCCTAGGTATTTGAAGGACTGAGTTACTTCCACAAAGGAGGCCAACAAGATAAGTAACCTGGAGAGACAGAGTTGAAGCGACAGATTTCCTTTGTGACTCAAAGAGCATAGCCTGGGTCTTGGCAGCCTTTAGCACCAGTTGGTGAGACATAAGCCAAGTTTGGATACGATGAAGATCAGAGGAGAGGTGAGAGTTAATTTCATGAAGAAAGCTGGAGGGGACATAGAGAACCAAGTCATTGGCATAGAGTAAGGAGAGACTGTGGGAGGGCACAGAAGGTGGTTATTGATGAACAAAGAAAAGAGTAAGGGCCCAAGTATGGAACCTTGTGGGACACCCGAACAAAGCAGGGCAGGGGCAGAGAGAACTTTATGACAGGAGACAGACTGGGGAGTGGCTCCACAGATAGCTGGAGAACCAGGCAACTGTGGATTGGGAGGTGCCAATACAGCCTAGTTGATGCAGGAGCAGGTTGTGGTTAACCAAGTCAAATGCCTTTGACATGTCAATAAAAACAGCCCCAGTAAGCTGGCCTAGGTTCACAGCAGATTTGCTGTCACTGGTGAATTGCACTAGGGCCATTGCAGTGCTGTGGTTTGGCCTAAAGCCATGCTGAGCAGGAGATTGCAGATTAAAGCTGACAATGAAGTCAGATACCTGGAGATGGATCAGATTCTCCAGGAGTTTACTGAGGATTGGCAGGAGTGCAATAGGATGGTAGTTTGTTAGGTTTTTTGGATCACTCATTTTGAAGACTGGGATAACCCTGCCATTTTTCCAGGAGAAGGGCACAGTACCGGAGCAAATAGAGAGGTTGAACAATCGCATGGTGAGGGTGGCAAAAAGAGATGTGCCTAATTTGAGAATTCTGGGTTCCAGTTCATCAGGGACTGCACTGCCATGGGGAGACATCATGTTAAGAGCTCGTAGGACATCCAGCCTGGAGACCGGGTGGAGAATCAGGGAAGGATGAGGGGGAAGGTCCGGGGGGGGGGTGTGGCAGAGGGGGACCACCAGCATCAAAGCTACAGAGGGTGGTAAAGAGTGAGTTGAAAGCATTAGCTACGGTATTAGGGCTGTTACAGGAGACGTTATTTATTAGAAAGTCATGGGGGTTTGGGATGTGTTGCGTCCCATTATGTGATTTATTTGGGCCCAGTACCTTTTCGGGCTACTAGAGGTGGCATGAAGAAGGCTGCTATAGTAATTGCTTTTGGCAGTCCATAGTGCTTTCTTACAAGAGTTACGAAGGGAGCGATATGCGTTGAAGTCAGAGAGAAGGGAGGAGGTTTTCCATCTGGTCCAGAGTTTGTCCCATGCTTTAAGCATATGTAGAAGAGGGCTAGTTTACCATTTGGTAGGCAGGCCCTGTACCCTGCACCTGATGGATGGAATGTGCTTGGACTGCAAGGAGCACAGAGAATTGGTAGCATATTCCACAGCCAAGTCAATGTTATTTGTCACGAATATGGGGGACCGGCTGACATGCTGAAGATCCCATAGAAAAGCTGAGGTGTCGAAGGCAGAGAGGTCAGACATGGTGATGATTTTGAGTGAGTGGAAGAGGGGGGCTGGCATTCCAGACACAGCTGACAGGTAAATGTTCACTAATGGAGTCTGGTAGCACAGTCACGTAAGAGATTCTGTCCGGCCTGTTGGTAAATACATAGTCAAGGAGGGTGTGACTATTACCATTGCTGAAATGTCGCATAGGCACCGAGACAAGATGGGTTAGGTTGGCCTTGCTTATATTAGAGTCAAGGATGGGGAGGTTTGGACCAAGCCAATCCTGATTGAAGTCACCTAGACAAATCACTTCATTGTTTTTGATGGCCCGGAGGAGAAAAGCCAGGAACTCCTTGAGCCCATGTTTGCAGGAAACTGGAGTCATGTAAGCACAAACAATGTGCAGATTTTTGGAGTCACCCAGCAGAAGCAGTGCATAAAGTACCTCACAGGACACAAATGAGGGGCATGGTAGTAAGGTTAGGTTTA
The DNA here is from genome assembly GCA_016271365.2 of Neoceratodus forsteri. Taxonomy (NCBI): domain Eukaryota; kingdom Metazoa; phylum Chordata; order Ceratodontiformes; family Ceratodontidae; genus Neoceratodus; species Neoceratodus forsteri. Next base: position 358,552,881 of record CM028130.1, read on the forward strand.
GATGAGACTTGTAAAATAGTGCCAGACTGCTACCTCCTTTTGATGCAGGCCGATCAACCCGGAACAAGTTGTATCAGGGGAGGGCACACAGAGAGTCGGGGAGAGAAGGCTTAAGCCAGGATTCAGAAAGTGCAAGAAGATCAGATCCAAGCTGAAATTTCTGCATGATTAGCCACCAAGCTTCTTATATTAAGGTGGACAATCTTTAGTCCTCTGGAATGGGGCCCAGGGGAAGAACCAACTGAATAGTGAGGGAGACCTGTGGCAACTGAGCTGGGGTCAGTTTCCACATCACCAGCCAAAGAAAATGTGAAGTAGGGGACAAAGCAGCAGCACAGCTAGCCTTTAGATTGAGGAAAATGGAGGCTGATAGAACAATTTCCTGTATTAAGAACCAGGCTGGCCTGGTGGTGCTGAGGGTTGAGGTGCTGGACGCCATACCTCACATCACACTAGTGACCTGGGTTCAGACATGAGCCCAGGCCGCCAGGGGCTGGCAGGGAAGGGATAGGATTGAACATCCAGAGGACTGCTGTCCTATCCCAGGGAGGGATCCAGGGAGCCACCGCTCTGTAGCGGCCCCTGGTGATGACCAGGGGCACTACTAGAGCAGTGCCAGTATGGGGGCAGAGTGCAGCAGATGTTGGCAAGTTGTGCCCAGATGTCATTGCACACATGCACTCCACAGGTGCACAAAAAACCAGAGGAAAAAGTAGCACAGGTCAGGCAGCATGATCTTCTGACCTCCACGGCCCGATCCGAATGGTGCCTCCTCATCTGGATCTGACTTGGTGAGTTGAGCTGTGGGTAGCCCCTTGCCACCCCACCATGGGGGGTAATCTGTGGAGGAATTGAGGAGGTGGCCTGATATTGGGTTCGGGACCAGGGGGTTGGTTAGGATGACATACCAACCGGTGCCAATGGGGAAGAAAATATACACCAAAAAAAAGAACCAGGCGTACCCTAGGAGATAGAAACAGACCCAGAACAGATAGCCCAACAGTTTGCAAACTTTTACTTTGAATTATACGCAGAAGATAACTGCCCCGAGTAGTGGAAGAGAGAACTAGGACTTTTATCCAAGGGCTAAACATCCCAAAACTAACCAAAGAGGAGGTAGAAGCTTTAGACACTCCAGTCACTATGATGGAAGTGATGAGCATGATAAGAGACCTTCTATCGAACAAAACCCCACTCCCAGATGGATTCAATTCTGATTTTTATAAGGCCTTTGGAGAGTCAATTGCCTCCATGTTGGGAAATCTCTATAGATTCTGTCAGGAGGAGGGGAGGGTACCTAAATCCTGGCAGGAAGCAGTCATCTCCATCCTTCACAAAGCTGGAAAGGACCCATATCCCTACTGAATCAAGACCTTAAAATGTATATGGAAATCCTAGCCAACAGAATTCAAAAAACTATCCCAAATCTCATAAATTCAGATCAGACAGGCTTCATCCCAGCACATCTTTTAAAAGACATTAGAAGAATGCTAAATGTGTTGGAAGGAGGTAAAAAATATAACGAACCGCAATGAACCATACTGACTGATGCAGAGAAGGCCTTTGATAGGCCCAACTAGGCATTTCTAAAACAAACAATGGGGACTATGAGATTTTTGGGAGATTTTACACAAAGTCTTGGGGCAGTCTACATTTCACCTTTAGCAAGGATAAGGGCAAATGGCATGCTCTCAACTAGATTAAGTATTCAAATAGACACAAGGCAGAGATGCCCCATGTCGCCCCTCATTTTTGCAATAAGCATGGAGCCTTTGGCAGAAATGATCAGACAGAGTCCAGAGATAAAGGGGATAATAGTGGATGGGGTGGAAGATCAAATTTCATTATACATGGATGACAATGTCATTTATTTGAGAGACGTCAAAATACTTTATCTCACTTATTAAAAATTATTAAGAGATATGGAAGCATTTCAGGATTTAAAATGAATGTAACTAAAACAGAAATCATTATAGTAAGTGGCCGGGTTACACAAGAAATAAAAGCACTTTGCCAGCCAGATGGGATCCAGAAGTAGTCGGATACTTAGGGATACTTAGGGATACATATGCCCAAAAAGCTGAACATGCTCTATAAGTGGAACTATGAGAAATTAAAGAGTGAAATTTATGCAGACCTGAAGAGGTGGGAGGTTCTGCCTCTGACATTTACAAACAGAGTGGAAACACTCAAAATGAATATCTTGCCTAGATTTATTTTTTATATCAGAAGTTAACTTACCAATCCCTATTCAAGGAAAGGAATGGAAGAAGCTGGCAAGGGTTCTTAAACACTTCATCTGGGCCAAACAAAAACCAAGGATGAAATGGTCAGTTCTTATAAGGAATAAAGAGGAGGGAGGGTATGGAGTACCAGATCTAAAAGATTATTATAATGCAGCACAACCTGAAGACTTGGTAAACATCAGCAACCAAAATAAAGAGGCAAGCTGGAAACGAATGGAGGAAGGTAGCAACAGAGAAAACCACTTAGAAAGCTTGATTTGGGCAATACACAACACTGAAGGTCTTAACTTACTTTACAATTAAGTGGACAAGACACAGCATGCTACACGGCTACAAGTAAAAAAAAAAACTACAGAATAAAGTAACTCAACCACAGTGGATTCCTATTTGGAAAAATAGGAACTTTACACCAGCAGCCAGGAACAACATATTTAAAAAAATGGGCATCTCAAGGACTGCTTTACATTATACAGTTGTACCAAGGAAGGGTGCTGAAATCCTTTAATCAGCTGCAGGGGGAATTTTGGGTTGAGAAAGTCAGATATGTTTAGATTCTGGCAGCTTCGGAACTTTCTGCAGGACAAAGCAATTACGGACGGAATGTGGGACCCCCACCGCCCACTAATGACAAAGCTCCATGTCCATGTCCAGATACTGTGGAACACTTTTCAGAAGAACAGTCTTACAGGATTTAGGACACTGTCCTACATGCTGGGCCATTGGAGATCTTAGGGCTCAGCTCCGGGCAGCATGGGCAGAGATTGCGAGCCTCAAATTTCATATTCAAGACGGAATACATTATAAGAACCACCGGCCATTTCCCCAACATCCAATAGAAGAACCTCGACCGCAGAGGGTAGTTGGTCCAGGAGATTGGCAGGTGCTTAGGAGGGGCAAATCGGGTGCCCCATCTCTCTGTGCTCTCCAACATATTACCTCCAAAAAACATATAAACACTACAAACAGGTATCTGCCTTTATCTCTGAAATCAAACAAAGGGGCAGAGGACACTGCAGAGCAGGACACTGCAGCACAGGAGCTAGCACAACAAAAAACTCGCCCAAACCAGGAACCAAAACAAAAAAAGTAAAAGGGAAATCCAAAAAACTTCTGATCATAGGAGACTCCATGATTCGGGGAGTTGATACCCATCTCCAGCCAGGGGTAATGGTCAGATGTCTCCCAGGTACATCAGCATGGAGAGACACTGACCGCACTGCTAAAATTGTTCACAAAGCAGGAGAAAACATTGATGTCCTGGTACACATAGGTACTAATGATCTCGCCAGTTGGTCAGTTGTGGAGACCAAAGAACCCCTGACCAGGCTGGGTGACAAACTATCATCCATTTCGTCCAACATCTCCTTCTCTGAGATCCTGACAGTCTGGGAGAGGGGGGCAGATGGACGGAAGGTCAGAGAAGGGGAGCTAGAGGAGCTAAACATGTGACTCAAGGGCTGGTGCCAGGAAAAAGGACACAGATTTGTAGGGAACTGGCAACAGTTCTGAGAGCGAAAGTTCTTTAAATTTGATGGACTGCATCTGACTAAGGAGAGTCAGTGCATTGGGGCAGAAGTTTGGCGTCTTTGAAGAATATTTAAACTAGCAAATGGGAGAGGGTGCAGCACCCCATACGTCGAATGGGAAGAACACCCTCCCCTCAGCTAGTGGTCAAACAGGGATTCAGCATGTTTGCAGTTCATTTGCATCACCAGGTAAGAAAAAAGGTCCATCTTCCCATACGCCACACAGGGGAAATGCCAAACCTCACCCAACAACTAACACACCGAAATCTGGCCAATGGAAAATCATGTACACAAATGCTCACAGCCTGGAAAATAAGATCCCAGACCTGCAGGCAATAATGTCAGAGGCTAAACTGGACATAGTAGCAATTAGTGAGACGTAGTTTACCAGTAACCATACCTGGGAGACTTCAGTACCTGGCTATGTACTGTTCAGAGGAGACCAAAGTGCAAAAAGAGGGAGTGGAGTGGCCCTGTATGTCAATGAAAATATCAAAGCTACAGAAATTCAGAATACACATAAGGAGCCAGAAGAACTGTGGGTCACCCTGGAAACAGGAAATGGGACAGCCATATGAACTGGGGTTATCTACAGGCCCCAAGACCAGGGGGAGGACATAGATACATTACTGTTAGAAGATATACAAAACATGACAGCTAAAGGGGAGATTCTGATAATGGGAGACTTCAACATGCCGGATACAGATTGGTCAATACCAGCAGGAACATCTGCCAGAACTAGACACATGGTGGATTCCCTGCAGGGGGAGGGCCTCAAACAACTGGTACAACAACCCACAAGAGACAGGGCTATCCTAGATCTAGTACTGACTAACAGGGAAGGGATCACAGATCTCCAGTTGGAAGGTCACCTGGGGGCCAGTGACCATCACATGGTATGGTTCAATTTGGCCACTACATCTAAATCATCCCATTCCAAGGCAAAAATATGGGACTTCAGAGGAGCTGACTTTGATAAGATGGCCAACAGAGTTAAGCAAGCCCTGGCAAAAAGAAACACAGGAGAGGGGGTTCAGGCAAAGTGGGCAAGCATTAAGGATGCAATACTTGAAGCAACATCCCATTGTGTTAGACAGAAAAGGAAGTGCAAAAGAAGAAGGAAAGCACATTGGTTCTCAAATACAGTAGCAGAAAAGGTCAGAGCCAAAAGGCTGGCCTTCAGGAAATATAAGGAAACACAGCAGGATGAAGATAGGGAGGCATACCAAACTGCCCTAAGGGAAGCAGGGAAGGCAGTAAGGCAGGCAAAGTCCCAAACTGAGGAAACACTAGCACGAATAGTAAAAGGTGACAAGACTTTCTATAGATACATTAGCGAAAGGAGAAAGTCTAGAGGGTGTATTGCTAAGCTCAAAGGAGAAAAGGAGGCATGTGAGGAGGAGGACCCTGTAAAAGCATCTATCCTAAATAGATACTTTTGCACAGTATTTACTGAAGAGAAGCAAGGGCAGGGCCCACAGCTCAGCACCATGGACACAGGTAGGGAGGGAGGTGAGCACTACTCCCTTCACAAAAGAAAGGGTCCTACAAGAGTTTGCTAAGCTCAGGGTGTACAAGGCAATGGGACCTGATGGCATATATCCCAGGGTACTTAAGGAGCTAATGGTGGAACTAGCAGAACCATTAGCAGAACTGTTTAGTGAGTCTCTGAGCACAGGAGAGGTCCCAGAAGACTGGAGAAGGGCTCATGTGATCCCGCACCACAAGAGTGGTAGCAGGGAGGAGGCAGGGAACTACAGACCAGTCAGTCTTACCTCAGTAGTGGGAAAGATTATGGAGGCACTCCTTAAGGAAAGGATAGTGCAACACCTGGAATCCATAGGGGCACAAGATCCAAGACAGCATGGGTTTACAAAAGGAAGGTCCTGTCAAACTAATCTCATAGATTTCTTTGACTGGGTAACCAGAGTGGTGGACCAAGGGGGAGCAGTTGATGTCACCTACCTTGACTTCAGCAAAGCTTCGACACTGTTAGAGCATAGAAGATTAATAAATAAGCAGGGGTAGGCTCAGGTGGGTCCAAGTTGGTCAACTGGGTGACAAACTGGTTGAGCAGAAAACAGAGAGTGGTGGTAAATGGTATACAGTCAGAAGAGATGCAAGTCACAAGTGGGGTACCTCAGGGATCAGTCCTGGGGCCAGTCCTCTTCAATATCTTCATTAGTGACATTGCAGATGGACTAGAGGGTAAGGCTTGTCTGTTTGCAGATGACACCAAGATCTGCAACAGAGTAGATGATCCAGATGGGGTGGGCAGAATGAGAAGAGATCTGGATAAACTAGCAAAATGGTCAGAAGAGTGGCAACTGGGATTTAATGCAAAGAAGTGCAAGATCATGCACATAGGGAAGAGAAACCCAAGCCACCTATAGGCTAGGAGGAGTTGCTGGCAGTCACAAAGAAAGAAAGAAACTTGGGCATCATCATCACCGATGACCTGAAATCATCCAAGCAGACCTCTAAAGCAGTAGGTAAGGCTAGGGGGATGTTATGGTGTATTAGTAGGGGTATCACAAGTCATAAGAGGGAGGTAATAATCCCTCTTTTCAAGACACTGGTTAGGCCCCATCTGGAGTACTGCATGCAGTACTGGAGGCCACACCTTCACAAGGACATTAACCAAATTGAGGCAGTCCAGAGAAGGGCAACCAAAATGGTGCAAGGACTGCATCAGAAGACATATGAGGATAGATTAATGGAGCTCAATATGTATACCCTTGAGCAAAGGAGGGAGAGCGGTGATATGATCGAAACATTCAAACACCTTAAGGGCATTAACAAGGTGAAAGAGTCTAACATGTTTAAATATAAGAAAAATAGCAGGACAAGAGGACACAGTATTAGATTAGAGGGAGGCGATTAAATGGGAATGTGAGGAAATTCTTTTTCACAGAAAGAGTGGCGGATGCAAGGGACGGCCTACCTAAGGAAGTGGTGGCTATGAATACAGTGCAGGGCTTCAAACAGGCATGGTATAGGCATAAGGGAGCAATGCAGATGAGTATGAATAGATAGGCCACTGACAGAGCAACGGCCGATGGCACATTTGTAAGGTAGAAAAAGAAATGAGCAGACTGGATGGGCCTTGCGGTCGTTATCTGCCGTCAACCTCTATGTTTCTAAAATGAGGGGAAACATATAATTTCTAATTTGTATACCACACTTAATTCTAATACAGATGACCTGGGGCTGGAACAGCTACAAACCAGGTGGGAGGAGGAGCTTGAACATGCACTAGGCCATAAACAATGGCTACAAATATAGAGGTCGGTACACAAGACTACTTTGTTAAGGAGCTGGAGACAATTCCGCTAGAAAGTGGTGAGTTAATTTTTTCTAACCCCTGATAAAACTTGTCCTACAGTCCAATGTCATCTGGCAGATGCTGGAGGGGATGTGGGGAGAAGGGTATGCACTTACTTGTTTTTTGGGAATGCCAAAAACCTAAGCCATTCCAGGCAGAAATAAATACTTGGGTGGCAAAATGTTTGGAGGTAGCCCCCAACCTCAGCAATGCACACATGCTACTGGGGTTGACCCCTGGAAACTTAAGAGGACCTACCAAGAAATATTCTCTTCAATATTCTAATTGCAGCAGCATTAAAAACCATCACACAGAAATGTCTGCAAGCTAACACACCTACAAGGCAGGACTGGCTACTAAACTGCAAAAAAAAAAAAAAAACTCATGGAGGGAATCTCCACCAGAATGAACCTAAAACAGATAGATTCAAATCTAGATGACAGCCTTTTTGCCATACAGTATAATAGAGGAGTTGGAAGGAACCCCTGTACTAGAGCAAATGATAACAGAATAAGATAAGGAGGAGGCCAATATTTTGTATTCTGTAATATGAAAAATACTAACAGCTGGAGCTAGTTTCAACTATGTTAAATTATATCCTTTTTGTTCCATAGTTAGAATAGTAGAATAAAGGTAACAAACTTATTGTCAATAATGTCAGAGATTGTACTAAGGCAAGATGTAAGAAAGCATGTTAAATAACTGAAATGTAACTGATTTGGGCCTACAAGGTCGGTATTGAATGAATGTATTTGAATCTCTGAAATAAAAATGTAAAAAAATAAAATATAAAGTCCCATTTTATTTATTTATTTGGGTGTTTAAACTTTTTATTGTTTTTCAACTTATACAAAAAACAAAACATAAGCAAGGACATCAAGGAAGGACTTAGACCTGCTAGTGGTTACAGAGTGCAGGACATTGGCATAAGTTCAATGCACCCTATAACTCTTATCTCTATAACTCTATAACAGCCTTTATGGACCCAGTGTGGCTCTTGTTCCTATAAGTACTTTTAAAGCAGGTGATATTGTCAGTAACATTGCTTACAAGTTGGTTTATTTTTATTGTGGTTATCAAATGTGCAGGAGGCCTGCCCCCATGATCTTGTGCTATTTGCCCTCCACACTTCACGCCCTCCACCCTTTTATCTACCCCCCACTGCACTTTACAACTTATTAATGCTGTTGAGTGTTGTATATTGCTCATCGGGGGGTGAGAACAGTGGAGGGTGAATGAGCGGAGCCACCGCATCGGGGTTATAAAATCCAGAAGACACCCTGGGGCGAAATGGAATCCAGATTGTGGTCCCCCATGCCTGGTTTCCATACCCAAGGGCACCTCCAGTACTGGTGGGCAAGCAGTTTGGGCGTCCTTGGAAGTCCATCCAAGTCAAGCAGTGTTATGCAATGCCAGGTCCGTTAAAAACAAGACTGCAATTATTGCAGATCTTGTTGGGACAGTGGACCTGGCGTGCATCACTGAGACCTGACTGGATGAGAAATCTGGCCCTATATTGGAGGCTGCAACTCCAGCCGGGTCCTTGGTGATACACCGCTCGAGATTGGATCGGTGGGGGGGTTGCAGTCTGTTGAGGAGGCCGAGTCATTTGAGTGTACCATAGTAGCAGGTGTAGGCTGTAGGGTCGCCCTCATCTACCATCCACCCGGGGATGAGAAGCACTTCCTTCAGGAAGTGGCAGACTTCATGATTGACATGGCGCTTGAGTCACCCAGGCTGATGGTCCTGGATGACTTTAACGCCTGGGTCGATGATGAACTCTCGCAATTTGAACAGCACTTCCTCCAGCTGATGACATCTCTGGGCCTCACACAGATTGTTACCACTGCTACTCAATAACACGGTCACTTCCTTGGCTTAGTCTTCCTCCTGAAGATCGAAGCCTCTGATGTGGGGGTGGAACCAGTCAGATGGTCCAATCATTGCACCGTGGGGTTCAGATTTTGCACCCCCCTTCGTAGGCCTACCCCTATGGAGATAGTCAGGCACTGTCCTTTATGAGATGTAAGCTCTGAAAGCCTGGCAGCAGTGCTTGACCTATCGGGTCTTCCAGTGGCAAACAATGACCCAGAGGCCTTAGTGATGGCCTATAACAAGGCCATCTCTGTGGCCCTGGATGTTATTGCTACCATCTGTGTTCATCCTCTTTCTCTATCTCTTTGCCCTCAGTCCCCTTGGTTTGATGGAACTTTGAGGGAGATTGGGTGATTAGGACAAAGGTTAGAGCGCTGCTGGCGGAAATCCACCCTGAATGCCAACACCTTAGATTGATGGATTATTATCAAGTCTTTCAATCTGCAATCGCCCATAAGAAGGCAGAGTTCCTGTCCAGGGAGATTGCAGCTGCTCAGAACCAACCAGCTCAGCTCTTTCGAACTGTAGACAGACTGTGCAACCCAGCCTGTCTGCAGGCTCGAAGAGCCTTTTAGCAAATAGAGTGCAATGAGCTTGCTCGATTCTTTGCAGCTAAAGTGGCTGACATCACCAGCACACCCTACGGGCATTGCTTTTGATCGGTGCTTCGTCACGGCCCCTCATTTTTCCTGGAGTACCTTCGACCGACCGGAGTTCATGGATGTCTTGCGGATTGTCCAGGATATGCTCTCTATGTGCTGTAGTTTGGATCCAGGACCAACTGCCCTGATTATGGGCTGTAGTGACATCATTGGTCCAGTCTGGTACTCCTTGGAAACAGGTGAGTTTCTTAGTTCCCTGAAGGAGGCGGTGGTGACACCCCTCCTGAAGAAAGCTTTTTTGGACCCAGATTGCCATGCTAACTACAGACCAATTACATTACAGGGAAGGTGATTGAAAAAGTAGTGGCCTTGCAACTGGAGAACCATTCGACCATCCATGACATCTATGAATCTCTCCAATCTGGTTTTCAAAAGAGGCACAGCACTGAGACGGTGCTGGTTTGGGTGCTCAATGATCTCCCGATGGCTGGGGATCAGAAAAACCATTCCATCTTGGTTCTTCTTGATCTCTTATCAGCATTTGACACTGTGGACCATGGGGTTCCTTCTCAATCACCTGAGGTTCATCTGTGGCCTGTCAGGTACAGTCCTCAGGTGTTTTACATCTTTCATCACTGGCAGAACTCAGAGGGTGGTGTCAGGAATTTATTCTTCTGACCCAGTTCCTCTGTCATGTGGGGTTCCTCAGGGTTCAGTGTTGTCCCCATGTTATTCGCAGTGTACATGCTGCCCCTCGGAGACATTGTAAGAAGGTATGGGCTGAGGTTTCACTGCTATGCTGATAATACCCAGCTCTACCTTTCTTTTGCACCTGACCAGGATAGAGCTCTTATGGTATTTAACAACTGCCTCACTGAAATCCAAGACTGGATGAATTCAAGCTGGCTGAGGTTGAATTCGGAAAATACTGAGGTGCTGGTTGTGGACCAGGGGCACCAGACAGGGGGATTTTGGGTGGGTTTGCCCTCAGGACGCTTCCTTGTGGGCCTTACACTCCCTTACTTTGAATGGGTGTGGAACCTGTGGGTGATTTTTGACAAAGGGCTGACACTGCGATCGCAGGTGTCAGCAGTCATCAAATTCTCTTTTTACCATTTGAGGAACATCTCCAGGGTTAAGCACCTTGTTTCGTCTGGCGATCTCCCCATGTTGGTCCATGCCTTTGTGTCCTCACACCTTGATTATTGTAATTCCCTGTACCTAGGGCTACCTGGGGTTGATATCCGCTGCCTGCAGCTGGCGAAGAATGCAGCAGCCCGTTTACTGACAGGGACTCCTCGGTCTAGCCATATTTCTCTGGTGCTGCGCAAACTGCACTGGCTGCTGGTACAGTGGTGGATCAACTTTAAAGTCAAACTTCTGACTTATAAAGCCCTACACAGACAGGGTCCAGACTACCTGAAAGAGCTTCTGGTTCCATACTGCCCTGGAGAATCGCTCTGCTCGGCTGATGATTGGTTTGTTTAAAATCGTCTGGGGCCCGTGCATTTATGCACGTGGCCCCAACCCTTTGGAATTCTCTACCCCATCAGTTATGGGAGTGCACAACTGTGGAGGGATTTAAACAGGTCCTTAAAGCTTTCTTATGGAATGAGGCATATTCTAAATGACCAATTTTTAGTTTTTTAGTTTTAGGCGTACTGAAGCGTCCCGGTACTGTCCCTGTTAGCCTATATAAAAGGTTGGCTGCAGCAAAAATAAAAGATATGTACAGCTGCTTCTAAATACTATCTTACTGCTCTAACCCTAGCCCACTGCTTCCTCTGCACCATTTCTGTATACCCTGCCAACTTCACCCAGGATCGGGTCTGACATTAATGTGAATCTGCAGCTCTGGAGCCAAATTAGCTCAGTAGTTGGCACCTCCCAAGGCTTTTTTAATTTATTAGGAAAAGTGCCTTATTGAGCCATATGCTGTGCAGTGTATTTAATAGTTAAAGTGCCAACTGCACCTACTGGGTCGCAGGGCAGGACCTAGGTTCATCCCTGCAGCTGCTATGTGGCTGCTCCTCCACCCCAATACCCTCCCTCCCTTAGCTGGCATTCTTTATATAGGCTCTAGTGATCATGTGGGCTATACTTTTGCTTTTTTATATCTGCTCACTTTTGCATTTGCAGATTATAAGTTTCCTCCTCTAGAAGTCACCACTCCTACTCGTCCAGCCCAGCACTCACTCGTCGATTACTCTGATCTCAGCCTCAAGCTTAGACACTCTTTCCTTTAGGGCTGTTCCCCCTTACTCCTACCCTCTTGGAGTCATTGACAGCTCCTTCCTATCCTTATTCCATTCTGGTCAGGCACTGCACTCTATCCTCCCTTCCTCCCCCCTTCACCCCCACTCTATCTCATAGATTTGCTATTACTTGGTTATACCTTATTATTGCACCTCATCTCTGCCTCCCTAACAAAATGCATAGGGTGGCCTTGTTCTATTTGTTCAGTGCACTCCTTACCCTTCTGGCCCTTGACTATCTTGCCCTTTCCATTGGGACCCCTTCACATAGGTTTGAGGGGGCTCTTACTAACTTCACGTTCTCCAACATACTAGCTAAAAGTTCCTCTGGGGTATCTTACATACAAACTCATTGGGTTTCTGCTTAGGCTTCTTGTATATAGTACACTTAAATCCCCCCTGTGCCTATCTTGGCCCATTGCAGTTGTCATGCTATGGGTTATCATGCTATCCTGTACCCTCGCTGGGGATATTGAGCTAAACCCTGGCCTGGCGGTCGATCTCAACCGAACTAATTGTCACTCCAGACATCTTCTGCCCCAGACCATGGGCCTGATATTTTCCCACCTCAACATCAGAAGCCTTATGCCCAATTTCCCTGAACTTGAAGCCTGGGTTCAGATCAACAACCCTGACATACTCATCCTTTCGGAAACCTGGCTGAAACCTATGGTATCAGAACTTAGTTGCACTTTACCAGGCTATAATATGTACCGGGCTGACAGACCTTCCTCTAGATGGGGGGGATTGGCTCTCTACTACAAATCTCACCTGTGCATCTCTCTTCTACCTACTCCTCCTCTAATCAATGGCTAGGTTTTACACTCTGTCCTCCTACTCAGGGGTGTAAAAAAGCTGCACATCTTTGGGGTATATATTCCACCTTGGAATAGCAAACTTGACCACAAAGAGTATATTGACCTTTTTCCTACGTTATCCAAGAAAATGAGATGATATGTCTGTGGGATTTTAACCTAGACTGGCTTGGACCAAACTCTTTACTTCTAGCCTCTACCATCAGCAAGTCCAACCTCTGCCAACTCATCTCTTCCCCTACCAGGATTTCGCAGAATGGATCCTGCCATACTCTGATTGACTGGATCCTCACTAACCAGAAAGATTGCTACTCCCCACTGGGGTTTGCCCCGACTCAATTAGTGATCACTGCCCTGTCTACTACATGAGGGGTGCCTCCACTCCCTCTTATCCTCACAAAGTTTTATCCTTTCCAAACTTTTCATCCTTCGACCAGACAGCGTTCCTTAATGAATTAAAACTTACTGAAGGGTCTCCCCTATTTATTACCTCGGATATCAATCTAGCCACTGACTATTTTAATAAAACTCTACTTGCCTTGCAAAACAAGCACATACCATTCTAAATGCGTAGGGGCAGTGGGAAAGTGACCAAGTGGCTCAAGAGGCCTTTACTACAACAACTTAAGTGCCAGGACAAACTCTGGTCTAAACAGAAATCTTCCTCTCTCCAGGTTGACTTTCAAGAATATCATATACTGCGTAATACTTGCAAGAAGGAGATACGTGCAGCCAAAAGTGCATACTACCGAGAGCTCCTGTACCCCTCCACCTCTAACCCAAAGAAATACTAGAACCTGATTAATGAGATCCTGGGGAAAGACAAGCCACAGGCACCAAATTATATGCTTATCAACGATACCCTTTCTAACAACCCCTTCACTATTGCCAATGCCTTTAACACTTTTTTTACCAAGGTTCCACATAATGCCACAACTGCATCTAGCGGCCTCCTTCCCTGCCATCCATCTCCTCCAGGGGCATCTCCCTCATTGATACTCTCCCTTGTCACTCGGAAGGAGATACTTAAGTTACTAAGTACCATTCCATCTTGTGGAAGCGCCTAGCCGAATGGACTTGAACACAGGATCCTCAGACTTGCTGCGCCTCTTTTAGCCACTCCTGTTATGCAGCTGTTTAACTTATCCATCAGCACCTTCTCAGTACCCTCAGCCTGGAAAGCTGCCAGAACTATCCCTGTGTTCAAGAAAGAGGACCCTAGAATCCTATCTAACTATCGTCCCATCGCTTTACTTCCGGCCCTCAGTAAGTTATTGGAGAAACTTATCCACCATCAGATCTCAGCTCATTTACTTACCTTTAACCTACTATCCCCTGCTCAACACGGTTCAGGGCTGGACATAGCACCACCACTGCTCTCACCCTATTCACTAGTGAGGTAAAATCAAACATGGATGAAGGTCAACTCACTGGTTTTGTGTTCATTGATCTAACCAAAGCTTTTGACTTAGTTAGTCACTCCTCGCTCCTAGATAAGTTGCGGTCTCTCGGTACATCAGAACCTACACTGGCCTGGCTCAACAACTACCTTGATAACTGTTCCCAATCTGTATCCTTTTGCAAAGTTCTCTCATCCCCTGCCTCTGTCCCCTCTGGTGTCCTGCAAGGGTCCATACTTGGGCCCCTACTCTTTTCTATATTCATTTATGATATTCCTACTACTTTATCCCACTGTAACTCCATCACGTATGCTGACGACATTGTACTGTACTCTGCTTCTCGCTCCATCACTGAACTTAATGACCACCTCACCTCAGTGTACCAACAGCTTCAGACCTGGTTCTACCTCAACTCCTTAATCCTCAACCATCCTAAAACCCAGACCATGCTCTTCGGGCCTGCTAGGCCTTGTCCCCCAGGTTTCGTGTGCTATGTCATGATGGGTCAAGTGTACCGACCATGTGCTCCTTCAAGTACCTTGGTGTGAAGCTGGATCCTGCACTTGCTTTCGCTGCTCACACTAATGAAATCTGACGATCCATTAACATGAGGATAGGGACAGTCTACCGTGTTCGCAACTCCTTAACCCCAGTTGCCAGGGTCTCTGTGGCTAGAGGTGTCCTGCTCCCTAGGCTCCTCTATGCTCTCCCTGTCCTTTCTCACACTGCTGCTGCAAATCTCTGGTAGTGGGATACCATGTACAATAATATTTGTAGGTTTGCTCTGTCTGCCCCTCGCCTCACCCACCACTGTCTTCTCTATACTGCCCTACAATGGCTGTCACCTAAATCCCATCGCCTCTATGTGCTAAGCTGTTTCATCGATTCTATGACCAGATCTCTCTGCCCTAATGCTCTTAGATCCATGTTCAGCCCTGTGTTACACTGCCGCCCTCTAAGGTCTTCTATTTCCCCTCTGCTCACTGTCCTGCACTGTTCTACTAAAATGGGTGAGCAATCATTCGTGCATTTTGCCCCTAAATTCTGGAATACCCTCCCCCCGTTTAAAGGACCCCTTGTCCCATCCATCTTAAAAATCTGTGCTATTTTCTCACCTATTAGCACTTGACACTTGTGACTGCACCTAATCATAGCCTATTCTATCTGCCTTTACACATGATTTCAACTACTGTGCATACTACCTTTAATGTTTTGACTCGCCTAACTCATCCCTGTGTGGATGATCCTGCTTGATATATAAATCTGTCTATCCCTGCATGGATATCTGGTGTATATTTTTTGTTATGTTTTTCTCAAGACTGTATCTATGTACCCGAGTTCTGTTTGTAATTACTGTATTTCCTGTACTCTCCTGGGTCGTGTCTGAAAATAGGCAGGCTTATTGCCTAATGCACTTACCCGGTCATCAAAAGCTAATAAATAAATAAATACTTACCTAGAAATTAGCTGCCTTGATACTTCAAAACAAGCACTTTGTACCTTTTTTCTGTACTTGTATTTTTCTATGTCGTTGTCATTTGTATGCAACATGTTAATGCTTGCCCATCATTCTGTACTTGTGTTTGTACAGTTTTTTTCAATTATGCAATCTGTAACTACCTGTCTGTGTCAAAGGACCGCCTTGTTAGGGCTGCAAGTTCGGTTCGACCATTCTATCTAAATGGTCGAACCCCCGATGTTCACGCTAGTCCACATATACGCGAACATATGAATGAATTGTACAAACTTTGGTTCACCTGGTTCGTTCGGTTCACCCCTGCAGAACCCATAAAAAATTATAATAGGCATTGCAAGGGCGAACCAGGCAAACCAAAGTTCACTTTTCCACCATCATGTGACTCCTCCTCCTGTGTTGTCAGCAGCCCCTCCACGTCAGCCTCAGCAGCTCCCAAGTTCCCGCCTGGAACAGATTTGAAAGGGTGTGGGTGATTGGCTGCTGAAAGGCTGTCTGAAGAGACAACTTCCTCTGTTGGCTGTGACAACAAATAGTCATGTGGTTGGCTCTGGGTAAGTCTCGCAGCACCAGCTAATTGTTTAGTGTGGCAGTTGGTGTGCGACTCGTAGAGACACGGTTGCGGAAACAGCAGTGACTGTCTTGTTGTTTTCCAATCGGATCCAAATCAAACACGGCCTTTTTGTGAAGCAAAAAAAAAAGCAATTTTTACTCTGTGGGAAGGGAAAAACTGTAGAGAGCGCACTGTGGGACTCGAAGGTCGACCAAGGGGGAAGAGAAAATCCAGCAGGAGCTTGGGAGCCGTGTGGGGACAGGGGGCTCTATCCGTCCTTCATGTGGCACTGGTGATTGAATGATTCAATCAAACATTTTAAGTGTTTAACCCCAGCAGTTCGGGAAGTTGTTTTCTTTGTACTAACAGTGCCAAACAGCAAACACACCACCAGTACACAGCAAGGCATTAAGGCAAAGCAGCAAAGCAGAGTGTGTGGAGGGGGAGGTATACATTGCTGCTCAGCACATCTCCTCTGTTCGCCATAGTTTTTTTTTTTTGGCATTAGGCAGGCAGGCTGCTTTTTTTCTTTGTGCAGATTAATAAAAAATAAATAGTATTTAGTTTTTCAGCATTAGGCAGGCAGACTGTTTTTCTTTGTGCAGCACTGCAGACTAATAAAAAATAAATAATAGTTTTTTGGTATTAGACTATTTTTTTTACCTGAAAAAATTATCCCTCTGTTACTACTTAAAGCACTTGACTCAACACAGCCAGCAGTGTTGTTATTTACCATTAAAGGAGAAAATATCCCTGTGTCTTACCACTTAAAGTACTTGACTCAACGCAGCAAGCAGTGCTGTTATCTACCAGTTATGGAGAAAATATCCCTGTGTCTTACCACTTAAAATACTTGACTCGACGCAACCAGCAGTGCTGTATTTATCTGTTAGGGAGAAAATAACCCTGTGTCTTACTAAAAGTACTTGACTCAATGCAGCCATGAGTGGTAAAAAAATAGCAGCACTTCTCAGGCAATCCAGGCAACAGTAACAACAGTACAGAAAATTCAGGACGTTGCAGGAGTAATCCGTCATGGTACTCAGAGGATGAGCACAAGGGCCATAATAGTGTGGCAGCCAGTTTTAGTAAGCAGAGTGATGGATGATGATGATGAGGAGGAGAAGACTGATGAGAGTGAGGGGGGGAAATCAGTGGAACAGCTCCTGAGTTTGTAGTAGATAAGGCAGCAGTCAGTATGTCAAGTAGTAGTAGCTCTGGGGAGTGGGATGAAGAGGAGGAAACAGAGGCAGAAAAAGAACAAAAACAAGTTCTTGGAAGGATGGCTGTGGTGCTAAAAGAACATTAATGATAGTGGGGCATAACTTGAAGAGTCAGACACCCACACATGCAGAGGAACAACACAGGACAGAAGATGGACAGGCTTCATGAGGGGAAGAAAGAGATGCAGTTCAACCAGTCAGAGAGGTTGTGCATCTTCAAAATGACATGCAGATGGGGCACGGAAAGACCTCAAAGAGGTAGTGGAAGTAGTAGTGGCTGTGGTGGTGGTGGCAGTGGTAGTAATGAACCTATCCTCCCTATAAGCAGCAGTGCAACAAAATCTGTGAAATCCATTGTGTGGGATTTTTTCACACGAGATAAATCATCTGGCAGCCATGTGGTTTGCAAATTATGCAAAACAAAATTAAATCATGGTAAAGTGGGTCCTCGACTGGGAACATCAACAATGATAAGACATATGAACAAGTCTCACATTTATCAGTATCAAAATGCACAAAAGGAGCACACAAACGTTGTTGCACTTCTGCACTCAGCTGAGGAAGATGAGGTAATGGATGTTTACCAAGGTGATGAAGTAACTGATGCAGAGGTGGAGGATGAGGAAAGTCTTCCTTCCAGTCAAAGCACAACATCCTCTATTTCTCATTTCTTTACCCCTCTGACTCCACCACCACAGCCCAACTGGAGTCATATACCATCCATGGCCACAACATCCACCCCTCATGGTGGTAAAGGTCAAGGGAAGCAGCCCAGAAAATCAGGTGATAGCCGCAAGCATAGCGGGCATCAAATTTCTTTGAAAGATGGCTTTGAGCGGTCACAGAAATATAAGTCCAACAGGCCTGAGGCAAGGCGATTGACAAAGGCAATTGGGGAGATGATAGCCACTGACTTGCTCCCATTCTCATTTGTGGCTAACCCAGGTTTTAAAGCACTCATGGAAATTGCTGTGCCAAAGTATCAGGTCCCCAGCCTGACCTATTTCTCCAGTGTTGCCAATCCAGATTTGTATAACGCTGTTCGGAAAAGCATGTCTGATGCTTTGAAAGGTTCAGTGGGCAAAAAGGTTCATGTCATGACAGATATGTGGACCAGTGGTCAGATGACTGACTATATGGCTGTGACTGGCCACTGGGTAAACTTTCCTCCCTCTGTCTCCTCCTCCTCAACATCATCATTATCATCATGTAGTGGCACTGGTGACAGCAGCAGCAACAAGAAACAAGGGACTTTCACAGTTTGAAGGCAGGCAGCTTTATATATTTATGGTTTTGAAAAAGATCACAAAGCGGAAAATCTTCTGCAGGGCCTTGAAGAAAAGTTTGCTGAGTGGCTGACTCCAAAGTCCTTGCAACCAGGGTTTATAGTGTCCGACAATGCTTCAAATATTGTGAAAGCAGTAAGATTTGGTAAGTTTACACATGTACCATGCTTTGCACATACTTTTAACTTGGTGGTAAAAGACTTCATCAGTGAGGACCGAAATGTGCAGAACTTGATTGCAGCTATCCACACTGTGTGCACTCACTTTAGCCATTCTGTGAAAGCCCAAAAGTTGCTGCGGCAGATTCAGATTGAAAACAGCCTCCCTCTCCACCAGATGATACAGGAAGTTCCAACCCAGTGGAATTCCACATACTATATATTGCAGAGAATGCTTGAACAACAGAAAGCCATCCATCAATATGCAGTCCAACATGGCATTGGGAAAGGAGATGTGAATATCAGCCCCGATTAGTGGTGTCTGATGGAGAATCTTTGTTGTATCCTTAAACCCTTTGAGGAGGCTACCCAAATGGTGAGCTCTGATGGTGCCAGACTAAGTCAGATCCTACCCTTAATTTCACTCATCAGGATGAGACTGCAGCATCTCAAGTCACAGTCATTTGACAATGATGACATCAATGCTGCATCACTTGTTGGAAAAATGATACAAACCTTCCTGGATGATGAGTGCATTGTAAATATGTGCAAAGCAGAACATTACATTTTGGCCACACTTCTGGACCCTCGGTTTAAGGATACAATTGAGACATTCTTCAAACCACATGACTTTAAAGACCTGGAACTCTAGTGTGAACTGTTAATTGAGAAAGTGTCAGCACGTATAGTTGAGAACAGTAATACATCATCAGTGCCCTTTTGGCAACATTCAAATTCTGACCAAAATCTGGTGGAGAGGGAGGGAGCACAATCTGCTGTTGCTGCTGCTACTTCTGCTGCCACCAATACTGATGTTTTGGCTCATCAAATGCAAACCAGAACTGCTGCTACACCACAAGAGGACAAGCCACTGTGGGACATGCTGTCAGACTTTGGTCTAATAAAGACAGCTGGGAAGGCTCAGGCAGCAATAGTGGTACCAGAAGTCCCTGCTGCAAAAATGGTTAAGGGTTATATGGAGGAGACTGTACATCTCACTGCAGGTGATGAACCATTGCTTTATTGGCAACAGAAAAAATTGATCTGGCCTTCTTTAACTGAGATCGCAATTGAATACCTTAGTTGCTCACCTGCCAGCACATATTCAGAGAAAATTTTTAGTGCTGCTGGGGCAATAGTGAATGATAAAAGAACATGTCTTTCCACAAAGAATGTAGAGAGGCTCGCTTTTTTAAAAATGAACCTGCCTCAGTTCAAAAACATATACTGTCCCAAATTTATGCAGGGTGACAGCACACAGATGGCATCATGCCACGCTGATGATGACAACGATGATGGTGAAGAATTCTGTTGCCACTAGTAGCTACTAGCCTTTCCAGCTGTCTTTCCTCCACTGGTGAGTCCCCCTATCTCCTCCTCATCCTGGAGTTCCATTAATTTCAGAAACAAACATCCACTGCTGATTCTCATATGCCACTAAGGCCCAATCTGACTAGCACCAGAAAATGAAGGACCACTGCATATGGCAGTTCAACTAAAATAACCAGAAATGACTACACATTGTCACATAGCTCTGTCTTCATCCATTTGTTTTATTGGATTTTTATTACAAAATACACACTCAATGAATATTTATTACTGGCTGTTAACAAACAAAAACATTAATAAAATAAATAATAAATAACTGTTCTTCTGGTTCAATTTCAGATGGGAATTTAATGGGAATTTAATTTAAAAAATGTTTTTTTTTGCTGTAAAATGTCAACTTTACAATACATTCCCAATTTCAATGTTGCACCCAATGACATCCAATGTTTTGATCTGAAGGAACCATTCACCAGATAGAAACTGTTTTCATTATAACCTGCAAAATGAAAATAAAAAAAAAATAGATTTTACAAAATGCTGTTCCCACACACTGCACTAACCGAGTATCATGACAATAAAAAAAAAATCACTGATCTTACCCTAGCCCCGTCCGAAACTCCAAGCTCTCCAAACTCCCTGGGACACTCCCTCTTACAAATACTATTCACCCTCCATTGTTAGACACCAAACCATGCACATGACCTGGCACCAAAAATAAACACAATTTGCAGATGGTATACTGTTATGGGTTTTTCAATTATTCTGAGTAAAGATGAGGAAGGGGCAGATGTTTGGGAGAATGGGACAAATAAAGTAATACAGTATTGACATAGTTACCTATGGGAGGTATAGGGATCAGGGCAGGAGAGTGTGGTGGGTAATGTACTACTAACATCGACACTAGTTACTCAGAATAATAGAAAACTCCAAACTAATAACTACACAGACAAAATTTAAAGTACAAACATAATTTAATCCACACAATCTGGTAAAGCAAAATGCCACACTGCCCCAGTGCATTGGCACCATGCCTTTCTTGGGGGGCACTGAGGAAGGTAAGGTACAGAAGCGCTGGGACAGTGTGGCATTTTGCTTTACCACATTGTGTGGATTAAATACCTTTTATACTGTAAACTTCTGTCCCTGTACTTATTTGGTACTAAAGCAGCTGAAGCTATAGGTGCCATGGGCACCAGTTATTTTGAACTGGACTCTATTAGTACCTGAGTCTAACAGTGGGGGAATATTTAAAATTATTGTAACAGGGTGTAGCTCAGGGGATTAACTCTTTGGACTGCCTGTAACCAGATTTAAAAAGCTAAAGTTGTCAGGGATAATACACGAGTCATATATCATCCCTGACCTTTACCACTTGTTAAATCTGTTTCAACACTAGTATTTTTAAGCATCTTCTGGGTAACCAGGTGGTTCTATAATATATAAGCAGTAAGCCCATTCCACCTGGTTCTACTTAACTATAAAAAAAAATCCACATATTTTATTTTTCATGTTTTGGGAATATACATGTAATACTAAGATTCTAACCTTAAGAATGGTAAGTTTTGCAAAGCTTTCGAGCACCAAGACAGAATCCTATGCACCAAAGCTTTGCAATACTTAATTGTATTTATACCATTCTTAGTACTGCTACTTTCCCAAACAAAAAACACTACTTATGTGGATTTCTTAATTAAGTAGACCCACGTAAACTTAAGTTTTTTTTTTGCATTATATATTATAGAACTTTGTTATACCATGTAGAACCTGGTTTTGCTTAGCAGAATTTGTTTTTTTACATAGTAAAACTAGTTTTATTTGGTAGAACCTGGTTCTACTTGGTAGAGCCTGGTTTTACTTGGTAGAACTTGATTATAAATGGTAGAACCCAGTTCTACCCGGTAGAATCCGATTCTACTGGGTTCTACCTGGTAGAACCAGGTAGAACTAGGTAGAACTTTTTTGGGTTCTACTCAGAAAGTTCACAAGGTAGAACTTTTAGGGGTTCACGCAGCCCTACTCCTTGTGAATGAGCTTGCTCAACAGAGTTTTTCTACGATAAACTTGAACTTGAACTTGAATTTTTATCGGTATTTTATTGTATTTATAATGTTTGTATTTATGGCATGCTGTTTACTTAATTGCTTTGTAAGGTGCCTTGGTTTTTTGAAAGGCGCTTAATAAATAAAGAATTATTATTATTATTATTACTAGTATCAAGACCAGAGAAGGTACATTATAGCTTACTCTACCATCAACTTTGTGACCTTGGAGGTTGAAGTGAACTGATCTATTACCTTCAGGGCATCCGGTAAGATCTTGAGCAGATGTGTACCCAGACGAGCTGCTGCGGATTGTCGGATTGTCATCTGGCCCCCTGAAACAGAACAATGAACACAAAGAATACCAAACTCATAACACAAAAGAACTATTTACACTGTGGCTAGTCTAGTAACAGTGGTTCCTGTGTGAAAGAGAGAGAGACAGAGAGAGAGAGAGAGATATGGGCCGCAGCAGGGCTAGAATTTAGTCATTTGATTCTCTCAAGAGTGAGATAGCCTATCTACCGCAGCTAGAGATGTAAGTAATGCCATTACCTCACCCAGGGTGGAGGTTTGTGTTGCATGCCTTTTTGCACAGCAGAGTTTTTTGGCCTGAAGTGACAGGAGAGCTAGCCATCTATATTCGAGCGGCTTCAGCTAGAGCGCCTCTGGTTTGATGCATAGCAAGAAGAGAGGGGCAGAAAGGGGGATGGTATTCTGAAGAACTAGACAGCCTATTTGACATACCTGCTGCCAGAATGACTTTATTTTGGGGAAGGACCAGAGTATATGGTATAGGTCACCTTCTAATGCTTGACGTCTCCAACATCTGTCGTTGTCTAGTAGTTTGGCTTTATGGAGGACTGCTGAGGTCCTGTACCAGATGTGTAAGATTTTGTTTTGCATCAGTCTACTACGAGCATCCCTAAACCAGGTGTGTGCATATCTCCATGCCTGAGCCCACTGTTCCCCTGTGATAGCACTTCCCAAGAACCTCTCCCATTAAACCTTTGATTCACCAGGCTGGGAGGGAAGAGTGGGGGATGGAAAGGATGAGAAGGGACTTGGCAAGGTTGGAGGAATGGTCAAACGTATGGCAGTTTAAATTCAATGCAAAGAAGTGAAAATTAAAAAAGCACCTGGGAAAGAAAAACCCAGGAGAAGAGTACACAGTGGGAAGGGGGGGTATTAACAACAACAAAAATGGAAAGGGATCTGGGGGTAGTCATATCAGATGACCTAAAGGTAAGCAAGCAATGTGAGAAGGCAGTAAGGATGGCTGGGGGGATATTGGGATGTATAGAGAGAGGCATCACCAATAGAAAACAGAAAGTTGTTATCCCTCTGTACAGACAGTTGATGATATCCCATCTGGTGTACTGCGTGGAGTTCTAGAGACCCCATCTCCACAAGGACATAGACAGGATGGAGGCAATCCAGAGAAGGGCAACTAAAATGGTGCAGAGACTGCAACAGAAGCTATATGAAGAGAGATTAACTGAGCTTAATATGTAGATCATTGAGGAAAGGAGGGAGAGGGAGGACATGATAGAAACTTTCAGGTACCTCAAGGGAATCAACAAAGTCCAAGAGGGTAGCATCTTTCAGAAAAAGAGATGTGCAAGAACAAGGGGACACAATTTGAAGATAAAGGGGGGACAGCTCAGGGGCAATGTGAGGAAATATTTTTTTCACAGAAAGGGTGGTGGACGCATGGAACAGCCTTCCTGAGAAGGCAGTGTGGTCAAAAACAGTGGGGGAATTCAAGAATGCATGGGACAGACATAAGGCAATTCTGGTGGGGGTTAGGAAGAAGTAGGTTGTTGGTTAACTAGGATATGCAGCTTATCCAATAGGTAGGAAAAGGGCAGACTAGGTGGGCCAAGTGGTCCTTATCTGCCATCAAAGTCTATGTTTCTATGTCGCTTAGTTTAGATTCTGCCTGCTAGGCCTTTAGGGGTGGTGAGCCAGAATCTTACCTTGCTAACCTTTTTGTTGTTTTGCTGTTCGTTGATGAGGGGTTTTAGTGCATCCCTGATTTGCAGGTAGCGCCAGAAGTCCATTTGCTGGAGCCCCATCTTTCCTGGAGTTTTTGAAAGGGGCTACCCTGGGATAGGGAGGTCAAAGATATCTTAGACATAAAGAATACCCTTGGCCCACCATTTTGGCCAGTACAGTGGTTTGTTGTCTACCAGCTTGCGTGGGTTGTGCCAGAGAGGGGTATGGGAGAGTGGGACTGGGGCTAGGACTAACTTGTTGCGGGTTGTATTCCAATACTCAACAGATGGAGTGATGGTGGGGTGTACAGTGCCAGCGAGCTTTTTGTTAGGTACAGTAGTGATGCTGCTGTACAGACCTTACTTGTGGATTGTTCTATATTCACCCATTGTGGGGATTGGTCCATGGTAGGGCCTAACCAGTGCAGGGTCTGCACTGCCTGAAAAGCATACTTGTAGCCCTCCAGCCAGGGCAGGTTCCAGGCCCCCCACCTTCCAATGTGATCTCAACTTATTGTGGCTAAAACATTGGCTTCTTACCTTCCCATAAGAAATATTCCACCAGTTTGTCAATAGTTTGAAACCATATTTTTGGGAGGGTTGTAGGAACGTACGTAAGTAAACAGAAGAATTTGGGTGCAGTGACCATTCTGATGGCCACAATTTTACCCACAAAGGTGAGTCTAAGCAGTCTCCATCTATGAAACAGAGTTTTAGTATAATGTATTAGTGGTTGTAAGTTGATGTCCCAGATTTTTTCAACTCCTAAGTATGTGATACCCTGTGGAGCGCATAGACATCCTAAATTGGTGGCTGTGCTCTGCTGGCAGTTCTGGTTTAGGGGCATAATCTCCATCTTTGAGTGGTTCAGTTACAGGCCTGAATGTTGCACAAAAGAATCTAACAGTGTAAGTAAGGGTGGAAGTGATTGTGGAGCATCTGCTAGGGGGATGAGCAAGTCATCTGCATATGTAAGAGTTGGGTATTGGCTACCACCGATTTCCAGGCTTCTTATATTCAGGTGCTGTTGAATTGCTGCTGCAAGGGGTTCCACTGCTAGAATGAACAGCAGAGGGGGAAGAGGACAGCCCTGGCGAGTACTTCATTCAAGGGGAAAGGGGGCAGATAGCAGGTGGTTGGTGGTAACTGGCTGTTGGGGCTGAGTACATCACTTGAACCCATGCTCTGAATGTGTCTCCAGTTCCCAGGTGGGAGAGCACCATCTGAAGGTAGTCCAATTCCAGGGAATCGAATGCTTTCTCGAAGTCCACTACAATGCAGCTGCAGGGGTAGGAATGGCCCTTGCAGAGTGCATGAGATTAATGAGCGAACATATGTAGTCGGAGCTATGTCTACCTGAGACAAATCCCACCTGGGAAGGGTGAATCAAGCCCACTAACAGTGGGCCTAATCTATTTGCCACAACCTTGGTGTTGATCTTGCTGTCTGTGTTGATGAGGGAGATTGGTCTGTAGTTGGCCACCTTTGCAGGGTTTTTCTCTTTCTTGGGAATCACCGTATTGACTGCTTCCCTGAGTGTAGGGAGTAGGCAGCCTCGTACTGTATCTCTGAGTCTGTATACACCTTTGTTATCAAGGGGGTTATCTGAGGAGCAAGTGACTGTAGGAAGTCTACTGAGACGCCATCTCCTCCTGGGGATTTACTGAGTTGGAGTGAGAGTATGGCTTGCCTCACTTTTTCTTTCGAGATTGGGGCCTCCAGGGACTGCACCTGCTGTTGGGAAAGTTTAGGGAGGGGGAGCTGGTTAAGGAATGGTTGGATTCCTGGTGGGGGGGAGGCCTTATGGGTAGAGGTGTATAGTTTTGAATGAAAGGCGGTCATAATACTATTAATTTCTTGGGGGTTGGTTCTTACTTGCCCATCGGGACTCTCTAGGCCTGCTATTTGCCTGTCCACCATCAGCTTCCGCAGCTGGTGGGCAAGCACTTTCCCTCCTTTACCCCTTCCTCCCAAAATCTGTGTTGAAGCCTAATGATTGCTATTTCAGCTTTTCTGTTTAGTAGCTGGTTGATTTTTAGCCTTAATCCCAGGACCTCTTGGCCGGGGGTGGGGAGTGGGGATGAGGTGATGGGGAGGAGAGAGCTTTGTATACTGACTCAGCTAGTTTCAGCTTTGCTTCAAGGGTTGCTAGTTTATATTTCCTCTCCTTTCACCTTGCCGATGCAAATCCCATGATACTGCCTGTCATGGTGTCTTTGTAAGCATCCCATGTAGTTCCCACAGAAGTGTCTGATATAGGGTTGTTTTGAAGGAAAAGGGAGGTTTCTTTTTACACCCATGGAAGGAAGTCGGGGTCTCTAAGGAGAAGTGAGTCTAGGTGCCATTTGTTGGAGGGTTGAGGGGCAGTACCCCAGGAGAAGTGTAACTGAACAAGGGCATGATCTGATATCACCTGTGGCAGGATAGCCGAGTCTAGTAATTCTGCATCAAGGGAGGGAGAGGTAAGTCAATAGTCCAGTCTGCTGAATGAGCTGTGTGCCTCTGAGTGATATGTATAATCATGGGTGTGGGGGGTGAAACAGCCCCCAGCTGTTAGTCCAAACTCAGTAATTAGTTGGTGCAGGGCCATTCCTCCCTGGTGTGAGTTTCCTTGCCAGTAGCACTCCTGTCAACCTCGGGTACTAGTGTGAGGTTGAAGTCACCCCCCATCAGCAGCAGGCAGTTCAGGGTCATCATAGAACTAAGGGCACTTGCCAATTCATGAAAGAACTGTGGAACATCTTGGTTAGGGGCATATGTGTTGCATAGTACTATAGGACCAGTTGGGTTGGTGAGTCCTGCTATCAGCCACCTCCCAGAGGGTTCAGCTATGGAGGAGGAAAAAGTCCATTTAAGGGATTTATGGAGTAGTATGGCTACCCCTGCTTTCTTGTAGGAGCCCTTGCATTGATCTTCTGCCCCACCCAATCTTTAACCAGGAAGTAGTGATCCTTATGAGTCAACTTGGTTTCCTGAAGAAAAGTCACTTTGGATTTAAGCTATTTTAAGTGTGAGAAGAATTTTTTTCTTTTAATCAGGGTACTTAGCCCCTGACATTCCATGAGTGGCAGACTATCTCATCCATGGTCTGTCATGGTGATAAAAATGAATAATTTGGGCAGTATCCAAATTGCAGCATTTCTGAAGCTGTGGCTATTCTTCAGGGTTGAGCTGCACAATTCTCTAAATCTTATACTGTAAACATATGCTGCAACATGCTGTACTTTCCCCATCAGATCTGGATTATTCAGTCTATTAAAGTTATTCTCTCTCTATATATATATTGTTTGAAGGTGAAATATGCCTGTCCAATACATTTTCAAAACACAACAGTACCAGTTGGTATAACCATAAACTATTTACAAGTGTAGTAACCAAAGGTTTGCTAGGGGTAACACTCAGACCTAAAGCCAGCTATATATGCTGCCCAGTGGCTATTCTGATTGCCCTGGGGGTGTGGGTAATGTCATTCGCAGCTTCAGTGAAGCTACCTATTGCTGGTGGAGTACTTGTGCTTTTAGCTAAGCGTTCTATGTGGGGTATAGACACACTTGTGTCACTACTGGTGGTGGTGGCATTTCTACTGCTAGTGTCATCACATAGGCCTAATGGAGACATTCCAGCATAAGTCTGTCTCTGGAGCTCTGCCTAGTGCAGGGTCCAGGGTTGATGGCCTTCCCCCTCCGTAAGTTATTTGCACTGCCATTTTCAGTTGTGAGGGTAGTAGTTTGCCTATGGGGACTGTAATCTGTCCACCTGGGAGATCCCCTGATCTGACCCTGCCAGGGGAAGGAGAGAAGGGCAGCGCTTTGTATATTCCAGGGCCATTACTGCAGAGGAGAGCGATGTGCGGCGCTAATTTGGACCAGGTGCTTCTTTTTCGGGTGGAGGGGACAGTACCATCCTGTTATTTTTCAATCTCTATATGCTGTAGCTTTGAGCTAGTGTTGGCAGCCAGATGCAAGGTCACCAAAATGGAGTCACTTCCTTTAAGGCAGTGGGGTCCACAGGTCTGCGAGCCAGAGGGCTACTTGTCATACCAGCACTCCTATGGCTGGTCTGATTGGTGAACCCCCTGCCTTCTAATTAGAACTTGGTTAGGTTTCCCTCATCTTGTAGTGTGGCTTGGCTTTGGGTTTCTAGAAGTTAGGTCCAGTGGCTAAGAGGAGGGTCTGAGGGTCAAATCCCTTCTCAATACGAATTAGTCAACTGGTCTCACCCCACATAGCACCCTGGATAAACCAAACACCCTGGCTCACTGTTTCAGCACAATTAGGAAACTGATTGATTGGGATAATGCTCTGCTTGGCATAAAGACAGCATTTTCTTTTAGAAAGGCACAGCAAATAGGAATTAGAATAACATACAGATACTTCAGTTTGACACTTTGCTTTAACATCTGATTTCGTAGGTTTCATAGGTTTTTTCAAGCTAGAGAACAATAGTCCATAATGCTTGCCTAATATGTTATTGTATTAGATATATTTGTCTTTATCTGCCATTACCAAATCCAAATTTTTTTTGAATGTGGTCATGTTTGAACTTTCCACTACAATTGTAGGAAGATTATTCCATATTGAAATTGATCTTATGCTAAACCAGTTTTTCCTCCTTAATGAATTCCGTTTTCCAATCAGTAACTGTTTGTTATGTCTATGGTTACTTTGTCTAAATTTGGATTCGAATAATCCTGTTCCATTCAAAAGTGTAGAATCTTGTAGTAGGCCATATATGAGTCATAAATCTCCCCTAAGACTTCTATATTTTAAGGTGTACAATTTTAAATCCTTCAGCCTATTTTCATAGTTTTTTCCCTTCATTCCTGTTAGTGCCCTGCTAAATCGTCTCTGTACTCTTTCGATATTATTAATTTCTTCCTTTATGTATGGGGACCAGACTTGGACACAATACTCAAGATGAGGTCTCATCAGAGCGTTATATAATGGTAACATAGCTTCATTAGTCCTGCTTGCCACATGTCTAAATATACAATTTAGATTCTAGTTTGCCCTTTTGATTTGTTTGGAACAATGCAGTTTGAATTTCAAGTCAGGGGTGATGGTAAGCCCAAGATCCCTTTCTTCCATAGTTTGATGTAATGGTTGATTCACCAGTTTATATGTAAATTTAGAGTTATGTTTTCCCAAGTGCATCACCTTACACTTATCACTATTCAATACCAATTTCTTCTCGTGGGCCCAGTTGGTAACTTCATCAAGGAAGTTTTGCAGGACAATGTTTTCTCTACTGTTGTTAATAATAGAACCTATACGGCAATCATCTGCAAACTTAAGTAACCAAATATTATTTATGTTTGATTCTAGGGAAGAAATGTAGATATTAAATAGACATGGTCCCAGCACCGATCCCTGGGGAACACCACAAGTCACACTAGCCCATTCTGACAATTCTCCATTTATGGCCACTCTCTGTTTCCTGTTCTTAAGCCACTTTATTATCCAGTTTTCTACATTCAGGTTTAATTTAACTTCTCTTAGAGCATTTATAAGTTCAAAATGTGGGATTTTGTCAAATGCTTTAGCAAAATCTATAAACACTAGATCAACTGAGTTGCCTTTATCGATTTCTTCTGTGACTTTATTATAAAAGGTCAAAAGGTTAGTTAGACATGATCTTGATTTTGTAAATCCATGTTGATTTTTGTCAGTAAGTTTATTACTGTTAAGATGTTCCAAAATAATTTCCTTGACAAACTGTTCAAGTATTTTGCCAATCAGTGATGTAAAACTTATAGGTCTAAAATGTTCTGGCTTGTTGGTAGGTCCTTTTTTGTGTATAGGTACAACTGTTGCTGTTCTCCAATCATTTGGAACTTCACCATTGTTTAATGAATGTTGGAATATATTAGTCAGGGGTAAGTAGATTGCATTAGCAAGTTCCTTTAATACCCTTGGATGAATATCATCCGGACCCGGGAACTTATTAATATTTATTTTATTAAGTTTGTCTAAGACATCTTTAGGATTGATTACAAATCTACTGGGTATGGAGCCCTCCAATTCAATTATTTCATCATGGGAATTAATATTAAATACAGAAGAAAAATATTGATTCTGAATATTTGCTGTTTCATGTTTATCAGTCACACAACCAGATTGTGTGGTGAATGGGCCTATAGTTTTGGAATTACCTTTGGTTTTGTTTATATAAGAAAAAAGGGATTTCTTATTGTCCTTTACCCTTGATGCTAATTTAAGTTCAAATTGTGTTTTTTCTAATCTTATTTTAGTTTTTATTGTTTTTAATAAATCCCTGTATTTTGGATTAAGATGTGTAAAACCCTTTTGTATTTGTTTATAAAGTTTATTTTTTTTATTAATTAGGGATTTGATTTTAGAAGACATCCATCCAGGTGTAGGCTTATGCTTAGATTCATATTTACTTTTAGTAGGAATATTGATTTTAATAAGGTCCTTCAATTTGTTAACTAATAACTGCCATTTAGGCTCCACTGATAAGTTTGTAAGTAATACTTGCCAATCCCAGCAACTTATAATATGTTTCATATATTCCCAGAATAAGCAAACCATGCCCTTCAGGTTGGGATGGCAGATGAGTGGGAGCTGTCAGAGTACTGCCCTCCCTTATTATGCACTGACGAACAAGGGCCTGATATTCCCAATCTGCTGCATGGCTACTGCCACATCGGGAATTCCAGCTGCTAAACCCATTCAGGCTCTCCCCCCTTTCTCTCACTCCTGCATACCCCTTGTTATCTTATCCCAACATAAAAGTCATTATTTTACTTATCTGACTCCTGATCTGTTCAGTCTGGGGTGTTTGGTGGTGCAGGAGACTGAGGCTTCTGTTGTAGGCTATCTGGAGGGCCCCATGTTGTTTGGTGTGTCAGCTCTTCCCTGCAGCTTGCTTGGGTGCTGCACTCCCTGGTCTGGATTTTGAAGCCATTCTCCACCACTGAGGCCCAGGACTGCTGTGGCATTGCTGGTGGAGACCCTGTGTGCTCCGGAGTCCTTGTCTCTGGGTCTGGCTCAATCAGGATGTAGTCGCTGTAGTCAGTGTCACCAGAGGTGCAAACTTATTGTTCAAAAAATATGGACTAAAGAACTCCGGCTCTTCAATTGGGATCGGGCCGTCCGTGACGTCTTGGTCCTTGCTGTCACTCCTTGGTCTCTCTCTGCCTTCCAGGTGGTCTCACTTGGAATGTCTCTGCTGCTGGGCTCTTTTTCTTGGATGTGGTAGTAGAGACCATTGCTGAGGCTGCCCTACCATGTATGGAATGTATTTCTTGAGCCTCTGCTGATTGGTCTTCCCCTCATTGGCTGCTCTGGTCAGTTTGTCTCATTGGAGCCGGTTGTTGTACTGTAGTGGCTTGGAGGGGCTGGATTTAGCTGTGTGTGGCCAGATCCAATAGATAAAGTCCATGAGGGCCTCCAGGGTACTGAGCACAAAGTGGGTACCATTGTGGACTAGTCTTGTGTACGTTGGGTACTGCAGAGATAACGAGACATTCAAGGAATGCAGCAGATGTCTTGCCTCGGTGTATTCCTTTCAACACTACACTAGTTCCTTTGAATAATCTTGAAACATGAGGATTTTATGACCTTTCCAGTCCAGGGAGCCCAGTTCTCTCACTCTAGCCTGTACTACTTCTTTCTCTGTGAAGTTTAGAAATCTGGCAATCATAGGCCTCGGTCTCTCCATGGGCCTAGGGTGAGGCTGCAATGTGTGGTGTGCCCTCTCGATCGTTAGCCTTGTCCCCTCTGTTACATGCAAAATCTTTGGCAGCTCTTTTTGAAGGAAATCAGTGGTTTTGTCATCTTCTGTATCCTCAGGAAACCCCAGAAGCCACAGGTTGTTGCAGTGATTCCTGTTCTCTTGGTCGTCTTCTTTATCTTGGAGGGCCTGAATTTGATGGACCTGCTCCGTGATGATACCGGTGAGCTCCGTGAAAGTGACATCATGAGTTGCAACCTTCTGCTTATTCTGTAAGATTCTGGAATCAAGCTGGTGCAGTGCTAGGACTGTATTTTTGAATGCTAGTGTGGCATCCGCTATCTGTCTCATGAGGGAGGTGAACATCTTGTTCACGGACACCTCCATGGTCATGACTGGTTATGTGCTTACTGCCATGATGTGTGGGGACCGGGATGCAGGAATAAGGCTCCCTGTCAGTGCAAGCAAGGTCCATTTATCTCCAAAAGCAGATTGATCAATTGCTTACACCTTCCGATGCAAGTTGGTGAGGTCCTTTGGGTTAAGTAATTACTTTACTTGCTGAGGTTTCAGGATATTGCACCCTGTGTGGATTGAGCTGTGCAGTTAAGCAGCCATCTTGTAAGTGCCCAGACCATGCCCCAAGTCCCATTTTATAAGTGCGATAAGACACTTCGGGGGTGTACATTAGACAGTTGTAATGCACAGCCAGTGGATGAAGGCACTTGGCCTGCAGCCTCGTGCCTCACTACACCCCTAACTGTGCATTAGAACTGTCTAATGTACACCCTATCATGTCTTATTTCTTATGTAGCAGCACTCAGTAAAGAGAATTTAGACTTTCACAGGGGCTCACCATAATACTGTGCCAGAGACACTGATCCAACAGTTCAGCAGATTTGAATCCCAGAGCTAACAGTCTGGATATAATTAAAATTCACTGGTGGGAAATGGAAATAAAATCACTGGGGAAATCCACCACCTTTGCTGTAGGAGGGAACATATCTGGTTGGGGCTTAGGCTCATGTTTTCCCAGACAATGCTGCACTGGTGCACTTTTATGTGGTGCTCTTTAAAGCATTTAGGAGGTACATTTTATACAGCCACATTCCTTTCTCAGTTTTTCACTGAACTGAGCCTGATTTCTTTTTTTTGTTTGCTTTATCTATTTATGCTCCCACATGGCCCCAGCCCACCACTCCTTTGGGTCCTCTAATTCCCTTATACCCGCCGGTCTCACCCCTACTGCCTGTTTCCATCGGTCATGGCCCCATGTGCCCTGCATCCAGGGGGTCTGGCATTAACCCTACCAGAAGAGCCCCTCCCTCCATAGGGGCAGGAAATAACTTTGCACTGTGCCCCCTGGGCAGACACAGGGGATGGAGGAGATGTGCTCTAGGGCCCTCAATGTGGAGGGAGGAGTGACTATCATCCGGCGGGGCTGAACAGCTCATTTTTCCCATTTTCTGTCCCTGGCCACCCCACGTTGATGCTGCCACAGTGTGCATCCTGTGGCAGGACGTCCAGCAGTGCGAGCACACCCACACTGCCTAGGATACCACTTCAGCCCACCACCAGGAGCTGCTGTTGAAGTGGCACAGCATCGCCCAACCCTCCAGGAGGGAAGCCTCCAAGGGATATTCTGAACTACTCCCTGCCGGCATCCGCTCCTGTCATCCTGGGCTCAGAGCATGAATCCAGGTCACCAGCATACTGAGCAAAATGCCATCGCTTGGCGCCACAGAGCCTGATTTCTAATTTCACTCCATGAACTGTATTTCTGTGGGTCCCCCTATTCTGTCACTGGAATTTACAGTGATTGGAGTGGATTACTCAGTCTTGGCATGCAAAATAGAACAGTTGCTCTTCAATGAGCAGTTGCCATCTGGGTGGGGTCCAGATGCAGTTACAGCAGCACCTTAATATTCTTGGGCTGGCATACACTGTTAGAATCATAGCCAGCATGGCAACTCACTGCTGTGAGAAAGTTCACTCTGACAAGTGTCAGAGCTCTGCTGCTACCAACAGTTGTTGCAAATTTGGGATTAGGCACTGCTCATAGGGGAGAGTATGACAAGATAAAATGTTGTTTAACATTATTATATCAATTTTGCTACAAACACAACTAAACATCCCCTATCTCTATACGGAAAGGGAACATGACTAGCCTGACATGCAGAGTATGATGACTAACAGGAGACACAGTGAGAAAACACTGCTGACTTTGAAGAGGGAGGGCAATCTGAAAACTTTATCCAGAAACAGTGATTCCCAGAACTAGATTTTCAAAAAAGATTATGTGTTCAGAGTGTTGTTTTCATTCCAAGTTGTAGTTTGCACCAGTAGGCCATCTGCAAATATGTTAAAGGGTTGTTGTTAGGTTCAAATGATTTGTGCAGACTCTTCATCTGTTTGCAATATCAATTGTAGTTGTGTTTCACTCATGTATTAATTTATAATTGTAAACAGGTTTGATAAAGAAATGTGGTAGCCATAAAAAAAAGCAACAAATATGCTGCAGGTGATACCTTTATTGGACTAACAAAATTACTTCTGAGACAAGCTTTTGAGAGATAATACTCTCTCCTTTAGGTCAGGACTGACCTGAAGAAGAGCCCAGGGCTGACCTGAAGAAGAGAGTATTATCTCTCGAAAGCTAGTCTCATAAATAATTTTGTTAGTCCAATAAAAGGTATCACTTGAAACATATTTTTTTGTTTCTTTTTTCTGCTACAATTTTAAGCAGGAAATTTATAGGAACATTTAAACAATGCAGAAAAAAAAATTTTAATTCTGGGAAAAGAAGTTTCCAACCCTTATATACCACCCTTACAGTGGCTGTAACCTGCTTTTCCCGCCATGCTTTCACTGCACCAGCCTCCCCCTTCTCTCCCTTGGCCCCCCGCTCACCTACCCATCCCACTCCCTAAGGACATATTCTACTCTTCAGCTACTGGCCCCTTTCACCCTCGCTCTGTTCATCCTTGTCTGACAACGGCACCTACCTGCCGGCTTCTTCATAACTTTCTACTTCATAGATATTGTTTAAGCAATAAGGCATGACAAGGTGTGTGTTATCGTGTAATAACGTCACTCCTGGGGTGGGTTGAAGCACGAGGAGAAGCCGAGTGCTTCCACCACCCCAGGAGTGACGTTATTACACGATAACACACACCTTGGAGTGCCTTATTGCAATTATACAATGGCTCGATGTTATAAAAATTAAAAAAAAAATTTAAAATGTTTTTAGTAGATTTTTTGTGTTTCTGAAGAGACAGCAGCCAACAAATCAGCCAATAAATCAATACAGTGATGTTATTGTGTAATAACATCACTGTCTCAGGCACCCACTGACCAATCAGAATACAGGAAATTTTCTTGCCATTGTATAATTTACCATGAATTCTGTTAAAGCTGGCTTACATTGATCTACTTCAACTTATTGACTGCACTACTTAGGCCTCAGTAATCGATATGTTTAGTCTGTAATCTTTGTTTCACCTTGTGTTATGTCACCCCCATCCTCTGACATGGAACCTTTGTAAACGAGCAGTCCCTGCTCTAAGGTACTTGTAATCCTAGGCCCAGATATTCAAAAGGGTTGCGCCATGCGCAACAGGGTTGCGCGTGCGCAACTCCAAAAATGCGCCATTCTGCGATATTGAGAAGGGGCCAGTTGCGCCACCGAAAACACGCTGAGCCACAGCGCAATGGAAATGAAGGCATGCGCAACCGAAGGGGGCGGGTCCATGCATAAAGTGCGCAATGCGATATTTGAACACTTGCGCAATGCGCAAGAGTGGCTCAGCCGGAAGTTGCGAGTACGGATTTGAGCCAAATAAAAGCGGCTCAAGGAGCGGCGAAGAACTCGAGCAGGCCGCAAACCGGGGAGAGAGTCAGAGAGAGAGAGAGAGACAGAGACAGAGACAGGAGCAGGAAGGACAGAGAGGGACAGTGGGTCCTGGAGGACAGAGAGAGGCCAGTGGGGTGCCGGTGCAGTGAAGCAGCAGTGGGGCAGTGGGGTAACACAGGAACAGCAGCTGGGGGCAGAAGCCAGGAGATGGACAGTGTCAGCTTCACATGGAAGCTGTAATGAGGGGTGAGACAGCATGCTGCAGGGGGCGTGGCGGTGGAGGCCCATCGTGGTATGCCCCGACAGGCGGTATCGTGCCCGCATCAGCTACGAGCTGTACAGTGATGTTGAGATCGTGGCCCAGTACCGCCTGAACAGGGCAATACTGAGGACGGCTCAGTGAGCTGTGCAGTGATGTGATGCAGGCACCCTCACGGCGGAGTCATGCTCTGTCCGTGGAGACCAGGTGACAGCCTGCATGTGCCTGCTCGCCACGGGCACCTTCCAGAGGCCGACAGGGACACCACAGGCATCACGCAGTCGGCCACGTCACGCATCCTCACCCAATTCCTCAGCGCACTGCTGCCCTCATGCTGTGGAGTACATCCATTTCCCCAGCACCGTGGCAGGCGTAAAGCAAACATGCAGGAGTTCCACAGGGTAGCACAAATGCCTGAAGTGCTAGGTGCATAGACTGCACCCATGTGTGCCATTCGCCGCCACCTGGCTGACGGGCAAGCATGCTCCGAACTGAAAGGGCTACTCGAGTGTCAACTGCCAGGTGGTGTGTGATGCCACTGGGCGCATCATCAATGTCTGTGCCACACACCCTGGCGGAGCACATGATGCCTTCATATGGCACCAATCTGCACTGTGCCATCGATTCGAGAGTGAAACATCCTCACGGGTCATCTAGTGGGTGAGTACACATGTATGGAATGCAAACTCTGTGCAAGGGTGGGAATGACACAGGTGCCATGGTAGTGGCACACAAGGATATGGGCAATATGGACCTGACCTAACACTGATCTCCACTATTCTCCACACAGGTGACTGTGGATACCCACTCCGTCCCTGGCTGCTCACACATACCCGGCCCCCACGGCCCCAGCGCAGCACGGTTTCAATGAGGCACACGCCCCAACACGGAACATCGCAGAGCGGTGTTCGGGATACTCAAGGCATGCTCCGATGCCTGGACACCTCCGCGAGCTCTACAGTACAGCCCCAAAAGGCCTGTGGGATATTCCTGGCCTGTTGCATCCTGCACAACATGGCCAAAGACCATGGGATAGCCGTACAGGTCCAAGAGGGGACAGCGATGGGGACACCAGTGGCGCTGGTGATATGGTGATGAGCCGCCCCCTAGGACGGAGGGACCCCGACTGACCCGGCAGGCCCAGCTGCACCGGGACACCATTGCAGAAGAGCACTACGACAACACAGGTAAGTCAAGGGGACATGTGCAGGCAACACTGTCTATGCGCAAACCACAGGCACACAGGGGAACACACCGTGCATGAAGGTCAGGGGAGTTGAAGGGTCTACACATACCAACACATTAGCAGAGAGGGGTGAGCACTCAAATAAACACACACACACACACACCAGGCAGCATACAGGGGCAGCAGCACAGCAATGCGGAAATTACACGCTATCACACAGCACCACCAACCACCCTCACCACCTGGACTGTCCACGTACGTGTGTCAGGACCTGGGCAACCTGCACCTTGGTGTACAGTGCAATGCAGGCATCATCATCCACATGCCACCTGTGGACAGCAGTTGGGAGAGTGTGCAGGTGGTCCGTGTGTCAGTTTGGTGAGCAGAGCACCCAGCAGTGCACTGCCCACCGCACACACATTGCACACAGGG
The DNA here is from genome assembly GCA_016271365.2 of Neoceratodus forsteri. Lineage (NCBI taxonomy): Eukaryota > Metazoa > Chordata > Ceratodontiformes > Ceratodontidae > Neoceratodus > Neoceratodus forsteri. The sequence goes on from CM028130.1 coordinate 358,590,409, forward strand.
CAGCACCAGACAGGGCCTGCATTGGGAGACAGCTCAGTCAGGGAGCACTGTCCCACGGCCACCACGGATGCGTGGGCGGCCCCGCCGTGGCCTAGCAGCACTGGAAGGCTGCGCAGGGGCCACATCGGGTGGCACTACTGCACCACCAGGGGTCCCAGTGCGTGACTGTGACCTTGCCCGCACAGGGGTCTGCATCCCGCGAAAGAAACTTGCACCAGGGGTGCTCGGGATGCCCACAGCAGAACCCGGCATCGACAGACCTGGTGTTGCATGATGCCGGGAACGGGGAGTGGAGTGCGCACTGTGTGGGGTGCGTGGTACAGGGTCACCAGACAGTGTGGTCAATGCGGTCGCCACAGAGACCACTGCCTGGGTCAGCCTGTCGATGGCAGTGGTCACATCCATCCGCATATGGACCATCTCGGCCGGTCCGAGCACACTCCTGCTATGCTTCACGGACACAGTCAGTGCCTCCACGAGACCTTGCAACCCACCCCTGCAGCTGTACCGACTCCTGCAGCAGGCGGGTGTGCACGTCCAAAGGGTACTGTGCCCCAATGACATCGTGACCCCCAGGGTGTGGATGGTCCTGGTGCACAGCACCCCTTGAGGGTGGCTGCTGTTCGCCAGGACCAGGTATGGGCTGATCTAAGGGCGGTGGACAAGTGCCACTGCCTGACGCTGTCCCCCCAGGCCTGGTGTGCAACTGCTGCTGCTGCCCCTCCAACTGCTGAGCCCCCAGGTCCACCTGTTCCACCCCTGTGCTGTCAACAGTGCCAGACACCTGCTCAGCCACCGGTGCTGCCCCACCGGTGCTGACCGCCCAGCCTGTGACTGTGCCAGCATGCTGGTACACAGGTGTGGAGCTGGGCGACCGAGGGCACATGCTGGCCTGCCGTGTGTCCCTCGTGGGACACACACCTCACTAGCCATTGCAGGCCTGCCATCATCAATAGTGCCGGTGCGTGCCACTGCCATAGGCACAGCATGCTGGCACACCTGCATGCCAGACTGCTGTGACACAGGCTGTGCACCCCTGCACCCGTATCACTGCTGGCGGGTTGTCAGCCCAGCCGGCCTGCTGCTGCAGTGCGTGCAGGCTGCTGGCGGAGGTGGAAGGTCCCTCCTCCTGGTCCAGCAGGTCTGCCTCACTGTCAGCACCACCGCCTCCTGCAGACGAACAGGATCTGAAACAGAAAGAGAGTACATGTGAGTGCATGGAACAACAGCCCCCCACAACATCACCATGACATACTGCAGTGATGGGCTTCCACCTGTCTGGAATCCTCCGCCAGGAACACCCAGCAATGGCACTTCGGCTGCATGGCGCGACCAGTGTCTCCTCGGTCGGGGTCAGCTGCAACACCACTGGTGGTCCCCACCAGTGGCAGCATCGTACACCCTGAAGGCTGCCACCTTCTCTTTCAGCCTCCTGCGGTCAGTCCCCATCTTCTAGGCACTCCTGCACGGAGCGCTGGGCTTCCATGCAGGGTTGACGGCCAGAGCTACCCTCCCATGCAGCTGCACGCTGCTGAGGGGTGCCCTCTGCCCACTCAAAAGCGGCTCATCCTCCAGGTAGGCCTGGAAGAGGCCTCGGTCTCTGCTGTGGTGAAGTTTGGCCTCCTCCATGCCCGCCCGTCCCACACCCTCGGCCTGGTTCTCGTCCAGTCATGCTGATCTGTATGGGTGGAAGTGGACACCTGTCACTCTGCAGTCCACAGCATTTCCCCATGAGCATAGCTGCAGGCCAGGGGGGGCAGAAGCCCCCTTCCTCGCTGCCTGGCAGATACTGATGGAAAGGGTGCCCTCTGCCCCCTTCTAAGTGCCCTCATCATGCTCAGCCCCCACATCCCGTGACACCCTCCAGCACCCCTGCCCATGTGCATTGTCCTGAGCATCACACAGCATGTAACTCACCTCTCAGCTGCAACAACCAAATCTGGCCGCCACAACCCAGTGTCGTATCTTTATAGCGCAACACATGCAAATGAGGTGTGGCGCAACTTTAATGACATGCTAATCGCGCCACTGCGCCTTTGAATGGCTGATCGCCTGCTTTGCATATGTCGGCTGAATATCGCGTAAATGCGCTTAGCGCAATAGGGAAGGTCGGCTGAGCCGATGGCGCATGTTTGTGGTTGTGTGCTGCACTGCATTGCGCATGCCCAGAGCCGGGTTACGCGTAATCCGATCACGCTGCAGAACTGCTGAGAGCGATAGGCTATTCTGGACATGGCCACCATTGTGCCAGTGGCGCTGCAGCACTGGGCACTATATGGCGCTGTGGCACCTCTCTGGCGATAGTCCCTGTGGCACTGGTGCTGTGCCGCGGTCGCGCAGGATACCTATGCATCCTATGGCGCTGTGCGTAGCCTTGCATCGTGCCGTGACCTTGGGTATGCCCTCTGACCCCTGGCGCTGAGTGCATGCCATGTGTACGTCCCTATTGCGCTGTCTGGCTACAGCGCCATGTAAAGTGACGGCGCTGTGCAAACAGCGCGATAGGTGCCTGTGCTGGTCTATTGCGCAACAACTCCACGTGGGGTCACAGCACAGCGGGGCGCCATATTGCCTGCTGTAAAGTTGGTGCCATGGCTAGGAGGAGGGCGGTGCTGTGGAGCCAAGTTGAGGTGGCCAACCTGGTGGCCCTAGTGGAGCCCCACTATGACCAACTGTATGGTGAGGCCCCCCTCACCGGACCGAGGACCCATGTGTGGCAGCAAGTGGCCACTGACCTGGTGGGGGTCACTGGCCGGGCCGGTCTGGAGCAGTGCCGGCACCGGTTCAGTGATCTCCCGGAGGGCCAGAGCTGTTAGGCGGCTGCGTTCCCATGCCAGGCGGGGCCTGGTGCCCAGGCCACGTGAGTGTACCATCTATTCACCTATATTCTCTGTAGGGGTGTGTGTGCCTGGGTGGCTGTGCACGTGTGTGTGCAGCTGTGCGATGGATGATTATGGCTGTGTGGGCAGGCAGTCTTACTGGGGCAGGGGCACTCTGCTTTTGAGTCACACTGATGTTTGTCTCACCATATGTCTCCCACAGGCCGGATGGTGGCGGCGCCGACGTGGCTGATGTGGGCCATGCCGGGGCCCCAGTCCCACAGGCCGCGGCCCGCAGCGCAGCAGCAGCATCAACAGCAGCAGCAGCAGCGGCAGACTGAGCTGCTGGAGGATGTGAGTATCATTACGTCATGGATGCTATTGCATGCTGGGGGGAGGACCACCAACCATGATGGACACAACCAGATGGGTGGTAGTAGTTCCACTATCGTAACACTAGTGAGTCCCCACACTGGAGTACAGTGTACAGTTCGGAACACATAGCTGCGTATGGACAGGGACTGGGTGGAGAGCGTTCACAGGAGGCGACATGGATGGTGCATGGATTGCATCACATGTCCTATGCAGACAGGTTGGAGGAACTGAACATGTACTCCCTGGAGGGAGGAGGTGTGGGGATATGATGGGGTCATACAGTATTGTACAGGGGAGACAGTGTGCAGGAACCAATATTTGTCAGTGTAGAGGATATTCCAGGTGTAGAGGGCATGGGATGCAGTTGGAGGGGGCTCGTTTAAGGGAAACATGCGAATGTGTTTCCTCACATTATGGGTGGTGGACGAGTGGAACACCCTGCCAGAGGATGTGGTGGGGGCTTACTTGGTCAAGGGAGGTCTGTATGTGTGGGCTCGCCATGAGGGACTTCTGGAGGTCAGGGGTGAGGGGGAATGGACTTATAGGACATGAGAGTGATCGTACAAGGCCAAATGGCCAGACTAGGTGTCCCATAGGCCCCTATCTGCCGACACTGTCTATGTATCCATGTATGTAGGCGTGACACAGGTGACCTGCATCACAGTGCAGCATCACGACACGTCTGTGTATGCATCACAGGTGGTCCAGGCATGCACTGGGCACATAGCTGTGTGACTGGCATCGCACCACGTTGCAACATCACATGACAGCCTAGTTTGTACTGTGATTGACATGGGCAGTGTGTGTGGGCGGTGGTGCGCATGGCTGGTGCCGCCTGTTTGTGATGGCCATGTGCATGTTCACTGTGGGTGGGTGCATGCCATCACATGTGCAGCACATTCGGTTAGCTGGGTTGCAGGTTGGGTGGTGTTCAGGGTTGTGGTCAGTCTCAGCCATTGACTGTGTTCCCATTTTCCTAGGCCTCGGTGTGCTTCGGCGCATGGCGCACGATGTCCGGCGCCTGACACAACTGGCGGTGACAACAGAAGCTCCTGCAAGCCCTACAGCACAGGAGCAGTGGCACAGACACAGGAGGGGAAGACGGCAGGGGAGGAGCAGGAGCCTGCTGGGCCATAGCCCACCTTTTATTTGCCCTTCCCCATCCCTTTCACCCTGACTTCCTCTCCAAGTTGTTTTCCTCCCTTGCACCCTGCCTTTTACCCATCCCCCAACTTGTACATAGTTTTAGCTGTTTTGTTACCTCTTTTTGTTTGAATATAAAATTCTATTTTGGTACAACTGCTGTGTTGGTGTCTGCTTTGCAACTGGCTCTGGGTGCTCCGTTGCAGGGGTGTACATGCCATCTGGGCTACTATGGTCCTGGATATATGTGTGTGTGTGTGTGTGTGTGTGTGTGTGTGTCCATGGGGAGGTATCACCAGCATAGCATTGCCTTTCTGTTGCTCTCGCCATCTGCTGCCACCCACTGCTGGGTGCACAGGGGTGGTCTGGGTGTCTGCTTCTCTGCAGCATGGGGTTGGCGTGTGGCAGGGGTGCATGGTGTTTCCTGCAGTGCCTGTCACTGCACATGACGGTGTCTTGGGGGACCGCGGTGCGCTGTGCTGTGCGTACAGGGGGGACTGATGTGCACTGTGGTTGTCAACCCCCTGGGTGTGGCACTCTCTGCCTGCCAGTGGTTGTGCTGGGGTGTCATGGCTCTGCTATGCTTTAGTTGGCTTGTCCCCATGGGCACGTGGATCAGCCGTCCCACCCCCAGTGATGCTGTGCTTGGGGTGTGCCAGTGTGGTGTGGGTTCTGCAGTGAGTTCCTGTGCCCATGTGTGGCATGGCTGGCGGTGGGCCCCAGCCTGCCTCCCTGGATGTGCAGTTCCATTGCTCTGGGGGGCTGTGCTTGCGCTATGGCAGCTCTGCACTCAGCTGAGCTTCCATGGTTGCGCCATAAGCGCAGCATTTTGGCTCAGCTTCCCTTCCTGGTTGCGCCGATGGCACAGTATGTGCGATATTCAGACGTTGGTTGCTTGCGCAATTTGCTCTGCTCCATGTTTGAATATCGCACCTGTTGCGCATTTGCGCAACTGGTTTGTGCTTGCTCCTGCTGTTGCGCCAGTTTTGAGCGCAGTTTGAATATCTGGGCCCTAGAGTTTAATAATAATAAATAAAATATAGAAGATGATAGCTTAAAAATGAATGTTTCATGTAAAGGCTGGCTACTATCTTGATGGTCATGTTTACATTTCTGACTTGCATTTGGCCACCATACAAAATCTCTGCAGAGTCACACAGTTTCGTTTTTGATTACAGCAATTCTCAACTGAAATTACCAGCAGAGGGGACTTCAGCTGCCATGAAACCTGAAAAAAAAACATGTGGGTCACAGGCTGATGTTATGACATTCTTGCTCCTGATGTTTTACATAAAACCCAGCAACATGGTATTGTTAGAATGTCTGTCTGTTGAGGCTGAATCAAGCTGGAAACTCCACTAGAGGTTGCAACATCAGAGCATTTTATTCCTCTGCAAGTATAAGGAGCTGTATGTCTTTTGCAAGACCAGGACATAGATGCTTAAACTGTTCCTTGGCATGGCTGTTATTTGGCATGGCTGCTATATTTTCAAGAGTTTATCATTCATTTCTTCTTCTGCAGCAAGCTGATAACTACCACTTCAGGTTCCTCTCCAATTCCAATAGTAGAATCTCTTCAACTCCAATTATAAAGTAGATCTCAGGGCCTGCAGAGGAGAGATAACAAAACCAAAAGCTCACTATGCAACATATTTATGTGTGCATAACCTCCCATTGCTTCTGGTGATAACAATAAAGTACTCTAATTATTTGTAGGAACTGGCTCCGGCTTTATTACAGTCAGGTGTTAGGCAAATGCCAGAATGAGACCTAGTGTTTCCATGCAAAAGGGACTCTCTGTGTACCACCCCCAAGCAGTCTTTGATGAATTGTGGCTATGAGTCAGCAATACAGAACACCCAGGGGTGTAGCCAGGAATTTTAACTTTGTACTCAAAACTGATGCAGTGTTGCCCCCGTTACGTAAACATAAACAAAAATATGCGCTGCCACATCACACCAACAATAGGCCCACCCTCTCTGTTTGCCATGTCTGAGTACATGTAATCAGATTGTATCTGTGTCAGTCTTCACCATTCATCACTACTGGGTATTGTGCCAGAGCTAGGACCATGCAGGAGACTTTTTTTTTTCCTATGGGTGGAGTCGACGCAGGGCCGCGCCGCCCTCAAGGCCATTTCACGTGGCTCTCGTGGGTTGGCCATTATCTGTAGACGACTCCACCCTAGCCTCAGTTCTTCTTCTCTGCCAATGAGTGCAGACCTCGTGAGGAGACTTCCAGCAAACAAGTGCGTGTTGCGGCCTAGCTATAATTTGCAGCCTAGTGTTCGAAGGTTCTCGTTTCTGTTTCACCCTGCTCGACGTCGCTTCTGGTGCCGGTAAGACCATTTCATTATTTCTAGCAACATCGAGTACTGTTTTTGTTGATTGTTTACCGTGCAGTTATGTCTCGTCCCGGGGGAAAAAAGTCATTGAAGGTGGGGTGGTCACCAATGCATCGGTGCCCCTGTGGCCGCCTAAATTCCCTGATGGACCAGAATGACCATTGTCTCTCCTGCTTCGGCCCAGCCCATGACATGGACAACTGCGATGCCTGCTTCTCTATGGACTTTTGAGTTCTTGAGATCCACATGTTTAAAGTCGGAAGTGCGCCGCAAGACTTTTGGGGGGGTCGGTTTGCAGTCGGTGGGCCAAGGCCAGGACTCTTGACCCTTCCTCCGGGTCCCCTCCCAGTCCTATACGGCCCATGGAGGAGGGGGCCTCAGTCTCTCTCTCGGCCTTGCTGCTGCAGGGGCTCCTTCAGCGGTGCAGGAGGACTAGTCTGCCCCTTTCAGGGGGCATGTGGGAGGCACTGCTATGGCAGTCACCTCTTTGGAGGTGAAGGCTACCTCAGTGTCATGTTCTGGGCCCTCTGGGCCTGGACTGGCATGGTCCTTGGTGTCGACTGGTGGCACCGTCCTTGGTTCCGGTGCCATTCGCGGCATCAGAGGCCTGAAGGGTGGCATCGCAGTCAATGCCAGGCCATCCCTCGGTGTCACTGTCACTTCTGGTGCTGTTCGCAGTGCTGGATATGTCACCAACATCAGGGGAAGTGCTGTTTCAGTTTCTGAATCTGTCTCTGGTTCTGGCACCGTGCACGGCACCGGGACTGAGGTCGGTGCTGTTCCCGACTCTGGTGCTGTTTGCAAACTGGGGATGGGGGCAGCGCCATGGTCAGTGCTGACCTTGGCTCTGGGGCTATTCGTGGCACCAGGGTGGAGTGTGGTGCTGCACTTGGTGCTGCTTCCGATTGGGGTGCCATTCGCGGTGCTGAGGAGGGCCACAGCATCAGGTGCGGTGTCGCACTTGGCTGCAGTGCTGCCTGCTGTGCTGGGGATGAAGGTGGTCTGGCTTGTGGTCAGGGAACTGGTAGGGATCGAGCAGTGATCTGGCATCAGGCCTCGGGGTCTACCTCCTTGGAGGGGGACTCTGGGTCTGATCCGGATTGGATCCTGGATTCTTCAGAATCCTCCAATCCCTCTGTGTCCAGCACCTTGGCCCCGACTCAGCCTCCCTCTAGGGGTCAGCCATTGCCAGTAGACTTTGGGGTCAGTGGTACTAACCAGCAAGCAGTGGTCCATGTGGCCACTGCCATGCAACTCGGGGTCACTGGCACATCTGCTCCTCCGGCTGGAGCACACCCTTCTCTGGTGTGTTTGGACAGTCTAAGTTTGGGACAGTCTGGAGCACCCCAGGAAGGGGAGGGTACTGTTTCCTGGGTGGACTCTTTGGAGTCTACCCAGAGTTGTCAGTTACCTAGGCTGGTGGCTATGAGGATGAGGTCCCTCTCAGACTCTGAAGGGTTGAGGAGTTGGGGATGACACAGCGCACCCTCACCTGGGCCCAGATGGTTTCTGGGAGGAGCCTCAGTGCAGACCCTCACTCTTCCCTGGAATGTTCCTCAAGAAGGTCTTCAACTTCAGAGGTCAGGGGCCATCCTTCTGGACTCACACAGTCCCGGTCCCTTCATGGGGGGATTCCTTCCCATGGGCACAGCTCTGACCATTCCGATCCAGTTGAATGGCTGTTAGCTGCTGGGACCTTCGGGTCTCCCTCCTTAAAGGGAGTTTCCTCTAGGCCTCCCTGCCCTGACAGAGGCCATTCTCCTGCTGCTAGGAGCTTGTCCCCTGTGCCTCTGCCTCCATCCCCGGCAATCCCAGGCATTCCTGGTTCTAGGGGACCTCTCAACATTGGAACAATTCAGAGGTTCAGCTGCACATTTGCCTACCTACCTCCATGCTGTGGACCAGCAGGTGTTCCACCATGCTCCTGTGCAGCCAGACCCTGAATCTCGGAGCTCACCTGCATCATCTTCCTCCTCCTCAGAAGGAGAGGAATTGCCTGTCCACATCTCCCCACCATCCGATCTTTCTTCGTATCAGCGCTTCCTTGCGAGGATGCTGGATGAGCTCCATCTTACCCCAGTCCCTGTCAGCAATCCCGAGCATGTGACGCGTGCCTTCTTAGGCAAATACAGTGCAGCCAACCTGGTAGTTCCCGCCTGGCCTGTTCCCTTCCGGGAAGTGTCATATCAGCTTTGACTATGTCCCTTCTCCACTGTTCCATCCCCGAGGGATCTGCGCCAGTGGTATTGCACCCCCACGGGTCTTCAGGTACCTTGCCTCATCCCTCTTTGGGTTTGACTTGTCTGGACACCCCCTCTGGGCCTCATGCCCCCCACCATGATTGACCCCAGACTCGGACTCTGCGGACTTCGATTTTTGGGGGAGAAGGATTTTCTGTTCGGCACAGATCCTTCTTTCCATTGCTTCTCATTAGGCCCACTTTGCTTCCTACAATAGGTTCTTGTGGTCCAGGCTGGGACAACTCCTAGCCTCAATGCCTGATATGGAGGAAACCAGACAAGCCATTGCCCTCTCTGCTGAGGGCCTGGAGCTAGCAAGGCACCAAGCAAGGGCATCTCATGATGCCAATGAGGTAGCCTCCAGAGCTATAGGGACAACGATCTGCATTAAGCGGATGGCATGGCTTCGTTTATCCCAGTTGTCACCCCTGGCCTGGCATAGGGTGATTTCCTCCACCTACTGGAGAACCCACTTCTTCTCCCACAGGGTGAGGTGGTGGCTTTCGGGGTGCTTTCCTTCCACCACTGAGGGCTCTCTCTCTCACCCGGACCAGACTCAGGCCTCCCCAGGTCTGTGAGGGTTCTCTCCTCCACTGTCTCACCCACTGGAGGCTAAGGGACTTAGTCCCTTAAGGAAGTTTAGAGCCCCCTTCGGGGGGGGGGGCTCAGTACTCACCCAGTAGTGATGAATGGTGAAGATTGAAACAGATAAGATATGAAAATTATGTACCTACTGTAATTATTGATTATTCTGTTTATCGTCACCATTTATCACTAAATCCTGCCCACCTTTCCCCTGGGGCCTCAGTCTCTGGACTCCCCCTCCCTCCTGTGTGTCTCCCTGTTGTTTTTCTCCTCTCTCTCTCTCTCTCTCTCATCTCTCTTGCGGTCAGGAGGAAGTGGATCCTGGAGACACACAGGGAGAAGTTTTTTCCTGTAAGGGGTTATTATTTTTGGGTGTGGGGGAGTCCTCTCCCCCTTCATTAGCTTTGTCTTCTCCTCACTTCCATTCTGGGGTGAGGTGAGGGATCAAGGGGAGACCCCCATTTTCCCTTCCCCTCCCCTTTTTTCCCTTTGCCTGAAAACCATTTGTTTTACTTACCCCAGTTTGGATATCCCTTGGCTATCCTCCCTAATATTTTTAGGTTCTTCCTTCATTTTAGGGTGGAGAAGCAGAGAGAAACACCCTTATTCCTGACCCCCTCTCTTTAAGTTTGGCCCTTCTCAGGCTAATGCTGCTCATTCAGACCCAGGCTTTGCCTCCCAGCAGCTCTTAACCTAAATAGTCCAGATGTTCTGGTCTGTCATCAGTTGCTGAAGCCCTGGGGTCCAGGACCATCCCTAGGGTGCAATCCTCTCTTCTCCCCCTCCTCTTCCTTATCCCTCTATCTTTCCTCTTCTTTCTCTCCTTCCTTTCCAGAGATTGGAGCCCTTCCCCCTTTTTCTCCAATTTCCCAAACCTAGCTTCTCCTTCCTGTCTCCTCTGTCATTTATTTCTCCTTTTGGTTTTTATATCCTTTCCTTTTCTTTTATCTATCCCTTGGGCTCCCTTGCCCCACTCCTCCTCCCTTCTCTTACACTCTCCGGCATTTCAGAACTGAGGCTAGGGTGGAGTTGATGACAGATAACAGCCAATCCATGAGTGCTACGTGGAACGTTGGCCTCAAGGGCGGCACCGGCCCTGCGTCAACTCAGCCCATAGAAAAAAAAAAAAGTCTCCCGCGGGGTCTTAGCTCGGGCACAGTACCCAGTAGTGATGAATGGTGAAGATACACAGAAAGGTCAATAATTATGGTAAGTACGTAATTTTCATTTTCTTCCTGTAATCCTCCTTTCTTTGTTTTTCTGCCTGCCTGGTAAATTGTACTTGTTTGTGTATTTGGCTGATGACATCAGTGCCGCATAGCGAACAACAAAGGCAGAAGGGCTCAGAGAGACACAGACACAATGTAACTCACAATGACCTCGATTTTATTTCTCTTTTTGTCACCCCTGCCTGATTTGTTGCCCCTGTCTGATTTTTTTTACTGTACTCTGCTGAGTACAGTGCATATGCCTGCCGACACCCCTGAGAACACCTGGATAAAATCTGGGGAACCCAGGTTCATACCCCAGCAGAATTAAATTATTTCTTTAAAATAACAACATCCTATGCCTTGTAATGAGATAATACTATAAGACAAAATTATTATAGCATCTCATCTAAAATATCCCTTGCTGAGAGTGGATACAGATGAGAAAGAACAAAGCGAACTTGGGAATCTGATCACGATCAAGTTACATGAGCTCCATAGATGTTGGTATCCTAGCATTTGGATGAGTGGAAGGGGGTACATGGACCCACAGTAGGAGGGGAATATAAACCATACAGTCAATTCCTGATATATGCACATGCTTGAGACACCCCATGTTTGTGCATATACCCAAAATGGAATACATCCTTAATTGTATTGAAATCAATGGAGCTACTCAGTAAAACACACTTTCTCAGTTACTACTCATTTTTACTTTTACTGAATGTATCAAATGCATTGAAAATGTACTAGTTCAACACATGTTGCATACTCTGAGTTGTTTAAGTTCTTCATTTTCTTCATAATTGCTTGCTCTGACAGACAGGTTGAAGCAGACTAAAACGTACGTGTACTTAACGACTGGCAGCACAGCTAGCACATTTTTAACAGGTGTTATTGACAGTATTAATGTCTCTGGAGCCCCTGTCTGGAGGAAAAAGTCTGCATATAACCGAAATTTGGTGTGTGCACAAGAAATTTTTTATCATTAAGTATATAAGATTGGAAATGGGGCATTCTATTTTTGTGCATATAACCGAAATGTGCATACATCCGATGTGCATACAAGTGGAATTTACTGTAATTGTAAATCATCAAATTAGAATCCAAAAACAAGGTGCTGCGTCAGCATGTGGTCTGAAAACAAAATAAAATATTTATATTAAATGCACGCTGAAAATAGAAAACAGAGTTAAAAAGCGATGTTTTGACCATAGGTACTCTTCAGAAAATATCTAAAAGAGAAAAAGCAAAATTAGTGTAGAGGACAGGCAAAATAAGAAATATACATATGGGTGTAACCCCCCTACAAATGGGGTTCCTGAAAAGTCTTCCTTGAGCTTGCTTAAATGCTCATTGCCAGGCTGGTGTCCTGTGTTTTAGCAGTTTAAATGTATTGTCAGAGAGTGCTTATATAGCCTCTGTGTACTGTCTCTTTAAGAGCTGCCTGGATTGCAGACATAATTAATCTGAGAGGGAGATCTGTTAGAAGATGTACTTGTTTGCTGATCATTTGTTAGAGTAGTAATAATACTGCGGTTTGTTCTAACCTGCCTTCTTTGCAGCATGGACAGTTCTGTTTGTTTCCATCATCTTTTTTTTTTTTTTTAATTTAGTTGTTTAACCAGGTACAGCACACTAAGCTGGAAGCTTTTTTTACAGGAGCAACCTGGAAGCACAAGGAGGTTAAGTGACTTGATCAGGGTCACACAGTATGGAAGTGGAAGCTGTGGGATTCAAACCCAGGTCTGGTTTGCTGGATATCACCAGATTTGCAGCTCAGAGCCTTAGACCACTGTGCTATATTGCCTCCTCTTGGTCCTGGACTGTCAGGATGGGCCAATCAATACATTTGGGACTCTAAAATGGAGCCTGCCTACAGGGGCTTTGTGGGGCCAGAACTTGTAAGAATTGTAGTTTTGGGCTTTTGGTGCCTAAAATAACCTGGAGGAGGAGCCCTTGTTGTGGCTGACAGACAGATCAGCCAACCAAACCTTTTGGATCTTGGGGAAAGTTCCACACTGCTTGCAGTTTCAGTTAAATCTGAGTTGGGAAGCGAAGAAGTAACAGCTCGAGATAGTTTGAGCAGCAATCCATAGTGGATCCGCATGGGAGAACTGTGAAAAGGCCTAGGTTTGGCCAGCATGCCTGCCTGCTGTCCCTGAGGGGAACTTGTGCTTTTTTCAGATTGAAACTGAAGTTGGAGAGCAAATTAAGCCACTGAATTGTGACCAGGCTTTAACCTGAAGAAGACCGAGGATTTGCTGAATGCGATTGGCTTGTCAGGACTTCCAGCTACCTCTGAACTCCCGGATTATGCAGAGACTCTGTACTTACGAACAGAGAGCCATTTGCCTGGTACAGTGGAATTTCCTTACATGTGAATGTGCTGTGTGCTTATAGTGGGTCGTGATTTGGTTCCCCACTGTATGCCTGAACTGTGTTTTGCTTGCTGGAGGCTGTATCCAGCTACATGGACTGAATCCATATCCATTTCCATTTGCCTGGGCCCTGCTACACTGGCCCAGCCAGAATACCTGCTACACAGAAAAAGTCATTGATGAGAGACTGGCCTGGGGATCAGCCCCCTGCTCAATGCCTTGAAAAGAAATGATGCATTGGTGATTCGTGTGGGCCCTGCTTCTCTGGGCACTCCAGCTCAACAACCTGCAGTCTCAATTTCGTCCTGCCTGTGTCCAGCACTGGGTATCATGAGTAAACATCAGGGTAGCTCCCTGCAACAACAGCTAAATCTAAAAGTGTTGTCATCTGATTGTCTTGTTGCCTTTTCTTTCACGAACTGAGCCATCCGGCTCCGGATTACAAATAGTGTGTGTTGTGCATGTTACTTTCTTCCATCACAGGGCCCCAACCAGCTGCAATGTTCCTGGCTAGCCCACTGTTTTCCTACCTGGGTACCCAGAGTATGTGACTGTGTAGGGACTCTGAACTGCATGCATAACTGTCTGATTAATATAGTTTTTAAGCAGATCAACCTGATTACGCCCGTCCCTTGTTCAAGTCCTCTGAATAAATCAGATTTAACTTTGTTTGCATTTAACCTGACTGTGGTTCCAGTTTGTGCCAAAAGTATTGTACTGTTGCTATTTGCTGTGCTGAACCTTGTTTTACATGAGGTCCCCAGGGTCAAGCTAGGGGAACCAGCCCTGATGGTATGTGCAAACAGTGTGGGTAATTGCCTGGTGAATAAGGGTCATTGTGAAAGTAATGATTGTATATTGTTCAGGCCACTAGAAGGGAAAGAGGGGGGTTACAGTGTCCCGGAGGGCTGTGCCCAGGTTAGTCTGACCACTAACAACCCTGACCTCAGGGTGGAGTTACCCATTTCATTACCCAGGCCCCTTAACCTGCTACTAGCCAAGCAGGCAGGGGTAGTAGCCCTTGGGATAGCGCCACTTAGGGGTTACAAGGGGAAAGAAAAAAGGGGGAGGCTCAGGGAGAAGAAGTGATAAATGGCAAGATAAAGACAGAATCTGGAAAACAAAAAGGTGATGATGGGAGTGACAAGGCACTAGCAGTGAATGAGCTAGAGAAGTCCCCAAGTGTGGACTAATTAGCAGGGCCTAGTAAGAAGGCTGAAAGGTGATAAATGTGGGGAAAGGAGACATAGAAGAGGACATCTGTGGGAAAAGAAAATAGTTGTGTACAGATACAAACAGACTTTAGGGAAAAGAAGAGGTGGCTGAAATATATTAGTAGAAAATAAGTCTATCATTTAAACCAGAGGGCTCCTGGGAGCCAAGGTGGATGATCAGCTTGGTTTCCATGTTTTTTCTATGGTCAGAATCCCAGAAGCCCTGCTGAAGGGCACAGACAGAAAGATCATTGACCCTGGAGATAAAGTGGGATACAATGGGTTTATCAGTGTCTCCATTCCTGACTGCCCTGTAGTGCTCCCTGAAATGGTCAGCAAGGCATCTACCAGTTTCTCTGATGTAAATAGCTGCACACTTCCTGAAAAGAATCGAATATACCACATTAGTGGAGGTGCATGAGAACTCCTTGGTGATGTGAAGAACACCTGTGGCCCCCAAATTTGAATCACACTAGAAATAAATTTGCAGGCGTAGCAGCGAGTTCTGTTGCAAGGTTTGTTACCTGGTAGGGAGGAACTGTTAGGAGTAGGTAAGCTGCTCCTTACCAGGAGATTCTGCAGGTTGGGTGGCTGATGGTAGGAGGCAATAGATGGTTCTCTAAAGGACGCACCAATGTTGGGGTCACTTCGCAAAATAGGAAAGTTACTAGTGATGATCCTGTGACGAGAAGGTGTACTAAGATGGGAGGGAAGCACTAGTGGAATTCATCATTGTTCTTGCATGACAGTGTCCTTCCTATGGGGGTCAAGGTTACGGGGCATGTTTCTGACACGGGAGAGTGCTCTGTCCACTGTGCTTTTAAGGTATCCCCTGTTAATAAAAAAAAAATATGCATTATTTGGGCCTGCTCAGCAAAATCATCATCTTCACTGCATAACCTGAGAAGTCTAAGCAACTGTGAATATGGCAGGCCAGTTTTGACATGTTTGGGATGGAAGGAGCTGTGGAGGAGGAAACTGTGAGTCAGTGGGTTTGTAATAAACTGATATCTTCAGGTCAGTGTTCTGCACTGATAATTTGATGTCCAGAAAAGGCAGTGCAGAGGAGGATACTTTGACAGTGTACTGAAGGGAAGGATGGGCCATTGTAAACTTGTCCAAGAAGATTTGGAGGGTCTCTTTGGAGTAGAAGATAGCCCTCACACAGTCATCTATGTAGCATTTTTAGAGTTCAGGCACAGTCCCTGAGAATGAGAGAAAAACCTGTTCCTTCACTCAACCCACAAACAGATTGGCAAAACTGGGACCCATCTTGGTACCCATGGCAACCTCACTGACCTGCTGAAAAACTGGTATTGAAAGAAAAATCATTGCATTTAAGAACAAGTTCTGCCAGATGGGTAAGTGTGTATGGGTGTCTGCTGGATGTCACATTTATTCAGAAAATGCTGCAAAGCTGTCAGGCCATCATTGTGGGGATCACAGTGTTTAGAGATTTGATGTCCATGGTGTAGATGAGCTGATGGGAGCCACTAAATCTGAACCTGTCAAATAATTGGAGAGCATGGTTAGTGTCTTTAACATAGGAGGGCAGGGATTCAACTAGTGGTCTCATGAAGCTGTCCAAAAATGCAGAGATGTGGGATGTGGGGCAGGAGCAGGAAGATACAATAAGATGTCCAGTGTTACCTGTTTTGTGGATTTTGGGAAGGAGATAAAACCTGAATGCCCGAGGTTGCTGAACTATGAGTCTCTTAGCTGAAGCAGGGAGCTCTTTGTTTTCAATAGCAGAGGTGATGGTGGTGGTAACCTCAGTGTGATAGTCAGCAGAGGGGTCCTGGGGAAGAGAAGAGTAAAACCTGGTGTCGGAGAGTTGCTGTGTGGCTTCAGTGATGTATAGCTCCTTTTGCTAGACCACAACAGCACCTCCCTTATCAGCTGGTTAAGTAACAATGTCCTTCCTGCATTGCAGAGATCTGAGGACTGCAAGCTCACCAACTGTCAGGTTAGAGTGGTCATGCCTGCAATGAAAATTGAAGTTAGTGGTGTTTTCCATGCATTGGTTAACAAAACAATCAACAGCAGTAAAACATCCTGGAGGGGAGGTCCATGGACTACATTGGGGATTGATGTCGTGGATTATTCTGGCAATACTGTCATCATCTGCAGGAAGAGGAGTCTTATTAGAAAAATAAGCTGTAAGTCGTGCACTGCTATAGAAGCACTGCAGATCAGCTAAACCTGAGGTACATCGAGATGTCTGGGTGAGGGCACAAATAGTGACCCTTGCTAAGGAGAGATCGCTCATCTTGTGTCATGGGGAGATCTGGAGGAATACAAAATACCAAATTGTTAGATTGCATCTGACTCAAGGGTTCATGTTGGTTGCTTATCTGTTGGGAGAGAGACTGGAGTTTGGAAGATTTGGTGTCCTTGAGGAACTGAAATAGAGTGGAGTTAAGGTGTTGGATGCAGTGCTTAATAAAAGGAAGGTTATATGGGGCTGTCTGCTGCATGAAATCTTTTAGCCTTTGGATGGTTTTGTCAACAGAGATCAACTTTTTCTTAATGGAGAGAATGGTGTTCGTGATAAGTTTCCTAGAGAAAGTTTTCAAAAGCTTATTAGTGGAGAAAACATGTATCTCAGACCCAAATGAACAAGGGTAGAGTTTCAAACAGAAACCTTGAGGAATAATACCCAGGTGGTGGCATTTGGAAAGAAACTGTAAGTGACTACAGAGTTTAGTCTAAGAGCAAATGGCAGAAAAAAATTCAGGAGAAGTCTTAGAACTATGAGACGGGAGTACAGACATAGATGAAATAAAGGAGCATTGGAGAGAATTGAGAAGATATTTCAGAGTAGGCATAGTGTGTGGCAGCAAATGTAGCACACAAAATGTAAAAACAAAGACAAGGTGCTGCATAGGCATGTGGTCTGAAAACAAAATAAAATGGTTATATTAAATACATGCTGAAAATAGAGTTAAAAACTGATGTTTCGACCATACAGTAGGTCTTCTTCAAGAAATCTCTGAAAGAGAAAAAAAAAATAGTGATAAGGGGAGGGGTTAAATAAGGAATGTATATATTGGGAAAGAAAAAAGGGGGAGGCTCTGGGAGAAGAAGTGATAAATGGCAAAATAAAGACAGAATCTGGAAAACAAAAGGTTATGATGGGAGTGAGAAGGCATGATAACAGTGAATGAGCTAGAGAAGTACCCAGTTGTGGACTAATTAACAGGGCCTTGTAAAAAGGCTGAAAGGTGACAAATGTGGGGGAAGGAGACATAGAAGAAGATATCTGTGGAAAAAGAAAATAGATGTGTACAGATACAAACAGACTTTAGGGAAAAGAAGAGGTGGCTGAAATATATTAGTAGAAAATAAGTCTATCATTTAAACCAGAGGGCTGCTGGGAGCCAAGGCGAATGGTCAGCTTGGTTTCCATGTTTTTTCTATGGTCAGAATCCCAGAAGCCCTGCTGAAGGGCACAGACAGAAAGATCATTGACACTGTGGTCCCTGGAGATAAAGTGGGATACAATGGGTTTATCAGTGTCTCCATCCCTGACTGCCCTGTAGTGTTCCCTGAAATGGTCAGCAAGGCATCTACCAGTTTCTCTGATGCACACTCCCTGCAAAGAATGCAATATACCACACTAGTGGAGGTGCATGAGAACCCTTTGGTGATGTGAAAAACACCTGTGGGCCCCCAAATTTCAATCACACTAGAAATAAATTTGCAGGTGTAGCAGCAAGTTCTGTTGCAAGGTTTGGTACATGGTAGGGAGGAACTCTTAGGAGTAGGTAGGCTGCTCCTTACCAGTAGATTCTGCAGGTTGGGTGGCCAACAGTAAGAGGCAATAGGTGGTTCTCTAAAGGAAGCAGCAATGTTCAAGTCAGTTTGCAAAATAGGAAAGTTACTAGTGATGATCCTGTGAAGAGAAGGTGTACTATGATGGAAGTGAAGCACTAGTGGAAGTCATTGTTGTTTTTCTGTGACAGTATCCTTCCTATGGGGGTCAAGGTTATGGGGCATATTTCTGACACGGGAGAGTGCTCTGTCCACTGTGCTTTTAAGGTTTCCCCTGTTAATAAAAAAACTATGGGTTATTTGAGCTTGCTCAGCAAAATCATCATCTTCACTGCATAATTTGTGACGTCTAAGAAACTGAATATGACAAGCCATTTTTGACATGTTTGGGATGGAAGGAGCTGTGGAGGAAACTGTGTGAGTCAGTGGATTTGTAAAAAACTGATATCTTCAGGTCAGTGTTCTGCACTGATAGTCTGATGTCCAGAAAAGGCAGTGTAGAGGAGGATACTTCTACAGTGTACTGAAGGGAAGGAAGGGCCATTGTAAACTAGTCCAAGAAGATTTGGAGGGTCTCTTTGGAGCAGGAGGTAGCACCCATACAGTCATCTATGCAGCGTTTGTAGAGTTCAGGCACAGTCCCTGAGAATGAGAGAAAAAACTGTTCCTCCACCCAACCCACAAACAGATTGGCAAAGCTGGGACCCATCTTGGTACCCTTGGCAACTCCACTGACCTGCTGAAAACGCTGGTTTTGAAAGAAAAATCATTGCATTTAAGAACAGGTTCTGGCAGATGGGTAAGTGTGTGTGAGGGTGGCTGCTGGATGTCATGCTTATTCAGAAAATGCTGCAAAGCTGTCAGGCCATCTTTGTTGGGGTATCACTGTGTATAGAAATTTGATGTCCATGGTGAAGATGAGCTGATGGGAGCCACTGAATCTGAACCTGTCAAATAATTGGAGAGCATGGTAAGTGTTTTTAACATAGGACGGCAGGGATTCAACAAGTAGTCTCATGAAGCAGTCCAAAAATGCAGAGATATGGGATGTGGGGCAGGAGCAGGAAGATACAATAAGATGTCCAGGGTTACCTGTTTTGTGGATTTTGGGAAGGAAATAAAACCTGTATGCCCAAGGATGCTGAACTATGAGTCTCTTAGCTGAAGCGGGGAGCTCTTTGTTTTCACTAGCAGAGGTGATGATGGTGGTGGTGGTAACCTCAGTGTAATAGTCAGCAGGGGGGTTTTGGGGAAGAGAAGAGAAGAGTAAAACCAGGTGTCGGAGAGTTGCTGTGTGGCTTCACTGATGTATAACTCCTTTTGCCAGACCACAACAGCATCCCCAATCAGCTGGTTTAGTAACAATGTCATTCCTGCTTTGCAGCGATCTGAGGGCTGCAAGCTCACCAATTGTCAGGTTAGAGTGGTCGTGCCTGTAATGAAAATAGAAGTTAGTGGTGTTTTCCATGCAATGGTTAGCAAAATAATTAACAGCAGTAACACATCCTGGAGGGGGGGGTCCATGGACTACGTTGTGGATTGATGTCATTGATTATTCTGGCAATACTGTCATCATCTGCAGGAAGAGGAGTCTTATTAGAAAAATGAGCTGTAAGTCATGCTCTGCTATAGAAGCACTGCAGATCAACTTAAACCTGAGGTACATCGAGATGTCTGGGTGAGGGCACAAAAGAGAGACCCTTGCTAAGGAGAGATCGCTCATCTTGTGTCGGGGGAAGATCTGGAGGAATACAAAATACCACATTTTTAGGTTGTGTCTGACTAAAGGGCTCATGTTGGTTGCTTATCTGTTGGGAGAGAGACTGGAGTTTGACAGATTTGGTGTCCTTGAGGAACTGAAAGAGAGTGGAGTTAAGGTGTTGGATGCAGTGCTTAATAAAAGGAAGGTTATATGGGGCTGTCCGCTGCAGGAAATCTTTTTGCCTTTGGATGTTTTTGTCAACAGAGATCAACTTTTTTTAATGGAGTGAATGGTGTTTGTAAAAAGTTTCCTAGAGAAAGTTTTCAAAAGCTTATTAATGGAAGAAACATGTACCTCAGACCCAAATGAACAAGGGTGGAATTTCAAACAGAAACCTTGAGGAATAATACCCAGGTGGTGGCATTTGGAAATAAACTGTAAGTGACTACGGAGTTTAATCTAAGAGCAAATGGCAGAAAACAATTCAAGAGAAGTCTTAGAAATATGAGACGGGAGAGCAGACATAGATGAAATAAAGGAGCATCGGAGAGAATTGAGAAGAGATTTCAGAGTAGGCATAGTGTGTGGCAGCATATGTAGCACACAAAATGTAAAAACAAAATCAAGGTGCTGCGTAGTAATGTGGTCTGAAAACAAAACAAAATGGTTATATTAAATGCACTCTGAAATAGAAAATAGAGTTAAAAACTGATGTTTTGACCATACGGTAGATCATCGTCAGGAAATATCTAAAAGAGAAAACGCAAAATGAGTGAAAGGGGAAGGGGCTAAATAAGGAATATATATATCGGGAAAGAAAAAAGGGAAGGCTGTGGGAGAAGAAGTGATAAATGACAAGATAAAGACAGAATCTGGAAAACAGAAGGTGATGATGGGTGTGACAAGGCATAATAGCAGTGAATGAGCTAGAGAAGTCCCCAGGTGTGGACTAATTAGCAGGGCCTAGTAAAAAGGCTGAAAGGTGACAAATATGGGGGAAGGAGACATAGAAGGAGACATCTGTGGAAAAAGAAAATAGATGTGTACAGATACAAGCAGACTTTAGGGAAAAGAAGGGGTGACTGAAATATATTAGTAGAAAATAAGTCTAAAATTTAAGCCCATAGTCTGTGTAACAAGCTCCCTGAACTAGTGGCCTTGATGGAAGAGGGTTGCCTGGATATTGTGGCAGTCACAGAAACATGGTACACAGAGAACCATGACTGGGATGTCAACATACCAGGATACACAATCTACAGGAGGGACAGGGAGGGTAAAAGAGGAGGAGGAGGAGGAGTAGCTCTCTATGTAAAGGAAGGGATCAAAGCAACAGAACTAAAGAGTAAACAGGGAGCAGATGAGGCACTCTGGTCACCCTAGAGAAAGGAAATGCACCACAATCCGCAGAGGGTTGTATACAGACCCCATCTCAGGGGAGGGAATGGACAAGAAAATGATAGAAGGCTTCCTTAGAATGGCAGAAAAAGGGGAGATATTGTTGATGGGGGACCTAAATATACCAGATGTTAACTGGAGCACCTTTGCTGCAGGCACATCCAAGAGCAGGGTCATTCTTGATGCCCTACAGGGGGGCATGCCTCAGACAGCTAGTATTGGAACCCACTAGGGAGGGAGCAATCTTAGACCTGGTACTCTCAAATGGGGACGGAGAAAGAATCTCAGATTTAGAGGTGGGTAGCCATCTGGGAACAAGCGACCACCAAACAGTGTGGTTCACGATAAACACAGCCATACAGTCAAGCCATACAAAAGCAAGAGTATTGGACTTTAGGAGAGCTGACTTTGGGAAAATGAGAGAGTGCCTTAGAAAAGCACTAGCAAACAGGCAAGAAGGAGGGGTGGAAGAACAATGGGGAGTAATCAAAACAGCCATCACAGAGGCAACAAGCCTTTGTGTAAAGCAAATCAATAAAACACAACGAAGGAAAAAACCGCTATGGTTCTCAAAAGAGGGAAGGTTAAGAAGAAAAGGGATAGCATTCAGGAAATATAAGGAAACACAGAAGGAGCAGGACAGAGAACTTTATCAGTTAAAGCAGAAAGAGGCTGGGAAGGCAGTCAGAATAGCAAAGGCCCAAACCGAGGAAAGGATAGCCAATTCTGTTAAGAAGGGGGGTAAGACCTTTTATAGGTACATTAGGGAGCGAAGAAAGATCAAAGGAGGGATACTGAGGATTAATAAAGGGGAGGGAATATGAGTAGAGGGGGACAGTGAAAAAGCAGGGATACCTGAACGAATATTTCTGCTCAGAATTCACAAAGGAAGAGGAGGGGGAGGTACCTAAACCAAACAAGAGAAATACTCTGAAGATGGGGGTCGATACCAGTCCATTTACAGAAGAAAGGGTTCTGAAAGAACTAATAAAATTGAAGGGGGACAAAGCAATGGGGCCTGATGGGATTCACCCAAGAATTCTAAAAGAACTAAGGGTAGAACTAGTGACACCGCTGACTACTTGCTTTAACAAATCATGGGAGGACGGGGTGGTACCTGAGGACTGGAGGAGGGTAGATGTGATTCCTCTTCACAAAAGCGGGAGCAGGACAGAGGCAGGAAACTACAGACCAGTTAGTTTGACCTCAGTGGTAGGGAAAATGATGGAATCACTTCTGAAGGAAAGAATTGTTGAATACCTAGAGGCCACTGGGACACATGACCCAAGGCAGCATGGATTCACGATGGGAAGGTCGTGTCAGACGAATGTAATAGATTTCTTTGACTGGGTGACCAAAGTAGTAGACCAGGGAGGGGCTGTGGACATGGCCTACCTAGATTTTAGCAAGGCATTTGATACAGTCCCACACAAAAGATTAATACACAAGTTAGCTAGCCTTGGAGTGGGCCCCAAGGTGGTAGCCTGGATAAAAAATTGGCTAAACAACAGGACGCAAAGGGTAGTAGTAAATGGAGTACACAGTGAAGAAAGGAGGGTTACTAGCGGGGTACCACAGGGTTCAGTACTGGGACCGGTCCTTTTTAATGTCTTTATAAGTGACATTGGAGAGGAAATGGAAGGAAAAGTATGTCTCTTTGTAGACGACACAAAGATCTGCAACAGGGTTGATACACAAGATGGAGTAGAAAGGATGAGAAGGGACTTGGCAAGGTTGGAGGAATGGTCAAATGTATGGCAGCTCAGATTCAATGCAAAGAAGTGCAAGATAATGCACATGGGAAACAAAAACCCAGGAGAAGAGTACACAATGGGGGGTGAGATACTCATAACAGTAAAAATGGAAAGGGACCTGGGGGTAATTATATCAGATGACCTAAAGGTGGGCAAGCAATGTGAGAAGGCAGTAAGGAAGGCTGGGGGGATACTGGGATGCATAGGAAGAGGCATCAATAGCAGAAAACAGGAAGTTGTTATCCCTCTGTTTAGACAGTTGGTGACACCCCATCTGGAGTACTGTGTGCAGTTCTGGAGACCCCATCTCCGCAAAGACATAGACAGAGTGGAGGCTGTCCAGAGGAGGGCAACCAAAATGGTGCAGGGTCTGCACCAGAAGACATACGAAGAAAGACTAAAGGAGCTTAATATGTATACCCTTGAGGAAAGAAGGGAGAGAGGGACATGATAGAAACTTTCAAGTACCTCAAGGGAATCAACAAAGTCCAAGAGGGTAGCATCTTTCAGAAAAAGAGATGTGCAAGAACAAGGGGGCACAATTTGAAGATAGAGGGGACGGCTCAGAGGTAATGTGAGGAAGTATTTTTTCAAGGAGAGGGTTGTGGATGCATGGAACAGCCTCCCTGAGGAGGTCATGGAGTCAAGAACAGTGGGGGAATTCAAGAATGCATGGGACAGACATAAGGCAGTCTTAGTGGGGGTAGGAGGAAGTAAGCTGTTGGTTAACTAGGATCTGCAGCTTATCTGTTAGGTAGCAAAATGGGCAGACTAGGTGGGCCAAGCGGTCCTTATCTGCAGTCAAATTCTGTGTTTCTATGTTTCTATGTAAACCAGAGGGCTGCTGGGAGCCAAGGCAGATGATCAGCTTGGTTTCCATGTTTCCTCTATGATCAGAATCTCGGAAGCCCTGCTGAAGGGCACAAACAGAACGATCTTTGACACTGTGGTCCCTGGAGATAAAGTGGGATACAATGGGTTTATCAGTGTCTCCATTCCTGACTGCCCTGTAGTGTTCCCAGAAACAGTCAGCAAGGCATCTACCAGTTTCTCTTATGTAAATAGCTGCACACTTCCTGCAAAGAATAGAATATATCACATTAGTGGAGGTGCATGAGAACTCCTTGGTGATGTGAAAAAGACTTGTGAGCTCCCGAATTTCAGTCACACTAGAAATAAATTTGCAGGTGCAGCAGTGAGTTCTGTTGCAAGGTTTGGTACCTGGTAGGAAGGTACAGTTAGGAGTAGCTAGGCTGCTCCTTACCAGAAGATTCTGCAGGTTGTGTGGCCAGCAGTAGGAGGCAATAGGTGATTCTGTAAAGAAGCAACGATGTTGGGGTCAGTTTGCAAAACAGGAAAGTTACTGGTGATGATCCTGTGAAGAGAAGGTGTACACTGATGGAAGGGACGCACAAGTGGAATTCATCATGGTTCTTGCATGACAGTATCGTTCCTATGGGGTCAAGGTTACAAGGCATGTTTCTGACCCCGGAGAGTGCTCTATCCACTGTGCTTTTAGGGTATTCCTTGTTAATAAAAAAAATATGCATTATTTGGGTCTGCTCAGCAAAATCATCATCTTCACTACATAACCTGCGAAGTCTAAGAAACTGAATATGGCAGGCCATTCTTGACAAGTTTGGGATGGAAGGAGCTGTGGAGGAGAAAACTGTGTGAGTCAGTGGGTTTGTAATAAACTGATGACTTCAGGCCAGTTTTCTGCACTGACAGTTTGATATCCAGAAAAGGCAGTGTAGAGGAGAATACTTCTACAGTGTACTGAAGGGAAGGATGGGCCATGGATGGTAAACTTGTCCAAGAAGATTTTGAAGGTCTCTTTGGAGCAGGAGGTAGCCCCCACACAGTCGTCTATGCAGTGTTTGTAGAGTTCAGGCACAGTCCCTGTGAATGAGAGAAACAACTGTTCCTCCACCCAACCCATAAACAGATTGGCAAAGCTGGGACCCATCTTGGTACCCATGGCAACTCCACTGACCTGCTGAAAAAAACTGTTATCGAAAGAAAAAGCACTGAGTTTAAGAACAAGTTCTATCAGATAGGTAAGTGTGTGTGAGGGTGGCTGCTGGACGTCACGCTTATTCAGAAAATGCTGCAAAGCTGTCAGGCCATCATTGTGGTGGATCACTGTGTATAGCGATTTGATGTCCATGGTAAAGATGAGCTGATGGGAGCCACTGAATCAGAACTTGTCCAATAATTGGAGAGCATGGTTAGTGTCTTTAACATAGGAGGGCAGAGATTCAATGAGTGGTCTCATGAGGCTGTACAAAAATGCAGAGATGTGGGATGTGGGGTAGGAGCAGGCAGACACAATAGGATGTGCAGGGTTACCTGTTTTGTGGATTTTGGGAAGGAGATAAAACCTGGATGCCCGAGGGTGCTGAAAACTATGAGTCTCTTAGCTGAAGCAGGGAGCTCTTTGTTTTCAATAGTAGAGATGCTGGAATAATACCCATGTGGTGGCATTTAGAAAGAAACTGTAAGTGACTACAGAGTTTAGTCTTAGAGCAAATGGCAGAAAAAATTTCAAGAGAAGATTTAGAATTATGAGACGGGAGTGCAGACATAGATGAAATAAAGGAGCAATGGAGAGAATTGAGAAGAGATTTCAGAGTAGGCATAGTGGGTCGCAGCAAATGTAGCCCGCAAAATGTAAAAAGAAAAACAAGGTGTTGCATCAGCATGTGGTCTGAATACAAAACAAAATGGTTATATTCAATGCATGCTGAAAATAGAAAATAGAGTTAAAAATAGACGTTTCGGCCGTAGATCTTCTTCAGGAAATATCTAAAAGAGAAAAAGCAAAATTAGTGTAGAAGTGAGGTAAAATATGGAATATATTTATGAGGAAAGAAAAAAGGGGGAAGGTTCTGGGAGAAGAAGTGATAAATGGCAAGATAAAGACAGAATCTGGAAAACAAAAAGGTGATGATGGGAGTGACAAGGCATACTAGCAGTGAATAAGCTACAGAAGACCCCAGGTGTGGACTAATTAGCAGGGCCTAGTAAGAAGGCTGAAAGGTGACAAACATGGGGGAAGAAGACATAGAAGGAGACATCTGTAGAAAAAGAAAATGGATGTGTACAGATACAAACAGACTTTAAGAAAAAGAAGGGTGTCTGAAATATATTAGTAGAAAATAAGTCTATCATTTAAACTGGAGGGCTGCTAGGAGCCAAGGCGGATGATCAGCTTGGTTTCCATGGTTTTTCTATGATCAGAATCCCAGAAGCTCTACAGAGGGACACAAACAGAAAGATCATTGGAGAAACTGGTAAACGCCTTGCTGACTGTTTCAGGAAACACTACAGAGCAGTCAGGAATGGAGACACTGATAAACCCATTCTATCCCACTTTATCTCCAGGGTCAATGATCTTTCTGTTTGTGTCCTTCAGCAGGGCTTCTGGGATTCTGACCATAGAAAAAACATGGAAACCAAGCTGATCATCCACCTTGGCTCCCAGTGGCCTTTCAGTTTAAATGATAGACTTGTTTTCTACTAATATATTTCAGCCACCCCTTCTTCTCCCTAAAGTCTGTTTGTATCTGTACACATCTATTTTCTTTTTGTACGGATGTCTCCTTTTATGTCTCCTTCCCCCACATGTGTCACCTTTCAACCTTCTTACTAGGCCCTGCTAATTAGTCCACACCTGGGGACTTCTCTAGCTCATTCACTGCTATTATGCCTTGTCACTCCCATCATCACCTTTTTGTTTTCCAGATTCTGTCTTTATCTTGCCATTTATCAATTCTTCTCCCGGAGCCTCCCTTTTTCTTTTTCCTATATATATATATATATGTATATATATATATATTACTTATTTTACCTCCCTCTACACTAATTTAGATTTTTCTTTTAGATATTTGCTGAAGAAGACCTACAGTTGAAAGGGCAATCCACCTGGAGAAAGCCAAATTCCATCGGGAAGTGCTTGCAAATTCCTGGGGAGACAGTAAGAGTTTCTGGAAAAACATCAAAGAAGTTACCGGCAATGTCCCAAAAACCACGCCTTCAATGTGAAACATTGACGGTACCCCTACTTTGGATCCTCTTACCATAGCAAATGTTTTCAATGATGCCTTCACCAATCTGAGCAGCGTCCTCCCCCAGAACTTTTTCAATGATGCCCCCCCCTCCTACACACAGTCCTGATAATATTTCAACAGCCCCTCCGCACTTTTACTTTCGGAAGGTGTCAAAGTTAACAGCCAAAAATACATATGCAAAGTACTGGGGAAATCAAGAAATAGTGTAGACTCACTGGATCTTAAAATCATTGCCCTGGTACTAGACAAACTGGTTGAACCTCCTCACCAAGATTCTAAACCTCTCACTAAATTTTGTTCCATTTCCACAAATCTGGAAATCTGCCCTAGTAACCCCAGCATACAAAGTTGGAGCTAGAGCCCTACATGCAAATTATAGGCCCATATCTATTCTCCCACCTTTATCTTAGGCACTCAAGTGCATAGTGGCAGATCAATTGCTGGATTACCTTGAAAGATACTCTATCCAATGCCTGCAGCAGCACAGGTTCCAAAAAGGACATAGCACCACCACAGCATTATTAGAGTTTACTGACTTCATCCATCAATCTCTTGACAAAGGTTTTCTAGTAGGTGTGGCATTCATTGTCCTAACAAAGGCCTTTGATACTATTCACCCCCTCTACTTCTCCGGCAACTAGCTTCCATTGGTCTCTCCTCATACACGTTAAAATGGTTCAAGAGTTACTTGGATGGCCACTCCCAACAGGTGGAAATTTGAAATATTACCGCTGACAAGCAGCCTGTCTGCTCTGGAGTACCACAGGGCTCAATTTTAGGGCCTTTACTTTTCAGCATCTTCCTAAGCAACCTCCCTCAGGCTTGTCACCAGTGGATTACCCTGTATGCAGACGATGCTGTAATTTTCTCCAGTAATTCAGACTCCCTGCAACTGGAGCACCGTCTTCAGCATAGTTTTAATGAAGTAGAGACCTGGGGTCCAACTCCAAGACAGGTGGGAGAGCATGGTGCAATGTACGCCAGTGCGTAAAGTTACACCAAACCTGCTGTGACATGCGAGCTTCGCCATATTCCAAAAGAATCACTAGATACAATGTAGAATGCCAAAATATGCATGTTGCAAGTTACGCCTGCAAGACATCATGTAACGCGCAACAGTGGCATAGCACTATGCAAGTCGCAACCCAATGACAATATAAGAGTGCGCAAGATGCAGATATGGCATAGGGGCTACGAGTAAGATGGTAGGTAGTGGGGGCGAGGTGGCAAGCACGAGCAAGCAGCGTCGCAAATTGAATTTCACCCATGAGGAGACGGATGTCCTCCTAGACGAGTTGAGGCCCAGCAAGCACTGTTGCTGGGCAAGGGAGGTAAACGGGAGCAGAACCTCAGATGGCAAGAGGCATGAGAGGAGGTGGCTGAGAAGGTCAATGCTGTGGCGAATGCCAGGCGCATCGTGCACAACCTGCAAAAGCGCCTGAGCGACTTGAAGTGCCATGCGAAGACCAAGGAGGCCCAAAACATGCAGCAGGCAGCAGCCACAGGAAGTGGGCCACAGAAGGTGAGACCACTCAGCAGCCATGAGGAGAGGCTGTTAGCCTTCATGAGCCAGCACAGCATCCTAGGGGACACGGACCTTGACACATCGCGGATGGACGCAAGGATGGGTAAGTGGATGACCACACTGCCCGCAGTGGGTGGGACAGCACTGCATGGGTGTGAATGGTGACATGCATGCACATCCCCCAACCAGCCATCCCCCTAATGTGGAACAATGCCTTACACAATGTGTAAAAGTGGGCAAAATGTGTAACACTGAGGCATGTCTCTTAAGAATCCCAGGACACAGTGTAGATGTGAACTGTATGTGCAGCATGTCAAGCACAGTGTAATGGAAGAATGCCCAGCAGGGTGGGTGTCATGCTGATAGTACAGCCCGCCTCGGGGTGTTGGGCCCGAGGCTGATGGCCGAGGGCATCCAACACCTGTGAAGGGACGCAACACCAGCAAAACACCCACCCTGGAGGGCTGTAGTCCAATCATACAATGGTGTGGGAATACAGACAGACAATACTGTGCAGGAAAGTGGTAGATAGTGGGCAGCACTATGGATGTGTCCCACGGGACACTGCAAAAGATCAGCAAGTGGGAACAAATGTGGCAACAAATCAACACGGTGAGCAGCAGGGATGTCATGCCAGTATAATGTCCAGGCCAAGACGGCCATCCGGCCAAGCAGACACCAGATACAGTCATGCTAGTGTAGAATGAACAAAGTAAGAAATGCCACATGTACCACAGAGTTCAGCCGTAGGATGTAATAGTGAATGTGGGGCAAGGCTACGCAATGTGGAACAATGAACAGAAGGGACACAGTATGAGGGACAGGACCCCAGAATGTGGGACAGGTGAGGGGCATGCATGCAATGGTGGCAGGACATGGTGAGGCAGCACTGATGCACTGTTGTTCCCCTCACAGGTGCAGCAGCACCAGATACAGGTGTAGGTAAGCTGATGGCCAGCGCTGCCCACAGTGCATGGGACAGCGATGCAGGGGTGGGAATGGAGGCAAGCAGGGTGGATATGTCATGGTGAGGTAAATCTGATGCACTGTTGTTCCCCCACAGGTGCGGAGCCAGTGGACAATGGGGCAGGTAAGGCCATGGCCAGCACTGCTCGCAGTGAATGGGACAGCGATGCAGGGGTGGGAATGGAGGCATTTGTGGTGGGCATGACATGGGAGGGAGCACTGATGCACTGATGTCTCCCCACAGGCACAGCAGTAGTGGAGACAGGCCAGGTGGACAGTCAT
The DNA here is from genome assembly GCA_016271365.2 of Neoceratodus forsteri. Lineage (NCBI taxonomy): Eukaryota > Metazoa > Chordata > Ceratodontiformes > Ceratodontidae > Neoceratodus > Neoceratodus forsteri. The sequence continues at coordinate 358,620,189 of CM028130.1, forward strand.
GACAGCGAGGCGGAGCATGATCACAGGCAGCCATCCGCCCGACAGGCCAGCGCGGCACATGTCCCAGGTGGGGATGATGTGGCACAGGGGGACACAGCCCGGACACCAGCGGTGGGGGAGTATGAGGTTGCAGAGGAGCAACAGCAGGAGGAGAAGGAGGAGAAGTGACTCAACCTCTGTGATTACCTAAGCTGTGGTAGCACTGGGGACGACAATGGGCCTGAGCTGAGCCCCACATCCTACCACAGGCTGGAGGAGGCACTGGATGGGACAATGCTATCCCCGGGGGAGGAGTGCCCACAGACACCCACTGACTATGCGGGGTTCTGCCAGGCACTGGTCGTGGCCCATGCAGAACAGGGGGAGATGCTTGACTGCATCCGGCTGAGTGTGGATGCATGCTACCATGGAAGAGCACATGGGCACCCTGATAGGGATGCTGCAGACAGGGACGTGCACTACAGAGGCAGCCATTGAATGCCTGGTGTATGCCATGGTCACATCCCAGGCCAGTGCACAGGCACAGGCAAGTGCCATCACCCGCCTGGCCATGGCAGTGGAGGGTGCGGTGGCCCAGCAGACATGGCAGGTGGACGCACTGGCTGCCTTTGTACAGGGTACCCATGCAGACCAGCAACTGTGCTGCACAGCGGTGCAGGATGCCACCACACAGGCACCTCATGAGGTGCACCTGCCACTGGCACCGCCACAACTGCCACTGACAGCAATGCCAATAACACCAAGACCAGGTGCACCAGGGCCAGCAGGAGCAGTATCCCCTCACCACTATCATCACCACCACTGGCACCCCAGGAGCAGTAGCACCCACCACCACCACCAACACCCTCTGATGCGCCAGCACAGGTGACTCCACCACCACCACCACCACCGGCACCTCCAGCAACACCTGTGCCAGAGGCACCACAGCCCCCTGTGCTGCTAGCTCTCACTGCGCTGGTGCACCTGCAACCCAAAATGCCCACAACACCAGGACCAGTGGGCCCACAGGCAGCCAGAGTGCCTGGGTGGAGGGCCGTGCCAACACCTGCCACCATGGCCGTGGGGCAGAAGGTGCTGGGGACAGCACACAGGACCAGTGCCAGACAGCAGGAGGCAGCACAGGCAGTGGCACATCAGTTGGTCACTGAAGGCAGCAGGCCGCAGGAGACAGGACTGGGGACAGCGCCAGACCATGCGCCAATCAGCCCAGGGAGGTGCGGAAGACTGAGAAGGCCGGGCTTGCCAGCTGAACAACTGGACAGTGGTGGCACTGCGGGCATGCACCAGGGGCAGGGTGGGCCCAGTGCTACTTCTGGGCCATCAGAGCCCACATCCCAGGGTGCAGGTCAGGGCATTGGTGCAACTAAGTGCAAGAGGACTGGGTGTTAGCAGCAGGTGACAGACTGCGTGCCACCTTGGCACACAACTGCTATGGGGGCGGGTGGGGTGGCATTCCGGGTGGGCATGGGGTCCTGATGTGTGGCGTGTGTGTGAGGGGTGTGTGTGAGCATTGTCGTGTGTGTGTGTGCATGGGTGCATGGGGGGCACTGTGGTGAGGCACGTGTGTGTGTGTGTGCATTGCACTGTCACTGGGTGTGGGTATGTCTGAGGGCTTGTCACTACTAAACTGTTACACTGCACTGTGTCACCAATGTCCCATGTCACCTGCACTGTATAAAACACTATGCACTAAACATCCATGTGGTCTCCCTCATTTCCACCGCTGTGACAGGACATCTCGCATGTCGCACACGGCCGGTGCCCGTGTGAGAGACATACCGCATATCACATATGGAAGACCTATGCTTAGGCTGCAAGTGCATAAAGGCCGCACATGCATCCCGCGGTTGCATATCTGTGGAGTGCAGCAGTGCATGACTCAGTTGTGCAGTACCGTCCTGCAATGTACGTGTTGCCTGTACGTGCGACATGTGCAAGGTGAAGCAGGTAAGCAGAAGCTAGGCTGCAGACCGAGCATGCAGGGGGGACTGGAGGATCTGGCAGGTGTTGCAGCCAGCATACACTGGAGCGTAGCTACAGAAGGCCCAGGTGGGACACACCCTGATCACTGGTGAGTACTGGTACAGTGCAGATCATGCACCTATGCTACTGACAGTGCTACTTACAGTTGCTACAGTTGTGTTAAACTGAGTTTCTCCAGGAGAGTCACACACTGAATATTGATGAGTACTGGAACAGTGCACAGCCCGATCCTGTGCTACAGACAGTACTACAGACAGGTGCTAATGTTGTGTTCAACTGTGTTTCTCCAGAGGAGCCACGCCCTGACTATTGGTGAGTTCTTGAACAGTGCACAACCTGCTCATATGCACCTACTGTACTTTATACAGTTGCTGATGTTGTTGTCCAATCAGTTTGTCCAGGAGAGTCACACCCTGAACATTGGCAGGTAGTAGGACAGTGCAATACCACCACATATGCAACGGTCAGCATCTATACAGGTTGTTAATGCCGTGTTGCCATTTGCTTCTCCAGGAGGGGCACGCTACACTGCAGGCCAGCCCACAGGTGTGAGCCAGGAGCTCAGGGAAGGGAGGTGCTCTGCTGAGTGTCACACTGTGTGCATGTGGGGGCAGTGGGAATGCATCCCTGGGCACGGGTGTAGTGGCGCATCGATGTATACCACTGCACATGTGGCTGCACATCCCAACTGCAGGGTGGTGGGTATGGGTGTCACCAGCCATTCACACTGTACACAGCTGTGCCATGGTGTGCTGTGCCACTGTTGTGCAACCTGTGCCATGTCGTGTATCACCACATGACAGCCAGGCGTACTGCAACTGGAATATGCTACTGCGTACGGACACAATGCAGGCCGCTGTTGTGTGGCGGATGGCCATGTGCCCAGGTCCCCTTTGAGTGGGATTGGCATCTGAACAGTGCACAGCTGGGTATGGCGGGTGGTGGTGTGGTGTTGGCAGTGGCCATGGGGTCGCCCATTGCGCACTGTATGTGCATGGCACCACACAGCCATGCCATGCTGTCTGCGGTGTGTGGTGGTATTGTGTACACCATTGGTCAGGGGTGTGGCACACATGGGCATGTATGTGCAGCACGGCAGTGCCATGTTGCACCATGGGTGCAGTGTGCACGGTGCACTGCTGTACCCATTGCCACTGTACCACATCCCTGTACACCGTGCCATCCACCGCTGGATACGCCGTGCCGCATGTAGGGGGGGTAACAGTATGGGCACCACACTGCTGTGACCTGATTCATGTGCTATGCCTTGCTTCCTTGCAGATCTATACCACACGTGCCAGACACCCCTGTGCCAGGTCCACAACAGGAGATGGAATGCCACGTAGAGCAGGCCTTAGCCTAAGTGGGAGGGCACCAAACTTCACAGCCATGGAGATGGCGATGCTAGTCAACATGGTCCAGCAGTGGGGAAGGACACTGCTTCTGCATGGGTGCAGGAGGCACACTGCCGTGGAGTGTGACAGGGTGTGGAGGGCCATGGGGCAAGCCTGAGTGCCAGCAGCAGTGTGCTCTACACTGTCTGTCAACTGTAGCATCACTGGCAGGACCTGAAACGGTGGGACCAAGGACTCCTGCAGTGGCTCATGGACATGGCGCCCAGGAGGGATGCAAAGATGTGCATGGGCCAGGATGCAGGAGCAGGTGGGGATAACAATGTCTAGCTGCACATCAGTGATAAGCTGCCACACAGGCCATGGCCTGTTGTATCTGTGTTCCCCTTACCCACAGGTGCAGTACGCAGCAATCTGGGTCAGCAGGGTTGTCAGGATGGTGACCAGCAGCGCGGTACAGGCCTGCCACAGGAGGAGTTGTGCTGGAGGTCTGGTAAGTGCATGCACTGTGTGCTATGTGGTGTGTCCATGCCATGGTGGCCCATGGGGGTGTGGGCAGTGGCTGTGTGTTGCATGTGTGTGTGTGTGTGTGTGTGTGTGTGCCACATGTCCCGGATCAGCACTGACCTCAGCCTTGGTGTCCTTACAGGTGTGTGTAGCAGACTGACACCAGGCCAAAGGGCCCTGCTGCGGGCAATGGCCACAGTGAAGGTGGTGGATGCTGCAGCCTACTGGCACCACACACAGCGCAGGCTGCGATGGAACAGGCACATCCCACCAACATCATCGCCGACAGAGGAAGGGGAGGCGGTGGGTGCATTAGAGTCAGTGGATGCCACAGACAGTGGGCTGCAGGAGCCAGTGGGGCAGCCTGTGGAGATGGAGACCACGAACTGGACCACAGAGGGCCATTGCCAGTGGAGATGACCACTGCAGTGACAGTGGAGGAGGAGCAGCTGGAGGGGGTGCAGGAGCCACTGGCACCACAGCATGATCTGTGTTTGGAGAACATGGCCCTGCAGGACTTGGACACTGCCAGGGACCAGGCAGCCAACAGTTGCATGGACCAGCCACAGCCGAGCCATGCGGTGGGTGGTGATGGGTCGCCTGGGGGTCAGCCTGCAGCACAGGTGTCACTGTACCCAGGGCAGCCGCCTGTGGGTGACCAGCAGCTGTTGGTGCTGGTAATGGCCATCATGGCCGATGTGGTGCACCAGAACTGATCACTGGGTGTCCTCCTGGTGGTGCTGCAGAGGTGCTAGCACCACACAATGGATATTTATATGGACTGTGGACCCACTGCCTTGGGCCAGTTGACTGTTGTGGGCTGGGGGGATTGCCTGTTGTGAGTTTGTGGGATGGAGTGGGACTGTGGGCAGTGTGTGGTGTCCGGGGGTTGGCAGCACATGTTATGGGGGGCCAGGGAGGCCATGCCTGGGTGGGGTCCATATGGGGTGGGACATTCAACTGGGTGTGATTGTTCTTTGGGGCAGGCATTGTGCAGATGGGGTGGGGGGCATGTTCATATTGGAAGGGTCATGTACATATGTGTTGGGGGGATGGCCACCTGGGCTGGTGTGGGTGGGCTGTTCTGGGTGGGTGTTTTGTGGGGGTTAAGGGTATTACTGTTATTGCTACTGTTTCTTTACCAGTTCTGTGTATGTTAATGCTTCCCTGTTGTGTTTTTGTTGTTTACCAGTCATTAAATGTTGTTTTTGCACAATTGTCTTTGCGCATCTGTCTCTGGTATGTATGGGCGTGTGCGTGTGGGTGTTGCTGTGCACTTGGGAGCATGCATGTGATGGTCTTGCATCATCCCTTGTGTGTCCCCACCATGCACTTGGTATCTGTGTACTGGCTGTGCAGCTCACAGCCATTGGCACGCACCGGTGGCCATGTCCGCATGGTATCCTGTGTGCTGCAGCACACCGTGCCTGGTCCAAGCCGCATGCCACCACACCATGCATGTTCTGGTTGTGTGGCGGCCTTGGCCTTGTATGGCTCCCTTCCACCCAGGGGTCCAGTGGTCCCTGTGGGTGGTACCAGTGGCACACACCAATGGTGTGTCTCACTTCTGCAGGTCTGTGCCACTTGGTGCTGTGTCCCTATTGTGGTTGCACTGTTTGCATGTATCAGTGGCTACGAAGGGGCATTGTGCCTGGTGGTGCCATCGCCACGACGTTGTTTCCGTGGTCTGTATGTGCGTCTTTTGCCTCCTGTGTCTCTATGCCCATTGCCTGTGTGTGCTGTGATCCTTCTTACTTGGCACTGTTCCACATTGTACGTCCCATCATGTCTCTATTCCACTTTGCGATGCCTTGTACCACATTCAGTGTTGGGTTATTGTTGCTACTTGCTGTGGTCCATGTTGTACCTCGTCTGTTCTTCATTTTATGATGGCCTGTCTAGCCTTGTTGCTGCCCATTTCATTGTGTCCTGGGTGTCCTGGGCACATTTGCTTGGGTGTTCCACTGTTTGCCCTTTGGTCCACGTTTGGGACCTATTGGTTGTGTGGTATGCTGCAGTCTGGCTGGGGAGGTGGTTCTATGGCCTGTGCACTATTTAGGACAGCTGTTCCTTGTTCTACCTTGTGTTACCTTTCTCTGGCAAATTTCTTTACACCACCTGTTCTGGAATAGCAGTTCCATGGTGCTGGTGTGTTACACTGTTGCAGGCCACATTACGCAGTGGTGTACACTTTATTTGGCATAACTGCATCATATCTTGCATTTGTCATGCTGGTTATGGGTTGTGGCATAAGTGTTCTTTTGGAATCATGAGTGTTGCAACTCACTGGCGTAACTTGCGATTTGTGCCATCAGGACTGGAGCACTGCATTTACGCCTGGAGTAGCTGTCTTGGAATCGGGCCCTGGTTCAACTATCATAAATTGATACTGAACTACAAAAAAAAACAAAGTCATGATGTTCAGCAGCTCCCGCAGTAAACACAAATCTCAGCCGCTCACCATCAGAAACTATTTGGGAGAACTGCTTGAACAGATCCAACATTTTAAATACCTGGGAATAACCCTGGACTGCTTACTCTCCTATGCACAGCACTTTGATAATGTCGCCACGGTGGCCAATATCAAGACTGGTTTACTCCACTATCATGAACACTGTTTGACACTTGAAGCCCTTAGAACTGCAATTACCAGCTCTGTCCTATCCACTGTTGACTATAGCCTGGTTATCTATGGGGCTGCTACTACCTCCATCCTCCATAGAATATCCATTGCACTAAATAAGGCATGCAGACTTCTTACTGGTGCTGCATGCCTCACTCACACTTGTGACCTATACTATCAAACTGGATGGCTTCAACTAAGCGTAAGGATACTGTACCAAATATATTTGTAGCTAAAAAAGCACTTCTTGGTCTCCTACCTCCTGGGACTGTCAACCTACTAAGCCTCCACTGCAGTTCCCAGTACACCCAAAGCTTAACCCACCAATCTCTGCATGTCCTCAGGTGCCAGACATCTCAAGGGCAGTGCTCATTTGCATATAGAGCGCCACTTGGTTTCAATGCGCTTCCTAATGAAATCTCATCCATACCAAAACTTGGACATTTCAAGTGCATACTAACATACTAACATACTATTTGCCAGCAGATTAGGCCTTATGGTCTATCAAGTCTGCTCGAACCTAGATCCTTAGTTGGGTGCAGAGACCCTCCCATCCCTTGTGCTCCAGAAACCCCTATCATCCATCCCCACCCCCCCCGGGACAGGCCATCATCTGATACATCCACTTTCTGTGTCTGTCCCACCCTCTCTTAAAGCCCTCCACTGTGGATCTCTGAACCAGCTCACCAGGCAGAGCATTCCAAGGTCCACCACCCTCTCAGTGAAAACCTCCTTCTTTTTCCCTCACCCTTCCACCTTCCAACTTCAAACCATGCCCTCTGGTGATGCCTCCCTGCTTTAGTCTAAAGATCCCTCCATGTTTACCCTATTTATTCCCTTGAGGTACTTGAAGACTCAATCATGTCCCCTGTCTCTCCTCTCTCCAATGAAAACAGGCAGAGCTCCTCAAGTCTGTCCTCGTAAGTCAAATCCCTAGCCCTCGTATCATCTTTGTTGCCCTCCTCTGTACCCTCTCCAGGAGCTGTATGTCCTCTTCATGGTCTCCAGTACTGTACACAGTACTCAAGGTGTGGTCTAACCAGTCCATTGTACAGTGGCAGAATCACTTCCTTGCTCCTTGAGGTGATCCCCTTGCGATGCATCCCAACATCCTGTTTGCCTTGCTAGCTGCTCCTGCACTGCTCAGAGTTATTCATACATGCATCCACCATGACCCCTAGGTCTTTTTCCCTGTTGAGGCTTCCAGCACCTCCCCTCCCAGGGTGTACCTGTGTTTAGGGTTTCCCCACCAAGATGCAACACCTTGCACTTGGTGATATTGAAATTTAATTTCCATGTGTGAGCCCAGCTTTCCAGGGTGTCCAGGTCCCCTTGCAGGGCCAACCTCCCCTCTTCTCCCTCAACTACTGCTCCCATCTTGGAGTCATCCACGAAGAGACTCATTTCACACCCTATACCATCCCTGATGTCTGATATGTATGCATTAAACAGGATTGGACCAGGACCGAGCCCTGTGGTACCCTACCAACCTCTGTAGGGTTCGAGAGCTCCCCACAGACCACTACTCTCTGAGTGCATCCAGCTATCCAGTTTTCAATCCATCTGACCATCAAGGGCCTACTCTAACCCCATCAGTTTCTCCACCAGACCATTGTGGGGACAGAGTCAAACGCCTTGCTGAAGTCCAAGAATAATACATCCACAGGCTTACCCTTTCCAGTTCTGATGTTACCCATTCATAGAACTCCACAAGGTTGGTTTGACATGATCTACCTGGCACAAACCCATGCCGACTATCCAGACCTCCCACCTCCCCAAGTAAACCCCAATCGTTCCTTTATTATACTCTCCATTAATTTTCCCACCACTGAGGTTAAACTGTGGGTCTATAGTTTCTGGTACTTCCTTGACCCCCCTTTATGGATTGGTACCACATGTGCCTCTCGCCAATCCCTAGGTACCTCCCTGTCTCAAGTGACCTGTTGAAAAGCTCCGCCAGGTGCAGCCAGTATGTCCGCCAATTCCCATAGTACTCGGATGAATGCCATCCGCCCAGGAGATTTGTCTTTCTTTAGGGCCTTGAGGGCAAACCACACCCTTGTGGGGATGGCATCATCTGTCCCTCCACCTTACTGGTCTTTTATCCTTATCCAGATGTGACCCCTGGGGTACCTTTCCCTCCTTTTGCTCCATTTCTGTTGCCCCTGATCCCACCCCTGCCGCTTCTATCCTCTTTGTGCCTTGCTTTGTAGATATCCCATCCCCTCCCTAGTGAACACAGAGGCAAAGTACTTATTAAATACCTCTGCCTGGTCCCTCGCCTCTTCCACCCACCCTTCTTCTGATCTCAATCTGCTGAGATGGCCCTTAGTTTTCTCCGCCTCCCAATGTACGGAAGAACCCCTTTTCCCTCCATGTATCCCTGTGCCAGCGTTCTCTTTTACTGGACTTTGCTCCCTCACCATACGGGTGACTTTTCTAGATGCAAGCTGGTACATTTCTTATCCCTATCCTCTTGTTGTTTTATATTTTTGTAAGCCGCCTTCTTTTCTCTGACTGCTACCTGGACCTCACTGGACCACCAGCATGGTTTATGTGACCTTGCTCCCTTACGTTTCAATTAGCGCAGATCCTGACTGCCTCATGAAGTCCCCGCTTTATGACCTCCATCTCCTTTCCACACTTGTCGTTGAGGTAAGCCCTCTAAGTGATCCTTGAGAATATTTCCATGCCCATAAAGTCTGCTCCCCTGAAGTCCACTGCCAGTGTCCTAGATCTCACCCCCACTCCCCAATGCTTATTTGAAACCAGACAGTATTGTGGTCACTCCCAGTCAGGGGTCCTGTACAACCATGTCCCTTACAGATCCCCATCTGCAGAACCACATCCAGGACATGCCCCTCCTTGTGGCTCCATCACATGCTGTGTTAAGAACACATCCTGGAAGCCATCCAGCAGCCTCTTGCCTTGGCCACCTTAGAGGACATGGTTCCCAGTTTGTACCTGGCATATTAGTCCCATCAACACCACTCCTTCCCTTTTGGACCACACTGGGCAATGATGTTGTCCAGCAAACCATCCTGTAGAACATCACTCATCCCGGGGGCCTATATGCTACTCCCAGCTTGACCTTATCTCCTGCTGGGGATCGTAAGGTGACCCATAAGGCCTCCACGTTTCCCTCTGCCTCTTCTACCATAGCAATTTCTATGTCATCTCTAATGAACATAGCCACTCCACCCCCTCTGCCCTCCTTTCTATCCTTCCTAAGCATAGTGTACCCCCGTACATTTAGGTCCCAGTCATGGTTTTTGTTGGCCCACGTTTCCGTGACTGCCGCCACATCCCCCCCCCGAACAGCATGGCCTGGAACTCTGGCAACTTGTTTCCCAAGCTCCTGGCATTTACTAACACTAACCCCCACCCCTTATCCCTGATCCTTTTGTCGAACCCCACCCAGATTCCTTATACTTCCATCCTCCCTCTGCTCCTCCTGAAACCTCCACCTCCAGTCTGTTTCCTCCCCTTGGGCTTGAAGGCTACTCCCTCATCTGGAGGGAGGGCTTCGGTCAGCCCTCCCTTATCCCTTCCCCCTTACAAGTTTAAACCCCACCTTTCTTGTATGTAGTCAGCCATCCCTGTTTAAGGACTTCCTTCCTAATGGGGCAAGATGAAACCTGTTTTTGGCATATAGTCCCTTATCCTCCCAAACTCCATTCCAGTTCCCTAACACCCCCAACCCATTCTCTTCACCCACTTCTGGAGCCATTTATTAACTCTGTGAGTACTTCATTTTTTCTCCACTGAGGGCCTTTGGTACTGGCATATCTCCGAAAATGTTACTGCATTATCCATTATCGACAGACCTGGCAAGCTCTTGGAACCTTGCTTCGATTTCCATAATGCTATTTCCCTCTAGGTCATTAGTTCCCAAATGCACCAGGAAATCCGGTTTCCCTCCACAATCCCTAACCATTTCATACACCATGAACTTTGCTCTGTGCACTGTCAGCCCAGAGATACTCACTACCTTCACCTGGCTATGGCATCCATCCCCCTGTCCCTCCCAATGGATACCCTTAATCATCGAGTCTCCCAGTAACAGAACCTTAACACCGCCATCATCCTTATGGTTACCTCCACTATGCCCTCTCGGCCCCCCCCCCACTTTATTCATGATCGCAATTTCATGGGAGTCTTCCTGCCTTATTAGAGACCCCCTTGTCACCCTCCCCTTTCTGCCTCCCTTGCTATTTTGCTCACTTAACTCAAACCCCTTCTGAATAGGTGTCCCCTTTAACCCTCTCTTATCTGAACCATTTATCCTGGCCCTGATGGTTTCCCCTCCCCGCCCCCCCATCCCCCCACTTGTAATAGTACCCCTGTCTCCAGAGGCTCTCTGTGGGTGCCATCAGCATCTTACAGCTAACAGTTCCTGTGACTGCTTAACCTAATTGCTACCTCCTACTGCATGCTGCAATCAACACTTTTCCTTCGCCCCCTCACCTCTAAGCATTTCTTTTCCTTCCAGTTGCTCTACCGCTCTTTCCCTCAACCCCCCCCACACCTCCAGCCCCCTCCTCCCCATCTATCCCAACTATTTCTAGCACCACACCACATTCTCTACCTAAGTACTGACAAGGCTGGATGGCTGCTTTCCCCCTTATCTCTCTACTTCGACACCTCCTTTCACTCTATTTCTACTCCCTTCAAAAGTTTTATTTTTTTAGTTACAAAGTATGTACTATTGCCTTTGTTTTAAACCATGTCTTTGTCTTGACACCTTTGTAATGTTTGTTCACCCTCCTCACTGATGTGGAACCTTTGTAAATGAGCACCGTGCACTCAAAGGCATTGTAATCCAAGACTGAATAAATAAATAAATGAATAAATAAATAAAATGCCAATTTTAAAATCTATTTTCTATTTTCAGCGTGAAATTAGAATCCAGTTTTATATTTTTCAGTGTCACGAGTTCCATTCTCAGTCTCTGCCAAGAGCAGTGCAAAACTATTGATTTTGGTCATATCTTTATACTACCACCCAATAACGCTATACACAAACTCTGAAGTGTGCTGCATGGGAGGTGTCCCCCAGTGATAGAGGAACATGCAAATGGCAAACCAACTGTTAGTGGGTGCAAATGGGGTTTGCACCCAATAACAAGCTAGAAGCCTCCTGCAAACAGGTTGTGGTATGGCATTGCACCAGGAACATGGAGGTGCAGTGCCAGGCTGTGAGCCAGTCACCTCCATTTCCATCTGGGTGACCCACAAGGAAGTGTTCCTCTCCATACCCACTGAGATGTATGGGCCCAGGTAGTCCAGTTGTTCTGGCCCCTTCAGTGGCCCTGTGGTCAATTACCCCAGGTTGTTGTAGTGGACCTCATCCACTCCCACCAGTATATTTTGTACTGGTGGTCCAATGGGTTCCCCTCCCTAGCCCCAGCCTTCCTAATTACCTGGTCATCTAGGGCCCCCTCTTACATTACTGGCCTCAACTGCTGGGCAGCTTTGCTCAGACATAGTACTAGAAGCACAACAAAATGGTACCAAACGTCGAGATAAGCTTAAAGCACGATACTTTATTACTTATACTTTGCTATAATACATATACATATTACACACACACACACATATGTATATATATATATGGTATCCAGTGAACAAGGTGACCGAAATTGGGCACCAACAAAAATGGCGACTCATTTATGGAGCCTGTGTTCATGGCTACCAAGCAGGGGGGTGACAGCATACTGGGGTGAGCAAAATACTGTGATGGGAAGTAGCGGGTACAGGTACACTCACACGTATGGGGGGGAGAGGCAGGGGAGAGATGGTATGTGGGAAGGGGTATGGTAGGCAGCTGCTGGTTTTTGTCCATGCTGAGAGTGTGCATCGCGGAAATTAATTTTCGGCGATGCACACTCACCGTAATGGTGGTCACTAGTCCGCAATCGCTGTTATGACATGGAACCCATATATATACAAAATTTTCATTAGTCGGAGTGGCATGATTCCACACCTGTTTAAGTTTTACATGCCAAACCACAGACAGGCACCTCTGTGGCACTAGGGCTACCTACCCAATAAATTTCAAGCCAATAGCACCGTGCATAATCATATGGGCAAATCATTAAATATGTCACTCAATATCTCTGCAACTAATTAATTTTCCAACACCTAAACATCAGTCACATCTCTAGGACATCCCCTCAACACCCTCCAAATTTCAAGTAAAAAGACCAAACCGTTTCAGAGATATTTAATTTTAAAATTTTACCACCTTTAAACATGTTTTGGCCGTGAGAATTTGCCACGACCTTGTGACCTAAGATCATTTTCAGCCATCAGGGGCTATCTAGCCCTACCCAGGGAGATCTGGTCCTGAAAAATCTGGCCATCTTGTCATGAAGTAGTGAAATAAGCTCGCGAATGACCAAAGAATTTGCAGGCTCGTGATCAAAGATCATAAGTGAGCTGCGATCAGAGATTTTCAAAGTTTAAAACTCTATTTTTTGACACAACTGGACGAAATCACAGGCATGGGTCGATAGAAAGAAAGCCCCCTGAGTAAAATCCATTCTTCCTTTACTTCAGAAGTCACCCGTGAGCTGAGATATTTTTTTTTCTTATGACCAAAGATTTTTTGGCCACAAGCCTGCAAATTCTTTGACTGTGAGGATAGACCAGATGGCCAGAACCACATTCTTCTTTTGCAGATCATACATATAAATTTTTCCATTGACTTATAATGGGAACGTCAAATTTTAATAACTTTTGAATGGATTGATATTTTTTCACCAAACAAAAAGTGACATGTTCCTTGAATAAAGGGCTTTCCACTTCTACAGTTTCAGACCAATCAACCACACAATGGCTGCACAGCAACTCAGGCAACACAGTGAGCAAAAATAGCAAAAACTGCATTTTTTGTCACTTCGCTGCGCAAAAACTGTATGCCCAACTGAAATGAAAATTGGCAAGTGAAGAGATGCACCATGCCAGACCACGTATACCAAATGTTATCTGAATCTGTTCAACAGTTGCACAGTGGCACAAGCGGAAAACTGCGCAAGAGTGCCAAAAAGAACATCTTTGCCGCTTCGCTGCACAAGAACCATATATCTGACAGAAAAAAAATTGTTAAAAAAAGAGATGTACCATAGCAGACCATGGGCAAGATATTCAAAACTTTGCCCCGGGGCTAAATTAGCACTGCCTGGCAGGCAAACTTAGCCCGGAGCACAAAACAAGCCATATTCAAAAGGAATAGCCCGGGGCAAACAGCTTCTGAATATAGCATGGGAATGAGGCCGGGCAAACTGGGCTGGGAGTGCAGGGCAAACTTAGCCCTGGATTAAGACAGCTCTGAATATGGCAACCAGGAAGTGCAAACCACAACAGCAACACAGTGCACAGCTATGTGAAGGTAGGTAGAGACAAACTATGTGGCCAATGTGCGTGCCAGCAAATGCGTGCACCCAGTACAGCTGCAGGCAGCAGTGTATGTGAAAGTACAGTGTGCAAAACTGTAAAATATTCCCGAACTGTTAGCGCCAGTGCTAACACGTTTGAAGCGGAGTTTAGTGCAGGGCTAAACCGTTAACCCCGAACAAACACACCGAACTGGAAAAGTCAACGCTATGAGTTCGAAAGTGACATGCAAATGAGCCTACTTAGGTAGTCTGTGGGCAAACATCTAGATTAGCATCTCATTATGCCCTGATTTGCATGCAGTTTGCACCGGGCTAACTGTTTAGCCCTGCGCTAAACCCGCGCAAACGTGTTATCGCTGCGCAAACAGCTTTTGGAATATTATACAGTTTATAATGAAAGGTAGAATGCTGTTATGGCCCAAAAATCATCTTTTTACAGCATTGTTACACTATCAATGTGACGTCAAGCTCTTGTTATACTATTGACGATGCGTCACATTGATAGTCTCTTTAGATCTCAATTCCTACATAATGCTGTTGCCATGGCCCCCATAACAGTCGAACATGCCTATGTTTAAAAAGTTTATCAGGTAATTGGTGAGAGAGTCACAGATCTCTGTCAGAATGCTACCATGTGGTCAGAAGCTTCACCGGAAGTAGAGGTGGTGGTGGTAGTAGTAGATTATTTTTCCCAACACTGACATCATTTTTTTGTTTCTCCGCTGACCATACACTATAAAAGACATTGTATGGTCAGTGGTGTGCAACAACGCTGTTTGTCTTCTCGTGGTTCCCTTGGCAACCCTGTAAACCTCTCGAGCTTCACTCTCAAGGTTTAACAAATTTGCCAAGAGAACCACTCGAAGGCAAACATAGCGTTGTTACACACCGCTGCCCATACGTTATCCTCTATTGAACACTACTTCCACATCGCTGCTGCCTGCAGCTGTACTGGGACAACACAGCATAGGCACAAATGGTGGTGGTGCTGCTGCATGCAACTGTCACACTGTAGGTCATGCTATAGTGCACAGCAGACACTACAGTAGCAAGGGAGCCAGTAGTGTGTGGACACAGCAATGCCTATGGTGTGTAAAGCAGTGATGATGACTGCACTATACACAGAGAGAGGCCCAACCTGCAGGTGTTTACTGACAGTGGACATTACTGTTGTGCTGTTGTGTGACCCACAGATGCTGCACCTGTGACATGGGATGCTCACAGTGACATGTACATTTCTGGCTTTGTGTGCTGTGGCAGTTGTACAGCTGTGCGGTATGTGGCCGGGGGGGGCATATATTATCCAAAAGGCACACTGGTGTTGGGGTATTCCCAATACTGGCCCATGTGCACTGCATGATGTGTCCCAGCCTTGTGGCCACACCTGGTCTATGGCACAGCCTCGCCACCCATACACACTCCCCTCAACATCTTCCATGCCCAGAGTGCTGCATGTGTGTGCTGGCATCTGTTGGTGTCCACAGAAGTATGGTCCACAGGTGTGTGCTGTATGGCCACACTGCCATGCTGTCCACTGGCAGCAGGGTCACCACTTACTGCCTGGCATGGCTGGGACTGGTGGCAGATGATAGTATCATTGTGATGCCATCAGTTATCAGCATGCTTCCTCTATGTTTGGCTTTATCTATGTGTCATATGTATTTGTTAGGGTCTCGCAAAACCCGTGCTAAACCTGCACAAACACCATGCAAAGCCATAGTGTCACACAAAGCTGATTGCCCAGGGTTAAGACAAGCTTTTCCTGGGCGGTAATGTACACCGTGCTAAGTGTCACTCTAAGTCACACAAAACCACTTAGTGTGGTGCTAGTCGCTGAATATAGCATTGCACCTGTATTCATGTCAGTTTGCCCCTTGCATACATTATAATTTTGCCCAGCGCTAATGCAGTTTGCCCACGCTATTTGGCCTTTTGAATATAGCAGACCCGCGCTAATCCCACACTAAACCTGAGCAAACGTTTTTGGCCCGGTGCAAAGTTTTGAATATCTGGCCCCATGAGTCCCAAATTTTGTGAACATCTATTCAATGGTTGCACAGTGACATGAGCAAACAACTGCGCAGGAGTGGCAAAAAGTACATTTTTGGTGCTTTGCTGCGCAAAAACTGTATGTACAACTGAAACGGAAATTGGAAAATCAACAGAGCTGCCATACCAGACTAAGTATGCCAAATTTCAGGCAAATCCATTCAACACTTGCAAAGTTATAAGCATGCAAATATGTGATGTTTAACATTAAAGTGCCTACTGAACCCTAAAGATAGGGGCGTTATTACGCCAAAACACACATCTGTGGCACCACGACTTGGCGCCCAGGAGATATGGGCCCAGCAGCACAATGGAATGGTACAACAGAGTCTCAGATTAAGAAACAACCTGGACAATCCTTTGCAGACATGTTGCTGCACGAGCAAATCTTTCCACACTGCACATATATATTTTCCCATTGACTATGATGGGAGACAAAAAGTGGCATAACTGTTTAATGGGGCAACATTTTTTTATGAAATCTTCAAAGTGCAGCACCACAGCCCAGGACCCATGCATACAAACCAATCGGCACCCACTCAAATGGATTCTTGTTGCACAGGAAAAAAATGTGATCACATTGTTTTCACAATGCACATATATTTTCCCATTGACTATAACGGGACACCAAAAAATGGCATAACTTGTGAATGGAGCAAGATGTTTTCACAAAATCTTCAAACGGGAGCACCACAGCCCAGCGCCCATGTATACAAAACAATCTGAACCCAGTCAAATACATTCTTGTTGCACACTGAAAAATGACTTTGCCACTGTTTTCACAAGGCACATATATATTTTTCCATTGACTATAATGACAGACCAAAAAATGGTATAACTGTGGAACAGAGCAAGATATTTTCATGAAATCTTCAAAGGGCATCCATACAGCCCAGCATCCATGCATACAGCCCAATCTGAACTCACTGAAATGCATTTTTCACTGCTGGTGGGAGCACGGGGCCCCCACCAACTTGTACATTTCTCCATAACATTACAATATAATTACTGAATCACATGTATTGGTGGGAGCACTGCTTAGCACTGCATAACAATATACATCTGTCATACCTTTTGAGCTGTCCTATACCTTATAATGGGATCTTTCTACACACCCAAAAATGTGCTCACCATGGTTTCCACAATGCACATATATACTTTCCCATTAACTATAATAAGCATGCACCACACTTCAGCAACCATAGCTGCCACAACACTAAAATTGTCACAATCGAAGATCTATGATTAATCTTTCTACATTCCAAATTTCAGGCAAATAGGACACACGGTTCAAAAGTTATTGAAGTGGAACAAATGAAATTTTCATTCATTGGAGTTGCATAATTCTGCATCTGTTTAAGTTTTACACACCAAATCACTGGAAGGCACCTCTGTGGCACTAGGGCTACCTACCCTATAAGTTTCAAGCCAATAGCACCATGCATAATCCTATGGGCAAAACGTTAAGTACATCACTCAATATCTCTATATAGAATTAATTTTCCAACACCTAAACAGCATCAGCCACATCTCTAGGACATCCACTCAATACCCTCCAAATGTGAAGTAAAAAGACCAAACCGTTTCAGAGATATTTAATTTTAAAGTTTTACCACCTTTAAAAATTCTTTGGTCGTGAGAATCGGCCGTGACCTCGCAACCTAAGATCATTTTCGGTCCTCAGGGGACATCTGGTCATGAAATTTGGGCTATCTGGTCCTTTCAAGGGAGATCTGGTCCTGAAAAATCTGTTCATCTCATTGTGTAATGGCGAAATAAGCTCGCTAACGAAAACGATCTTGTGACCAAAGAATTTACAGGCTCGTGATCAAAGATCGTTAGTGAGCTGCGACCAAAGATTTTCAAAGTTTAAAACTCTATTTTTGGACACAACTGAACAAAACTACAGGCATGGTTAGATAGAGGGAAGTCCCCTGAGCAAAACCCATCCTTCCTTTACTTCAAAAGTCACCCGTGGGCTGAGATATTTGTTTTTTTCCAACCGCTAACTGAAAACAAGATGACGGCCGCCGCGACCAATAAATTTCTCACGACCAAAGATTTTTCAACCGCAAGCCTGCAAATTCTTTGATCATGAGGACAGACCAGATGGCTAGAACCCCATTCTTCTTTCGCAAATCATACAGTACATATAAATTTTCCCATTGACTTATAATAGGAACTTCAAATTTTAATAACTTTTGAATGGATTAATATTTTTTCACCAAACAAAAAGTGGCATGTTCCTTGTCCCAAGTGCTTTTTATATCTCAAGTTTTGGATCAGCAGACCACATGCTGTGCAGTACCACAGACAAAAAACACACAGAACAGGAGAAAAGTGAATTTTTTGGCGTTTTACTGTGCAACAACCATACATCCGACTGAAATGCAACTTGGTACATCAGGAGATCTACCATGCCACACTGCAAATACCAAATGTTGTGCAAATCTGTAGAATGGTTGCAAAGTTATTAATGGGCAAATTTTGAGGTTTAACATTAAAGTGCCTACTCAACCCTAACTATAGGGGTGTGACCACGCCCATATAATATATATATATATATATATATATATATATATACATATATATATATATTACTTTATTAAAGTGCTAGCAGTGCTTAAACTTGCAATACAAATGTGGAAAAAAGGCAGGAAGGCAGCAATGGCTTATCAGGCAGTGGTTGCAAAAAGACAAAGGAACTGCCAAGCTGGGAACTAGACTGGTTTCGCTTACTGCTTTGTCAAGACTCTTGGCAAAGCACTAAGCAAAACTGATCGAGTTGCCAGCTTGGCAGTTCCTTTGTTCTTTTGCAGCCACCATTTTTGCACTTTGGTATTGCATGTTTAAACATTGTTAGCACTTGAATATAAAGTATTGTGCTTTAAGCTCATCTCAATGTTTTGTGCTTTTTTTTTGAGCTTCTGATTATGGTCCTAACCAGGCATGAACAGTCTATGGGGGCAGCTTTGTTGTTGTCTGTTCAGTCACAGCACTGCATGTCATGTTTCTGCTTGCTTTTATAAGGTGGCTTCCTGGGTGGTGAGGGACTTCAGCTGGATTTGCAAGAGCTGGCATGCCAATGTGCATGGTGGCCTTTTCCCCATTCCCAACCACCCGCAATGCCCTGAGCACCAGCATGCCTTTGTAAATGGCCCTGCAGGCCACCCTTTATGCCACTCATGTAGCATTAGGTAGGGAATATTGGGCAGACTAGATGGGCCTACCAGTCCTTTTCTGATGACACGTTCTGTTTCTCACAATTCCTTTTGTGAGTGCTTGGTAAAGGAACTTCCACTGAGCATAGCTCTGTAGAGTCTTCATGACAGCAGTTGCACTAATAAGTGTTCACAACCACCACTGTGTGTAACCAGTAAGAATTCAAAGTTGTGTCCCTCATGGAAACATAGAAACATAGAATCTGTCAGCAGAGAAGGACCACTTGGTCAATCCAGGCTGCCCATTTTGTCCTTGCCTACACTGTCACCACAGACCCTACCTGTTCTCCAGCCCCCTGCTTTCCTAAGATTCCTTTGTGCCTATTCCATGTATGCCTGAAGCGCACCACTGTTTTTTCCCCAACCACTACTGCTGGAAGATTGTTCCAGGCATCCACCACACTTTCAGTGATGAAAAACTTTCTCACATCCTCCTAAATATCCCCCTTTCCAGCTTCATTGCATGCCCCCTTGTTCTTGTGCACCTTCTCTTCTGCAAAACAATCCCCTCTTGTAACCTATGCACCACTGTGAGGTGTTCATAGGTCTCTATCTGTACCAGGTCAATATAGCACTGCTGAAAGAGTGTAGTAAGAACCACATCGTGTAAAGTGCAGCTGCATTTAGAGCAACATGGGTATAATAGTGTTAGGGAACTATCGTTACCCCTGTTACTGACTGGATTAGAGGAAGTGCTGAACAAGCCTCAGGTGGTGTGTCTGGCTGAGCTACTCCTGTGGTAGAGTGGCTAAGGCATAGGCACCTCAGGCAGTGTAGACATTGGTATCAGGGTTTGATTTCCCCTTCCCCTGATAGTTATACATTTTTTTTCTGCCACCAAAGACTAAGTTTCCCCCTTCCGCATTTCCCCTAATCCCCTCAGTCCACTCCCCCTTGGAGTTAATTAATTAAGTTTTGGGGAGGTGGGGGGACAAAAACATGAAAAATCTCAATGTGTCCTATTTGTTTCTGTGGTGTGCGCTGTTTTTGTTTCAGTCAATGTTTTCACTGACTCTATTTGTGGCAAATGGCATTTTGACTGTGGCATTGTTTGCCATGCTGTTTTTACCACGACATTATGACCCCCATGCTGTTTCTGTCATGTTTTTCCTCTCTCTCCTCTCCTCTCCTCTCTTCCAGGGTGTCTTCTCATAGGGCTTATGATACAGTCCCTGCACCATATCTTTGCAAGCACAAAAAAGAAAAACAGTGAAACAAGCAGCTTTATGTTGTCATGGGTTTTCTTAACTAAAGTGTATTACGTCAGCTGTGATATCATCCCAGCGCTGTTTAGCAGTATGGTGAGAGCAGAATTTCTACACACTCCTTGAGGAAGCTAACAGAAAACCTTCATTGGTTCTGGATTACACAGCTGCTTGCCGCATTCTCTGTGATTGGCCTTTGATGAGAAAAAAACTTCAAATTTAGACTGATAGAGAGGATCCTAGCTGTCCACTGTTTATCTGTTTGAACTATGTTTGCTTATGGCACTATACCTTATACTGAAAGCATTTTTGGAGTACTGTTGGTTAGGATTTAGTTTTCCACTGAGTGTAGGTCAAACCAAGGGTAACATCAAGACACATTTGGCCAGCAGGTCTGCTGAGTTTGTGATTAAATTACTCCAACCCCCTCCATGTGCTGGATTGTGCTGGAGAATTTCCTGCTACTGACCATCTGTCTGTAGAAACTGAAAATGCTTTCCCAATACCAGTGATGCCACTCTCAAGTGGTAAGCTGAAGGCTTCACTGTGAAAGAACGTTGCTGCTAGCAAGAGGAAACCTGCCAACTAACAGATGGTCTTAACATCTGAAAGAGGTCACTGATGATCTCTTTGTTTAAAGATGTATTTTTTTTAGTCTTAGCAAAGACATGTCCCATGATACACTGTCTTTTTTAGTCTTACCAAAGACTGGTCCCATACATAGTTATAGTAATACCTTCCCAAGGGATAAATTAAAACAGTCTCAAATACATTATTTCTCTTGGAGATCCGATCCACTCTAGTTACAATGTGGGTTTATTTTGTTGTGTTTTCATATCCCACTGAATAAAAATTATGTGGACATGTTTCACTGTTAAATGTGTCTTTCATCACTGATTTCCCTCCTCTGGATTGTCAGCAGTGCATATTCTATGGGAGGAAGAATTACACCATTTATTCATTGTATTAATTACCTGCCCTCAAAATGTGGTCTTCGTGCATGGTGTCCCTCTGGTCCTTCTGTGCAGAGGTTGCCAGTGTCTCCTTGTGATTCCTCCTGGCTGATTTCCAGCAAGGGTGCCGGAAGATAGTAAAAGCTGAGGGGGCGGAGGATTGGAAGGGCACTTATAAGAGTACAAAGGGCACTTTTTTTAAACTAGTTTTTGCCATACAAAAATAAAAAGTGAGGAGGCAGCCGCCCTCCCGCTCCCCCCGGTTCCTACACCTATGATTCCCAGCTTCTGTCAGCCTTCAATCTCTCCCACAACATCCATCTGCTCTTATGTGTATTGTTCTCCTGTGGCTGCTGCTGCTGCTCCTGCCAAGCTGCTGCCCTTCCTCTTTATGCCATCTGGGACGTCTGTCTTGAAGATGATTCATTTTCCTGGACTGTTGGCCTCCAATCCACTGCTTCTACTTCCAGATCAACAATGTCCAGCAGTCTGTCCATGTGGTTGTCTAGTCTCTCACCTTAGAGCTCAACACTCATACCATACTACTTGTACTGAGCTTTCCCCATCACCACAATACCATACTTTCATACTTTCAGGCATTCACTCCAGTGACTACCAGGCACTTGCCTCAATGACTGCTGGGTCTTTGCCACAGTGACTACCAGGCCTTCATTGCTACAACTATCAGGCACTCACCCCAACACTTTGCTTCCTCTAAAGGACTCCATACAAGCGTAAGGCCTTGCCCCTTAAGGGCTTGGCTCCAACAATTTTACTAATGGGCCTTGTACTACAGAGGAGAGCAACTGGGTATCCAGACCTGAAACAGCTGTTATGTAAATTATCTCCTTTTCTGTTAGAAACATTCTGCAATCCTGAGGTTCTGTTAGCATCCAGGATTATCACTACATATTCCTATCCAGGTGTGGAGCCCTCCTATGCAGGGACTCCTTTCGCTATTGGATCAAGCCCTGTAGAACCTTTGCAAAGGTAGAAGTCTCACTGAGACAGAGAGACAGGGCAAGTTTATCTCTTCTATATTTGAGGCAACATGTCAAAGGATCAGCATCCACTTTAGGGTTAATGATCAATACAACATTAAGCTAGGAGAGGTGACCGCCAAAGCCCGTGCATCCCCAGAGGCATCTTCCACAGGGTTTTTTGTTCCACTGTGCTGAAGGTCCATATATATAGAATAATGTATGGAAGCCTATATACAACAAGGCTGTTTTTTAACTGAGTGGATGCCATGATGACCGAGACCTCAAGAGTGAAGCTGGAGAGGTCCATCTGTCCTCATGATAACCCTGATGTGGAAAAATGGCCTTATTGTGTATTGGGGCTCCCATACATAGTTTTATATAGTGTATGGTGAAAATAAATCTCTAACATGGAAGAAAACACTAACATGCATAGCATGTCAGTGGCACATGTTTCCCTGCTATGTAGATCTGGTTTTCATTGCAGATTTTCAATCAATCAATCACATTGCCCTCTGACCTTGCCACACTGAAAGGCATGAGTTTCCTCCACATTAATGTATGCAGTCTGTTAAAAAAAGTTCTCCATGATCCAGGCCTGGGTCCTTCATACACGACCAGACATCCTAGTGGTTTCAGAGACCTGGCTTAGACCAGCCACCTCTGACAGGGAAGTCAATATCCCTAACTATTTACTGTTTAGAGCAGACAGACACTCCAGGGGTAGAGGGGTTGCCATCTATGTCAAGAATAGGTATACGGCATCCTGTCTGAGTGCTTCATCTGTTGCAAATGCTTATGAATGTCTGTCTCTTCAAGTCACCATCTCGCACACTTCAACACTATCTATCATAGGATGCTATAGACCTTCTTCTGCTGATCTTCTGTTACCTCATCTGAGTAATATTATCGAACAACAATCCTCAGAAATAATTATTCTTGGGGATCTTAATTTAGACTGGCTATCTAAAACCACCTCTCCTCTCGTAGCTTTCTATGACATCCATGGATTATCGCAACTCATTGTCGAACCAACACAAGTAAATAAAAAGAACGTGGATAACAGCTCCCTGCTAGATGTTATCCTAGTGAATAAACCACATCTCTTCTCCTTTGACGGCACCTTCTTCAGTGATATCAGTGATAATTCCTTTATTTCTTGCATAAGATCAAGCAACAAACCTACTACTTTGCTGAAGTTTGCTGCCAAGAGATCTAGACAGAACTTTGATCTCATTGCCTACATAAACAAACTGAAACACTCCTTGTATTGGCAAGAGTTCTATTTGGCAAAAAACAAGCAATCAGCATTCAACATATTCAGCAAAATCATCCTAGACACCCTAAATAAATATGCCCCTATAGTCAAGGAGTGAATAGCAAAAAATGCATGTAGATGGTTCACACCATTATTAAAATCTGCATTGACTGAAAGAGATAACCTATGGAAAAAAGCACGCAAAACCCAGTCTGCTGCGGACTGGTGCAAGTTCAAAAGGGCAAGAAACTCATGTACTAGAATGGTTAGAGATACAAAACCTACATACTATCATTCTGAATTTCTCTCTGCCTCCAAAAATCCTACAAAATTTTGGAAAACCGTCAAGGACTTGTCTGGTCACACGTCCGGTGGCTCGCTACCTGATGAAATCTCCTTAAACAATAACACTATTAGTGACAGACTGGAAGTTCTGGATGCCTTCAATAATCACTTCGCGGCTGCAGGCTTAGCCTTCGACAATTCTCCTGTGAATTTGATATGCTCTCAGGTGGATAATCAAGGTGCAGATCCTAGCATCACCGATTCAGTCTTCTCCTTGCGTCCTACTACTCTGAAAGAAGTTGAAGACCTATTGTTAAAACTGGATGTAAAAAAAAGTGCTGGTGCGGATACCCTCGACCCATATTTTTTGAAAGTGGCCTTTCATGTGTTAGTCGTTCCCATAACCCATTTATTTAACCTATCATTAACTCAAGGATCCATTCCTTCAATATGGAAAACAGCGCACATCATACCCCTGTTCAAGTCCGGAAATCCCTGTGATCTAAATAATTACAGACCAATTTCGATTCTCGCGGTCTTGTCAAAATTACTGGAAAAAGTCATAAGTAACCAGCTGAGGCAGTATCTAGAAGCTAATAACCTGCTTAATCCAGTCCAATCAGGGTTCAGAGCCAAACATAGCACCACCACAGCACTTGCCAAAGTGACTAATGACTGGCAAAGAGATCTAGACAACAGGAGTTACACCTGTGCCATGTTCTTGGACCTGAGCAAGGCCTTCGACACTGTCGACCATTCTCTGCTACTCTCTTCCCTGACCTCTCTAGGTGCTGACCCATTATCTTTACAGTGGTCCAAAACTACCTCTCTGATCGTTTCCAGCAGGTGAAAGTGGAAGATCACTCAACTCTCAAACCTCTCCGAAGAGATGTCCCCCAGAGTTCTATCTTAGGACCGATCTTATTTGCAATATATATCAATAATATTGATGAAAGCATAACTAAGGCCAACATTCATCTGTTTGCAGATGACACAGTTCTTTATGTAAACCACCCGTCATTACAATCTGCATGTAATGACCTTCAATCTGAGTTCAACCTGTTGCAACACCAACTCCTAAACAAAAAACTATTACTTAATGCCAAGAAAACAAAAGCAATGCTCTTTTCTCCCTCTGCCCAGATGGTTAATTCAGCCCTATCAGATCCTGTGCCGCAGATTACTACAATTCTTGG
Source organism: Neoceratodus forsteri (assembly GCA_016271365.2). Classification (NCBI taxonomy): domain Eukaryota; kingdom Metazoa; phylum Chordata; order Ceratodontiformes; family Ceratodontidae; genus Neoceratodus; species Neoceratodus forsteri. Next base: position 358,645,200 of record CM028130.1, read on the forward strand.
TGAGAAGTTGGAATTTGTCCTAAATTCAAATACCTGGGAGTTTGGCTGGACCATAGGCTCTCCTTTATAGAGCACGTTGAAGAATTACTCAAAAAATTACAACAGAGACTTGGCCTGTTCTTTAGGATAGCCCGCTTCTTAACTAGAGATGCCAAACTATAGCTGGTACAATCAACCTTTCTATCCTTGATAGTTTATGCTGACATCCTCTATAGTCACTGTCCCATTTCCTACCTCACCAAACTTGACACATTATATCATAGAGCTTTGAGGTTCATCACAGGCCTGCCTTATTCCACTCACCGCTGCTCCCTATATCAATCAATGGGGTGGAGTTCTCTTCAATACAGGCGTGATAAAATTGCAGCCTTATGGGACCCTGAGAGCCATCTCCAAAAAACTGCCCCAATACATTGCAGACTGTCTTCCTATAAAACCAATAGGCAATTATGCCCTGAGAAGTTGCAAATCTCTCCTACTGATGGTTCCCAAAGTTAACTCTCACTTTGGCAGGGCTGCTATAAGCTTTACACTGTCTTCCTTGTGGAATAAATTGCAAAAAAAAATGAAACTGAGGTCACCCATCGGCATCTCATCTTTCAAGCTCTTATATTCACGTCTCAGAAATTATCAGTGCAATTGTTTCCCATGACCATGAATTGTCAGCATGCTAACCTGTACCATTTAACCATGAACGAATTACTTCTAGTGCTTGTCTCATCCTTGGCCCCGGTCTATCATCATGCTTTCGTATAACACCTTGATGTCTCTGTCCTCCCTTTGATACTGGTCTAGCTTCCCACTTTTTCCAGACTTCTTTTCACAGCTCTATACAGCACTCATCCACAATCTACATGCAATCATACTGTAAAAGTCCTAACTCCCCTTTCCCTCTCCCCGTAGGCCCCCACCGCCACATCAGGTCTACCAACCTATCCTTTGGACTTCACTTCTCACAATGTTTTTCCTTCACTTACATATTAAATACCCCTCCTGGTACCCCATCTACCATTAGTTGGTGGTTCTCCAAGCCATTTTCATGGCTATTACTAGTGACTGCCCCTGGTAAATGAACTAACTGGTACTTCTATATAGAGAACATGGTTTATGTAGTTGCATGGTTCAATGGTGGACCTGCCCCCTTGTATTTGAATCCTCCTCTGTTATGGCTTGCCTTGTCCTCCTTTTTATCATTGACTCCCCTATTACTGCACCATTGTGTTTGTGTTTATATACTTATTTATATGTATTTATATGTTTTTATGATGGATGTTACCCTGACCCTGTTCTAACCAGGTCCATCTTGTAAAAGAGCTCTGCTCAATGATGTTCGCCTGGATAAATAAAGATTTTGATTGATTGATTGAATCAAAATCTTTATTTATCCAAGCGATCACCATTGAGCAAGCTCATTTACAAGGTGGACCTGCAGTTCACAAGGTCAAGAGTACAGATTAAAAGTACAATTAAAATACACATAAAACAACAGTAGCAGATGTATACAAAAAGATACATGCAGTGTAGAAGTATAGGTGGTTAGTATTTACAATAAAATGCCTTTATAATCATGTCCATCAAGAATATGTTCATAGCCTGTATAGAAGTCCCTCAGATATGGAAGAAGGCACAAGATGAAGGGAGAGGGTTGGCGCTGATGGGAAGATGCTGGGATACTAAGCTGACAGGATGGGAGGCATAACAGTAGGTGATGGGTGGGTAGGAGGGGTATGTAAGGGTGGTGCAGTGAGTGCTTAGTACAGGTGGGACTAGGATGGATTGAGGGAAGGGGGAGTAAACGTGGTGTGGGAATACTTAGGTGTATGGATAGGATTAAGGTAGGTTATATTGAAAATGATAGCCGGACTGCTAGGAGCGATGGAAACAGTTACAAAACTCCATAAATGTTTTGGCATACAAAGTCTTGAACATAGCAAGACTAACAGGGGAGCTTAGTCTCAGTGATTTCTGTATCCTATTCCAGAGCATGGGCAGGACAAAGCTTATGGCTGCTCTTCCAAAGTGGGTGCCGACCCTAGGTACTTTCAGGGAAACCAGCAAGTGACTTCTCGAGGCATAATTCCTAATTGGACTTAAGGGGAGACAATCAGCAACGTACTGAGGAAGTTTGTTGGTAATGGCTCAGAGTGTCCAAAGAACCGCATTTCTATACCACCTGTGTTGAAGGGAGGGCCACCCCACAGCTGCATATAAAGAACAGTGGTGGGTGGAAAAGGGAAGTCCAGTTATAAATCTCAGGGCTCTATGATACAATACGTCCAATTTTGCAAGGTGTGAGGCAGAGCACTGGCCATAAATGAAGTCAGCATAGTCAATTAAGGAGAAGAATATGGACTGGACAAGCTGTCTTTTAGCGTCTATGGCCAGGAGGCGATTTATCCTAAAGAAAAGACCTGAGAGGTCACATGATGCAGTGTGGCTGGTAGCTGCTTTCTCCCCTGGGCTCCCAACCTACAACCCAAATATCGTCTTCTTTTCCTGCCCTATTTCGCTAGATCAACAATTCTATATTGCTGAAGAGATCCTAAACATTTGTAGATCCCTGGGATACAAATTTATACGAAAGCGATCTCAGTAACAACAATAATCCAGACATGGATGTGGATATGAAAGTGCCTGGAGTGAGACATACTCCACCTACGTCGCCTGAGAAAAGCGCCAAGAAGGCCAGAAATACCAATTCCGGGCAATCGATGAAGCAAACGTCTCCTGCTGCTTCAAATAGCCCACTCACAGAGGACAGATTCCTCCAGGAACTTCTCCCCTTCAGGGAAACTCTCCAGGAGATCTCTTGCGAAATTAAATCTGTAAGGAGCGATTTCGCAGCTCTATCAAGGAGGGTTGGAGACATGGAAGCAAGAACCTCATCCCTAGAAAGCTGGAAAGACAAGACAGACCCAGAAATAACCAAACTAAGGCAACAACTTAAGAAATTGCAACTGAAAACAGAAGACCTCGAGGGTAGAAGCAGGAGGAACAACATACTAATACTGGGGCTACCTAAGTCTGAGGAAGGGGGAGATGCTATAAAATTCATTCAGCAACTTCTCAACAAAATAGTGGGTCCTTCCCCTCTAAACCAGCAATACCACATCGAGAGGGCACACAGATCCTTGAAACCGAAGCCCCCGCCGGGTACCCCCCCTCGACCGATTATCATCAGGTTCCTTAGCTTTGTTGAAAAACAGCACGTCATGCTAAAAGTCAAGGAGCTAGAGGCAATTCAATGGGAGCGAAACAACATACGAATCATGCAAGATCTACCGTATGAGGTCCGTCAGAAGAGAACAGCCTTCCACCCTATAGTTAAAAAACTAATTGCTGCTGGTATCAAATTCAGGATGAACTACCCAGCAAAACTGCTTGTGTCCTTGGAGGGAATATGGCTGGCCTACGATTCACCAGATCAAGCGCTATCTGAGCTCACCAGGAGGCTCCTGAATCTCTTCAATGGAGACTGATTTGCAATGTTCTAATTTTGGCTATAAATAGACATTATAATGTCAAATTATGTCTCTCTTTTATCTGATCTTCTGTGTTTAGGATATCTCGGTATTCGTAGTCCAATTTGGCTTACCTGATCTCATTGGGGCTGTAGTGAGGGCGGTGGGGTGGGGAAGATGCAGAGAAAGGCCTCAGGGCCTGTGCGGCCTAATCTGGCCTGAAGAGTTCTGCGTGCATGCCATTGCCGAGGGTAGGTGGGACCAACATTAAGGGGGAAGGTTTCCGGGGACACTTTTAGTAGTAGGACAGAGTTTGGTCAGTCTAAATATCCTCGGTTTACATTTCCGCTATAGCTTTCCTCACGGAGTCATCGGCAGTCCTCATCGGTTACCTAATTAGGATTCCGGGATAGTTTTAGTTTCAAGGAATGATTTCTCCAATGACAGGAGTCGACCTGGCTGCCCTCATAACAGCAATAAGACGAACTGAACTCATGGGGTAAGTCCGTTCCAGACTCAAATATCTGCTTTAATTGGGGTGATTTAAAGACCTAAAGCTCGATCTCTTATGGGGCAAACATAATACAGGGTTAATGTTGGGTTGTGGGTGGGGAGGCTCAGGGTGGGGAGCTAGGCACTAGGGGACCTGTATCGCTGCTTTAGTGTGGGGTTAGGGGTACCTGGACCCAATTATGGAGGAAAGAACACTCTACTGTATATAAGGCCCAACCAAGAATTGAGATGGTCCTATGGGACGGCACGAAGATTTAAACAACAAGGGGCTTGTATAGGGCTAAGGTACCCTCGGGGGGGGGTCTCTTTCCTAGGATATATCTGGATGCTCTACGGGATGGGGTTAGTTTTGGGACCATATGTAAATAGTTTTTGGGATAGTTGGGATGGTGGGTTGGACATATTTCAGGGGGGAGGATGGAGAGGGGTTATGCTCAGTTCTGACTTCATTGGTCATGTTAATGTTGTATTGGGGTGGCGAGAAGAGTTATTATGTAACAGTATGTTGGTTGATTATCTCAATGCAATTCCACCTTCGATTCTGGCTTTATCCGAGGGTTGTTCAGCCTCAGTTAGGTGGAAGGTCACTTATTATTGTATTGTTTGGACTGTTCGATGGGGGGGTTATAACGGGGGTGGAGGGGGGTATTGGGGGGGTGGGTGGAAGGTGTCACCACTAAGGGGATCGGAATGTAATGCCATGGAGTACAATTTGAACAAGTTATTTCTTCTTACTGTTGTAAATGGCTTTAGGCCATATTAAAATTGCTACTTGGAACGTCAGGGGTATTAGAGAGGTAATAAAATAAAGACAAATACTTCTAAATTGCTCTTTGGTTGGTGCGGATATTCTCCTCTTGCAGGAAACACACATCCTTGTCTCAGAAGCTAATTTATTACGGAGTCATGGTTTTTCGCAGGTCTCTGTGTCTGAAGGGTCTACAGTCAGTAAAGGAGTGGCTATCATGATTAGCTTAAACGTGCCCTGTGTACTGAGAAATGTATTAAAGATCCAGAAGGTAGATTTGTATTAGTGAAAGGGCTACTCAATAACACAGATGTGGTTCTGGGAGCCATATACGGTCCTGTTGGGGGGGATCCTAACTTCCTTATGCAGCTAACAACTAGACTAAGTGAATTTTTGCCAACGGCATTTATATTGGGGGGGACTGGAACATTGCTCCTTCACAGGTCCTAGATAGAACTTATAGACCCCTGAAATCCCCCACACCTGCCCAAATGGCGCTTAATAACTTCTGCAACCTATTAGGTCTAGATGACCCTTGGAGACTATTGAATCCTTCTAATCGTAGCTACACTTATTATTCTCCAATTCATAAATCCTGGTCAAGATTGGATTACATCTTGGTGAGCACTGTGCTTTTAGCCAATATTTCCCTTACTGGTATTGAGCCTATTGTTATCTCAGACCACTCGATGGCATGGATCAAGTTATCACCCAGCCCTCCGGGTCAAAGAGATACCTCTTGGAAGCTCAATACACAGCTTTTGAAGGACGAGCAAACAACTTCTCACTTTAAGTCTTTGATCTCGTCTTTTCTTGAAATCAACCAGGGTTCAATTTCCAGAGATGATTTAGTCTGGTGCTCACTAAAATGTTTTCTCAGGGGAGAATTTATAAAGGTGGCTTCCAGAAGGAAGAGGATGAGGGAGGGAAAAATCATTTCTTTGGCTAACCAGACTAAAAAGGTTAAAAGTGCTCTTTCCTCTACCAACTCCCAAATTGACCTAGAGATTTTATATAAGCTCAGAAATGAATATGAAGACCTGATCAAAGAAAAAACAGAATATGCTATCTTAAAGTCTAAAACAAAATATCTTGATCAGGGAGAGAAACCCAGGAGATTACTAGCTCTCAGGTTAAGGGAGGTAGAGAGTTCCAGATTAATCCCTGCCTTAAAGGCAAAGGACGGCTCAATTAAAACTGCCCCAAAGGACATAGCTAAGGTTTTCGAAGTTTTCTACCAAGATCTGTATGGTAACAAGGCTTTCTCACCATCAACCTCAGAGGTAGCAGCTTTTCTGGAAAGTGTTCCCCTTCCTAGACTGCAGACACATCAATGCGACTCACTTTCATCTCCCATAACTCTAAGAGAAGTGGAGGAAGTTATTAAAAACCTACCCCTGGACTAATCCCCTGGACCTGACGGCCTACCCCCCAACTTCTACAAAACTTTCTGTAAAGAAATTTCGCCTGCCCTCCTTAATTTATTTAATTATATTCTTGCTTCCGAACCACTGGACCCTTCCTTGCTGGAGGCTACTATAATCTTAATTCCTAAACCAGACAAGCCTATCTTGGACCCAGCCAGCTATAGACCAATTTCACTACTTAACTACAACATTAAAATTTTGACTAAAATTCTTTCCCTGTGAATTAAACAGGTCTGGCAAACTCTTTTGAGTTCGGAGCAGGTAGGATTTGTCAAGGGGAGGTCAGCAATGGACCACATGCGTGCACTTACCCACATTTTTCGTGCAGCCCAGGAGTCCCAGCTCCCCATGGCTTTAGTCGCCTTAGATGCAGAAAAGGCCTTTGATCGGGTCAGCTGCGAGTTCCTGTGGTCTACTTTAAATAAAATGGGTTTCCCAGAGAAGTTTATTCACTGGATTAAGGCGGTATATGGTTTGCCTTCTGCTAAGGTTTATTGTAATGGGGTGTTTTCATCCCGTTTCTCCTTGTATTCTGGCACTCGCCAAGGTTGTCCACTGTCACCTTACTTATTCAACTTGTACCTAGAACCCATGTTGATGCATATCAAATCTTCACCCAATATTTCAGGATGTGTCATCGCTCAACAGACATTGACCCTTTCTGTTTTTGCAGATGATATTCTTCTACACCTTGCAAACCCAGAAAAGTCTTTACAGGAGGTACTACAAATAGTGAGTCAGTTTGGTAAAGTAGCCAACTATAGGTTGAACTTATCCAAATCAGAAATATTTCACTCAACTCACTCCTGTTCCAATCAGTGTATCTCAGTTTGGTATGAAATGGGCTCGAACCACCTTAAATATCTGGGTATCCATCTGGCCCGGGAAGAGGACACGATCAAGAAGCTTAACCTGGAGGATTTGGTGGACAAAATTCAAAAGGATCTTAGCAGATGGGACAGCCTTCCCATAGCTATTGGAGGGCGTATCAGCATAATCAAAATGAACGTACTTCCACGCATTTTTAACCCCCTGAACCTTCTCAACATATGGCTTCCCAAATCATTTTTCCAGAAAATTCATTCAATGATATCCAAATTTATTTGCAGGGGTAAGCAACCTAGGAGATCCTTCCTCAAGCTTTACTTGCCTAAAGAAAAGGGAGGCCTTCGTTTGCTCAATTTTGAATTTTACTATTGGGCCAGTCATTTAACTAAACTGGGCAGATGGATTTGCCCTCCAAATGAATATTACATGCCCAAGTGGTTAGAGCTAGAGCTTAAACTACTGGAGGAACACAGTATTGACCCTCAACACATCTTTTATTATAGTTACTCCGCTCTACCGGAAGATATCAGCGACTCAGTACTGGGGCTGTCCATCAAAATTTTAAATCAATACTGGAACTCTGTTAAAATTCCGTATTCCAATGACCTAGGCCAACCATTAGTACTTAACCCTAATATTAAAATTGGGGGCCAAAAGCTGTCACTGACATGGCTCCCACAAATTCAGAATTGTTCAGTAGAGGATCTTTATATTCAGGGATCCCTTGGTTCTTCTAGTGAATTAATGACAAAGCTGAATATTCCTCCCCAAAATATTTTCAAGATGTACCAATTGAGACACCTTATAGTTAAAGAATTTGGGCTGGTGAGTTCAACCTCTTGTATCAGGCCTTTCTAGAACAACTCAGGATGTGTGTCACAAATCCCCATAGTATAGCTAGCCTATACATCTTTACTACAAAATTCCCAGAATCCTTAACTGGCTCCAACATATGGGCGCCTCTGGTCTCTGAGCCTTCCATGTCTTGGAACCAGGTCTGAGGATGTGTACAAATACCTTACTTTGGACAGGAATAGGCTCATACAGTTCTATATATTAAATAATATGTATTACATGCCGATGGTAGCCAAATTTGATAAGTCTAAATCTGTTAGCTGCATAAGATGTGGCAAGGGACTGGGGAATATACTACATATATTTTGGTCATGCGTTAAAGTTGCCCCATTATGGAAAGCTATCTGTGATAGCCTAGATCCAATTTTGGGTCTGGAGGAACTATTCACAGCTGAAATTTGTATAATTGGCATGTATTCGAACATCAGGAATAAAGAGCGGAAATACCATATGGCCATAATTTCAATGGCAGCTAAAAGGCTAGTCCTCTGACATTGGTTAGGCCAAATAGCTATCTCCTATCAGGAGTGGGTGGAGGAAATCTCCCTATGTTTCAAAATGGAAAAACTAATAGCTAGTTCCAGACATGCTATGCCTACTTTCCATAAAAATGGGCAAGCTATACGCTCTGTACCTTCACTGAGCCTTCTATTTGAAATCCTCTGACGTTTTCTTTTTGGAACTCTCTATGGCTTACTGTTATCTATTAGGCAATGCTCCATGGTACAGGTTAAATGTCCTTCAGGTTTAACCTGATTTGGTGGTGACGCTTCAGGGGTGGGTAGGTGGGTTTGTTTGTATATTTGGATTCATGCTATGTAACGTCTCTGTACATTAATGAGGTTTTATCCTGTTCTGTACTGGTATCTGTATCTCATGCCTGTTATTATGTAAAATTTAATAAAACACAGAATTTCAAAAAAAAAAAAAGAAAAGACCTAGCCTCTGCCTCAGCTTTTTCAGCAGTTCCTCTATATGTTCCACAAAGGAGAGTTTATTGTCAAGCCAGACACCCAAATACTTGAATTTCGGTACAAATTCAAGATTTTCACCTAGTAAGGTGGAGAGAGAAGATAAGGGACCAACAGCAACAGAATATGACACCTGACCAGTTGGTGAGAATAGCATTGCCTTGGTTTTCTTAGCATTAAGTAGTAGTCTTTTGCTAAGGAGCTGGTGCTGCAGGATATTAAAGTCAGTTTGCAGGTCACCGCAGGCAGCTTCAGGAGATTCACAGGTTAAGTAGAGCACGTTGTCGTCAGCAAACAGGTGAGTGTTTGCTTCCTTAATGCCTATGTCCAGGCTGTTGATATAGATAGCAAACAATAATGGCCCCAATATGGATCCCTGAGGAACACCTATTTTTAGCATTTTAAGTGGAGAAAGCTCCCCTTCAGCCTTGATCTGTTGCTGCCTACCAGTGAGGTAGTTACGGAACCAACACAAGGAGGTTGAATCCAGGCCTATTGTTTTTAAGGTGGAGAGGAGCAAACAGTGGTCAATGGTGACGAAGGCCTTACTGAGGTCCAGGAAAATGGCACAAACAAATTTTTTGTTGTCTAAGTCCCGTTGCCAGTCATTAGTTACTTTTGCCAGTGCTGTAATTGTACTATGCTTTGCTCTGAAGCCAGACTGCATAGGGTTTAGTAAGTTCGAGTTGTCTATGAAAGATCTTAGCTGAGCATCCACAATTTTTTCCAGGAGCTTGGAGAGTATGGGGAGGAGGAAGATTGGCCTATAGTTATTTAGATCACAGGGATCCCCTGACTTGAACAGGGAGATGACATGAGCAATTTTCCATAACTGGGGGAGGGATTCTTGTGATAGGGACAGGTTGAATAAGTGTGAGATAGGTGCAGCAAGGATGTGATATGCAATCTTCAAGAAGTATGGGTTGAAGGAGTCAGCCCCAGCACTTTTTTTAGTGTCCAATTGTAGGAGAAGATCTTCAACTTCTTTTAAGAAGGTGGGTGAGAAGGAGAAGGTTACGTTATTGATGCTCTGTTTCGGGAGCTGTGTGTTGATCTGTGGGTGGAGTCTGCTTACAGGTGCATTATCGAATGCTAGGCCTGCAGTGGCAAAATGATTTGTTGAAGGCCTGCAGGATCTTGTTTCTATCGTTGATTATAACATTGTCAGTGGTAATTTTAGAAGGAAGCACATTTCCTGGAGAGTGACCAGTCAGTTCTTTTAAGGTGGACCAGAACTTTGTAGGGCATTTTGATGCAGAGTCTAGCTCAGAGTGGTAAAAGTTAGCCTTGACCTCTCTGATCATCTTAGTGAAGGCATTTCTAGCTATCCTGAAAAGACACCAGTCTTCATCTGCGTGTGATTTGTGAGCCTTTTTCCAGAGATAATCTCTTTTTAGACCTTGAGGTCCCCTGAAAACCAAAGACATGTTCTAGCTTTTATATGTGCTTTTACCAGAGGAGCATGGTTGTTTAGGGCACTGGTTACAATTTCATGGAAGATGTCGTAAGCATTACTCACAGTTTTAGCTAGGTAAAAACTTTGCCAGTGCAAGGAGTTTTTTAGTTCATTGAAGTATGCAAGAGGATCAAAGTTCCATCTGGATCTTTTAGTGGAAAACTTAGATGCTGATGAGGGTTTGGTATCAGTTCTTATACCAGCAATAAAGCAGTGGTCACTAACATCTGCTGAAAAGATTTTGGCATGGGAAAAGGAATATGGTTTGCTTATGAGCAGGACATCTAATAGGGTGCTGTTCATTGGGTTTTTCTTGTTAATGCAAGTCGGTTCAGTAATAAGTTGTGTGAGCCTGTGGGAGTTACAGAATTGCTTCAGAGGTAACGAAACCTTAGTCAGTCAATCATAGTTAAGATTCCCTAGAATAATTGTTTCAAGAGGAACAGAGCCCATGATAGTTGACAGATGGGACAGGAGCTGAGACCCCGCTGATGGGGGTCTGTAACAGCCTATGACATGGAAAGCCACTGATGGGGAAAGTTCGACTTTGAGTGGCAAGCATTCAAAACCGCCTGCAACAGAGGAAGAGTCTAGGATGGACACTGAAAATTTATTTTTGACATAGATGACTACTCCGCCACCCCTAGTCTGCCTATCAGCTCTAAATAGGAGGTAGTTAGGGATGTTAACCTCTATATCTGGAGTGGATGCCCAAAGCCAGGATTCCGAGAGCACAAGTACGTCTGGTGCAGTGTGAATAATCCAGGCCTGGACTGAAGTAAATTTCTTTAAAAGATTGCAAACATTTGCATGCATAAAGCTGACTCCTTTCAGCCTTGTGAGTTCAGGTGGAGATGAGAGAGCTTTTGTAGGGCCAGGGTTAAGTTCAGCATTGCCTGAACACAAAAGTAAAAGAAGCACAATTTTCCTTAGGGCAGCGAATGATAATTTGAAGGCACAAATCTTTCTGCGACTAGTTTGAGTCTGAATGCGGGGGTCCGGAGTCCTAAATTTCCCCCTGTGCTGTCCTAGGGATGCGTAGCCTAGAGTTTGGGATGATTCTTCATAACGCCATCCCCCCTGATCCCCACAAGCTAATGCTGCCCAACTCTGCCTATTAACTGTTGACTCACAGTACTGTGATTTTAAAAAACTAATGTTTTTACATCAGAAGGTAATCAATTGGTGTTTTTTTTGTTATATTTACAAACTGTGCACTTGGCTAGAGCGCTACAGGCAGTAGCACGAGTGACAGTCAGCCAATCAGAGGCATTGCTGCCTGGCATCAATACTGCAGCACAACAAAAAGTTATTCTGCTGCAGTATGTATGCAATTACTACAGCTGATTAAATTTTGCCGTAGTGTTGAAATCCATGCTAAACAAGCCCACGCCATACACTATAATAATATTAAATCTGCCATGAACTGGATCTGAATGGTGACTGCAGATTGCACTACGTATCCTAATGTTATCTGTCTGTTAATCTCACTGTGAAGTGGTTGACACTTTCAGGAGGTACATTGCTAGGCCTACGTGGCAAATGGAAGTGCTAGTGCACAGGGACATGCCAGCTACAGAGTGGGCAGGTACACTGCAGACTTCCCAACAGTCTGATGACATTAGTGCTGGTAGAGAGCAAGAGGTTGACAGTAATGTTATTAGAAAATATCTGTTTAGTCACAGACCAGGCATTCTGTGTGCAGGTACAGTGCAGACTTTCCTGCATTGTGATGCATTCAGTACTGGTAGAACGTGAGACACTGACAACACTTAAGCTTGCAGCGCTCTGTGTGTCTACAAAACTAGGCACAGAGCAAAGAGCAATAACTTCAGTGATTCTGCTCACTATCCAGCATGGACAAGTATTGTGGTAACAGCACAAGCACAGGGCAATTTGTGCTATATCTCAGACCTTCCAGAAGAATGCAGTATAGTGTAGTGGTTAGGGGCAATGAGTTGCAAAGCTGGAGACCTGGGTTTGAATCCCATCAACCCCCAATTGCATATTGTGTGACCCTAAACAAATCACTTAGCTTCTTCTTGCTCCCAGGTGGCACCTGGAAACAAGCTCCAGCTTTGTGTGCCTTTCCTGGTTAAACAATTAACCCTTTCCCAGACTTTTAAATTCATTTTTAAACCAATCCCTTGAGGAGATGTTTTCTATGGTAAGAATTCTAAGCTCATTAAAATAAAATAAGCAGTATAGTATTGGAGGCAGTATAGCGCAATGGTTTAAGGCTCTGAATTGCAACCGTGGAGACCTGGGTTTGAATCCCACAACCCCCACTTACATACTGTATGACCCTGAGCAAGTCACTTAACTTCATTGTGCTCCCAGGTCACACCTGTAAACAAGCTTTTAGCTTAGTGTGTCTCTCCTAGTAAAATCAATACTACACTACAGTAATCTACTCAGTAAGCACTCATAGCAAAACTGATTTCTGAGGAGTGTCTGAAATACACAATGGGTGTTACACTGCAGTCACAATTAGTACGGTGACCTGTCCAACTGTCGTCATAACGATGAGAACATTGCCTCCTCCCCACACAATACATGACCAGCCATGCCAGCACAAGCCAACTCTTGTTTCCTTGGTTAGGATCCCTAATGCTTCCCTTTTCCCCAACAAATATTTCTATATAGTGTATGGTGTGGGCTTGTTTACTTCCATGCTGTGGTAAAAGTTGCTCAACTGTAGTAGTGACATTCTTACTGTAGCAGAACAATTTTTCTTTCTGTTGTAGTATTGAGGTCGCACAACAATGCCTCTGATCGGCTAATTATCACTCACACTACTGCCACTGGTGCTCTAGCCAAATGCACAGTTTGTAAATAAAAAAAAAAATACCAGTTGATCACCTCATGATGTCAAAATTAAAATCACAGTACTATGAGTCAACTGTTAATATGCAGAAGCCTGCAGCATTAAATTGTGAGGAGTTTGGTGGTGGTAGTGGGGGGGGGGGTCATCATTATGAAAAATTGTCCCAAAGTTTACAGTGAAAAGCAGGTCTGCATAGTTGAGAAACCTGTGCCACCGACATGCTATGTAAGTTACTGTTTACTTCCATGTTAGAGAGTTTTTCACCATGCACTAGATAAAATAATGTATGGGAACCCCAATACAAAACAAGGCTGTTTTTTTTTGCCTCGTGGTTACCATAAAAACAAACAGATCACTTGAACTTCACTCTCAATGTCTCTGTCATCATGGCAACCACTTGGTGAAAAAACAGCCTTGTTGTGAATGGGTTCCCATACACTAATCTAGATATAATGACTTATTAGTTCTAAACCTGGTGACACCATTTGAGCAGCAGCCCTCTAGGCCTCCAGTCAACTGACGGCACTGCAGTCCAGCGATACAGATTTTCAAAGTGTGCCACAGGGCTTACATCAAGCCCTGCACCACCACACTTAGAAACTGGCAGTGTGCCAACCGGGTTTGCCACAACTGCCACCTATTTTCATAGGTTGGACGCAGTTGCGATTGTTTACCTGATTTATGGCAGCTTGCACCAAATATCTGGTACAAGCTCCATAAAAATGGCCAACAGGATTGATGAAAGTTAGACCAGAAAAACTTGGTCTAACTCGCAGCAATTGGTGCATGGGACAGAAAATCCTGATCTCCGACTGGGAGAATGCTGCAAACCCTGTGTACCACTGTATGAGTCACTGCATGATCATTATTACTGCACTTGCATATACAGTGACTATTTCCTCACACAGTGAGAAATAGTATTGTGCATTATGCACTGTATGATTTCTGTCATTGCACTATATAGAGTGTATGTTACTACTGCACTGCTTAGGTGCTCTGCCATAATTGCTTTATTGGTTCCGAATAAATGGTTTACGTTATTTCCATTGGGGACATAACTGAACCAGTTACTGAGCTAGAGCTAAATAAGGGGTAGCTGTTTAGCTCTTTTGGCTGATCCTGTGTTACAGAACAAAAATTTAGTACAAACAAAGAAGAGAGAGAGAGGTACCCCAGGGGTGTCACATCAGGATAAGGATAAAAACGCCAGTAAGGTGGAGGGGACGGATGATGCTATCTCCACCAAAAGGGTGTGGTTAGCCCTCAAGGCCCTAAAGAAAGACATATCTCCTGGGACAGATGGCATTCATCCGAGAGTACTATGGGAATTGGCGGACATACTGGCTGCACCCCTGGTGGAGCTCTTCAACAGGTCGCTTGAGACAGGGAGAGTACCTAGGGATTGGCGAGAGGCACATGTGGTGCCAATTCATAAAGGGGGGTTGAGGGAAGCACCAGGTAACTATAGACCCATCAGTTTGACCTCGGTGGTGGGAAAATTAATGGAGAGTATACTAAAGGAACGATTGGGGGTGTACTTGGAGGAGGTGGGAGGTCTGGATAGTCGGCAACATGGGTTTGTGCCAGGTAGATCATGTCAAACCAGTCTTGTGGAGTTCTACGAATGGGTAACATCAGAACTGGACAGGGGAAAGCCTGTGGATGTATTATTCTTGGACTTCAGCAAGGCGTTTGACTCTGTCCCCCAAAGTGGTCTGGTGGAGAAACTGATGGGGTTGGGAGTAGGCCCTTTGATGGTCAGATGGATTGAAAACTGGCTTGCTGGACACACCCAGAGAGTAGTGGTCAGTGGGGAGCTCTCGAACCCTAGAGAGGTTGGTAGTGGCGTACCGCAGGGCTCGGTCCTGAGTCCGATCCTGTTTAATGCATACATATCGGACTTCAGGGAGGGTATAGGGTGTGAAATGAGTCTCTTCACTGATGACTCCAAGATGGGAGCAGTAGTTGAGGGAGAAGAGGGGAGGTTGGTCCTGCAAGGGGACCTGGACACCCTGGAAGACTGGGCTCACACATGGAAATTAAATTTCAATATCATCAAGTGCAAGGTGTTACATCTTGGGCGGGGAAACCCTAAACACAGGTACACCCTGGGAGGGGAGGTGCTGGAGGCCTCAATAGGGGAAAAAGACCTAGGGGTCATGGTGGATGCATGTATGAATAACTCTGAGCAGTGCAGGAGAGCGGCTAGCAAGGCAAACAGGATGTTGGGATGTATTGTAAGGGGATCACCTCTAGGAGCAAGGAAGTGATTCTGCCGCTGTACAATGGACTGGTTAGACCACACCTTGAGTACTGTGTACAGTACTGGAGACCACACTTGAAGAGGGACATACAGCTCCTGGAGAGGGTACAGAGGAGGGCAACTAAGATGATATGAGGACTAGGGGATTTGACGTATGAGGACAGACTTGAGGAGCTCTGCCTGTTTCCATTGGAGGAGAGGAGAAACAGGGGGACATGATTGAGGTCTTCAAGTACCTCAAGGGAATAAATAGGGTAAACATGGAGGGGATCTTTAGACTAAAGCAGGGAGGTATCACCAGAGGGCATGGTTTGAAGTTGGAAGGTGGAAGGGTGAGTGGGGAAAAGAGGAGGAGGTTTTTCACTGAGAGGGTGGTGGACCCTTGGAATGCACTGCCTGGCGAGCTGGTTCAGAGATCCACAGTGGAGGGCTTCAAGAGAGGGTGGGACAGACACAGAAAGTGGATGTATCAGATGATGGCCTGTCCCAGGGGGGTGGGGATAGATGGTAGGGGTTTCTGGAACACATGGGGGGGGGGGCCTCGGCACCCAACTAGGGATCTGACGTTCCAGCAGACTCGATAGACCGTAAGGCCTAATCTGCTGGCAAATAGTATGTTAGTATGTTAAGAGTGTATTATAAGAAAGCTTAAGGATATAGGTCAGGATGAGTCCTTTTACCACTTCAAGACAGAGTGAAGTCTTTAATATCCTAGTGAAATGAAAATCTTCTTAAAACCCCCAGTCCCACATGTTTTTTTTCATAGAATTGTTTAGACCACACTGAGTCTCACCCCTTTGTGGGGTTTATGGCACTTTATGGTTGCAAATTAGCACAGGTGACAGGACAGATCTAAACTGGTCTAAAACATCTCTATTTTTCTTTCACACAGTAGTGCATGTTACAGTTAAATTTTGACCTGTACATTACCTCTTTGCTCTATCTTAGAGTGTCTTTGTTCTCCTGTCTTGTAAGATGCCCTTTCTACCATTTCAGTTTGCTTTGGTAATATTTTTTAACATTTGCAATAATAAAAGGAGCACTCCTTTTAATAAAAAGATTCCCATATTTTCATAATTAGTCTCTGCTGTTCTTGAACACTAACAAGATTAGGGAGCAGTGTCTGTTGCATCCTAGTTCACCTTAGTCAGAAGAAAAGTGATGTGAAAGAGCATCTTTCTCAGTGCTTTACACAAATGAAAGGATGCTACCTTACCTCCATGGGAGCTCCTCTGTGGTAACAGCATATTTTTTTATACCCCTGATTAGAGAGCTAGCCACATGATCCATTTCCACTTCTCGATTGCTGGCCATGACCCCGTGCTCCAACATTTTATGATGTACAGTATGTACAGGGAGGGCATGGGGGTGTGTTCCATTCAAGTCTATGAAGCATGGTTTGTAAACAGAGTTTCCAGCCATTTAAGTGGACATTTGGTAAAATCGAAGCCAGGGTTCAACTAACAAGAGCCTTGTTAGTTGAGCCCTGACTCCAGTTTTGCCAAATGCCTTCTTAAGTGGCCAAAACTGTGTTTACAAGTCACACTCCATAGACTTGCTCTCCCTAAACATACAGTATGTCATAAAACGTCAGAGTGTGGGGACATGGAGCATGGGGAGGTGGTCAGCAACCAGTAAATGGAAAGGGATTGCATAGCTAGTCCCTCAGGGGCAATTTATGACTCCTTCCCTTCCTTCAGGTATAAAACCATCTGCTAATACTGCAGAGGTGCTCCCATGGAGGTAAGGGAGCATCCTCTTATTTATTTTCTGTTTTTAAAAATACAGAAAAAGTTCTCTTTAAACAAAGTGGGTTCAAAAACAACTGAGAACAATAATTAAAACATGGGGGAAACTCGTATTAAAAGGACTGCATCTTTTAATTATTTCCAATGTAAAAGAGAATGTTAAAGCAGGCTCAGAATGGGAGAACATTGTACAAGCCAGGAAAACAAAGGGACAGCAGAACAGAATTAAAATATGTAATGTATCTCAAAAATGCTTAACAGTAATGAGTACTGCTGCTTTATAATTAAATACATATAAAAAAAAAACTGCTGAAGTTTGGCCTTATACAAAAACTGGGCCATGGACCAGAACCATCTGTATGCATAGCCTACAAGTGCAGATCACTTTAACTACAGGAGACACACCTCTTAATCACTGGTCTATTTGAACAGGTAATGGTAACTTTTGGGTGTCCTGGCTGAAACACTTCCTACTAGGTACCAGAGGGACGATTATTTTTTGAACTTCTGGCAAGCTGCCTTTTTGCCCCGTACATGAATGTGTCTATTTAAAGTACAGCACCTTGCATTTAACTGTATTATGTTAAACTGAATCATAGGCTTCACTGCTAACTTTAGTCACAACTATATCACACAATAACTGTTAATTTCATTATACTTGCAGTAAAACATGTAAAAGATCTTCAAAAGATCTAAAGATCTAAATGCTTAAGGAAAAGCCAGTACCCTTCCCAGCATATATGCACACACACGCAATTTCAGAAATTGTAACATCAAAGGGTTTCTAAAGAAGGGGAAACAAATCATTGCCATTCTAGTGTAAGACTGTTTTTTATTATTTTTTAGTCTTTCATTTTTCTTTCTTCCTCAGTTGTACACATAACATTTAAAAGAAAATAGAATCACACTTAAAATAGAAATCTCCCCTCAGGCCAAGTTAAGTGGTAGAGTATTAGACTGTTTCTTCTCAATACTTGAGTGTGAAGCTCTGCTTGCAGTACACCTCAAGTGAACTGAATTCGGAGAGCCACAAATACAGACTATCCTGGTGAAGAATTTCAAAGATGACAAGGAAATCTAGGAGAAAGCCCATCTTCCATAGCCTGTGGGATGCACTCTTAGGATGGACAGAAGGTGTTCAAGTATAAAACAAAGCTCAGAAGGGAATGAACAACTTAAGATGATCTAAAGATAATGAAATACTTATCCAGACAGTCAAAGGTTGTAAGTAAAAATCTGTAGGTAGATCAGTAGGAGACAGGATGCCAGTGCAGATCAGATAACAGTGGGGTGACCCTATCTGACTTCTTAGTTATAACAGGTTTGAACAAGGGCTATGGAATTCTAGGCTAACAGAAAGTGCTGTAGCACATTTTTATTGATAAGCTGCGTAACACTGAGTCACAACAGTCAGTTCATGAAATGCAATAAAACATGAGTAATAATACAGGTAGTGATCTAGTCCAGGCAAGTGTGAACCCTAGTTGAAGTCAAAATATGATTGACATATCGGCAGAAATTACTTTAATGTGACAATCAATGGAAAGAGTTGAAGCCATATAAAAGCCTAAATTTCTTACTACAGGTTTTGTTAAAACTAATATTACACAACAGCAAGAAGTGACAACAATTTTCTTTGTAATATTTGAGATATGTAGGTAGATTGTGCCAATAGCATATTCTCCAGGATCAAAGCATTCATGCATATGAAAACAATCTGAATCAATTAAACAGTAAATAATATAAACAATAACTGAAAGCAACCAAACAATTAATCAGAAAAGGAAGAACAAACTTAAGTTAGCGTCACTAAAAATCCCAAGGCATTCTTTTCCTATATCAATAAAAATAAAAACCAAGGCTACAGTATTGATAAACTGAATGCTAATGGAAAATAAAATAGAGAATAATGGCTATGCAACTGTGTGTTATGTATTTTTTTACACCCCCCAAGGTGTTAAAAAAAAACATAACATCAATGTTGTATAGCCATTATTTTTTATAATTGCTGGTGCAGGGACTTTTTTATTATTTAATTAGGAACAGAGTCAGAAAAAAATCTTTGGCATTTAGTGCATTTATTTCCACAGTACTATTCAAAAGTTGCACTGGACTGGAACTTAAGAAGAACAAACATTTTTTGTGGCTCAGTCAGTTCATTTTGAAATGCTAACAGTCTAAAACATTCAAAAAAACAGACAGTAGATCAAAAAAAGTTCTACTCATGGAATTTGAAATGATCTCTGTTGACGGATATTTGTGTAGTTTCTTCATGGTGAGTTTTCATTGCAGGGTCAGGAAACCGTTTTTGGGGGTGCTGAGGGCAGAAAAAAAAGGTTAGGGTGCATCTGAAAATTACATGTTAAAGTATAGATTTTCTTCTGTGTTTAAATTTGAATATGTGCTGTTTCTGACTGAGACTAGATGATGGACAGTGAGCAAGTGAGTGATTTCACAGCTGTAAAGGTAAGTGGCCTGAAAATAGTGGTCTTGAGACACTGTTTGCTTAGGGCGAGGACAGAGCTGTTAGATTCCTCTCGTTATTACGGTGTTTGAAACTACCAATGTAACCATGTGTAAAAGGGGGTCACCAGTAATTATTAAACAATTTGATATGGCTAATAAATATAATCTATTTATTTGGGTCCATATTTAATGACCTAGAGAATATTGTAATTAAAAAAAATCCCTCTGCCCATAGCTAATGAGATCAGCATAGATGTGGTTTTGAAAGCCATAAAAGAGAATCAATCTGACAAGGCCCTAGGGCCAGATGGTATAAACCCAAACTTCTTGAAAAACACTGCCCATTCAATCTCCACACCTCTTAAATTAATCTACAACACTTCACCAGTGGAATGGAAGCAAGCAGTAGTTATTCCTATCCCTAAAAAAGGGAGTAAGAAAGAAACGGGTAATTACCACCCCATAAGTCTAACTTCGGTTATTTGTAAGACTATGGAAATAATTCTCAAAAATAGAATAGAATCGGAATTGGAAAGCAAAGGATTAAAAGATATAACACAACATGATTTCACAAAAGGTAGATCCTGTACTATGAATCTCATCAGCTTATATGAGAAAGCTAGCAAATCACTAGACCAAGGTATTACTGTAGATATTATTTTTCTGGACTTCAAAAAGGCCTTTGATAAAGTTTCTCATAGAATTCTTGTTGGCAAAATGCAAAGAATGAAAATGGATCTGCACACAATTATATGGGTTACAATATGGTTGACAAACAGAACCCAGGTGGTCAGAATTTTGGATACCTATTCAAAGCCAATTGCAGTCACTATTGGGGTTCCCCAAGGCTCAGTCCTGGGACCCGTTCTGTTTGGAATCTTCATATCAGATCTGCAAAATAACTGGTCATATCAGCAACTTCGCTGATGATACAAAACTATGCAGTGAAGTAAATACCATAGATAAAATCATAGCCTTTAAAAATGATATCATCACATTAGAGAAATGGACTAAGCATAACAAAATGACATTTAATGATGATAAATGTGTTATTGTACACCTTGAGCCAAAAAAAAATATGTATATAAAATATTACTTCAATGGGAAAGAATTAAAACATGTTAAATCAGAAAAAGACTAAGGAGTCTTAATTAATGAATAATTATTACCAGGGGAACACTGTAGACAAATTGCACTAAGGACAAATTGAATACTAACTGCTATTAGAAGATATTTTACCTGTAGACAGGAAGCCTGTGTGCTACCTGTGTATAAGTCATACATCAGGCCACACCTCATTATGGAACTGCCTTTTGGGCACTGTATCTTTTTTTTTTCCCATTAAGATTTTATTGACAGTATTGTTACAGAGAATGCATCCAAGAAAGACATACACGTCCAGTTTGAATGTACATACACACATATCACAGGTAACAGCTGGATCCATCCTCTGCCATACCCCAGAGAAAAACAAACAAACAAACAAAAAAACCCTCCCTCTCCCTCTCCCTCCCACCCTCCCCCACCCCCACACAAGACACCTGGTTACATTCCTTTATCATTGGGCACTGTATCTTACAAAAGACAAAAAACTTCTTGATAATGTCTGAAGAAAAACAATTAAGCTCTTTCCAAGATTAAAATATCTTTCATATGAAGAGAGGTGTAGGGAACTTCATTTATATGGCTTAGAAACAAGGCAGAAAAGGGGTAATCTTCTCTTACTGTTTGACATCCTACAAGACAAACAACCTATGGATAAATGCGATATTAAACATGTCAACAAACCCAATATACTAAGATGCAATAATAAATAAATATATGTACCAAGGGTAGCTAAAAACAAAAGAAAACATTTATTTACAATTAGGGCTGTAACACTCTGGAATAAACTCCCACAGACCATAGTGGATGCAACAAAAATTGGACATTTTAAAAGAAAATTAGATAAATATTTTTTGGGCACCTAATCCCATTTCCCACATGGTGTGGGGAGGTAGACTCAATGGGTCTTTGGCCTTCTTCTACCTTAATAAATTGAGTAATTAACCAGCCAAACTGATGCAGGATCAGTATAGCAGCTGACCTGGATCAGTTTGTGTCAGAGATGTTTAACCGCAAGCATGAAAAACAGAGCAGTCATAGCACAGTGATTAGAACACATGACTTTGAGCCCGGCAATCTAGGTATGAAACCCACCAAACTCATAGAAAGGAGTGCCTTCTTTTGTCCTTAAATATCATCAAAGTGTTGGTGATCTGTTGCAGTCTGGTGTTAGAATAATAAATACTAACCTGGTGGACACTTGACTTTCTAACACTGGCATGGCATGTATTTACAGTAAATATATAATACCAACTGTCTCATTAATGCTTCTCACAGTGCAGAGATCTGCTCACTGGTGGTCCTTATTCACATTGTCACTGTTTCAATAGTTGATAAAATACACTTCAAGTTGCTCCTTATACTTGTTGTGAGGCTGTAAACAGTAACTTTTTGAACACCGTTTTTTTACCCAGCTCCATTCCGTATATTGTTGGGGGAAGAAGCTGGGTTCTTGTTTTTTCATGCAACCAGTTTAAATAATAGCAAATGCATAATCTACTGGTACTGGGGTCTATAAAACAAGATAGACCAGAACTAGCTTTATTATAGCAACCTGTGTTGGGGAAGAACACGCGTCTTGGAGGTCGTGGGTAGAGAGTACCCCCTGTCTGTAACTAGCACCTGTCAATGCAGTAAGGTATTGTGGGACACCTAGGATTGAGCCTAGGTCCTCCAGACACCCTGCACATTTTAGTGAACATTTTTAAATCTTTTAGTGGACTGCAGTGATACTAAACAAGACCCCTCGCATGAGTGGAGCTTGTGGTGTTGTACTGTAACACTAAATCCACCCAAATTAGCACTTTGGTGCAAGTGCCAAACCAGAAGTCACAGAATGTACTTCTGGTTGTCTGGTTCCTGAAATAGCCCCCGTGCAGTGAGTGGGGTGACAGGAGTCAGTGTACACACTGAACGAACCTCTGGTGAGCAGTACTGGGGTCTATAATGCAAGATAGACCAGAACTAACTTTATTATAGCAGCCTGTGTTGGGGAAGAACACAAGTGTTAGAGGTTGTGGGTAGAGAGTATACCCCCTGTCTGTAACTAGCACTTATCAATGCAGTAAGGCATCGTGGGACACCTAGGATCAAGCCTAGGTCCTCCAGACACCCTGCACATTTTAGTGCACATTTTTAAATCTTTTAGTGGACTGCAGTGATACTAAGCAAGACCCCTCACATGAGATGGGCTTGTGATGTTGTACTGTAACACTAAATCCACCCAAATTAGCACTTTGGTGTGAGCACTGAATCAGAAGTCATGGAAGGTACTTCTGGTTGTCTGGTTCTTGAAATAGCCCCTGTGCAGCAAGCATGCACGAGTCACACGCAGAGACACGCATGTCAGCTCATGTCTGCTGGGGACACTGGGAGCCAGGGGGAAGATAGAAGTAAATACTCCAGTATCACAGCTGCAATGGTCATTATCGAGGTAATTGACTACAGATAATCTCTTCCATAGCTAGTATTAGTAATTCTAACAAACTGCCCAGTCATGTCACAAAGTAAGGCAAAATGAAGTAAAGCCAAAAAAAGAATTTGTGTGCAGTATAATATATATGCAGAGGAATCACCATGCCCTGACTTTGTGATGAATGTATTTAAATTGGTACTTCACAAGGAAAAATAACTCAGTTATTACAACACAATAAATAAATCTCCTAGAAAACGTTATAGAGGAGGCCGTGCCAAAATCAAGTAACCTGTTATCTAATTTGAGTACTAGTGATATAAATAATGATATTGGGGTAAATATTCCACCTAATGACACAGAATCAGTATGGGTTGTATCACCCGTGCCCCTGCTCAACAAATTTGAAGCTCTGGTTGATGACATTGTGGCTCAAGGGCACCTTGTTCAGATGAATACAACAACTGCTAGAGTACAAGAACAGCCTACAGTCCCATTATGTAATCCATTAAACAACGAATCCCCCTCTAACGAATCCCCCAAAGATAGGGACATAGTGGTAATTGGGGACTCCATTCTTAGGGGGATAGACTCTGTAGTTTGTCAAGGAAGAAAAGCTCACACAACAGTCAGCACACTTCCAGGGGCATGTGTAAAGGATGTTTCTAGACTTTTGGATGGTCTTTTGGAAAACACTACTGAACCTGTCATACTCCTGCATGTAGGCACCAATGATCTACCCATTAATAATTGGTCGGACATACAAACTGATTATATCAACATCGTTGATCGGATACAAAAAAAAGGGGAGGTAATAATCTCTGGGATTTTACCTGCAAGGGGAATATACTCAAATAGAAATAAGACAATTCGGACCTTGAATGCATGGCTACATCAAATGTGTCACTAAAAAAACATTGGCTTCATGGATAATTTAACTACCTTTTCTAATAAAGCCTGTTTCAAAAATGATGGGTTACATCTAAACCATTTTGGCTCTCGAGTACTAGGAAAAAAAATCAACAAAGTACTAAAATTCCATTTAAATTGCAAAATGGGGTGGAAGGGGACACATTAGGCCATGGTAACACTTGCCCTATTAAAACTCTTCCTAAACACTCAAGTATCACATGGAATGGATTACTAACTAACGCCAGAAGCCTGACCAATAAGTCTGATGAATGTAAACTTATATTGGTCACCCAGGATATCCACTTGGCACTGGTCACTGAGACATGGGGCAATGAGAATGACACATGGGATAAAAATATACCAGGATATATGGTATTCATTAAAACAGGAAATGCAAAAAAGGGGGAGGGTTGGCTATTTATAGCCATGATTCAATCAAATCTGAGGAGATACTTGATGGTGTAGAGGATATAGAAGCACTTTGGGTTAAAATTTACCCCCAGACAGGTACTTCAATAAAACTAGGCCTAGTCTACATGCCCCTTTCCATATCCCTAGAAAATGATATCAAACTATTAAAGCACATCAGTGAATTAAATCCATCTGACAACGTTCTGATTCTGGGAGACTTCAATTTGCCCAGTATTGATTGGACAACACACACTGGGTTCAGTAAAATTGATAACTCCTACCTTGATCTATTAGCACAGATAGCGCTCAAACAAATAGTCCCTTATACTACTAGAAATGACAAAATACTGGATATTATACTATCCAATATGGGCAATAGAGTGGCTAATGTTAGTACCACAGCACCAGTGGGCAATAGTGACCACATGTGTGTAAGCTTCCAGGTTCAGGGCCAAGCTGGACAGACGGGGACAGGAGTTACCAAAAGATTAAATTTCAGAAAAAACAATTTTAATGCCATAAAGAAAAACATGGCTAAATGGGACTGGGCAAGAAGTTTTATAGGCCACAGAGTTGAAGAGAAATGGAAATTCCTGATTTCTAAACTTAAGGGAGAGGTTGTTATGAATATACCAAGTATAAAAAAAATACCAATAAAAAAACAACCCCTAGATGGATGAAGCCCTCTATTAGAAAATTGATCATTAAAAAATAGATTATTTAAGTGCATTAAGCATGGCAATCACCATATAATTCCAGTTTACAGGGCATTGGTTAATAAAATTAAATCAGATGTTAAGCATTCATTAGCACAACAGGAAATAACCCTGGCCACTAGGATTAATGACAATAAAAAAGCTTTCTTTTCCCATATAAACAACTTAAGAGGAACCACAAATTCAGTAGGCCCTTTTACTAATAGTTTAGAGCTACCCGCTGGTAATAAAGAAATGGCCAACATGCAAACAATTATTTTTGCACAGTATTTAATAAAAATACTGCTAAAACATCAGAGACCATACCATTATCCAAATCAGGACAAATAACCATGAACCCAACAAAAGTACAGGAAAGACTCAAAAAGTTAGTAGTTAATAAATCTCTGGGGCAAGATGATATACACCCTAGAGTTTTGCAGGAACTCGTAGATCATGTATTTTTACCCATAACGCACATATTTCAGCACTCCCTGGATTCTGGTGACATACCACTGGGCTGGAAGGTTACCACTGTGGTACCCCTTCTTAAAAAAGGACCCCAAACAGAACCCAAAAACTTCAGACCAATCAGTCTGACATCTTTAATGGGCAAAATATTGGAGGGCATAATTAAAGATTACATACAACAGCATCAACTTACACTTGGGTTAATGGACCCTTGCCAACATGAAGTCACTAAAACTAGGTCTCGTCAAACAAATTTAATGACCTTTTATGAAAAGTTAGTCGGGAAATAGATAGGATAAACCTCGTAGATATAATATTCCTAGATTTCGCCAAGACCTTTGACAAATTCTCCATTCTGAACTGGTTAAAATGTTAGGGGACCTTAAATTGAGTACTAATATCACGCACTGGATTGCCAACTGGTTGGAGGGGCACCAACAGAGAGTGGTGGTTAATGGCATATCTTCTGAATGGGCCAAAGTCACTAGCAGGATGCCCCAGGGGTCAGTCCTGGGTCCCATCCTTTTTAATATATATATCTCCTCATTGCAATTGGATTTATCAAATATTTGGTTGTCAAAATTTGTGGACTACTGTCGTTTGGGAGCAGTGGTGAATGGGCCGGAAAGTACCACTGCACTGCAAAAAGCTTTGTATTACATTTTTTCATGGACTGAACATAGCAAACTGGCTTTGAACACTAGCAAATGTAAAGTCATGTATTTAGATTCCCAAAACAAACAGTGTAAGTACTTCTTGAATAATGAACCTCTAATTGAAACACACCACGAAAAAGATCTTGGCATGATCCTAAGCCCTGACCTTAAATTTAACATACACTGTAGGGACCAAGTGAAAAAGACCAACCAAATACTGAATTGTATCGTCAGGCATATTTCCAGTCGAGCTAAGGAAGTAATTTTCCCCCTTTATGTGGCACTGGTTAGACCTCACCTGGAATATTTTGTCCAGATATGGTCCCCATATAATAAGGAAGATATAAGAAGGGTTAAAACTGTACAACGAAGAATGACCAGGTCTATAAATGGACTAAAAGGGATATCTTATCAGGAAAGATTGACAACACTCAACCTTTATTCATTACAATATAGAAGACATGGGGGGACTTGTGTATGCTGTTTAGAGCAATGGAGAATAATAACCTTAGACCTGAGCTTGGCCTAGTTTCCAACCAAAGTAGAATTAGCAGCAGGAAACATTCCAAGTAACTCCATCTAGAGATATGGAACCTACTACTTAGAAAAAAATGGTACAGACAAAGGCTGACTACAGCTTGGAATGCTCTACCAGTGGAAGTAATTGAAAGTAAAGACATGAATGTTTTCAAACATAACTTAGATGGGGTATGAGTAATGAGGTTAAATTTGGGAGTCAGGTATAAATTACAAACATAGGATTACTTAAACTTTACAAAAGGCAAGCATTATGGACGTAAGTCTACTATAAGCTTGATTTGATCTATGAAACTATGAAATCTCACAGTTTTTATTCCTAGGGATGTCTTTTGAAAATCATATTTTATAAATGCAGTTGTAATGTTCTTATGGTTATCATAACATAAATGGTAGAGTTTGCAAGGTACAAGGGGAATCTCGATTGTCTCTGAAAATGATTTAATTTTTATAGACGCTGCCAAGTTGACTTTTGATAGATACATATTTTCTTTTCCTTTTTTTAACTTATATGTTATTGGATTATGTAATATGAAATTACAAGTAGGTCCCAACAGGCAGGCAATTACAAGTAATACTTAAATTTCAGTAGGCTATAGCTTCATTTTTACAGTAGTACAGAAATAAAGCACCCATGTTCTTAGTTACAACACCTGGGGGGTATGAATCATACCAACATTTTACTTTATCTAATTTAATTCCAAAGTCTTACAAAGTTTTAAATTTAATCTGATAGTGACCATTGATGCCATGAGCAGGGATAACAAACATAGACTAAAACATATCATGCACCCTCTAATAGGATATAGCATCCCACCCTCTAAATATTGTTTTGTTGTATATAAACTTTACCTCCTCCTGTGCAGCCCAAGACATAACTTTTGAAAAAAGAACAGCAAACAAATAGCAGACTTATTATGAACCCTCACCACATCCATGCTTAGTAGGCAAATATTATATTATCTAACTTTAGCTGCACAGACGTATATTAATTTATAAACAACCTTGTCTCTCATAAGCAGCTAACTATACTGCATTTCAAGTAAAACACTGTAATGGGGATATGAAGCCCTGTACGATAGGACATGTCTAAAGGGAAGGGCAATTGCAACCTGTGCCACATGGCGCCATTTAGTCTCAACCCCCACTTTAAAACATAAAGCTTTCACCAAGAAAACATTTTTCCCCAACTTGTTATTGTTTTTATTTTGGAGGTTAGAATCTGAAAAGACTTTTAACTAAACAAGCTTTCCCTCTATAATGCCCCATCCATCCCACAAAATAAACAATACACATTAGCTGTTAAAAAACAGTTCAGTCCCCTTCAGAGTCTGAAGTTACCTCATGGAGGGGGAACAAACTGTTTTTCAATTTTGTCCAAAAGTTTTTCCGATTCTGATGCATCTGAAAATTGGTAAGTCTTACCACCAAAAAACGATTCTTAAGCTGGCCGCCATCTGAAACACATGGTGCATCCCCAAGATCCGAAGGGTGCCCACACACCATCAAAACTCTTGTACCTCTTCGTTGTAGCATAGCTTAAGTCCAGGAAAAAGTGGACACTATGTTCCTGCCAGGTAATCGGGCTTAATGCTTTTGCCTGTTGTAAAATAGTGTCCCGCTCTGTGGAAGATCTGAGTTCCACCATGATTCTGTGCAGTGTCTTGTGACTGGTTGCTGTTGTCGAGCGACCACTACAAGGCACGCCATAATCATATATGCTTTAAGGATCTCAAAGTCCATTTCAGTCTGTAGCAGATTTTTTAACCATTCATGCAAGAAGCTGAGGAGATGTTCCCCCTCAGCATGCTCCAGGAGGCCAAGAACTTGGATATTGCAAGCACAAACAGAGTTTTTTACCATTTCTAGGTGCCTCCAAAATAGGCCATTCTCCTTTCTGAGACCCGAAGATACCGCAAGGGCCTTGTCGGCATGTTTCTTTGCCTCCTACGTCTCATCAGCTAGAGCTCTGACTTTGAGGTTCATCTGCTGAAGTTCAGTATTGTAATCCTCTAACTTCTTATCCAGGCTTTGAATTGTTTTCATTAAAGCCTCATTTGTTGGCTGCTGTCTGGATTGTTCCTTAGGACCCAAGTTAGAGTCTTTACTGCCATCTGATTTAGTGTCCTTCGGTTGGGCTCCTTCCACATTAGAGCTAGCTTGTTTACCACGGACCATTTCAACTAATTTTGGATACCCAGCAGATCAACTTTGGTATCAATCGAGAGCTTGTCAGTTGTTTCAGAAGCTGGTTATTCTTATAAGTCTATTTTCTGAATGAAAATTGATACTTTTATCTTTTTCCTGTGTCTGCCTTAGGAGCCACTGGAAGAAGTTGTTCTCAGCTTGGCCGCTGTCCACGCCTCCAATATATATTTTCTTGAAGGTAAACACATAATGCTATTAGTCCTTTTGGGGACATGCTACTATGCGACTCATTATTTGTTTATTTTTTTTGTAAAATTTATTTTTATGGGCATGTTCAGATAAACATATTGCATCATATATATGGATATAATCATAGTACAGATACAGACTAATTATTATGTTAAATAGTTTCTGCATCACAAACATTTGAGGCCAGATCTGGTAGTTGTCAGACAAGCATTCTTTAAACTGCGTATTGTGTCTACATATTTTACATCTCCACCTCAACCTTTATACCAGCAGTGAATCACAACCTCAGTGTGTATTTCCTGGTTTAACCACAGCAGGTAGCAGTGGGGTGTGAATTATGGCTGATAGGTGTTAGGCAGGGCTGCTATCATTTTCCACAACAACTATGAGTGGATTCTGTACACCTTCAAATACTGTACATCTGATTTACCATTGATTTTAAATTGGGTGCGTTCGATTTTCATACAGGTGAGGATGTTCTTACTCCACTGTACGATTGTAGGGGGGTGTTTGTCACCCCAGGATTGTGCCACCATCTTCCTAGCATTTATTAAATAAATATTCCATAAGGTCTTAGAGTTGCTAGAAAGATGTGGGCAATCCTCAGTCCCCAGTAAGAACTCCAAAAGGGAGCTGGGCTGGGCATGGCCCAGCACCTTCTTCTTTATATTGTGTACATCCCAGCAGAAGCCACAGATTACACAGCAGGCCAGGAACAAGTGCAGGAAATTTCCATCATCTACCTCACATTTGGGGAAGATTAGGGATTTAGTTGGATCATATGTATGTATTTTTTAAGGGGTCAGGTAAGTACAGTACACTTTGCCTGAGACAATTATTCCTGGCACAGTCTTTAAAATGCAAGGAGGCCCATTTCCATGTGTTGTGGGTAAGGACAGTATCTACCTTTCCACTCCATTTAGCTAATATCCCTAATAAGGAATAGGGTAGACCCCCAGAAGAAGTTTATAAAGTGAGGCTAGTGGTTTGCACTGTGGAGGGAGCTATACTCCTCAACTGGTGAGACATCTGTTGTATTCAATTTTAATGGCCCTCTGTCATGTAGCCAGTGTCTCAACCTGAGGTAGGCAAAGAAATCCCCAGGTTGTAAGTGTAACCCAAACTGGTGTTTTAAGTTAGTGAAGGAGTTCAGGACATCACCCTCATACAGTTGTTCCACCTGTCCCAATCCTCTTCTCCTCCATCTCAACAGTGTTTGGTGCAGGAAGACATTATACTCAGGTCTGCCCCAAAATGTGGCTCTGAGATCAGCCTTAGGTGGAACACCACATTGGTGATGTATGGATTTGTGTACATCTAGCCATACCCTAAGAGTATTAGCAGAAAAAGTGTTGGCCATACCCACGGTGCTCAGAGCACCTAGTGCTGGGGATAATATTCCTGTACAGAACTCCTCCACGTCTCCTCCTGTAATTGTAGCCAGGTTAGAAGTTTTAGTGCATTCTTATCAGATAGAAAGGCTAGCTGAGCAGCCCAATAATATGAATGGAAGTTCGGTAGTCCACCTCCCCATCTCCATTTTTAACTACTGTAGTATGGATTTTATAATTCTTGATGACTTCCCATTCCACAAGAACTGTTGCAATAGGGAATCAATTGTTTTGAATAGGGTATATGGCAGTTTAACTGGGAGCATCTGGAAAAGATACAAGCATTCTGGAAGGGTGCACATTCTTATCACATTAATTCTTCCCATCAAAGAGAGGGGCAATGATTGCCATTTCTCCAGTTCCACTCTTATAGATTGCAACAGAGGCTTGAAGTTATAATTATATAGCTTAGCAGTTGGGCAAGCAAGACAGACACCCATATATTTTAATCGCGTACACTACCATGGGATTGTTGGTTAGAAAGCCTCTGTTTATTTTCCCCAGAGGGAGCGATTCACTTTTACCCCAGTTTACTTTGTGATATGAAAGTAGATCATATTCTCCTAGTAATCCTACCCCCGGTCAGTTGCTGTAATTCTAGTCCAGCCCACTGTCTGTCTCTTCAACAGCCTGTCTTGTGTAATCTAGGATCTACACTCTTTTTTCTGTCACTTCCAAGCTGTAGTGATATTTTAGTCCAGCCCACTGACTTGTTCTTCTGCAGGCTGTTTTGCTGTAGGTTCGGACCAAAATTGTGGCAATGGCCTGTACTTCCCTCAGTATCCTGGGATTCCTCATCACCCACCTTCCTTGGGTGGGACAAAATCTACTCCCTACAGCACCTCTTGAACATAGTGCCTGGCAGGCCTCTCTGCCACTGCATGTACCCGAGTTTGGCACATCCATAAACAGAATAAGGGCACTAGGTACAACCTACGCATCCTGCCCTCCCACCCATATTATCTTGTTACATGTCAGTAGTAGCATTCCTGTTCTGACCCAACTTAATGCTAGTACTAATAGCACGTGTTGGCACATTCCAGTTTCTGGCAACAACAGAAAGCAGACCTGTACCAAATGACTACTCCTGCTTGCCATCAGAATTTCCTTCCTACTACTGCTTTTACTTTCTGGGGTTGTGCAACCCAATCCTGGACCTTCACCTGACAGTAAGATGGCTGGTCAAAAGGACTGTGGTTTAAACATAGTGGGCTTAAACATATGCAGTGTTCTGCCTAAAATAACCCAGTTTCTTGCCTGGACTAGGCTTCACTCCCCTGACATAATTTGCCTGACTGAGACCTGGCTTACCCCAAAAAACAAGGATAATGCTATTGCTGTACAGGGGTATAACACATACCAGCTGGGCAGGATAGGGAAAAGAGGGGGTAGCTGTCTCATTTATGTTAGGGAAGGCATACAGGGGAATGTGTTGCCTATCTCATGTGGGTCGGTGAATTCTAGATGCTAGCAGTTTGACCTCCTTGTAGGGAAACACAACAAATCCCTTACTATTGCCTCTGTCTACCTCAATCAATCAATCGATCAATCAATCAAGTCTTTATTTAACCAGGCGTTCATCATTGAGCAGAAGCTCATTTGTAAGATGGACCTGGGTGGAGCATGAACAATTGTATATACAGGTCAACACAGGTATTTACAAGGCAATACAGATAATACTCTTTACAGACAGAAAGAAAAAGAAGTTCATATGTACATAAAATTATACAGATATTGTACAGATTACACGGTATTTACATGCATAGCAGTGTCTATAGGAAGATAAAGCAGGTTATCTAAGGTTGCAGGAGGAAGTAATGGAAGAAAAAAAAATATATACACCAGGTAGAGGTGAAGGTAGGGGAAGGGAGGGAGGTAGGGGGAGAAAGGCTAGGAGGGCACGGTGCATGGAAAGGAGTTGGTAAAATGGGATGTAGAGAAGGTGGATGGAGAAAAGGAGTATGTGTGAGCCAGGATTGAATGCTTATAGTACGGGGCACGGTAGATGTCAACCCAGGGTAGTGAGCTCCTATCCAGGTTGGGAAAGGAAGAATAAGGGATGGATGGGCCTAGTGTTGATAAGACAGGGGCATAAGAGAGAGAACAATTAGGCTGGTGAGGAGCAAGCTGGGGGGTCAGTACTCAAAATTGGGTCTAGGCGTGGCTATATACCAGTGCAGACACCCGTACTGGATCTGAGTGGGTGAAGCAGTTACATACTTTTCTGATTGTATGGAAATAAAGTGTCTTGAAGGCATTTATACCGATTAGAGTGCTTAATTTGAGGGTTTTTTGTAGATCGTTCCATAAGGTAGGTAGCATGAAGCTTATGGCTGCCCTGCCGAAGTGGGATTTTGCTTTGGGTACTTTAAGTGTAATAGGTGAGTAACTTCTTCACGTGTATTTCCCAATTATACTCAGGGGAAGACAGCAGGAGATATAGTAAGGCAGCTTATTAGAGATGGCTCTATAGGTCCAGACAGCGGCGTTTCTGTGGTGCCTGAACTTTAGTGATGTCCACCCCACTGCAGCATATAGGGTGCAGTGATGCATGTCGAAGGGGAGTCCCGTTATAAACCTCAGTGCTTGATGGTAGAGTGTGTCCAGTTTAGCTATGTAAGAGTTGGGGCATTGGCTGTAGAGGAAGTCAGCGTAATCAACCAATGATAGGAAAATGGATTGGACCAGTTGTTTCTTGGCATCTTTGGTGAGAAATTGGTTGATTCTAAAAAACAGTCCAAGCCTTTGCCGAAGTTGTTTTAGCAAGTCCTCGATATGTTCAATGAAGGAGAGTCTTTGGTCTATCCAAACTCCCAGATACTTGAATTTTGTAACAAATTCTAGTTTTTCACCTAGAACTGTGGTAATTTGGGGAACTGTCCCACTGGACACAGGGTTAGCTGTATGGATTAAAGGGGAGAGGACCATCGCTTTAGTTTTTTTGGCATTAAGGAGTAGCTTTTTTTGGAGGAGTTGGCTTTGCAAAAGGTTGAATTCTGACTGTAGGTCATTGCAGGCAGCTTCAGGTGTTGGGCGACTCATGTAGAGAACTGTATCATCTGCAAACAGATGGATGTTGGCTTCTTTTATACAGTAGTCGATGTTATTAATGTAGATTGCAAAAAGTAAGGGCCCTAATATAGAACCTTGAGGTACCCCTCTTTGCAGAGTTTTAAAGGGGGACAGGCCTCCTTTGGCTTTAACTTGTTGAAGGCGCCCTGTAAGATAGTCAGTAAACCAATGCAGAGAGGAGGGGTCCACACCTATGGTTTGAAGGGAGGAGAGGAGCAGACTATGGTTGACGGTGTCAAAAGCCTTGCTTTGATCAAGGAAAACAGCACAAATAAAGTTTTTGCTCTCAAGATTATGCTGCCAGTCGTTAGTAACTTTGGAGAGGGCTGAGATAGTGCTATGTTTAGCTCTGAATCTGGACTGCATAGGATTTAGCAGTTCCCTAGACTCAAGGTGAGTCCTCAGCTGTGCATTTACAATTTTCTCTAGGAGCTTGGACAGGACCGGAAGGAGGGAAATTGGCCTGTAGTTATTGAGATTGCCAGGGTCACCTGATTTGAACAGTGGCATGACATGTGCTGTCTTCCATATAGGTGGTAAGGTGCCCTGAGACAAGGATAAGTTAAAAAGGTGGGTGACGGGTATTGCTAGTATGTGGTAGGCAATTTTTAGGAAGTAAGGGTCAAGGGTGTCGGCCCTAGCACTTTTCTAGTATCCAGCTGAAGCAAGAGGTCCTCTACCTCTTTCAGTGGGGCAGGTTGAAGCTAGAAAGGCGTAAAACTATTGGAGTTTCAGGCAGTGACTGGCAGTCTGGGAGGCGGTATGTTTGCAGGGAGTTATCAAATGCCATGCCTGCAGTAGCAAAGTGGGTATGGAATGCATGAAGTATATCCATCTTTTCGGTTATAGTCAAGTTGCCAGAGGTAATCTTGGTCGGGAGTGAATTTCCTGGGGAGTGGCCTAGCAGATCATTGATTGTGTTCCAGACCTTGATTGGGCTCTTTGTGGCAGAGTCAAGTTCGGATTTGAAGAAGGTGGCCTTCGATTCTCTGTTTTGGTACATAAATTTCGTAGTCTCCTGAACTGGTTCCAGTCCTCTGCAGTGTTCAGTCTGCGCGCTTTTTTCCAGAGCTTATCTCTTTCTAGAAGCAAGGACTTAATCTGAGGGTGAACCATTTACAGGTTTTGGTCCTAGTTCAACTTTAATCAGGGGAGCATACTTTATTAAGGGCCCTTGATAGAATGTCGGGAAGATATTGTAAGTTGATGTAAATCATTTTGGCCAGGTAGAAATCTTTGCCACTCAGGGAGTACTTAAGCTTGTTTAGGTAGGTATGTTCATTGAAGTCGCCTGGATCTCTTCATAGAGAACTTGCTGATGGGTGTTGGTTGTTGGTGGATCTCACTCCCGAATAAAACAATGGTCGCCATGCCTGAGAAGAAGACATCAGCGTGGAGAAGAGATGAGGTTTGCTCACCATTAGCACATCCAAAAGTGTACTTTTACTGGGGTTCTTCGTGTTTGGGCATGTTGGTTCAGTAATAAGTTGCGTCAGCCTATGTTCATCACAGAAGGATGCAAGGGGGGCAGCTGTGTTAGAGAGCCAGTCAAAGCTGAGGTCTCCTAAAATAATAGTTTCTGGCAGCCCCATCCCAACTTGTCACTTAGATATGACACAAGCTGTAGGCCAGCAGAAGGTGGTCTGTAGCATCCTATTACGCAGAGTGCAGTAGTCTGTGTAATTTCCACTTTGAGAATTAGGCATTCGAATTCGCTGGTGACAGATGCCGAGGATAAGCAGAAGGCAGAAAATTTGTCTTTAACGTAGATAGCTACCCCTCCTCCTCTGGCATGCCTATCAACTCTGAACAAGGCATAGTTGGGTATGTTTACTTCTCTATCAGTGGTTCTGGGTCTAAGCCAAGTTTCAGAAATCACAAGTATGTCAGGAGAGGTATGATTTACCCAGGTTTGTATTAAAGTTATCTTTTTAAGGATGCTACATACGTTAATATGCAAGAAGTTTATTCCTTTTAAATTTGCTAGTTCTACTGGCAAAGCAATAGCTTCTGGGGGGTCAGGGTTGAGTTCTACATTGCCTGAACATAGCAGGAGGATAAGTAGGATTTTTCTAAGAGCGCTAATTATAAGCTTGTAATTCCTGCCTTTCTCCCATCTAGTAGATCTGATGTTTTTAGGGACTGGAAAGTAGCCACCATAGAAGAGCTGATCTGTTGTAGCAAGAGCTAGTACCCCTACCACAATAGGCGGGGAGGAGATAGAAGTCTGCATGGTAGGAGGTGGGCCTTGTGGTGGGGAGTGTTATAAGTACTACTGGTATGTGGTCCAAGAGCAGGATTCGAGTATTGGTATTTGGAATCAGGAGGCAATTAAAGGATAAGTAGCCATGTGGTATACAGCACAAGGTGCCGTTAAGACCAAACATGATGGTAGTTCAGGGTGTCCAATGCTGGGCAGCTGGTATCAGCAGAAGAAGGGCAGTATAAGGAGCCATATAGAGCCCGACATGATGGTATCTCAAAAAAGAGCCACTCAATTAGCCCAGGGGCCAGTGGGGTTGCTGGATTAATGCAGCTTATCAGTAGCTTTCCTGATCCAGGTCGACTCCAAATTTGATAGCATTAAAATATTTAGTGGTGAAGGCACAGCCAAGGAGACCCTATGCATTTTAGTAAGACGAGGCCCTGAGAGTTGGATCCCTGAGGCTGGACAGAGAAGAGGGGGACTGACGAGCTAAGTCTCTATTGGTGGGGCACTGCGCCAGGGGCGTGGACTAATATTTTGGCAGGAGCTACTGTATTTAATAATCAGCGGAGGTGGGGGCGGTCGAGAAAATTACGGCATTGCACGTACCTTGTAGAGACCTTGGGTCCATGTCTGTGGTCTCGAAGGCGGGCTAGAGGCGGCGACGATCACTTGTGCAGCCGGGAATCCCGCGGCTTAGGAGCTGGGAGCCTGGGCGACAGTTCCTCAGCTGAGGGAGAGAAGGAGAGTGAGGGTTAATAAAGTGGATTCACATAAAGGGTTAGACAGAACAGTGGGGAGTCCAAAATTTGCAGAACAAAAGGACGTGTATGGTACCAGCAACGCCAAAAGAGGTAGTGAGGAGTAGTAGTAGGTGGTTGCACCCCAAGGTAGTTTGTTTGATGTTGCTGGCCTGCTTAACTGCTAGCTGGTTTATAGTTGAAAGGGTATATAGTCGAATTAGGGTGAGGTCCCTAACAATAGGGCAGGTAGAGCAGTAATTGAGAGGAGTTAGATGGAGTGGCTGGAGAAAAGGTTGAGAGGAAATGTGTGATCCTGTGGGTGGGACTGCTTTAAAAAGGGGCAGTGAGAAAGTGGGTCAAGTCAGGTATTGAAGACAGGGAAACCAATAGTATGAAAATGTGCAGCAGTGGAATAACCAATCTGCTGCTAGGCTGAGGAAGGGGTGGAGTAAGGGTCTATTTAATACTGTGAGGAGCAGGGGAAGGGGGGGTTTACTGTGAGGAACAGGGGAGGGGATGGGTGAAAAATTCAGTCCAGAACAAAGCACAGAAAGAAATTTCCCTGAGATCAGGAAGCACCAGGCGTTGGAAAATCAGCCAAGGAGTAAAGCTGTCAATCAGCGCCTGGTTCTTCCACTGGGCATCCAGTCAAAACAGTGGCATTCAAAACCACGAGTTTCAGAGGTCCGGTGCATACCTGAATCTGTCCGGTGCATACCTGAATCTTACCTGCCACCTGGTAAGGCTAAACCTGAGTTTGGCAGTTTGGCCCTTGTCCTTGAGGCGCTCTCAAGAATTAAGAAGAATTCAGACATTATCATTTCTGGTGACTTCAATTGTAACTGGCTCTGTAAGGATTTGGATACTTACAAAGACCAGGTCGCTGTTGTGTATCTTACTCAGTTGGTTACTGAGTGTACCAGGATGAATTATGAAACTGGCAAAGGCATGCTACTGGACTGAATCCTTACCAACTGTCCCTCTAGGATCAAACAGGTAGCAGTGCTACCAGATTGCCTTAGTGACCACTCCCCAGTCATGTGCAAATGGCAGACTAAAGTTGAAAAGTCCCCCCCTCCACTATATGTAGCCACGTTATGAAGAGGGGTTGTATGCATGCCTTCAGATCAGCCTTAGCCCAAGTGGACTGGTCACCCCTGGACAGGCTCCAAAACATAGACCAGGCACTGAAACACTTAATTGGCAAATTCAATGAAATCTGTGATCTGTATGCCCCTTTAGGAAAAGGAAAATCAGGGGATCATCTAATGGGTGGATCACTCAGGACCTCCTGGTTCAGTTTAGGCCTCGTGATAACCTATGGCATTTTGCCAGGAATTCTGGTAATCCACATGACCTTCAGAACTGCAAGGCAGCCAGAAACAGGTGCACACACCTCTCTAGGCTGGCCAAGGTGAAATATTTCTAAGAGCATCTAGACAGTAGAAGATGAACGGCAAAAGGTTCTGTAAAATATCAAAGAACCTCTGGGAAAGGAGGACAGGGTGCACCCTACTATGCTTAATGTCAATGGCACACCCATCTTAAATCCCTGTCTAATTGCTGAAAACTTCAATTCAGCATTCACTGATCTCAGTACTGTCCTCCCTCCTGGTTACCTAACTCCCCCTGAACCAGCCACATTGGCCTCACGACAGGAGACTGACACCCCCCACTTTGACTTTAGGAGTGTTTCAATTAAGGAGACCAGAACCTATGTTAGGAAGGTGCTAGAAAAAAACTAGACTAGGGAGTGACAATGTTGACATGAATCTTGTGGCTGTTGCACTTGAAGAACTGCTGTTCCCATTACCAAAATTTTTAACAAATCTATCTGCTTGGTGCGATTCCCGGCCACCTGGAAACTAGCTCTGGTGACCCCTATGCTAAAAAGTGGTGATCGCTCTAGCACAGCTAATTATTGGCCGATTTCAATTCTCTCCCCCTTATCGAAAGTACTTGAGAAAATCATGTCAGACCAGATCTCGGAGTATCTTTAGAAACACGATCTACAGTGCCTGCAGTAGCATGGTTTCTGAAAGGGCCACAGCACTAATACTGCTTTGGTTGAATTCGCTGACTATGTGCACAAGGCCTTGGACTCCAGCAAACTAGTGGGATCTATTTTTATAGATCTCACAAAGGCCTTTGACACCATCAACCATCCCTTACTTCTCCAAAAACTATTCTATATGGGGTTCTCCTCTGAAGTTGCTCTCTGGTTCAAGGATTATCTCTATCACCATTACCAGAGTGTCAAGATTGGGCCAGTAACCTCCTTGGCAAGTGAGATCAGACTCGGCATCCCCCAAGGATCCATTCTGGGCCCCCTTCTCTTCAGCCTGTTCCTAAATAGACTCCCTGAAGCCTGCAAGAGTAAGATTATTCTGTATACTGATGATGCAGCCATCTTGAGTACTAGCACTCATCTTGACCATCTACAGAATGAACTGCGGTCCACTTTCAACCCCTTAGAGGGCTGGTGTAGCTCACAGATACTGCTTTTAAACTATAAAAAAAGACTAAAACAATGCTGATTGCTAGCCCATAGCACAGGAAATCATACCCCAACCTGACAATTGTCAACAATAAGGACGTTCCTTTTGAACAAGTACATAGCTTCAAGTACCTTAGGGTACACATCAATGACACCCTTTCTTTTGTGCAGCACGTTGACCAGGTTGTCAAAACAGTCAATGCCAAGTTAGGCGTCCTGTACAGGCATAAACAATACCTAATACCCTCTACCCTCTGATTATCTGTCTCCAGCTCCATTCTGTCAATAATCAACTATGGCTTGGTGGTCTATGGGGCTGCTTCAGACACAGTGCTTAAGTGAGTCTCTACTGCCCTCAGTAAGGCCAGCAGATAAAACTTGGGTGCTGACAACCAGTCACAAATATGCTCACTCTATGAACTCACTAATTAGTTGAACCTCAACAACAGAATAAAGTACCAGACGTGCATTCTGGGCAAGAAAATCCTACTGGGGAAAAGCTCCTCCCTGTCTCAGAGCCTTGGTGCAGACTTCTCACTCTTCCTACCACACCAGGGGTATGACCCGCTGTTCACTAGCCATCCCATTTAGAAAAACATCTCTTGGACAAAGGTCCTTTGCTTTTAGGGCACCCCAATGGCTAAATGAGATCCCAGCTCACATCACTACTTCTTCCAGCCTTCCTGCCTGTAAGTTAGATCTGATGCAGTATCTCACTGCTGCAAGTACCTTTGTCTGCAGGTAATTTGCACAGTCTACTGTGACAAGTACTTGGATGGGGTGGGGGCGCTCCCATTTCATCGATCTAACACTAGTTTCCTGTCCTACACACTTATCTTTTCTCTTATCCCTCCTGAGCTCTTTGCATTATCTGCTCCTGCTCTCATCACCTACTGCCCCCCTCCTCCCCTGCACTAACCCTACCTTGTTTATTTCTCCTAATACTAGACAATGCCTGTACTCAGGTGGCTCTGCCTGAGCTAACCCTGCCTTGCTTTTTCTCCTAATTCTAACAATGCCTGTGTTCAGGTGCCTCTGGATATTTAACTATATGTTTTTTACTTATCCTTTTGTGCCCTAAATTAGATCTCAACCCTTCTCTGATTTAACTGTAACAGAATCTCCTCCTGTACCTGAATTGTGTATCATAACTGTAGCTGCATTTTTGTGTTGTCCCTAATGTACATATTATTATGTTTTTGAGAACCTTTGTCAACTGTTTTTTACCTGTTGTATTAATCCTGTTTCATGATGTTGTCGTGGAACCTTTGAAAAAGAGCATTGTGCTCAGAGGTTATTTCCGAACTATGAAATAAACAAAAAATAAATACATCTTTGGACTGTGGTCAAGCCTTCAGAGGGGTTTTGCAAGAACATAAGGATGTCATCCACAAAGAGTGATAGCTTATGTTTCTCCTTGTCACCACATTTCACTCTTTTAATGTACATGTCAGCTCTTATTGCAGTGGCTAGGGGTTTCAGGGATAAAACATACAACAATGGGGATAAGGGACGTCCCTGTCCAGTTCCCTTGGTCAGAGAAAGGGGGGAGCACTGGCTGCCAGTAATTTCAATTTGGGCCTGTGGGGCTTGATAGAGAGAGATTTTACCCATCATAGTAGCTGCCCTCCCATCTCATACTTGTCAGGGGGTCTCAAACATATACCCCCACCCCACACGGTCAAATGCTTTTTCTGCATCCAAGGTAAGGACCACTGTCTCTTGTTTTGTTGCAGTTTTGGACCACCTGTGTATAATGTTAAGTGTACGTCATACGTGCGTGTCATCTTGACAGCCCTTGACAAATCCTGATTGGTCTGAGTGCACTATCTCCGGGAGAATTGGCTCTGATCTCATGGCTATAATTTTAACTATTAGAAACACAGAAACTGACGGCAGATTAGGTCCACTGGGCCCACCCAGTCCACCCATTTTTATTACTTTTATTTTTGCTGCAGACCCTTACATGATCTATGGCACTGTCTCTTATTATATTATATTTATTATGTTATTTTATAGTCAGCCATAAGGAGTGATATCGGTCAGTACGACACACAAAGAATGTGGCCCTTACCTGGTTTTGGATGTACTGTTATAGTTATGGACCAAGTGGAAGTGGGGTAGGGTCCAAGTTTCTAAACTTTATCATATCATATTGAAAAGAGGACTCTGTAGCTCCTGTAAGAAGGCCATGTAAAATAAATAGGCAGCCCATCCAGACCAGGAGCTTTGCCTCTTCTTAGGGATATTAAAGCTTTTTTACCTCCTCTTCCAAGAGGGGGCCTCCAACCGAGCAGTGTGCGAGTCTGTGATAGGCATGATAGGGACTATTTCAAAAAAGGTTTGATACAGTACAGCATCAGGACTGGTTTCCTTG
The DNA here is from genome assembly GCA_016271365.2 of Neoceratodus forsteri. Classification (NCBI taxonomy): domain Eukaryota; kingdom Metazoa; phylum Chordata; order Ceratodontiformes; family Ceratodontidae; genus Neoceratodus; species Neoceratodus forsteri. Next base: position 358,686,645 of record CM028130.1, read on the forward strand.
GTATACAATTCCTTGTAAAAAGAACAAAAGGTTTCTCTCCATTGCCTCCATCTGTGATATAATGACACCATTCACATCCCTGAGCTGAGCAATTGTCCTTCCCTGCCTCCCTGCTCCTGAGTTGCCACACCAGGAGGAGCTTGCCTACCCTATCAACATCAAAATATTGGTTGACCTGGTTTAGTAGAATGGCTCTTTCCACCTCTTCTTGGGACTCACAATTGTACTCTTCACTGTCACTTCCAATTAAGCCTAGTCCATGTATGTGTACTAGCAATACAGTTTTCAGATGGTTTGATGACTGTTCACACCATCAAGGTATGAGTGTCCATAGGAATCCTCACCTGGGTCATAACAAAGAAAAAGAGACGCTGGCAAATTGTTTTTAGTTCCTGGAGCTCAGTTTGAAAAGATCACTTGTGCTCAGCAGGTCCAACCCTTGCTCATGTAATCTCCCTCCCTGGCCGTGACCATCCAACACCCTCTCCTCTGCTTTCACAGTACCTTGCAGTAGATTCTCCATCCTGTCAATCCCACAGTTTTTACCATTCATTCTATGAATGAGACTTTCCATGAGTAGAGTAGTGCTAACACATGGTATCTGCTGGGAACTTGAGGAGGGCTGCTGGTTAAGCATGCTGTAATGCAGAATTACACTGGAGGGTGGATATCAATGGTGGAGAGAGCTGAGGTAAATGGAGCAACATCAGGGAATCACAAGTTAAGAAAAACACTTTTAGCCACCCTCAACATTAGTTCTTTTTCCGGGAACCACAGGTATTTGGTTAAAAAATGTTGAGGCTGTCTCCCAGTTTAGGCCTTGGGCAGGTGTGATAAGCTTGTTCGATCTCAAATTTTGCTGCCTTGGAGCCCAGTTTCAAATGCACTGTCAGCCACTAATGGAATGTGGGGCTGGGAGATTTCCTATACAGACCCTCTGGTAAACCAATCAGACATAGATTGAAGTTGTGGGCTCTGTTTTCCTGGTTGCCAGCCTGCTCTTGCACTTCTGCTAGGATTTCCTTAAGACATCTTAATTTCTGGTCAAATCTATCAGGGTATCCTTGAACTCACTCAGCTGCCATTTTACCTCATCAAGCTTCACCCCATGGGCTGTGGCGGTCTCGGACTGTCCTGGTACAATCCTGATTTGCCCCATCATGTTGGGAAATCCAGCTTTGACTTTGTTTTGCAGGTTAATTATCAGAGCAGCAAGTTCCTGCCTGAAGCCATTGCCCTCGTGCCTGTGCAGCCTTCTTGCTGCGCTGGGCTCAGAGGAGAAGCAGTGGCTGTTGACGCAAATGAGTAGAGATTGCTTCTTTTCTTCTTTGGGATTTGCCATAAAGTCTGTTCACTTATTCCATGCCACAGAAATTGTTTGTTGTCTGTTTAGATCAGTAGATTACTGATTTAAGGCGGTACTGTGGAGGAGTCGATCTAGACAGCAACCACTATGTAGCCCACTAGGCCATGCCCCCATACTGGACTCTTATTACGGGACAATTTACCCATTTTGAAACAATCATGCTGCTCTAGGAATCTTTAAAGAAGCATATTTAGAATTTAACTTTAGTATATTTTGGTATAATCTTTTGTTTTCCCTCCTATAATTTACATCAATATAGCGAATGCACTAGTACCTGTGAGTTTATTTATTTATTTAAAAGTTTTACCAGGAAAGGCATACTGAGCAGACTACTGCTCAATTCCAGATGTGTCCTGGGATGGTGTAGGGGATGGGAGGATACATAACAAATACAAAGTACAGACATTTCACAGATATGTACAAATTAGCTATATACAATGATATGTACAGAATAAATACAGAATGCATTACAGCAAGCAACCAGAAAATCTGGGTAGACACGGCAGCTAAATTGGTATAAGGTGCAAATGACAACTTCACAGGGTCGGAGATAAATATTAGGAGTAACCACAGTTGGAGCCAGTTGGAGAGCTAGGGCCTAGACTAGTGTGAGTTTAGTCTGCATGAGCAGTTGGGGGAGAAGTGCCCTTTGAGGAGTGAGTTGATTTGCTGAGAGGAAGGAGCGTGCAAATGTCCCCAGGAAGGGAGTTCCATAGTTTGGGCATGTGAGCTCTGAAGGCCAACTGGCCGGCAGAGGTTGACATGTAAGGGACATGCAGGAGCCAGGAATTGAAATTACTGAGTGAGTATGCAAGGGGTGTTTGAGCAGTTAGAGTAGCAGCAAGGTAGGAGGGTAGTGACTGGGTTCAGAATCTGGCCATGAGGCTATTGTGGTGGGACTGTCTCCTATTGTAGAGCGAGGGAAGGTTAAGGGACTGGTAGAGGTTGCAGTAGTGGGTGGAGGGTGTACAGCCCAGGGCGAAGTGCCAGACGGAGTGGAAAGGAGGATACAGTCTAGCCAGGGTGGACTTAGGCATGACACTGTAGACTACATCCCCATAATCAAAAATAGAGAGGATCATTTTCTGCACAATTGCCCTGTAGGCTGGCAGAGGAATACAGCCACAGTTCCGGAATAAGGCGTCCAGTCTAGGGTGCAGTTTTTTATGGGTAGCATTGATGTGTGCTGAAAAATTGAGGTGCTGGTCCAGCCAGACTCTAAGATATCTGAAGGAGGTGCAATCTTCTATGGGAGTCCCTTCTACGGTTTTGAAAGTAGGACTGGCGGCGGAGTCGGGAGAGTCTCTGCCTTGTGCCAAAAGTTAAAGAGACCATTTTCTTGGCATTTAGAATAAGTTGATTTGATTAAGAGGGTTGTCCCCAAAAAGGTCTTCATACGTGGACTATTTATTATATGCTAACTCAATTGTAATGCAGTTTAAGAAAATGATAAAAATAAAGTTTAAGAATAGTAAATGTACATATAAGGAAGCTAAGTGCAAGAAAAAATATCTCTTGAACTAAAGTAATTCCAGATCAGTTCGGCTATTAAATGGAACCAGGATCAGTTCAACAGGTAAACTGATCACAAAACAGTGGCTATGAAACAATCCGATTGGAGCTATAGGTATCTGTGATATGGTACAGTACATATATGCAGTTTTATGAAGGAAGACCACTGGTCCATCGAGTTCCTCCCTTCCACCAGCTCAGTGGAAATGCCATCATTTCTTTTTTCAAAGTGCCTGTTGAATCAGAGTTGGTGAAGGTTGTTACAGCATTATCTAATGCCACTGGATCTAGAGGTCTATACTAAGCTTTCCCTTTTCACCAACATCATATGTCCCCTAGCCCTTCCATCCTTACATAGAAACATAGAATTTGACAGCAGATGAGGACCATTTGGCACATCCAGTCTGCCCATTTCTCCCTACTTACACTGTTACCTGAGACTGTGCCTGATCTACAGCTCTTTCTCCCTGCCCCTTCCTTTCCACTATGATTTTCTAGAGCTTATCCCATGCATTCTTGAACCCCGTCCCTGTTTTCACCCCACCACCGCCACTGGATGTCTGTTTCAGGAATCCATCACTCTTTCTGTGAAGAAGTACTTCCTCACATCTCTCCTGAACTTACCTTCATCCAGCTTCATAACATGTCCCCTAGTTCTTGGGCACCTTTTCTTCTGAAAAATACTTCCCTCATGTACCTTATTTACCACCATGAGGTATATAAAGGCTGCTATCATATCCCTCCTTCTCTCCTCTGCAACAGGGCATATATACAGTATTGTGGTCCTTTAGTCTTTCCTTGTAGGGCTTTTGATGCAGACTCTGCACCATTTTAGTTGTCCTCCTCTGGACTGCCTCCCCTCTGTCTATGTTCTTCCAGAGATGTCACCAGAGCTGGAGACCAGAACTGGACACATTATTCTAAGTGGGATCTTACCAGTGATCTATACAGAGGCAACACCACCTCCCTCTTCCTGCTGGTGATACTCCATCTTTTGTACATCCAGAGAACCTGCATTGTTTCTGGCAGTGTTATCCCATTATTTGATGACAGTCATCATGCACCCCCTGATTCTTCTTTTTCCATGTCAAAAAGTCTCTGTTCTGTTAGCTAGTCCTCATTGTCTTATAATTTCCAAATCTTCAACCACTTGGATCCCTCTCCTCAGTACTTACTCATGTCAATATCTTTGAAGCCACGCCCCCTAAAGAAGAGGCACCACACCTCAAAGAGCTGAGGTATCTCTGGCTTAGTTTATATTTTGTTGAACACTAGCATGTGAATAAAATTCACTTTTGTTTTTGCAATAGTTTTGTGTGCACTGGACTTTTGGTCTTCCTTGATATCAATATCTTTCCACAGATATGTGGCCAAAACTGAAATTTAAGGTAAGGCTTGACCATAATCTGCTCAGGGACATTATAATATCTCTTAATCTACTTATGAAGTTTCTTTTGACACCGCCCTTGGTCAGAAATAAGAAGATCGAAACCTGTAGTGTACTCTCATGGAATATTCAAGAAATAGAGTTGCAACATCAAGACTCCAGCAGTTTGAGTTTAAATGAGACCCTTTGTCAGGGGGACATGCCGTGATGTTGTTTGTCTTGCTCGCTGTAGTCCCACATTGTTGCTCGCATTTAAAATTGCTGCTAATCAGTACCCCCAGGACTTTTGCCTGCTGAGTCTCTATAACTTCTATGCTGTTTACATAGTATTTTGTCTTCGTGTTCTTCTTTTATAGATGCATCACCTTGAATTTCTCAGTTTTGAAGATTATCCACCATTTCTCTGCCGACTTCCTGAACCTGCCCAAACTTGTCTGCATTTAATTTATCCCCGCTGTGATGTAACTAATCTTTCGAGCTTGTCATAAGCAAACTTGGCAGTCCATTTTCTTGAGCCTATCTCAGTTGACTTCAAAATGTTGAACAATATAGGACCCTGGACAGACCTCTGGGGGAACTCATTAGTCACGCATCTCTGTTTTTAGGTTACCGTTAATTCTGACCCTTGTTTTCCTATCCTGTAACTGGCTTGTTTTTTTTATTAATTCTTTTTTCTCCATGTACTGACTGGCCCCTATCTTCCAGTCTCCCCAGCCCTATCTTTCTGGCATCCTCTGGGACTTGCCTTTATCCAGCTTGTAACCACATGGCTTACCCCCCTGGCAGGGTCCCCCAAACCCCACAGGATACAGGGTCTAGTTAGTTTGGAGATGCCTGGATAGCTTGGTGCAGGGCCTGTGGGAGACCAGATTCATTTTACCAGTTAACACTGTTCTTTTCCCTGTTCTGTGCCCTATGGGAGGTGTGGATGTGCAAAGCCATCATGACACATGCAGTATGCTCCCATTCACATGTGTTGACTTTCACCACACCTCCTAGGCAGCCTGATGGCCCAGCATGCCCAACCCTGGTCTCCACCAGATGTCAGTCGAGCACTGGGGTCTGTGTCCCCCACCCCAGGAGAAGGAAAGCAGTCCTGTCTCTCATAATCTGCCTCATCTAACTCTCTTTTTCCTTTCTGTCTTTCTCCCTTCAGTGTGCAGCAAGCTCTCTTATATAAAGCTGCAGCAGCAGCACAGGAGGGTGTCGACCAGGGAGGAGCAGTGGATATTGTGTACCTGGACTTCAGCAAAGCCTTTGACACTGTCCCCCTCAGAAGGCTAGCTAACACTTTAGAGCATAGGGGAGTCAGTCATAAGATAGTGAACTTGATCACCAACTGGCTGCAAGATAGGATGCAGAGTGTGCTTGTTAATGGGTCATTATCAAGGGAAAGCAAAGTGACCAGTGATGTTCCACAGGGGTCTGTGCTGGGATCTATCATCTTTAACATATTTATCAGGAATATTGCAAATGACTTGAAGGAGAAGGTTTGTCTGTTTGCAGATGACACAAAACTCTGCAAAAGAGCAGACGTGCAGGAGGGAGCGAAAGGTATGGTAGCAGACCTGAAAAAACTCGAGGAATGGTCCAGGGATTGGCAGTTGAAGTTTAATGCCAAGAAGTGCAAGGTTATGCGTATAGGAAAAAAAAACCCAAGGATAAAATACACACAGAGAGGGCATCAGTTAGAGGAGACAAAGACAGAAAGAGACCTCCAAGTAGTCATCACGGATGACTTAAAAGTTGGAAAACAGTGCGAAAAGGCAGCAAAGAGGGCGAGTGGCATCCTTGGATGCATTGGTAGGGGAATTACAAGTAGAAAGAGTGAGGTTATCATTCCTCTCTACAGGTCCTTGGTGAGACCACATTTAGAGTACTGCGGTCAGTTTTGGAGGTCCCACCTCAAAAAAGACATAGACCACCTGGAGACAGTACAGAGAAGGGCTACAAAGATGGTGCATGGACTGCATCATGAGCCATATGAGGCAAGACTCAGGGAATTAAATCTGTACACCCTTGAGCAGAGAAGAAACAGTGGGGACATGATCAAAACGTTTAAGTACGTTAAGGGAATCAACACAACACAAGCAGGAAACCTCTGCCAACAAAACAGGGATGTGTGTACAAGGGGGTACAACTTGCGCCTGATGGGAGGCAGGTTCAAAAGCAACCTCAGGAAGTACTTCTTTACAGAAAGGGTCATAGACCCATGGAACAGCCTGCCTTAGGAGGCGGTGGAATCCAAGACAGTACACGAGTTCAAACTTGCATGGGACAGACACTGTGGACACAGCAGAGTACAGTCTTAATAAGGAGGGGGCAGAAACATGGGCAAACTAGATGGAACATCCGGTCCCCATCTGCCAACACAATTCCTATGTTTCTATGAGCTCAGTAATCAGCATGGCAGATAAATGAATGCATTCCACAGAGGGGAAGACTGGAATAGTAGGGCATAGGGGAGGGTGTTGGACCCTGAAGGGCATCCAGAAACTGCTTTGAGCTACTCACTGAAACATGTCACTCTGCCAACTTCAAGGAGGAGTCAGAAGTTGCTGACTCTGGGATGCAGTGTTACAGAAACTCTTAAGTGGGTGAAAGAAATAGTGAGGGAGGCAAAACCTGAAATGCAGCTGAAAAATTGCAGAATGGCTTAAGGAGAATGATAAAACAGTTTTCAGATACATCAGAAAGAACAGACAGATGAAGAAGGGAATGAAAAAGAGGAAGCATGGAGAGAGTGGTGGATCATGTAAGCAAGGCAAATATCCTTAATAACTTTTTCATTTTTGTGTTCATGGTAGAGGCCTCAGGCCCCATACCTAAAACCAGGGTAAAATTCTTGGGTTTCTGTGAAACTAAGGGTACAGATGGGTCACTTTCTGTGGAAAGGGTGTGCTAAAAACTGCAAAACTGAATAATAAACAATTTCATAGAGAAGCTGGCATTCACCTTTGGATGCTAAAAAAGGATTAGCCAGGGTTTGGAAGTGCCCCTGGCAGAACTGTTCAACAGTTCCTTAAAAACATGGAAAGTTCCAAGAGACTGGAGGGTAGCAGATGTGGTGCCCCTTCACAAGGGGTTGGGGATTGGGAGGACCTGGGGAACTACAGACCAGTGAGCCTAACTTCCATAGTGTTGAAATTATTGAACTCTGTTGTCGAGTAGCACATAGTGGCTTTCCTGGAAGCAAATAGATTGCAGGACAGAAAGCAGCACATGTTTGTAAGAAGCAGGTCATTCCAACTGAATATGATTAATTTCTTCAGGTCAGTGATATAAATAGTGGACAGGGGTCATTTACATAGAGTTCGGTGAGGCCTATGATTTTGTTCTACAGGATAGGTTGGCAAAGAAGGTGAGAGTTTTGGGGCTAGGAGATAAATTAACTAGATGGATAGGGAACTGGTTAGAGGACAGGAATGGGGGGGGTCCTAAAATAAGTTATCGGGGGTAAAGGAGGTTATTGGCAGCAAACCACAGGGGTCTGTTCTGGGCCTCACCCTCTTCAACATGTACAACAGTGACATAAAGGAAAGGCTACAGGGCAGGAAGGCAGTATGCACAGGAGAAAGAGCAGCTGGTGCTTCTCTGGATGGCTAACCCAGGCTAGATATGAGAAATGAACAAGAAGCACTCGCAAGACACTGTGCAGTATGTGAAAATAGTAAACATATTACGTGCAAAGACAGACACTGACTAGCAGCAGCCCCAGTCCTTCGACCAAAGGGTCTTTGTCAGGGGGCATGTTAGATGTGATGAGGTAAAGCTCTTGTAAAGAAATACATTTCAAGTCACAGCATATTACACAATACAAAAGCAAAAAAAAAATGCAAGCTCAAGTAAATATGAGTCTCACAGGGAATTAGCCATCATTGCTAGAATAAAAATCCTACAGTGAGTTACATTTTTAAATTATAACTTCAAAAGTACAGTAGCAAAGAGGATCATGAGTGCATGCAAATTGCCCTGACAGTAGCAAAATACAGATCTATTCACAATTCTTTATGATGTGATAAAACAAACATGACCTGGAGTTCCAGCATGACTCTTAGTACCTCATCACACTAATAAACCAAAATAATGTTAATTATTTATTAAGATTGTTAAATCATTAAACACGAATAAAGGAATTCCTAGAAGAAAAATGTGGTGCTATAGTACTCAGTTGAAAGACAGTCATAATGTAGTCAAATATAGCATATAATTGGATCACATATGAAATCACAATCTACTATAAACCTCTGAGAAGCATAAGCAACAGAAATCAAAAGAAAAGAAAATGGCTGGCTCACATTGTGTCCAAAGAGATGGACACCAAAAGGGAGAACAGGATGGGTCCAGTAGAGGGAGAATATCCATATCCTTGCTCAGAACAAGTCCTTAATACAGTTAAACACATATATAAACATCAGACACCTGGCTGCTGAAAAATAAGAAGAAAGCAGCATTGGTCTAAATAGGTTGCTGGCACATGAACCTGTCTAGCATATCGACAATATGCATTAGCTGACAGGGGAACAGTCACCACCAAGGGCCCCCACAATTACAGGTGGAGATGGTTCCAATGTGCACTTTGTGTGCAAAAACATTTTAATTTAATTACTTTTTACTGTAGTATAGTAGATAGTATCACACTAATTTTGCTGAGTTGCAAGCTGACATCTTCTGTTACTAAAACTCCCAGAATCCCCTGCAGATGACATCATAGCAGTAGGCAGCAGTGAGAAGATTCAATAGCCTGCAATGCTTGTTAGAGTTTATATAAGCTTGGATCTTTAGTTTACTGGTCCGAAGACAGAACTTATCCCTGGAAAAAAGCAGTCCCAGAAATCACCTGATCAGAGATTGAAAAAGCCCTAATATGCATTGTTGGCTATTGACGCCCCCACTGCTGCCTATCACTCTGTTGTCAGCTGCAGGGGATTCTGGGATTTGTAGTATAAGAAGATATTGGCCTACAACTAAGCAAAATTAGTCTGATATAATCAAGTATACTATAGTAAACAGTAAGCAAACCGCAATATTTTTGCCCACAAAGTGCACATTGGGACCGTCCCCCCTCCAGTGTGGGGTCTTTTGTGCTGAGTGTTCCCCTTTTAATTTACTTCAGGAATGGTGTAAAATCTACTTTCTCATTAAGACCATTTGGACAGGGCAAGGTGTGTCTTTCATGGGTGACAACAAATGTTGCATTAAAGTGGATAGCATGGAAGGTGTAAGGAATATGAAAGGGGATATAGAGAGGTTTGAAAAATGGCAATTGATATTCAGGCTAAGAAGTGCAAGGTCTTGTACAGTGGTAATAGTAATCCAAAAACAGTGTAGTGGAACCGTGGTCAGAAAGTGGAGCAATAAAGAGGGGGAAGACACTTGGGTATAATCATCAGTGAAAATATGAAGGCCATCTACCAATGTAACAAGGCATGTGGGAAAGCCAATAGAATGCTTGGGTATCTTGGGCAGGACTTTACCAGCCACAGGAAGGAGGTGATTTTGCCCGCTTTATAGATCTCTAGTGGGGTCTCACCTTGTGTGCTGTGCTCAGTTCTTGAATCTGCACCTAAAAGTGCACAGGGATAGACTGGAATCTGTGCAGCAAAGGGCCAAGAAAGTGATCCATGGACAACTGGGAAAATAATACGAGAAAAGATTACAGAGTACCCATATGTACTCTCTGAGACAAGAAGGGAAAGTACAGAATATGACAGAGACTTACGTTTTTGCAAGGCTATAATAATGTCAACCACTCCAAACTTTGCCGAGTAAATAAGAATTCAAACACAAGGTACTATACCTATAATATATAATATAAGGTAACTATAAATTAGTTGGGAGTCAAATTCAAAATGGACATAATTAAGTTCTTCTTTGTGGAGAGACTGACAGATAAGTAGAATAACTTACCTAGTGTGGTGGTAATTGCGAGCAACAATTGTGGAGTTAAAAGCTGTCCAGGATGGATTCAAAGGGTCTGAAGTGAAGAAATTGGGGTGGGGATAAAACAGCAGTAATTTCAAGGTAGGAACTGAGAGCAGACCAAAAGGACTTCATGTTTTTATTTGCTCATAGTTTTCCATGTTTCTTCCTGAATTATTAGAATTCTTGATAGCCAGCCTCCTTGAGGGGTTTCGCAGTGGACTGTTAGCCATCCTATCTGATAGTAGTTCTAGCCTGAATGCAGTCTGTACTGTAAGACCTGTTTTGCAGCACCTCTGGGCTCTGGCTGTTCTGCTCCTCCTCCCTCCCCTTCTCTTTCTCCAGCACTCTCCTCATATGAGTACTGGGGATGGAGGCACAATATGCCCTGTATTTCCTTTAGACATAGAACACCTTTCTATGGGACCTTTACAGGGTAGCAATAATGTAGAAAATAAGCACCAAATGTATGTTACACTAAGCATTACACTTCTCTATTCTTAATTAGCTGGCACAATGAACTCACTTTAATATTTTGTATGAATAGGGGATTGCCCCATTATCAGTCATACAAATTTCAGGATAACAGTCATTTATTCTGTTGTTTGTATCTCACATATCTGACCATCACCTAACTTCTCCTACAAATGCTGTGTTTCTGACAACAGAGCCTGTCATTATTGTTAGCACTGTAATGTCATAAAAAGTGCACTGTGAAGTCATGAAATCCTGATTATAGCCTTTAGTATGGACAGACAGCTATGTTGGAAAAATGAACTGCAAAACTGGGGAAAGACAAGTGCAATTTTAAAAGGTGTTCTCCAGTAAAGTGTAATATCTGAATAGAGTTGGTTTATAAAATTAGGTAATGAAGTACAGTAGATAACTGTAGCCTATCAGTTCATAATATGATGTGTGCTGTGTAAGTGTAACCCAGGCCCCCATACTGGGGTCTCAGGTGGAGCTATCCCAGTTCTCCCTCCCACCCACCCACTGGAGAAATAATGGAACAGAATGGTAGGATGCATGCATACCAGGACATATAGGGACACCTCAGGTTAGAGGAGGGGCATTATTGGAGGTAAGAAAGAGTGATATGAACATTTAGGGAGTGGTGTCCTGGCTGAGCTGACCAGTGGACCATCAGCTGTGATGGAAAGCTTTTGGTGGGCCCCTTGCCAGGCCCAGCCATGAAGCTCCTTAGAGGGCAAGGAACCAATTGTATTTGAGGTTCAGACTTGGTTTACATTATACTAGATACCTTTATACTAGTTCAAACTGTATGTACCTTGCTTTGTAACTGTACTATGTTTTCCAGTCTCTGTATGTCTACTCTATATTAAACATGTAAAAGCAAAAGTCAGGCATGAAGAAATGGAATGAAATAAAAAGCCTAAAGCTGGGTAATGAAAAAAACAGTTTATTGTTTAAAAATAGTAATAAAACATGCCACTAGTTTATACCATTTTGCCTTGAAAAAGTGCACGTGACCAGCGTGAAACGTTGGTTTAAACTAGTGGCAGGTGCCAGCATGTTTTGTTACTATTTTTAAACAATAAATAGTTTTTAACGTTACCCAACTTTATTTTTTTTACTTCATTCCATTTCTGTGTGCCTGACTTTGGCTTTTACATGTTCAGTTTACAATGTCGAGGCACCAGTCAGTTTGTTAGTTAAGTTTGTCTACCTTGAAATATATATATTACTTTTTTATGTTGGACATTTGTATTGTCCATCACTGTACTTTGTCTATTGATGCACATTTTCCCTTGTTGTGATCTCCCAGATTGTGCCTGAAAACAGGCAACTGTTTTGTCTAGTGCACCTACCTGGTAAATAAAAACTAAATAAATAAATCAAGGCGTGCCAGGTCTCAGGAGGTCACCAGGGGCATTCAGCTGTTAATGGTCCCTACAGAGATGAACACTGAAGCACAGCTAAGCCTAGCTAGTATTGCAAAACATGGAATACAAAAAGAAATATGGGTACCGAGACTCCTGTCAGTGTCTCATCGAGGAACTCTAAATGAGTTGGAGAATGGGATGGCACCTGAGGAGGGTACCACGTGCAGTGTGACAGAAAGCCTCTGTTTCTGATGGTTTGATCTATAGAGTGGTATGGAAGTTGCCCAGGACCATTCCCCTCTTGCACTGTGGAGGGGAAATGGATTACTGTTGGACATTCTCTGACTATGTTTGCACTGTTATGAATGCTTGCATCAGGACCTTGCCTTGATGCCGAGAATTGGTTTGCTCAACACACAAGTCAGAATGCACCTGTTAAGGAATTAGTATTAGGTGAATTAGCTTAGGGTCTGATCATTGTTATTCTTTCAGTATCTTCTTAGAAACATAGAAACATAGAATCTGACAGCAGATAAGGACCGCTTGGCCCACCTAGTCTGCCCATTTCCCTACCTATTGTATAAACTCCAGATCCTATATGATCTGTAGCTTGCCTTCTTATTTCTACCACTAGGGTAATCTTCTGTCTGTTTCAAGCATTCTTGAATTCACCTATTGCTTTTGCCCCATGACATCCTCATGGAGGCTGTTCCATGCATCCACCACCCTTTCTGTGTAAAAATACTTCCTCATGTTGCCCCTGAGTCTTCTCCACGCTAGCCTCATGTTGTGACCCCTTGTTTTTGCACATCTCCTTTTCTGAAAGTTGTTGCCCTCCTGAACTGTGTTAATCCCCTTGAGGTACTTGAACGTTTCTATCATATCCCACCTCTCTCTCCTTTCCTTCAATATATACATATTGAAAGCCCTCTCTCCTCATATGGTTTCTGGTGCAGTCTCTCCACCATTTTTGTTGCCCTCCTCTGGACTGCCTCTACCGAGTCTATGTTCTTCCGGAGATGTGGTCTCCAGAATTGCACACAGTACTCCAGATGAGGGCTCACCAACTGTCTGTACAGTGGCATCACCACCTCCTGTTTTCTACTGGTGATACCTCTTTCTATGCACCCCAGCATCCCACTGGCTTTTCTCACTGCCTTCTCACATTGTTTGTCTACCTTTAGGTCATCTTTTATGACCACCCCCAGGTTACTTTCCAGTTTGGTTGTTGCTAGTACCCTCCCCATGGTGTATTCCTCCCCTGGGTTTCTGTTACCTAAGTGCATGATTTTGCACTTCATTGCATTGAAGTGGAGCTGCCACAGTCTTGATCACTCCTCCAACTTCCCGCAGTCTCTTCTCACCCCCTCCAAGTGTCAACCCTATTGCAGATCTTAGTGTCATCTGTAAGAGGTATACCTTTCCTTCCAGTTCCTCTGCAATGTCACTTATAAAGACATTAAAGAGGACCAGCCCCAGCACTGACCCCTGTGGCACCCCACTGGTCACCCTACTCTCCTTCCGATTGAACTCCATTTACCACCACCTTCTGTGTCCCATTGCTGAGCCAATTTCTTATCCAGTTTACCACCTTGGGACCCAATCCCAGAAAGACCTACTTTTTTACTAACCTCTTGTGCAGGAATTTTTCAAATGCCTTACTAAAGTCTAGGTAGGGCATATCCACCACCCCTCCATGATTTACTACTCTTGTCACCCTATCCCCAGTGACCCAAATGTGGTCTGATTAGCTGACATCAGATTATCTGGTTCATAGTTGTTGTTCAAGTTTCCAAGCATTGTGTTCATCCTTGTTCTTCAAGCAACCTTCTCTCCTGGTAACCCAGCTGTGGCCCGAGTAGTTCACATCTCAAGGATCCTGTTCACTGTTTCTTCAAGCATCCTTTATTTTGATGAACCAGGTGTGGTTCAGCTAACCAAGATTTCAAGTGTCTTGTTCATTGTTGTTAAAGTGCTTTCTGTTCCACCCATCTCAGATCCACAAGCCAACCAGGCTGAAGAGAAACACAGAACACTAGACACTGTTGGAGGAACACTGGACAAAGAACATGCATTGGTTGCTAGCAATGTGAAATTGTTATCCACTTACCTTTCTTATAGAGTATGCTAGTCATTTATTCCTTTGAATACTGTTATAAAGCATACGATAACCTTGTTATAGTCAGCTATAGAGTATACTGGCCATTGTTGCATTTAAATACTATTATAGAACATATGATAACAATGTTAAAGTATACTAGCCATTGATATATTTAAACAATCCAATCAATGTGAGCAGCTCAAATTGAATAAGTGGGACGGTGCTGAGAAACAGAGCTAGCTAGTGCCCATAGCAGTAACAAACTGATTGCAACAAAAAGAAAGCATCCACACACTCTAATTAGTTTGATGGTATACTCACTGAAAACTGTCACTTTAAACAAATTATAAAATGGGCAAAGGATTTCAAGCAATCTGATTGGTTGTTAACCGTGCATTAGATGTGTGTCTAATGCACAGCTAAAACTAGAACCCCCATTTAGAATACACAGGCCCATTTAATAAGTGCAATATGCCACTTTGGGGATGTGCATTAGACAGTTCTAACGCACAGCTAGGGGACTGGACGCACTCAGCCTGTGGCCTCATGCCTCACTACATCCCCCTAGCTGAGCATTAGAACTGTCTAATGCATACCCCATCGTGTCTTATTACTTATGTAGTACTGCTTATCATCAAAAATATGCATTCACTGCTCTAGTAAAGGTTAAACAACAGATATGTTATTACATAGTATCATAGTAATATATAAAAGAGAAAAGGAAATACACTGTAGATTAAAAACAGTAATAGTTATTACTTTAGAAGTTATTATTAATTTCAGGCAGTGTACAGCTGTTCAATCACATTGCTGAGCTAGTTTTTTCTTTTGCTTCTCAGACTTGTGAAGGCCAGTTTCAATCTCCAGGTTGTCAGAAAATAGGCGATAACCAGAGAGCCAACAGAAATTCTTTGATGAGAAAAATCCACTTTCTTCATGGATTAGGACATATTTCTAACTAGTAATGATTTGGTTATAGCCTTAGAAATATCTGCTTTCCTTAAACAAAGAGGTGTCTTGCCCCTTCCACTGCAAAGATAGCATTCCTTTAGAAAGTAATGTATTGCTGTTGTGTTCATGCAACCTTCCAAAAGCTTTTATTGTAATTGACCTGCAGCACAGATGAAACTATCTCGCATTAACTTTTAAGGAGCAATAACTTCAAAGATTTCTTGTGAGTGGTGCAAAAGATTTTGTTTTAATTATGAGTGTCTTCTATGAGTTTTTTGATCGACCCAGACCTGCAGCATGGCCCATGTGAAATCAGAAGCTGCTCCTAATATTGCAGGTTAACACATTTTTGGCTACTGCTACACCACTAGACTGTTATATTTGAAGGAATTTGACCACACATTGGCAGGGTAGTGGGCCACACTGGCCATCACTTCCACCGAGCAGCACTTAAACTATGCATGTCCAAACATCCTTCGGATGCTCAGTTAGTTGCTACCATCTCTACTGGAATTGCCTCTCTTTCTTTAGAGTTAGCCATCCATCCCTAAGGCACATGTGGTCTAAGGGAACCTTGTCCCTGTGACACCTCTAGGGATGTATCCCTCCTCATGAGAGTTCTTGTGTCTGTAGAGCACCCTGAATGGTTGGTAGGGGCAGTGAGAGAATAAGCCAATAAGCTAAAGTTACAATCATGTTGATGAACATTCTACAGTATATACCACTTACCAGATTACCTCAGCACCCTTCTTAAGATAATTTGCTTCCCATTACCATTCCAATCCTACTAAATCCCAACAATCCTTTCCTGTGTTCTGAAAGTTTCCTACATAAGGATTCCAGTGATCAACTGAATATTCTTTTCTACTAACCAAGCAAAATGGTGTAATCATCTACATATATGAATTTGGATTGGAAGACTGAGTTGGATCTTGGGTGGGGATTACTCTCAGTCTTGATGCATAGAGTTTTTGCTGTGGCAGTGGTAACACAGTGACATAGTAATTTAAGGTCAGGAAGGGCTCTAGGTCTATCAAATGTCCCCCCACTTCATAAGCAGAGATACATAAATATGCTATGGAAACATGTCAGATTTCCCTACCAGTGTTGCTGCTCAGGTACCTTGTAATTCCCTTGGTGAACAGAAATTTTCCCAGGTGGACCTTGAAGGCCTGCACTGTCTTCATGTTCCTTGTCAGCTAGTAAGCTGTTTCACAGGTTCACAACACTCTGGGAGAAGTGCCTCCTAGCATTACCCCATCTCACCTTCAGGGCATGTTCCTGCATTCTCCTGGAGGATACCAGAGTAAACATCACTATCTGTGCAATCTTTTAATACCCCTGAGTATGTGGAAGATGAAGCTTATGTGCCCTCTCAATCTCCTATTCCCCAAAGTGAGCTAGTTAAAGGGGAACTGTCATCAACAGGATTTCTTAATGTCTGAAAGCCCATAAATAGCTAATTTAATTGAGCAATTGTCTTTATCTATGAGTCTTTGCTGTCCAGAGTTATTCATATGTAACTCACCCTGTAATTAAGGGCTGGTGGCAGCCATATGATTTGGGATCCTGATAGGAAATGTCACTGAGGGTCTAGGTTCTCCTTTGACTATATTTAATCCAACAGATTAAATAGAAAATCAACTGTTTTATTAAGTGTGTTTTAAGGTGTTATTACAACACTTTCTACATCTATAATAATTGTTTTTTATGTGCATTGAAACTAGTGCGTTATCACCTTTACATTTCAAACTGTTAGTAAAAATAATCCATCTTCAGGTTGCTTTAACTTCTAGGATATACAGTACTGCCAGCTGAACATGTCAGTACAGATTTCTGGGGCTGCCACAGTACCACCTTCTGTCTTTTTCTGTTTCCTCTCTTAAAGCCTTTTCTCTTACAATTGTGTGTGTCAGCTCTGGTCTACAAGATGCAAATGTGGCTACATACCTACTGGCTTGGGATCATGGCCTACCTGTGCTCCCACAATATGCCCGGGAACAAGCTGTTGCTCAGTGAGCCTTTCCTGTACAAAGACAGTAAAAACAATCTGAGCATATGTTATGATTCTGAAAATATGCTCTTTCTATCCAGATTTGACTTAAAAAGAAAAAAAGCAGGACACAATTACCATAGATGAACAACACTGTTAAAACATGCATAATCTGAAATGCATTATTAAAAGTATTTTGCTTATTTTAATGACATTAAACGTATAACCTGTTTCTTACTGAAATACTTTGGATGGAATGGGATTTTGTAATGAAAACACTTTTCTACATTTATAATATTTGTTTTTATGTGCAATGGAACTAGTGAGTTACCGCCTCTACATTTCAAACCGTTAGTAAAAATGAGGGAAAGGGGAAATTGTTTAACCAGGAAAGGCACAATAAGCTGAAGCTTGTTTCCAGGTGCCACCTGGGAATGCAAGGAAGTTAAATGACTTGCTCAGAGTCACACAATATGCAAGTGGGGGCTGTGGGATTCAAACCCAGGTCTTCAGGTGTGTAGCTCAGTGCCCTAACCACTGCGCTATACTGCCTCTTAATAATCCAATAGAATTCTGGCATTGTTACAATAGAAAATCATATTCCATCCAAAGTATGTCAGTGAAAAACTGTTATACTTTTAACTTCATCAAAAGAAGTAAAATATTCTTAATTAATGGTGATCATTTTTTACATACAGATAAAGACACTTTTATCTCCGGTTACAACCTACCAGTTGATAGTTATCGTTATAACCAGGAAGTTGTAATCAACACCTGTCAATCAAGCAACTCCACAGAAAGCTTACTGGCACGTAGTTTCACTGTGGGGAGGCTGAACATCTTGCCCAACATGGCAGCTACATTACCGAGCACTGGTATTAGCACCCAAACTTTGCCACACACTGTTAAGACAAGTAAGATTTTAAATATTTTTAAATATCTATCTAGTTGATCCTGCCTTGAAAATGAAAAAAATAAATCTGGTTGATCCTGCCGCTCATACCCTTCGAGGGTGTCTTACACTATGCAACAATGCTGATGGACCACGACTTTCGAGAATATCGTTACCACTGTAATGTAAAAATAAAAAGGGGGAGAGACAGGCAGTGTGTGTGTGTGTGTCTATCTCTTACAGAAGTGCTGCACTAACTGAACTGTGCTGAAAGGGAAAAAATATCACCATTAATTAAATAAAATAGTGTGTGTGTGTAAAACTAGAATTTTACACAAACACTCGGTGTACAATGCTTTTATAAACCCCTTGGGGTTTATATTGCATCCCACACCTCGGATGTGTGTAAAATTCTGGTTACACATACCTACCCATATATTTTTCTATATTTTAATAATGCATTTCAGGTTATGCATGTTTTAACAATGTTGTCCATCTATGTGTTTTTGCAATTAAATAAATAAATAATTGCATCCTATTTTTTTCTTTTCAAGTCAAATTTGGAGAGAAAGAGTATAATATTTTCAGAATCTTAACACATGCTCAAACCTGCTGGATGAATTAAGCTTGTTCACAACTGTACTGCGGGCTGGTAATCAGAAGCTACACATTTCAGGGCTGGCCCCATGATGAAAGGTCAGTAGGTACATAGACACATTTGCATCTTGTAGACCTGAGTTCACACCTGAAATTGTAAGAGAAAAGGCTGCAAGAGAGAGAAAATGGCAAAAAAACAGAAGTTGGTACTGTGGCAGTCCCAGAAAGCTATACTGACACGAACACAGCCAGGGTTTAGAAATCCTGATATGGGGCCCCAATACCTGTTGGCACCACAGAGCCAGCATTGAGATGTGTAGTTTTTGATTATCAGCTGGCATTATAGCCTAGAGATTAAAGCAATCCTGAAGATGGATTATTTTTACTAACAGTTTGAAATGTAAAGGTGATAACTCACTAGTTTCAATGCACATACAAAACAATTATTATTGGTGTAGAAAGTGTTGTAATAACACCTTAAAACACAGTTAATAAAACAGTCAACTTCCTATTTAACCTGTTTGATTAAATATAGTCAAAAGAGGACCTAGACCCTCGGTAACATCATTTCCTTTCAGGAGCCCAAAACATACTACCAGCCCTTAATTGCAGGGTGATTTACATGTGGATAACTCTGGACTGCAAACACTCACATATAAAGACAATGGCTTAATCAAATTAGCTTTTTATGGGCTTTCAGACATTAAGGAATCCTGTTGATGATAGTTCCCCTTTAAGGGCCAACAGCCATTCTTCATAACTTTTGCCCCTACAATCCCTGATCATTTTTGATGCCCAGAATTCCACCCTTGACTGTCTCAATTTCCTGTTTGCATTCAGGAACCCAGAACATCACACAGTACTTCAGGTGGGACTTCCCAAAGGCCCTGTCAAATGGCAGCATTACGTTCCCTGCCCTATTGGCCATTGCCTTTTAATGCACTCCTACATTCTGCTTGACAATGGCCGTGCACTGCTTGTCATGCTTCAGCCTTTTGTCTAGAATGACTCCAAGGACCTTTATTCCTCCATTGCAACAAGGAGAGTCTTGCCCGATGTGCAAGTCCTACCTCTGTTTTTCTCCTTGAGTGTAGAGCCTTGTATTTAGTGTCACTTAATTTAAAACTCATGGGCTGAGATTTTGAAAACTATGCATCCATATGCCAAACACAACTGCAGAAATCCACCCAAAAAGTTGGACCATAAAAAGTTGTTCTATCTTTCAGGACAGAATTCCACACTTGTATCTGACAAATGGACATGAGTCCGGCAGTTGCAGCAGAAATTGCTGTAAACTGCAGGATTTGTAGCAAATGCATCCAGATTCTGTGAATGGAACCCAGACATCTGGATGCATCCACGTGGATGCAGCATGCATCTAAAATACAAACAGAAGTGCTGCGTCCACCGTTTAGAAAATCCTGTCCATGAAGTCTTTTTATTTATTTATTTTTATTTAAAAGTTATGGATTTACAGGATAGGTTCCATGATCATAAGACTCATTTGCAGAATGTCTCAAGTCATAAAATACCAGTACAAGACAAAATTTATAAACATACATGGTAGCGCTTAAGCACTTATGCAAGAGCAAATAAACTGGGTACAAGACAGCAAATAATCAAGGATGAGTTACTGATGAAAAACAGTTGCATGTAGATTGTTCCTGTAGAAGCATTTTCTTGTGATTTTCTTTAAAAATATGTAGTGTCCCAGAGTTTTGTAACTTGGGGAGAGTTTGTTCCAGCATAAAGGGGCATCAAATGAAAAAAAATTTCTTCCAAATTGAGTTTGATATCTAGGTAAGTGTAAGCCCCAGTTGGGAACTTCTCTAAGATTATGGCTATGGGTGGAAACTAATAATCTACTCAAAAGATAAACTGGGGTTTGATGATTTACTGTTTTATAAATCAATGTGAGCCAGTGATGTAAATGTCTTGTTGAGGGGGACAACCAATTTGAGTTAAAAGAGTGCAATGATGTTCATTTTTGGGACTACTTAAAATAAAATGTAATAACTGAAAATAAACCTTATCAATTAAAGAAAGATGTGTAACGCTAGAATTCCTATAAATGGAATCACCATAGTCCAAAATGGAAAGAATTGATTGAGACACTATGGTTTTCTGATCTTGTAATGACAAACGGTGTCTGGTCCTTCTCAATCTACCTAAGCATTGTCAGATTTTTATGGTAGTGTTGAGGATATGAGACTTAAAAGATAAAATTGGGTCAAACATCAAGCTCAAGTATTTAAATTCATGATCAAGCTGCAAAGGAACATTCTTCAAATTGATGGAACAGGAAGAATAAGCATTATTAATAAGAGACTGTGAGACAAATAACATTTTTTTTTTGGCATTTAAGAGGGTACCAGGTCAATCTGTGATATACATAACGGTGAAGACAAAACTGTACATCACATACAGCATGGGGAACTACAGCAAGAGGGTACAACCCCCCAGAAGACACAAATGTATCAAGTATGGTTTTGTACCATCACACATGGCTGGTGGGGAGGAGTGATGCAGAGGTTAAGACCCCTGCTGGGAAGGTGGTCCACCGAGCAGTCACCACGGTTCAGAGGAATAAGCCACAGCAGTGCAAGGCAGCTATACATCTGTGGACCGGGGCTCAAAATCCAGTCCTAGAGTTTTTCCAACTGCATTGTGCAATTTTTTTTTTGCCCCACCTACCCCTCCCCAGTGTTTCTCCTCATCCCCATGTTGGACCCCCCCCAGAGTTGATTACATTAATAGGGGGACATAACGGGGGGGTGTGAGGGACAGAGCCCCCCATAGAAAAAGATGAAGTCCTCTGGTTGTTTTGATGATTTTGCTGTTTGGCATTGTTTTTCAGTGCCGGCAATGTATCCGCTGTATTGACAGTGTGGTACATTGCTGCACTGTTTTTGTTTATGGCGACATTACCCCATTCCATTTAAGAGTAATAAATTGGAAGAAAACCAATCAGCAACTTTATCAAAATCAGTTTGATAAAGTCTAATCAACCACCCAACTTGGTGAAGTCTGATCAACCACCCAACTTGTTCAGGCTCTCCTGAAGATTATTATGTTTATTTATTTATTTGTATCTTGGATTAAAATACTTTTGAGCCAAATACTCTATTACAAAGGTTCCACATCAGAATGAACAGTAGATTAATAATACAAACAATAATACAATAAACATAATAATAATACAGACAATGTGAATTGAATAACAAGGCAACCAGTCTTGACCACTCACCCACTGACAGACTGTGAAATACTACACTCACTTCTACTCCTTGGTGGTGGAAAGAAGCTCCACATCCTCTGTGTATACATACCCCCTAGAAATAGCAAACTTGGACTGGAGGAATTCTTCAACTCGGTTCCTGCAGTGACCAAGAAAAATTAGGTGATTTGCATGGGTAATTTTAACCTTGACTGGTCTGGCCCCAACTCCTCTCTCCTTGTCTCTACTGTCAGTAAGGACAACCTTGATCAACTCATCATGTCCCCTACCTGGATCTCCTAGAGTGGTTCCAGTCACACTCTTATAGACTGAATTCTTACCAACACGATGGACAGATTTTTCCATTCAGGGGTCCTACATGACGCAATTAGTGATCATTGCCCAATTTTTTGTGTGTGGGTTGCTTCTCCTCCTTCCCATCCCCCCAAAGTAATATCCTTTTCTAACTTTTCTAACATGGACTCTATTGCATTTCTGCATGACCTTAAGTGTGTTGATTAGTCCCCCCTTTACATAACCAATGATATCAGTCAAGTGGCAGATTTCTTCAATGTGACTTTACTCTCCCTGCAGAATAAGCACTTCCTGACAACCTCATGTAGGGTCAGAGGGCTAGTTACCAAGTGGCTTAAGTGGCAGCTTCTACAATTACTCAAGCAGAGAGATAAACAGTGGACAAAATGGAAATCCCCCACTCTCCAAGCTGACTTTGATGCTTATCGTGCCTTGCAGCACTCTTGCAAGAGGGAGGTCCATGTTGCTAAAAGTAGGTACTACTGTGAACTCCTTAGATCCTCCACCTCTAACCCTAGAAGATACTGGTCTCAAATTAATGAGATACTTGGGAACAAGTTGCAGACTCCTGATGAAATGTTCATTAATGACACTCATTGCAACAACCCCCATACTATTGCCAATGCCTTTAACTCCCTCTTTACTAAGCTTCCTAATATCCCCCCCTTTATCAGGTGTCTCCTCACCTTCCCCTCTGGTTCTGACTGGTGCCCCTCCCTTGGTGCTGCCACCTACCATGTGTTTGGAGGTTCTGAAGCTGCTACAAATCATTCCTATGCATGGTAGTGCTGGGCCAGATGGACTCAAACCTAGGATCTTAAGATTGGCTACCTCTTTTCTAGCTACTCCTGTAACCTGTCCATCTGCTCTGCCTCAGTCCCACTGGCCTGGAAAAAAGCCAGAACTATTCCAGTGTTAAAGAAAGGCAACCCTAAGATCCTCTTAAACTACCGTCCCATTGCGTTACTTCCAATGCTTAGTAAGTTGCTGGAGAAGCTAATCCATCACCAGATCTCATCTTACTTATTTAACTTTAACTTACAGTCCCCCATCCAGCATGGCTTTAGGGCTGGACATAGCACCACCACCACTGCTCTTACCCAATTCACCAGTGATGTTAAGTCAAACATGAACAAGGGTTTACTAACTGGAGCTGTGTTCATAGACCTTACCAAAGTGTTTGACTTGGTAAACCACCCTGTGTTACTGTGTAAACTCCACTGTCTTGGTGTAGCTGATTCTACCCTATCCTGGATTGGAAGTTAGCTCTAAAGTTGTTTGCAATCAGTCTCCTTCTGCAAAGCACCTCTCTTCTCCCACCCCAATCTCTTGTGGGGTTCCTCAGGGCTCAATTCTCAGCCCCTTGCTCTTTTCCCTTTTCATTAATGATATTCCTACCAATCTCCTTCACTGTAGCTCCTTAATATATGCTGATGACCTGGTGCTCTGGGCCCCCTCTAGGTCCATTGATGACTTCAATATGCACCTATCTTCCACATTCCAGCTTATTCATTCATGGCTTACCTCTAACTACCTAATCCTCAGTTTAACTAAGACACAGGCCATGCTCTTTGGGTCCTCTAGAAAAGTCCGTGCTGAGCAACCCAAGCTATGCGTCCTCTGCAGTGATGGCTCTGTTATCTCTAACACCGAATCCTTCAAATACCTAGGCATGACACTCTACCCTGTATTAGACTTCTCCTCACACATTAGTGAGGTTTGCAGATCTGTCAACCAAAAGATTGGTGCTGCCTACAGGGTATGTCACTCCCTCACTCCTGCAGCCAGGATATCTGTCGCTAGGGGCATCCTGCTCCCAAGACTCTTATATGCCCTCCCTGTACTCTCAAAGGCCAACAATGGTCTACTACGTGGGACATAACATATAACAACATTTTCAGGTTTGCCCTGTCTGCTCCTCACCTAACCTGTCACTGCCTGCTATACTCTTCTTTGCATTGGTTGCCCCTTGATGCCCTTTGGGCCCATACACTGCGGTGTTTCATTGATTCCTTGACCAGACTTTCTCCCCCTGACTCTCTTGGGGCTATCCTTAACCCAGTTCTTCACTCTCGCTCTCTTAGATCCTCAACCTCTTCACCACTCTCTGTCCCACAGTGCTCCACTAAATTGGGGGAGCAAGCGTTCGCCCATTTCGCTCCTAAATTCTGGAATTCACTTCCTCTCCATATAAAGTGTTCCCAATCCCACTCTACCTTCCAGAACGCTCTTTTCTCTCACCTCTTTGCACTTGGCACTTGTGACTGCTCCTAACTGTTTACATTCTGTTTTACCTTGACCACTTTGCCTATTTGTTATTCTGCTACGTATGTGGAAGATCTGCATTGTCTTTGTTTTTATTGTTTGACCTCTCTTCATCCCTGTGTGGATGATAGTGCCTATCTTGTATATTCTCTGTATATCCTTACGTGGATAATTTATTTATTTATTTATTTTTTATTTATTTGAATTTTGGTAACTGGGTAGGCCCACTGAGACAGAACTGTCCCTTTTTCAGGGGTGACCTGGGGACTATCAGCATTCCTTACAAAGAGAACATTGTCATACAGTCATAGAACAGTTAACACAATAAATATCCTGAAAAATAATATAATATAACATACAAAAATGTAAAGTAAGTTGTGAGTATAACTTAAGCATCAACTAATGCAGGATAGGACCAGGAATTGCAAGGCATAGGAACTATACATATTGAACAGTTTGACATGTGTAGAAGGTCAAGTAAGGCAGTGAGATGCCCACACACAAGTATTGATAAAATTATACATAATGTACACATTCCAAGAAGAGACTTAAGAGATAAAACACTATTTTATTTACAAACACAAAATATCTACAGTTACAGACTGGAGGTGAAAAGAATTTGGCCTTGTAAATTATTTTAAATTAGCTAAGTGACATGCAGGAGAGTAGATCTGGCAGGAGATTATTCCATAGTATAGGGTAAGCAGCTGAGAAGGATCTATTGCAAATAGCTAGGTGGGTTTTTGGGTGGTTTTAGAAGTGGATACTGTGAGGATCAGAGCAATCTGGTAATGGGTTTCAGAGTGAGTAGATTGGCTAGGCTGGGTGGGGAGGGCAAGTGTAAGAGCTTAAATGTGGTGCACAGCAAGGGGAAATCAAGTCAAGCTTCAAAGGATGGCCAGCCTAGGATGTGGAGCACATCGCAGTGGTGGGTTTGCACAGGGGCTGACACTGCGAAGCATGCTATTCTGTGGTAAACTTGTCATAGTCTATTTAGGTTACTGTTGTTTGCTGAGTGGAGTAGAGTAGTGCCATAGAGGAGGCCAGGAAGCAGGGTGGCAGTGGCAATGGCTTTCCTGGTCTGGGGTAATTGGTAGGGAGCAGTTCAGTATATAGGAGACCTAATTTCTGGTGCATGGACTTTATGACTTTATCAATATGTGGTTAAAAAATTAATTGCTCATCTAGTGTTAGCCCTAGATATTTGAAGGAGTCAACCCCTTCTAGAGGTTCACTGATAGTCCTCTTAATAACCAGTGGAGGATGGGTAGAGGTATCGAAGGTGGAGTGGTGAAATAGCATAGTCTTTGTCTTTTTGATGTTGGGCACCAATAGATTGCTATTAAACCATGCCTCCAGCTGCTGGAAGTCCTTCTCCAGGTATATATTGAGGGAAACTATATCATTTGAGGACCCGTAGGATATGGCATCATCAGCGTATAGCTGCATGGATGCCTCCCCACAGTTAGATGGAAGCTTGTTGATAAATACAGAGAAAAGTAGAGGGCCCGGTATAGATCCCTGGGGAACCCAATCCATGATAGGTGATAAGGAAGATGTTGCACCGGACCATTTGACACATTGGAACCTATTGGTTAGATAGTTGTTAAACCAGGAAATGGATTTGGTATCAAGACTTAAAGTACTGAGTTTTGTTAAGAGAATTTGGTGATTAACAAGATCAAAGGCTTTTGTTATGTCCGCAAAGGTGGCACCAGTTGCACGCCTCTGATCCATGGGCTGTAGGATATCTGTTGTGACACACAAAAGTGCAGATTCAGTGCCATGCCTTCTCCTGAAACCGTAGTGGTGTATTGTTAAGGAGCTGTTCTGGTCGAGGTAGGAATAAAGCTGATTGTAGATGATTCTTTCTTGTATTTTCACTAGGGGGCATAACATAGAAATTGGGCAATAGTTCTCTGTTTGGTCGGTAGGGCCACTCTTGTGTATGGGGACTACCACAGCAGTCTTCCATTTGTCAGGGATGGATTGTGTGAGGAAAGATGTGTTTATTAATAAAGTTACAGGGTGGGCACTTTGTACTTGAACTGTGACTGTCAAATTACTTTGTTCAGATGTACTGTATGGTATGTATTGTGTACTCTCCCGGGTCAAGCCTGAAAATAGGCATGTTTATTGCCTAGTGCACTTACCCGGTCACCAAAAGCTAATAAACAAATAAATAAAAAAAATAAATACATAAAACTTATTAGACAACAGACAGTACACATACAGGAAACAATGTAGAAATTAGCAATCAGTAGTAGCATTTGTGCATTGTGGATCCATATCTTAAAGATTACATTTTCAAGATAGTCCACCATGCTGTATTGGGGGGGGGGGGGGGTACCTAGATGCTGTCCTGGTGTAATGAAGCTGTGACCAAACAACTAGAGCTAGATAGGAGGAGTCTTGCCTCTGTAGCACTGATGTAACCAGATCTCTGTATGAGTGAGGGAGGCTCGGAACTCCTTTTAAAGTTTTAAATAATTTATTTTGTTGTTACAAGGTTACCATGAGACACTTCTTTATACTACTGGTCAAAACTGTTTAAGAATCTCTGATGGTGGCCTGGTAGTACTGGAGGTTAAGGCATTGGATGCCACACCTCAAGCCACACCATCGACCTGGGTTCGGGAAAAAGCCTGTGCCACCGGGGGTCGGCAGGGGTGAGAGAGGATCGAGTGTCTGGAGGACAGATCTCCTCTCTCAGGGAGGGAGGGAGGGACTGCCATCCAGCCCACTGATTGCTCTCTAGCAGCAGCTGGAGGGAGATATGGGTTGGGAGGCATGCAGCCATCGCATGATGTTGGAGGGGAGCGGGGTTAGGGGGAAAAAATCAAAAATGGAGCTGTCAGACTCTGTGATGGCCCTGGCTGTACCTGTGCCAGACCCCAAAATCTGAATGCTGGCTATCTGGGGGAGGGGAGAAAGTCAACGCTCCTCACTCCCAGCCCCATCATGGGGGTAACTTGTGGGGATTTGAGGAGAGGGGTGCAGCACCCCATACATCGAATGCGAAGAACACCCTTCCCCCCTCAGCTAGTGGTCAAACAGGAATTCAGCATGTTTGCCGTTCATTTGCATCACCAGGTAAGAAAAAAGGTTTGTCTCCCCATACGACGCACAGGTGTAATGCCAAACTTCACCAAACAACTAACACACCAAAATCTGGCCAATGGAAAATCATGTACACAATGCTCACAGCCTGGGAAATAAGATCCCAGACCTGCAGGCAACAATGTCAGAGGCTAAACTGGCATAGTAGCAACTAGTGAGACGTGGTTTACCAGTCAACCACACTTGGGAGACTTTAGTACCTGACTAGTGTATTGTTCAGAAGAGACCGAGGTGCAAAAAGGGGAGGAGGGCTCTGTATGTTAAATGAAAATAGCCACAGAAATTCAGAATACACATAAGGAGCCAGAAGAACTGTGGGTCACCCTGGAAACAGGAAATGGGACAGCCATAAGAACTGGGGTTGTCTACAGGCCCCCAGACCAGAGGGAGGACATAAACACATTACTGTTAGAAGATATACAAAACATGACAGCTAAAGGGGAGGTTCTGATAATGGGAGACTTCAACATGCCGGATACAGATTGGTCAATACCAGCAGGAACATCTGCCAGAACTAGACTCATAGTGGATTCCCTGCAGGGGGAGGGCCTCAAACAACTGGTACAGCAACCCACAAGAGACAGGGCTATCCTAGATCTAGTACTGACTAACAAAGAAGGGATCACAGATCTCCAGGTAGAAGGTCACCTGGGGCCAGTGACCATCACATGGTATGGTTCAATTTGGCTACTACATCTAAATCATCCCATTCCAAGGCAAAATATGGGACTCAGAGGAGCTGACTTTGATAAGATGGCCAACAGAGTTAAGCTAGCCCTGGCAAAAGAAAACAGGTGAGGGGTACAGGCAAAGTGGGCAAGATTAAGGATGCAATACTTGAAGCAACATCCCATTGTGTTAGACAGAAAAGGATGCAAAAGAAGAAGAAACCACTTTGGTTCTCAAATACAGTAGCAGAAAAGGTCAGAGCCAAAAGGCTGGCCTTCAGGAAATATAAGGAACACAGCGGGATGAAGATAGGGAGGCATACCAAACTGCCCTAAGGGAAGCAGGTAAGGCAGTAAGGCAGGCAAAGTCCCAAACTGAGGAAACACTAGCACCTAACAGTAAAAGAAGGTAACAAGACTTTCTATAGATACATTAGTGAAAGGAGAAAGTCCAGAGGGATGCTAAGCTTAATGGAGAAAGGGAGCATGTGAGGAGGAGGACCTTGTAAAGGCATCTATCCTAAATAGATACTTTTGCTCAGTATTTACTGAAAGAAGGTAGGGCAGGGCCCACAGCTCAGCATCATGGACACAGGGGAGGGAGGTGAGCACTACTCCCTTCACAAAAAGAAAGGGTCCCACAAGAGCTTGCTAGCCTAGGTGGATAAGGCAATGGGACCTGATGGCATACATCCCAGGGTACTTAAGGAGCTAAAGGAGGAACTAGCAGAGCCATTAGCAGAATTGTTTAGTGAGTCTCTGAGCACAGGAGGAGGTCCCAGAAGACTGGAGAAGGTTTATGTGATCCCGCTCCACAAGAGTGGTAGCAGGGAGGAGGCGGAGAACTACAGACCGTCAGTCTTACTCAGTAGTGGGCAAGATTATGGAGGCACTCCTTAAGGAAAGGATAGTGCAACACCTGGAATCCATAGGGCACAGGATCCAAGACAGCATGGGTTTACAAAGGAAGGTCCTGTCAAACTAATCTCATAGATTTCTTTGACTGGCAACCAGAGTGGTGGACCAAGGGGAGCAGTTGATGTCGCCTACCTTGACTTCAGCAAAGCTTTTGACACTGTTCCACATAGAAGATTGATAAATAAGCTGGGTAGGCTTGGGGGGGTCAGAAGTTGGTCAACTGCGCAACTGGTCGATGGGCAGAAAACGGAGAGTGGTGGAAATGGCATACAGTCAGAAGAGATGCAAGTCACAAGTGGGGTACCTCAGGGATCAGTCCTGGGGCCGGTCCTCTTCAACATCTTCATTAGTGACCTTGCAGATGGACTAGAGGGTAAGGCTTGTCTGTTTGCAGATGACACCAAGATCTGCAACAGAGTAGATGATCCAGATGGGGTGGGCAGAATGAGAAGAGATCTGGATAAACTAGCAGAATGGTCAGAAGAGTGGCAACTGGGATTTAATGCAAAGAAGTGCAAAATCATGCACATAGGAAGAAGAAACCCTGAAGCCACCTATAGGCTGGGAGGGAGTTGCTAAGAGTCACAAAGGAAGAAAGAGACTTGCATCATCATCACTAATGACCCAAAATCATCCAAGCAGACCTCTAAAGCAGTAGGTAAGGCTAGGGGGGTGTTAGGTGTATTAGTAGGGTATCACAAGTCGTGAAGAGGGAGGTAAATAATCCTCTGGTACAAGACACTGGTTAGGCCCCATCTGGAGTACTCAGTGCGCAGTATTGGAGGCCACACCTTCACAAGGACATTAACCAAATTGAGGCAGTCCAGAGAAGGGCAACCAAAATGGTGCAGGGACTGCATCAGAAGACATATGAGGACAGATTAACGGAGCTCAGTATGTATACCCTTGAGCAAAGGAGGAGAGAGGTGATATGATTGAGGCATTCAAACACCTTAAGGGCATAAACAAGGTGAAAGAGTCTAACATGTTTAAATATAAGAAAAATAGCAGGACAAGAGGACACAGCATGAGATTAGAGGGAGGCCGATTAAGGGGAATGTGAGGAAATCCTTTTTCACAGAAAGGGTGTGGTGGATGCATGGAATGGCTTACCACAAGAAGTGGTGGCTATGAATACAGTGCAGGGCTTCAAACAGGCATGGGACAGGCATAAGGGAGCAAGACAAATGACTATGAATAGATAGGCCACTGACAGAGCAAAGGCCGATGGCACATTTATAAGGTAGAAAAAGAAATGGGCAGACTGGATGGGCCTTGCGGTCCTTATCTGCCGTCAACTTCTATGTTTCTATGTTTCTATGATTTCTTGGGGGAAATGGTGCAGGGATGCGGGGGTGGAGAGATGAGCTTCCTGAGGAATGAGCCATAGCCACCTGCCAGCTCTCCCCATAAAGAGAGGATTAAAAAAAATCTCTATTGGCCCGCTCACTACTCCGCCTTACAATACTACCCAGGGCAATGCAGTGGAAGATCTTTCCAAATAGTATAATGAATTAAGTCTGAGGTGGCTTAGCAAGCCTTTTCTGCTGCAACAGGACAAGCAAGATACATTACCTATCAGGACTGATAGGTAAAAAGTATAACTGCTTAGTGACCACCACGGGCTCTGAAGAAGTTGTCTTCGGCCATGAAACCTTGGCCAGTAGTATAAAGAGGTGTCTCCTGTTGTCCTTGTAACATAATAATAAAGTATTGAAAACTTCAAAAGGAGTTTTGAGTCTCCCTCACTCACACAGAGGTCCACCACCCTGGTCAGATTTGTATCATCACCTAACTTTGGCAGCCACTAGAGATTCCAGCTTCCAGTTCATCGATGAAAATGCTGAATAGGGCTGACACATCAGCATGGTGGTAGGGCTATGGCTCACAATACCAGGGACTTGGATTCAGGAATGAGCCAGGGTCATCAGGGAGAAACCAGGAGGAGGAGGAGGGTTGAGCCTGCTAGAGGATGTTGACTTCTCCCAGGAGGGACAGGAGAGGGATGCCTGCTCTGATGTGAAACTGCCACATGGGCGACCACAGGCATCTAGTGCCAGCATTACAGCATAGCTTGTGTGCTCATGTGCACCTTGGTGCTATTGGCTGGTAATGCCCTGGGATTTGGAGAAAACACAAGGAACAGGCCAGCACAGAAAGATAGTTTCATAGCTTCATAGTGGTGTACAAGTCTTTAGCCATAGGGCATGTGACTCACCAATTATTAAATATGGTAACTAAACTTTCTAACCCCATATAGGCATCCAGTGCATTCTTGAAGGATTCCATTGAGTTGCTTATCACTACATTATTAGGCAGATGATTCCAAACTTTCACCACTCTCTGAGAAAACCAATTTCCCCTCATTGAAGTTTTGTACAGTGAACCCATTAGTTGAAGACAGTGACCTCTGCTATCTCTATCTGAAGTTTTCAACTGTAATCTAAAACATTTGAACAGTACCGTGTTATTGAAGGCTCTATGTACTATACAGAGATCCCCCCTTAAATGCCTATACTACAAGGAGAATAAGTTTAAATCAACTAGCCTTTGCCCATTTGTTTTGTAATAAGGTTTTTGATCTTCTTAGTTGCCCTTTTCTGGACTCCCTCTAAAAGTTTAATATTCTTATTGGTCCAGGGTGCCCAGCACTGAACGCAGTACTCCAGGTGTGGACGTACATGTGAACTATAATGGGGACATATTACCTTACTAGCTCTGCTTACTATGTTATGAAGTATAGTTCCCATTACCCTATTAGTCTTTCTGACCACTTTGCAGTTATCGTCAGATGTCATTTTATTTGACATGATCATACCTAGATCTTTCTTGCACTTAGTTATGTTTATTTCTTGCCCATACATAAAATACACTGCCTTTTTGTTATGATAATGGCTCCTGGTACACTTGAGCCCCGTGTAGCCTCCCAATCTGCTTCAAATGGGTAGGGAAAGCCGAAGCACTGGGCGGTTGTCTTGGGGAGGGAAAGCTGAGGCACTGGGCGGTTGTCTTGGGAGCCTGATAGGTACATATGTCAGAAGTCAAGAGGCACAAACAGAACAGTTTCCCCCACTCTCACCCCTTACCCCCCCTACACCACACTGCCTCACCCACCCCTTCCCCTATCTAATGGCACTTTCAGATATGGGGCCCTCCAGCCCATCCACCTTGCACATTTGCCACCCATCTCTACCACCGACAATGGCCCTTTAGCCTGCCTACTTTTTCCTGACTTCCTCCTACCCTATACTAACTATATACTGTTCACCCTGAAACTTGTCCGAAGCTGGCTTGTGTTGTCTCTCTCCATTATTGGCTGTATAATAAATGCTTAGACATCTTTGTGTTTTTAATACTGTAACCATTGTTGATCTTTGTATGCATGTTACCCTACATCCTTTGACGTGGAACATTTATAAATGAGCAGTTCCCGCTCAAAGGTATTTGTAATCCTAGAGTTTAATAAAATAAAAATAAAACAGAAAGGTAAAAGAAGGAACAAAATGTTAAACTGCAATGCCCCAGCACAGATCCCTGCTGGACAATGCTTAGTACCTCTCTCTACTCAGAGTAGTGCCCATCCATCACAACCCTCTGCTTCCTGCCCCCAAGCCAGTGGTAGTTCGGCAATGGTGGCAGTGGTTGCAGTAATAGCAGCAGTGACAACAGATTCATTTTTTATATTTCCATATTCACGTGCACTTGACTTCATCCAAAAACCATAAGGCACACTTTGCAGCTCCGCAACTTCCTCAATCCATTCCTCAGCTATTTTATATAAAGACAACTATTTGGCTCCCTTGTTTATTTTGGAAGGGGATTCATCATTAATCTGATGCCATCTCCAAGACTGGTGCTAGCCTAAACTAAACCAACAGATGCCTGAAGCAATAATAATGACAAATGTTACTGGTTTACATAAAATATTAGAGAGTGCAATGGCTTTACTCTGCACATAGCATTTACAAATGAAAAGACTGGTAAATTGAAAACTTATTGCATTCAGAACCACTGTGCCCAAATTTGTTAGTGTGCAAGATAAGACATTCAGAAAAAAAGCAAGTGGCTTCTGCACACTAAAATAGATATATCGAAGCCACATTTATATTAAATAATAGAAAAAACATTATTTAAGTAGTGCAATACAAACATAGCAGTGGAGCATCAAATAAATACTGATTGGTGATACTAGCTATTGGATGCTCCACCACCACGTCTGTACTGACTTCTTAAATAAAGTTTTTTTTTCTATTATTTAATATTGATGTGGTTTCAGTATATACTTTTTTGTTTAGGGGCCAGTTGCCTTTTTCTGGATATGAACTGTGGTTTGATAAACCCGTTCCTTGCACCTTGTCCTCTGCACCATCTGGGCATGAGCCTTTTTCTTGTCTTCTCAAGATAAGACAATCAACTTAATTTAGGGCTATGCCAGGTGCCTTGCTTCCACCAGTGTGACTGGTGTATAGTGGTGCGACTGTTAAGGGGAGGATGGTTGGTTATAATAACGGGGGGAGGTTGTGAGGGGTGGGTGTTTAATTGGGGTTTTGTGAAGTAAGGCCGAGTTGTACTGGCAACGTGTCATCCTGTGCAGACCTGTAGGCTCAGATACTCCCTATCTCTGCTCCAGAATCTGCACTCCTTTTATGACCTTCCCCTACCTGGTGCAACATATTGTCACCTCAGTGAGGTAGGAATTACAGGAGGTGTTGGGGGGGCAAGAGATTGGAGGAGTACTGATGCAGTGGGAGCAATTAAGACTGTGAGGAACAGGAGACACCCTGGGGTGAAATGAAGATTTGGGAGAGGCCAGACATGTTTAACCCCCATACCCAGGGATTCCACCAGACCTAGTGGACAGGAAGCTGATGGGTCAGCTGCCACTACTCATCCTCTTGGGTGGTGCTATGCAATGCCAGATCAATGAAGAATAAGCCTGCTGTTATATCCAATTTTATATTTCATTCCTCAGTCAATCTGGCTTGTTCCATGGCAACCTGAATTGGTGATGATGCTGGGCCGATTTTGGAGGAAGCCGTCCCAGCTGTTTTTTTCCCGTGGTGCACTGCCAGAGAAAGGATTGCGAGGGGAGGAGATAGTAGCCATCTGTTTTAGATATGACTTGAAGCTGGTGGTGAACTCAGTGTGGGACACCTTGTCATTTGAATGCGTGACTGTGGGTGGGGGTCCAGGTACTGGTTGCAGGATACTTCTCATTTGCTGGTCTCTGGGACACAAAGGGGATTTACTGCAGGAAATACAAGATTTCATTGCCAACAGGGTGTTGGAGTCACCGAGGTGGATTATTCTGGGTGTTTTCAGTGACTGGGTTGATGATAAACTCTCATATTTTGGATAAGATTTTTTCCAGGGAATGAAATCCCTGGGCCTAGCACAAGTAGTTGCTGCTGCAACTCACCAACATGGGCACACCTTGAACTTGGTGTTCTCCCTGAGACATAAGGTGGAAAACTTCAGGATTGATCTGATTAGCTGTTGTATCATCAGGTGCAATCAGGTTTGACTTTAGGTACCCCTCTGCAGTCCACTCACTGTGAAGAAGGTCTGTGCTGCCCTTTACAAGGGCCTAGGTCAGATGGACTTATGGTGATGCTGAACATCTTGGGTATGTTGGGGGCATGCGATGGGGGTTCAGAGAAGGCAGTGGCAACTTATAATAGGGCTGTTGGTGCAACCTTTGACCTAGTAGCAACTGTTCACGTATGCCCATTGGGTTCACACCTTGGCCCGCTGTGGTTTGATGGCATGCTGAGGTAGATGAAAGCAAGGAAGCAGAGGCTGGAGCATTGTTGGAGGAGACTAGGGGCCTGGGAGGACAAACTGGTTTTGAATATTCACTATGGTGAATATCAAAGGACAGTCTCTCAAAGAAGAAGGCACAGTTCCTGTCCAGGGAGATTGCACCGGAAGGAAATGACCAATTCAGCTTTTTCGGACAGTTGACAGGCTTCTCCATCCAGCCTGTCTGGAGTCCATGAAGGCTGCTTCATTCACTGAGTGTAAGGAGTTTGCCCAGTTCTTTTCAGATAGTGTCCTCTGTTCAGACTGGGATTTCACTAAGTGGCTATTACAGCTCAGCAGTGTCAAGCTAGTGAGATGCACTGGCGATCAATGGTCTTCGGGAGAGTTCTTGACAGTGGCAATGGATAAAGTTGGGGAGGTGATTTCAGAGTTTCCACCCAACATAATGCAAACTGGATCCAGGCCTGACCTGGCTACTAGTGAGCTGTTTCAGCCAGCTGGGCCCGGTGTTTGCCAAGATTATCCAGTGTTCCTTGTCAGGGGGGGATTTCTCCATCTGCATTGAAAAGTGCACTGGTGAAGCTCCTCTTGAAAAAGCCATTTTTGGACCCGGACATCTTGGGGAATTTCTGACTCTGTCTTACACCTGCCTTTTTTAGGCAAGGTTATTGATAAGGTGGTTGCATTGCAACTTGAGGCACACTTCATGACCTTAAACATCTATGAGCCTTTCCAGTTTGGGTGTAGGGCAAAGCACAGCACAGCACAGCACAGAGACCATGTAGGCCAGAGTGGATAATAACATTCTCAGGGTGAGGGACAGATGAGAGTGGCAAATTATTTTTCTCCTCAATCTCCCCTCAGCATTGACACCATTGACCGTAGGTTTTTATTGTACTGACTTAGGGAGTATGTGGGACTTACCAGCAAAATCATCTAGTAGTTTGAGTCCTACCTCGCAGGCAGGATGCTGAGGATAATGATGGGAGATTTTTCCTCACTTCTAAGGAACCTGCATTGTGGTGTCCACCAAGGGTCAGTCCTTTCACCCATGTTATTAGTGGTGTACATTCTACCCTGGGTGGGATCATTAGACAGTATGGAGTTGGATTTCATTGCTTTGCAGATACTACTCAGCTCTGTCTTTTGCACCCAAGACACAGGATGTGGTGGATGTGCTAAATCAGTGCTTAGCTGAGATCCAAGACTGGATGTCATTGAACAGGCTAAGACTCAATCCGGACAAAACTGAAGTACTGGTGACTGAGCTGGCTAGGATGGGGGAAACGGTAGCTGCTAAGAGGGAAATGGGGTTTCAGCTCAGCTCCTAGAGGCTTTTGGCTACTGTGAAGGTGAAGAATATGGCTGTCATTCTGGATGAGGGGCTGATATTTGAGGCTCAGGTGTTGACAGTAGTCTGGAATGGCTTTTAACATCCAAGGAACATCAACCAGATTCAATCCCTTATTCCCCCAGAGGATTTGCTCTCACTGGCGCATGCTTTTGTGATCTCATGGTTTGATTAGTGTAACTCTTTACCTTGGGGTTAGTGGAGGTATGCTGTGGCACCTGCAGTTGGTGCAGAACATAGCTGCTAGGTTGTTGACTGGTCTGCCAAGATCAAGTCAGATCTCCCCAGCACTGCATGTATTGCGCTGGCTGATGCTTAAGTGGTGTATCTCCTATAAAGTTGGGTTACTAACTTCTAAAGCCCTACACAGACTGGCCCTGGTTACCTGTGTGATCTCCTGCATCCTTACATGCCTGCATGTCCCCTCCGTTCCACCAAGTAAGGCCTCCTGGTTGCTCCCAGGGCCAGGCTTAAAACCTTGGAGGACCGGTCATTCAAGGTTGCAGGTCTGTTTTTTGGAACTCACCCCAAGGGTCCTGAGGGAGGCCTCCTCAGTGGAGGCCTTTAAAAGGATCTTAAAACATGTTTATTTGCATAGGCCTATGGGGAGGAGAGTGAGAGTCCCTACTGGTTTTGCAGTTGAATATCTGAGATATTATGCAGTATATCTTAGCTGGTTGCTGAATGTTATTTATTTGTATTATTTATTTAGGACTGTATTTATTTTATGATTTGTTGCTACCTCTGTTTTATTGTACTGACTTCCTGAGCTGCTGGGGAAGGGCACCATAAAAAATACAATCTACTGCTACCACCAGTGTTTTTGTTCAAAACAGGGTGTGCTACACAGCCGCTCTTGACTCCTGGCAGAACTTATCTGAGTCTCAGAGTTCCCATCTATATTACACATTATGATCTCAGCTTCCATAAACTTTCTGTTTGTGACTGACTCCAGGTGACCTAGTTCTACCTGACCATCAAAGACTGTGAATTCTCTCTCTTTTAGAGACGATAAGCACAAGTAGGTGCACGACAGTGCCAGTCAATTCCCGCATCTACTTTTTTATTATTTATTTGACCTCATCTGCTGCATGAAATTGTTTTTCATGGTAAGAATCAGGGGCCAACATCGGTACTCACCCCCCAGGCAGGTCATGGACTCCCAGGCTCAGTTTGATGATAGACAATCCACTGGTTGTTATCACACACTAGTTAAACAGTGGCAGTAAGGGTGAAGAAGAGGGGAAAGTGTGCATATCAGGATAAGTTAAGCAGTTCAGTGTAATGGGATGGATCCCCTAAACCATCCAGTCAGAGATCACATTTAACATTAATGCTGAAACTGTTTACTTGCCTTGTCTACTTTAGAAAATCCTAGGACCAGGTCAATCTGACCTTTCAGTCAGTTGGTTCCACTCCTCCCAGTTTAAAACCTAGCAGTCAATCCAAGCAGGTAATGGCCTCTCCCCCTCTTCCAAATTCCTCAGAAATACCCAGGGAGCTCTATATTGGACCTATTATCGGTCTTCCTTAATGACCTCTCTTTGATATGTATCTGCTTGCACATCCACATGTAAATGGATGACACCATACTTTCAGCTTCCAGAGCCTCATGCCCCAAGCTGGAATGTATGTTTAGCTTGATTTTAACACCATACATTGTTGGTTCTGCTCAAATCAACAGTTGCTTAATGATAAAAAAAGGCCCCTGTGACCTCTGGCAGCAAAAACAAAATCCTGCTTGGTTCCACACTACCCCAGTCATTAGGATTTAGATGGCTCTCCCCTCAGAGAAATTCCCCATATCAAGTACCTTGGGCTGTGACTGGATCCACATTGATGCCACCCAAAAGACTACTCCCTCAAGCACGGTGTCTTGTGCAGCAACAAATCCTGCCACCAACTCACTGCCCATTATGTCATTATCCTTAAAATAGTCCTTCTGTTGTTTAAGTATGCAGATG
Organism: Neoceratodus forsteri; assembly: GCA_016271365.2. Classification (NCBI taxonomy): domain Eukaryota; kingdom Metazoa; phylum Chordata; order Ceratodontiformes; family Ceratodontidae; genus Neoceratodus; species Neoceratodus forsteri. Next base: position 358,724,791 of record CM028130.1, read on the forward strand.
TGGTATATAGTGCTGCACCTAACTCTGACTTGGCCAGTCTAGATGCCCTCTTCTCCTCCTGACACTTTACCATCAACTGTTCTCCCCATACCCATCATTTTTTGCACAGTTTTGCATATGTGACTTATACTTCTAAAGTGCAAAATTATGCATTCCTAAACTGTGCAATTTAACAAATACTATCTGTTTGTGAAAATGTGCACTTTTGCATAATTTGCACATACAGATCCTAACGTGTACATTTTTGAAAAACCTGGTTTAAAAGATGAGCAATTTGGAACATTTATACAACAGCATATGTGAATGTACTCCTTTTAGTCCAGCTTGCTTATTTTTTAAAACCCAATTCACAGTTTGAAATTGTAATGTGCAAATTCTTAAAAGAGCTCCCTGTTGTCCAAATTGAGCATTTAAAAAAGTCCAAAGTAGGCATGTTGAAAAAAAAATGCTGTTTTAAAACAAATAGCACCATTGTTGAGCTTGTGTGCATGAATGCAGAAATGGCACTTTTATGTTATTTTGCAGTCATACCTTAATTTTCAGCCAACACTAGCGAGCACAACCCACACTTTAACGCATCATTTGACAGCCAGACACCTCACATCATTAAAGCCCTACATGACACTTAGACCAACTAAAACCATTTGAATTTTCAACTTTGAAATTATGTTTTTTTTTTGCTGGTTTTTTTTTCTGATTCTGATATCCACTTTATAAGCACAGTAGCACACTCTAGGATTTGAAGTTTGTGCTATAATAACCTACACCAGGGTGATTGAAGGCACTTGGTTTTGCCTCATGTCTCACAATGTTCTCAGGGGCTTAGGCTTTTAAAACAAAACCCACACCCTGCCGTGGTGCTATCACCTACTTCACTGGGGGGGGGGGTCACAACCGTATCATGATGCTAAATGTCAGAATACTGTTGAAATTATTAATTTTATAATGGCGGAAATCGGGGCACAGTAACTATTGCTAAAGTGAAATTAAAAGTCTAACTTACAACATTGTGAAAATGAAAGAATTCATAGTTGTGGCAATGAGCAGGTGTCCACAAGAACTCAGTTCTGTGAGTAAAACTAAAATTGTAACTCAGTGCTAGGAACAATGGGGGAGAGGGGTTGCTATGTGTAGTGTATCAGTGGGTAAAGGTACTGTACACCAAATAAAGTATAAAAATACAATGGCCCAGATTTTCATACTACGCCCAAAAAGTGCACAACAGCAGGAGCAAGTGCAAGTCCACTGCGCCCATGCGCAAGACGCAAGATATTCAAAAACTGCACAGGTCAAGATGCGCCTGCAGCACACGACTGAATATCATGCCACCTGCGCCATAGTGCAACCAGGGATGCCCTGTGGAGCAGGGCAGCAGTGCAATAGCACAACCAGGGATGCACAGGGACAGGATGCAGGGGCCCACCACCCATGTCACAGATGGGCAGAGGAGCACACAGCAGAACAGACATCGCCCCCACACACCCCATGCACTGCACAACCAGTGGAGAGACGGAATAACCACCGGCTCATGGATACCAGCAACCAACCCACAGCTGGGGCATGGTGCCCCAGCACACCCCTTGGCAAGCTGTGACTGGCACACAAGGAGGGTCGACCACCCTGTGCCATACCATCCAATCAATGCAGAGCACACCCTGCACCATGACCCCCAGACACCCTGCCCAGGAGCAGTGTCCACCAGTGCAGGATACCCCATGAATGCCACCACCCCCACTGTGACAATGCAACCCTGTGCACCACAGAACCATGGAAGGCAGCCCCACCATGAGCACCCTTCAGTGAGTGGCAGCACACAGCGATGCAATGACTGCATACCCAGTGCCACCATGCACTCCCCCCCCAAGGTACAGCTGAGAGACCAACCATGCGTCGGCACACAAGGTACCCCACACATGACAGAGAATGCCCAGGACCCCACCACCAGTGGTACAGCACCCTGAACACCCTCCCAAGGATACACCCTGACCCAGCACTGACCACAACAGCCAGCGCAGACACCCACAGTGGTGCATGGAAGCATGCACCACACAGGATGCAACACAGTGCATGGACAAACACCCACCTATACCCAAGGGCACACCAACATGGGGACACAGTAACGGGGCAACCAAGCCCCCAGCATGTGGCCACGGAAACTGTGTACACACGGCCAGCACCCCTCCATGGCACAGGAGTGCCAGCCACCCTGTGCAGGCACTGTGGAACTGTATGCCACCAGCATTTGCCCAGAGCACAAGTGACAGACAGTGGTGCACATCCCCTGTGACACACACAGGCGACAGCATGGAGGTGGGACAACAACAGCGGAGGCCACAGTGTCACCCAAAGCAGTCATGCACCACACCAGTGACAGGAGGCAACCCAGCATTTTGCCGGGTACAGTGGCTGTCCTGCATGGACAGCCACCACTGACATGCCAGCAGACTGTGCATGTCACAGACATGCAAGGGTGTCAGCTGCACAGGCCGTGAATGGTCTGACAGGTGCACCATTAACACAAAGCATGCACCGTGGGCCACTGCACACAGTCATCTAGTGCACAGGGAACAACACACGCACCACAGACAGTGACTGATAGCCACTCCCACACCATACTCACTTCCCCATGGACACACACACACACATATGACTGCACCACCGCTGATGCCATGCATATCACTGCAGCTGAGCACCAATAGCCCGCTGCAAATCAGACCACCACAGTAGGCATATCAAAAGAAATGTATTTAAAAACAGCAAACAAAACTATGTACAATTATTTACAAATGTTTGGAGGAGGGACACAAACAAAGGTGGGGTGGGTAGGGCAGGGTAACAAATGGTAGAGGAAGAGGAGGGGTGTGAGGGTGTGTCCAGGGGGATAGTGGAAATCAGGGGCAGTTCCAAGCTCAGCGGGAGCCCCACTCCTCGCTCCAGCTTCTGCTCTCGCCATGACATCTTCGGACACCAAGCCTGTCCAACCATTTGAGTATCTCCAGGGACTCCCTGGCTACCTGGAGAATCTCTTGCAGTGCCACCCTGATCTCCTGCAGCTGCCATCCACCTAGGACAAGGGAGCAGAGTCAATAGGTGTGAATGCACAGCCCTATGCAGCCCACCCACTGTGCATGGCACACGGCCATGGGACATGCCTCTGTGATGGTGTGTGACCACCCACAGTGATCGCATCCACAAGACCTGCCCACCCAGGTGCACACAGCCATGCGGACCGCTACACCCACCCACCGGCCAAGTCCTGCACAGCACAACTGTGGCTGTTCAGTGACATGGCTATGTGGTGCGAAGGCAGTGGCACAGCCATGTACCCAGTGCATGCATGGACCACGATTGACACGCTCCCAGACATGCAGTGCCACTGGACAGTGCTGACTGTAACAAGTTGCATGCATGGCAGTGGTGTCAATGGATGCCCCGCTGCCCACCCTGTTACACAGCATGCACTAGTAATCATGGATGTAAGGCACTCACCATCATCAGGCTGGTCACTGTGCCTGTCTTGTCCAGCAGCCCTCCCGGTCTGCTGTTCATCTTGGCACAGACACAGCCTCCTCTCCCTCACCCGCTGACACTCCTCTGGGCCTAGGGTGCAAACATGGAGAGAGGAACATCAGTACAATCCAGTAGCAAAGTCCGCCCACCCCGTGTGTGTGTGTAATCCCACACAGCCATACCCATCCTCCCCAAACCCCGATACCACCACCACAACCAACACTGGATGGCCCCACCATGTGCTGGACACATGCCACCGTGATACCCGTATGGACGTTAACAGTGTATGGATGGGGCATCTACCTGGCCATGGCACCGTGCCCCTCCTGGCACGTGCCCACAGGTGGGCAAGCCTATCTGGGTCCCGCCGCTGCAGGTCACTATAGTGGTGCCTGCATTGCTCCGCCATCCTCTCCATTCCTGTGGTCTCCTCCAGGGCCACTGCCACCTCCTCCCACACCGCACTCCTGGCCCTGTCCAGGGGTGCCTCTCCAAATAGGGCAGTGGCATGGGGCTCCACCAACTGGACCAGATTGGCCAGTTCAAGTTGGCTCCAGATGGGCACCCTTCTCCTTGCCATCCTGTACAGTTTTGGTATCAAAATGGTGCTCTGTAGCACACGTTCGCCACGCGGATACTGCGTGGTACTGCACTGTCATTCCCCATCGCGCTGTCACTGAACAGTGCAATAGAGGTGCACCCATGTGGACGCATGGTGCCTAGGGGGCAAAGGTCAGCACAGGGTCAGGGTCTCTTGCGCACAGACCGCCACAGTGCAAGTGGTACTCACCATGTGTAGTGTGGTAGGGCACCTGTGTGCCACTTCCTGTAGTGGCCTATCACGCTATGGCCCCAGTGCACACATGGCACCCCAGTGCCAGAGTGCCGTACATGTGAACAGCGCAGTAGCACCACTGGCACAATGGTGGCCGTGCCCTGCATTGCCTCCCGTGCACAGCACGTCAGCAGCACAGCAGGCATCAGCGTCATCACCCCGGGCATGTGCCGTTCTGTGTCCACTGCACATGTCACTGAAATGCGCCCTTGCCTGAGCACATTCAACACAATTGCGCAAAGTGTAACAGCGCGATATTCAGCCGGCATATGCAAATCAGCTAATCAGCCATTCAATGGTGCAGATACTGCATTTGCATCCACTTATAATTGCACCTCGCCTCACTTGCATGTGTTGCGCTATAAAAATGCGACATTGGGCTGCAGTGGCCATGGTCTGTTATTGCAGTCTATTGTGGTGAGTTGCATGCTGTTTGGGAGTGTGGACTGTGGTGTGTGGGACATGCATGGGACTGCACAGTCACAGGTAACACCTGTCATTCTCACAGGATGAAGAATGAGCGATCGTGAGGTGGAGGAAGAGGAACAGAGACGTGGGAGGAAGAGGAGGCCTAAATTCACAAAAGCAGAAACAGATGCTCTGTTTGAGGCCTACCTCGACTAGGAGCCGCTGATCATTGGACAGTGAGGAACACCACAGGCCTGTGCTGCTGCATGGGAACAGGTGGTGCGTGCCGTCAACCTGCATGGCAGCCACCAGAGGTCCATGTAGGAGTGCAAAAAGAAGATGGGCACGGACAGGCGGAGGATTTAGGACAAGGTGGCTGCCATCAGGGCAGCATGGGCTGCGATTGGTGGGGGACAGCTGGTCGTGCAACGCCTGACCCCAAGAGAAGAGCATGTTGCTGGCAGCATGTGGTGTGCCATCGAGGGTGTTCCAGGTGGTGGATTCCAGACTGGTGGTAGCCCATCAGTGCATGGTAGGTCCTGGTCTGTCAAGGGGGGGAGACAGGGTAGGGCAAATACATTAATGCTACTGTGTTCCCTTACAGTTCCTGAGCATCTACATGGGTCCGCGGTGGTGGGCTTGTCCACTGAGGGTGATACCTTGGACATAGAGGAGGGCCCATCCACCTCCACAGGCATCCGAGGGTCAGGGCAACAGTGGGCCCGCCTGGCTGTCTGGACTGATGTTGGTGGAGCAGGTGTGGAGGAGGCCCTGCCCGTGTCCCAGTGTGCCAGCATCCATGGATGCCAGCATGCTGATACTTGGGCTGGTGCCGGATCCGTCACTGATGATAATGGAGCTCACTTCATGGACAGTGATACGTGTGGACCACAGGATGGCCACACAGCAGGTGACATCATGGGCATGGCTGTGGGTGGTGCCGCCATGGAGGCCTATGTAACATCACATTCCCAGCCTGTGCCTGTCTGCACCAGTGGGGCAGCACTGGTGTGTGTCCAGGACAGTGGGGCTGTTGCAGCCGCTGTGGTGGCACCGTTGAGCCCTGGAGAGTGGCAGCTGGAGGGGCAGTGTCAGCAGTCAGCCAATGGCCTTGGTGGTACAGTGTCAGGGGATGGCATCAGTGCACTGCCTGTGGACATGCCCAGGTCTGGCCCTGGTGTGCAGCACCCACCCTCAAGGGGTGCTGCCCTTCAGGGCCGTGAACACCGTGAGGGACAGCATGCAGATCAGGCAGATGACCTCTTAGAAGAGCACACCTGCATACTCCAAAAATCAGTCGATCAGCAGTTGCGGCTTGTGACAGCGGTGGATGCACTCAGTGTGGCTCTGCGCCAGGCAGAGGAGTGGTGCAGCAGGGACACCACTCTGCTCCTGGCAGGGACGGACTGGATGCGGGAGGATGTGACTGCTGCCATTGACAGGTTGACACAGACAATCACAGCTGCCACGGCCACAGTGGGCACACAGTTATTTGCCCATGAGTCGCAGACACCGTGCAGTGCAATGTCCACCCCCCCATTCCCAGCGTCGTGTGACACCCTCCTTGTTGACACAGGGTTCAGCTGTAAGCACGCCTGGCACAGGCATGTTCAGTGTGCTGCAGACCCCTGCGTGAGCATGGTCACATTCACGCAGCGGAACCCTTGGGGGACCATCAGTGCCACACCATGAGGCCATTGGTCAGCCTGTCACTGCTGGCAGGTCTCGGTGGGGCCGCCCATGCATTCATGGCAGCCGTGGCACTGTGGTGCGTGACTGACCTGTCTCCCACCACGGTTAATGTCTGATGCTGCCCTGTGTGCACTGTGTTGTTCAACGTGCAATGCATGGGTGGGGTACCTGGCCCTGCATACACATACACACACACACACACACACACGTTCTATCTGTACACCCTCCCAGCTGTTGTCCACTGCGGCGTGTGCATGATGATGCCTGCATTGTGCTGTCCACCACTGTGCAGTGGTGTCCAGAGTCTGACACACGCACAATGACAGACACTGTGTGTGGTGGTCTGTGGACGTTTGTGTGGCTAGGGATGGCGGTTGGGGTTGGCGTGCCTCCTACCCTTTGTGCATGTCTTGTGGGTGTGTGTGTCTATGTGTGTGTGTGTGTGTGTGACTGCGTGTCGTGTTAGACCTTGCCCATCCCTGACAGTGTGTGCGGTTCCATGCTCAGACAATTCTCTTAACAACATGCACCCCTGGGGTTTGTCCATGCGTGTTTGTGGGTTGTGCCTTTGCCACTGGTGGTTGCACATGGCCCCATGACTTACCTGGGTTGGTTGAAGTGCTCCTCTGTGACAGTGTCCCGGGTGCAGCTGTGCCATCCAGATCAGTCGGGGGTCCCTTCGACCAAGGGGGGGCTGCCCATCACCATCTTCACCAGCGTCCTCATTGACCCCATCGCTGTCCCCCTCTTCGACCTGTACGGCTATCCCACAGTCATTGTCCATGTTGTGCAGGATGCAACAGGCCAGGAATAGCTCGCAGGCCTTTGAGGAGCTGTACTGTAGGGCACTGCCAGACGTGTCCAGGCAACGGAAATGTGCCTTCAGCATCCCAAACACCCACTTGATGACATTGCATGTGGTGGCATGTGCCTCATTGTAGCTTTGCTGTGATGGGGTTGCGGGCCACCGGTATGGTGTGAGCAGCCAGGGATGGAGTGGGTATCCACTGTCACCTGTGTGTAGTGGGTGGACATTAGTTTGGTGATCAGCATCGCCCTGCCATGGGCCATCTAGGCCAATACCCATGTCACCTCTGACTATGCCCCTCCCGAGATCCATGTCTTTCTGTGTGATTTGCATACTCACCCACTAGGTGGCCAGTGGGGATGTCCCCACTCTCGAACCTGTGGCACAGTGTGAACTGGTGCCAGATGAAGGCATCATGTGCTCCCCCAGGGTGCATACCCTTCTGATTCATGTATTTGGCCCCTTCGGGGCCAGGTGGCGTGCGGATGGCCACATGGGTGCAGTCTATTGCCCCGAGCACAGCAGGCATATGTGCTACCCTGTGGAACTCCTGTATGTTTGCTGTGTACTCTGCCAGTGTGCTGGGGAAATGGATGTACTCCGCAGCATGTGGCAGCAGTGTGCTGAGGAATTGGGTGAGGAAGTGTGACGCGGCCGACTGGGTTATGCCTGTTGTGTCCCCTGTTGGTCTCTGGAAGGTACCCGTGGAGAGCAGGCACATGACAGCTGTCACTTTGGTCTCCACTGACAGAGTATGGCTCCATCGTGTGGGTGCCTGCTTCACATCACTGCACAGCTCACAGAGCCACCTCAGAATTGCCCAGTTCAGGCTGTACCTGGCCCGATCTCAGTATCAGTGTACAGCTAGAAGCTGGTGCGGGCTCAGTACTGCCTGTTGGGGGCAATACCACTGGCTGGACCCTTCCCACCGGCGCCCACCTCGATGCCTGCCTTCTCACCCCTCATCTGGATGGTGGCATTGGCCATGTCCCTGGCTTGTGTAACCCCCGGCAGCTGTTTCACTGTTCCCCCACTGTCCTTGCTGCTACTCCCCCTGCACCGGGAACACCTCCCTGTAGTGGCTGTACTGCCCACTATCTGTGCCCTCAGTGCTGTGTGGCACTGCCCCCTTTTGTCCTGCACTGTGGCACAGGCTCACCACACCCTCCCTGTTCCTGGTGGTTCCAGGTGCTCTGTCCTGCTCCTGCCCTGTCCTGCTCCCAGTTTCTGTGTGCCTGTGTGGCTGCTTACAATTCACCAACATGTGGCTTCCCTGTAGCGTTCTTGCATCTCTCTCTTGTTCCTTTTTATTTTGGTTGATTACCACTATCGCGCAACTTCCATTTGCTCTATTTAAGCATAGGCATGTTTGTTGAATATCGCACTGTGCCATTTATACATGGTTCCGCCCCCTTCAGTTGCACAAGCATTCATTATCATTGCACTCTTGCACATTGTGATTTGGGGGGAGCATCTGCCTCCCGCTGAATATCGCAGAATGGCACATTTTCGGACTTGCTCTGGTGCATCTCTGTTGCACATGGCGCAATCCTTTTTAATATCTGGGCCAGCATGTTTATTTATTTGAAAATTGGTGACTGTCAGAGTCATTCTGAACCAAGGCTCACTTATTTTTTGTTGACTGGGTAAGTGCACTAGACAAATTCTGTCTATTTTCAGGCACGACCAAGGGGAGGGGGATACAGATGAATGCCAACTGACCTTGAACCAGATTAAGCTGTTGGTGGTATTTTTAGTGAATGAGGGAAATTTGGTCAGGACACCGGGGAAATTCCCCTACACTTTTTGATAAGTGCCATGGGATCTTTAACATCCACCTGAACTACCGCCAATCCAGGCAGATGGGACCTCAGTTTAACGTCTCATCTGAAAGACGGCACCTCAGAAGTGCAGCACCCCTCTCATGCTGCACTACAGTGTCAGTATTGGGAACTGAACCCACAACCCTCTGATCTCCTGGCCTCAGAGGCGAGTGTGCTACCTACTGAGCCACTGACATTGACATTTCCCCAGGTGTGACTTGTGGAAAGGGAAAAGGGGAGACATATACTGTACATAGCACAGACACAGTACGTAGTTAAATGTACTTACATGGCATTGACACAGTTCAAAGTTACAATAAAGTGGAATATAGTACATGGTTAAAACAGGAGTAAATACAATAAGACCAAGTAGCAAAACTTAGGCAGATCAGCCACACCTACCCTGGGTTAGGACTTAGGAGGCAAATGTAAGGGGGGGGGGCAGTCAGGAAGAGAGAAAACAGGAGTAGGGGTGAGGGAGGAAATTTCATTGGGTATCTGAGGCAAATGGGGGGTAGTGAAAGAGAGGGAGGATGAGAGTAGGCAACTTATAATAGGGAGGACTGGAGTAGGTTCCATAGTGAAGAGAGACAATAGGCAGTATCTGATCCAGGATTCTGCAATGGAGGGTGGTGTGCATACTTGATAATGCAATTTGTTAATTTTTTAGAATCCTTTATATTGCTTGCTATTGTCTTTTTCATTACATTTTTGACAGAAAAATAGAAAAGTAATCTATAGTTTTTAATTATGTATTTTCTTATAATTGAGACCTGGGTTTGAATCCCAGAGCCTCTAATTGCACACTGTGTGACCCTAAGCAACTCACTTAACTTCCATGTGCTCCCAGGTCTCAGCAGCAAACAAGTAAGTTACAATGAGGGGTGTGGCCATCCCCTTCACCACCCCTAGATCCGCCACTGAGAATGCTGAATGATGTGGAAAAGCATATCCTCAGACCCCTAACACAAGGTAGGGCCCCCCAGCGATTTGCTTCATTTCAACCACTGCCAGTTTTTACACCTTCGTAAATTTAGATGTTTGTTTAGCACGATAGATATTCATTTCTGCTTTAAACTCTCAGTGCACAAACTAGAGCTGCAGCTTTTCCCTGTGAGACAGAGACACTTATGTGTCATAAAATTAGGGTCAGTTCAAAGGTATGCCACCCGAGGGCAATTTCAATTACCATTTGACTATTAACTATGAAACACCATCGTTTTAACATATTACCTGGCCTACAGATTTCAGAACTTTCACATTATCAAATTTCGCATCTGCCTGTGTATAGGTGAGAGTGTGTGTGTGTGGGGGGGGGTCATTGTGAAAACATTATGGAACAACTGGTACTTGGAAGGGATTAAATCAAGCAAGAACCCACAAAAACTTAGTTCGTACAACCGCTTACAACCTGACAGTTCGTTTGTGACATTTCTCAACTGAATACTATAGGACAGTTCCACCTTCTAGATGAAAGCCCCCCCCCTTCCCATCCCCACCAAGAGATGACAGTTCACCTCAAGTCAAATTCAACTGGTGTATGGTGGCTCTGTGGCTATGTCTTTTAAAGACGCTCATAGCCTTAACTACTGTATCAGGTTTTGCAGGGCGATGTTGCTGCCATCAAACCCAAAGTTGCTCTTTGCAGGTTGCACGTGGGGAAGCTTGAGTGGGGAATACCCAATACCATAAAAGGTTTAGAACAGGTAGTTGAAATCAGTTTCCTAATGTCCACCGTTTACGGCATTGATAAGACTGTATCTTGCTTCGCCCTTATTGTATGTAAATGCATAACTTGCACCGTATCCTACTCCAGTAGTTAGTCATTTTTGCAAGCGCTTTAATTGCTGTGCCCCAGGGAGTCTGTAGCTCCAGCCCAGCTCTGGCACAGCTACGATCGCCATACCTCTCAAGTGTCCCTCATTACGAGGGATATCCCTCATTTTGCCCCTTAAAATTGCTCTGTCCCTCATCCTCCCTCATGGAAAAGGTGCTGCCCACACAGCGAATGTGCTGTAAATTCAGACTTTAAAGCAGAAACACTTCTAAAGCAGAAACATTCTAAAATACTAAATCCAAAATAAACGTTGTACAAGTAAACACTATGGTTTTCACAGTGTTCTGAGCTTGTATCTCCATGTTTGAGGACGTGTCCCTCATTTCGAGTGTCCAAAAATGTCTATGTCCCTCATTTCAGTAAAAAAAAGGTTGAGAGGTATGACGATCGCCCCAAATCTCTCACTTCTCTCTCTTTCGCTTTTCCCTCCCACCTGGACTGAAGGCTGAGAGTGAGTTGTACTCTGTATTCATTCCCACACCTCCAGTTCTGCTACCTGAACTAGCCTGTCTGTACTTGCAGCACCTAAGGGGGAGGGGAAGTGCCAGGCGCCGGTGTGGGGTTGGACTTTCATGGCTAGTTGCGCTGCACGTGGGAAGCCGACCCGAGCGCTGTGGACAGCTTCTATACGGGAGCGAACTAATGCGGAGAACGTGGACCCTGTGGAGGACTGAGACCACGCTCGGAGATAGAATTGTGAGGGGGCAGCGCGTGACCAAGGAGCGAGCTGCAGAGCGGGAGGAGTTTGCCGGTGCGAGCCGAGTCAGTAGTCTGTCTGTAAGGGTGGTCGGGCGGCTGGGAACGGGCATGCCTTGCATCTATTACTATCTCGGACAGACTTTATGTAAGTCACGCTTTTCGTTTATTTACAAAAACGCATTATGCTTGTATGTAGTAAGAGTGAAGAAATCAAACTTTACGATCTTAGAAAAGTGGAATAATTCGCCCAGTTCCTAATTCAGCTCCTGCAAAGAAAATAATTTCATCCAGTTTTTCATATATTGCCATTTTCCACTTTCCATCCGGTTAACAAATCATGCACTGCAGTTAAGGCTCATTCATTTAATTCATGCTGTATGTGGATCTTTTTAATGAAATGGTATATCGTTCAGTGCCACTGTGGAAATCCGTACGCTAATAGATGGTGTAGTATTGTACCACAGTACTGTAGCTACCATATGTTATAGACAATGTTGAATGAGCAACAACACACAACAGGCAGTGTTTCCATCAAGGGGCTGAGATGACATCGTATGGACCGCTGGAGTGAAGTTCCAGAGGTCGGTGATGTGAGTGACATCTCAAGTCTGTTATGGAAACACCAGCCAAACTGGGTATGGCTGCCCATGTTTTATTTTTTTATAATGTATGGTTTTACTGTATGCAAAGATTGAAAATGTCATTCCTGACTACCTATCTTTCCTCCCTCATACAGTAGTGGGTAGCTGTATTAAAGATACCTTATTATGCTGAGGGGCTGCGGGATTTAACAGGAGGTAACCATACAAAGCAACTTTTTGTGACTTTTGAACTGTGCACCACAACTTGACCTGACATTTGAACTGTACACAACTTTTTATGACCTTTGCACAGTGCACAACAACTTTTGCCTATGAACAACAAAAATTCTAAGTGTATGGAAATCCATAGGCAACAACACCATATACTACTGTGGTGGAACAGCATAGAATCCCGTCTATTACAATTTCTCATGCTTACCTATACTGCAGATTCCTCTTAAAGCAGACACTGTGCCAGCAAGACTGAAAGCTCTCCACTACTGTAATTTTTGAATTATAAAATAAACCAAATTTAAAAAAAAAAGACTGAAAGCACTCCAATCAAACTGTTTCTTAGAATATGAACTATTAGAATTGTTGCCAGTTCATGTAGCTAATATCACATTAATTGTTTTACCTTCATCCTGGTGTTTACTGTTTTCCGTTCATTTCACCACAGTTTAAGGCAGAGTTAGAAAGGAGGTAAATTAATTAAAAAAAAAAAAACATATGGTGCTGTGCTTCTGAACAGGAGGGCTAGTAAGGTCAGAACATCTACAAGAAAGAGATTACGCCAAACTATGGGAGAGATTATCTAACTGAATATTATTGCAATACACAGTTTTTGATGTTTCTTTCTTGCTGGCATAACTTTATCCATCCAGTACTTATTTATTTTTATTTATTTATTTAAAATTGGTGAACAGGAAGGGCACACTGAACCAAGGCTCATTTCCAGGTGCGACCTGGGTACAAGGTGTACACAGAAGTATACAGTAGTGCAACAATTTTTGGTTACAGACAGTAAAAGCAACAAATACAGACAGTATGTACATCCTATAGAAATACATTATAGACATTCGACTTTACAGAAAGGTAATATACACGCACTGTAGAGACATGGCATTCATTTGGGCAGGAACTCAGTTTCTCCACCTTTTACAAAATTGTATTAGAGTTCCAGCACCTGACCTTTCTAAACACCTAGATGTGAAAGTCCTACCACCTAAACATTTCCAGTTTCTCCACTGGTCCTTTACTATGAGGAAAAATTCCTTGATTTGTCTCTCAAAAACCCCATCTCATGGAGCTGGCCCTTTGGTACAGCATTAGCGCTGCTGCTGCTGCTGCTCACAATGCTGGCATCCTGGGTTCTGGAACAAGACTGGGTCATTGGGGGGCTGGTTGGGGGAGGAGGATTAAACATCTCAGAAGACACTCTCCTCTTCCTCCTCTGAAGTGGCTGGGTTCCGTACCCCATTGCAATACTGCCACTTGCATGGCCACAGATAGTGGTGTGGGTGGAGAACCAGAGGGGTACTGATTATACAGTTCTTGCATGCAAGCACCATGATGACTTGATACGTGACAACTAAAAAGGTGGGGAAAACTGTGAAAAAAGCTTCAGCCACTGAGATGAAGGATCTTAATGTATCTGAGTCCCACACCCCTGCCTTGGTGAGCACAGCCTGACAAAATATAGAAGCTCAGGGGTAAATTTCATTTATTTATTTACTGATTGGTTGATTTAATATTTTATTAAGCAGGTAATAACCCAAGAACAAAAACTGCTCACTTTCCTGCCCATTTTCAAGGGTGACCCATTAGTGAAACAAAATGCAGAAACAGACAAACTGAATAAGTAATTCAGCCAAAAATACAAACTCAAATACAGAAAACAGACAACTAAGAGACAAATGCCCAAAACACACACCACATTGTTAGCTAGCAGATAAATCTTATAATTATGCTTAAATGTAGCAATATCATTAACAGCAGTAAAATTAAAAGGCAATGAATTCCATTCTTTGGCCATGGTATAAGAAAATACTCTTTGTAAATTCTCCTACCCTATCCCCACTTGGGGGGTAAACCATGGCTACATGGAGGACCAAGTAGCTGCCAGGGAATTTGTCTAAATACGAGATCATGTACATGAAGAGAGACGTGGAAGAGATTGGCTGGCCACCTTGTCGAGGTCAAACTACGATCCCTTCGAACAAAATACAGGATGCAAATAAAATGTTAACAATGCCACCAAAGGATTATCACCGCCATATGGTGTAATATCTAGTAAATGATAATACACTGGAGAAAATGCCTTCCCTCTGAAAAAAAAGGTTGCTATATTGCTGTTAATGGACACTCCTTAATCAACTTATGCAATACCAGCATGTCTGCATGTGTGGTTATCCTGCCTAGTCATTTTAGAACTACTTGGTAGATCTTCATGTGAAAACTGACTTGATTACATTGTATGTTCTACCATGTTATATGGCGTTCTACAATAAATCAATTGGGTGCCCATATATCATGACCTGACTCTCAACTATTGGTGCAGATTTAACAGAGAGTAAGAGACTGAGGTGTATTGATATCTAGGTAATTAAAAACTATAACACACAGCAGTGAAAATCTCACAGGGTGTGCTGTTTAAAAATGGATCAACCTGACATGGATTTTCATTTGAAAGGGCAATACCATACTTTTTTTTATTGGAATTTCTTGACCGTGAAATGCACACTAAGCTGTTTCCAGCAGCGTTCTAGCCTGTGGGTTACATAGACCTGTAATACTGAGAGGGGGTCTGCTAGCCAGGACACAATGAAAAAATGCCCTACTCTTATGACAAGCATCATTGGTATCCTTAACTTGCACCAAACTGAACAGAAGTATTTGTTCTTATCTTGTACCTTGCACTTTGCCTGGGGGAGCTGTCTGTTTTCAGATGTATATAATGTTATACAATACTGCTTAACCTTTCATCACCTGCATAGGAGACACTAGCCCTTGATGTGTAGAGGGGGATGGTAGGAGTGAGAAAATGTGAATAAATTCTTCAAGTGCTGTAAGTGGTGCCCTGCTATGCAAATAACATTTATAGTTACTATAACATTGTGGAATAGTTGATTTCTGCTTGAAATGCCAGAGGATGGTGCTGTTTTCATGATGTGGCCATAAACCGAACTGCACATTAGGTCCCACAGTAGGACAGGGTAAAACAGGGCAGACTGGATGGACCAATGGTCTTTCCCTACCAACATTTTCTCTGTTTCTGTGTGGTAGAGGGAAGGATTTCAAGCATTTAAACAGAGGTGATGCAGCTGATCACTAACATGTTACATTATTCACTTACTTGAGCAGTTCAGAAATGCAGGTCAAATCCGCATTCCCTATTGGTTTTTTGCAACTTGGAAATGTCAACAAAGTCTGGTATATTATCAGTTCTTGCATTCGAGTGCCAGCATGTATTTTATGAGCTTCATGCTGGTGTAGGACTAGAACCCATGACCTTCTGGCCCAGCGGTGGAAGCACAACAACTGAGCCATACTGACACTGTAATAAATAATAAATATAAATGATATGCAAGAGAGATGAAGGGTACAAGAGGTACACCAAGGATAAGAGAACTTTCAGTTATAGTCAAGACGGCAGACAGGGTGAGGTAAGGCTACCAAGTATGGGGAGATGTTGGGACTTGGTAGCTGTGGATGGCATGTTTGCAGAAAGGCTGAACAAGTATTTCATTTTGGTATTCACTAGGGAGGAAGTGAGAGACATGCCTCATATAGAAAAAGTACACACAGGTGCAGTTTAAGGACATCTGCTGTGATATTAGGATCGCTGCCAACATTGTGGTGTAGCCGTTTGAGCAACTTTAGGTGAGCAATTCTCAAAATTAGATAAGTTACTTCCTGGGATCCTGAAGGAGTTGCAAAATGGATAGCTGATATAATAGCAAGACATTTTCTGAAATCACTAGATGTAGGAGAAGTGCTGGCAGACTGAAGGCATGCCAATATAATCCCATTATTTAACAAAGAAAGTGGTGTGCACTACATAACTACCATTTTAGTTGCAAATGTTACTATAGGCTTCAGTCTATTGACTAAAACATTGTCTTACAAAGACTTCTAAAAATTATTGTCCCCAGCCTCTCATCTGAGCCTGATTGAGGCAGGTTACCAGAGTGCACTAGAAGGGTTAAGTCAGACCCTGAAAGCTGTTCTCTGGGGGGAAATTGCCTGGAGACAGGGTACCTAGATGGTCATGCTAAGGGAGGGAAACTGCAGCAAGAATATGCGTGGTTCTGTCCTACATGGTAAAAGGCAAGGTATGGGAAGTGCTGGTTAATTTCAGGGAACTGGGGAGGGACGTAAAGCTGTTGGCACACATAGTGGCTTTTGCTGAGGTGTTATCTGTGTACAGTCAAGAAGATGAAAAGGTACTCTGCACCAGGACATTTAACAACTGGTTAAAGGCATGGTGCATGGAGGAATGCTTTGGCTACATTGGGGACTGGGGCCAAACCTGGGAAGATATGGGTTTCTATAGGGTAGATGACCTGTATCCTTTTAGGAAGGGGATCACAGTCCTTTGTGACATGTTTAAATGCTACTTGGATGAGCATTTAAATCAGCCAGGAGAGAGGCTGTAAAACCAAGAGAGGTAAAAAGTGCCCCCCAGATGATGTAGCATTAAAAAGGAGGGCCTGAGGGGAGTAACCTCCCCTAGGGTAGGGGCACAAGAAGACATGGTAGTGACAAGGCAGAGGAAAGGGGGGTATAAATCAGGTAAGCAGGAATAAAGGAGTAAAGGAGACAGGTAACGGACAAGGTAAAAAGAGAAAAAGTGGAGCTTCAGGGGACAGCACAGGCAGGAAAGGAGCAGGAAAGCAGGCTGGGAGGGAGTAAGGTATGGAGAGTCATATGTGCCAACACAAGAAGTCTGGGGATTAAAATTCCAGAGCTGGAGGCCGTCATGGCAGAGGCTAGCCTGGATTTGGTGGCTATAATGTAGTCATGGTGCACTGAGCTCCATGACTCGGACATGGCCATACCTGATTACTCTCTGTGCAGGAAAGACAGGGCAGGAGGAAGGGAGGAGGGGTTACACTATATGTGAAGGAGGGAGGAAATCAAGGCCATGGAGGTACAAGGTCACTCAGGAAAAGGAAGGTATAGAGGTTCTTTGGTTCATCCTAGAGACAGGCTCTGGGGTCACTATCTGTACCAGGTTGCACAGACCTCCAGCACAGGGAGAGGAGTGGGATAAGGCACTTGGGGAAGCCATCACCAGAATGACAAGTAAAGGGGAGGTGCTGCTATTTGGCAACTTCCGTTTGCCAGACGGGGAGTGATGCCTTCCAGTGGTGGCTTCAGCAAGGAGCAGGGCCATCCTTGACTCCCTACAAGGGGCGTTTCTCAGGCATCTAGTCAAAGAGCTCACTAGGGACTGGGCAGTACTGGAACCTGTGTTTACAAACGGGAACAGCATTGTAGACATCACAGTGGGCACTCCCCTAGGTAGTAGTCATCCCTGACAGTGTGGTTTACCATAAAGACAGGGGAAGAAGCAAACTACATGAGGGCAAGGGTCATTGGACTTTAGGAGGGTGGATTTTAAAGGAATGGAAGACTATCTCAGAAACTGCTTCATGCAGGGATTCCAGGGAGTGGTAGATGCATGTCCAACAACTTAAGCAGCACACTCCAGGAAACAAACTCCAATAACTTCTTCAAGGCATGAAAATTCCAAGTAAGTGAATTTTATTCTGAACCGCAGCAACAACGGCTGTGAAATACCCAAGCGATTGGGTCAGAGGACCTTCATTAGGGGTAGACGTACAGCGGGAACAAAAAGGGAAGGCATAATAAAGGCAACCAACCTCTGCATGAAGGAAGTGAGAATAGCAGAAGGAAAAAGAGACTGTTATGGTTCTGTAGGGAAGTGGCTATGGTGGTGAAGGAAAAAAGGGTGGCATCAGGAGGCATAAGGAAAAGAAGAGGAAGGAGGCTAGGCAGGTACACCAAATAAAACAGAGGGAAGCAGGAAAGGCAGTCATGGAAGCAAAAGCACAGTCAAAGGAAAGGATTGCAAAAGGGGTAGATAAAAGGGACAAGATCGCTTCAGACACATACGTGAGAAGAGGAAAAGCAAGAGAACGGATAGTGATAGCAAGGCCTTTGACACTGCACCACACAGGAGACTGATAAAGAAACTGAGTAACCTAGAGGTGGGATCCAATATGGTGAATTGGGTTAGAAGCTGGTTAATGTCTGGGCAACAGGGGATGGTGGTTAATGACAGTCACTCTAATGATGGGAGACTGACCAGTGGAGTTCAAGTTCAAGTTCAAGTTTATTGTAGGAAAACTCCATTGAGCAAGCTCATTCACAAGGAGATCCTTTGACACAGACTGGTAGTTACAGACTGCATAATCGAAAAAACAGTACAAATTCAAGTACAGAATTATGGGCAAGCATTAACAAGTTGCACAAAAATGACAATGACATAGAAAAATACAAGTACAGAAAGTGCCGCATGGCTCAACATTGGGACTAGTCTTTCTCAATGTCTTCATAAGGGACATTCCAGAAGAACTGGAAGGGAAGTTTTTGTAGATTATACCAAAATCTGTAATATGGTGAACACTCAGGAGGGGGTAAAGAGAATGTGCAGGGATCTTGGGAAACTTGAGGAGTGATCAAGAGCATGGCAGCTGAGGTTCAATGCCAACAAATGCAAAATCATGCACCTAGGGCATTGGAACTCAAGAATGCAGTATAGGATGATGTGAGTTACTGATATTCCCTAAGCAGGAAAGGACCTTGCGGTAATCATAACTGATGAGCTCAAAGAGTCAGAGCCGTGTGACAAAGCATGGGGTGGGGAGATTCTAGGCTGCATAGGGAGGGGTATTTGCAGCAGGAGGAAGGAGGTGGTGTTGCAACTTTATTGCTCACTGGTGACACCGCACCTGGAGTACTGTGTTGGTTTTGGAGGCAGCACCTCAGAAAGGACATAGACAGGATGGAGGCAGTCCAGAGGAGGGCAACTAAAATGGTGTAGGGGTTGCATGAGAAGCCCTACGAGGAGAGACTGAGGGATCTCAATATGTACATCCTGAAAGAGAGAAGAGTGAGAGGGGACATGTTAGAGACCTACAGTTAACTCACAGGGGTAAACAGGGCACATGAGGGGAGTCTTTTTCAAATGAGAAAGAGCTGCAGGACCAGGGGGCATGTGATGAAGCTGGAGGTAGGAGTTTAAGAGGGATGTGAGGAAGTACTACTCTGAAAGTGTGGTAGATGCCTGGCACAGACAGACAGCTGAAGTGATGGAGGTGAAAATAGAAACATAGAAACATAGAAGTTGTCGGCAGATAAGGATCGCAAGGCCCATCCAGTCTGCCCATTTCTTTTCTACCTTATGAATGTGCCATAGGCCTTTGCTCTGTCAGTGGTCTCTATTTATACTCATCTTTATTGCTCCCTTATGACTATCCCATGCCTGTTTGAAGCCTTGCACTGTATTCATATCCACCACTTTCTGTGGTAGGCCATTCCATGCATCCACCACCCTTTCTGCGAAAAAGAACTTCCTCACATTACCCCTTAATCGGCCTCCCTCTAATCTCATGCTGTGTCTCTTGTCCTGCTATTTTTCTTATATACTGAAACATGTTAGACTCTTTCACCTTGTTAATGCCCTTAAGGTGTTTGAATGTTTCAATCATACCACCTCTCTCTCCCCCTCCTTTGCTCTAGGGTATACATATTGAGTTCAGTTAATCTGTCCTCATATGTTTTCTGATGCAGTCCCTGCACCTTGTGGTTGCCCTTCTCTGGACTGCCTCAATTTGGTTAATGTCCTTGTGAAGGTGTGGCCTACAGTACTGCACACAGTACTCCAGATGGGGCCTAACCAATGTCTTGTAAAGAGGGATTACTACCTCCCTCTTCCGACTTGTGACACCCCCTACTAATAAACCCCAACATCCCTCTAGCCTTACTTACTGCTTTAGAGGTCTGCTTGGATGATTTCAGGTCATCAATGATGATGACGCCCAAGTCTTTTTCTTCCCTTGTGACTGCTAGCAACTCCCCTCCCAGCCTATAGGTGGCTTCAGGGTTTCTCTTCCCTATGTGCATGATCTTGCACTTCTTTGCGTTAAACCCCAGTTGCCACTCTTCTGACCATTTTGCTAGTTTATCCTGGTCTCTTCTCATTCTGCCCACACCATCTGGATCATCTACTCTGTTGCAGATCTTGGTGTCATCTACAAACAGACAAACCTTACCCTCTAGTGCATCTGCAATGTCACTGATGGAGATATTGAAGAGGACTGGCCCGGGGACTGATCCCTGAGGTACCCCACTAGTGAGTTGCATCTCTTCTGACTGTATACCGTTTACCACTACTCTCTGTTTTCTGCCCGTCAACCAGTTTGCCACCCAGTTGACCAACGTCTGACCCACCCCAAGCCTACCCAGCTTATTAATCAATCTTCTATGTGGAACAGTATCGAAAGCTTTGCTGAAGTCAAGGTAGGTAACATCAACTGCTCCCCCTTGGTCCACCACTCTGGTTACCCAGTCAAAGAAATCTATAAGATTAGTTTGACAGGACCTTTCTGTTGTAAATCCATGCTGTTTTGGAACCTGTGCTCCTATGGATTCCAGGTGTTGCACTATCCTTTCCTTAAGGAGTGTCTCCATGATCTTGCCCACTACTGAGGTTAGACTGACTGGTCTGTAGTTCCCTGCCTCCTCCCTGCTACCACTCTTGTAGAGCAGGATCACATGAGCCCTTCTCCAGTCTTCTGGGACCTCTCCTGTGCTCAGAGACTCACTGCACAGTTCTGATAATGGCTCTGCTGGTTCCACCCTTAGCTCCTTTAGTACCCTGGGATGCATGCCATCAGGTCCCATTGCCTTGTCCACCCTGAGCTTATCAAGCTCTTGTAGGACCCTTTCTTTTGTAAAGGAACTAGTGCACACCTCCCTCCCCCCTGTGTTCATGGTGCTGAGCTGTGGGCCCTGCCTTGCCTTCTCTTCAGTAAATATTGAGCAGAAGTATCTATTTAGGATAGATGCTTTTACATTGTCCTCCTCCTCAAAATCCCCCTAATCCCCTATGATCTTAGCAATACCACCTCTGGACTTTCTCCTTTCACTAATGTATCTATAGAAAGTCTTGTCACCTTCTTTTACTGTTCATGCTAGTGTTTCCTCGGTTTGGGCTTTTGCCTGCCTTATTGCCTACCCTGCCTCCCTTAGGAAAGTTTGGTATGCCTCCCTATCTTCATCCTGCTGCATTCCCTTATATTTCCTGAAGGCCATCCTTTTGGCTCTGACCTCTTCTGCTACTGTGTTAGAGAACCAAAGTGGTTTCCATCTTCTTTTGCACTTCCTTTTCTCACTAACACAATGGGATGTTGCTTCAAGTATTGCGTCTTTAATGCTTGACCACTTTGCCTGTACCCCCTCACCTGTATTTCTTTTTGCCAGGGCTAGCTTAACTCTGTTGGCCATCTTATCAAAGTCAGCTCCTCTGAAGTCCCATATTTTTGCCTTGGAATGGGATGATTTTGTTCTAGGGGCCAAATTGAACCATACCATGTGATGGTCACTGGCCCCCAGGTGACCTTCTACCTAGAGATCTGTGATCCTTTCCCTGTTAGTCAGTACTAGATCTAGGATAGCCCTGTCTCTTGTAGATTGTTGTACCAGTTGTTTGAGGCCCTCTCCCTTCAGGGAATCCACCATGTGTCTAGTTCTGGCAGATGTCCCTGCTGGTATTGACCAATCTGTATCTGGCATGTTGAAGTCTCCCATTATCAGAACCTCCCCTTTAGCTGTCATGTTTTGTATATCTTCTAACAGTAATGTGTCTATGTCCTCCCCCTGGTCTGGAGGTCTGTAGACAACTCCAGTTCGTATGGCTGTCCCATTTCCTGTTTCCAGGGTGACCCACAGTTCTTCTGGCTCCTTATGCATATTCTGAATTTCTATAGCTTTTATATTTTCATTGACATAAAGGGCCACTCCACCCCCCTTTTTGCACCTCGGTCTCTTCTGAACAGTACATAGCCAGGTACCGAAGTCTCCCAAGTGTGGTTACTGGTAAACCATATCTCGCTAATGGCTACTATATCCAGTTTAGCCTCTGTCATTATTGCCTGCAGGTCTGGGATCTTGTTTCCCAGACTGCAAGCATTTGTGTACATGATTTTCCATTGGTCAGATTTTGGTGTGTTAGTTGTTGGGTGAGGTCCGGCATTTCCCCTGTCCATCATATGGGAAGCCAGACCTTTTTCTTTACCTGGTGATGCGAATGAACTACAAACATGCTGAACTCCTGTTTAACCACTAGCTGAGGGGGAAGGGGTGTTCTTCTCATTCGATGTTTCGGGTGCTGCCCCTCCCATTTGCTAGTTTAAATATTCTGGAAAAACATCAAACTTCTGCCCCAATGCACTGACTCCCTCCTTAGTCAGATGCAGTCCATCAAATTTAAAGAACTTTCGCTCCCAAAACTGTTGCCAGTTCCCTACAAATTTGTGTCCTTTTTCCTGGCACCAGCCCTTGAGCCACATGTTTAGCTCCCCTATCTCCCCTTCTCTGACCTTCCGTCCATCTTTCCCCCTCTCCCAGACTGGCAAGATCTCAAAGAAGGAGATGCTGGATGAAATGGATGATAGTTTATCACCCAGCCTGATCAGGTGTTCCTTGGTCTCCACAACTGACCAACTGGTGAGATTGTTAGTCCCTATGTGTACCAGGACATCAATATTTTCTCCTGCTTCCAGAACAATGCTAGCAATGCAGTTAGTGTCTGTCCATGCTGATGTACCTGGGAGACATCTGACCATTACCCCTGGCTGGAGATACATATCAGCTCCCCAAATCATGGAGTCTTCTATGATCAGAAGGTTTTTTTGATTTCCTTTTTGCTTTTTTTGTTTTGGTTCCTGTTTTGGGCATGGGTCCTCTGCCCCTTTGATTGATTTTGGAGATAGAGGCAGATACCTGTTTGCAGTTTTTATATGGTTTGTGGAGGTGATATGTTGGAGAGCATTGAGTAATGGGGCACCCGATTTGCCCCTCCTAACCACCTGACAACCTCCCAGACCAACTACCCTCTGTGGTTGAGGTGCTTCTGTTGGATGTTGGGGAAATGGCGGGTGGTTCTTGTAATATATTTCCTCTTGAATATGCAATTTGAGGTGCGCAGTCTCTGCCCATGCTACCTGTAGCTGAGCCCTTAGATCTCCAATGGCCCAGCATGTAGGACAGCGTCCTAAATCCTGTAAAACTGCCCTTCTGAAAAGTGTTCCACAGTACCTGCTGTTAATGATATTCATTCCAGGTAAGTTGCTGGGTTTATAACTTGATCAGAGTAATTAGAAGGAAGAAAATGAAAGCAAAAGTTTGATTTTGTGTTTTGTTTGTTTGTTTTTGTATAACTTGTTATAACAAGTTAAATTACTAGTGCCCCTGTAAATGAGGTCACTGTATGGATACCCCTCTGAACCACCCCTTCTTGCTTTGCTACAGGAAATGTCACGACTGTGCTACCCGATAAAAGGAGTGTAGTGTGGGGTGGTTGGGGATGGGGGTGGGTGGCTGGGCCCTTCCCCTGCTGAAAAAGAAGAACCACGAATGAAATAATCTAGGAGGTAAGAGCAGAAACAATCAGCCAGCAACAAATGCAGTAGCTCTGAAAGCTTATCCTAATGACAGATAAAACTGTGAAACCTTTAAAGCACCACCTGTAATAATTTCACAGAAGATACACCCTATAAGAAACACTTTGCTACAGAGGAAAATTAAGCAGTAACAGAAGATATACCTTGGAAAAGACAATTTGAATCAGAAGATTACAGCAGTAATCTGTAAGCACACACCTGTAGGCACACCCTGTAATAATGCAGCAGAATGTATACCCAGCAACAACAATTTGAATCCGAGAAAAATAAAGCAATAAAATGTTAGCAACAAACAGTAACAATCCCTTGTGAGTACAAAATAAAAATAACAACACACAGTAAACCTACCTAGCCAAAAGAAGCCTTAATCCTTATTGTTGCTCTGTTAAGGTTCTTTGCTCTGTCCTTTCAAGCAACCTAGAAGAAAAGAGCTCAGGTGAAGCTAGGTGCCTTGGTCAGCAAACCTAGTCTTCCAGTAGTGGGGAGCTTCAAGCATGGGCAGAATAGACATAGAGAAATATTAGTAAATTGGCCAGGAGGGTCGCTGGAGACCAGTTAGGGCCTGCAGAGGCAGATTTGCCAGTAAACATCTGGGCAGGCTGGGTTGCTCAAGCATTCCTTTTCTGCTGACAAATTCTATGTTTCTATGTTTCCCTCTCAAACTGATATAAGGGGAAGGCATCAGAGCATTGTGTGATATGAGCTTTTTCCTGGGTGCAGGCAGAGAGAGAGAGAGAGAGAGGGAGAGGGAGAGAGAGAGAGAAGGGCAGTCCAACCTCTCTGGCTGCGACTGGGCTGTGGGGACTTGTAGTTCCAGGGATGGTGGCAGAGTCCCTGGGAATGAGTAGGACTAAACACCTTATACCTTGTCTCCAGGGAAGGGTCCCTTCAGGAGCAGCTTGGGGGATGGAAGACCCAGGGAACTCACATTGAGTAGAGCAGAGACCATCAGCTCCAAAAGGCACATTGGGAGAGTGGTGAGCCACTCCTCAAGGGAGGTCACTGAAACTCTTGCAGGCTTACTTGCACTGTCAGTAGAAAGAAATTGGGAGAAGTCAGAGTTTGAAGGAAACTGTAAGTTAACTTTGCTAATTGAAATGCTGATTGTGTGTGACAAGTCCTATACACTTTGACTAGTAAACAACTAGCAGGTAGCCAAATGAATGGGCATCAGGTAGGAGGGGACTTGACAAGGGTTGGGATCAATAAGTCCCCATGTGTGGGGGCCAGACCTGGGGGTCTGTTGTTTGGGTCACTAGGGCTACCAGTGTAGTATGGAGGGGGGGGGACACACAGCCAGACCCACCATACTGTATGCACTCAGTAATGATATCATATGCTGATACACTTTCTAAATGTATTGTCCTTCTGGGCATGCTGAAACTCATAATGGCACATCTTGCCCCCCCCAGGGTAGTCCTCACCCTGCCTAGGTCAAGTGCCACTGCAAAACTGGTCTTGGGAGTGACAGGGCTCTAGGAACCCGACAGTGGAGGTTAAGGATGTTAAGGAGACCCAGGATTATTTGTTAAATGTAACTGTGCCCCTTTAGTTCAGGGGTGGACCTGTAAATTGTTATAGTCATGCGGTAGGCAACAGACCCCACAAGTGTGCTGGATACCATCAGACCAGTGATAGGAGAAAACATAATTTATATCACACTAGAGATGGGGGTTATGTAAAGCCCAGGGAACATTTTTAGAGAACAATCATGTAGGGCATGACCCACGAGGTAAGGAACAGTAGTATGAACATGTACCATTGTGAAGTTTTATGGCCAGGAAATGCCTGGAAAGCTGTGTACTGCCTAGGCGGCTAATAATAATAAAACCACCATGCCTGATCCAAGCTCCGCTATGGACATTTTAATTTGCGTGTGGTCTCATGTTATTGGTGACCCACCGTATGGTTTAAGGTGCTGCTGGTCCCCGACACTCTGACCTGGGATAGTAAGGCAGTTGGTTATGGTGCAGAGCTGGTGTTCATGGTGTAAAGGTGGGTGCTTTTCTGGACAAGATACTATCCTGTATCTCTAGACAGGGGAGGGTGGCCTGTGACCCCCTTTCATGATATAAAAAAATTATATTGATTTGATGTGTAAAAAAATCAACTGGCAACCAGTTATTTTCATTGGGAGCCAGTATATACAGTGCCTACTGAACAAATATTTATTTATTTATGTCTTTATTTATGTCTTTGGTAATTGGGTAAGCAAGCTGATCCAAAGGACCATTTTCAGTCACAATCCAGGCCACAAAGGTGGCAATAACATGAATCCATACAAAAAAAAATAGTACAGTCAGGAGCACAGGGTAAAAACACACCTCAACATAAGGTGAAAGAAATGCACAGTAAATATCTTTTTACAATTACGAAAGAAATGTACAGAGATAACTAGTTACAATCACAAAAGGCGGTAGGACAATCACAAGTGATTACAGCATAGGCAGGAGTGCAGTTAACAGTCAGATGCTACATGTGATTACATGACGTAGCTTCATATAAACCTACAGTCAGGAATAAGGGTGACCCAGGAATCTACAGGCCAGTGTGTCTGACCTCTATTAAAGGTAAAAAAACATTCAGTACAAGCATTTGTAACCCCAGAGAGCCCATGTCAAGCTGCACCTTGGCTATTTTCTACTCCTTGCACCCACTCCCACAGCCCAGTGTTTCAGGTAGACAGAGCCCAGTCAGCAAGATTGTTATGGCCATCCAGCTTACAAACATGAACAGAAGTGCTGCTTTAAACACACTCATGCTAAAACTTCCTAAACTAGTTGCACAATCATTGTATCACCATCACCGGTACCAGACTAAAATGGAACGAGAGCCAAAGGTACAGGTTGTAGAACAAGGTAAGTACTAAAGTGAAGTACAAACAATAACCAAAATTGTTCAAAGTAACACAATTATGTACAAATAAAACAGTCTAATATACAGGTAGGTATGAGTGAAACAGAACAAATTAGCAGAGTTGCAATAGGAAAAAAAAATGTAATTATAACATGGGTCACATGATTGGCTACATATAAGTTCTGAGACACATACTGTATCTTAATGCCCCCAAAATGTACAGGCTGGAATACATTCAGGCAATGGTAATTTTGGAATTTGGGCCAATCACATACACACTTCATTAGCCACTTCACTTAGCCCCGACTGTCATCACAAACGTGGCTGCCATCTTTACTCCATGAAAACCTTCAACAACACCCTAGAAAATCAAACTCCCTTAAAATGACAGTATACGTTAGTCAAAAAAATGTTATTGTTTAGTTTTTTTTCTTTTTAACAAAAATGTATTTCTAACATTCTTAGATTCACCCTTGGGGTGTTTTTAGTTTCCTCAGATATTTTAAAACAGTTTTTTTAGCTTATTTTTTTAATTAATAAGTCACATTATTAAAGATGGTTGCAACTCACAATCTTTAAAAATCTGTTCTGTTGAGGTTACCTACTGAATGTACATGCTAGATTCTTACTCTGGATGTGCACTTTAGGACTTTGAAGCAGCCGCAGATAACATTTCACTGAGATTGGGGGCATAGCCAATCCAAAATGACATGTGTAGTGACATATACTGTAGAGTAGTAGGCAATGATGAGTTTTAGACATTGCATCCAGCACAAATCTACAAATGCTGTTATAAACAGTATATAACTTTCCTTGATCATTGCGTAGTGCAGAAAAAAACAGGGACCCATGTTCAATGGATGGTAACTGGGAACCTCAAGCATTGGCTCAATAACCCTCCAGTGTTAGACAGGGTTTTTAATCTACTTACAGTTCAAAGCTTTTGCTATTCTATTTCACACAAATTAACAATATGCTCTGCATAATTTACGTAAGGATCCTGGAAATCCCCTGATATTTAAACATGCCTGATGCCTTTTACATTAGTTGACTTGCATACTTCAAACCAGCTTATTAGTAAAATAGGATTTTGGGTGTGTGTGTCGCTGCTAAGCCCATTGCAGTCCACAAAAGTAGGACAGTCTACACCAATGACCACTTGGCATAGACCTGACACTGCTGTATGCAGGGTGGGCTGAACAGTCATGCACTTCAAAGGACTGAAGCAGCTGTAATTAGAGAGGGCTTCGGTCCTTTGATTTGCATTCTCAGTCCCCCCCCCGACTCCAGAGAGAGACAGAGTGGTGCAACAAGACTGCAGAGTCAAGTGTTGACATTGGAACTTGAAGCCATCGACCTTCTGAGCAGAGGGAACACTGACTGAGCTGAGCCAAGTCCCAAGCAGATCAGCAGCCATTTGCAAAACTGGGCCAGCGGTACAGCAGTGGCTGTGTACCGAATCTGCTGGCCATTCTGCTGAGTCCTCGCACATTATTCTCCCTGCCAGTGACATGTAGTGTATATCCAGGTATCGCTTCTGCACGCTCACAAGGCTAATGTCTGTGCTGCTATGTCGTATGTCCTGTTCATGATCAGTCCCCCAAGTGGCACCCCGAACCCCATACATTAAACAGTGGCACATCAGGTTCCCGGGCAAGGTCCGTGTCCACCCACCCACCCTCAGAAACCTCACAGAAAATGCAGACCCAAGGTAGCAATACAATCTATGCTGTTCCGGAACATAACATACTGACCTGGCAACTGTGCCTTTTCTGCCCCATCTGCCCCATGGACCTCACCACAGACCCCCTTCTCAATGTTACGGCTGCAGTGACAGAGGCAGGTGTCCCCTGAAAACCCCATCCATTTGGTGCAACAATAGCCAGGTTCTGAGTTATGAGATTATGAATAAGGTACAAATAGATATACAGTGCAGTGAAGTGCATCGCAGTGAAGTGCATCCAGTACAATAGGAAAATAAAACAGTCCCTGGTAGTCTAGTGTCCCTCCCCCGTCCCCTAGTGCCCAATCCCCAGGGTCCTGTCCCTGAAATAAAGAATATAGTCCCTCATTTTTGTTTTTTTAAAACCTAAAAAAAAGTCCATTGTTCTCCAGTGCACTGTTACCCATGCCACTACCCAACCGTCCCACTCAGGACCCACCACACCTCACCCCATACTTACCCACCGGAGGTCCATCAGCGTAATCTTCAATGGACTGCTGACATGTCTTCACTCTTCAAAGCCTAACCACAAACTGAGGTAAGCGCTTCAATGTATTTCAGTTTCAATGTATTTCAATGGGGTTTTTAACATAGTGGCAAAAACTTGGCCATTTTTTATTATACAATGATTTTGAAATTCAAGCAATCTGGTTGGCTAGCTGGCACCTCCTAGCCATGGTAAATCCTAACATTACCAATGGAAAGAGGTGCCAGCTACACTCAGTTGCCCATCTGCACTACCAGAATTAGTCCAATGGAATTTTAATGTTTAGCTGAGACGCCATCTTAATCATCACCAAGATTACGGTAAAACCACTTTTAAACAAGCAGCCCAAATGAACAGAACACCATCTAACCGACCCAGAAGAAGTGAAAAAACAAAACAATGAACAAAACATTTTCTCAGACGATATCTCCTGTATTACCTAAGTGGAGACCGGTCCAGATGTCTTCACCCTCCGTTCCCCCGATTGCCAAAGTGAGGACCAGTAGGGCTAGTCCACCTGAGGCCATTGCCACTCAGTACCCTCTCACAGTGTGTCCTCTCCATGGTTCTGCAGGCTGAAGCAGAGAGTAAAAAAAAAAACACAACTTCTTCCTCCATGCGCACACTGCAACATGAATGAAGACTGCTCCATTATTCAAATTACATTGTGCAGCCACTGAACAATGATATCCTGGCTCCTCTAACAAAAATGGAGATAGGACAAATTGAAGTGGAGCCAGAGACCCCACTGACAAAGGTTTCCCAGCCCCAGGGAAAGCATCAGGCCAGGAATGAAAAAACTCACCTAGCAACACAGGACTATTTTATGTATAGAGGAAGGTTATTCCTCTGAAAATCTATAAAAAAAAAGTTAAAAAAAATACAAAGTATTCAATATATTTCCCTTAAACATTTTCTCACTGCCAATTGTATAATCGCAATAAACCGCTCCAGGGTGTGGGTGACACTTGGGTTTACCCATGCCTGGCATGGTTTGGTCAGCCAAACCATGCCAGATGTGGGCAAACCCAGCATCACCCACACCCTGTCGTGGTTTATTGCTTAAATATTTTTCCCCCAGATTTTCAATATACCTTTTTTGGGACCCCACCACAATTAAGTGACAGCAGATAATTCTGTCTCAAAAGGTGATTTCATGGTTGCTGCACAAAACCCCCTTTTGGGCAGTAGTTGAAAATTTTCTCCACCTTTGTTCCTGAGGTGGGGTAATAAGAAGGCTATGTTGAAACTTTGGTGTAAAAATATTGAATAACACTGAAATTATGAGCCTGCATTGAAATTTGCAAACACAGGCTCATAACTTTGCCAATTTTCAATATTTTGACCTCAGATTTTCAACATAGCCATTTCTTCACTGCACTTCATGAATGTGACAGCTATTATTTTTCAGATCCAGGCCAAAATGTGTTTTTTTATTTTTGTATCCCAAAAGGTGATTTCGCAGTTGCTGTGCAAAATCACCTTTTGGGCAGGAGTTGAAAATTTCCTCAGCACTTGTTCATGAGGTGGGGTCATAAGAAGAGTACTGTATGTTGAAAATTTGGGGCAAAAAATATTCAGAAAAACAAAAAAATTTATGAGCCTGTCTTCAAATTTGTGAATGTAGGCTTGTAACGTTGGCAATTTTCAATATGTTTACCCCAAATTTTCAATATAGCCATTTCATTACATCAACTCATGGATCTGACAGCTGTCATTTTTTCAGATCCTGTCCCAAAAATTTTTTGCATCGCAAAAGGTGATTTTGCAGTTGCTGTGCAAAATTACCTTTCAGGCAGGAGTTCACATTTTTCTCTGTACTTGTTCATGAGATGGGGTCATAACAACAGTATGTTGAAAATTTGGGCAAAAATATTCACAAACAATAAAGTTATGAGCCTGCGTTGAAATTTGTGAATGCAGGCTCGTAACTTTGGCAATTTTCAATATTTTGACCCTAAAATGTCAACATAGCCATTTCTTCACAGCACCTCATAAATTTGAAAGCTGTCATTTTTCAGATCTTGACCAAATTTTTTTTTTGGCATCCTAAAATGTGATTTTGCAGTTACTGCATGAAATCACCTTTCAGGCAGGAGTTGAAATCTTCAAAATTTGGGGTCACAATTGCAAAAAAAAAATAAAATAATTTTGACAAGCAGCCAACATTCAGCATTGATAAATGCTTGTTCCCTTTAGGAATCTATTGACCCAAGTGTTGAAACCTTGAACACTGTCGGCACTTATTATCTCCTCTGTTAATCTGTAACACGACCCTATCACTCAGGGTATTAAAATTTCATTGTTCTTCACTGTCTCTCTCTCCATACAGTAGCTTGTACTCCTACCTGTGGTTTTCTATCATGAGTTCTGCTATACAATCTGTTTTTGTGTATTTTTGTACAACCTTTCATGGTTTTGAATACCTCAGTCATCTCTCTCGTTATGGGCAGAATAACCCTAGGTGCTTCAGTCTGTCTTCATATGTCATGTTATAAGCCCTCAATCATCTCTGGCAATCTTTTCTAAACTTTTCCCAATGTCCTGTGGTGCCCCAAACTGCACAAAGTACTGCAGATGGGGTCTAACCACTGCCTTGTATAGTGGCATTATCATTTTTCATGCTCTACTTTGTGTCCTCCTTTTAATGGAACTGAGAATTCTGTTGGCCTTGTTCACCACCACCAAGCACTGCCTGGGCAGTTTCAAGGATGAGTCAATAATAACCCCTAATTCCCTCTAATGCTGTACCATTTAGCCCATGGTCCTCTAATCACTTTTGTAAGTAACTCACAATAGACTCTGAAATCGTCTTTGTGTTTCTCAATACATCCTTTTCAGCAGTTTAAATGCAACAAAATATTCTTTTTTTTGTTACTTTTTGATGTCAAACTGTGGAATTCTGTGCCCAGTAATGTTTCCTTCCCAGGCATACTACATAAATTTTTCAATTTTTTTTCCAATTCAGTGTATAGTTTACCAGGATAACACCATTGAGACAGTTCATTTGCAAAGAGGTCCTGGAGGACACAAATACATTTAAAGATAAACTAAAAGACATACACAAATGTGAATTAAGCAAACACAAATACATATACAGGTAAAGCTAAAAGCATATACAATACAAATTCAGTGAAGACAGCAAATACAGCAAAATCACCAAATACAGCAAGTTCTGCAAATGAGGTCTGCGTGGTTGGGGGCTGCAGGGGCAGGAAGCGGACTAGTGGAAGGACAGAGTTAAAGGAGGGAGAAGGGTGGCACGAAAGTAAAAGTGCTAGGGAACAACCAAAGGGTGTGGTTCAAAGCACTAGCATACAGATTCATACATAGCAATTACGTGTATCCTTCAGTGTAAGTCTAAACATGGACTTAAATGTATATACACCAATGGTGTGCTTGAGTTTGAGTGATTTTTGTAGGGTATTCCAAAGAGTGGGAATGTCAAAAGTTATGAAGGAAAGTTTTCTAAGTGTATACACAGAAGGGGCATGTTTAAACAGGGAGCAATTATGGGGAGGAAATTTCAAAGTTAAGGCTCTGTACACCCAGAGGGATGCATTTCACCACCTCCTAGTACTAAGAGATGGCCAGCCAGTCTGCATGTAGAGGGAACTGTGATGAGTATTGAAGGAGGCATTCATGGCGAATCTTAAGGATCAGCTTTAAAATCTCAGTAAGCCATTAGCTTACACAGCAGCACCAATACTTAACTGTTTCATGGGTCTGTATGTACAGTATGTAAGTATTTGGGTTTTATATATTTTTGAGTAATTGTCCATTTGTTGCATATTTTACCAACTGTACATTGCTGCTGTTTATGGTTGAAAAGCAACAGAAGGATATTTTCTCTTTATTTTAGGGTCCAAGGCCATCCTGTGCTCAGACTACCACCAGTGACTGCCCATACCCATCCCAGCCAGCCCCCTTGCAGTCCTCCATGGATTTACTCACCCATAGCAGGGTTATTGGGGTTAGGTATGCCTGCCTAGATTGCACCTCCACCAATGGTCACTCAGGTGGCAGTAATGCAGCAGATCACACAACCCTCCCTACTAGAGATGTTGTGAAGTTTTACTTCATTGGTGAAGTTGCAAAATTCTCCTTTAACATAGAAACATAACATAGAAGCACAGACGTTGATGGTAGATAAGGACCGCAAGGCCCATCCAGTCTGCCCATTTTTTCTACCTTATGAATGTGCTGTAGGCCTGTACTCTGTCAATGGTCTATCTATTTATACTCATCTGTAGTGCTACCTTATGCCTATCCCATGCCTGTTTGAAGTCCTGCACTGTATTCATATCCACCACTTCCTGAGGTAGGCTGTTCCATGCATCCACCACCCTTTCTGTGAAAAAGAACTTCCTCACATTACCTCTTAATTGGCCTCCCTCTAATCTCATGCTGTGGTCTCTTGTCCTGCTATTTTTCTCATATTGAAACATGTTAAACTCTTTCACCTTGTTAATACCCTTAAGATGTTTAAATATTTAGATTTTATCAGCTCTCTCCCTCCTTTGCTACAGTACCATGCAAAACATATATACTCACTGACTGACTTTAACATACCCTGATTCATTTATTATTTAAATCTAATTTATAAGTGGAATTTCACAGTCCAAACAGGTAGTATTTATGGTTTATAGTAATAATGCCAGTGGTGTTTAAGTTCCCTTGGTTAAATGCCTCGGGATCTATACTCCCAGTTATAATTTAAATAAAGTATAATTTACTGTCTGCCATGTATTATCCTTTACATATCAATATGTAAATTGACATGAATTCATACAGTGGTGTCTGCCAGCATAAGACAGTGTCACCCTTTTCTGCTTGATAGCTGTCACTGAATTGCATGATTGTCTGCTGAATTCTGCAATATTCTGCAGGATCAAGTCACTGTACCTTAAAAATGTATCAACAGAAATTATCCCTATTGACCTGACTTCAAGCTTTTATTTAAAGAAAAATTACACGCCTAGCCTTAATGGTTGCAAAGTTGCCCTTTTCACAGAAATTATATTTAGAAAGGGCTAGCACTAGAATGAGCTAGGAACTTAATTTTTTATACAAGAAAACTTAGCATTAGGTTAATTTAGAAGGAATAATGCGTCATACAGTATATCAACTATTCATTGCAAAAATATGTTTAGGCATCAGGTACGGTTAAAATCCAAAGCATTAAAAGAAAGGAAAGGCAATGTTAGAGTAAGAAAAAAATCCCCAATCCTTTACTTATCTGTGGCATGGTGTGGCTGAGGGCTAGAATGATCACTTGATATTGTGTTGCGGTTACACTGTCTTTGACAACTTGGACCAGATTCACAAAGGGCAACTCAGGGCTTGCATCAAGTCCTGTGTCAGACCTCTGTGTTGGCTGTGCCAGCAACTTCGCTGCACCCTGCTCCTGATTCTAGTAGCTCAGGTACATTTACAGGTACATTTATGACACTTTCTGATTTGCAGCAGCTTGTTCCAAATATTGGGTAGAAGCCCCATAAAAAGGGTACCTGGAATTGCCACAAGCCAGACCAGAAAAAGCTGGTCTAACTTGCAGCAGTTGGTGGATAGGATCGAGAATCCTGATCACCGCTGGGAGAATGCCACAAGCCTGGTGCACCATATGTTCTGTGCAGCCAGGGCTTGTGGCATTCATAGCCCTTTGAGACTTCAGCCCCCTGTCTCTGAGCATTGGTGTGTAAGTAAATTTCTGTGACTTGAAAGACTGTGACAAAGATAAGGTGATTCATGAAATGATCATTCAAATCCTGAGGCACACACCATGCTACTGATGTACTTTGGGTCCAGGGACTTTTCTACCCTGACATCACATTTACTTATTCTTGATGCTTTGTCTTTCAGCCCAAATTGGTATCTAAACATGCAGTGTTTTTTTCCAATGAATTTCCTTACTTTTTACGGGGAAATTCAATAAAAGATATGTCGGCCATTATTGTTAATATGATTAATGATGAGTAGTACCTGGTGACCAGAGGCACTACCTGTCTTCAACCCACCCTGTACCAAGCAGTCTCTGGAGTACAATGTCACCCGCTCTCTCATTCATCCTTGTGCCTAGCAGTCCCAGGTGTCCAGTGCCACACTCAGACATTCTACACCCTGCCCTACTCCAATCAGTTGTTGGCATTCATTGTCACATCTCTCCCTCACCCTGCCACAATCCAATCAGCCTCTGTTGTCCAGTGGCTCTTTGTCCTTCATCTTGCCCCAAACCTGTCAATCCCTAAGCATCCAGTGGTGTCTCATTCCACATTCTGCCACAATCCATTAGCCCCTTGTGTCTAGTGGCACCCCTCCCTCACCTTGTTCTAGCCCATCGATCCCTTGTGTCCAGTGGTACCCCTTCCTCACTTTGCCACCAAACTATCAGTACTGGTCATTCCGTGGTATCTCTCTCTCTCTCTCTCTCTCTCTCTCTCACTTTGCCCTCCCCTATGTTATGACTGTCAATATCCCAGCTCTCACCTCCTACAGTATTCTGTAGTTGTGGATAACAAATGATAACTCAGGATCACATTTCCATCTGATGACAGCAGCTTAATAAACACATTTGTGAATCATAACAGTACTTTTTGACTGGGCATCTGAATACCCCTTATCAGAGAACACCCTGTCAAGGTGTTATGTGCATGTTTAGACAGTGCATTTTATTTTTGTTTATAACCTTTTTATTTATTTTTTTTTCAGTTAAAAACACTCAAAGAGAGAGCCTTGGACCAGAATCTAACAAACTAGAAAGTTTTTAGGTTTCAAATCATGGATGTTTTTTTCCATTTTGTAGTCATGAAAGGTAAATGATAACTTGTGATCACATTACCAACTCAGGACAACAGTATCACAGCCACATGTTTAACTGACAACAGTTTTACAGCCGTATTTTCAACTCACAGCATTTTCTGACTAGCACATTGAAATGCATTATAGGAAAAGCTCTATCAGAATGCAATGAACAGGCTCAGACACAGCATGTTGTTTTGCTTACAACTTTTTAATTTAACATTGTTTTATTCTAACAACATTGAAAGTGAGACCAGTGGGCCAAGATGTAATGAACCTGAAAGTTTCATGTTTCAAATCACAGCAGTTTTTTTTTGTTATGGATGAGCAAAAGAACATATTAAAAACCATTGCTTTAGGGTTTTTTAACATACTAAAACTAAAAAATGGCAGAACAGATGTTTACCAAATTTTCAGGGCTTGACGTTTATGTCCCAAATTTGGTGAATACAATTTTCTGGTCTCTGGGTCTAAGGATGGCCAAGTTACAGGTGACCAAACATAGTGGTTTAACATTACAGTGCCTACTTAAGTTGACTCTGTGGTGATGAGTGAAGGGGCTCACTCGGCATGCTGGCAACATGGGTTCGTGCCCTGAAACCGGGTACCAGGAGCAGAGACCAGCAGGGAGGAGATCCAGAGTGTCCATTGGATGTTTCCCTCCTGGGGAGTGGGTTGGGCTTTGGCACCTGGAGGCAGATTTGGAATGGTGCTAGGGGGGCATGTAGCCTTGACAAGCCCCCACACGTCTCAGCCTCAGGTAGCTGTCCTCACGTAGACCCAATCAGGGTACAGTAGGTGGGCCAGAAAAATGGAAAAAGCCCCCTGACCGAATGGATGATGGCCAGCAGTCCCTGGCATGCCATAGTGGCCCAGGATAGCCCATGCTGACCCCCTACCAGCCCCCAGGCTATCTGGTTGTGCCTAAGGGCACTTCTGGAGACCCAGCTGACAAAGGGTTACATTGGGTCACGCAGGACCAGCAGTAGCCAGGGCAGCAGATGGCGACCTGGGAGGAGGGTGGCCTTGGGTCCCAGGTGGCCTAAAGGAATGGCCAGTTGTGGGGGAGGAGCAAAAAAAAAGTGCCTACTCATCCCTACCCATAGTTGTGCTACTGTACCACTATTGTAAGTACAGTAATAGTAGTGCAGTAGAGCCCACTTATAAGAGCATCTGATATTAGAACATCCCATTTATAAGAACATTTTTTGGATGTCCCGATGTTTTCCCATATTTTCAATGGATGTAAAGTCCATTTATAAGAACAGTCAGCCCATTTATAAGAATATTTTTCCCCTAGGTTGTTGTAGATAGTCATTATCACCTTTGAGTCTGCGAAGCCTGGGCTGAATCATGAATCTAGTTTCCTCATTAATGGTTACTTAATTAGTGCAGGGATGAGTGAAAGATGCCATATGAAGAAGGCAGCACCTATTTCTTCAGAGTTAGGTGAGGCACTGAATGAATTTTTACAATACTCTTAAGTGTTTGAGAAAGAGCTCTTTTAAAAAGCCATATTATACTACTTTTAATAATGAGTTCTCCAAAAAGTAGTTTTAGCCCAATTTCATCATATTAACCATAGATTTTATAAAGATTTTCACTGTTTTCAATGAAGCCCTCTTATAAGAACATCCCAGTTTTAAGAACATCTTTGCTTGCATTTAGGGTGTGCTTATAACAGGATTTAGCTGTAGTAAAATTGTTTATTTTTATGCAGGAAAAAGGCAAAAACCTATTTACCACATCAACCTGTGAAATTTCCTGGTTCACTGGATCAGTGAGAGACCATATATGGTAAGACAGAATTGAGTTTGTGCAATGTTCTTGATATTGTAATTGGATGTTTGTATGACAGCAAGTTGTTTGAATGCTTAACACACTCACTGTCCTAATGGGACTATCACCCTTTCAGGGGGTACCATAAAAGCAAAGGAACCCTCTTGAGAAGAGTTCCACCCCTAGAGGTGCCACAGCAACATACATCCTTTAGGCTAAAGGTACCGTAGGAAAGGAGCCCAGAAGGACAGTGGTGAGCTACTGTAGAAGGAAGGGAAGATGGTGGGAGCTAGGAAAATGAGCTTCTGGGGGAAGGCTGAACATGAAAGATGGTTTGATGAGTGTCACTCACTGCCCCATAGAACCACAGACTTATAGCCTTTCAATTACAAAAATTTAAAAAATCATAAATTAACATTAATTTTAGTTACATGATCACATTATTAATACTATATACACTGCGATGAGATGCAACATGGACCATACTACTTAAAGTAATTTTATAAAATGGAAAGGGAAAATCCAGCAGTTTGGTCATTAGCCATGCATTAGAAATCTTGCCAAACTGTATGTTACACACATTACAGATCATTGTGCATATTTTCAGAACTTTAAGTATTTTTTTAATTGAAGGAACTGCCTTTTTTATACACTGATCAGCTACACAGCCATTGTTCAGCACCTTCCTACTCTCATTTACTAGTGTTTCATTAGAAATGTAAAAAAAACTCTTGTTAGAAATTAAATTACCTTAGCAAGTTAGCAGTTTTTTCTTTTACTTTTGTGCACAGTATCCTATCCCCTGCAGCCATCACCACTCACTTGTTAAGTTAAAGCATACTAGTGCTGAGATACACTCACTCAACTAATAAGAGAAACCTGATAAATCTAGATATCTTAAAATAATTCAGGTAAAATTCTTACGTTGCTGCCTTCATTTATACCAGTGAGAGTCCTGATCAGCGTCGGCTTCATTCTTGTTCCTGCATCATTGAAGCCATTGTCACACTTCTATTGTGAAAATACAACTTCATGCTTTTGCACTGTACTCAATCCAGTAACACTTAACCACTTTGATTAAAAAATAAAAGTAAAACAAATGTGACTAATGCCAATGCATGCAAATTATTTAATCGCTTTACTATTTCTGTATGTGTCTATATGGGGGGGTTCTATGGGGAAGGGGTCTCTATGTGCAAGGGGTGGACACACTGCAAACTACAGGGATTACTCTTGCAGTAAATTACAGCTATGGATGCCACAGTAGGACAAATGTCCTTAAGCAAAAAAAAAAAACAACTAACAAACACAAAAAACTCTAATTCATATAGGCAGAAGGACTACTTTATCAAGAATTAAGTAACACTTTTGAATTTATCCATGTTTAAACATTTTTTTGTAGTCTCGGTAACGTAAAAAAAGGCCCATTTCAAAAGCGCAATAAAACATTTGGGGTGTGTGCATTAGACAGTTCTATTGCATGGCTGGGACTGAAGGCACTTGGTCTGGAGCCTTGTGCCTTACTACTCTCCTAGCCATGCATTAGAATTGTTTAATGCACACCCCATCACATCTTATTGCTTACATATTCAATAACAATGCTTAAGAGATTCAACAGTTCTAACCTTACTAATAAGTCTGTTCTAAGATTTTGTTGAGTTATGCAAGATACAGTAGTAACAACATTTATTTTTGTTCAGTTTCAATCACTTTTATCAGACATAAAAGCCAAAGCTTCTTTATATCAATATAGTTTAATTTTACAATCATTATATCAATATAGAGAAACTACATAAACAGTGTTTTTTTTTCTATATTTTTGGTTCATATTCAGCTTAAATAAATACCATAACAAATAGTCAGGTTTTATACTTATAACCCATTTGCAAAGTATTACAATCGTGTCATGTAAATCTCAGAAATTTTCATTTTATGTTTAGTAATCTCATATGTTCCATGCTTTCATAGGCTGTTTATAAAAGCTTTTGAACGTAATAAAAAAATCAAAGAAAACTAGTAAAAAATGTCATTCTCCTTGATGGAATATCACAAGTATCTTCTATTGCAGCAGCTAATATATCAAGTGTTTTTTTACCTTTATCTGGATGCGTTTTGTACTTTTTAAAATATATTTTAAGTGTGTTGACTGATTTTAAACTAAATAATGGTATGGTTATAGTGAATATATTGATATACTATAGAAGTAAGCAATAAAACATGAGAGTGTGGGTAGTATTGTGATGACCGCGTGGCCAGGGGCACAATGAGGCACAAGACTGCAATTTGAGTGCTTTATCACCACCGGAAGTACATTGATCACACTGCTACCCACACCCTGGAGTTGTATATCGCACTTATAAAATGGATCTAGTTTGGTGGCAGAAAAAATGAAGATACATTTTTAAAATTGGATAATGATAAATATTTAATTTTTGAAATTTGAATAATGATAATGATTTCATTTTTGAAATAAATTACTATGCTGATAAAAATAGTCCCTTTTCAAATGTTAGGGGAAAATAATAAATCCAAGTAAACCTTAAGTTGCAAGCAGGTTAGCAGCTGTACAGTGTACAGCAAGTTTGTTAAAATCAACTTTATTTTTTATTTAAACATGTCGGAGCTGCCTGTACTACAGCTAGAAAGGATGTTAAGTACTTCACAGTGGTGCAGGCAGAAAACGTCTCAGTGGACAGCAGCAGGGATGGCAACTGCTTAATACATGAACCAGCTTTTTTTGTTTGTTTGTCTGTTTAACATTAAAACTCATTTTGCATCAGCCTTGGGAGCAGTCATGTTGAACAGTAAGCTTCACAGCCAGAAGGGAACCATGGAGTTGACAACAAGGTGTTTGGGGAAACAATCACCATGTTTACATGCAGTTTTTGTTACCAGGAAACTGTCATTTTTTTTGGGGGTGTATTCAGGCATATCCCAGTAGCAAAACCTGTCTGAAAATGACACAGTTTCCCAGAAAACCCTTGTTATCTAGTGAATGCATTACTGGGACAGGGTATCCTGGTAACATTGCATTTACTGACTGTGAAGGGGTTGTGGGATAATAGATGGACCGGACAGCAAACTTCAAGTTCAACACACACTCTTTGTGTGATGTTTATTCAAAACACAAAAAATAACTTTCTGCAATGGCATATTTTTTCTTCAGTACATCAGTTTGCAGCAACAGACTATGTATGTCCTTTCTCTGCACTTAGCCAGCACCTGCTGACACTGATCTCTGATCTAACCACTTTTCAGTGAAAATCCTTCATCCCTATGTGGGTCCCATTTGCTTTGGTAGTGGGGGCTCAAACAAACAAAGAAAAAAAGCTAAAAACAAAGAACCTCAGTGCAGAAACATTGAAAAAAGGGTTACTCCAAAGAGCATTGGCAACAAATCAAATTTCAAAGAAATACAACATCATACATACTTCCATAATGCAAAGCATCATGGGATATATGCGAATCACCATGAAATTTCAGACCTGTTCCATTTACAGCAATGCACATGCATTTTGAATAGCACAACTAACTTAATTTCTATAATAGTCACCTAGTACTTTTTACCATTATCAAAAACACCTAGTGCCATGGTATTTTCAACATTAACAGGTTTCATAAACATAAGGTATATTATGATACAATGCTATTTCATACTAAATATAACAACGATAAACTCAATCTGTTTTACATATGCTTGGAGGTCACAACAATAACCTCCCTGTACAAGGACCTGAGAGGGAAAAGGAAAATTAAAGAGGACACTATAGCATAGTCAAGAAAGGTAAGGGGGTACCCATAGGTAGCCAACCTTATGAATCGGAAATAGTAAAGGATAGATTAGGCTAAGAAATAGAAGAACTGTTGCAACAGATGTAAGAAAAGGTCGGTCCTCAAGAGTGGCAGGAGCTTTCTGTCACACTGGCTAACTGTGGGCATGTAAATCTAGCGAATAAAAGACTGTCCTGTGCCAACAAATTTAGAGGCCTTGTGGATGGGTACACTTGCAGAAGAGAGAGAACAGCAGTTATTTTCTCGCATCTGTAATTACAGATTTTTTTTTACTTCATGCTGTGCTAATTGGTGTGTGAGATTGTGAGATCTTTTAATGTTTGAATCTGGGACTTGCTCACAGAAAGTCTTGAATTTTGTCTGGGGGGTATTAACTGACCAGGAAGTCAGCTGGAAAGTAAACCACCAGCACGTTACCATCTGTGGGAACTTGGTGGGAACAGAAGTCAAGAAACTATCAGCAGTCTGTGAAGAAAGAACAACAGAGGATTGGGTAGTCAGACCATCAGTAGCCAGAAGAGACAAGTACAGGATAGAACACTTTTCCACAGTTTATTATACCACCACGAAACTGTTTCTTTTTCCATTTTCAAATGCTGGTACTGTATTTCCCATGGCTCTGAATGCTATAGCTGGGCAAGTATGCAGTGAGAGTGGTTGGGGAGTGGGTAGGCTAACAATTTATAATTACTGTAACTATAAACCTGATTTAGAAAAATGTATAGCAAACATATGGGAAATGTAGCAACAGAATGTGTTATATGGGCATACAGAGGCTGAATGTTGTGGATGTTTTTACATTATGTGCTTTTTGGAAAAAAAAGTATGCTTTTCAAAACAGAAATGTTACATAATGCACACTGATATGGTTTGTAAACAGGCAGGCTGGCACCAGAACTTTTTTGTGCTCATTGTGAGTAATGATATAAACATATGAGTGCCAGCCTGCCTCAGTCAATTAGTGATAAGGATTTTCCCTACCCATTTTATAATGGCAAATTAATGCATTCCTTATATTTCCCACTAGCAGTGGGCTTACCTGATTGATGCAAATTTATTTTCATGTGGCAAACACTGTTCTCGACTGTAAGCACTGACTACATCTCTAGTGGTTTAACCAGCTGGAATTCTGAGGAATCAGTCCATTGTATTCAAGATACTCTACCAACCTTTCCTTTAACAGTGTTTCCATTAATTTCCCCACCATTGAGGTGAGGCTTACTGGCCTATAGTTACTAACCTCTTCCCTTCTGCCACCCATATGTAGAGAGATCATGTCTGCAGTCCTTCAGTCCTCTGGAACCATATATGTTTCCAGTGAGCTGTTGAATAAGGCTGTCAGCAGAACAGCCAGTACTTCCCTGAGTTCTTTCATTACTGTTGGGTGTATCCCATCCGGTCTCATAGCCTTGTTCACTTTCCGGCGCTGAAGTGAAAATGGATTTACTCTTTTGGGCAATTGAGACTGTATTTATTGAAATGCCTCCTTTCTATCACAGTCCACTTAGGGTGATAACACACTTGCCATGGAGAACTTATTATTGCAGTTCGTATTCTCTTTGGGTTGTGTCTCTTTGGCAATGCGAAGGTTAATTAATTGGTATGTGTTCATTTGTAAGGTTCTTCTTGGTACAGTTATGTCATATCTGAGAAACTTGTTACATATGAAAAACAATAATGGCCACTCCCCTGAGGTCACTGATATGCATGCCATTCCAAAATTTCATACTAACTTTGGCACTCTCTCTTTATCTGTGTCAATTCCTCAGACTTGGATTCAACTCCACACAATGGCTAAAGTGACTTGTTTGCACTCAGTGACTTGATTTAAAACTCTGATAACTCGGCTGTTACACAGCTACTATGAATGTCATAAATACATTGTATAAAGTTGTTGACAATTCTCCTAATTGAATGCTGTTTGTATCTGTTTAATATCTGTGTAACTAATTTCTTGTGGTCCTAGTTGTAAAAGAGAGGTTTCCTCTTAGTTTTGCCTACCAAAATAAAATGACTGTTTCATCTATACAATTATAGTTGTTATTTAAACAGTCAAAATAGCTGAATTTTTAACCAACCACACAAGTAGACTCACATACTTGTCCTAGCATGTCACTCAAACTGAGCTTTATCAGTGGGTGTCCAGAATTATATAGAGTAGGCATTGGAACATGTAACCGATAAAAGGAAAGCACATTGTTAAGCACGTTACAAAGAACACTGAATAAATGCTTCACTGCATTGAATCAACTGTCTAGGTGACTTTTTTGTGCAGTGCAATCAAAGAATTCTTGCTTGGTGAGTTTTGTGTTGAAACATTGTTTTTAACATTTTCAAATTTTTGGTTCATTTAGAAGCAAAACACTTAAAGAGTCGTATGATTTGTGTTACGAAAATGTATTTCCAAAGTGATCATATCTAGTTACACTAAAACTTCCTATGCATTATGCCTATAAAAACACTAAAAGATAAATGGTGGTGAAAGGAAGGAAGGAAGGAAGGAAGGAAGGAAATGGGAAGCTTAGGCTACCATATCCAGTTGGATTTTTCTTTCATATAGCTTTTTCAGTTCGAGTACGTGTCCTTCTGGACTTCAGGACTGATACTGTATGGCTGTTCTCCCAGTGACCTAGAAACCCCATGCCACTACCCACCCCATGTTTTAAATGAGAGTTGCTGCAGAGTGGGACGAGAGCATTTCAACCAGATAAAAAATAAAAATAATAGGCTAGGGGTCTGGTGGGCTGCCAAGGCCCCCAGAAATTTTTTAAACATTTTAGTGCATTTTTAGGGTATTTCTAATGCAATTTCTACCCATTTCCTCCCTCCCCATGCTTTGTGTGTTATACCCTAGCACTATTCTTAGAGTCCCCACAGTCCACATGACAGTATGTTGCCCAAAATACCCTCCCACCCCAAAAATAAAACAAAATACCAAAAGACTGCAGCTGAGCAGCAGCACATCCAAGACACATAAAAATGAGACAAGTTGAAAGAGACTTGGTGATAAAGTCAAATTGCAGACAAATTAAATGACAAGCCAAGTAAACAATTTCACAAATGTTCCTCACTCAAGCACGTTATTACATTACCATAAAGCCAACCCATCCCAGTCTGTCCTGTGGTACAGAGGAACCTATCCCCCAACCTTACCTCAGTAAAAAAATACAATAACTATAGAAATATGGGAACAAAGTCACTTTGCTATCTAGTTTCTGAAAATATAATCTCAAGTTCGCTTGCTATTTTTGCAAAACAGATTTTATTCTAAAGAGCAACTTATTCCAAAGAATACATTTTTTAAATAAACAAAATATTTTGTATTGTTTTAAAATGTCCTTTACTGTGATATCCCCATGGTATGAGGCATCTCAATTTTATGATAGGCCGAAGAAGTCAGCAGACAGCAGAACACAGTTTTTAAACAAACATAAAAATGCATTTTTTTATTAGCAACAGCACTTGCTTGGGTATATCACAACTTGTACCCCCTCCCCATTCAACACATATAACTA
Source organism: Neoceratodus forsteri (assembly GCA_016271365.2). Lineage (NCBI taxonomy): Eukaryota > Metazoa > Chordata > Ceratodontiformes > Ceratodontidae > Neoceratodus > Neoceratodus forsteri. Next base: position 358,769,648 of record CM028130.1, read on the forward strand.
CGTACACTAAATATTAGATTCTATCACTTTTTTCTTCGATTTTGTAACTGCCTGTGTCAATGTGCCAAACAAGGTCTTATGACTTCTGTTGCTAATTTTGCTCTCCAAGCATGCAGAAACTCCTGCACATGCCATAATATACAGCAGAACACCTTCAAAACCCCTATGTCTATTACTTCCCTCTGTGCTCATTCACACTGCACAACCACAACTGGAAAGAACACACAGTTTAGACATACAGTACATGCTGTAGTTTTTACCTCGGTTCAAAGGTCTCATGTACCAGTTTCTGCCTTTCCTGGTTCATGCTGTTGTTGAGACCAGACCTGCCCCAGCATTAGTTTTGAATCACTTCTAGCATGCTACCAGAGGGCACTACCCTCCAACTCCCTGTCCTGCGAATCCACACCAAAATCAGTTTGCCATATAGGACAAAACCAGCAGTGACCTTAAACTATTTTAATGTCATGAATTTAAGCTCCCCATACTAGAAATTAATAACACTAGTACTACATTTATTACACACCCAGTTTGATGAGCACAAATGTCCTGTCCCATCCCAGCAGTCACTTCCCACCCACCATAGTCTGAGACTGTGACAGTCTTTCTTTTTAAAGCAAGAAGTACCTGATTAAATGAAGACTTGATCCATTTTCAGGAGGCTGAAGTCTATGTGTCCCTAGTTGAGTACTGTCTCTGATCACCTGGCCGCCAATCTCTTTCTCTCTACACAGCACACACTGACCCCATGACTTCTAATGAGCAGAGCTCTCTCAGCTACAGCTTGCTTCAGCTACCGGAAGATGACCTGAACCTCACTCCAACTCCTTGTGCTGATTTACCAAGGCCACACCGACCCCGCATTACTGGACTGCTGCCATCTTAAACCCCAGGCTCTATTCTTCATTTGTGGGCTCTGCTCTCTCTCTGTCTGCTCCTCAGTAGTACACTCGCTCCACTCTTGCTCCAATGTTAATCTGCTGAGTGAATGAATTACAACTCACTCTTGTTTCAGCAGCCCAGACATTTAAAGAAGGTGCCCCTTGTTAGCCAAATCCACTACTGGAAACAACAGCAAATCAGGAGCAGTGTGCACCAGGTGACCTGGTTGAGATCTGTATTGTTACGGTCCACTCTGCTTTGCTGCAGCTGTACACCCCTGCATGCAACCCCCCCCTGCACAAACAAAGGAGCTACATCAAGTCTGCAAAAGTAGAGAACAAATGCTCAGGCTCACCAAGGCAAGACCAACTGCTGCCACAGTGCTGGGAACTGACCACATGGCACAGGATGAAAGTTAGTAAGAAATTAATGCTGGAGACCGGCTTTTCTGGGGGATCAACTATGTAATGCAGATGGGTGGGTGGTTGTTTACCTCACTACCAGGACACCGGATGACAGATGAGGCCTGTGTGGCACAGGTGGCTTTCATGGAGGCATTAGTGCATACCAATTAAGAGTGCAGCACAGTGTGTTACTAATAGAGGAGCTCCATGGTGGGGGAGCTATAGCACCCTTAGCCCTCTCCCCCTCCCCAAATCCGCCTATGTTTCAGTAACTGTTATTGGAATGGTACTAGGAGTCTCCCAAATTTTCTCCCTTAATTTGCCTGTATCTCCCTTTCCCATATCTCTCAGGTATGTACAGTATGCACATGCAGCCATCTCCATGGCAGGGTAGCAACCTCCTTGGCCTTCCACTTGGGTCACTATGATGCTGCAACCACCAATACCGTCTGTCCCAGCTGTGGCATGCTGACATTGGCAGGGCTTGTTCAGCCTGGCCACCCAATCCCCAACTCCCAAGTCCACTTCAAAACCCAGGCTGTTGGCATGGCAGTGTAAAACACTGCCAGACCATCACCTAGCACCAGTCAAGTTGGCTGTTTAACTTAGCTCATATGAGTGCTAGAAGGAATTCAGAGAGTTTGTGTTTCAGTCCCAGCTTGTAACATATAAAATAGTCTCTAGGTCACTTTAGTTTTCCATGTTTCATTCCTTATATCAGCCTAAGACTTTAAAGCAGCTGTGCAACAAAACTGGGCAAACTATTTGACCCTGTCTTTTTCACTATGAAAGATTCCAGGCATCTTCCAGTTTTATTTGGTTGTAGAATGTTCTGGTTCAACCAAAATATGAGTATTTGATAAATATTTTTATTTATTTTTTTCTCAAGAAACAAAAATGTCTGCCGCATTTGGCTTAGTAATAGTATTGTAACCCAGGCAGGGGTTAGGCTCGAGAAAATATTAAAAAAAAACTCATGGTGTGCCTTCCAGGAGGTACCTAGAAAAGTAGATTCAACAGGTATGTTAGTACTTTATTGACTGTAGTTGAAACTAGCTTTTTCTGTTGTACTGCTGCTTTCATACTATACCATTGAGCAGAAGACATTTGTAACAAATTATGGGCAGAGTGGAGGTGGTCCAGAGGATGGCAACTAAAATGGTTCAGGGTTTGCATCAAAAGCCTTATGAGGAGAGACTAAAGAACTTCAATATGTATATCTTGGAACAGAGGACGGAGAGGGAAATGGTAGAGGCTTTTAAATAACTCATGGAGGTAAATAAGGTACAGTAGGGGAGTATTTTTTCAGAAGAAATGATGCTCAAGAACATGTGGACATGCTATGAAGCTGGAGGGGGTAGATTCAGGAGAGATGTGAGGAAGCACTGTACTTCATTACAGAAAGAGTGGTGGATTCCTGGAACAGCCTTCCAACAGAAGTGTCGGGGACAAAAACAGTGGTGGGGTTCAAGAATGCATGGGATAAGCACAAAGGAGTCAAAGTGGAAAGGAAGGTGGGAGGGAGAAAGAGCTGTAGATTGGGCATGGTCGGATGTAATAGTGTAGGTAGGGAGAAATGGGCAGACTGGAATGGCCAAGTTGTCCTTATCGGCCATCAAATTCCATGTTTCTATGTAATTTTAAGAACATATTATCCAGATATTAAAAATGCTTCCTAGTAATTATACTGTAGTTACAGACAGGCAGCAAAATCATGATGCAAAGGAGAGATTTCACAGTATGAGCCTGCATTGGCAGCTGCAGACCGAGCAGCAGTAGGAGCATGCAGAGTGAATATAGTAGGCTGGTAAAAGTGCAGGTGGATAATGAAAGATTTCTTTGACACATTTTTTATGGAGTGCTGATAGTGTAAAGGGCAAAGAAATTTGTATTTTTGTTTATTTTTTTAAAGCCTACAGCAGGGCTGAATGGATATGGTAGATTGGAAAACGTGCAAGGGAAAATTTGAAAGATGTATTTGACAAATAATTTGACTGGTAATGGTGTGTGGCACTGAAATCCAGGTTTTATTGTTTTGCTTGTTAGTGAAAACTAAGTGAAGTAGGCAGCAGCAGCCTGGGGTGAAGAGGATGCAAGAGGGTGTCAGTATGAGACGCAATGGAAGTGTGGGGGTATCTGCTATTGTGTTATGTAGAAACCATGAGGAACAGAACCAGAAGAGAAAGGGATGCAGGGGGAGGAAAGGAGCAGGGAAAGGTTCCATCATGCCAATTCCAGCAAGTAGCAGTTCTGTAAGCACTGATGGTGGAAAAGGAGTCAACACAGGGACTAGTTGTCATAGTGGTGGAGCAGGGGCTATACCTGAGAGGAGGACCAGGGCCAGGCATGTAATAGGCTATCCAAGGAAACCATGGTCCATTAGTCACCAGAAGGCAACTGGTTCCATGTCAACTAAAAGCAATAGCTTTTCCAGTAAATTCCAGTCATCCAGTACATCTGGTTATGAAAGCATCCTGAGCAAACCAGAAGCACACAGGTGTGCTGTTCTTCCTTCAAGTACTTTGAGGTCCTCTGTCCATGAGGATGTAAGAGATCCATCCCAAACTGTAAAGGCAGCCCACCCCTGCATTCATCTTGTGTGAACACACCACCACCTGACAGCACCAGTGGCACCAGCACCACTATAGCCAACTCTATGCTGGGGGCATGGATGATCGCCTAGCCACCTTGAGGGACTGTATGATTCCCCCTTCACCTCCAGACCTAAATAAGGCATCACCACCAGTAGCATCACCAAACCCAGTTCTGCTATTCAGTCTTTGTGCAAAGACAGTGACAGTAAATCTGGGTCTGGCACTAATACCACTGTTATCTTGTCACCTGAGAAAAAAGTGGAATTGTTTGGGTTATGGCATGATATACCAACCATAGAACTGAATAAAATCAAGCCAGTAAGACCACCAGCAAAGCAGCTGATACAGGAGGAGCATGCCAGTGAGGAGGACATGGAAATGTTGTTGGCGTAGGGGGGAGCATGAGAGTGAGCTGATAGAGCACATAATAAAATAGTACAATGCATACAAAAAGTGTTTACCTTGGCAGTGGTGGTATAGCTGCCCACCGAGAACCCAAGCAAGCCACTAGGCGAAAATGGTTGGGTTCTTGTCGGGCAGATATACCACCACTGCTTAGGTAAATACTCTTTATATACATTCTACTATTTTATTAAGTACTGGAAATTATATGTATTGTATTGAAATAAATTGTTTTTTAGTACCTCTTTAAGCCCAGTGCCGGTGTTTCTGTTTTTTGTTTTGACAACTGTGAGTAAACTATGTCCATCTGAAGATGCAAGTGATGGACTGTACTGGTCAAGGCTAGGGATAGAGAAGTCAGAATTGAAAGGGTGAGTGCCCCTAGACATCAAGGAGTACCATGGGGTTTCGGTGATTCAGGCCATTTCTAGAGAGTTTAGAGAAGGGAATGGTAGCACTGGACACTAGGAAGTGCTTGAAAGGGGAAAAGGGGTGCCACTGGATGCAGTACTTTGGAATGTCTGTTATGGGACAGGAGGAGGGAGGGATGCCACTGGACACCAGGGAGAGATTGGCATGGGATATGGGAGAGGGAGATGGTGCCTGTGGATACAAAGGAATTGTTTGGATGGAAAGGGATGTGCAACAGGACATGAGAGAATGCTTAGTATGGAATGGGGAGAAGTAGGTGAGTGCCACTGGCGTGAGTGCTTGGCATGGGATAGAGAGAAGGAGGTGGTGCAGATGGACACTGGAGTCCTGCACAAAAAGTACTGTCATTACAAATTAGTGTTCTTGTAGTCTATAATTAAATATCCTTTAAAAAAGGAAGTAAATTAATTGCAAAAAATACACCAACACAAAATAAAAAAAAGATTTAGAAGAAGGAAAATGTGGGATTAGAATAACAGTTTCCTTAAAGGAGAACAGTCAGTACCAAGAGCCCTAAACTAAAGTGTGGGGCTGGTCCTAATGTGCAATTTGTATGCAAAAACATTTTGGTTTACTTACTGTTTACTGTAGTATAGTAGATCATATCAGACTAATTTTACTTAGTACCAGGCTGATATCTTCTGTTACTACAAATCCCAGAATCCCCTGTAGCTGATCAAAGCAGCAGGCAGCAGTGGGAGATTCAATAGCCTACAGTGCATGTTAGTGTTTATATAAGTTGTGATCATTTTTTTGTTTTGTTTTTATTGGTACCCTACTGCTATTGCTATCCTCCCTGGGTTAATTACAGTCACAGAGGACTATACTTAGCCCTTAGTGAAAAGCAGACCTAGAATGCATCTGATAGGAGATTATAAAAGCTGTAACATGCACTGTAGGCTATTGAATCTCTCAGCACTGTCTAGTGCACTGATGTCAGCTACAAAGGATTCTGGGATTTGTGGTAACAGAAGATGTCAGCCTACAAGGAAACTAAATTACAGTTCCAAAAGGATGTCAGTGCTCTCCACTGATACTTGAGGTGCTCCCAAGGGATAGCCTTTCCCAATACAAATGACAAAATCCAGAAATAGAAGCACTCCAAGGAAAACACAAAGGTCTGCTGTTTTACAGTGCAAAGTATTTTATTAGGCTAGTGCATTCATCTGCTAGCCAGTCACCTCAGTGATGGGGGTCATTGTCCACCCCAGTACTTCACCTGCTAATGAGGCTTCGTCAGGGGGAAGACATTAGAAACATAAACAATTTGTATATAAAAAGTAATGAAAAAATAATTGATTACAGCTGACTCAGCTTGCTGATGTCATAGCCCAGGGACTTTAAATACTACTGTTTAAGTTTCTAATGTCAGCCCCCTGATGAAGCCTCATTAGCAGGTGAAGTGCTGGGGTGGACAACGACCACCATCATTAAGGTGACTGGCTAGCAGATAAACGCACTAGCCTAATAAAATACTTTAAATTGAAAAGCAGCAGACCTTTACATTTTCTTTGGAGTGCTTCTCTTTCTGGATTTTGGATTAAGTAAACAAAATTAGTCTGATATAATCTACTACACTACAATAAACACTAAGAAACCCCAAATATTTTTGCTCACAAAGTGCACACTGGAATCAGCCCCACACTTGCATGTAGGGCCCTTAGTGCCGTCCTTTCCCCTTTAATGTTTATGACTGTGGTCTGGTGTTCCTAAGGGTTGAACAACAGCATGATGCAATACTGGTTTTACTCTTTGACACCCTGTTTCAAAACATAACATCAAGATTTGTTGTGGTGCGTGTAATTTTCCTTGCTTAGAGAAACAGTACTTAAGTAAGGGTAACAGAAACAATGTTTTGTGAAATCATTCCAACCCAAGGACTATCATACCACTGCAACCCCCACCAAAATGTGGGCTTACCTTATATGGCTCCCAAGATTCTGGTCACACACTTTTGTCCTGATCCAACTCTCTCCCATCCTCGAGGACTGCAGCTGTGGTGGGGGACTGGAGGAGAGCATTGTAGCCAGAAATGGCTGAATTTCTTTGGCGCTCCTCATGCCTGCCTGGTGCCGCAATCGCAGCTGCTGCCAATATCTCCCCGGCATGAAAACTGTTAGTCCACTGTGTGTTTTCACATGTGGGGTGAGCCTGTGGGGAGGTGCGGAGGTACTGCATGCCAGTGGGGATTGTACCATTTAGGCACCTGGTTTACTAAACATTTTTCTCTGGTTGTAGGCACCATGTAATTCAATGTTTATGGAAGCAACTCCCCCCCCCCCATCAGGATTTTAATGACCCAGACCTCTCAACATTGAACCCACAAGAAAGGGGTAATAACTGTGACATACATGGCGACCTGGTTAAACTGCATATCTGTGCAATAATTCAAACCCAAGGTATACAGCACCACCCTCGATTTAGGAGCTTTCGTATTTCTGTGGTGCAACCCTAACTGCTGCCTAAACTTACGTTCATTTGGGGTGGTTAAAATTACATGAAAGCTCATTCCTTTTCATAATATTCTGGGGAAAATTTATAGCTTAGGCTTTTTGGATAAACAAGTTATTGGTAATTTAGTGGTTTTCTGATTCTCCAGTGACTTGGAAACCCCACCATTTTTATGTTTGCTTGCACGCATGTGCAAGAAACATAGTGTCATCATCCGAGTTTTCGGAGATGTGGCAACCCTTTTCCAATTCAGTCAGTGTGTTTGCAGGCACGGCCGCAGTTCGCCAATGCCTGCTGGAGCTGTCTATGACAGCGTCCAAAATGCAGTGGCATGCAGTTGAAGGGAACAGCGCTTCCAGTGAGCAGCGATAAGATATAAGCCTGCTCATGTCGCTCCCCCTACACACCGTAGCAGCATGCATACTGCGTGCTCGCCCCCACACACACACTGTGTAGCTGATGGGGGTGCCCAATCCCCAGTTGGCTGTGCTGGGCCCCCCCAAAGCAGAGTTACATATGCCATGCTGGGTGCCCACCCCAGTGTGGCTGCACAACTTATAGCTAGATGGAGGTGCCCAATCCCCCGTCGGCTCCACTGGTCTCCCCCCCCCAGTACAGGGTGCCACGCTGGAAGTCCACCCCAGCATGGCAACAGATGCTATTGCCATCGGGGGTGCCCAATCCCTCGTTGGCTCCAGCCCCACCAGCCGTCCTTGTGCCACGCTGGGAGCCCATCCCAGCGTGGCAAACGTCCCGCGTCATCATTTAACAAAAAAAAACAAACCTGAAACTTAGAAACGGTCCCGCGCTGTCTCTGCCCCCACCTGCACCCACCCACTGCGCACCCCATCTCCCCACACACCCCCTCACCCCATACTTACCTCCGGACTCCGGCGCGACGATCTTTGGTGGACCGGGAACACGTCTGCACTCTTCAAAGCCGACCGCGAACTGAGGAAATGCCGGTAAGCTGTATAACGAGATAGATAGGGTTTTTTCAACTTTGCTGCATATCGTAGCCATTTTTTGGAATTTTTGCACCAAATTTTCATCATGGGGTTTTTGGGACCCCTTCTCATGAATGATCTCACTGTCATGGCGTTAATCAGGCCCGAAGAGTGATTTCACAGTCACTGTGTGAAATCACCTTTCGGGACCAAATAATGAAATGACACTGCCACTGTTCATAAGGTGGGCTTTCAAAAAGCCTATGTTGAAAATTTGGTGGAAAAATTCCTAAAAATGACTGTTTTATGAGCATGTGTTGCGCAGTTCCTACGCACGCTCGTAAGTTCGCGAATTTTCAATATTTTCACTCCAGATTTTCAACATTGCCATTTTACCACACCTTCTTATAAGCAGTATAGCTGTCATTTTTCACCTCTTGCCCAAAATGTGTTTCCGCCCATGTAGCGCACAATGGTGCAGTCGGTGTGCGAAATCAATGTATGGGACACATTAAGAAAATCACAGTGACACTGTTCATGAGCAGAGGTTTTAAAATGGCTATGTTGAAAATTTGGTGAAAGAATTCCTAAAAATGACTGTTTTACGAGCGTGCGTTGCGCAGTTCCTACGCACGCTCGTAAGTTTGTGAATTTTCTATATTTTCACTCCAGATTTTCTCACATTGCCATTTTATTACACTTCCTTATGAACAGTACAGCTGCTATTTTCATATGTCACCCCAAATGTGTTTCCGCACATGTAGCGCACAATGGTGCAGTCGGTATGCGAAAGCAATGTTTGGGACAGATTAAGAAAATCACAGTTACACTGTTCATGAGCAGAGGTCTTAAAATGGCTGTGTTGAAAATTTAGAGACAAAAGTCCATAAAATGACTGTGTTACGAGTGAGCATTGTGCAGTTTCCATGCACCCTCGTAAGTTCATGACTTTGTAATATTTTCAGTCCAGATTTTCACCAGTGGCATTTTTCCACACTTATTTATTTATTTATTTATTTTGCTTTTGGTAACCGGGTGAGTGCACTAGGCAAAAACACTGCCTATTTTCAGGCACGACCCGGGAGAAGACAGTTTACAGACAGAACAATACACATGTGTCACAGCACATGGACAATCATACAATCAATGTGAAAGAAACAACAGTGTTTGGATAATCATACAATCAATGTGAAAGAAACAACAGTGTTTGGATATTTGATAAAGGTATTTTGACAAAATAATTAAATTTACATGTGACGCAGCACATGGGAGCAGTACAGTCATGATGAAAGATAAATGCAAGTAAGGGTAATGAGTGAGACAAGTAAAAGTTTAAAGTGTGGAAAACAGGAGATAAATTGAGAGGAGATAGGTACAGCAGTACAAATTCAATAAGTGCCAAGCTATAGGGTTAAATGGCTGGGGGAAGAGAGAAAAGATGATGGGAAAAGAGGAGAGGGAGGGAGGGGAAAGAGAGTGGAGAGGCAAGGAAGTTGGAGAGGAAGGGGAAGAGGTAAGCAGGTAGGTGAGATAACCTGAGATAAGGGAGAGGGTGTAAGATTCAAGGTGGGTTAAAGCAAGTGCAGGGGTTAAGAGTGTGTAGGTGTTCACGGTGTAGTTTTTTAAAGGTAGCATGGGTGGATGCTTGTTGGATAGAAGAAGGTATAGAGTTCCAGTATTTAGGAGCTGTGTAAGAGAAAGCGCGTGTGCCCATGTTAGTTCTGCATCTAGGCACAAGCAGGGGGGCTTTTTCAATTGATCGAAGCTCATAGGTGAGAGGTTGTAGCTCCAGCGCCGAGGATAGGGATAGGGGGAGGCCGGTTCTTGTAACACTGTCTATTAGTGACCCAAAGGTCTGGTGACGGTAGGCAGAGGGGCTAAGCCATTTTAGGTCCTGATAGAGTTGGCAGTGGTGCTTGAAACGCGGTGATGAAGAGGCATAGCGACAGATATTATTGTAAGTAGTATCCCATTTGTGGAGGGAGGATTTAGCTATGGATAGATAGATAGCAGAGCCATATGCCAGGGCTGGCAGAAGGAATCCTTGAGCCACTGCTAGTCTGGCTGGGGGAGTGAGGGTATAACTAGTGCGATAGGCGCTTCCTATCTTGGCGTTTACCGACTTACAGATAGTGGAGATGTGCTGGTCAAGGTCGAGAGAATCATCAAGGGTAACTCCCAGGTATTTGAAAGATTTGGCAGAGGGCAGTGGGTGGGGGCTGTTGGCGCATAGGATAGTAAGAGGAGTGGGATTAGATTTGAGCCTTGCCGGTTCCTTATGAACAGTACAGCTGTCATTTTTCACAATATGGCCGAAATGTATTTTCACACTTTCAGCACAGAGATGTGTGGTAGCTGTGGGAAATCATTGTTCGGGACAGATAAAGAAAATCACAGTGACACTGTTCATGATCGGAGGTCCCAAAATGCCTGTGTTGACAATCTGCTGTAAAAAATCCCCAACCTAATTACATTACGAGTGTGCGTTGCACAGTTTCTATGCACGCTTGTGACTTCACCAGTTTTTTTAATATTTTTACTGCAGATTTGCAACATTGCCATTTTTTACACCTCCCCATGAACAGTACAGCTGTCATTTTTCACATCCTGTTTGTAATGTGTTTTTGCACCTGTGGTGCTAAATGCCATAGTCGCTGTGCATAAGCAGCTTTCGGCTAATAAACTGATATTGCCACTGTTCATGAGGTGGGGGTCGCAAAAAAAAATGTATTGAAAATTTGGAGTGAGAATACCAATGAATGCCTGAGGTGTTAGAGTTTTCAACCATAATGCCCCACCCTGTAGAGAATGACAGGCATCAGGGGTGTGACTTGGGATTCTTGCCTGTAATGCTCATACCATACCACATCCTGCAGCCAGTGAGAGGCATCGAGGTATGCCTTGGACTCTTCGGCCCCAAAGTTCACCCCATTCTCCTATACCGCACCCATCTCACCGTATTTCCTGATGGAATGGGGTGCACATAAGGGCCAAAGACCCCAAGGCACACCGTGACGCTTGTCAGTGTCTGCAGGGTAGGGTGTGGTGAAATGGCGTGGTCGTTATGCCTGACGACCCAAAGGCACACCCCAATGCGTGTCACTGTCTGCAGGGTGGTGGTGGGGTTGGCTTTAGTTCAATACTTCACTGCCATTTCTATTATGCAGCTCTGTAACTTCTATACTTCCAGTGCCAGTGCCAGCAAGCAAACATTCGGCATTGACAAATGCTTGTTATAGATGTTTTAGTCTGGCTATTGTGTGAAATACTCATATAAGGTTAAAATCTAATGGTACAAAGTACTGCAAATGATATTGTAGATAGATGACCATATTCGGGTTTTGTGGTCTTGTTGTTGACATACTTATAGTACAAACAAAGTTTTATCACTCAGAAATCTCCGTCCCTCTCCCCCCCGCTCCTTTATCAGCCCCCGCCATTGCTCTTCCACTCGCCTCCCTACTAAACCTCTCCTTCTCCCTGGCCTCCTTCCACAATGCCTGGATGCTTGCCACAGTCATACCTTTCCCCAAAGGAGACAAATCATCCAACCCAGGCAACTACCTCCCAATATCTCTGCTCCCAATCCTTGCCAAGCTCCAAGAGCACCTCATACTGGCACAACTTTCTCCTTTCCTTGATTCTTTCTCCTTCTTCACCCCCTTCCAGTCTGGTTTTTGTAAGGCCCACTCCACCATGACCTCCCTTCTCCAGCTTACTGATTCCATTCTCTTTGGCATGGATCAGGGCTGCTTTACCTCTGCCGTCTTTGTCAATTTGGCCAAAGCCTTTGATACTGTTGCCCACAACCTGCTCCTCAACAAGCTTGCAGTAGCTGGTCTCTCTGAAACCACCACTAACTGGTTCCACTCCTATCTTGTGGGAAGGACCCAATCAGTCGGAATAGGCAACTCCCTCTCCTCATCAACACCGGAGTCCCTCAAGGGTCAGTCCTCAGCCTGTTACTCTTCTCGATATTCTTAAATGACCTTCCTGGTGCCTGCTTCTCCTCAGCTATTCACATGTATATGGAATATACTGTTCTGTATACCTCTGGCACCTTCCCATCTGATGTGGTGACCAGCCTCCAGCTGGATTTCAATAAAGTCTAGCTCTGGTTTCACTCAAATCAATTGTCCCTCAGTGCCAAGAAGATGGTCTCTATGACCTTTGGCACCAGACAAAGGCTCACAAGGCTTACTGCCACCACATCTTTCCACACCCTAGAGGGGTCCATATTAGAGGTCCATGTCATAATAGTGATCGCAAAACAGCGATCGCTATTATAGCGAGTGTATGTTGCCGAAAAGCAACTCTGCGATATACACTTTAAGGTGACCTGACATCTGGACACCAAAAAAGTGCTTTTGCAGGGGGACTGCACCCCCCCATGCCCTCCTTGCAGGGTGCTTTGCCCCCCCTCGCATCCACCTGAATTAGGATTCTCAACTCCGGGGGGGGGGTGCATGTCAGGGAGGGGGCAAAATCCGGATGTTGGTCAAAACTTATGTGCCACAGTTCACAGCTGTAGCAAAATGTAACCCTCTCCAGGTCCCGAACCCAGGACCTGCTCTGCCAGAGCTAGCCTCCCACACCACCACGCCACAGAGCTAGTTCAGCAGGAGCAGGTACTCCAGTCTCTGGAACCCCTTCTCTGTCCCTCCCCTTCCCTTCGCTATTTCCCTCTTCCATTCACCCTTCCCTATAGTTGCTGTCCCATACCTTTGCTATTTTGCTGGGTAGCCCACAATAATAGCACCCAAAATGAGTCACTATATTTTATGACATGATACCATATTGGAAGATGTCACTTCCTTCAGATACCTTGGGTTCTGGGTTGGCAGACACCTCAACTTTTCTGGACATGTGGATGCCATCCATAAAAAATTGCATCCCAAACCAGGTGCCCTGTACAGACACCGTGGTTGCATCCCCCTACCGGCCCACTGTGAAATTGTCCAGAAAATGATCCTCCCAATCTTTGATTACAGTGACATAGTCTACAGCATGGCCCCTAAGTCCACCCTAACCAGACTGGACACCCTTTTCAATTTCTTTTGTCAGTTTGCTCTTGACTGTCCTCCCTGTAAATGCCATTGTGACCATTATACTACTCTCTCCTTCCCCCCTTCTTGGGGCAAGATGCCTCATCCACCATTCCTCCCTAGTCAGGAAGTACTGGCTCAGCTCTCTTCCCCCCACCTCTCCGCCCTCCTCTCCACCCATCCTCCTCCCACCTACTCTTTCTGTAATTCTAATCATTGGACCCTTGCCCTGCTTGTCCAATCTTCCAAGTCAGGACAGTCTGCCTTCTCCTGCCATTTCCCTAAAATTTGGAACTCCCTTCCCTTTGATATCCACTCTGCTCTGTCTACTCGTTCGTTATCCTCTCTTCTTCATAATTACATTTCTCTAACCTGCAACTGCGTCTGATCCACTTCCCAAGTGCCCCCATCCCATTTCTCTTTTAAAACCATGTCTAATTTTTTTTTACTGTTCTCCACTTCTACCTTCCCCAGGAAAGCTGGTATCCCATGATACTGACAGGGTGAGCATCAGGCAGTGTTTGACCCTTGTGGGGTTTCCATTCCAGAGGGTCAAAGGGTTTGCCTTCCTCCCTTCTACCCTTTTCTCTCTTCTTGCAGGCCTGGTTAACCAGTACTCTCAGTTCGGGCTGCTCCCTGCTGAGTCTGGCCCTTACGGGGTCACATCTCAGAGAGGCGAAGGTCTGCCTCCCTGTTATCCTCTCCATCTTCCCCCTGCTCCTTTTCTCAATCAGCCTAGCTATATTCTGTCTCTTCCCTTTACCTACTCTGTTCTCATCTAATGGGATTGGCCTCCAATCTCAAGTTTGGATGTGCAATACTTTTTTACTACTGTATTTATTTTATTTCTATTGTTTTGTACTCTTCTCAAAGTAAACTGGACATAGCTGTAATTGTTTCAGCTTTATATCATTGTATGATGTTTAGTTTGTGTATCTTGGTTTATGTATACACCAATTGTATTCCCCATTTCCCTTCCCCTCAGGATTTATCTGGAAATGAGCTATTGTAGCTCAATATGCCTTTCCTGGTGAAACTTTTTCAAATAAATAAATATCTGATGTGTTTGGGCTATGCCTTATGATCCTGAAGGGACCCTAGTTTCAAAAGATTTGTTGCTATCCACACAGAATGGAAGAAATACTTTTTAAAATAGGGCCCCGAAACTCTAAAGAGAATGTGTATCAAGGTACATTAATCAGTGTTTCATGTCTTAAAGCAATTTTTTGGTTTACATAAAAAAGGCAAAAAAAAGCACACTTAGCATTAGTAGAAAGCATGAAATCCCCCAATGTTTGACTTTCAGAACTTTACAGTTGTTATTACTGAGTACATTTTCATTGCAATAAAATAATGCCCCCTAAAACTTCATCTGTTCCAATTATTTATTTCTGTTGCAAAATCATAATCCAATGCTTTTTTTTCATACTTAGTATACTTTATCTAGGGATGAAACAGTCAAAACACAACTATAGTAGTAATCTAAACAGTGTCTAGTAGTTACACCTGATATTTCAGAGACACAAAGTAAAAACTAAAGAACAACTGGGAAATACATCATTGAGTAACAACTCTGTAGATTGAGTGAATACTAACAGTAATTTTACAATAATTGTCAACCCCACTCAAACCTCCCCCTTCCCTGCCCTCCTCCTAGCCACGAGGGTATATCCATTCTCTTACATGTTCCAACCCAGATACTTAGGCTCACATCTGCAAGTATGTAACAAAAAAATAAATGCAACATAAGCATTACCCAGGTACAGGAGACAAGAAGGACCTGGTCCTTATATAGTCAACAAGGTTTGCAGCAGTTCCCAAATCTTCTTATATCTAGTTTGGTTTCCAGAAATATTGGCCACTAAGTGTTCAGCCTGTAAGGCGAACAGGATTTCCTTGTACCACTCAAAGAAATGGTGGGTGTCTTTGTCTAAACAGTGCCGCAAGATGATCTTCTTTGCAGATGCTGATATCAGAGCCATATGAGCTCTCTGGTTACCGATAAGGGACCCAGAATAGTCCCCCATTATATGTATTTCGGGCAAAAAGGTGTCTGAAAGCCCCAACAGGGGATCCAGCTGAGTATGGATTGAGTTCCAAAAGGGGGTGATTTTCAGATAAGTCCAAAGAATATGGTACAAAGAGCCAGGCTCCTGTCCACATCTGGATTATAAATCATTAGGCAAATGACCCATCCTATGCAACCACACCGGGGTATAGTAAAGGTTGTGAATGATGTGAAATTGCATAAGATGATATCGGTTCCATCTGACAAATTGGTATAAATGTCTCCAGACAAGAGACCAGTTCCTGGGAGATGTGGTGGTGGTGGGGGAGAGTCTGATCCCAACCATATATTGTGGGGCCCTTGCTGGCGGTCAGAAGTGTTTGTAGAGAGTGGTAATAATATGATACCAAATGAGAAGTAGGGGCTGAAGAGAATAATCCACTGCTTATAACATCACAACCTGTTTCCACACAAATGATTATGATGTCACAAAAGCAATTTAACCTGAATAGGAAAAGCAGGAACAGGTAACGTCTAAGGGGCAGAGAACTTGCTTTCCTGTAAATGTATTTAACAACAAAGAGCAGGATGTACTGAAATTCATTTGTTTTGTGTGAATATAGTGATTTTTCAGTCCTGCCATGTCCGGCAGTCTTTGCTTTGCATAATACTGAAAACAAGCATTTGTCAATGCCGAATGTTTGCTTACTGGCATTGGCAGTGGCAATGTAGAAGTTACAGAGCTGCGTAATAGGAATGGCAGTGAAGTATTGAACTGAAGCCAACCCCACCACCACCCTGCAGAGAGTGACAGGCATTGGGGTGTGCATTTGGGTCGTCAGGCATAACAGCCATGCCATTTCACCACACCCCACTCTGCAGAGACTGACAAGTGTGACGTGGTTCTTGGGGTCTTTGGTCTTTATGCACTCCCCATTTCATTAGGAAATACGTGAGATGGGTGCTATATAGGAGAATGGGGTGAAGTTTGGGGTCAAGAGCCCAAGGCATACCTCAATGCCTCTCAGTGACTGCAGGTGTGGAATGGTATGAGCATCACAGGCAAAATCCCAAGTCACACCCTGATTCCTGTCATTCTCTATAGGGTTGGGCGATTTAGTTGAAAAGCCTAATACCTCAGGCATTCGTTGGTATTTTAACTCCGAATTTTCCAACATGTTTGGTTTGTGACCCCACCTCATGAACAGGGGAATATCAGTTTGGTAGCCAAGCTGCTTTTGCACAGTGACTACGGCATTTAGCACCACAGGTGCAAAATATTCGAACAGGCTGTAAAAATCACAGCTGTACTCTTTCATGGGAGGTGTAAAATGGCTATGTTGCAAATGTGTAGTAAAATATTTTTAAAAGGTGAAGTCACGGCGTATCATATAGAAACTATGCAACGCACACCCGTTATATAAGTAGGTTGGGGATATTTTATAGCAGATTGTCAACTCAGGCATTTTGGTGCCTCCGATCATGAACAGGGTCACTGCGATTTTCTTTATCTGTGCCGAACAATGATTTCCCACAGCGACCACGCATCTCTGCACTGAAAGTGTGAAAACACACTTCGGCCATGTTGTGAAAAATGCCAGCTGTACTGTTCATAAGGAAGTGTTGAAAAATGCCACTAGTGAAAATCTGACTGAAAATATTACAAAGTCATGAAGTAACGAGATGCATGGAAACTGCACAATGCTCACTCATAACACAGTCATTTTATGGACTTTGTCACCAAATTTTCAACATAGCCATTTTAAGACCTCTGCTCATGAACAGTGTAACTGTGAGTTTCTTAATCTGTCCTAAACATTGCTTTCAGACACCAACAGCACCATTATGCGCTACATGTCTGATAACACATTTTGGAGACATATGAAAAATTGCAGCTGGACTGTTCATAAGGAAGTTTAATAAAATGGACATGTTGAAAATCTAGAGTGAAAATATTAAATCTGCAAACTTACGAGCATGCATAGGAACTGTGCAACGCATACGCTCGTTAAAGTAATTTTAGGCATTTTTCACCAAGTTTTCAACATAGCCATTTTAAGACCTCTGCTCGTGACCAGTGTCACTGTGGTTTTGTTAATGTGTCCCATACATTGAGTTTGCACACCGATTTGCGCCATTGTAGCTACATGAGGGAAACACGCTTTGGGCAGGATGTGAAAAATGACAGCTGTACTGCTCATAAGGAGGTGTGGAAAATGGCAATGTTGGAAATCTGGAGTGGAAATATTGAAAATTCACAAACCCTCACAATGCGTGGGAACTGTTAGCACACTATTAAACAGTCATTTTAGGAATTCTGTCACCAAATTTGCAACATTGCCATTTTAAGATCTCTGCTCATGAACAGTGACACTGTGATTTTCTTAATGTGTCCCATACACTGAGTTCGCACAACGACTGCGCCATTGTGCGCTACATGGGCGGAAACACGTTTTGGGTGAGATGTGAAAAATGACAGCTGTACTACTCATAAGGAGGTGTGGAAAAATGGCAATGTTGAAAATCTGGAGCGGAAATATTGAAAATTCGCAAACCTATGAGCGTGTGTAGGAACTGCGCAATGCACGCTCGTAAAACAGTCATTTTTAGGAATTTTTTCACCAAATTTTCAACATAGCCATTTCAAGACCTCTGCTCATGAACAGTGTCACTGTGATTTTCTTAATTTGTCCCGTACATTGATTTCGCACACCGACTGCGCCATTCTGCGCTACAAGGGTGGAAACACATTTTGGGTGAGATGTGAAAAATGACAGCTGTACTGCTCATAAGACAGTGTGGTGAAATGGCAATGTTGAAAATCTGGAGTGAAAATATTGAAATTTCCCGAACTTACGAGCCTGCATAGAAACTGCGCAACGCACGCTCGTTAAACAGTCATTTTTTGGAATTTTGGCACCAAATTTTCAACATGGGGTTTTGGGCCCCTTCTCATGAATGATGTCACTGTCATGGCAGTATTCAGTCCTGAAGGGTGATTTACGCAGTCACTGCGCGAAATCACCCTTCGAGCCCGAATAACTCCATGACAGTGACATCATTCATGAAGGGTCCCAAAACCCCATGTTGAAAATTTGGTGCAAAAATTCCCAAAATGCCTGAGATATGCAATAAAGTTGAAACCCCATCTAGCCCATTATACAGCTTACCGCATTTCCTCAGTTCGGGTCGGCTTTGAAGAGTGCAGAGCGTGTTCCGGTCAAGCGATGATCATCACGCCGAGCTCCGAGGTAAGTATAGGGTGGAGGTGTGGGAGGCTGGAGTGCGCAGTGGGTGGTGCGGGTTGTGGGAGGGGCTTCGGGAGACGCGCTGGGGACCGCTTTGTTTTACAGGGAAACAAAAAAAGACATCGCGGGGACCGCTTGCCAAACTGGGGTGGGCTCCCGGCGTGCACCAGGACTTGGGGGGTGTTCAGCAGGCGGGGATTGGGCACCCCGTCGGCAAAAGGTAAAAACAAATCGAGACGTTTGGCCACGCTTGGGGTGGGCTCCCAGCGTGGCAAGGACTTTGGGGGAGTGGGGAGTTAAACAGCCGACGGGGATTGGCACCCCGTCGGCAACAAGACGGATTGCCATGCTGGGGTGGGCTCCCAGCGTGGCTCAA
This sequence comes from Neoceratodus forsteri, assembly GCA_016271365.2. NCBI lineage: Eukaryota > Metazoa > Chordata > Ceratodontiformes > Ceratodontidae > Neoceratodus > Neoceratodus forsteri. Next base: position 358,788,437 of record CM028130.1, read on the forward strand.
CTTCTGGGGAGGGACCGGGGGCAGTGCAGCTGAGCCGGCGGCTGTCACGCTGCGTGCAGCGCCACGCCTGCGGCGGGGGGCTGTGCGTGAGCAGCTTCTTATCGCTGCTCACTCAGCGTAGCTCCCTTTTCAACTGTATGCCACTGCATTTTGGAGCGTGTCATAGACAGCTCCAAAATGCATTAGCTTACAGGGGCCGCGCCTGCCAGCACAGTGCCTGAATTGGAGGAGGAGGTGACACACCTCTGAAATCTCCGATGAAGGCACTATGTTTCTTGCACATGCGTGCAAGCAAACATAAAAATCACTTGAACGTCCTTGTGTGTGACCCTCTCTCAGTCTCGCTTTACTCTTTAATTATGCTTAATATCAATTTCCTGCTGAGCACTGCTATGACATAATTAAACTAATACTTATCATGTTGATTTTATGTGTTGTTCTGAAATTTGGCCCTGACCACAGTACTCTATTCGTGTGACAATATGTCATTAGGTTTTACTGTGTACAGTGCTTCTTGGACGGGGGGGGGCATACAGATATAGCTCAGCCTGGTCTGTCTATAAGATTTTAATCAGTGTTTTTTTTTCTTTTTTGAGCATCTAGCAATTTCATTGATTTTCTTTGTGAAACCCACAAACATGGTGATTTTTTTCCCTTTCTTGATAAATGCAATGTTCACTTGTTTCCCCTCAGCTCAGTTTTTCCTCTTAGCTTTCTGAATTTCTTTCTGTTTCTGGCATGAACCTGGACTTTGCTTTCCTAGCGGGTGTACTTATTTTTCACACCGATAATGTAAGCACTGCATCTGAATTGCAGTTTCTTCCACTTTTAAGGCTAGACTTTCGAATCTGTCCAAACTCTTCAGAGGGAATGTGAGGAAGTACTTCTTCACAGAGAGGGTGGTGGACAAGTGGAAAAGCCTACCAGCGGAGGTGGTGGTGGCAAAAATTATTACACATTTCAAACATGATTGGGATAGGCATAGAGGACTGCTAGTAGTTGGGGGTACAACCTAATGCCAGCAGTGCATGATAGAGTGCAATTGTTAGTGGCACTAGGGCAGACTAGGTGGGCCGAAGGCCCTTATCTGCTGACAATGTCTATGTTTCTATGTAACTATCACAAGCTGCCAAATTGCAGCACTTTTCCAGCTGCAGTTTTTCCACCACCTTCGGTTAAACTGGAAATATTTAGGTGGGGGAACTGTCACATCTAGGTTATTAGGTGGTGGAATTGTCATTTGTAGGTGGTAGAACTCTCCTCTAGTAGTAAATGAAGAAATATGATGGAGGTGTTGGAACTGTCATCTAATTTTTTAAGAGGAGGTGTAACTGAGTTGCTGTGGGCTCCTGTCCACTTTAAGCCATGTCTGTCACATATAGGCAAATTATAGAAAAGTCAGATTTGTTTGTCACTTTGCAGACATTCACCCAAACTAAAGGAATTATGCCTTGGAGTTCTGAACAGCTAAATGAGTTTAGGAATAAGAAAGCATTCTACTGATGACTACCAATCTGGGTTTAAAAAGCTGCATAACATTGAACTAGTGTTGCTCACAATAATTAAACATATTTTGCTTAGTAGGGGCAGAGTAGAATTATCCCTTCCAATCATAGGTGAGCTGTCAGCAGTCCTAAATGAAACATAGTGTTTAGATTGGTTGGGTGACTGTCTAATTTTGAGGTTTATGAAAAAGCGCTTCCATGGTTACAGTTCTATTTAACAGAAAGGGCTTCTTCTGCTTCACTTAATTGATAAAACTCTACTCTTAGATATCTTTCAACTTGTATACCAGAGGGTGTGTGCTCAAGAATGCAGAATTGGCAGGTTTTTTTTTTGTGACACTCTCTGCCTTCAGTTTTTTAAGTGGTCTTGTTTGAACATTTCCATGATTGTTTTGCATATTTCATTTTTGTTATTGTTTCCAGGAAAGAGGTTCAGCAAACTTTCATTATGATTTATCAAAATGTTGAAGAGTTTTAGATGCCCAGGATACACTTTCTGGCGGTTATCAAAACACACTCATGCCTGGCTAAAGGTTAGAGGAGTTGTTCTTTTTCACATTCAGTTTTGTTTCAGTAATTTGATTCAACTTCAGTTAGATTTGCTGTGATGGCACCAAATCTAATCTCACCAGACAAGATCATAGCCGAAATCTGATCCAAGGTTGGATCATATCTTGGATTGCGGATATCTGCATCCTCTCCAACTATATGCAAAGTGCAACCCATCCACAATAGTCCCTGGTGTCCAGTGGCAACCCTTCTCTTGCACCATCTCATGAAACATTCTAGACAGTTAGCCTGCCAGTGCAGCAGTAGAGCTACTGTTTGCGACACCGATGACCCGGGTTTGGAAGCGAACCCATGGAGTTGGAGGGCAGGCTGGGGGAGGAGGATTGAGCATCCTACGGACTGCTCTCCTCCTCCTCTGGAGGGAAGGGTGGAGAAGCATCCAGTGCTCATCTGGCCACTAGTGGAGGCTGGGGGTCTGATAGCCAGGGCTTACATGCTTGGGGGTGTGTCAGATGTTCAGATGTGCACCATAACATCATTGCACACCATGCCTTCCTGGGGAACAATAAAAAAATAGTGAAGAAATTGATCCAACCACAACATGAGGATGTCCACCCCACGTTGCAGCCCCACACTGCTGACCAGGGTACTCACTCCAACATAGTAATTGAGTCTCCATTGGGGGAAGAGTCCTTTCTGGTGGCCCCGCCCTGGGGGCAAGCAGGGTACCTAGGAGCTGAGTTAAGTCCTGGGGAGTCGGATGATGGGGCTGGATGTAGGAGCTCGTTCCAAAGGGAGGGCCAGTCAGAAGAGGCAAAAACGAAACATACTAGACAGTTTTTGGTGCACCCCCTCCATCACCCCATCCCATAACAATAGAAGTTCTTCCTTAGGTTTAGTGGCACCCTTACCTTCTACCCTGTCCCCCATGGCCACTGGCTCAGCCCTCCACCCATCTTCTAGGCTAGCTGCCATCTAACGCTTTTAGCAAACTGTGATTACAGTCAGAATGTTTTATCACTGCAGGACAATTTCTGAAATTCAGACTTGCATATCTTTTGCACCATAGATTTTGTACTGCTGATAAGGTGGTTTGCATAAGCTTGGTCTGTGATCCCTTTAAAAGTGCAGCATCATGTCATTCAAGTGTTGAAGTGCCAAAGGGAAGGCAGAAACTCTAGACCACTCCCCAAGTCAAAAGGGATTGTTTTCTAAGAGTCCACTAAACCCAGCTTCAGCATCAGCTTACCCTTAATCCTGGTACCCATTTTGAATTATAATTGGCCAATAACATGTTTCAACAAGGATATCAGCTGCAGCACTTAGCAACTTACGTTGCTGTAATCTCTGTCATAGGTAGAATTTTTTAAACAGGCTTTAAAACCTATCTCTTCAGTTTGTCTTTCCAAGATCTGGCAGAAAGTTAGAAATCTCAGAAATACAGTATCTTTTTTTTTCTGCCTTTACATGGTTTTATGTATTATTTGCATGCAGTACTTCAACTTGTGCATATTGATATTAATTATGTTCATGCTGTAAGTGCCCTGAGCCTTCAGGAAGTGCCATAGGAATAAAACAGCCTTGCCTTGTCATTTTTATCAAGTAAGCTAGGTTTGATCGGGAAAGAGTGCATTTATATTGTGCGAAATAACACTTTCTTTTTTGTTCTTTTGAACCCCACTGAAGGTATTTAAATTTATTTTTGTTTTAATGGGTGGGGGGGGGTTGCTTTATATTTCTTAAAAGAATCACAACATTGTTCTCTGAATGACTTTTTTTATTATTTTTTTTAATTTAATAGGCATATGTTGAGTTCTTTATTTTTGAGTTTTTTAGAGTAATGAAAAAATTCCCCTTATAAAAGCCCGAAGAAGGGGTAAAACATCAGGGTAGAGAAAAAATAAAAACAGTCATTAAAAGAACAATGTTGTGACTCTTTTGAGAAGCATAAAGCAAACCCCCACCAAAGCAAAAAGAAGTTTGATCTGGTAACAGTCTGGTTTTAGATTTAATCATAATGTGGCCCCCTGCTATCTTAAAAAATTGCAAACGATGTCTTATAAGCAATTGATAACAGGCATGTCTGTAGTTCTATCTTAAGAGATCTAAAGAAAGCTTGTAATGCCATTGATCACTCTATCTTGTTATCAAATTAGAGCATTTAGTATTTGCAGATCATGTCGTTAAGTAGATTGATAACTACTTAACAAACAGAATCCAGTTAATCTGTCACTAGACAAAAAACTCTGATGTTAGTATTAGCCCAAAGGCAGTCCTTCAATAGTTAGTTCACTGCTGCCTGTTGTTTTAACTCCCAGTAATATCTGTAAAGCATTTCCTAACCAAACACAAATCTAGAATATAGTATATGCAAAAAACATCATCTATATACAAGCTGAAACACTAAATGAAACATAATCTTTACTACGGGACTACTTTATTATATTCTAGTCCTGGTTAATAAATAGCAATCTGGTAGAAAACTCAAGTAAAATGAAAAGAGGCTGTAGGGTAGAACAGGCAGAAGGATGCCCTGGGGTCACACAGGCCTTGCATGGAGTGTGCACGAGCATTGCTGCTGGGTCAGTGTAGACAAAATGTTGATATTGTCTGCATCTCCACCATGCTGCAGAAAAAATGGCCATAGCTGTGCAGAGTATGAACTTGCCCCCAAGTCCACCTTACCCCATCCTCCCATTTAGTGGTACAGATTTGGTCAGGGCAGGCCCCCACATGGGGTGCATTGGGGGCGGTGGATGTGCAGATGTCACCACCTTCTGCACACCAGCAGCCTCACTGTGCACTTCTACCAAGGTGTAGAGGGCCTCTTGAGCCCTTTGTGGATCAGTCTCTAAACATGAAATTAGAAGGGACAAAATAGACAGTGGACACATTTTTTGTTGTGTAAGTCTGTGCCACTTTCCAGCCTAAAAACCACAAAGCAGTTTGAATAGTCATGATTAGGTTACCAAAATTGCCCCTTGTTCCTTCACCCACCCAGGATGTGGGTTTTTACAGCTTATAAAATGGGTAAGAGTATCCCTGTATCCTGATTGGATAGTAAGCATTCTAACCAGTGCAATCATGCTACCATAAGTGCATGGGCTAGGACCCACTGGGCACTCTGGATCGCATCACCAATACAGATCTCTACACCCCCCCATAACCAGTTTGGCTATTACAGTAGTGTTTCACCATGACACAACCCCCACCCAAAACATTATTAAAATAAGTTATAACTCCATTTAAAATATTTCCCCCACCCCACCCTTTACTTAGAGTATGTCCCCACCTTAAACTCTTCTTAAAGTACTTGCCACCCCACACTCTACGTAAAATACATTGTCACCCCAAAACTCTAGTTAAACTACTTCCCCATCCCAATTTCTTCTTAATATACTTCCCTCACCCTAACAACCTGGCTCTTTGCAACTGCAGTGCCTTGCTTCCCCTGTTGTTACACTTTACTACTAAAATCTTACTGGCAGTGCTGTGCCACACCCTACTCCCCCCCCCCCCACCTCACACAAATTAAATATTTCAAAGCCTGGCAGCTCTGAAAAAATATTCATTCCCCACCCTCACCTCTCAACTTCTCAAACCCTCCCCAATAAAAGTCAGTACCTTAAAAATTTGTCATGCTGTTACTGTCTTTGTAGTAGTATCTGAAATTTAAAACTGGCCTGGTAACATTAAAGGACTCAGACAACAGCAACCCCAATAGAACAGACAGCAGACACTATAGTTATAACAGTCGTGTGTTATTGCTTACATTACCCACAAACCCTGGAGGTTATTATTGCTCTTACAAAATGTGTATAATAAATAGGTAGAAACCCCAAAGGAATAAAGACAAAGCATTTCACGCTGAAAATTTTAACTATTAGTTTGTCCAAGTTCCAGGTGAAGTGATTTATTTTTTGTAACTTCAGAATGTTTGGCCAAAAAGGCACATTGAGCCAAAGATCATTTTCAGGTGCCTCCCAGGAGCTCATAAAGGTTAAGTGACTTGTTCAGTGTCACACAGTATACAAGTGACAGTTCTTCTGGGTCTTCAGATTCACAATTTGGTGCCGAAAACCTTTAGGCTATACGGCCTCTAAAATGTATAACTTGATGTAATATGGTTGGATTCTGAATGTTGTGCCAAAGTGTGTGTTGTGCTGGCATAATTTCATGGGTTTGGTAGTGATAGATCAACAGGAGAGAAGGATTTTTCCAACCCATTTCATAAATACATAACATACATATATCTATATATCCCCTCCCGCTCTCCCCCAGGATGAGGCTGAAAATAGGCATAGTTGCTGAGCCCACCTTTCCCAGTCAACAAAAATGAACAAAAATGAAATTACAGTGTTATGGAGGCAGAAAGGACTTATGGGCAATGTTGTTTGCCACTCATGCTATATGGTATGAACTATATGCTACTGTGAATACTGATACAAATACAAATCTGTCTGTTGGAATGTTACCCTTATGCATGCTGTGTAACCCTTGATGACATGCTCCTTCAAGAGTCTGTCTAGCTGTGCTTTGAAATGGTTCCAGCTTCCCCTACCTCACCAGGGAGGCTAGTCCAAATGCCGATCAACTTTAATGTGAAGTAATGCTTTCTGGTGTTTCCCTTTATCCTGCCCTTTCCCTAAGTTTGAGTGCAGGCCCTCTGGTGCTGTTTGCACTCACCAGCTCAAACAGCTGTGTGTAAGTAACCATATCTATCCCTTTAAGAATTTAGATTATTGTGAGCACATCCTCCTCAACCTTCTCTTTTCGGCAGTAGTGGAGATTATTGAACCAAGGTTATGGCTCCGCCACCAGTGTAGCATAACACCATCCATTTGACATAACATCACATGACTATATAAGATGTGAGGTCCCTGTTCAGTTACATCTTCTCACATTGCATTATTCATGGGACTCTGCCCCCTACACCCCCCCCTTGTATTTTTTTGAAATGGGGGGGTGAAGACCCCCAAAGTAAAAAAAAGTAATGAAAAGATTAGTCAGATCAGACTCATATATTTTACATTTTTTATTACTTTATTTTGTACTTTAATTTTTTTACTTCTTTATTTTACTTTGGGAGGGCTTTGCCTCCCACCCCCCCGATATTAAAAAAGACAAAGGGAGGGTGGAGGTGGAGCCCCCCCGACCAATGCGACGTGAGAATATTTAACTGAACAGAGACCTCATAGCTTACATAGCATAAAGAACACAGTTGCCAGCTTGAGGCCATACTACGTTGTAGTCACAAAAGCTTCATGCTACGCAAGTAGCGCTGGTCTGATAATCTCCACTGTCACCCTCCTTTCTAGGTTCAAAAGGTTGGAAAACTGTACTTTAGCTTATTTATGCACAGTACTAATACAATGGATACAATAAGGTATTTTCCATGTATCACTGCTGAACTTCATTTAGTAATTCATATATCAAAAATAATTTTACAAGGTGCTGGTACCATACCTCTCAACCCCCAGCCTCAAAAATCAGGGACAAAATCAGGGGCACATCTTAGAAAAAGGCATTATCAGTACATGAAGCTGTTACAGTTAAGTGGTTTAGTGATGAAAGTATTTTCTGATGATGAACTAGACCATAAAACTATTGTCTGGTATGATTTTATGGCTGAAATCTCTAATCTTCGGTGCAAAAATGCCAAATTTAGGGGGAACAGGGGACATTTGTCATGCAAATCAGGTACGTCCCTGAAAATCAGGGACAGTTGTGAGGTATGGCTGGTACAGTGTTTTTATGATCTATTGGTGTGCTGTTAAAAAATATTTTCCTGTCAGTTAGTTCCATACAAGCAGCCAGTTCATGCATTCCCTGGGCTTCCAATACGCTATTGTGCCATGTTTGCATGACTCTGCCTTTTATTTAAATATAGAAACATAGAAACATAGAAGTTGATGACAGATAAGGACCCCAAGGCCCATCCAGTCTGCCCATTTCTTTTTCTACCTTATGAATGTGCCATCAGCCTTTGCTCTGTCAATGGCCTATCTATTCATACTCATCTGTATTGCTCCCTTATGCCTATCCCATGCCTGTTTGAAGCCCTGCACTGTATTCATATCCACCACTTCCTGAGGTAGGCCGTTCCATGCATCCACTACCCTTTCTGTGAAAAAGAACCTCCTCACATTACCCCTTAATTGGCCTCCCTCTGATCTCATGCTGTGTCCTCTTGTCCTGCTATTTTTCTTATATTGAAACATGTTAGACTCTTTCACCTTGTTAATGCCCTTAAGATGTTTGAATGTTTTGATCATATAACCTCTCTCCCTCCTTTGCTCTAGGGTATACATATTGAGCTCCATTAATCCATTCTCATATGTTTTCTGATGCAGTCCCTGCACCATTTTGGTTGCCCTTCTCTGGACTGCCTCAATTTGGTTAATGTCCTTGTGAAGGTGTGGCCTCCAGTGCTGCATGCAGTACTCCAGAAGGAGCCTAACCAGTGTCTTGCAAAGAGGGATTATTACCTCCCTCGTATGACTTGTGATACCTCTACTAATACACCCCAACATTCCCCTAGCCTTATCTATTGCTTTAGTGGTCTGCTTGGATGATTTCAGATCATCTGTGATGATGATGTCTACGTCTCTTTCTTCCCTTGTGACTGCCAGCAACTCCCCTCCCAGCCTATAGGTGGCTTCAGGGTTTCTCTTCCCTATGTGCATGATCTTGCACTTCTTTGCATTAAACCCCAGTTACCACTCTTCTGACCATTTTGCCAGTTTATCCAGATCTCTTCTCATTCTGCCCACCCCATCTGGATCATCTACTCTGTTGCAGATCTTGGTGTCATCTGCAAACAGACAAACCTTACCCTCCAGTCCATCTGCAATGTCACTGATGAAGATATTAAAGAGGACTGGCCCTAGGGCTGATCCCTGAGGTACCTCACTTGTGGCTTGCATCTCTTCTGACTGTATACCATTTACCACTACTCTCTGTTTTCTGCCTGTCAACCAGTTTGCCACCCAGTTGACCAACTTCTGACCCACCCCGAGCCTACCCAGCTTATTTATCAATCTTCTATGTGGAACAGTATCAAAAGCTTTGCTGAAGTCAAGGTAGGCAACATCAACTGCTCCCCCTTGGTTCACCACTCTGGTTACCCAGTCAAAGAAATCTATGAGATTAGTTTGACAGGACCTTCCTGTTGTAAATCCATGCTGTTTTGGATCCTGTGCTCCTATGGATTCCAGGTGTTGCACTATCCTTTCCTTAAGGAGTGCCTCCATAATCTTGCCCACTACTGAGGTAAGACTGACTGGTCTGTAGTTCCCTGCCTACTCCCTGCTACCACTGTTGTTGAACGGGATCACATGAGTCCTTCGCCAGTCTTCTGGGACCTCTTCTGTGCTCAGAGACTCACTAAACAGTTCTGATAATGCCTCTGCTAGTTCCACCCTTAGTTCCTTTAGTATCCTGGAATGTATGCCATTAGGTCCCATTGCCTTGTCCACCCTGAGCTTATCAAGCTCTTGTAGGGCCCTTTCTGTTGTGAAGGGACTAGTGCACACCCCCCTCCCCCCTGTGTTCATGGTGCTGAGCTGGGGGCCCTGCCCTACCTTCTCTTCAGTAAATACTAACCAGAAGTATCTATTTAGGATAAATGCTTTTACATGGTTCTTCTCCTCCTCACACACACCCTCATTCCCTTTGATCTTAGCAATACCCCCTCTGGACTTTCTCCTTTCACTAATGTAGCTATAGAAAGTCTTGTCACCTTCTTTTACTGTTCATGCTAGTGTTTCCTTGGTTTGGGCCTTTGCCTGCCTTACTGCCTTCCCTGCTTCCCTTAGGGAAGTTTGGTATGCCTCCCTATCTTCATCCCACTGTGTTCCCTTATATTTCCTGAAGGCCAGCCTTTTGGCTCTGACCTTTTCTGCTACTGTTTTTGAGAACCAAAGTGATTTCCTTCTTCTTTTGCACTTCCTTTTCTCTAACACAATGGAATGTTACTTCAAGTATTGCATCATAATGCTTGCCCACTTCCTGTGCCCTCACCTGTTTCTTTTTGCCAGGGCTAGCTTAACTCTGTTGGCCAGCTTATCAAAATCCGCTCCTCTGAAGACCCATATTTTTGCCTTGGAATGGGATGATTTAGTTCTAGTGGCCAAACTGAACCATACCATGTGATGGTCACTGGACCCCAGGTGACCTTCTACCTGGAGATCTGTGATTCTTTCCCTGTTAGTCAGTACTAGATCTAGGATAGCCCTGTCTCTTGTGGGTTGTTGTACCAGTTGTTTGATGCCCTCCCCCCTGCAGGGAATCCACTATGTGTCTAGTTCTGGCAGATGTTCCTGCTGGTATTGACCAGTCTGTATCTGGCATGTTGAAGTCTCCCATTATCAGAACCTCCCCTTTAGCTGTCATGTTTTGTATATCATCTAAGAGTAATGTATGTATGTCCTCCCCCTGGTCTGGAGGCCTGTGGACAACCCCAGTTCATATGGCTGTCCCATTTCCTGTTTCCTGGGTGACCCACAGTTCTTTTGGCTCCTTATGTGTATTCTGAATTTCTGTAGCAATGATGCTGAAGTACACCTCTAAACCTCTCTTTTGTCACTGCTGTCTCATCCCTAAACCCTCACAGGCAAAACATTCCACAGCAAACAACTTAATGCCATTTTTGTCTCCTCAGAGTTTTCCTCTGCGTTCAGCTAACACTCCATATGTTGGACATCTTGGTACATACAAATGAATGCTGTCACCAAAACATCTAACTTATTTCTAATTTTTGACAGAAGAAAAACTTTTCCAAAGTGATGGGGTAGGAATAATTACAGACTAACAACAAAATGATGTCATCAAAGTATTGTGGGCCTTGGAGAATGGAAAAAGAGCAGCAGTGAAAACACACATTGTCACAACCGCATGGTAAGTCTGAGGAACTTCTTTTTTTTACCTAAACACAGTTTCTATTCCTAGTACATTGTAATAGTAAAAGTAAAACAAAGCATATTTAACATTTCTAATAATATTTAAGAGCTTTTTAGCAAAGGTGGCAAAAGTACTTGTGTCTGTTTTCTCATGTTTGATGATGACATGAGAAAACTGAACAATTTGTACAGGACATATAGAGGAATGATTTTGCCATAAGAGGGTCAATTATTTATGTTTATATTGTTTTAAAATCAGGACAAATAAAAAGGCGCCATGTCTAATAACTGTCCTCTATCACAATAGTAGATATTTTCTGTCTTGGGTACAGTATATGTTCAGACCTGCCATCATACAACTTAAGTGAAGGGAGTGTCAGTTCATAGTTGTTTTTTAACATTTTCATAGCTGGGGAAAATTTCAGGTTTGCTAGATATGATTGTTTTGTATGTGAAGTCTTATTTTTCTCAAAAATATATTGGGACAATGGTGTGTAATATAATTTCATGCACTTATATCTCTAAACCATTTATCTATTATCTGTCTATCTATCTAACTATCTATCTATCTGTCTGTCTGTCATTCTGTTTTTACTTAGGAATCTTTAGGCATCTTTAGATTAAATGTAAGGTAGACATATAATGTTACAGTGCCATTGCGGTGGTAGCCATTGCCACTTTGAATAGTGGCACACCATGGTGCAACACCATGAAATCTGCTACTGGAAAAGCTGCATTCAGATGAATGTGACTTGTTTGACTGATATTGGGTCATTGTGCCAGATCTTGCATCATAACTATGGGTGGTGATGGCTAGCATTGTAGGTATGCATCCATAATTCCAGTGCATTCTAAATCTGGTGGCAGCTTAAGGGTACAAGAAAATTGGTATGCCCTCCGCTCAGCGAAACTTTTACAGTGAACATGTCGATGCTGACAACATTAACAGTTTGCTGTAAAAGACCACCCGGGAGCCCTGCACTCTTTCCCCCAATCCTGCACCCCCTTCCCTAATCAACTCCAGTTCGGAGTTGATAATCCCTAAGTTTGGGGGCTGCGGGGGGGGGCAGAGCCCCCTGCATGGGGGGTTCGGGGGCCAGAGCCCCCTGATGAACAGCAACTGTTTCTCCTAAAGGATTTTTGTCGACTGCAAATTATGGTTGACATAAATCCATCACTGTAATGTCGGTCGACAAAACATTTGTCGAACAGGCATCATAGAGCCAAGAAAATTCACTGTGATACCAACTTGACATACCTGTTCTTTACCCTGGTGATATAGTGTATGGATAGCGGTTATCCCAATTACTTACTATGATGATATAGTGTAAGGATAGGGTTATCCCAATTACTTGCTGTACTACTATAATATAGTGTATGGATAGGGGTTGTTGTGTATAAAAATCAAGAGACTGAAATGTTGTTGAACCACATTTCAAAGGTCAAGCAAGTTGTACCAGAGTTCAAAGGCTAACAAAAGTTGTATCACAATAATGGCATCACTACTATGGTACAACAAGTCTTCAACCACATGCCACGTCAAATTCAGCAGATACTGTGCTGCCGAACCTCCCCCCACCACCCCCAATACACACAAAACAGAAAATCTTCTATTTTTCCTGCAGTTAATACAATTGGTTGTTAGGAGAGCTTGTATAAATTTTTATATTTATTTTTAGAACTATATACTATAAAAATATCAGATAGAAAAGTATACACAGACATGCACGTTTTTCCATCTTGGGGTTCTGGTGACATCAGAGACTTCTTGAATTGTGCTCTCGATGTCTGTATTGTCATCAGAACCCCTCAGTGGGGACACAGCCTTGTTGTGCTTGATTTCCCATCCACTATTATAGATATATATATATATAGATATATATATATATATATATTTATGTGTGTGTGTGTGTGTGTGTGTGTGTGTGTGTATATGTACACATATATTTATATACCGTATCTCTCTCTCTGGCAAAAACTCTGTTTAATGCATCAGTTAGGGTTGTTCCACAGTGACAAAAGTGAGAGTGCGTTGTTAGAGTTGAAAACCCCTTGGACCCCCAGCCCACCCTCCAACTGGCATTGGGGTGTGCATTGGGTCGTCAGTCCTAACTCTCACCCCATCACATGTGTAAAGAAGCAGAGGTATAGGAGAATGGGGTGAGAGTTAGGACTGACGACTCCAACGCCAACCCCAATGCTGGTTGGGGGTGGGCTGGGGTCCAAGGGGGGGTTTTCAACCCTAACACTGAATTTCTTCACTTTTGTCGCTGTGGAACAACCCTAACTGATGCATTAAACGGAGTTTTTTGTCTCTAATTTCCCTTCTTTTTGAGAATGATGACGATAAATAGTGAAAGTAATGCAGCGACGGGAGCGCGGGGCCCAGTGACATAGTAACAGGAACAGCAAAGCAAACAGAAGTGCCAACAGTGGCGCACATGGTAATGGAAACGTAAATGGTAAAGGAATCGTTAATAGAAACACAAGCGCAAAGTGATGCTAAAGCAAACAGTGACGCAAACGGACATTGAAGCACATATGAAAACACAACGGGTAATGCGAACAGTGATGGCAGCGGTATTTTAAATGGAAATGTTAAGTGTCACAGTAAAAAGAACGCGAAAGGGAACAGAAATGGAAATACGAACGCGAGCGCACACGTAAACGCAAACCGTAATGCGCACAGCCACGGTACCACAATAGTAAATGCAAATGGTAAAGTTAACATGAAGAATAATGCCAAAGAAAATAGAAATGGAAACGGGAACAGAGGCGCGTACGGAAATGCAAACCGTAATGTGCATGGTCACGGAACCGCAATTGTTAATGCAAATGGTAACGGTAACAGCAACAATAATGCCAAAGGAAACAGAAATGCAAAAGCAAGCAATTACAGAAATGCAAACCGTTATGCGCATGGTCATGGTACCACAATTGTAAACGCAAATGGTAACAGTAACAGCAAAATTAACGCCAAAGGAAACAGAAACGAAACAGAAATGGAAGCTCGTATGAAAATGCATGTGTATGGTACCACAATTGCAAATGAAATTGGTAATGGTAACAGCAACAATAACACCAAACGACACAGAAACGCAAACGCAAGCGAAAACGCAAACCGTAACGCACACAGTGGCGCAGACAGTAATGGTGCCACAAACGGTAATGGAAATGCAACTGGAAATGCTAACTGGCACAGTAACAAAAGGGCACACCCTTCTTTTCCCCAAAAAATGCATTGGAAAACACAGTGAAAACAAAGAATGTATACATAACAATGGGCCTCGAAGCAGAAAATGAGGACTTGGAATATTAAATTGCTTATATTTCAGGAACCGTACGACGTAGAAAAAAAAATTTAAATTTCATATGAATTATGACTTTCCTGGCTAGTTTTGTACTTAGTGCCCATTAGGGGGCTAAGCATTTTTGCGTCGAAAAGCCCATATCTCGCACCGTTTCCGAGATGCGGGCCCTGAAATGCGCAACTGGCACCATAATGTTATCCAATGGGGAAAAGTGTTAACTTTGGAGTGCCGTCACTGTGCTGCCCTGTAATATTTTTTCACCAAACTGCCAAAAGGCACATCAGTGGGATGTTGGCTTTCTTCTCTCCAAATTTCATCCCAAAATACCAAACCGTTATTTTGCAGCAGGGTGGCAAAGGTTCCTGTAATTTGGAGGATACCGTAATGTTATCCTATGAGAAAAAGCGTCAGCTTTGGAGTGCTATAACTTTGCTGTCCTGTAATATTTTTTCACCAAGACACTGAAAGGCACATCTGAGAGATGTTGGCTGCGTTCCCTCAAAAATTCAGCCCAAAAGGCCAAACTGTTCTTTTGCAGCAGGGTGGCAAAGAATTGCTATCATTTTGCCATAGCCTGGAAAAGTAGTGTCGCAATTTGTGAAAGCTTTGGCAAATATTTGCAACACTTTTGTGAATGCGACACTACTTTGTGAAAGTACTTTTTCCAGAAACTTGAAAACATATTTCTAGGATGTTTAACCTCAAAATAAAGACATGCCTAGCATCCTCAGGGTCCGACTAGGTAAACACAGAATGAATTGTGTTGCTAGAGGGTCCCACATTTAAATGCCAAGCATTTTTCTGATCACCAACTGAAAACAAAATGGTGGATTTGAAAAAGTAAAAGGGCCATTTGCAAAAGTAAAAACTGCATTTGCGAAAGTGTTGAACTTTTTGTTAACTTTTCCCATTGACTTATAATGGGAATTCGCTTTTTGAATAACTTTTGAACTGTTCAATATTTTTTCATGAAATCTTCAAAGGGAACATTGGGGACCCTGGCTGCATGTTCTCTGAAGTTTTTGGACCAGTCGTGCAAACCGTGCGACCTGTAGGTGAGAGCAAAGAAATTGCAAAACAAAGCATAATTGTGCAGTTGGTTGTTGCTTAATAACTTCGCAGTCATATATCTGACTGGTACAAAACATGGCAGATCCCAAGATCTACCATGCTCAATTGTGTGTACCAAATTTCAGGCAAATCCATTGAACGGTGGCAAAGTTATTAAGGTGCAAATTTGACTCTTTAACCTTAAACGTGCTACTTAACCCTAACTGTGGTAGCACTACCATACCATAATATATATATATATATATATATATATATATATATATATATATATATATGGTATGTAGAAGTGTCTCTTCATCTGTTTTTCAGTGTCTAGATGTATTATATATTTCCATGACTCACCTCATCTTATATTGTTTTTTATGATTTCAGTGTGGCATGTACAATACCTTTAAATAATTATCTTTAAATGTGTATTTCCAAAATCCAGGATTTTTTTTTTAAATAAAATAGTTAAGCAGCAAGGCACCACATAGCATGTGTGATGCTGGGATAACATCACACCTTGGGTGCACTGTGAGGCATGAGGCATTTGTGCTGAATGCCTTTAATCACCTGTGAAGCAGTGTTATTCCAGCTTATAACGTAAAGTGGAAAAATTCTAATGATTTGACTGGCTGAAAGCAGCTCAGAGCTGTGTAATTATTTACCATAATTACACACCTGAACTACTTACAGCCATTCATGCTCTGTAACATAAACATAGAATAGTATCACTACACTCCTGCATTCTGACAGGAGCTGTCACTTCAGACCTGTCACATCACCAGCAGACAATAAAAGTGAAACAACATCTACACAAAATTGCAAACAGTCTTTTAGTCCTACCTGCATCACAAAACCAGTTTTCCAGAGGCTTTTCTGTAGACTGTACTGCTGTAAACACTACTAAAACAGGAGACTACTTTGATGAGAGAGATAGAAAAAATCTGCTATTTCTTGTACCCACAATGCCTCACTATGTAAATTAGTATACAGGCTATTATATTTCAGTACTCACTACAGAAATAGACTACATCTCTCAATAAAGAAGTCTTGTCAACTATATACTGTATGAGCACTGCCTCATTTTGAAAATAAACATCTGAGATCTTATATTGTTGTAACTACTATAGAAATAGGAGACTGCACCTCCTAGTAAGGAAAATGGAAGACAGGTTCATATTGTACCCACAATGCCTTGCTATGCATATCTACATATTAGGCCAGATACTGCAGTCACCACTACCAAATAGGAGAGTGCACCTCTGAGTAAGGAAATTTTAAGTCAAGTTTATAATCTACCCAGAATTCTTTGTTGCTGTATATAAATCAGCATATTGACTGTTATAGTGCTGTAATCATTACCAAAATAAGAATTAGCTGATTTAGCAAAATCGGACTACTTTATGTTCAAATGCAGTTGTAATAATAAATTTATGTTTTTGCAAGTAGTATTATGGTTGTTTTTTCAATTTTACAACTTTAACAATGTTTTTACATGTTTTAAGTGGACAAGACACTTCAGGGATGTGTAATTATGCTGTAATAATTGTACTTTGCTCTCAGGTGTTCAAAGGCACTCAGCACAAGCACCTTGTGCATAACAGCACCCTCGAGTCATGCAGTTATTACAGCATAATTACACACCCTGGTGTGACTTATTGCATACATCATGTATGCCCTGAAGTACCTTTTTGCAATAATAAAATGGCTTGAGTCAGTTAAAATCATAAAGTTCAATAAATAAATTAAATTTAAAAGAGTTTTGTAATTATATTGGACTAACTGATACATGTAAAAGAAGTTCTTGTTGCCATTAGATGGCAATGTTTTATAGGTATAACTGATGTACAAAAGCAGGAACTCAACACCTGATTAGTATAGTTAATAGACATTTATTAATTAATAACAATAAGACACCTAAGTTAAAGATAGTACCAAAAGCCCTAAAGCCTGGAACAATCAAGATTTCCTTCCTGACATCAGTGCTGAATTGCTGAATCACTACACAAGCTCTGTGCATGTGCTCATTGGCTGGTGCCTGTTTGGCTGCTGCCAGATGCTTCCCACCCCTCACAAAAGGAGAGGGTGTGTGCACTAGGAGGAGATTTTACTGGAGCTGAATCCTAAACCTCATCTCAGATGAGTGTAGAGATCCTGGCCTCACAGAAGAGATGCCAACAGACTGATTTCAACAGCCTCTCCTCCGCATCCCCCCCCCCCAAGGGAGAGGTGTGCTTAGGTCAGAGGGAGCGGGGAGGAGATACTGAGAAAAAGAGAGAAAGGGGAGTGTAACTGGTGCCCTAAGATCTAAGAACAGAGTACAGAATCATAAAACATAGAATTTGTTAGTAGAAAAGGAGCACTTGGCCCTCCCAGTCTGCCTGTTCTTCCTCCACATACCCTATCTGGTCTCTGGTGACCCTCCCCACTCCCTGTTAGATTTGGGAGGGTTGAAGCCTTAAGGTCCTGAGTGCAGGAGAAAGAAAAGGGAGTAGTGGGCATTTCCCCTTACAGGATTCAACCCTGGTTTATGAAGTCCACCTCCAGGATTCATGGTGTAGAAGAGCAGCCTTGGGTCATATGTGTAGAGCCATGGGTGAGTCCAAGAGAAACCCTCCATCAATTATGGCCACTGAGATCACTCTTACTAGAAGGAGAACACATATGGACTGAGCGTGGCCTGCCAAGGAAGGTATGTGTCTGAGTCATGTGAGGTCTCAAGAAGGTGTGCCACCCCAGTGTGCTGGAATCAAGGATTGTCAGGAGAATTACCCATTTAGTTCAGGCATCACTTGAGATGGTAGACCATCAGGCACTGTCACCAGAGGATGGGTTGCTGTATAACTATAGCCCAATACCTGGCTATGTGTACCAGCAATTTGACTG
The DNA here is from genome assembly GCA_016271365.2 of Neoceratodus forsteri. Taxonomy (NCBI): domain Eukaryota; kingdom Metazoa; phylum Chordata; order Ceratodontiformes; family Ceratodontidae; genus Neoceratodus; species Neoceratodus forsteri. The sequence goes on from CM028130.1 coordinate 358,806,605, forward strand.
ATAAGGAAGACTGCATGTAAATATTCTGGATTGGGGGGGGGTATGTGTTTAATGTGCTGGGCTATTAATTGTGGGGCTCCTAGTGATTCAGGGAGCACTAGGGAAAGCCCTATGTGTCCAGTGTTCCTGTGAATAAATTGTGTCCCTTTGGAGACAGAGTATCTATGAGGTAGCCCAATAAATGTTTTATGTGCAGACTAAACCTTAAATGAGTGGAAAGTGGCTTTGTTAATTAGGTTACCCTGTGTTATAGTTAGTAGCTGCAAATAGGGACCCCCCTCCCCCGCTAGCCCCCTGTGCTCAGACATATGAATAAACCCTGGACAGTACCATATCTTGTTAGATGGGATCCATAGTAACAGATCTCTGGTCACCTGCTACACATATTAAATGTATTTACAGTACTCTTTGTCAAGCAAAAAATATTCCTAAAATATAGTGATGGGTAAAATTACAGTACATGAAAATCAATAATATTGAAACCTATAATTATAGTGTGAGAACATGAATCCTGCATGAAGGAAGACCTGTTTTTTTCAGTATAAAACTGCCATTTTAACACAGCAATTTCTTATAAACTAGATGGCCTGGGAACATGTCATTTGGAATGCATTTCATAGTTTATAAGATGAATTTGTTTGTCCTCCATGTCTTTAAGTTCTTTAGTTTAAATAGCTGGGGAGAGGTTGAAAGTTAGAACATTACAATATTGTAGTATATGGATAATGCTAATAATAGTATTGAAACCAATACAAAAAACTTGCCATAATACCATTGTTAGAGCAGCAATGACAGTATCATAAACTTTTGTAGTACTATTGCTCTAAGTTCTGATTGATGGTATTATAACAAAGAACATTTCCTTGTGCTGCTCACAGTACATCAATTGAATGCAAGCTGGCTTTCACTGTGACTGTCATGTACAGTAAAAGCCGACTCACCACTGACTGAAATCCTCCAGTCTCTCTTGCTCACACCACTCTGTCTCTCGCCACTCTGTCTTTCAACCCCTGCAGAAGAAACACATGCCAATTTTAAAATAAAATAAAAAAAGAGAAGTTCATGAGGGGTGGTTATGTCACTTGCTTCCTCTTCACTCTCTTTCTCTCTCTCTCTCTCTCTCTAGCCCTCACTACTCACATCTCGCTCACTCTCCACTCTCTCCCTCTCCCAACCCCTGCATAAATAAGTTGTAAATTTTATTTGTTTCCATGTCAACAGACAACTCTTTTCCTGTAGCTGTTGGGGATATACGTGTTTGCTTTACTTTGTTTTCACTGTTCATGCTAGTCCTCTATAACTATCCTGGGGGCTTCATTTTATGGTTGTTAAGATCTGATTGTCCATGACAGCTGCATTAACATGATGTCACAGCACCCATTTATACATACATACATACATGCATACATACATACTGTACATACATACATATGAATATGCCAGCAGAAACAGGCCATATGATCTATCAAGCCTGCTTGAGTGCGCAGCTAATGCCCCTAGATCACAGCTGCCCCACCCCTCCTCCTCTCTCCCCTCCAGCAAATTCTCTGTACTACTTACGCAGACAACCCCCCATGCCCTGTCCCATGCCCTTTTGAAAGTACCCACTATCCTACATGATACAACCTCCTCCATTAGGGTATTCCATTTCGGCACCACCCTTTCTGTGAAATAATGCCTCCTCATCTCACTCCTATATCTGCCCCTTCCAATCTCAGCCCATGACCTCTTGTGTCTTTTCCTTCCTCAGCCTAAATAACCCATGTGTGTCAGTTTTGCTAAACCCCTTCAGATACTTGAACGTTTCAATCATATCTCCTCTCTCCCTCCTTTCCTCCAAGGTGTACAAACTTAGATACCTCAGTCTGTGCTCATAGGGCTTATCTTCCATCCCCTGTATCATTTTTGTCACTCTACACTGCATCCCCTCTAGCAACCTGATGCATGTCCTTCTTCAGATACAACCTCCAGTACTGCACACAGTACTCCAAGTGCGGCCTCTATAGAGGGACAGGATGTCATCTTTATATCTGGATGAGATTCCCCTTGTAATACACCCCAGCATCTTGTTAGCCTTGGCTGCAGACTTTCCGCACTGGGAGGAGTTGTTCATGCTCTCAGTTATCATCACCTCCAGGTCCTTCTCTTCCTCGGTGACCCCCAGTCTCATCCCCATCCAACCAGTATTCCCTCCTCTGGTTCTTCATCCCAAAGTGCATTACCTTACACTTCTTCACATTGAAGCCCATTTGCCTCTTTGCTGACGACTCCTCCAGTTTGGTTAGGTCTCCCTGTAGCACTTTCCACCCCACAACATCATCCATTGCCACTCCTATCTTGGTATCACCTGTGAGCAGACTGATCTTGCTCATAACGTCTGGTGAGATATCCAATTTGAACAATTCAAACAATACTGAACCTAGTACAGAGTCCTGCGGCACCCCACTTGTCACAGGCCTAGGGGTTGATAGTCCACCCCCACCACCACCCGTTGTTGCCTCCCCTTCAGCCAGTTCACTATCCAGTTGATGACGTGCTGTACATGAAACCGGCTGGGACTTTTGTTCCTTGTTGTTAGGCTTGGCGTTTTTTTGTCAATAAAAATATGCCTGTTTAGAACGCCAATTACAGTGTGCTGAGTTTCGCTTTCTCTGCACTTCCAGTATCTACTCGAGCACCTGTTTGAATCGGAGGAGCTGTTTTGGTTTTCTTTTTTTTTTTCACTATCCAGTTAGCCATCTTCACCCCAACCCCCACGGATCTCAGTTTCCCTCCCAGCTGCCCATGAGGCACTGAATCGAAGGCCTTGCTGAAGACCAAATACAGGACATCCACTGCAGGACCTCATCCAGATTTCTTGTTACCCACTCATAGTACTCTGTTAGGTTGGTCTGGTAAGATCTCCTTGAGATGAACCCATGTTGCTGCCCATCCTGGAGGCCGTTTACATAGAAACATAGACTTTGACGGCAGATAAGGACCACTTGGCCCACCCAGTCTGCCCATTTCCCTACCTATTGGATAAGCTGCAGCTTCTAGTTAATGAACAGCCTACTTCCTGCAACCCCCCACTAAAATTGCCTTATGTCTGTCCCATGCATGTTTGAATTCCCCCACTGTTTTAGACCCCACAACCTCTCCATGAAGGCGGTTCCATGCGTCCACCATTCTCTCCGTGAAAAAGAATTTCCTCACATTACCCCTGAGCCATCCCCCCTCTAACTTTAAATTGTGCCCCCTTGTTCTTACACATCTATTTTTCTGAAAGATGCTACCCTCCTGGACTTTGTTGATTCCCTTGAGGTACTTGAAAGTTTCTATCATGTCCCCCCGTCCCTCCTTTCATCAAGGGTATACATATTAAGCTCTCTCAGTCTCTCTTCATATGGTTTCTGATGTAGACCCTGCACCATTTTAGTTGCCCTCCTCTGGACTGCTTCCATCCTGTCTATGTCCTTGCGTAGATGAGGTCTCAAAACTGTGCGCAGTACTCAGATGGGGTCTCACCAACTGTCTGTAAAGAGGATAACCACTTCCCTTTTTCTACTTGTGATGCCCCCCCATGCATCCCAGTATCCCCCTGGCTCTCCTTACTGACTTCTCACATTGCTTACCCACCTTTAGGTCATCTGATATGACTACACCCAGATCCCTTTCCATTATTGTTGTTGTTAGTACCTCCCCTGCTATTGTGTACTCTTCTCCTGGATTTTTATTTCCCAGGTGCATTACTTTGCACTTCTTTGCATTGAATGTAAGTTGCCATATGTCTGACCATTCCTCCAACCTTGCCAAGTCCCTTCTCATCCTTTCTACCCCCCCCCTTGTGTATCAACTCTGTTACAGATCTTTGTGTCATCTGCAAAGAGGCATACCTTTCCTTCCAGACCCCTCTGCAATGTCACCTATAAAGATGTTAAAGAGGACTGGACCCAGTACTGAGCCCTGAGGTACTCCACTAGTAACTCCCCTTTCTTCAGAATGTGTTCCATTCACTATTACCTTCTGTGTCCTGTTGTGCAGCCAGTTTAGCTCAAGAAAAGGCACCAATCTCTTCTTCAGGATTGCTTCTATAAGTTCACCCACTGTGGAAGTGAGACTAACAGGTCTGTAGTTTCCTGGCTCATCTTTTGGGCCACTCTTGTGAACAGGCACCACGTGAGCCATCCTTCAGTCCTGCGGCCCGCACCCCATGTCCAGGGAGGTGTTTAACAGGTCTGCCAGCAGTCTGGCCAACACATCCACCATCTCCCTCAGCACTCTGGGGTGAATGGTGTCAGGACCTGGTGCCTTGTCCACCCGTAGTACCCTCAAACCCTCTAGTTGTCTGCTCTCCACAATCTCCCCATCCATCATCCCTTCACCCCCCCCTTTCCCACCATTCTGGTCCACTGAGGTGGTGGACCATCCTCCTCCTCCTGAGTGAACACAGAGCAGACGTATTCATTCAATGCTTCTGCCTGTTCCACTCCATTTTCCACCCACCCCTCACCCCTCCTGATCCACACTATTTACTACCATATACCATGTATCTCTATGCTGAAACTATAAATATCCTGAAAAAACTCTCCAGAAACACACAATCTGAACACAGTTTAAAGGGAAGAAACCTAAATTACAACTCACACAGTTTGCAAAGTCAACTGAAGGTGAATATGGTATTTCACACCTTGCCGCAACTTGTTCTGTGGATGTCTAATTAAACAGACAGGCATAATGTGGAGTCTAAAGGGTGCTGACATATCATGTTTTCATATGCTAATGCAGCTCTCAGAGACAATGAGATTTCAACAACCAGAAAATGGAGCCCCCCCCCCAGGATAGTTATAGGGGACTAGTGTGAACAGAGAAAAAAAATAAAGCAATCATATATCTCCAACAGCTACATGATAGGACTTGTCTATTGACATAAAAACAAGTAAAATTTACAAGATATGAGGGTGTAGTTTTCCTTTAAATAAAAAAAAGGAAGCTAATGTAGGGGTGGTCCTCTCTCAACAATATTTAGAACTTTAATTTTCAGCCACGAATCATTGGCTAACCTACTGATATAAGTTTTACAATAAAGTAAAAAGAGTGAACAGTTTTTGGATCCATATATTAAATATAGAATAAAGTATGGGGTGTTGTATGTAACAAAAAGTTTACACACACCTGAGGGGTTTATGTCAGCATCTAACCCCAAGGGTGTGTGTAAACTTCCGAGTTTACACACCACCCCATGTTTTATTTTATATAATTGATGGCTATGATTTTTTTGCCATGGCAATTAAATAAAATAAAATATCCCTGTGCAGCTGCACCCCAATTCCGACTCAGTTCGCAGTCAGAAGCAGCTGCTGAAGACACATCATGTTTTTTCTTAAACAGTAGCCTACTTTTAGCCCTGAGTTCTTGTATTTATTTTTTGGACTTACTGCCCAGTCAGAGTTTACTGTGTGATCTCTGGGGGTAAGCCATGGTCTCGGACTACCAGGAAGAGCAGAGTGGCACCAGGCACATGTGCAGTGGTAGGGAAACCCGGCGCGTGTTTGCTGTTATAAACACTCCTTTATAACGACAAATTATGCCACGGGTTTCCAATGGAAAAAAATCATAGCCATTAATTATATAGAGAATAATGAATATGCAACTGTGTGTTATGGATTTTTTTTATACACACGAGGTATGTGATGATCCATAAACCTTGAGAGTGATGCTCAAGAGGTTTATGAGGTCAGCATACACTGAGGGTGTGTAAAAAAATCCATAAGAACAAAGCTGCATATCTTTTAGTTTTTAAAATTACTGGTGCAAGGAGTTAGTCCCCTTGGTCAGTTTCTCTTCTGCTGACAGTCTTTCCTCTGCCTACAGACACACACTCTCTATCTCTCCTCTCGCTCTCACTCACTTGCATACATGCACGTGCACACATACACTCTCTCTCACTCACTTGCTCTCACACACAGACACACACATACTCTCTCTCCCTCTCACTTGCACGCGCACACACACACACACACACACACACACTCTCTCTCTCACTTGCTCTCACACACAGACACACACACACACACACACACTGTCTCACTTTCTGCCTTGCTCTCTCAGACAGACTTTTTTTTTCTTTTTCAAACTGTCAGCCGCGGCTCGTCCTGGGGTCAGTCCTGGATCCCGCTCAGAGTCAGCGTCTCCCAATCCACAGACACAGCAGGATCAACCAGATATTTCTTTTATATTTAAAAGGCAAGATCAACCAGATAAAGAATAAAAAGCCTAGTAAAGATTGGGATGGTAGTAAACAAAAGTGGCTCATCGGTAAGCTGATAATTGAGCCACCATTTTTGTAATACTGTTCAGCCCATCCACTCAAAAAGCACGAGCCAATGAAGTGGAGCGGTACACTCAAATGACACACAAAGGACAATGGAGGTGAAAGAAAGTTTTTCGAATGTCATAACAACTCATTTGTGGGTTATTACAGCATTTGGGAGACCCTTGTAAACAGTGTGATAAAGGGGGTTAACAAAAATAACAAATAGAGGACTGTGTATTTCTCAGCTACAATCCCATCTTGAGGTTCTGCTGACATGTTGGAACCCCTCAAGTTTCGTTCTAGAGGGTCATATACTGTATCACAAGAACGTCTTGAAGATATTATAGTCTCATAATACACTGTCCCCTAATATTCTACCATCTATTGGCAGTTCACCATTGCCACTAGTCACTCTGTATAATACTTGATTAGCATTTTTGTTTTTTTTGGTGTTTTCAAAAAATCGTTCTCATTGCTGTAATATTGAGAAGAACTTATCAAGAATGAGCAGAATAATTTAAAATGTTTATCATGAGTGCACCTGTAAGTGAGAGCTGTTCACATTGTGATTGTAAATAAGAAACTGCTCTGGAAAATAAAAGGTCATCTCTTACCAAGATCATTGTTCAAACCAGGGGTGGTAAAGTGTAAAAGGCTTCCTTTGCACCTCACTTCATCCTGTTCAGCAATGATGAGAGACTTATCTAGTTAGAAAAACTGGCTATATCATGTGTTATAAAAATAAAGTACTCAAGTTTTAAGAACTTGCTGAATCTAAAACTTTGTAGATACTGTGACACCATAGGAACATTTGAGCTTCATTCCCGTGTTCTTTGATATCACATTACCTACTCAGTATCACAATCAGCTTGTTCTTCACACATGGGCATTACTTACCCTCTATGTTTTTAACCCTATGTCTTTTCTCCCCTCCCTGTCCCTCTCATGCTGTCTCTCTTTCAATCTGTGTTTAACCTCCCTAGCTTTTGTTAATTCCCTTCACTTCTACTTTCTCTCTCTGCATGCCTGATGGCTGTTGTAACTATTCATGGCCTGTGAAGCACATTGAGATACCTTGGATTTGAAAGGCATTATGTAAAACTGAATCCCCTCTCTTCAATACTCTTCCCTGCATTTCTGTTTCAGAATCTTCTCAGCCCTTTCCTGACCCATTATTCCCTATAGGAACTTCACCAGTTCAGTGGTTTTGCTCCCATTTCTACTCTGGTTATTTTACTGCTTCCCAGCTTCCATTATGATTATGTAATTATTTGTGGATGCACTGCCCTGGAGTGACTCTGTTCCATTTGCAATCAGTTCTTAATATTTATTTATTTTTATTTATTTTAAAAATGTTTCACCAGCAGGGCACACAGAGCTGAGTTTCATTTCCAGGTGCAATCTGGGGGAAGGGGAAATGGGGAAACAAGCAATAAATATAGATACAGGTAAAATATGATAGATTATATGCACACAGGTGTAGCAATTGCAACATTGCAGCAAATAGGGGAGGGGGAGCGGGGAAAAATGTCACAGTAAATACATACAGGTAAAACATTATAGTAGTAAACAATCAATAGCTGTGGGAGATGCAGGGTTGAAATTAGCAGGGGTGTAAAGTTAGATGAGATAGAGAGGTAAGTTAGTTGCAAGTGCAGGTGTGGGGAGGGAGTTTGCAAAGGAGATAGCGGAAGGTGAGGGGACATGACACAGGGGTAAGGGGATGGAGTTCCACTGTTTAGGCAGGCGGTAGGAAAATGTTGACTGGTCTTTGGAAGTGGATCTTCTGGGAATAGTTAAAGAGTGGTGGTCATAACTACAGAGAGAATGGGAGGTGGGGGGAGGAGTGGCAAGAGTGAGGAGGAAAGGTAGGAAGGGAGAGAATCAAACTAGTATTTAGCAGTGAAGGAAATGGAGTGGGAGTGTTTCCTATCCTCAAGGGACTGGAAGAAGAGGGAGTTATGTAGGTCACAGTGATGAGAAAGAGGGGGGCATCAAGTACAAAGCGACAGAAGAAGTTGTAGAGGGTGTCCAGTCTAGCAAGGGAGGTTTTGGGAGTGGCACTAAAGATTACATTGCTGTAGTCAAAAAATGGTGCAGTACAGCCTTTAAATCATGCTCAGGAGTTTGACCATATTTATTTTCTTTGGTTAACCTCTGTTAGATCCTAGTTCATCAGGAGTTACAAGTCCAGATTCTGCTCTTTGTTTTTGATTGTTTGTCTGATAGAACCAATTCTTAATTATAGGGTTTTCGGCTGGTACAAAGACAAGGCTTACCATATCGGGGACAAATAGAATCAAGGCCATCATGTTATGAAATGGTACTATTAATCCAGGAATCAGTTAAAATGAGTGGTGCAATATATATAACATTTTTTGAAGAACTGGTCTATATTTCAAATGTTTGACATCATTGAAGACTTACAATGTTGAGTCAATTCCTTACCAGTTTTAGGAGAGACAGGGAAGGATTTATAAAATAAGGGACATCCTTGAAAATCAGTGATAGCTGAGAGGTATGGGTATATGAGCCACAGAATTCTCCGTGGCTAGGTACTCGATGACAAGGTTGGAAGTGGGACTTTCAACTTGATTATCCAATTTATGGAGACAGTGGCCTTTCCATTAATAAACTCCCAGCCTGTGGTACTCAAATCTGGTGCGTCATGCCCAGTATTTCTGTGTTTAAAGCTGGGTTCAAGACCTAACTTTTAAACCCACTTTTAAAACAGTAAACTGTCTTGCATATAAAACTATTCTTGGAAGCCAGGTAACTTGGTTGTTAGTGGAGTTTTGCTGTAGCAAGAGTAGATGGATGTAATGGATTTCATTGGATTTGGTAGGCAAAGTACAGTAGGCTTATATTACAGGTAACCTCAGGAGTACTTGGGATGTGCTATATATTATTATTATATATTGTATTATTTGAGATGTACTCTACAGTTGAATGTGGAACCCTCAAACTAGATAGGCTGTCTGTACTGGGGCTTCTGTCTTTTAGCTGTATGTTTTGTTTTGGGTTTTTTTTTTGTTTGAAGATTGCTAACAGACACTATACACAGTTGGAAATGAAGTACAGAAAAAGGAGATGTTACAATACCTATACTCATTTTGTTGAACTTTTATCAGTTTCAGACCTCTGGATCATATAAAACCATGGTTCAGCTAGGAATCCCTGTCAAACATAAATACTGTTCAGAACAAACAAAATAAAAAATTAAAAAAAATAAAAATGGAATGCTCTTACAAGTCTCTGTGAACTAACTTGTGCCAAAGTATCTAAAAGATATATCACTTTACTAACTGTAAATTGTTCCCCATTTTCATGTGTAATTCCTTCATTTTTGCATGTGTAATTCTTTTTGTTAAGTAGTACAAGGTTTGCCAAAAATTCCATGTCACAAAATTGCTGTTTCTGAAGACTGCAGGCCAGTTGCATTGAAGTAGAGCATACTTTCGCTAAACTTCTTGACCTTTTTAAAAACAACCTAACAAAAAAGTAATCTGAGCAGCTAGCAGCCCTTCAGGCAATGATTGCAATGAGAGGCATGTGCCTGCAGGTCTGCACTAGATTTCATGGTTTAAAAGGCCTTTGTACAAAATTGGTTTTCCAGTTTATTCGGCAGTTGGAATAAACTAGTTGCAGAATTCCTATATTTCAGAGTAACTGGTAGACTGCACTCAAAACTGAACTGTTTTTTTCTTAGGCTATAGATTCATGAATTGGTTAAAAAAGGCCATATTTTTGAAACACTGAAGGGAAAGTACAGTCACGAGCGAGGCCAGTGTAAGCAACTCAGCATCAAATGGATTGCCCCTTCATAAGTAATATAAGTTGCTCACACCTGAAGGAAAGTCAGTATGCCCATGATTTGTCTTTCAGAAGTAAGCCATGCTCATCTTGGGTATGGTACAGCCTTGATAAGGTGTCCACAAGAAGGGAAAACATTTATTTTTAGTTATTAAGTTAGAATTTTTTAACCTGTTTTAAATGCATATGAGAATTCAGTCTCCATTTACAGGAGTAACCTGGACATTTGTAAATGCAGACAATATCATTGTGACATTACAATTCTGTATGTTTACATCCTCTTGCAACCACTGGACCACTATGGGAGTTGTACACTGGCATGAAACCAGGACTTAACTACAAAGATGTCCATCTTAGATGTGGGGGTGTATCAAAGGGGTTAGGTTAAATCCTTGATGGTAGGAACTGCATTCACAAAGTACGTGGTCAGAGCTCCAACACGCCTCTGCTAGCCCTACTTTATAGCATAGTGCAGATATGGCTAGTACATGCCCTTTATAGGCTTGTAGAGTATCAAAACTGGACTTAATAAATTCTATTACTGTCAAATACCCCTAGAGACCACTTCTGGGTCGCAGTACCACACAAAACTCACCCCTGCAGCGAGCGGGCATTAGTATATACAATATTATGAACAAATAGTACCTCTGTGCTGTGTGGCAGTACTTGGGACCTTATTTTAGGTATTATAAACTATTTTATGCTGGGTTGTGCTGTTTGAGCCCTGTTCCAATTGACAGGAAGCGAGCCAGGTAGTTCGGGCATAGCTGACCCTGAACTACAAAATGGCTGGGATCTTATTCTTTTTACAAATTTAAGGTTTATACCTTGTGCCTGAGCCACGCATGAGTGGTGCATGCATAGAGAGCTAAATTAAACACTGTTTGGGGGTTTTGCATTGCGAGCGATCTCGTGACCCCTAGAGACCACTTCCGGGTCACAGTACCACACAAAACTCACCTCTGCAGCGAGCGGGCATTAGTATATACAATATTATGAACAAATAATACCTCTGTGCTGTGTGGCAGTACTTGGGACCTTATTTTAGGTATTATAAACTATTTTATGCTGGGTTGTGCTGTTTGAGTCCTGTTCCAATTGACAGGAAGCAGGATGAGAGTCAGGTAGTTCAAGCATAGCTGACCCTGAACTACAAAATGGCTTGGATCTTATTCTTTTTACAAATTTAAGGTTTATACCTTGTGCCTGAGCCACGCATGAGTGGTGCATGCATAGAGGGCTAAATTAAATACTGTTTGGGGGTTTTGCATTGCGAGTGATCTCGTGACCCCTAGAGACCACTTTTGGGTCACAGTACCACACAAAACTCGCCCCTGCAGTGAGCAGGGCGAATGCGTGCAGGGCACGTGGTGAAGTGCGAGGAGACGTGTGCAGAGACACGCATGTCTGCGTGTGTCTGCTGTGTCCACTGGGACAGCTGGGAGTCAGGGCCCATCAAAATCTTTAAAGAAAAGGTAATTATCATACCAGGATGAGGCTGTGTACTAGATGCAATATGCTAACTGAGGGGGAAGCCCTGGATGGGTTTGTTTGTGATAAATGTAATTTAATAGATATTCTACAAGCCGAGATACAGGTCCTAAAGCAAAGGGTCCAGGTTCAGAATGATATTAGCAATCTGGAGCACTACATTGATTCTGTAGCAGAGGTAACTATGATTTCATGTGAACATAGTCACTTAAATGAAACCCAGGAGAATAATGAGGAATGGTGTCTTGTAGCAAATAATACTAACACAAATTAAAAAAAAAGGGTAGAAGAAATATAGAGGGCTCCTCAAATGTTCTAACACCAAATAGGTTTTCAGTTTTAAACCATGATGCAGTATGCAACATTTCCACACAAGATGACATTCCCCCAAAAAAAGTTTGGCGATCATACTATAACACAGGATATCCCCTCTCCAAATGGAAAACATATTGCACACTCTCCTTCCCCACCTACTAAGGAGCAGATTAAAAATTCAAAACAGACCACACCAGTAGGGGAGATCAATCAAACTACTAGTAATATTAACAACATGGAGGTGGAAGGAGGGACTAATATTAGAGATGTCCTGGTCATAGGAGATTCTATGTTGAAATATACAGATCACATTATATGTAAGAACTGTAATTCAACAACCACAGTCAGTACACTCCCAGGAGCTGGTATAAAAGATATTAAAATTCCCCTCCCTGGTTTAAGAGAAAATACTCATAAACCATTAGTTTTAATACACGTAGGAATAGATGATGTAGGAAAAAGAAGGCTCCTAGAAATACAAAGAGATTATGAGGAGGTAGGGAGGATTCTTACAGAAGCTGGCTGTGACCTTATCATTTCTGGGTTATTATCTGTGCTCAGGGCATCACATGAGGAAAATGACGTTATATTACACCTAAACGGATGGTTGAAAAGATGGTGCTTCAGGGAGGGTTACATCTTTCTGGAACAAGGTGCAAAGTTTAGGAACCCGATGCTATATGCACAGGATTGCCTTCACTTAAATAGAAGGGGTGAACGAATCTTTGCCTACCAACTTAGACAGACAATTGAGGAAAGTTTAAACTTAGCAGGAGGGGGGAGGCAGGCCTACCAGTCCTCTTTTAAAAGAGCACAAAAAAGACCATACTACACATAACTTTCCTCATTAAATGCTAGGAGTTTGAATAAGAAGTTTGGAGAATTAAAATTATCTATCGAACACCTAAATATTAATATATGTGCTGTTACAGAGACCTGGTGGAGTTCAATTGATTCATGGGAAAAGCAGATCAATGGATATGACTTGTTCCATAAAGATAGAAAAGAGAAACGAGGTTGGGGAGTGGTTCTGTATAGCTCTAATAAAATTAATTCTGAGGCAATAGACACATCGAAATGGGATACAATCGAGGTGCTATGGGTTAAGATATCTCCCCACCATTCAGATATTGTTAATATTGGAGTAATATATAGACTACTGTCTGTTACACCGGAACAGAATGAACAAATACTGGATTTCTTAAATACAATTGGTACACTAAAAGTAATTTGGTACTTGGTGACCTAAATTTACCTGGCATAAATTGGGCAACATTACAGACAAACACTGCTATCGAATCACAATACCTAGAATTATGTTTGCTAGCAGGGATGAATCAGTGGGTCAACTCCAATACTAGAGAAAATCATATATTAGATCTTGTGTTAAGTAATTTAGATGACAACATAACAACTTGTAAGGTTCTCCCCCCCTCTTGGATCAAGTGACCATTCTATGGTCTATTTCTCCCTAGGCACATTAGCAGATACTACTAAAAGTACGACTAGCAAATATAATTATAACAAGGCAGATTTTGATAGCATGAGATCACAATCTAATAATTGGAACTGGGTTGAAGAATTTCAAAATAAAACACTTGACTCTATGTGGGATCTCTTGGTGGATAAAATAACCTCAGTAACTAAAGCTTTTACCCCTCGAATAAAGCGATCAGACGGCACTAATAAGATCCTACCTAAATGGGTGTCACAATACGTACGGCAGCTGATTAAGAAACAAAATAGGGCTTTTTCTAGGGCTAAAAGATCTGGCAGTAGCATATTTTGGGACATCTATAAGGATCTCTTAAAAAAGTCCAAAAAATGTATTAAGGATGCCAAAATAAGATATGAGTTGAGTCTTGTAACTAGGGTTCAGGATAATTACAAGTCCTTTTATGCATATATTAGTGACAAGAAGGGAGTCTGTCGTGCTGTAGGCCCACTACATGCAACGGATGGTAGCACGGTTACTGACCAGTCCCATTTAGCCCAAATGTACAATGATTTATTTTATCAGTTTTTAACAATAAATCTTCTCCTAAATTAGATAATTTAGAAACCGTATTAGATATTGGATCACTGATTACAAGAGAAGGGATACTAAAAGGTTACAAAAAATAGATCATAATAAATCCCAGGGCCCGGATGGAGTACATCCGAGAATAATTAAAGAAATCGCGGATTTCTTGGCTGGACCTTTGTCAGTGATCTTTCAAACATCATTAAATAAAGGGTATGTTCTGGAGGCATGGAAACAAGCTAGGGTGGTTCCTATCTACAAGAAGGGGAGCAGACATGATGTATCAAACTATAGACCGATTAGTCTGATGTCGGTCATAGGGAACATTTTTGAGGGTATATTAAAAGACTATATTATGGAGTTTGTCCAAAAAATGGACATGTTGGATCCAGTACAGCATGGATTTAATACTGGAAGATCTTGTCAGACCAATTTATTGGAGTTTTATGGAAGGGTTAGTAAGGCCATGGGAGAGGGGCAGTCTGTGGACGTGGTGTACCTGGACTTTTCAAAAGCCTTCCATAAGGTTCCTCATGGGGAACTTATCGATGCATTAATAGCACGTGGATTACCTGGGAAAATAACAAAATGGATAGAAGCATGGCTCAATTCCAGAAAACAATCTGCTAATATAAATGGGACTAATTCTGCATGGGCCGAGTTGACTAGCGGGGTGCCCCAGGGCTCTATGCTGGGGCCTTGCTTGTTTGATGTATATATTGCCTCAATGTGTGTCAATAATGGAGTTTGGGTTTCCAAGTTTGCTGATGACACCAGGGTAGAGTACCCCATAAATAACCAGGATGATGCCACAAGATTGCAGGAAGCATTAAATGCATTGGAAATCTGGGCGTTGGATAAAAAGTTGTTATTTAACATGGATAAATGCTGTGTTATGCATTTCAGGAGAGCAAACAAACATTGGTCTTATACACTTGGAGGACAAATACTGAGTATCGTGGAGCAACAGAGTGACCTGGGCATTATGGTTGCAAATGACCTGTCATTCAAAACACATTGTAACTCGGTTATTAAGAAATCAAGTTGTATATTACATTGCATAAATAAGCACATTACATCTAGAAGCAAGGAAGTCCTGCTACCTCTCTATATATCTTTAGTGAGGCCGCACTTGGATTACTGTGCACAATTTTGGTCACCTAGTGGAAGAGCCAAGATAGTTGCACTGGAGAAGGTCCAGCAGAGAACTACCCACCATATACAGGAGGCAAAAGGACAAGATTACCAAAGGAGGTTAAATATCTTGGGATTATACTCCTTGGAGTTTAGGTGATTAAGGGGATATGTGCTTGATTTATAAATCACTTATTGATCCTGGTTTATGGGAACTTTTGGGATTGAGATTCAGGGAATCATTGTGCAATACTAGGGCACACCCTCTACAACTGTTAGTGGATTGTCCCAAAACAAATAAAAGAAAATCTTGGCTCACATTGAGAGTAACTAACATCTGGAATAAACTACCATTAGAGGTAGTAGCTAGTGACACTATGAATATATTTAAGTACAGATTGGATAGTTTCCTAATTAAACATAAGATCCAGGGGTATTGATAAACTGGTGAGCAAAAGGAGTATTGTCTACATGGCTCTGTATTCACCTATAAAACATATGAAATGTTTGATGCAGGAGGGACTAATCATGGGCCTGCAGTGTTCCTCCAAAATTAGATTCTGCCGTAGCCCTATTTGAATACTTACACCGGTGCAAGGAACCATTTCCCTATGCTCTAAGAGAGTGGTGCTCACTGTGGATCGGAAAGTGCCTTATGGTAACAGAGGACTGGTTGAGAGCTCGGGAGAAGCAGCTGAAATGTATGAATGGGGCTTTGCCTTCCCCCAATGATAAATGGGGAGGATATCTTCATGGTTAGGACTGCATACAGCCTGTGTATCATTTTGGACTAGTCACTGACTTTTGAGAAATAGGTATCAGCAACAGTCCAAAGTGGTTTCTTTCATCTTTAAACATCAGACAGCTACACAATCTGCTAACTTGAAAGCTTAGTGCATGCCTTTTTTCACTTCACGGTTGGACCATGGAAATGCTCTTTCTAAGAGATCGTACCTGAGGCTTAGAGACATCTTTAGTTAATTCAGAATACTGCTGCAAGATTAATAATAGGGTTCGGTTATCATGAGCAAATCTCTCCTGTTTTGATGGCACTGCACTGGCTGTCGGATTGCAAATGTTATTCAAAGTGCTGCTGCTGGCATTTAAAGGCCTGCATTGGACTGGGTTATCCCTGTGTTTCAGACTTGCTGATAATATACAGTACATTCCAAATTGCCTCCTAATGCCATCCACAGACAATTTGTCAGTGGTACCTGCATCTAGGTTGACTTATGTGGGTGATAAGGTCTTTTCAGTAGTAGCACCAAGATTGTGGAACTCCCTATTCCAGAAAAAAAAGTTGCTAGTTTGGTGGGGGGGTCTTAGGAGGTTACTGAAATCCTGCCTTTTTCTGAAGGCTTTTGGGAATGTTAAGGCTGAATTTTGACTTCTTTATTCTTTATTTAATTATTTCTGCTTTATTCTTCTCAGTGTGCTTCTGCTATTATGTTTGTATTATTGTTGGGTAATGTAAATGTGACTTGCATATTTTTTACTGTAATGCACTCTTGTGTGGAAAAACATTAACACTGATAGGGCTCCAGTGGTGCAGTCGGTTAGTGCACGGTACTTATAAAGCAGTACTGAGAAATGTCAAGGTTGTGAGATCGAGCCTCATCCAGAGCATTTTAGGATATGATAGAAACATTCAAGTGCATAACAGGTTTTAATAAGGTAGAGGAAGGTAGTATTTTCCATAGAAAGATGGACTCGAGGATAAAGGGTTACGCTATGAAGCTGGGGGGGAGAACTCAGAAGGGATGTGAGGAAATATTTCTTCACAGAGAGGGTGGAGGAAGCCTGAAACAGGAGGTGGTGGGCACCAAAATGGTTGGTGGATTCAAGCATGCATGGTACAGATACAAGGGGACTTTGAAAGAAATGCAACGGGTGAGGACAACAGCAGCAGATCATGTAGGAGTTGTGCTGGCACAGTAGACAGGGAAACTGGGCAAACTGGATGGGCCAAAGAGGTATTTTGCTGCTGACAACTTTTATGTCTCTTTGTTTTACAAAGCATAAATAAAGGTGAAAGTAATGATGCTGATGATGGTAAATGCACTGTAGTGCAAGCTGCCCATAGTGCCTTGCAGTCACTGCATGTTCTGTGGGTGAGCTGTTCACACTTTGGTCCTTGCTCTTTATTAAAATTTTTGAATTCAAAGGCTTTAGCACACAGACACACAGGTTGCATGGTTTGCGGGTCAAATCTGGTTCTTGTATACTTACCATGCAGCTCTTAAATAATTACAATACAAAAATACAAACCAAAAGCAGGATACTGTTTTTGCTTGCTTATACATGCTATGAAAGAAAGACAGGAGAGATAATGGAGCAAATGGGTGTCTGGTGGTGTCAAATGACATGAGAATTCAATGTTCACAGGAAAGTAAACAAGCATTTGTCAATACCAAATGGTTGCTTGCTGGCATTAGCATTGTGGAAGTGCAGGAATTAGACAGATGCAGAATAGGAATGGCAGTGAAGTACTGAACTGATGCCAACCCCACTCCCACCCTGTAGAGATGGACAGGCATTGGTATGTGCCTTTGGGTCATCACTCATAACGCTTACACCATGTCACCTCACCCTACCCTGCAGACACCAACAAGTGTCAAGATGTGCCTTGGGGTGTTCAGGCTTTACACTCACCCCATTCCATAAGGAAATACACTGAAATGGGTGCAGTATAGGAGAATGGGGTGAACTTTGGCACCAAAGAGTCCAAGGTACACCTCGGTGCTTGTCCTGGCTGCAGGGTGGGGTGGGGGTGGAATGCCATAAGCATTACTGTTGACAATCCCAAGTCACACCCCTGATGTCTGTCAGTCCCTACAGGGTAGGGTGTTATAGTTGGAAACCCTAAAATCCTGAGCATTTCCTGGTATTTTCACTCCAAGTTTTCAACATGGGCTTTTTTGTGACCCCACCGCATGAACAGTGACACTATCAGTTTGTTAGCCGAAAAGTGATTTTGTACAGCAACTGTGCCATTTAGTGCCACAGGTGTGAAAACACATTTTGGGCAGGATGTGAAAAATGACAGCTGTACTGTTCATGAGGAGGTATAAAAAAATGGTAATGTTGAAAATCTGGAGTGAAAATATAAAACAAGTGGTGAAGTCACGAGCGTGCATAGAAACTGTGCAATGCACATCCATAATGCAAATATTTTGGTGATTTTTTACACCAGATTTTCAACATAGGCATTTTGGGACCTCCGCTCATGAACAGTGGCACTATAATTTTCTTAATGTGTCCCGAACATTGATTTCACACAGTGACCATGTCCATTGTGTGCCACAGGTGTGAAAACATGTTTTGGGCAGGATCTGAAAAATGACAGCTGTACTGTTCATAAGACAGTGTGCAAAAATGACAATGTTGGAAATCTAGAGCAAAATATAAAAATTAGGCAGTTCACAGTGTGCATAGAAACCGTGCAATGCTGCGGCTAGTATATCAGTCATTTTCTGGAATTTGTTCACCAAATTTGCAACATGGGCTTTTTGGGACCTCTCCATATGAACACTATCATTGTAATTTTCTTAATCTGTCCCAAACATCAATTTCACACAGCGACCGTGCCAGTGTGCACAAGATGTGTGAAAACATATTTCAGGCAGGATGTGAAAAATGACAGCTATACTGTTCATAAGGAGATGTGGAAAAATGGCAATGTTGAAAATCTGGAGTGAAAATATAAAAAATTCTCAAAGTTATGAAAGTGCGAGGGAACTGCGCAACTTAAGTTCGTAACACAGTCATTTTTTTGAATCTTTTCACCAAATTTGCAACATAGGCTTTTTGGGAGCCCACCTCATGAAGAGTGACACTGTCATTTTGTTAATCGGTCCCAGAAAGTGATTCCATGCAGTGACTGTGAAATCATCTTTCAGTACCGAATAATTATGTGACAGTGACTGAGTTCATGAAGTGGGGTCCCAAGAACCCCATGTTGAAAATTTGGAGCCAAAAGTCACAAAAATGGCTGAGATATCCACCTCAGTTGAACCCCCCCCCCCCATTTATGCCATTATACAGCTTACCGGTATTTCTTCAGTTCACGGTCGGCTTTGAAGTGTGCAGACATGTTCCTGCTCCACTGAAGATCGCGGCACCAGACCTCCAGAGGTAAATATGGGGTGAGGAGGATGTGGGAACATGGGGTGTGCAGAGGGTGGGTGCAGGTTGGGGGAGCGGCTGCAATGCAACAGACAGCGAGGGACAGTTTTCTTGTTTACAGGTATAAAAAAAATTGTTGCGGGAAGGTTTTCTTTTTTCCAGATTCACTTGGCATGCTGGGGTGGTCTCCCAGTGTGCCACCTGGGTGTTTTGGGGGGAACTGGAGCTGATGGGGATTGGGCACCCAGTCAGCAAAAGAAAATTATTCTGTGTTTGGGGGGGCATGATGCCAAGGGGGATTGGGCATCCCCTCAGCAGATTCATTCAACTACAGTGACATCATGCCAAAGGGGATTGGGCTCCCCCATTGGCAAATGAACTGGGAAGGGGGCATACTGACAGGGGGATTGGGCACCCCCAACTTCTGCTTTCGCGGGACTGTGAGAGATGGATGGCAACAGCCGGCACCATGTTTATTGAAATGTTACACCAGGCAAGGCATGCCTTCCAATGAAGGGGCACTCCCTCATTGCAGCAGCACATTTCTTTCAAGTTGGTGGCATGCTTCTGAGCTGCTGTCATAGACAGTATGCTTATTCATTGGTGCCACAGAGACAAGCCCCAAAAAGCAGTGGCAGCATTGGCCACAACACTGCCACACCTCCACAACCTGCTACTCCAGCAAGCTGTCACAACATGTTTCTTGCACATGTGCACAAGCAAACATAAAAATTACATTATAAAAAGGTAGTCGGGCAATGCCCCTTTATATGATGAGGCAAGTTAGTTAGAGCTTTATTTGTTTGGTTGTAGACCATTACAAAAGCAAACAAACAAGCAGAACATAATACATTAGTTCATACATACATATATAGTTACATATCAAAACAATATAAATTTCACTTAGAACCTTTCCTTTCTTCCTGTTACTGAAAAGTATTGGTCTCTGTGCATACTTGATACTCAATGGCCAGATCCTTATCATAAAAAGTAAATACATAGCATTTGCTCAAGATTATGAGCTCCTTGTTTCATATACTTATAAGTTCCATTTTAGTTTATTATTATTCAAATACCTTTTAAAGTATAGCTCCCGTATAGCTCCTCCGTAGTACTGTTTACCACATTCATTATACCCTCATTTTCCGAGTACTGCCTTGCATATATGCAGAACTTAGGAAAGCTTGAAGCCTAAGTCGAGGATAAAACTCTCCAGAAAAGACAGTCATATTAAACATCACTTAACCAAAATTAGTTTACATACTCAACATATTGCTTTCTGTATGTGCCAAAGCCAATTAACATACTTATGTGACATATTTCTACTAACTATATCTGGCACCTTACAGTTCTCCATTCTTATGCTTGACAAACCTCAGTTGGACAGAATTTGGTCTACATACTTAACATATTAATACTCTCTGTAGTGGCAACAGGCCATTTAACATACTTATACATCATTTTTCTGCCTTGACCAATCTGACACCTGGATACTTTAGTCATTATTTTGACAGAGAGCTCTTAGCCAGAATTAAGTCTGTGTGCTTAATGGACATTTTCTGTATCAGCTGGGGGCCCATTGTCATACTTGCAACAGTTTTTCTGCCTTAACCACTCTTAGTAGCTAGATGGTTTTAGAGAAATCTCGCCTATGAGCTCCTTACTTCAGACATTAGCCCTCAAGACAGTTCTGTCACCTACTAATGCAAGCAGACACAAAGAAGAAACCTAGGCAGACAAACAAGTGGTGTCAAGCAGCACCATCATACTGGAGCACCTACCTTGTATTGTTCATTTTAAGTTATCAAATAGTTATTTGTTTAACAGCAAGGAAGCTCATTAAAAAAGCTTTTGACCAGCTTACTAAAGGCAAACACTTGCACAATACACATTTAAATAAGATAAATATACAATATAATACATTATTTTATGCTGTAAAAAAGAAGGTAAGTAAAGATTCGGCCAGTCAGCAAACACTGCTCCAAAAAGGCATCCTTTGGCTCTGCTCACAGACTAAAACTTCAGCAGAAGACTGTGGTGATTAATAGATAAATTTAAGTTTCTTGAACAGAGTCCCCATCAATCATAACCATAAAATAATATCACTAAATGTTAGAACCCTCTGGAAGTAGTCACTGAACATTTCAGTAGTAAATAGGTAGTTCTGCTTTGCAGCAATCACCACAGATCCACAGCTTTCTTGCAGTCTTCAGACAGACTCTTTAAGTGACCAGGAGTTCAGTGTCTGTGTATTTTAGCACTCAAAATACTGATTAATTAGGGGTCAAATATTTTGTTCCCTTCGATGTTTAAGTAGCATGGCTGTTACCAAGGGCCGAAAATAAAGTACTTAATAAAAAACAATTCTAAAACAGAGGGCTTAAACTCTCCAGTAATCAATAATACGAAAAAAAACACTAAAACTCACAATTCTTGACGGGATCCATGGCTTCCTTCACTAAGCTTTATGTGAAATAATCTTAAAGTGAGCAAATCCTAGTCACTAGCATTGCATCTTTTCAACCAAGCAGAATGTAAAAATACAAGCAAAAGCTCCTGTTTCAGTCAGGGAGTCTACCATCTATGAAAACCTCATTCTAGACCTCCATTTCTCAGTGCCCATTTCAGTTTAAGTTACAGAGTATTTGTATGCCATTTAGCCAGATCTTTAGTCTGGCTCCATCTGTTACCAAGTGAATTTTAAACCACAAGCACCTAGAAGAAAAAACAAAGGGCTCTTCTAAGTGCAGCAAATTTGATACTTCACTCAAAAAAGGGCTCCCAAGCCCTCGGCAAAAATGGCATACCTTTTCAAGGTATTTCAAGCCTTTCAGCACACTTTGTGCTCCCTCAAGTCTTCTCACTCCACATCCTTACAGGAAGTCGTAGCTAGGAACCTCCTGCAATGAAATTTTCTCTGGGAGTTTCCTCTGTGCTTCCAAATGCACACTCTTCTTTTTGGAGATGTTCAAAGTCCAACTGACTCAAAATTCAGTCCACTTCTCAATATATCTCTATTGGCCCAGTTACAAAACCTATGGCAAGTCTCCCACCCAGAATCGGCAGAACAGCATAACGATACGCCGAGGAGACACACAGGCGAAATGCCAAAATGCTGACCAAGTGCTTGGGGCAACACAGGGGGACCAACAGAGCGAGTCAACATCAGGAAAGCATCCCATCAAAAATTCAGACCAAGTTTCATTCATCCAAAGCCATTTAAAAAATAGAGGTAGGCAAATAGATGAATGAAAACTGAAATGCTACTAAAAGCAGTGCAGCAAGGAGCGGGGCAGCATTGCAGCCATCTTGCTGCCCTGCCCCCGGGATGCCCCTTCATATGGAATAGCTTCGCTAGCTTTCTGCAATTTCAGTACACTAATTTAACACTTTTAACTGGATTTGCTGAGTAAGATTCACATTGTAGTGAGCAATAAAACTTAACAGTTTTAAAAATGACAGATTTTTCAGTAGCTACTATAAATGGTGCATGCATTAAGTACAGGTACTTTTGTGACAGCTGTCATATTTAATGGGAGAGGGGTGCAGTTTGAACTTCATCCTGTTTACTTTGATTTTGCCTTTAAAATGAAGATATAGATTTGATAATTTGGTACCTGACTGCACAGACTCATAACATTCCAGTAGCACTGTAAGTTTCCTTAACTACACTGTAGTTACAAGGTAACTACACTCTAACTGCATTACAATTGCAAGAAACATGTAACTACAGTATAATTATCCCTGTCTGTAATTAATAATTACTCCCCCACACACAGTTACATTGAAACAGACACAAAATAAAGTAGGACCAAAATCTCTTACTTTATTGCACTTAGTTTATTGCTTTTAAATCAGGCATTGATACAGAAAACACAGGATATATTGTGCTATAAAAAATTGTACAGATATTATCCACCTAAAAATGTACTGCAGTTTGTCAGTTGAAGGCAGAAGGTCCCTGAAAATTTTTATGGTTTATATACAAAGAGAAACATATATTTATTTAGTCCCTGAATGTAAGTGGCCTAGAGGACATATATAAACTGTATTTAAAAAATGGATTGGAAGAATCCAGTCCTTGGATTGGGCAGTGGAATTCTAATGGCCATCCCCACCTATAAAAAAAAGCCCCAGTGTCAGCCTTGCCCTTTCACCACACATATACAAGGGCTGCTTATGGAATTTTCCTTTTCTGTTTAGCCACCATGTTTGTCTCCTACATAATTTAAATAAAAATTCAAAACATATCTTTTTTGTGTTGCCCACAGATGCTCCCCTCCAGATGACCTAGCTCACTTCTTCTGGCTTGTAACTGCCACAGTAAGACCAGGGAGAAGCACACCATGAAAACATTTCTTCTGCCTCTCTAGCACAGAGCTGATGAAGCCACACAGCAGTAACCACATTAAAATGTTGTCTACACACCAACTCCCAACTACTGTCACGCTTAGAGTTCCCTTTTTCTCTTCTTAGGACTGTCTGAAGCAGACACATGGTAACTGGCAAATAGGAGGAGTGTGGACAAGTGAACTACAGCTGTGTGTATGAAAAACAACAAGCAGAGTATGGTGACTGGCAGGTGAGAGGAGGGCAGGAGCATGATTGGCAGTCTTTGGCTCCGAACAACAAATGAACATTTGGAGGATGCATGTGCATGTGTGGCTAATCTCAACAGCCTAGTGGAAATATTATTTTACAAATACATATTTTTTACCAGCTCTGTTTGTATAGCACTGAGCACTTTAAAGGAATAAGCATGAAGTAACCAGCATTTCATAATCCTGTGAGTTATTGCCCAGCTTACAGTGTTTGAGTCCCTCTCCATCCATGTTTGGCTTCAGTGTTGCACATTGCTATAGTGATGTCATCAGCACTGTGAATTCTGCACTCTGATTGGTTCGGTATGCACTGTGACATATCCAACTTTGCAAGCTAATATTATCTTGCTATGTTGGGTCAATATAACACTTTCCATCATGTTATTTATCAGCCCTCTTGCATAAATGAGGTTACATGCCAGTTAGATTATATACCAGTATATTAAGGTGCATGTCCCTTACAACACCCCACATTCATTGATATGTTTTCCTCACCAAACCAGGGCTCGCCAATTCAAATGGTGCCCATCAGTGGGTTCATCTATATTATAGGAGGTTACGTGTGACTACAGTAGGATATGCAGTTCCTCATATATATATATATATATATATATATATATTGCATTTTCAGTGTAGGTACAAATATCAGGAGGTTAACTGAGAACCTCCCTCACTGAAGGAAAAATCATAGTCAATGCCTGGTCAGATGTGAGAGACTAGCCCACAGAAGACTCAGAGGTGGGCTGTCTGTCTGGAAGGAGATGGAAATATTCAGCTGGTGGGCAGAACTGCCATGACATTGGCATTGGCACTCTCTAAGGCCCTTGAAAAAGTAGTTGCCAACCAGCTTGCTGATTACCTGGCCATGCACAATATCCTATGCCCTGAACTTTCATGCAGATCACAGCACCACAACCGTGCTACTTGAATTCTCCAACTTCCTGCACTCTGCTCTTGATGCTGGAAGTCCTGCTGATGCTGTGTTCATTGACCTCTCCAATGCCTTTGACATGGTTTGCCATCCCCTCCTGCTTGACTCCTTCAGATGCCTTGGTTTCTGCCCCGGCCCCCTTGCATGGTTCACCAGCTACCTCTCTGCCAGAACTCAGTGTGTGAAAATCAATAGCACCCTATCTGACACATGACCTCTCTGCTCTGGGGTTCCCCAGGGCTCCATCTGAGACCCTGTCCTCTTCAGTCTCTACCTCAACTCCCTCCCCTCGGCCTGCCCAAGTAAGATCCTCCTCTACGCAGATGACACTGTGCTCTTCGCCTCTGACCCCAACCCCAACACACTCCAGGCCACCCTCCAACAAGCTTTTGATAGAGCTGAGCATTTGTTCACATCATGAAGGCTAGTACTGAACCTAAAAAAGACCAAAGCTATGCTCTTCTCGCATCGCCAAAGCAAAGCCAGTGGTGCCCCTCTCGTGATACTGCCTAGCACACTAAATCCCATTGAGCAGGTTTCCTCCTACAAGTATCTGGGCATTACCTTTGATTCAGCAATCTCCTTCCATTCCCATATCAATGCCCTTTCTCCTGCCACCAATGTCAGGATTGGACTGTTATACTGCCATAGGGACTGCCTACCACAAGAGGCCCTTAGATTGGCAATCACCTCTTTTGTCCTGTTGCTAATCAGCTATGGGCTGCCCATCTATGCTGCAGCCAAAAACACTGTGCTTGCAAGAATCCAGCTCTCTATAAACAAGGCCTGCAGGCTGATGCTGGGAGCCCCAGGCCCACCCATACATGCCTGCTGTACTCCACCACAAACTTGCTCGACCTTGAAGAAAGACTCTGCTTCCAAACCTGCCTTCTTGTAAAAAGACCCTGCTAGGGCTCTCCCCCCCCCAGGGTCACCACCTCCCTGCAACGTGCCTTCCCCTCAGTCTCCACCCGCAGCACTGTCAAAACCTACCTTATTGTCCCCAGGGTAAGGACCTCTATGGCCCAGAGATCCTTTTGCTATTGGACTCCCTCCTGGTTCAATTCCCTCCCAGCCAACATAGCTGACTCCACGAAGCTTGGACCTTTCAAGGTCTCCCTCAGAAGCCATCTGACAAGCACTTGCTGCTGCAACTGCACATAATCCCCCACCTGCCCCTTACCCTCACCCCTAGGCTGGGTTTGCCCTGTCTACTTTTGCTGTATATGCCTGGGGTCTCAGGCAACATCTGCTGACTAATGTAATAAAGTATCTCTGGTTGCTACCTGACGTGGTACTCATGTACCTATATTATGACTACTGTGATCTACCTATTACCAAGCTTGTACCACCAGTGAATTGCTGTAACACTGGTTGCTTTTTTAATCTATGCATTATGTAATGTACTGTTTTATTTGCTGTGATGTATTGCTCTCTTGACGAGGTGCCTTTGTAAATGAGTCTTTGACTCAAAGGTCTGTAAACCGATGATCTAATAAATAAAAATAAATAAATAAACATGCATAGGGTTTTGCATTAGTTTGTACACCTGCAACAAGTAAAAGGGATATGTGCAGGGTGTTGCATTAGTTTGTACACCTGCAGCAATTAAGAGGGATATGCGCAGGGTGTTTCATTAGTTTGTACACCTGCAACAAGTAACAGGGATATGCATAGGGTGTTGCATTAGTTTGTACACCTGTAACAAGTAACGGATATAGTATGCGCAGGGTGTTGCATAAATTTGCACATTTGCAGCAAGTAACAGGGATATGCGCAGGGTGTTAAATTAGTTTATACACCTGCAAAAAGTAACAGGGATATGCGCAGGATGTAGCATTAGTTTGTACACCTGCAACTAGAAACAGGGATTTGCACAGGGTGCTGCATTAGTTTGTACACCTGTAACAAATAACAAGGACATGCACAGGATGCGGCATTAGTTTGAACACCTGCAACAAGTGCAGGGACATGCGCAGGATGCTGTATTTGTTTGTACACATGCAACAAGTAACAGAGACAAGCACAGGATGCTGCATTAGTCTGTACACCTTCAGTAGGTAACAGGGATATGCACAGGATGTTGCATTAGTTTGTATACTAGCAATAAGAAGCATGCATACAGGGAAGCCCACCAGATGAAACCCAAGCTGCAGCATTACTACTGCAAACAAGGCAATTTGAATGGGAGTTAATCCCCTTTGTTATGCAGGAAACTGTGACAGTGTGCTTCATCCTGGTGGGTATTATTGTATCTGTAGGATGGTGAATTGTTGTATACCTGCAACAACTTACAGTTATATGTACAGGATCTTGCATTAGTTTGTATACCTGCAACAGGTAACAGGGATATATGCAGGATGTTGCACTAGTTCGTATATCTGCAATAAGTAACATGGATATGTGCAGGATGTTGCATTAGTTTTTATACCTGCAACAAGTAACAGACATATGTGCAGGATGTTGCATTAGTCTGTATATCTGCAATAAGTAACTGGGATATGTGCAGGATGTTGCATTAGTTTGTATACCTGAAATAAGTAACAGGGATATGTGCAGGATGTTGCATTAGTTTGTATACCTGCAATAAGTAACAGGGATATGTGCAGAATGTTGCATTGTGTACCTATAACAAATAACAGGGATATGTGCAGGATGTTGGATTAGTTTGTATACCTGCAATAAGCAACAGGGATATATGCAGGATGTTGCATTGTTGTATATCTGCAATAGGTAACAGGGGTATGTGCAGGATGTTGCATTAGTCGGTATACCTGCATTTAGTAACAGGCAGATGTGCAAGATGTTGCATTGTTATATACCTGCAACAAGTAACAGGGATGTGTGCAGGATGTTGCATTAGTTTGTATACATGCAACTAGTAACAGGCATATATGCAGGATGTTACATTGTTGTATACCTGCGACAAGTAACAGGGATATGTGGGGATGTTGCATTAGTTTGTATACCTGCAATAAGTAACAGGGATATGTGCAGGATGTTGCATTTGTTTGTATAAATACAACAAGTAACAGGGGTATATGCAGGGTGTTCCATTAGTTTGTATACCTGCATTTAGTAACAGGAATATGTGCATGATGTTGCATTGCTATATACCTGCAACAAGTACCAGGGATGTGTGCAGGATATTGCATTAGTTTGTATACCAGCAACAAGTAACAGGCATTTATGCAGAATGTTACATTGTTGTATATCTGTGACAAGTAACAGGGATATGTGTGGGATGTTGCATTAGTTTGTATATCTGTAATAAGTAACAGGGATATGTGCAGGATGTTGCATTGTTGTATACCTGCAATAAGTAATAGGGATGTCTGCAAGATGTTGCATTAGTTTGTATACCTGCAACAAGTAACAGGCATATGTGCAGGATATTATATTGTTTTATACCTCTGACAAGTAACAGGGATATGTGCAGGATGATGCATTAGTTTGTATATCTGCAATAAGTAAAAGGGATATGTGCTGGGTGTTGCATTAGTTTGCACACCTGTAGTGAGTAACAGGGATATGCGCAGGGTGTTGCATTAGTTTGTACACCTGCAACAAGTAACAGAGATATGCACAGGATATTGCATTAGTTTGTACACCTGCAACAAGTAACAGGCATATGTGCAGGATGTTGCATTAGTTTGTATATCTGTAATAAGTAACAGGGATATGTGTAGGATGTTGCATTCATTTGTATACCTGAAATAAGTAACAGGGATATGTGCAGGATGTTGCATTAGTTTGTATACCTGCATTTAGTAACAGACATATGTGCAGGATGTTGCATTGTTATATACCTGCAACAACTAACAGGGACGTGCACATGATGTTGCATTAGTTTGTATACCTGCAACAAGTAACAGGCATATGCGTAGGATGTTACATTGTGGTATACCTGAGACAAGTAACAGGGATATATGCGGGATGTTGCATTAGTTTGTATACATGCAATAAGTAACAGGGATATGTGCAGGATGTTGCATTCGTTTGTATACCTGCAACAAGTAACAGGGGTATTGCAGGATGTTGCATTGGTTTGTATACCTGCATTTAGTAAGAAGCATATGTGCAGGATGTTGCATTGTTATATACCTGCAACAAGTAACAGGGATGTGTGCAGGGTGTTGCATTAGTTTGTATACCTGCAATAAGTAACAGGGATATGTGCAGGATGTTGCATTCATTTGTATAACTGCAGCAAGTACCAGAGATATGCACCGGATGTTACATTAGTTTGTATACCTGCAATAAGTAACAGGGATATGCACAAGATTTTGCATTAGTTTATAAACCTGCAGTAAGTAACAGGGATATGTGCAGAATGTTGCATTAGTTTGTTTACCTGAAACAAGTAGCAGGCATATGTGCAGGATGTTGCATTGTTGTAGACCTGCAACAAGTAACAGGGATACCAGTATGTGCAGGATGCTGCATTAGTGTGTACAATTGTAACAAATAGTTTGCATACTTGCAACAAGTAATAGGGATATGTGCAGGATGTGTTACCACCTTGCACATCTGTACTACTACAGGGGTATGTGAAAGATGTTTCACTAGTTTGCATACCTGTGTGTAAGGAACATGTACCATACTATGCAGGTACTGTGGATAACTGTATTTAATATACAGTTGGTACTTATGCCTAACGTAGTGACCCTCTGCCATAAAATAAATGGAACCCATGAGAGTCACCATAAGAAATCAGAGCCCTGGGTTTAATGGAGGAACCGCCCCTTTCTAGGCACATACAGCACAAAGTTGTGTGTTAAACAGGTACTTTTTCACTGGAAATACCACCAACAGCTTAATCTGGTTCAAGGTCAGTTGGCACTCATCTGTGTATGTGCGTGTGGGGGGGGCCAATGGGGAAGGGGCAGCTGCAAGAGCGTTGCTAGCTGCACACTGGAGCAGACTTGATAGACCATGTGGCCTGCTTCTGCTGGCAAGTAGTAAGTAAGTAAGTGTTTACTGACATATTATATGAAATGATACTAACAGGATATTGATTCTGTTTGTTTTCTAATCTGTGCAAAGGCACTTTTTTGGACTGTGATTTCTGTTTAAATACAGTATCTTCTCAATGATTAGGTTCACATTTGTTTTAGGGGTCCATCGCTAGTGTAGTCTGTAATTATGGTGTGTGTGTGTATGTGTGTGTGTGTGTGTGTGTGTGTGTGTGTTTATGTGCTTGTGTGTATGTGTGTGCATGCGTTTCTGTGCATGTATATATGTGTATGTATATCTCCAGCAACTAACAGTGATATGTGCAGGATCTTGCATTAGCCTGTATACCTGCAACAGGTAACAGGGATACATGCAGGATGTTGCGTTTGTTTATATATCTGCAATAAGTAACAGGGATATGTGCAGGATGTTGCATTAGTTTGTGAACCTGCAACAAGTAACAGGGACATGTGCATGATGTGACATTTGTTTGTACTCATGCAACAAGTAACAGGGACATGCACAGGATACTGCATTGGTTTGTACACCTGCAATAGGTAACAGGGACATGCACAGGATGCTGCATTAGTCTGCACACCTGCAGTAGGTAACAGGGACATCACAGGATGTTGCATTAGTTTGTATACCAGCAACAAGTAGCAGGCATACAGTGAAGCCCACCAGATGAAACCCAATCTGCAGCATTACTACTGCAAACAAGGCAATTTGAATGGGAGTTAATCCCCTTTGTCATGCAGGAAACTGTGACAGTGTGCTTCATCCTGGCAGGTTTCGCTGTATGTGCAGGATGTTGAATTGTTGTATACCTGCAGCAAATAACAGTGATATGAGCAGGCTGTTGCATTGGTTTTTATACCTGCAACAAGTAACAGGCATATGTGCAGGATGTTGCATTAGTCTGTATATCTGCAATACAAATCAGGGATATGTGCAGGATGTTGCATTAGTTTGTATACCTGCAACAACTAAAGGATATGTGCAGGATGTTGCATTAGTTTGTATACCTGCAATAAGTAACGGATATGTGCAGGATGTTGCATTGTGTACCTATAACAAGTAACAGGGATATGTACAGGATGTTGGATTAGTTTGTATGCCTGCAATAAGCAACAGGGATATATGCAGGATGTTGCATTGTTGTATATCTGCAATAAGTAACAGGGCTATGTGCAGGATGTTGCATTAGTTTGTACCTGTAATAAGTGACAGGTATATGTGCAGGATGTTACATTGTTGTATACCTGTGACAAGTAACAGGGATACTTGTGGGATGTTGCATTCATTTGTATACCTGCAACAAGTAACAGGGGTATGAGCAGAATGTTGCATTAGTTTGTAAACCTGTAATAAGTAACAGGGATATGTATTGGGTGTTGCATTAGTTTGTACACCTGCAACAAGTAAAAGGGATATGCGCAGGATGTTGCATTAGTTAGCATGCCTGCATTTAGTAACAAGCATATGTGCAGGATGTTGCATTGTTTTATACCTGCAATAAGTAACAGGGATGTGTGCAGGATGTTGGATTAGTTTGTATGCCTGCAACAAGTAACAGGCATATGTGCAGGATGTTACATTGTTGTATACCTGCGACAAGTAACAGGGATACGTGCGGGATGTTGCATTAGTTTGTATACCTGCAATAAGTAACAGGGATATGTGCAGGATGTTGCATTCATTTGTGTACCTGCAGCAAGTACCAGGGATATGCACAGGATGTTGCATTAGTTTGTATACCTGCAATAAGTAACAGGGATATGCACAAGATTTTGAATTAGTTTATATACCTGCAGTAAGTAACAGGAATATGTGCAGGATGTTGCAGTAGTTTGTTTACCTACAACAAGTAGCAGGCATATGTGCAGACTGTTGCATTGTTGTAGATCTGCAACAAGCAACAGGGATACTGGTATGTGCAGGATGCTGCATTAGTGTGTATAATTGTAACAAATAGTTTGTATACATGCAACAAGTAGTAGGGATATGTGCAGGATGTGTTACCACCTTGCACATCTGTACTACTGCAGAGGTATGTGAAAGATGTTTCACCAGTTTGCATACCTGTGTGTAAGAAACCTGTACCATATTATGCAGGTACTGTGGATAACTGTATTTAATGTACAGTTGGTATTTATACCTACAGTAGTGACCCTCTGCCATAAAATAAATGGAACCCATGAGAGTCACCATAAGAAATCAGGGCCCTGGGTTTAGTGGAGGAACCACCCCTTTCTAGGTACATACAGCACAAAGTTGTGTGTTAAACAGGTACTTTTTCACTGGAAATACCACCAACAGCTTAATCTGGTTCAAGGTCAGTTGGCACTCATCTGTGCGTGTGCGTGGGGGGGCTGATGGGGGAGGGGAAGCTGCATGAGCGTTGCTAGCTGCACACTGGAGCAGACTTGATAGACCATGTGGCCTGCTTCTGCTGGCAAGTGGTAAGTAAGTAAGTGTTTACTGACTTATTATATGAAATGATGCTAACAAGATATTGATTCTGTTTTCTAATCTGTGCAAAGGCACTTTTTTGAACTGTGATTTCTGTTTAAATGCAGTATCTTCTCAATGATTTGGTTCACATTTGTTTTAGGGGTCCATCTCTAGTGTAGTCTGTAATTGTGGTGTGTGTGTATGTGTGTTAGTGTGTGTGTGTGCTTGTGTGTATGTGTGTGCATGCGTGTGTGCCTGCATTTGTGTGCACGTATGTAAGTGTATGTATACCTGCAGTAACTAACAGCGATATGTGCAGGATCTTACATTAGTCTGTATACCTGCAACAGGTAACAGGAATATGTGAAGGATGTTGCATTAGTTTGTACACATGCAACAAGTAACAGGGACATGCACATGATGCTGCATTGGTTTGTATACCTGCAATAGGTAACAGGGACATGCACAGGATGCTGCATTAGTCTGTACACCTGCAGTAGGTAACAGGAACATCACAGCATGTTGCATTATTTTGTATACCAGCAACAAGTAGCAGGCATACAGTGAAGCCCACCAGATGAAACCCAATCTGCAGCATTACTACTGCAAATAAGGCAATTTGAATGGGAGTTTATCCCCTTTGTCATGCTGGAAACTGCAACAGTGTTCTTCATCCTGGCAGGTTTCACTGTATGTACAGGATGTTGAATTGTTGTATACCTGCAGCAACTAACAGTGATACATGCAGGATCTTGCATTAGTGTGTGTATACCTGCAATAGGTAACAGGGATATATCCAGGATGTTGCATTAGTTTGTATATCTGCAATAAGTAACAGGGATATGAGCTGGTTGTTGCATTAGTTTTTATACCTGCAACAACTAAAGGATATGTGCAGGATGTTGCATTAGTTTGTATACCTGCAATAAGTAACAGGGATATGTGCAGAATGTTGCATTCTGTACATATAACACGTAACAGGGATATGTGCAGGATGTTGGATTAGTTTGTATACCTGCAATAAGCAACAGGGATGTATGCAGGATGTTGCATTGTTGTATATTTGCAATAAGTAACAGGGGTATGTGCAGGATGTTGCATTAGTTTGTGTACCTATAATAAGTAACATGGATATGTGCAGGTTTTACGTTAGTTTGTATACCTGCATTTAGTAACAGGCATATGTGCAGGATGTTTGCATTAGTTTGTATATCTGTAATACATAACAGGGATATGTGCAGGATGTAGCAATAATTTGTATACTTGCTATTAGTAACAGGCATATGTGCAGGTTGTTGCATTGTTATATACCTGTAACAGGTAACAGGGATGTGTGCAGGATGTTGGATTAGTTTGTATACCTGCAGCATGTAACAGGCATGTGTGCAGGATGTTACACTGTTGTATACCTGCGACAAGTAACAGGGATATGTGTGGGATGTTGCATTAGTTTGTATACCTGCAGTAAGGAACAGTGATATATGCAGGATGTTGCATTCATTTGTATGCCTCCAACAAGTACCAGGGATATGCACATGATGTTGCAGTAGTTTGTATATCTGCAATAAGTAACAGGGATATGCACAAGATATTGCATTAGTTGATATACCTGCAGTAAGTAACAGAGATATGTGCAGGATGTTGCATTCATTTGTATGCCTGCAACAAGTACCAGGGATATGCACAGGATGTTGCATTAGTTTGTATATCTGCAATAAGTAACAGGGATATGCACAAGATATTGCATTAGTTGATATACCTGCAGTAAGTAACAGAGGTATGTGCAGGATGTTGCATTCATGTGTTTGCCTTCAACAAGTACCAGGGATATGCACAGGATGTTGCATTAGTTTGTATACCTGCATTTCGTAACAGGCATATGTGCAGCATGTTGCATTGTTATATACCTGCAACAAGTAACAGGGATGTGCGCAGGATGCTGCATTAGTTTGTATACCTGCGACAAGTAACAGGCATATGTGCAGGATGTTACATTGTTGTATACCTGCAACAAGTAACAGGGTTATATGCAGGATGTTACATTGTTGTACACCTGTGACAAGCAACAGGAATATTTGTGGGATGTTACATTAGTTTGTATACCTGCAATAAGCAAAAGGGATATGCGCAGGGTGTTGCATTAGTTTGTACACCTGAAGCAAGTAATAGGGATATGCGCAGGATGTTACCTTAGTTTTTACACCTGCAACAAGTACCAGGGATAGGCATAGGGTGTTGCATTTGTTTGTACACCTGCAACAAGTAACAGGGATACAGTATGTGCAGGGTGTTTCATTAGTTTGTACACCTGCAGCAAGTAAGAGGGATATGCGTAGGGTGTTGCATTAGTTTGTACACCTGCAACAAGTAACAGGGACATGATTAGTTTGTACACCTGCAACAAGTAACAGGGACATGCACAGGATGCTGCATTTGTTTGTACACATGCAACAAGTAACAGGGACATGCACAGGATGCTGCATTAGTCTGTACACCTGCAGTAGATAACAGGGACATGCACAGGATGTTGCATTAGTTTGTATTCCAGCAATAAGTAGCAGGCATACAGTGAAGCCCACCAGATGAAACCCAATCTGCAGCATTACTACAGCAAACAAGGCAATTTGAATGGGAGTTTATCCCCTTTGTCATGCAGGAAACTGCAACAGTATGTTTCATCCTGGTGGGTTTCACTGTATGTGCAGGATGTTGAATTGTTGTATGCCTGCAGCAACTAAAAGTGATATGTGTGCAGGATCTTGCAATAGTTTATATACCTGCAACAGGTAATGGATATATGCAGAATATTGCATTAGTTTGTATATCTGCAATAAGTAACAGGGATATGTGCATGATATTGCATTAGTTTGTATACCTGCAATAAGTAACAGGGATAGGTGCAGGATGTTGCATTGTGTACCTTTAAGAAGTAACAGGGATATGTGTGGGATGTTGCGTTAGTTTGTATACATGCAGTAAGTAACAGGGATATGTGCAGGATGTTGCATTTGTTTGTATACCTGCAACAAGTAACAGGGGTATGTGCAGGATGTTGCATTAGTTTGTAAACATGTAATAAGTAACAGGGATATGTGCTGGATGTTGCATTAGTTTGTATACCTGCATTTAGCAACAAGCATATGTGCAGGATGTTGCATTGTTATATACCTGCAACAAGTAACAGGGATGTGTGCAGGATGTTGGATTAGTTTGTATACCTGCAACAAGTAACAGGCATATGTGCAGGATGTTACATTGTTGTATACCTGCAACAAGTAACAGGGATATGTGTGGGATGTTGCATTAGTTTGTATACCTGCAATAAGTAACAGGGATATGTGCAGGATGTTGCATTCATTTGTGTACCTGCAGCAAGTACCAGGGATATGCACAGGATGTTGCATTAGTTTGTATACCTGCAATAAGTAACAGGGATATGCACAAGATGTTGCATTAGTTTATATACCTGCAGTAGGTAACAGGGATATGTGCAGGCTGTTGCATTAGTTTGTATACCTGCAACAAGTAGCAGGCATATGTGCAGGATGTTGTAATATTGTGTACCTGCAACAAGTAAAAGGGATACTGGTATGTGCAGGATGCTGCATTAGTGGGTATAATTGCAACAATTAGTGTCTATACTTGCAACAGCTAATAGGGATATATGCAGGATGTGTTACCACCTTGCACATCTGTACTACTGCAGGAGTATGTAAATGATCTTTCATTAGTTTCCATACCTGTACCATATTATGCAGGTACTGTGCATAACTGTATTTAATATACACTTGATATTTATACCTATAGTAGTGACCCTTCTCCATAAAATAAATGGAACCCATGAGAGTCACCATAAGAAATCAGGGCCCTGGGTTTAGTGGAGGAACCACCCCTTTCTAGGTACATACAGCACAAAGTTATGTGTTAAACAGGTACTTTTTCACTGGAAATACCACCAACAGCTTAATCTGGTTCAAGGTCAGTTGGCACTCATCTGTGTGTGTGGGGGGGGCAATGGGGGAGGGGCAGCTGCAAGAGCGGTGTTAGCTGCACACTCGAGCAGACTTGATAGACCATGTGGCCTGCTTCTGCTGGCAAGTAGTAAGTAAGTAAGTGTTGTAAAACTTATTATATGCAAATGATGCTAACAGGATATTGATTGTTTTGTAATCTGAGCAAAGGCACTTTTTGGGATTGTGATTTCTGTTTAAATACAGTATCTTCTAAATGATTTGGTTCACATTTGTTTTAGAGGTTCATCTCTAGTGTAGTCGGTAATTATGGTATGTGTGTATATGTGTGTGTGTGTGTGTATGTGTGTGCATGCCTGCATTTGTGTGCATGTATGTATGTGTATGTATACCTGCAGCAACTAACAGTGATATGTGCAGGATCTTGCATTAGTCTGTATAGCTGCAACAGGTAACAGGGATATATGCAGGATGTTGCATTTGTTTATATATCTGCAATAAGTAACAGGGATATGTGTAGGATGTTGCATTAGTTTGTGCACCTGCAACAAGTAACAGGGACATGCGCAGGATGCGGCATTTGTTTGTACACATGCAACAAGTAACAGGAACATGCACAGGATGCTGCATTGGTCTGTACACCAGCAACAAGTAGCAGGCATACAGTGAAGCCCACCAGGTAAAACCCAATCTGCAGCATTACTACAGCAAACAAGTCAATCTGAATGGGAGTTTATCCCCTTTGTCATGCAGGAAACTGCGACAGTGTGCTTCATCCTGGTGGGTTTCACTGTATGTGCAGGATGTTGAATTGTTGTATACCTGCAGCAACTAACAGTGATATGTGCAGGATCTTGCATTAGTTTGAATACCTGCAACAGGTAACAGGGATATATCCAGGATGTTGCATTAGTTTGTATCTCTGCAATAAGTAACAAGGATATGAGCAGGCTGTTGCATTATTTTTTTATACCTGCAACAAGTAAAAGGCATATGTGCAGGATGTTGCATTAGTTTGTATATCTGTAATAAGTAACAGGGATATGTGTAGGATGTTGCATTAGTTTGTATACCTGCAACAAGTAAAGGACATGTGCAGGATGTTGCATTCGTTTGTATAACTGCAATAAGTAACAGGAATATGTGCAGGATGTTGCATTGTGTACCTATAACAAGTAACAGGGATATGTGCAGGATGTTGGATTAGTTTGTATACCTGCAATAAGCAACAGGGATATGTGCAGGTTTTGCATTAGTTTGTATACCTGCATTTAGTAACAGGCATATGTGCAGAATGTTGCATTGTTGCATATCTGCAATAAGTAACGGGAGTATGTGCAGGATGTTGCATTAGTTTGTATACCTGTAATAAGTAACAGGGATATGTGCAGGTTTTGCATTAGTTTGTATACCTGCATTTAGTAACAGGCATATGTGCAGGATGTTGCATTGTTAAATACCTGCAACAAGTAACAGGGATGTGAGCATGATGTTTCATTAGTTTGCATACCTGCAACAAGTAACAGGCATATGTGCAGGATGTTACATTGTTGTATACCTACTAGCAACACGGATATGTGCGGAATGTTGCATTCATTTGTATACCTGCAACAAGTAACAGGGGTATGTGCAGGATGTTGCCTTAGTTTGTATACCTGTAATAAGTAACAGGGATATGTGCAGGATGTTGCAATAGTTTGTATACCTGCATTAGTAACAGGCATATGTGCATGATTTTGCATTGTTATATACCTGCAACAAGTAACAGGGATATGTGCAGGATGTTGCATTAGTCTGTATACCTGCAACAAGTAACAGGCATATGTGCAGGATGTTGCTTTGTTGTACACCTGCAACAAGTAACAGAAATACTGGTATGTGCAGGATGCTGCATTAGTGTGTATAATTGCAATAATTAGTTTGTATACTTGCATCAAGTAACAGGGATATGTGCAGGATGTGTTACTACTGTGTACATCTGTACTACCGCAGGGGTAGGTAAAAGATGTTTCACTAGTTTGCATACCTGTGTGTAAGGAACCAGTACCATATTATGCAGGTAGTGTGCATAACTGTATTTAATATACACTTGGTATTTATACCTACAGTAGTGACCCTCTGCCATAAAACAAATGGAACCCATGTGAGGCACCGTAAGAAATGAGGGCCCTGGGTTTAGTTGAGGACCACCCTTTTCTAGGTACATACAGCACAAAGTTGTGTGTTAAACAGGTACTTTTTCACTGGAAATACCACCAACAGCTTAATCTGGTTCATGGTCAGCTGGCCCTCATCTGTGTGTGTGCGGGGGGCAATGGGGGAGGGGCAGTTTCAAGAGCTGTGCTAGCTGCACACTCGAGCAGACTTGATAGACCATGTGGCCTGCTTCTGCTGGCAAGTAGTAAGTCAGCAAGTAAGTGTTGTACTGACTTATTATATGCAAATGATGCTAACAGGATATTGATTCTGTTTGTTTTCTAATCTGTGCAAAGGCACTTTTTTGGACTGTGATTTCTGTTTAAATACAGTATCTTCTAAATGATTTGGTTCACAATGTTTTTAGGGATCCATCTCTAGCGTAGTCCGTAATTATGGTGTGTGTGTGTGTGCTTGTGTGTATGTGTGTGCATGCGTGCATGCCTGTGTTTGTGTGCATGTGTGTGTGTGTGTGTGTGTGTGTGTGTGTGTGCATGCATGCTTGCATGTGTATGCATATGTGTGTGAGTGCATGTGTATGTGTGTGTTAAGACCTGTTGCTGTAATGGTAACCTCATGCTCTTGTCACAGAGTTTGCTGCAAGCTGCAAATTTCACAGTTCATCTAAGTGGATTAATAGCTACAAGGCATTTTTGTGCTTGATCACTGTTAATCTGTGAACCCCAAAGACTTAATTACAACCTTTACTTCTCTTTCCATCCAGGAAAAAAGTGTTTTAACATTTTATTTAACTTCACTTTGCAGCACTGGAACTCAGCTTCACTGTTAGTTGTTTCGCCAGACTACATCACTTCCTGTCTGGGACCCCAACGCTGCAGAAAACAATGGGAGACGGCTGTACGAAAATCATCTTTTAAGTAACAAACAAGACAAAGCAATGTTCAGACTAAGGGTATCAGTAACAGTATCATGAGTGGCAGTCAACCTGACACATGACCCTATAAGCAGATTCTTGCCGCCCTTTAAGTATAGGCACATATATTGATGATATTCGTATCTAAGTCCATCCTGGTCAGACTCCATCCCCTCATTCACTTATTTTATGATTTTGCCTTAATTTGTCTTAACCATACCCACCTCTGCTCCCTATATAGTAGTCTGTCCTCTCTCCTCCTTGAAAGGTAGACAACACTCCCGTGGTTCCTGCTTCATTTTTACAGCTGCATAGCGAAAGCTATGCACAGCCATATAGTGAATGGGAGGAGGAGTGGAGAAAGGGGCTAATGCATCACAAGTGTTTGTTCCGTGCAAGTGGAGTTGAAGCACATACAGTGTAGAATCGGTCCTTCTCCCTCTGTCTCCTTCTATCTCCCCTTTCCTCTCCCCTCCTCACCCAGATCGACATCTGTCTCAGTTCCCTCACACTACAGACCCCATACTACAAACAAGTCTCTTTCCCC
The DNA here is from genome assembly GCA_016271365.2 of Neoceratodus forsteri. Taxonomy (NCBI): domain Eukaryota; kingdom Metazoa; phylum Chordata; order Ceratodontiformes; family Ceratodontidae; genus Neoceratodus; species Neoceratodus forsteri. The sequence continues at coordinate 358,846,331 of CM028130.1, forward strand.
TGATCATCGCCTTGCTTCTTTTTTTTTCTGGGAGTCTTGTAGATCAGTTGGAGTGCAAGCTGGGCAATGGCTCCAGTTGCCTTTCCTCTGCAAGTGGATTAGTAAAACAGTTTATTCTTTCTAGTTCTGTTGGTGGACTGTTTGCTACAGGTCTGTGTATGTGTAGCAATAGAGTGGGGTAGCAGAGGCATTAGGGCAGAATGCAGCAGGGAAACAGAAGAAGGTAAGTAAGCAATAATACCCTCCAGGGTGGGCGGTATTGTTCTATACTGGACCGCCCAGGGGCATAATGAGGCCCGACGCCACAGGCGGAGGGCCTTATAGCCCCTGGAAGGTCCGGTATAGCACAATACCGCCCACCCTGGAGGGTATTATTGCGCTTAGAAAATGGGTACTGTAAACAAAAAAATTGTAAAAAAATGTCAATGAAAAATAAGTTTAAAGTAAGTTTTGAAATAAAATAGTTCCTCCGCCTGCAGTTGACTATTGTTATGTCTGAAGACAGTACTTAAAACTGCCTCCTTTTGTAAGTTTTTTTCTTGCAGTATCTTTTCCTTCCTGCTCCTCTCCCCAACCCTAACAGAAAACTTAAAAAAAATTGTTTAATTCAAAAATAATAAATACTTAGTTTACAGTAAGTTTTGTAATAGAATAGTTCATCCACCTGTATGAGTGTTCTTCCTTGAAGCTGGTTTGCTGCATCTAGCTGTCTGTCCCCCCCCCCCGTGTTGAATCGCCATCAAGCGAACACCATGTCTGGATCTCCAGCTTCTTGTTCCCTGAGTGCACCCAGAACGAAACAGCAGGAAAGAGCAAGCTGGTAGCAGTGACACATTTTCAGAAATGGATATCAGGCATCAAGAGGGCAGCTGCTATGGAAGTGTACTTGGCATACTTAGGCAACCTTGCGTGACCTGGCACGTAAAGCCAGGATGTGTAAATGCAGACTTCCGAGGCGAAACATGAGCGCTCTAAATTATTATTTTTTTTTTATGTTTAAATCGGCAGCTCTTTGCTGGCATCGGGATCCAGCGTGTCTGAGTGTGAGTCGGGGAAAGTGGAAATGCAATAGGTAAATGGGCAGACTGGATGGACCTTGCGGTCCTTATCTGCCGTCAACGTCTGTGTTTCTCTGTAAAGGGAGCACAGCTGTGGGATCGTGGAGTGCATCCGAAAGAGGAGCTGGTGAAACTGGAAAGATTATGGCACTAGGGAAGGAAGTTTTTATTTTTTTTAATTTCATGCTTCAGCCTGCTGGTGCCGGGGTTGCCGAAACCAAGCAGAGGAATTTGTAGTTACGGTCCGACTGGAGTCAACAGACAGAGAGAGCAAAGGCAAGAAAACATCCGTTTCTGTAGGAAGCTGCTCTTTCTTTTCTATTTATTGAAACAAGCAACTGCTGCCACCGCTAAGTGAGAGTACAAATGGGCATCGGTGCTGTAGCTCTCACTAAGCGAGAGAAGAACATGGTGGCAGTTTCAAACTGAGCATTCGATTGCTACAAGGATTTGGAAGGTAATCAGGCAGCAGAGGCAGGGACTTAATATTTCCTGGTCTCTGTTGCCTGATACTGGACCGGCTGGTTGGTTGCCCTAACCAATCAGCTTCTAGGATTTACCCAGCCCATTTTCTAATGTAATTTAGAAACCCGCTCTGGGACAGTGTTTGTTTAACAGCGCATTGAGCAGAAACTTTAGAAAGTGCCGTTGTAGCTTGGGGAGCAGGAGAGAAGTACTTTGTATCCTCTCCGCAGCTGTGGGTGGAAAACAGATGTCCGCACAGTATTGTGGAAGAGGGGTGTGCCGAGTGGTCCATACTCTTAACCTGCTGTGTGTTTAGTGATAAAGTGGGGTAGCAGGGGCAGTAGGGCAGAATACAGCAGGGAAAAGGGAGAAGGTAACATAATTTATGTCTATTTAATTATTCATGACGGTATCGCCATCTCTGATTGGTTGCTGCGCCAGTCTGAAATCTCTAAGACATGACCAGCACAGCACCCACTGACAGCTTTCCGCTACAGCAGCTGTTTTCGCATCAGAACGTGTAAGTGAGAGTGAAGGGTTACAGAAAACATTAGCCAGCCACATAACAACTGGCCCAACATAATGAATATTCATAAAGCAAGTGGTGTTCTTATGGAAATTACCATAGAAGTGACTACCCTTCCTACGTTGTCATAAGAACTGCTACGTCATGAATATTTAATACCCGTTCAGCTCAGAATGTGCCACACGACACAAACTCTGCCCTGCCTATGCTCGCCCACTGAAATACTTAATCAGCAGCACAAAGTAAGTTACAAAATCAAGTCATTATTACGATTAGACTTATAATAGCAATACTTGCCTCAGAGCTGGCCATTTCCAAGAGATTAATGACTGGCTGTGGGTGTTCCTGCTGCGCCTGTGCACACCCCCCAGTCGGTTGTCAATCTCTAGGAAATTACCAGCTCTTCGGTCATTATTGCTTAATTAGAAACCCATTTTGGGACAGTATTTAACAGTGCACTTGTCTCAAAGTAAAAGCTTGAGTTCAATTAGAGGAAAAAGTAGGAAACAGCAAGTTGAAAGCGGGCCACAAGAGGGCTCTGTCAGATGGACCGTGCTTCAGACCTGCTGCTGTGTGTGAGGATAGAGTCAGGTAATGGAGTCAGTAGGGAAGAATGCAGCAGAAAAATGGGAAATGCAATTTAGAAACCCTCTCTGGGACAGAGTTTGTTTAACAGTGCATTTATCTTGAAGTAAAACGGTACTCTGTCCCATTCTCCTTTCCCAGCCAGTTTAGCACCCCATTCAAATCTCCTCCCTCAGCCCTGATAAATAAAAAATAGTTTGTTTTATTTACTATGCTTTTTTCCTCCCTGCACTAGCCAACCCCACTCAGCCAATCCACTCCCCCAGTCCTGACACCCCACTGTCTCTGGTACTTACCTGCCAGTCTACAGTGCCCCACGGTTACCCCCCTGCTGTGGCAGAGCCCCCCGGAACCAGCCCCTTTATCCTGAGAGGAGTTTAATTTGGTTGAGACTGGAAAGCCCATTAGGTGGGTGCAAGGCCTGTGAGGAGGGAGGTGTCATCCTGCAGGCTGGGGATTTTCTACTTGCTGTTCTCCCATAGGGGGGCATGGCATGCAATAATGTAAGTGGTGCATATGACAAATGTCTGGCACCCCCCCCAATTAGAGGCAGCCCCAGCGAGCCAGACTACCTGCTGCCTCAAGGGTCAGGACCACACCGGTGACATTCTGCTCCCTCCTCTGGGAGGAGGAAAGCAGTCCATAGGACGCTCAGTCCTCCTCCCCCTGACTGGCCCTCCAACTCCCGAGATCACTTCTGATCCCAAGTCGTCAGTATCGCAAGAGGTAGCACTACTGCTGTGCTGGTGGGCCAGCATGAAAAAAAGGGTTAATTTTTCCCAACCCTCGTAGCACCCTTCTACCTCCCTTCTCTGCCCCAGCCAGCCCACTAGATCTGGGGTGGGGGGTGGAGTTCAAAAGGGTCAGATGTGGATGCTAATGCATGTTGCATTTGTGTCTTTGTCCATTTTGTTGCATCCAGGCAGCCCTGCTGCTATTCTCAGAAGTTGCATCTGTTTATGGCAAAAAGTCTCAATTTGTGGTAAAAATGAATGCATTTGCATTTGCTTTTGGATGCAAACTTTGGAAGCTGTTAGGTTATCTAATGGATTGTCTAACAAGGTTGAAGGCTGTTAAAATAGCAGTAGACGCATATTGTGTGGCTATCCTTGAAAATCCCCACCGGTAAGTTTAAGTACATCCTTCCTACCAGCCCAGTACCCCTTCCCACCCTTCCCTCCAGACAGCTGTGTTAATAATTAAAAAAATGAAATAGATGAAGACTGGCTCCTACTTTCTGCACACCATCTCATCCAGCTGCCATCTAAATGAATGATAGAGCACCCTGAAAAGAGTAGTACAGCAAACAAGATGCTAGTATATAGAGGATTGTGTGTGGTTCTCCATACAGAACAAGGCTATATCTGAACCAAGAGGTTGTCATGGCAACCAGAGACCTAGAGAACACAGCTTAAGAGGTCCCCCACTTTTTATTTATTTATTCATTTATGACTTTGATAACTGGGTGAGTGCACTGATCCCAGGGACCGTTTTCAGGCACGACCCGGGCCATAACACATGGCGCAGGGTGACAGTGGAGTACAAGGTAACAGTAATACACATGAAACAGATTTGATACAAGCAACAATAGTAAGCACAATATACAGGTTTGATGCATAGGTCCATTTGAGAACAGTGAATACAAGGTTTCAATATTGGAAAATGAGGAGATTTGGTACAAAACAAACAAATCATAGGCACAGTGTACAATGTGTGACTGCATTGTCCAGTGAGCAAGTAATACACAGAATACTCAGTAAAAAAAATATATACAATATGTACAGGCAAGGAAGTCAAATATTACTGTGAAAAATACAATATAACAGTTGTAGGCAGGGGAGTTGACTAGTGTGGGTAGTTGGGTAACCCCTGGGCTGGGGAGTTGACTAGTTTGGGTTGGTGTTAGACTCCACTTGCCACGGCAACCTCGATATTCAGCCTCAGCCTTGTGTGTTGGTGGAGAACCATGCACAATCTTTTATAGTGTATGGTTTTCCATACACATATGTGATAAGAGGGGTCTCATTTTGTAAAAAAGTGAAACTTCCACTGTTGCCACTGATTAGTCTGCACTTTTAACTACTTCACTTGCAGCATTGCTTGATTCATCCTGGTGCCACTGAAAATCTGAGTTGGGAATTGAATACATCTGGATGGTGGGTGAGAGAGCAGGTAGTCCGATTTTACATTTCAAAGAAAAAACGAGGCTGTCACAATGACCTATGCTGTTTCTGTCTGTTTCAGAATCACTGATTGGAGCTGCCGCTTCAGCAAGTTAGCCATGCATGGGACATTTGATGGTGTGCTGCAGTAATGAAGTCACTAGTGCAACACAATATCATGATGATGTAGCTACTGCAGCACAATAAAAAATTCCAGTTATGGATTTCCATCAGCAACAGTATAGTACTGTTGTAGCAAACACTGTAACTCCATAAAGCTTTTTCTTTGTGAAGTAGCCACTTTATAGGGAAAACAAATGCAGTGATGGTGACACGTCATGAATGAAGTGCACTTTGTGATGTTTTGTCTTCATGATGTACAACCTTCACTTCGTAGAGAACTGTGCAAAATTCTCCACGATGAGATGAGACTTCATGGATTTCTCTATGTGCTGTGTGACCACTTCACTCACTTCTAAACAGCAAACAAGCAGAGAATGGCGCACACTAAAAAACTCCAGAAAAGTCGTTACTCACGTGGTGTCATAACTAGAATTGATCCTTTACTTGCAATCCATTTATCGATATAAATCAAGCTCTCCAGTGTTTTGCATCACCCTGCTGTTTTCTTAAGGAGTTTGCCTACTCCTGTCTCTTTCACTTCTGGAATAAACTCCACCCCACTTCTGCTCTTCTTCCTCAACTTTTTCACTTAGCATCTGACTCCATGAGTGGAAAATCCATTCCTGCTCCTGTACCTATTTCTTATCCCCTGAGATCTCCCCTCAGTACTGCTTTACCCCATGTACTCAGTGATGTTCTGCACCCTGAACTCCCCCCCGAGTACTGCCATGCCCCTTGTACTTAGTGGTGTTCTGCACCCTGAGCTCCCCCAAGTACTGTCATGCTCCTTGTACTCAGTGATGCTAGGCACCCTGAGCTCCCCCCTGAGTACTGCCTTGCCCTTGCCCCTTGTACTCAGTGATGCTGTGTACCCTGAGCTTGCCCGAGTACTGCCTTGCCTCTTGTACTCAGTGATGCTCTGCACCCTGAGCTCCCCTGAGTATTGTCTTGCTCCTTGTACTCTGTGATGCTCTGCACCCTGAGCTCCCCCTGAGTACTGCTTTGTCCACTTGTACTCAGTGATGCTCTGCACCCTGCACTCCCCTCCAAGTGCTGCATTGCCCTGGTACTCAGTGATGCTTGGCAGACTGACCCCCGAGTACTGCTTCTTGCTGCTAGCCCAGTGATGCTGCATCCTGATCTCTCAATATTGCCTGACCTTGTACTCTGTGATGCTCTGCATCCTGAGCTCCCCCGAGTACTGCCTTGGCTCTTGTACTCCATGATGCTCTGCATCCTGAGCTCCCCCCGAGTACTGCCTTGCTCCTTGTATTCAGTTATGCTTTGCACTCTGAGCCCCCCTGAGTACTGTCTTGCCCCCGTGCTCTGTGATGCTCTGCACCTCAGCTCCCCTCCGAGTACTGACTTGCTCCTTGTACTCAGTTATGCTTTGCACTCTGAGCTCCGCTGAGTACTGACTTGCCCCTTGTACTCAGTGATGCTGTGCACCCTGCGCACCCCACGAGTACTGCCTTGCCCCTTGTGCTCTGTGATGCTCTATACCCTGAGCTCCCTCCAGTACTGTCTTACCCCTTGCACTCTGTGATGCTTTGCAGTCTGAGCTCCCCCTGAGTACTGCCTTGCCCCTTGTACTCAGTGATGCTCTGCGTCCTGACTTCTGCCTCCTCATTTACCCAAACCAGCAATTCTAAAATATAACATATACAGGTGACTGTGTGGTTCCTCATTTTCTTTACATACAGTACTTTCAATGTGGTTTGCCATTATAAACCACTTAAGATTTACTTTCCTTGTTTATGTGGCAAAACATACGGTACCGTGGGTACGAAAATAATCTCATATCAGTCACTTATACCTTATTGTATATTTATTTAATCTGTTTATATATAATTTTACATTGCATCTGTATTTCTTTCTATCTGATGAGTTAATCTATGTATAATTTTACATTGCATCTGCATTTTTTTCTATCTAATGGGTTAACCTACATTTATTCCTTTGTCCCCCGCTCCCCAAGATCACCCCTAGAAATAAGCTTTTGCATGTGTGCCTTCCCTGGGCCAAAATGTGCAATTATAAGTCTAATTTTTTTATTCTTTATTTTTTCCCTTGCTCAACTTTTACACTGAAAATACTCTGTCCTGACAAAGCCCTCTAGGCTGCTATATTCTGTACCACCCCATTCTCTCTCTTCCCCCCACTTCTGTTTTAATACACCTCCTATTGTGATTGTAATATGTCATGTAATTTGTACTTGAAACCAAGTTGTTATAATCACTTGGTGTCATGACTGTCTTACTCTGTAATTTCATAAACTGTATTGTCTGTTCTTCTGATGTGGAACCTTTGTAAAAGAGCCTCGGCTCAAAGGTATTTTTGTAATCCTAGACTTAAATTAATTAATTAATTAATTAATTATTCATGAGCCTACCTAGACTCCTGATTAGATACTGGATCGGTCATTAACATCTTAAAAATGACCGCTCCAGCTGCCAACTGATGCTGTGTGGCACACACTGCTTGCATCACAAAGCTAACACCTAACAGTAAGTTAAAAAAAGTCAAAAATGAAAGTTGTTATTGCCATTAGTGTTATAATCCATGCACATATGACCATGGGAGAACATGAAAAGGCAGTTGAAGACAATATACATTTTTCCTTCAAATAGTTCTCTGCATTTGACACATCCAGTCTGTCACTTATTTTTTTCTACCCTGCTTAGTACTAAAGACCATATTAGGGAAAACAATCTTTATGCCCTTGACTCTCCAGAGCCTTCCAATTAGGTGCCATTTTCAAAACCAGATCCCAGTAAGTTTCAAATCAAATCGGGATTTTTAAATTACTGACGTTGTTTAGGGTTTCTTACTACATTCCCAAAAGCCTGTGGGACACTTGAATCGCCATGCACTTCTAACTATAATGTCATCAGCATTTTCTCATTGCCCTCTTCTGGACTGTAAAGCATGTTTGGAAGCAGTCTGAATAAAAAGAGTTATATAAAATCAAATTCTTTCCTTTTTCACTCTCTCTGCCTTTTGTGTCTTGGTAAGCATTTGTAAAGGGTGAGTTATCAGATGGGAAGCCAAATTAGTATCATATTTGTTTATCAAGTCTCTCACAGACTCAAACTTCTGATCTAGTGAATCAAGCACATCAATCACTCTTAAGATGTTTTGCACTAATTGTATTTTAAAGTGTCTCAATCTATATTCTTGTGGACATACAATCTCTCACATTTGTGCTTCTAATAGCATCTAGTTCTTGTGTGACCAAGTTCTTAATACAGTTCTGTCAGCTACTTTGGCCTTCAATGTATGTCTTCTTGTTTTTTTTCTTTATTGAACTCTCTGTGATGGTGTGTATTAATACTTCTCAGTCAACATGGGGACCCTTTTGTGCAACTGACACATCATTTGTCTCTATGTGTTACGTGAATCCCAATTACCTCTGCAAAAGGTGTAACGATACGCACAAACTAGCAACCAAAGCATTAAAATAATCTGTTGAGCTGAGACTCTAGGGTGCTATCTGAGCAAATAGGTTTATTGATTTTATCTAGATTGATTTATTTTATGAAACAGTTTATTGATTTTATCTAGATTGATTTATTTTATGAAACAGGCTACAGAAGTCCCCAGACACCTACCATCTTCTTTGGCCAAAACACATCATGTGATTATTCATTAATCACTAACCTAATATAACCTACCTAGTAAAAGACTAACTACACAAAAATAAAACCTTTTTCCATTTAAAAAAAAATGTCTAATTTTATAAGTGCAATAGCCCTTTTAGAAGGTGCCTACCTAGCAATGGCATGGGATCATAATGTTGCAAGATATTATGCTGCATGGCAAAATCATGCTGCCAATACAGCGCAATTTATGCCATGAGGTATAAGTCTCTTACATTTTATAAGTGCAGTAACCCACTTCAGGATGTGCATTTCTTAAGAATTAATGTACCACCTGGGTGTACTGAAAGGCACTCAGCTGTTGGCCTTCCAGTTCACCCTGGACCTACAAAGGCATGCCCTGGTGAGGGTTATTGCTTACTTATACTACATGGAAGGGTCAGTGTTAATTAATTGTACCAGATATTATAAACTAAAACTTGCTGGATACATAAAAAGGCAAATATGCAGCAATGCTAACTGGGTAATTGGGGCCAGTGCACTTAAAAAGTAAGCAGCGTGTCCTGGTCTTCCATGAGGTAAATTCTCCTTTGCCCCTCCCCTCGGATCCCCTCACCATAATAATACTTAAACGTACAGTATGTTTAAAGAAAACAGGAATTGTATAAGTAATCAAAATGTGGCAATGCTCCCATTGCTGTGTAGGGAGGCAGATATCACCTTAGCCAGTTATTCTAGAATCTTGATATTCCTATAATCATGGCTGTCTATACACATTGGTACTACTGCATGTTTTGAAATTGCAAAAAAGTTCCTAATAGAAAGATACAAAAACAAACTCTGGCCAGAGCTAGTACAGCTGCAGCTGAGGTTGTGGAGGTCCCTTTTGAGCCATTTGGTCACCACCACTTTGGCCCAAGTCCCTCATGCTGTCTGAGTTTCCATCCAGCCCCATATAATGTTTGTCCTTGTAAAGAGGGTCTGGAAGAGCAGAGTTGTGGAACTGCTTGCAGCTGTACCATGAGTGTGCGAGCTGGCAGTCTGTGCATGTGCTGTTGCACACATCCATTTTCTCACCATGATAGTGGCACATCAGGAGTTCCCCAGTGTTCCCAGACCCCAAGAACACTTGGTTGGGGTCCAGAGACACAAGGGCTGCAGAGCAAAAGCTGCAAAAATATTTGTTTAAGGAGTGCCAGTGACCACTATGGGACTGAAATTATACGTAAGAATGACCTGCTGATGAATATTACTGACCCTGCCAGGGTTCATTAATATTAATGAGCAGGAAATTATTATGAATATATTCAGTCCTATAGTAGTCATTGGCGCTCCTTAAACAAATACTTTTGCAGCTTCTGCACCGAAGCGCTCATGTCTCTGGACCCCAACTAAGTGATCTTGGGATCCAGGAGCACTGGGGGAGCTCCTGATGTGCTGCTATCATGGCAAGAAAATGAATGTATCATAAAGAAACTACTATTAAAAAAGTGGGCCTATAGTTAAACTGGAAATTCTAATCATGCTTAGTCTTCTGCTGTCAGGGGATATCTATTTAAACCCCGGGCCAGATCAGAATACAACTTATACATCAGAAATGTTGAACAGTAAAGGAACTAGTTTTGTCCACTTTAATGCCAGGAGTGTTTTCCCAAAATTTGATGTTATTAAAGAATGGGTTTTGAAATTTAAAAACCAGATGTACTGATAATATCTGAATCATGGCTAAATAGAAAAGTGTTGGATACAGATATTACAATTCCTGGTTACCAGATTTGAAGGAATGATCGTACTAAAAGGGGAGGCAGGTTCTGGTCTATGGTTCTCTTGTCCTGGATATAAATTGTATCAATTGTGACATCAAGATCCAGGGTATGGAAAGACTAATATTGGAAATAAATATTCCGCACCAGAAGCCCATTTTGTTAATGGGTTGTTACCTCCCCCCAAAACTAATGACCAAATCCTTTTGAACATCTGTGAACTACTATTTCCATACAGGGATAGTCATGAACTTATGCTATTAGGGGACTTAAATACAAACTGGGCATCCCTTTCTAGCACAAGTAAATTGTTGGCTCTATCACTCACCTTAGGAGTTTTTCAATTAATTAATACACCAACTAGAATGAATCCAAAGAATCCAAATCTGTCTTCTATTTTGGATTTAATGTTTATTTCTACCCCAGATAAATATATCTTACACAGTGTGCTGCTGGACACCTTTAGCGACCATCAGGTCACCTTCTATATAAGACAGAAAACTGAAAAACCTAGTGTAATGCAAGTAAAATCCTATCAAGTCCTGAACTCCTTTGACTATAATGCCTTTATGATAGACTTAGAAACCAGAAATTAGAATAGATTGGCATTAATTCCTAACATTGATGATGCCTGGCGCTATTTTTGAAGGGAATTCCTGGTAGTGTGTGATGCCCATGCCCCAATTAATTTAAAAAAAATTAAATACAGCAATTCCCTTTGGTACACTACAGATTTAAGAAAATTTTGCAAGATTAGGGATAAAGCTTGGAAACTTGCGAAACAACACCCTAATACAAGATCGTTCTGGGACAAATATTGACAGGCTAGAAATAATTACATTAAAAAGATAAGACAAACTAAAACAGAGTATTTTCTGTCAAACTTTAAGTCAGATAAGAATAGACACCCAAGAGACTTTTGGAAATTGGTAAAAAAAAGTATGGGCCAATAAGCCAACTGAGCTGCCTAGCTCCTTTTCCGTAAATGGAATTTCACAAGCTACTTCGAATAGAGTGGCAGACATGTTCAATGAACTCTGTGTTAACATGGGAACATCTATGGCTAATGGCTTACCATCTACTGTGTTGACAGGAAGTAAACAAACAGTTGATGATCTGTCATCTCTCTTGTTGGCAGAAGGTAATCAAACTGGCCCTTACCTCCCTTACTTCTCCTTTGTACCCATTTCTGTAAGTCAAGTTCTAAAAGAAGTATTAAAAAATAGATATAGCAAAGGCTCAAAGGGAGGACGGTATTCCATCCTGTTTTCTAAAGATGGCTGCTCCAGCTATTGCTCCCTATCTTGCAGATATCTATAATCTTTCCTTGCAAACTGGGGACTTTCCCCAAGCTTGGAAACAAGCAAATGTAGTACCCATTTATAAAAGTGGCCAGAAAAATATTATGAGTAACTATAGGCCAATGTCATTACTCTCAGTTGTTTCAAAAATCTTTGAAAAACTATTCGCATATCAACTAAATCAGTATCTAGAGGAACATAGATAAAGTATAATATTTATCAATCAGGTTTTAGAGTATTTCAGAGTACTTCCTCTGCATTAGTAAAGGTTGTGTCAGACATAAAGGTGGCTATGGACAAGGGGTCTCATGGTTGGAACCATATTTATAGATTTGTCAAAATCTTTTTACACTCTGAAACATGATGTCTTGTTTAACAAACTACAATCTGTTGGCCTCAGCCATGGGACCCTGAGATGGTTCTATGGCTGCCTGTCTGAAAACAGCAAAGAGTAACCTTGAATAATACTTTCAGATCTGGATACCTGACTATTAAAACAGGGGTTCCCAAGGGGTCGGTCATGAGGCCTCTATTGTTTAATCTGTATACAAATGATGTCGGACACCTACTAAGTGGTGTCTGGCATCATTTGTATTTAGATGACACTATTCTTTATGTTGATGGTTGTTCTGTGGTTCAAATACAGGAGAAACTTCAGCATGCTTTTGATAGGCAACAGGGCTACTTCTGTGATTGTGGCTTGGTGTTAAATGCTACAAAATCTCAGCTAATGTTGTTTTGCAATAAGCTAGAGGCTATTCAACAGGCTCTGACTATAAAAACATTGGATAATTGTACCCTTGAACTAGTTGATTCTTATAAATATCTGGGGGCTTGGGTGGATTCCCGGTGCAAATGGAATATCCATATAGAGTCACAAATTGGCAAACTAAATAGAAAACTGGGGTATTTTATACAAACATGGAAAGTATATCCCACAAGAAATAAAATTAAAAATAATGAATTCAACAGTCATCCCTTTATTTGATTACGGAGACATTCTGTTTAGGGGCATCTATGTTATTGCTCCATAGATTAGATGTGATCTGCAGTATATTTGCCCGGTATATTCTGGATACTCCGTGGAATACCCACCATTGCCTTCTTTATGGAGCTTTAAACTGGACAAGTTTATCTGTATGTAGAGACATTCATACAATTCACTTGGCTCTTAAGTGTTATTTAAAGAAAGTACCTACATATCTATTAGACATAGTGAAACTTAGGAATGTAAAGAGTGATTTGCATTCAGCAAATTTGATTGAATATGTAGTACCAGTCATGAAAAAGGCAAAAGGAGATTCAAATTTTGTCCATATTGCTCCTAAACTATGGAACAACCTACCATATTATTTATGTTCACAGAAAATGGCTCCACATTGGAATACGATAAAAACTAGGTCAATGAGCAACGCTGCCTTATCTAAGGTTTGTTGTGATCATACTGTGTAAAGTTAATTTAAGTATGCTTTTGATTGTAAATTTGTATATTCTATATATTATATGTGTAACATGTTTGTCTTTTTTTACACCCATGGGACCCCATTGTAAATGAGTTTAGGCTCAACTAGGTCATCCTTTTCTGAATATCAGAATAACATTTTTATTACTACTACTACTACTAGTAATGTGCGCCACCGTGCATGCGTGGACCACCAGCTCACATATTCTCGTTGTGGCTGCAAGCAGTTCTGTGTCTCTGCTCCTTTGGCCCCTCTTTACAAGGACAAACATTATATGGGGCTGGAAGAAGACTCAGACAGCATGAGGGACACAGGCCAAAGTGGTGGCGAGCAATGAGACATAAGGGACCTCCATTGTGCATGCATGTGGAAAGGATGGCAGACAAAAAATAGTGCTATAACAACACTGCATTGAGGCAATGGAGTACTTCACAGACCATGGAAGTGACTGTGATGCAACTCCTAAATTGTTCCTCATTCGGCGTGTGAGTCCTTTTTTGATCCCAAGACATCTGCAGGGCTCTGCCCTCTGCAGCCGTAAAAAGTCAACAGCAGAGTGATTCAAAACAGTTAGAAATTGGGAGAAAGGAAGGAGTTTTCCTGGTATGCTGCTTGATCCAATGTATGCTGAATTGTAAGAAATCTTTTCTTTTATTTGTTTTTCTTCTACTTTTTTGGGGGGGTTAGTTGTGATAATTTAAAACACAAATACAGTGGAGCAAGGCTTTGTACTTCAACTTGTGTTGCTTCCTGGTCTCTAAAAGCTCATTCAGTCTAGCACTCACACTCCTGCTCCAAACTTTCAGTTTTCACACACAACAAATCTTAACTTTTTTCTGTGTTCACCACTCACTCTATACAGGCCATTCATTTTTTCACATCATCGGTAGAAAAGGGAGGCTGAGAGAGAGAAAGGCAGGTGTCATAGATACCCTCAGGGGTTCCAAAGCCTCTAGATTGGAGTTGATTGGTTACTGTTCTATAGCCACCTTGGGCTAGACTATTCCCCTTTATATTAAGGAAAATTAGAAAACAAACCTACTCAGTTTAGCCCAACCTTTTTGAGTTTATGGCCCTAAATGACCCTAACTTGGCATATTTCCAGAATCATAATTAAAAAAAAAATAGTACCTCCCATTAATCTTTTGTAGTGGTTGCAATATGTCACACCCAGTACCTACAAAATGAGGTGTAGTGATCATTTGTTTGACCAATCTGACTTAATTACTAACTCACTGGACAAGTTTCATGAGTTTGGCTATACAGATGAAAGTAAAATCACCAAGTTTATTTCTTAGACCTCATGGCTGCTGTTTACTTAGAAAAAGCCTATGGTTTTACCTTTCTAATGAATATATAGGTGTATTATCAAACCAAATCCTGTTGTGTGGCTACTTGGCTTAAAAATCCATGGTGATACTAAAGCCAATACTGGGAATACCATAGCAAAATCATACTTTACCAGAGATAACATAGAGGATAGTGTGGGATCCACTGTCCACAACAAGCATGTGTAGTCACTGAGAGGATTGCCATGGCATCTGTTTAAATCTCAAGAGTGATGCTCAAGAGATTTTGTCGCTATGACAACCTCAAGATGGTTACTCGTGCTGGTTGTGGATAGTGGAGCATACACTGTCTTTTATAGCGTATGGTCCACAACCACAACAAAAAACGAGTCCCTTTTACTTAAGAAGCAGTGCAGTGTCCTTACTTTGTGACTTGTTTTCCACTGCTGCCCTCTTCTGAGTCCAGCACTTACCACCGCAGCCCTCTCTAGAAGAAAGGAGGTTCGTGTAACACACATGTGCAAACCCATTCCATGTTTTTTTTTTTCTGACTATTTTTCCCTCCTGTCACCACTGGCTGGGGCCCCATCAGTCATCCTGCCTGTTCCCCCTCCTGCTGAGACCCTCCTTAACTCTTCTGTCAATCTCCCTTCCCCCACCACTGGCTGGGGCCCCATCAGTCGTCCTGCCTGTTCCCCTCCTGCCGAGACCCTCACTAACTCTTCTGTTAATCTCCCTCACCCACCCATGACACACTTCTGGAGAACCCCCAGTCATTACCCCCTGGGGAATGGCTGCCTTCAGCTCCCCAGTGCTAACCTCATCTAGTGCCCCTTGAGCAGAGGTGGAGGGCAAATCGAGATCCAGCATGAAGGGTCCGGTATTGGAAATGGGGCAGGCAATGTCTTCCTCCCAGCCAATGGGTGGTTTCTTTGTGATTATGCATGAGTGTGAACCCCCCCAGGAGCACGGACATGCAGAGACATCCATCACGGGCTGAGCACGCTCTCCCACGCCCTTCCCATGGACGTCTGCTGATGTCCCAACCCATTACTGATGTAATCCCCTGGCTGTTGCACCCCCAGCCTCCACTGGGGGATCACTAGTGCCAGGGAGTCAGTCATACACCCTCCCCAGGAGAGAAGAGCTGTCCACCGGATGCACAATCCTCTCCTCCCCTGCTGACCCTCGATGACCCAAGCTCGTTCCCGTACCCAGGTCACCAGCATCGTGTGAGGTGTGGCATCAAGTGCCTCAACCCTGAGCACCACTGGGCCAGCTCAACCCATTCTAAGTTGTTGTGCTGCACTAGCTGTGTAGCTAGTGCAGCACAACAAACAGCTGACGTAGCTAGTGCAGCACAACAAACTAGCTGACGTAGCTAGTGCAGCACAACAAACTAGCTGATGTAGCTAGTGCAGCACAACAACGTTGTTCAAGGGATGGATTGCAATCCCCAACAACATTTCACCATACACCATATAGTTTCTAGCTAGTTTTGCAACTGTTAATACATTCTACTGTTCTAGAGGTATAGAAAGTAAATACTATGGGTTTCCGGTGTTGATGTAAATAAAGGTCCAGGATATAACATGTTTATGATGTGATAGTAGTCTGGTAATTCTAGTAAAAGGATTGTACAGTACCTCAGTTTCTTAATACCTTCTCCATTTTGAGCCTGTCTTGGATTAAGAGTGTCCTTAAATGGGTCATAAACCCTAGGTTTTTCTTTTTTAATATAATCAAAAATATGGGCATGTGTGTAGCCTTCTTTAAGGGACACTGTCAGCGATTTCTACATCATACTATTTCTTGTTTGAAAGCCACATTTTATGATGGTTTATCTTTTCCAAAACTCATTGATGTTGCTATTTGTTTTTTCTGCCACCTTTCTCAGTAGAACTGAATGCATGCTAATTGTGTAATTATACCAGCAAAGCACTCACTGCAAAGTCACTGAAAGGACTGAACAATAAAGCAAAGCTGTAAATGAAGTGATGATTTATTGTGGGTCAAAATCCAGTAATACTCATGGAACTACACAAAATCACCTAGGCAGTCACTCATGATACATAATCTCCTCTCCTCCAACTGCATTCTGAGTGGCTAGAGTGTGCTGGTGGTGTTCCCAGGTCCAGGAAAGATGCAGTGGGAGGTGATCAAGGACTGTAAACTAACACATTTTTTGTGTGGTAAGACCAGTATAGTGGGCAGTCTGTTTTTTTGCTTTTAAAATGAAAGAAGGAATTAAAATCAAACTACCAGCTACAACAGGAATCTCTACAGCATGTGACCAGTTATAACATGCATTCTTTAAACTAGACATATTTTGTGGCCTAATGACATCATCCCTTTAATTTCTGATTTGCTTTGAGTCTCTTGTTTTTCCTCTTTTTAGGGTCGCTTGTTTGATGCTGCCTTTTTCCTGCCTGATATTGATTTGTAATATATGGGTGTCATTTTTTCCCACAGGGAATCAGTGACATCAAAAACTTATAATACCATTGCTGTGACATCAGAAAGTCATAATACTATTGTTCTGACATCAGAGCAATAGTGTTATGAGACAGAATGTTTGCAGTGTTCCATACATTACAAATAGAATAATAGATAGGTGGGGGTCTATTACAAGGGAGTGATACCATCAAGAGGTTCTGGGGACAAGAGAACCTCGAGAGTGAAGCTCGTGAGGTTTCCCTGTCCCCAGAATCTCGAGATGGTATTACTCCTGAATGATAGACTCTCACCTATTTTTTATTTTTTGTAATATATGAATCTGAGTTTTGTTTGCAGCAGTTCTGTGAATGTGGTGTTGTGAGGCTGTGCTCCCACTGCAGTGAGGATTCGCTCACTCACTCTTTGTGAGTATTTTCCATCGCGGTCAGCCTCTGCTCACCCGCCCACCCACAAGCTCGGTCTGGTGTGTCTTTTACTTGAAAATAATTTTGTTTAAGAGGCAGTCTTACCTTGCTTTTTTAAACAGACAGTTGTGTACCATATAGGGGAATTAAAATGATATCACCCGTAAAGTGAAGGGAGGATTTTCTCTCGCTTAGCAAGAGACGGTCACCATGTTTTTTGAATGGTTCTGCCCAGCCAGAGAGGAATTGCATCCAATCAGGAGGCACAGTTTTAGGAATGTCAGCACGCATGGCTAGCAGGTTGCCTTGGAGATGTTAGGAACTAGCATATGGTGTTTGAAGATCTTGTGGTTGCGTGCTTCAGGTTTGGTGATAATACTATCGTTGAAAGCTCGAACAATAGTATTATGAGCTCTGAATGATAGTATTATCACTTGCCAATGATAGTATTATCACTTTGGCTACTGATGTATTACCGGGATTTCTTTTTGTATGAGATACTATGATATTATTTAGGTATCTCCATATATTACAAAACAATAACAGATGCATAACCAGGAATAACCAGGCTTGTCATTCCATCTTGTGATTCTGGTAACATCATAAATTGATCAAGCTTTGCTCTCATAGTTTATGATGTCATAAGAATCCTTCAATGGAGTTATAGCATTATAATGTATGGTAACTGCCTATTAACCACCATAATCAGCAGTCACACAGCTTTGTTATGCACTGTTTAGAATGTTTAAAGTTGTTAACCACACTTCGGAACGTCCAAACAGTGGCATAAGAAAAAAGAATGCACCAGAGTTCCATAATTCTCACACATAGAATGCAAACAGTGTTTTTTTGACGATACACTATAAAAGATGATGGCTGGGGATCAGGTGACAACCACGCTGAAATCACCTCTAGTGGTTGCTAGGGCTACAGTAAACCTCTCAAGCTGTGCTCTCGAGGTTTACCATGATGCCCTAGCAACCCCTCGAGGTGATTACAGTGTGGTTATCACCCAATCCCCAGCCATTATCCTCTATGTTACTGATGATTTCTTATCCATTATTCCATTTTTGATTACAGATTAATTCCAGAACCTATTGACATCAGCTGATTAAGGTCACAACTGCTGACCTCCACTCAATCGATGGCACTGGGTTCCAGAACTGGTTAGTAATTTATGGTTAGTAATTTATGAAAATGTATGTCAGGAAGAACAACATGCAACATCAGCAAGGGGCTCAGGCCCCAACATTAAAAGCAAAGATGTGAGTCTGGGCCTCAACATGAAAAGGAGAAGACTACAATAACTCAGACCCTAAATTTAAGAGGTGAAGAATGGAGCCTGACCTGCAGTGCAGTGAAGAAAAAGAAGAAGAAGAAGAAGAAGAAGAAGTCAGTCCAGATACTGATATTAAGAGAAGACAAACATGCAAGACTTGACACAACATGATGTAAAATGGCTAGTTCTGTCTTGCCAGGCAGTAGGGAACTGTCTGGTATGCTGGCAACCTCTGCTTGCACTCTGCTCCCTGAACATCAGTACTGGACCTGCAGGAGGAGGTGGAATAAATATCTTCATGGATGTTCACCTTCTTTAGGAAAGGAGGGTTCTGAATCATGTTGCCTGACGGCCTCCTGGTGGTATGGTGGGAGCAGGGAGTTAGAGCAAAGTGACACTAATGAGACAGGGTACCAGCAAAATATATCCGTGTCAAGAGTGATGATCTGAACATGCTTACTTGCTGGTGCCAGTTGAAGGAGACAGTAAAATCCCACTACAATCCGGATATCTTGGGTATCTCGGAAACTTGGCTGAAGCTCCAGATCCCAGATGCCATGTTTACCCTCCCGAGGTACAGCCATATCAGGCATAATCGCGTGGGCAACAAATGGGGTGGCAGGGTGCTACTCTATTACAAAGCGCATCTTAATGTGTCCACCATTGACCACCCACCAAACTCCCCCCCCGCAGTGAGTTCCTACATGCCCTTCCTCTACTGGGGCACACAAAGAAATTACACCTGATATGTACCTACAACCCACCCAAGGGCGGACTGCCAGGACTCTCCTCTCTTCTAGTGACATAGTGGGTCCCAATGAAATCCTAGTCATAGGTGATTTCAATTTAGACTGGCTGGCACCCAACCGCAAATTATATGAGCCACTGCTCTCGGGTCATGCCCTGAGCCAGATTATCACTAAGCCTACCAGGCCCTCCTCCCGGGGGGCTAAAGGGTCTCTAATCGACTGGATCCTGACCAACAGACCTGATAGGATCACATCCTCTGGTATCCTCCCTGATGCCATCTCCGACCACTCGCCTATCTTCTGCACATGGGGCATCTCACAGACTAAAATCCCCAGTAAAGTGATCCAGATGAGGGATATTCCAAGTTTAATACTCATCACTTCCTCTCTGACCTCACACTAGTTGACTGGTCAGGGGTCACTGCCCTAGATTACCCAGCATGAGCACTGGATGAATTCCTTACTAAATTCATCCCCATGCAGAACAAACACACTCCCCTCACCAGGAGGCAAGTGAGGGGTGCCGTTACCAAATGGCTTCACAGGGGCCTATTCTCCCTTATGAAACTCAGGGACAAATTCTGGGTGACCTTCAAGGCCTTCCAAAGCAACACTGATCTCCTTGCTTACAGGACCCTCAGAAACTCATGCAAAAAAGCCATCCGCTCTGCAAAAAGTGAGTACTGCCAATCCGCCCTGCTCTCCTCAGCTAGCAACCCGAGGAGTTTCTGGCAGAATGTCAGAAGCGCGGTTGGTGGGTCTGCCAGAGTGCAAGTCACTGACTTACTCATTGGTGGGGTCAGCTGTAATAACCCCCATACTATCTCTAATACCTTTAACTCCCTGCTCTCCGAACTATGTTCCCCACCTTCCCTGTCCACTGCCCCCAAGCCCCCTGACTCCCCACCTCCTGGATCAAACTCCTGACCACCACTCTACCTCCAACAAGTGTCTGTATACGAGACCCAGAAGCTCCTCGACAGCCTCTCCTCTCACAGCGGGGCAGGGCATGACAGCCTTGAGCCAAAACTGCTCAGACTAGAGGCCCACCTCCTTGCCAGGCCCATCATACACATCTTCAATGCCTCCCTTAACTCTGGGATCATCCCAGATATCTGGAAAGCAGCGAAGGTTGTCTCAGTCCTAAAACAAGGTAACCCCAAGGATCCCCAGAACTATCGTCCCATTGCCATACTGTCTGCCGCCTCCAAAATTCTTGAGAAAATTGTGGCCTCCCAGCTATCCCAGTACATACAGAACCACAACCTCCTCTCTCTGGCTCAACATTGGTTCAGAAAAGGGCATAGCATGTCCACTGCCCTCGCTGTAGTCACTTCGACTATCAGAACTGCTGCCAACCTGGGCAACCTTACTGGAGCCATCTTTGTGAATCTCTCCAAAGCCTTCAATAGGGTTGATCACTCCCTCCTCAGCTCCATTCTCCTATCTCTTGGTTTCTCCCCCGCCCACGCATGGTTCCTCAAGTACCTCTCCGGCAGGCAGCAGTACACCAACTTTAATCGCACCCTCTCCACCCTCTTTCTTGTCCACTGCGGGTTCCCCCAGGGTTCTGTCCTTGGCTCAACCCTCTTCTCCCTCTTCATCAATGAACTTCCATCCATCACTGTCCATGGGCATACCACCCTGTATGTGGATGACCTTGTCATCCTGGCCAGTGCCCGGGACATCACCACCATAAACTCCCAACTAAATGCGGACTTCAAACGCATTCAGTCCTGGTTGGTGGAACATAGACTCACTATCAACCCTAAGAAAACCCAAGCAATGCTTTTTGGTTCACAGAACAAGATTAAATCCTGCCTCACCCCCCTTCAAATACTTGGAGCTGATGGCTCCGCCCTGCAGACAGTGGCTGCAGTCAAGTATCTGGGCGTCATCCTGGACCCGCAGCTTGATCTTACCCTGCAAATTCGGAATGTCTGCAAGGCTACAAATTGTAAGCTCGGCCTCGCTTACAGAGCCAAAAACTGCCTAACTCCAGCAGCTTGTATGGACCTAGCCAGAGGGGTCCTCCTCCATACACTCTGCTATGGGCTGGTTACTTTTGCCTCTGTACCCATATCCAGCCTCCAGAAATGGGACACAGCCTACAATAACATCTGCCGCTTCGCCCTCTCCGCCCCTTCCCTCACACACCGCTGTGATCTCTACACCCGTCTGGAGTGGCTCCCTCCAGAAAAGCACCGCACCTTCGTGCTTGGAAATTTCATCAACAACATCATCAGATCGGCCACCCCCTCTGCCCTTGCCCCTCAACCCTGGCCCCCCATCCTATCATCTCAGGTCAAGGGCGGCACTAGATCGTCTGGTTCCTAGAACTCGCTCCTTCATGGGGGATCGGGCCTTCACCACCTATGCCCCAAAAATCTGGAACTCGCTTTCAGCCCTTACCCGGTCCTCCTCCTCCTCCCATCACCGCTTCAAAACCTCCCTCTGGAACTTCCTGAAATCTTCCTCCACATGTCCCTGTACCTCGTAGTCCACCTAATCAACTTGTGTACTGAGGGCTCTCAGCGCCCACTGCACTTACCCTCCAGAATTGGTAGTGAATTCTGTACTGGACATCCGCTCACTGTTCTCCCTCTCTACCCCTTCCTCCCAATTGGTTTCACCTATTCCATCTAGCCCCCCACCTCACTGTCCCCCTGTTTCCTGTCTCTGCCCCCTCACCCCCCCGGCACTTACTTCTGTTTGCACTAATTCGTTCCTGTTATGTATCTTGCTGCTCACTCCCAAGCCCACCATATATGTCCCACAATCGTCTTGTATGTTCCACAATTGTATGTATCATGTTCTATTCAATTCTAACGATGTCTTGCTTCCTTATTCATTCCAGGTTATGTCTGTTATTTTCTTGTTTGCTAAATTTGACTTATACTGTCAGCCGCCTATCCAATTCCTGTTAAGCCTGTTTTGTTCAACTGTATGTAACTGACTCCTTCACTGTTCTTGTATGCTTCTACCTATGTAACCCTCCCAGGTCACACCTGAAAATAGGCACTTGGCTGTCTAGTGTGCCTTACCCGGTTAACAAAAACAAACAAACAAATAAATAAATAAATAAATAAGAGAAACAGCAGTGAGTCTAGTGTACAACTTTATGAAATTACCATTCCTCCACCACCACCAAAGTCAACTTAGTGCAGAAAATGTCCCTATGAAATTACCAATTTTGTAGAGTTTTTAAGGGTGAATATGTGGTCTCTAAAATAAAATAAAAAAAAATAAAAACTCTGCAATAAGATGAAAAAGTCCCACAACGTGGATTATTATGTTGTATATTATGCAATATTTTCAAACAAAATGAAAAAATACTGCAACTAGTTTAAAAAATACCTAATCAATGAATTTTTCCCAATACAAAATGTTGTTCTGCAGCATTTTTGTGTAGTTTGGTAAATGTGGGAAAATCAAACATCTATATGATTTGTATGCCGAAAGCAATTTATGCACACCTCTACTTTGCAGTGGGCAGATAAAGTTTACACCTCCTTACATGCTATGAACCATTGCCCAGTATGGCCTCCCCACCTGCCTTGTCATTGACAGTATTTGGGTCACTGCTACCCTGCTAAGCACTGCCATATGGGGCAAGTATTAGGGACATGGTGATTGCAATGGCCAAGTGGAAGGGGCTTCCAGAAGAGATAGTTCTAGGATGAGCAGGGGTAGTTGGCAGATGTGAAGAGGGGCTTGCCTGCACCACATGAGGTGAATAACTAGGGAGCTGAGACCTGAAATTAGGATGTGAAGATGGAACCTGTGCCTTGCATTGCAATAGTGAAAACAGAGCCCAGACCCAGGCATTAAAAAGTAAGGAACATAACCCATGTCTTGACATAACAGATGAAGAATGAAGTTCAGGTTCCAAAGTAAAAAGAGAAACATGCAGTCCAGGCTTAAGAAATGAATGTTTGCACTGCAAAGAAAAGTGGAAATATACTTTCTTTTTTCAGTCTGCTATAAATGGAACATGGGAATCATAGTGGATCTAAGTAGGATACTGCAGTTCGCATCTCCTAAGCCAGAAGTTACAATATATTGCTCAGATATTTAAACCAAAAGGCCAGGAACATTCACCGTATACATCATCGCAGAGAATTCATGGTGTTGCAACTGTCACTGGGCAGACTGAGTTGGTTCCAAACTTTGTGGCAACCAAGCAAGTGGGCATTATATTTAAGAGTGATACCAATGAATATTTTTTCACACAGAGGGTGGTAGGGAGTGGAATAAGATGCTGAAGGAAGTAGTCTGTGTGAAATCAGTTGTGGATTATAATGAGGATGGACCAGATATAAGTGTCTGGCAAAGACCACACCTAAAAGTGAGTGGGAAGGGGAGAATGAAGAGTCTCTACAGCTCTCTTTCTCATTCAGCGTTAGTTATATGGGAATGGGCAGACACAATGGGCCAACAGGCCTTTTCTACCAACAGGTTTCTCTGTTCCTATACAGCCACAGACTGAGTGCAAACATCATGGTTATTCAAATTCTTGTACGGTACAGGCCAACAGCTTCACCAGAACAAAACTGCCTGAAAACATTTTTGGCAGTTGGTCCATTTAAGACTGATAACAAACTGCAGACATGTTTCATCTGTTGGGACTTCTCTCTGTGGTGTACTCTCTGTCTCAGCTAAGTACCTGGTCAGCCACAGATGAAATCAGGCATTTAATTATCAAAAAGAAAGATGGCACCCTGTGACATGGTTGAATAAGGCCCTGCCCCATTTGTTATGCAGAAAGAGTTTAAATGCAAGGGTCTGTTCTGTCCTCTCCTTTTCTGTCTCTTCTCTGTCTGGTTGTGCAACCTTTTGATGCACCTGAAAGAACACTGGAAACTGACAAGAACATTCTGTGAAAAACCACTGTCTCCTTAACGAGCTCCCTGCAAAGACTTGTTATAAAAAGAGCAGCAATGTTTTGCAAGACAGAGACAAACTGAGATTTGAAACTAAGAAACACGCAGAACTGTTTTCTCTGTACTGCCTTTGTAAATAGTTATACTGAATAATTTTAATTTTTTATTTTGCTGTTATTGAGAAAAATAATGCTATTTGCGAATTTTGAAACTGACCCTGGTTTTCCTATGCTTCCTGACCTGTGCCTCGATGACACACCTGAGATGGGCAAGCTGTCAGTGAGCTCCGAGTGAGCATTTAGTTTTTGAGTTCAGAATTGTTTTAATCTGTTTTCATTTTTAGTCTGTGTTAGTAAGATAAGGTTTCAAGAAGTGATTAACTTAGTACATCGGTAATTCTGTATCTGAGTGTTCACTTTCTGCTGAGTCCGTGCTGGTCCTTTTCCAGTTTTGTAGTCTGTTGCTGCTCCTGCTGGGATTTAAACATCCAGTTGGCTCAGAGGCGGAGTGCAGTTTTCTCATCAGATTTTTCGATTAGGGAACTGCAGGGAACTCCATTTTGTACACTGTGACCCACATTTTCAAAGGAGATTTGCGGCGCAAAGTAGAGATGCACCTCCCATCTCAAATAATGTGCTGAAGCTTGATATTCAAAAGGGGGAGATGCGTCACACATCTCCAGATGTGCCATCACACAGAGATAATGTATCCGGTGCAAATAAAGGGGTGTTCCCATGAATATGCCGTGCATCCCTTTATTTTGCAAAAAATGTGTGGCACATCTGCTGCACATCTCGAAAATGCACTGCCCAAAGTTAGACATGGAAAAGGCATGCCTAAATTGGCTTGCCACCCACAGGCAGACTGCAGTACTGCAGGCAGGCCATCCAGAGACAGCCCTCAGAGGTGCACAAGAACATGACCCAGGCACCCACGCACAGTAGCCATGCCAGGATGAAGCAACCCTGAGCCACAGGAGCCATGTCACCACTGGCACAGTCCAGGGAATAACATCCCACACCACACCCTGGACGTAGAAACCCAGCAGCCACTTGCCAGTGCTGTTGTGTGCACCCAGGCACACAGCAGGGTGGACAGCCACACTGCAGCACATGTACCAGGGGCCATGGCCAGCACCCATGCGGTCTGCAGAGTGCCACCCGATGGTAGCATGCACCAAGGCTGGTATCTGTGGCAATGCTGCTCATGTTGCCTGGAGGTACTAGTGGCCACAGGGCATGGGCTAGTGACTGACCAGTGGCACACACCCATGGTGGTACACCATGGGTGCACACAGGTGGGACCCACCCACCTGGGTACCTGGTCACTGTCTGCACACTGCCATTCCTTGCAGTGCCCACCAGGTATCTCCCATACTGGGTGGGGGGCACTGCAGGTGACTGTATGCAGCATATGGAGCTGGTGTATCACATGCATGTGGTAGCCTGAGCAGCCTGTGTCCTCCTGTGCCTGCCCATGTTGCATGTCCAGGTGGCCCATGTGACCACTATCCAGGTGGGCCCCCTGTACCCATATCCAACCCTGTACATGGCTATGGGGTGTAGCACTGTACCCAGGCTAATGCAGTCCACCCACCCAAACACTAACATCCATGCACACCTACCTGCTAGGCTTCAGTTCCTCCTGTTCACCTTTGTAGGGTGGTAGGGCAGCCCTGCAAAGCTGGAACTGAGCATGCCTGAGGTATGCAAGTGGCCTGAATACATTCCAGTAATGAGCTGTGCATGTGGGAGATGGGTTTGGAATGTGCAGCGAGGTCATTTGCATATCCTGGCTGAATATTGCAGTTTTGCACACTGCACAAGTGATTGCATCATGCATTTCCCCATGCTCCGTATAGGGCTCAGGTCACCTACTGTGCTGCTCATCTCCCACTGTGCGATCATGCATGTTCAGGATATTCAGCTGGACATGCATGATCGCATCTCCCTGCGCATCTTCTAAATATCTCATTATTTTGGGTCGGCACATCTCAGATGCGTGGCACAGGCATTTGTGCAATTTTGCAGGGGACTTTTGCATATGGGGTCTGTGTCTTATATTGAGAACGTTCTGTGATATATCCTGTTTGACCAGTGGGAGTGGACCAAACTACTCTCTCCAATTTTTACATTTTCCTAAATCCTTATCTTCATTATAGGCTTCCTGGATATGTTCCTCAAGCTGGGATTTGTTTGCTTGTATAATCTAGTTTTGAATTTTTGAGACCAGATATTGGACTTAAGGGACTCAGCAAAACATCATAATTTATTTTAATTGGAGGGGAGCCAGGTGGGTGGATTGGGGTCGTGGGGACTAGCAGATGCTCTGGAGTGAAATGGGTTTCTGAGAGGTGCCCTCCCTGACTGGTTTGCATACCCAAGGGCTCCTCCTCCTCCTTGAGGGGGGGCAGGTGACATGGCCAGCCTCAGTGGCCCATCCTATTCGGGCAGTGTTAGGCAACATCAGGTTTAACAAGAACAAGACAGCAGTGATTGCTGATCTTGTTGAGTCATCTGACCTGGCTTACATCACCGAGACCTGGCTGGATGATAATGCTGGCCCAGTCCTTGAGGCAGCTGTTCTGGCTTGGTTCTCAGTGATACACCACCTGAGAATGGATTGTAGGGGCAGAGGTGTAGCCATTTGTTTTAAAATGGACTTGGGTCTTGTAGATGTGCCACTGGAGGAGACCAAGTCCTTTGAGTGTATTGTGAGGTGCAGGATTCTTCTTGTCTGCTGTCCACCCAGGGGTGAGAAGCAATTTCTGCAGTAAGTCGTGGACTTCGTAGTCGACATGGTGCTGGAGTCCCCCAGATGGATGGTTCTGGGGGACTTCAATGCCTGGGTCGATGATGAACTCTCGCAATTTGGTCAGGACTTCCTCCAACTTATGAATTTGTTGGGCTTCACACAGGTTGTTACCTCTGCGACCCACACTCATGGTCACTCATTAGATTTGGTTTTCCTAATGGGGATGGAGACCTTTGACCTGGTGGTGGAGTTGGTCAAATGGTCTGACCATCACACTATAAGGTTCAACTTCCAGGCTCCCATCTATAGGCCTGCCCTATGGAGATGGTCCAATACCGCCCTTTAAGGGGAGTGACCCCAGATGGCCTGTTGGTGGTGTTGGACCTATCTGGCTTTCCAAGTGCAAGCTTGAACCCAGAGAATCTGATACAGGCCTACAATAGGGCTGTGGCTGAGGCTCTGGACTCCATAGCTCCTCTCCATGTTCATCCCCTCACCCTCCGCCCTTAGTCCCCTTGGTTCGATGGAACCTCGAAGGAGTTGAGGCAAGTGGAATGAAGGCTGGAATGGCACTAGTGGAAATTGGGCCTTAATGCCAACAGACTTAGACTGATGATTTATTATACTGATTATCAATCAGCCATCTCCCATAAGAAGGCAGAATTCCTGTCCAGGGAAATCGCTGTTGCTCAGAATTGACCAGCTCAGCTCTTCCAAACGTTCGACGGACTGTGCAATCCAGGCTATCTGCAGTCTTGGAGAGCATTGTCACGAGAGAAGTGTAACAAGTTTGCTTGATTCTTTGCAGATAAGGTTGCCGATACCTGGTCCAAAATCTGCTCGGCCCATTACAATGAGTGTTGTGATGGTCGGTGGGAGGTTGCAGCCCAGTGGTTTGTCTGGTCTGACTTTGACCGGTTGGTGATTGTGGATATCGTGAGGATCATACAGCATTCTTGACTGACCTGCTGTAGTTTGGACCCTGGCCCAACCTGCCTTCTAGTGGGATTCATTGATGTTATCAGCCTGGTCCTAGCTGAGATAGTCTGGTGTTCATTAGAGACAGGTGTGTTCCCGGACACCCTGAAGGAGGTGTTGGTAACACCTCTACTTAAGAAATCTTCTCTTGACCCTGATTGTCTCACTAAGTACAGACCTGTCTCTAACCTTCCCTTTGTGGGTAAGGTTATTGAGAAGGTGGTCATGCTGCAGGTGGAGGACCATCTTACCATCCGTGATATCTATGATCCTCTCCAGTCTGGATTTCGGAAGTGTCACAGTATGGAGATGGACCTAGTTTGGGTACTCAATGATCTCCTGATAGCGAGAGATTGGAAGAGCCATTCTACTCTGGTTCTCCTTGATCTCTCTGTGGCATTTGACACCGTGGACCATGGTGTGTTGTTAGAGCACCTGCGGTTGATCTGTAGTCTGTCTGGTACAGTCATCAGGTGGCTCCATTCTTTCCTCACTGGCAGGTTTCAGAGAGTGGTTTTGGGGATTTATTCCTCTGGCCCTGTCTCCCTGCCTTGTGGGGTGCCACAGGACTCTGTTTTATCACCCGTGTTGTTCGTGGTGTATATGCTGCCATTGAGAGAAATTGTAAGGTGGTATGGGCTGAGTTTTCACTGCTATGTAGTTGATACTCAGCTATACATGACCTTTATGCCCGAACAAGATGGAGTTGTCTCATCATTTAACAACTGCCTTGCTGAGATCCAAAACTGGATGAAACATAGAATCATAGACTTTGATGGCAGATAAGGACTGCTTGGCCCATCTAGCCTGCCCATTTCCCTACATACAGGATAGGCCGCAGATCCTAGTTAACCAACAGCCTATTTCTTCCTACCCCCCACAAGAATTGCCTTATGTCTGTCCCATGCATTCTTGAATTCTCCCACAGTTTTAGACCCCACAACCTCCTCAGGAAGGCTGTTCCATGCATCCACTACCCTCTCTGTGAAGTAATACTTCTTCACATTGCCCCTGAACCGCTCCCCCCATCTTTAAATTGTGTCACCTTGTTCTTCCACGTCTCTTTTTCTGAAAGATGCTACCCTATGAGTGCCAGCTGGCTGAGATTGAACCCTGATAAGACCAAGGTGTTGGTTTGGACCCAGGTTGTCAGGCAGAGTGGCTCTCAGCTGGGTGACCCTCCGGGCTTTGGCTTGAAGGCAGCTAGCTGATGACCTCTGATTGGGTGCGAAACCTGGGCATTATTTTTGATGATGGATTGATGCTTAAATCTTAGGTTTCATCCATCATCAAGACCTTATTTTACCATCTGAAGAATATCACCTAGATTAAGCACCTGGTCCCACCTGATGACCTTCCAGCATTGGTCCATGCCTTTGTGACCTCCTGCCTTGATTAGTGCAACTTCCTCTATCTAGGGTTACCAGGGGTTGAGTTCCGCCACTTGCAGCTGGTGCAGAATGTGGTTGCCAGGCTGTTGACTGGTTTATCTTGATCATGCCATGTCATGCCTGTGCTCTGTGGCCTGCACTGGCTGCCTGTTCAGTGGTGGAGAACCTTCAAGGTCTGTTTGCTGACCTATAATGCTCTACAAGGACCCCGTTACCTGCAAGATCTTCTTCACCCCTACTGCCCCTCCGCTCCACCAATGAGGGATTGCTAGAGGTTCCCAGGGTTTGCTTGAAGACCTCGGGTGCCACGGCTTTTGCTTTTGTGACCCCTACCCTGTGGAACTCTTTACCTTGTCAGATAAGGGAGTGCCTGACTGTGGAGAGTTACAAATCTGCATTAAAAACACATTTTACAGTCTTGCTTTACCATGATTGGCATGAACTGCCAAGACAGTTTTTTGTTTTATTATTTATTGATATTTTAACTGCTGTCTTTAACTACTGTACAAATGCTTTGATATCTTGAATTGTGCTTCTTATAAATAAAGCTGAGTTGAGTTGAGAGTTGAGTATATATATTTATGTGTGTGAGTGTTGATGTGTGTTATTTATTTATTTTTTATTTATTTAGGGAATTGGATCATACCTTTGAGCTCAGAGCTCTTTTACAAAGGTTCCATGTCAAACAGTGACAATGACAACAATAATAAACAGTTTATATACAGTACTCCAATACTAGGTAGCTAGTATACAATAAGGTTACAGTGCCATTCATAGTACCAATGGTGATAGTACAGCATCAAGAGCATTCAGCTAGGGTAAAGGACAGTGTTTGTATGTAGTAAAGGAGATAAAGGTGTGACACCTAGTGTGAGAGCCTGAGGAGGAGT
This sequence comes from Neoceratodus forsteri, assembly GCA_016271365.2. NCBI lineage: Eukaryota > Metazoa > Chordata > Ceratodontiformes > Ceratodontidae > Neoceratodus > Neoceratodus forsteri. The sequence goes on from CM028130.1 coordinate 358,876,450, forward strand.
TAAGGTGAGGGAGGGGAGACTGGGGTGGGGAGGAGGGAGGCCAAAAAGTGGCTTTGTCTGGGAGGTTGGGAAGTAGTGGTAGTAGGTTGGTTATACGGTTGATCCAGTGGGGGAAAAGGCACAGGGGGAGAGGAAGACAGAGGGGTAGGGCAAGGGGGAAGAATGGGGGTAAAAGGAAGGGGAAGGAGAGTGTGGGTGAGTGGGCATTATGGGTGTTAGAGTCCTAGTGGCAGTCACAAACTGTCCTAGTAAGAAGGTGTTGCTAGATGAATATTAATTGTGGTATTAGTGAAATTGATGGTGTTGGTGTGTTTTGTGTATTCCGTGTGTATGGACTGTTTTTTGTGTGTTTGGAGGTGCACTGTAGGGTATGTAATTTTAAAAATGCTAATCTGATCATGGACTTTTCTGGCTGATTTAGACAGTTATATCCCTTTTGAAAACAGCTGCTGGGACTGCATAAAAATGTTTTTAAGTTGTGTAAATGGTTGGGTGTTTTAAAAAAGAAAGGAAGAGGCAGGGAAGAGGCAACAAGGAGAGGGGAAAAAGACGGTTTTGTGTAGACAGGAATTTATTACCTTGCACATGGTGCTCCGCTTCTACAATGGTAGTCTGTTTTGGTTGGGGTGGGGTGACCAACCCATCCCTATGTTGGCGATGTTGGTTAATGCCAGGTCAGTTTATAAAACTATGATCTTAAATTATTTGTATAATTTATAGGGCCTGTTCTAGTATTTATCATGGAAACCTGGCTGGATGATAATGCTTGTCCTGTTTTGTCAGGTCTGGTTCTGCCAGGATGCTCTATTATACATTGCCCTCATATGGGGTGCGGGGGGGGGGTGAAGTGGCTGTCATCTCGGGACTGCCCACAGAATGTGTCAGGTTCTTTACGGAGATGTATGAATCATTTTTGATGGTGACCATGACTTGCTTTCAGACTGTGGATTGTAGATTTGTGTGTGCTTACCACCTGCCAGAGACAGTTAGGGAATTTTCTTAGTGAATTCTCTGAGTTCATGTCATTCCTGGTCCTGGAGTCCCCAAGGCATACTATCCTGGGGGATTTCAGTACCTGGGTGGACTCCAACTCATCTGGTTTTGCAAGAGGTTTCTCAAGTTGAATGGAATCATTTGACTTCCATCAGAATGTAAGGACCCCTGCTCATATGGCTAGATACGAGCATACGAAATGTGCCAGCAGATAAAGGACTAGAGGTCTATCAAGTCTACTTGAATGTGCAGCTAGCACCCCTTATTTTGCAGCTGCCCCTAGATACTTCCTCAAACTGATTTTTACCCCTGGTATAGGGTTCTCTAAAATATTAGCTGATCCAGTTGCCTGGTCTAACCATGTTGTGCTACAGTCTGAGATGAAGGATGATCAAATCATTATCTCACACACACACACTGAAATGATCCACGGTTGTAGGTGGAGGAACATTGAACCAGATGTTTTCTGGGCTCAAGAAGAAATTTCAAGGATATTAGCCGCCTCCGGGGGTCTATATAATGTCAGTGGGAGATGGCAGTCCCAGAAAACCTGTTACAGACAAAATGAAGGCACGAAGTACAAGACAATAATAATTTCAAGATACCTGAGAGCTTAAGTAAGTGTGGGTGCTTTATAAGATATTAGCTGGAATTTTTCCAGACAGAATATAACCAATGCAACAGAATACCACCAACCTGAAGAAGTGGCATAGCCTCAAAATGTCATTTTGACTTGGGTGGAAGATAAAATAAAAAGAAAATTTAGCAGATTTTAAGGAGTTGAACCTTCTTTTCATGTTCTTTCTGTGGACTTCTGCACTGAAGAGTTCTCCATACTATACTTGTTTATTGCCTTGTCAAGCAATGGGCATCCTAATAGATAGATATATAAATAGATAGATAGATATAATTGTAAGCAGACACAAACTGATCGTTTTCCTAAAGGACAGATGAACTATTTGTTCAGCAGCTAGGAATACAATGAAATTAGACTACAAGGAACTAATTGAAACAGTACCTCTGTTGAAGAGGAACTAAGCAACATAGCATCTGTGCTGAACAGGACTCCATCAGCTAATCATGCTCAATGGATATGTGAATATGCAGTCTTATTACAGAAGGCGCTATAAAAAATTGTTGCAAGGTGTGTTTACACTACAGCTGCATTGTGGAAGCTTTTCTGTTCAATGTGTGGAGTGCAGAGCTGCAGCTGCTTTCTGTGCAGTCACACACAGGAGCTGTGAAAAGTTCAGTTGCCAGTGCAGACCCCCCCATACACAATTGCAGTGGAGTTTAGTAATATACATTTTGCCAACTTGAAGCAATGCTTCCAACTAAGTTGCATTTAAACCTAGACAAGCCTCAAAATATCCAGAACTAATTGTGCTGACTCCAAGAAAGTAACTGTTTAATGTACTTAAAGTCTGCTTCAAACCTTGCTGAAACTCTTATCACTGACATCAGCAGTGGCATCTAACAATTTCTCCCATACTACATTAATTGTAGTGAAAAAGAATGTTCCACCTTGGGAATCAGATCCAGGCTTATGTAGGTTTGAAGCCCTGCGCCAAGACCTAAATGCCCTATCAATGACATAATCGATGACATCATGCAGCCAAATCATTCACACTGAACGTAATCTTAAACTTGACTAAATGCAGAAAAGAGCTCACATGATGGCAATAGCCGCTTAACAAGCTTACACTTATTTGCACCTAAATAATAAAACCTTGTTTAACATGTATCTTTTTTTAAATAATTTTCATCCAAATGGATATTTGTTGAGAAATAGCCCATCTACTGTCTGTGCACTGCTGTTGCTGTGCAGCACATTGCTGACAAGAGGCAGTGTAAGCTCATTCATGATGAACTTACTAACGTATTCCTTCCTGTCTGTTTGGTGACCATAACCATGATAACAGAATGTTACTATTGAAGGTGGGCCATGACAGTTGGTTGCCCAAGACAAATATGTGCACAGAGAGAGGGAACATGAAGATAAACTGCCAGCGCTGTTTATAAAGACTTTGGTACATGCTAAATATGAGCACTAGCCTGTTTCAAGGCACTTTACGGTATAACAGTGAATGTGCGTGAAATGTTTTTGTTATCCTTTTTAAATAGGAAACAAAATACTGTGGCTGGTATACACAATTCATAACCTCAACCAGCAGTGTATTTCCTTTGTTTATACATATTATTAGATAAGATTATGCAATTGGAGCAAGGGAGAGATTAAAGCCAAGTATTTACTAGCTGGAACTATGCTTTTTTGCTGAGTGGCCCAAAAATGCAACAGTTGACTGTTTCCATGGTCTTGTGTTTACTTTGGGTGCAAAGTTCCCACAGATGCTTCTGTGTTTTTTGTGTTCTTTACTGTATGCATCTGTGAATAGGGGTCTTCGGGATGTGGTAATGGCAGCTGCAAATACCAACAAATAATTTAGTCATACTAGGAACATTTTATAAAACAAATCAATATATTTTAGCTATTCTATCAGGAACATAAATTTATTAGGAGCATAGGTGTTCTACTTTCATTCATTACAGTTTGCATAAGTATGGGGAATCATATTGTTATATTATCACTTGGCTAAGTATCAGTTCAGTGCATTTTCAACAACAGTATTCATTCCTATGGTTATTGTCCTTTCATTAGTTTAAGAAAAGTCTTCAAACATACAATGTCCTCTTTCAAACTGAAATGTAAGCAAAAGAACTCCAGATGCACTGAGGAATTTCTTAATTAGAATATTGATTTTACCTTGTTTGTGTTAACTTGTGCCAGTCACTTTCCCAGAGTACAGAAATTTTCTTTAAAAAAAAGGCACAGAAAAGAAAAAGTGTTTGCCACCTGGAAAATAGACCTTGAGGGCACTGTGAACAGCAACTTGTCAAATTAAAGCAATATTTTGTTTCCTTCATTGCATGCAGCAACAGGATTCTACATGTAGTAGCACCGTTCGGAAAATGTAATTGTTCTGGGAGAGTGTGTAATATGGTATACAGCAAATGAAAGGGCCCTTTTAAATCAAAATGGGAGATTTGAATTATCTATTAAAAAATGCACTTCTTTCTCCTGTTCTTATACAGCTTTTTTTAATATAAAGGTGCTTAAGTAAACGTGACACTGCTGCAGTCATATGCTTGTCTATAGTGACCATATGGAGTTCTCAGGAGTGGCTCTCTGCAAATACATTTAAACTACTACAGTATATTCTGTAACGTTAGGAGCTGGTGCTAGTGGAGCATGGTATGGGAAAACAGCAGCCAGGTAAAATTCCTGACTACTGTAATGCATGCCACCAGTTCACCCAGTGCAATACTTCTAAACATATCTGCAAAATAATTTATATATAAAGATGGATAAAGAAAACCTTGAAGTTGCTAGTAAGGGCATTATAGATTTATCAAGGCCAAAATTATGTTTTTGAAAAACAGCTGTTTCATATCAATGTATCTATTGTTGATGGCAGAGCCTCAAATAAGTACACTGTATTTGAACCTGGAGCCCTTTTTTGAAATCTAAATACAACCCTGTTTAATATCAAGAGCCCAAATATTCAAACAGCACTGTGCCAACGTGATTAATGCTGTGCTGTGTGTGAATAACATTGCTGGCAGCCTCCAAGCATGGCTTAATGTTATATTCAATGACACACTTAGTGCAGTGCTAATCTATAAGTGCTTTAGTGCTCAAGGATACCATGTGACTATGCAAATGAATGCATTGAATTTGCAATGGTATATTCATTGGTTCCTGAAAGTGCAAACAGGCTGCCAGTACAGCTCTATTTACTATTTCCAGGAACCATTGTTGTAACAGTGTGCTAATGATTATGGTTGTTAAAACCATGGAACCTTGGGCTGGCTAGTCCATGAAATGCAGGGTACAATAACAAAAGCAACATTCCTGGTACCAGCAGCTCTTCCTCTCAACTAATCCCTGTAGACATATCCATAACTTTTATTCCTGCGTTGCCAGTAGCCCCCACTCCCTCACCTGATCCCTGAAAGCATACTGTTAGTGTAATATCCCCAGTGTCTAGTGGCCCCATCCCAAACCCACTGCCCATTGTTATGTATTATTATAGACCATGGTAGTCTAGTGGCTTCTTCCTTGAATAAATGCCAGTTCTCATAGTGTAATATCCTCTGTGGTAGTTTAATAGCTCCCCCACCCGGCACAGTGACAGTTTTCACATGTTATAGTTCCTGGTAGTGTAGTATTTCCCTCCCTCCCTCATCCAGTGTTGTTCTCATATTTTAGTATCATCGCTGGTAGTCTAGTGGCACTCCTCTCTAATGCAGTGCCTGTTGTCATATTAGTCTAGTTGTAGTCTAGTGGACTGACTTTCCAGTCTTGCCATTGTGTGGCAACCTCCTGACTCAGGGATGGTGACTGACAGACCCACCTCTCACCTCTGTGGCTGTCTACCTCACGCAAGCCCTGTATCACTGTACTGCTCGTAACATTGATACGGTACTTGCATGAAGTTTATTAAAATGTACTTGGATCATGGGAAAAGAGGTGGTGGTGCTGCTATGCGCACACATCTTGGCCTCTGCTAACATTGTATCCCAGTCTGCTATCCCCTCCTTCCATGAGTTCTTTCTGTGCTTATTCTCTTTCCCCTCCTCACTCCCTATTTTTGTCAATGGTATCTAAGCCTTTCCTAGTGCCATACCTAACTCTATTACTGACTCCTGCACCTCACCTCCCTCTCCTCTCTCACTTCCTTTGGGAAATTATTCTTACTTGGTGACCTTAATACTAATTGACTGGCTCTCCTCCTCAAACAAATCTGTCCAAATAACTGAAGACCTTAATCTCACACAAATCATTACTGAACCCACCCACTTTACCTCTTATTCCTCAAATCACTCTCAGATTGACTGGGTCCTCTTCTCACATTCTTACCCTATTGTTGCCACTGGAACCCTGCTGGATTCTGTTAGTAACCATGGCATGGTCTATGAAATCTGCCACCCAAAAGGTCTCCCCATGTTCATTTGGGTAAGGGCCTTTCAGATCCCTTGATATGCCATCCCTTCTCAATGAACTTTGGAATACTGACTGGTTCCCCACTTTTCAAGTCCGCTGCCATGGATAAGGCTCTCTTCATATTCCAAACACAATCCATTGCTTTCTGGCGCAAACACACCCATCTTAGAAGGTCTCATGTCCATAGTTGTCACCTTCCCTGGATCTCAGCAGAGATCATCAAGCTGTGTAAGACCAGTTACTCTGCCTGGCATCTCCATAAGGCCTCTGTTTCCCCTATGACATGTTGAGATTATAGCAACTCAGGAACTCCTGCACAAAGGCCACCAGGAAAGCCAATCAAAATGATGTATCTGCCATGTCCAGAACAACTTTAGTTCCCTCTGTATGTTCTGGAAGATCAGTCACTCCCAGTTTTATCCCTGTACCCAGCCAGTCGCTCTGGTCCTAAATGCAGGTCATTCACTTATTTCATTTCCAATTCTATTGAGTTAACCTCCATTTTTAGTGAATTCTTCATCTTCTGTTCTCTCTCTCTGCTCCCCTCAATCTCTTGCCGCCACCTTCTTCCTCCTCTCCACATTGCTCCTATCAACACTAATCACCCTTTTCCCATATCACCCATCTCCTGCACTGCCACCCTTGCAGCTACTGAGTCTATAAATCCCTCTAAAGTCCACAGTTTCTATGGACTAGATCCAAAGCTTCACTTCCTAGCTGCTCTTGCCACTGCTGTCCTCCACTCTACCCTTCTTTTTTTATTTTTTTTTTCTGTTAATCGGGTAAGGCCCACTAGGCACAGGTACCTGTTTTCAGGGGTGATCTGGGAGCACTGGGGAGGTTAAGTGACTTGTTCAGGGTCATACAGTATGTAAGTGGAAGTTGTGGAAATCAAACCCAGGTCTTTCTTCTGGATGTACCAAGCTCATTCACAGCTCGTTACTCTAACTTCTAGGCTATACTGCCAGCCCCATCACCTATGTCTCAGTGCGGTACCCTGTGAGTAAAAACATGCCAAGGTGTTCCCCCTCTACAAAGGGGGGAGCACTTCTTCCCCCAGGAACAATCACTCTACCTCTCATCTCTCTACACTGGTTTAACTTCAGAAGAAACTTGTCTTTCTTTATCTCTCTGCCGTCCTTGACTTCTCTGGTATTTTCTCTTTCTACCAGTTTGTTTATAGGAAGGTCCACTTCACCATCCCCCTCTTTCCATTGGATCACTGATTGCATCCTGAAGAAGATGGACCAAGGACCTGTTATTCCTTCCATCTTCATCAACTTTGCCATTGCCTTTAATATAGTGGCACACCCCCTTCTACTGGATAAGTTGAGGGGAACTGGACCTTCTATCCTGGAAGTTGAACAGTTCTATTCCTATCTCACTGAATGACCACAGTCAGTTTAGGCAGGCAATGCCTTATCACCCTCTTTCCCATCTGCTCCAGTGTTCCCCAGAGTTCAGTTTAGTGCCCCATTTTTCCTCCATCATACTTAATGATATCCCCTCTGCCTGTGTCAATGCAAATATGCATATCTATGCAGATGACACAGTCCTCTTCCCCACAGTTGCCTTGGTCACTGAACTGAAATTGCTGCTGCAGCTTCAGACTAATACTGTCCTATGTTGGTTTTGCTCACACTAACTTACACCAAATGCCAAAAAGACTGTGTCCATGTTCTTTTAGTACTAAGCAGACATTATCAAGGCTTCCCACCACCCTTACCTTCTCAGTCCTGGATCCTACTCTCATTGAGGAGGTTTCTGCCTTCAAGTAGCTCAGTATGTGGCTGGATTGAAACCTGGATTTCTCTTCTTACATTGATGCCATCTGCCCCAAAGCCCAGCACCCTATACAAGGCTTTTTACCTTTCTCCGAAATCTCTCCTAAATGATCTCTTTACACCAATTTGTGCTTTCCCCTGGATACCCCTATAATTGCCTCTGTAAATGAAGTGCTCTATGAGCCATTCATATTTTATATCTTTCCTGTACTGTTATTTTATAGTCTCTACTTGTTGTAAACAGTTCCACTGTCATATTTTATCTTTCCTATATTTAATAATTATTTATGTACCATTTCTAAATATATATTTGTACTTTTATATCATTGTACTTACTTTAATTAATTTTATCAAGTTTTTGTTCTTGCTGTCTGTACTGTTAGCTCTCCCCCAGGATGCACTGGGCTATAAGCCTTGGCTCAGTGTGCCTATCTTTGACACCGATTTTTAAACAAATAAATAAAAAATACAAGTGGGAATCATTACGTGGAATATAACATTTTCCAGCAGCACACATTTCCGATGACATGACCTGCAGATAAATACTAAGGTGGGAGTATTAAATGGCACATGTCATTTCTTGTTTTAAATTGCTGCTGGGCCAGAGGCTCTTGAAAACCCAATCTCAAACTGTATTCCTTGTACTGTATATTTAAAAAGCTTGATACCTGATTGTAAACTGTAATTTATTTCATATGGAATGGGAAATATTTATACCTTTGGGCTCCAGTATGTTATGCAATATAATTTGCAAACATTTTTTATTTTAATGCTGGTTATTACACTTGCCTGGGGTCAGGTGGGAAGCTTGTTCATTGTATTAACACGCTATCAGAAGTGAAGTTAAATGTTTGTTATAGCAGTACCAACCTGGTTTTAAAACCACCATGAAATTATATGGAATGATATTTTAAATTATTTCTAACCTTAATATTTCATCTTTGAAAAAGACTTTATAGGTCCCAGCACCCAAGTGGAAGTTTCTGTGTTGGGACAATTGTGTTTTGTGATTGCCTGTTAATGACAAAGTGCTTGATCCACAGTAGCAGCCAGTATATGCTTGAATCCAGCATATTCTGGCCAGGCTGCTGAACACCTCAATGCCTCGCAGGAAAGTAAGGGATCTACAGCCCATCCCCCTGCATGTGTGTAGCCTCACACGGGGCTAGGGGTGATGCAATCAGGGATGGCGGGCATCAAATTGGGTGCCTGGGCTGGAACTCTAGTAGATCGCCTGCTCTGTATGGAGCAGGGGACCACAAGATTTAGCAGTCTATGTCATTCCTCTTTGAACTGCCATATCCCCACTGGGAAAATGCACTCAGAAGGGATACTGGCTAGTGCCAGTGATTCCCCCAGACCTTTAAAGAGGCTTATTGGTCTGGGAGGCAGAGGAGAGAAGGTTGATTCGAGCCAGTATCTGGCTGTGTGGCCAGGCGGGGGGATGCAGAGGAGCTATGGAAGCCTCCCAGACCATGTCTTCCTCCTCTGCTGGTCTTGCAGGGTGCCACCAGGTATCCTGAATAAGATGCAGGTATGCCCCAGCCCTCCCGCCCATCCCTGATCTAGTCAGGTGTGTAGCATTGTGCATAGCTGGGGATCGGATGTGGATGGGGCACGCAGCTAGGGCTGCAGATAAGAGAAGGTCTCCACATGTACAGAGCTAGGCCTCTGCACACCCCTGGCATGCAAAGACACCCCTCTGCAGGCACAGATCCTTTTGCGTATTGAGCCCATAATGAATGGACTGCAGAAGACTTGATAGAAGGGTGGCAAGAAAATATTCTAAACCTAGATTACAAACTGTAGAATCCTTCCTAATACATCCTCAGAGCACATCCAGTATGTACTGTAAATCAGAAAGTAACCTCAAGGGAAGGAATTTTTTTCAAAAATTGTTAGTGGTGGCCCTCTTTAATGAGTTGAGTCATTAATTATAAAATAAATAAAAAGTTTTTTTCCAAATATCTGAGAGAAATAAAACTATATACTGATATTGAATCTAGTTATTTCACATAAATAGTAATGTTTAAAACTGTGATGAGTTTTTTTGCTGTCTAACAAATACTACTTTAAACTATAGGGAATGTTTGGACAGGCTAAAGTAATTAAATTTTTTTCATGGAAAAGAAGGTTAAAGGAAGATATTGGGTAGCATTTTAGAATAATCTGATGTAGCCCTTGGGTCATATTTTGGATGCATGCTATGTCCACACAAATGTGTCCAAACATCTTTATTTTATTCACAGGATGCATTTATGACAATTCTTGCAGTTTATAGCAATTTGTTCTGCAACTGTGGGAAATCATGTCTGTATTTCTGGATGCAACTGCGGTGTTCTGTCTTGGGAGTTAGGCCAGCTTTTCATTTTCTAACTCCTGGGATGGATTTCAGCAGCCACATCTGAACAATGGCTACAACTCTTTCAAAATGCTGCCCATGATTTCATTTTTTTAAATGTTTGTAAACGTATTGGACAAGGTAAACAGGGCTAACCTTTTCTGCTTGTTCAGGGCAGTAGAACATATGAGGGGAAAGAGTTAGGGTTAAAGTGAGAATTTTTTTTCACTAAGAGAGTGGTAAACCTATAGAACAAGCTCCCAAAGCAAGCAGTGCAAATGGGGTGTCAGCGTTTTTAAACTCGGTTTGGATTGTTTCCTCATAGAAGATAACACTACTGAGTGCAGCATTTCATTAAGTAAGGAAAGGAAAGTTCCCTGATGTTTCCTGTGTTTTACCTCATCCTGGGGGCTGTCATTTCCTAGATTGCAGAAGATGAACACAATGCAATCCTGATGCAGGATTTTCCAAAGTGATCTTTCTGTCCATATTTCCACTAGCGGACATCTGTCCGAACTGCCTGACTCCATCTGCATGTTAAATGCATAGGTGTCCAGAAAAAACACATTTGCATCACAAAATGACATGACACAGACTGACTTTTCTGTCATGTGTGTTATGCAAATTGCTGCAAATCACAGCTTTGTATCACTAGTAGATTAATTTAAAAAAATAATGAAAACAGGGCATCCAACTTTGGGTACAAGTGGATGAATGCACAGAAGGCAAATCATACAGTTGCGTTTGCATCTGATCTGTTTAGAAAGCCAGCCCTAGCTTTTTTTATGTTGGCTCTCGCGTGCGCACCAGCCAACCTATTGCAGTAGTAGCAGATTTGGAGGTAGGGTCATTGTGGGCAAATGCAGGGCACGCATCAGTAGATGCGTCCCTCATTCCCCAATGAGGCAGCTGCAGGCACTGACACCAGCAATATGTAAACTGACCACCAGATCTAAGAGGAGCTGGCAGTATAGCCTAGAGGTTAGAGTAATGAGCTGTGAATAAGTTTGGTACAACCAGCAGACCTGGGATTGATTCTCACAATGTCCAGTTGCATACTGTGTGACTCTGAGCAAGTCACAACCTCCCCAGTGCTCCCTGGTCACCCCTGAAAACAGGCACTTGTGCCTAGTGGGCCTTACCAGGTTACCAAAGACCAAAATAAATAAAATAAATAAAAGGTCTGCTGCAATGAGAGCCAAGCTCATCATGCAGTGGCGTGCCTTTCCTGGTGAAGCAGTTTGATAAACATAGCGGCATTGACTGCCTCAACACAGACCGCCGACTTCAGAGGTGCCCAATCCCCCTGTCAGCATGCCCCAACCCACTTCATTTGCCGATGGGGAGCCCACCCTATCGGCATAATGCCCCTCCCTCCCATTTCACATGTGTGCCAAGGGGGTGCCCATCCCCCTCGGCATCACAACCCCAACAGTCTTTCTTTGCCAATGAGGGCCCAATCCCCAGTGACTTTAGTCCACCCTTCCCAGTTCAATTTGCCGATGAGGGAGCCCACTCCTGTCGGCATAATCTCCATTTGTTGTGTGCTGATGGAGGTGCCCAATCCTGTCAGCTACAGCAACCCCCAAAAACACTCAGGTGGTACGCTCGGAGCCCAACCCCGCATGCCAAATGCCCCTGTAAAAAAAGAAACATCCCGCAATGTTTTTTTTTTTTTAAACCTGTAAAAGAGAAAATGGTCCCTCGTGGTCTGTCCTACTCCTCCCCAACCCGCACCCACCCTCTGCGTACCCCACCTCCTCACACACACCCTCACCCCATACTTACCTCGGAGCATGGCGTGATTATCTTTGTGGACCGGGAACACATCTGCACTCTTCAAACCCGACTGCGAACTGAAGAAATGCCAGTAAGCTGTATAATGGCATAAATAGGGTTTTTTCAACTTTGGTGCATATCTCTGCCATTTTTGGGAATTTTGGCACCACATTTTCAACATGGGGTTATTGGGACCCCTCCTCGTGAATTCAGTTACTGTCATGGTGTGATTCTGTCCTGAAAGGTGATTTTGCGGTCACTGCACAGAATCACCTTTCGGGACTGATTAACGAAACAACATTGTCACTGTTCATGATGGGGGCTCTCAAACAGCCTATGTTGCAAATTTGGTGAAAAAAATCCCAAAAATGGCTGTTTTTCGAGCGTGTGTTACGCAGTTTCCACACACGCTCGTAACTTCATGAATTTGTAATATTTTCACTCCAGATTTTCAACATTGCCATTTTCCCACACCTCCTTATGAACAGTACAAATGCCATTTTACATATCCTGGCCAAAATGTGTTTTCACACTTCCGGCGCAGAATAGCATGGTCGCTGTGCAAAATCCATTTTAGGGACAGAGTAACAAAATGACAGTGACACTTGTTCATGAGCAGAGGTCCTAAAATGCCTATTTTGAAAATTTAGTGATGAAAGTCCATAAAATGACTGTGTTACAAGCATGCATTGCACAGTTTCCACGCACCCTTGTAACTTCGCAAATTTGCAATATTTTCATGTCAGATTTTCAACACTGTCATTTTTTCACACCTCCTTATGAACAGTACTGCTGTCAGTTTTTACATCCTGCCTGAAATGTGTCTTCGCACCTGTGGTGTACAATGGCGAGGTCGCTGTGGGAGATCAACTTTTGGGACAGATTAAGAAAATTGCAGTGCCACTGTTCATGAGGGGAGGTCCCAAAATGCCTATGTTGAAAATGTGGTTTAAAAAAAATAAATAAATAATTGGGTTACTGACGTGTGTTGTGCAGTTTCTGTGCATGCTCATGACTTCACCAGTTTTTCATATTTTCGCTCCAGATTTTCAACGTTGTTATTTTTTACACCTCTTCACGAACAATACAGTTGTCATTTTTCACATCATGCCCAAAATGTGATTACATACCTGTGACACCAAATGGCACAGTCACTGTGCAAAATCACCTTTTGGCTAACAAACTGATACCGCTGCTCTTCAAGAGGTTGGGTCACAAAAAGCCCATGTTGATAATTTGGAGTACAAATACCACCATACACCTACGGCATTAGGGTTTCCAACTGTTACACCCCACCCCATAGAGACTGACAGGCGCCAGGGGTGTGACTTCGGATCATCAGCTGTAATGTTCCCACAATTCCACCCCCACCCTGCAGCCACTGATAGGCATCGAGGTGTACCTTGGAGTGTTCAGCCACAAAGTTCACCCCATTCTCCTATACTGCACCCACCTCAGCATATTTCCTTATGGAATGGGGTAAGTATAATGCCCAAGGACACCAAAGCACACCACAACACTTGTCAGTGTCTACAAGGTAGGGTGAGGTAAAATGGCATGAGCATTATAGCTGATGACCCAAATGCACACCCCAATGCCTGTCAATCTCTGCAGGGTGGGTGTGGGGTTGGCATTAGTTCAGTACTTCACTGCCACTCCTATTATGCTTCTCTAACTCCTGCAGTACCAATGCCAATGCCAGCGAGACAACATTCGGCATTGACAAATGCTTGTCTTCTATTATAGCAGTACTTGGGTTCCTATGTACTTTTTGTAGTAATGTAGATCTACAGCACTATACATTAGTGGAACTTATCAAATTAATAAAGAATAGCATATGATGCTCAGTCACCCATTTAAAATGTTACATCTTGAAGAGTATCCTTCCTGAAGTTTATACTATTTTTTTGAACCAATATTTGCTAGTGTTTCATGCATTATGGTATTGAATCATGTAGTGAATAGGACCAGAGTTACTGTTATGCAAACTATGCCAGTGCGTAGGGACCTTGTCTTTGGGGGCCGTTTGCTGAGCTGTTTGCCTTTTATGTACGGTGTTTAGGTAGCTTGATTGACTTTTTTTCCTTAGCCGAAGTTGCTGCTGTTGCCTAGACAACTTTGACTCATCTGGATCTCTTGGGGGAGGAGCTGACCACCATCTAAGCTGGCCATCTAATGTGCAGTTCCACCCCTCCACCCGTGTGCACTGGAGCGAACTCACTGTTTGTGGCTTTTTGAGGGATCAGTACAGCTTTGCAGCTGTTACATAGATTTGGCACCATTTGCCAGGTCTTCTCGTGGCACCAATGGTTTGGTCATCCCTTGTCAGCTTGTCTGCAGCCTGTGCATGTTCCGATGCCAGGTTGAAGTGAGCAGGAGCTTTTAGAGGGAGCTGGAGAAAATGATCACTCAGTAGTCGAAGAGCAATCCACTGGACAAGCCAGAAGTTACATCGGGAGCAGTGTAAGCAGACAGTAGTCGAGCGGATGTGGATACTGACAGCTGTGATGTTAGAGCCCAGTGAGCAGGTTGTAGCAGACTAGCAGTGCACTAGGTAGAAGCCTGGGGAGGGCTGGTTTGTTGGCTGGAGACAGAGTTGCTGCATTTGCATGGGGGAGTGCATTCTGTTTCTGACAGTTGACTTGTTGGATGAAACCTAAAGAGGATGCCCAGTATGTGTAGGTGGGTCCAGAGGGAACTAAGTAGGATGGGGAATTGCCTTGGGGAAGGGGACATGTAATGAGCAGGCCTGGAGGCCACAGGATGAGACAGGTCAGTGGACAGCAACTGTTTGGGAGTGGGTTATTAAATCAGTATGAGCGTTTTAGCTTGGATAAGGGCTGAAACCTAAACTGGAAGTTGTGGCCTTGGAGCTTCTCATTACTGGTGATCAAATATTTGTGTAATACTGCCAGATTTATATGTATGCACATGCACACACACACACACACACACACTCTCTCACACAAACACACACACACACACACACACACACACACACACACACACACTTTCTCTGTCTTTGGCCCTCAAGCTTTCTTTAACCTCCCTCAAATGCTTATAATGCGCATTCCTTATGGCAGCTACGGATACAGCAGTGTGTAATAAAGTCAGGGCATAAAACCAAATTCCCTTCCTTAGCCAGTTGGCATTCACTATGAAAGGCTTTAAGGCAGGGGTCAAACTTAACTTTTTTTTTGCACTAGCCAGCAGGGCAAGTTTATTCAAAATTACACTAGCCCGCAGATGATTGCACTAGCCCTTAATTATTATGGTAAATTTTGATCACTTATGCAGGAAACAATGCAAGCAAAGCCAAGAAATACTCTGATGATTGCACATTTATCCTGCTCCCACATTGCTTCCAGCTCCCCAGCAGAAAAAAAAGACTGCAGTGCCATCACAGTGAGCCCCCCATTGTTTTGTACCACAGCCTCCTCTCTTCTTTCTGCCCCCCCCACACCAAACAGAGAGAGGATATCACAACAGCAAATGTTCAATCAAGCAGTCCTAGCTCTGCACACACAATAGCTGACGTCATCATGCACCTCACCACACTGTCACCACCACCCACAGGGCAATGAACAGAGTCAAGCAGAGAAAGACACTCTCTGTCCCCACCCTATAGTCAGCTGGAGACCTGCACTTTTGAAAGTTTTTGTACAGTCTCGAGTGAGCCAGGAGCACATCTAAGATTTCTTTGGGTTGGGGGCTAGACAAACCTAAGGGGCTTGGGAAATCGAAAACTATGAGATTTTTATTTGTTAAAGCATTGATTTTAATATGCTCTGCCCCAACAATAACAGCTTTTTCTTAGACATTGTCCTTTCATCAGCCGAGGGGAAACAGTACACAGGCATCACACTATACTATTTCTATTTCTGTATAGGATGATCTATGCACCCCAGGAATGAATATTTCAAGGTTTCAAATTATGTATTTTATCAAGGTTTATTTTTGTACCATGCATGATCCAAAGCTTTGTTTTTAGGCTGAAAGGACATGCTGAGTGGGATAAGAGTGGAACTGTATGGATGGTGATGGCTGGCATGGTCCATTTAGAAGAGCTATGGACCCCCTAAATTTGCCAGTAATGGCAGCTATGGATGGTCACTTCAGAGTCTGGTCTGCAGTGGTGTCCAGGGAAAGAACAGAGTTAAGAGATTTGGAGGAGAGAGGGAAGTTATGGTGAGGCTGGGATAAAACCCACCACCTGCAGGGCCGATCCTGTACACCTCTTTGCATTTTGTCACTGAAATGTTGGATACAAAAACTCAAAATGTAGAGAAATTAGGGGCAGTGGTCTTAATAATATTGGACAAATTGTTAGACATAGACACATTCAGAAAACTGGAACCTAGTGACTTAACAGCACTCTACCCTTGATCACACCCTGAACACTAGCTGAAAGTCTTAACAGTGGAGTGATAATGACTCACATTGATTCTTTTGTGGGATCCCCCTCTTAACTGCCAGATAATTGCAGCTCTTAATGACCTGTTAATCACACCTGGCCATCTGGAACACTGAGAGAGATCAGCATGAAGACTAGAGAATGCTAAAGTAGAGCCATTTTTAACTTCACTAACAACCATGAAAATCTGCACTAGTCAAGGTGGGCTAGTAGAGAGTTAGCAGCACTAGCCCTGGTCAATTTCCACTAGTGTTTGGGCTGGTAAAACAATGTTAAAATCGACCCCTGCTTTAAGGGAATCTTGTGTACAGTTTAATAGTTGCCACCCACACCCCCCATTTAACAAGTCTTCTTACAGGACTATCTGGTGTCTATGTCATACTTTCAGGCTGTACAATGCCATTCCAGTTTCAGTGTGCATTAACAGTGTTTGCTCTGCACCTTTTTACTGATGCTTCTTACTACTGCCTTTCCCAGGACACAGATGAGAAACAATCTGTTACCAGCTCAGAATGCCTTTCCTGGTAAAATATTCGCATAAACAAAATAATATTTCTTCTCGCTGGTGCACATTCCATGATGTCAGGGTCTTCACGCAACCTTGCATTTGTAAGAACACTGAAATGTTGACATCACAAAATGTGTCCCACTTGAAAAATATAGCACTGCCCAGCACCAACATGCTTCTTTACTTCAGATTAAAATTTAGCACTCAGATGGTAACACTGGACAATGTGGGAAGAACTGCTAAATGGGGGGGAGGAAGAAAAACCCAACACAGCCCACTAAAGAGTTGTCCCATGGATTATTTCATCAACTTTTATTTACTTATTTTTAGTTTGTTGATTAATAACATAGAAACTTAAAAATTGTCAGTAGGTAAGGACCGCCAGGCCTGTCCAGTCTACCTGCAAGCCCTACACTTGCTTGTGGCCTCTGACCTTATTTGAGCAATGGCTTTTGTGCTATTTTAATATATTGAAAGTAGCAAAGAAAAAAGTGAAATGAGTTACTTGAACTGAAGTATTGCATGTTTGCATGGTATGTTTGAGTGCTGCCATGCCACCTTTTAGGCTGGGACGGTGCAGAAGGGGGCCCCAAGGTTACTGCTCTGCATAGAGCCCTTGACGATGTTTATCCTGCCCCGGTGGTGAAGAGATTATTTCACTTTCTTGAGATCAAAAGATAGTCTGATAAAAATCTGTGGCTTTTTTTAACATTAGTGATGTATCATATTACAGTAACTTGAGTTCTAGAAATACTTAATGTTCTCTCATTACAGCAGTGAAAGTTCTTAAATGGTATAATAGCGTGTCAAAGTGATTAGTTAATAAAGAGGTAATACATTTTTCCCTCAACATTTTGCTTATCAAAGAAGCGTGTAATATGATGGGCAAAATATCAGGAAATATAAATGTAATGTTAATGTAAAAACCCTATGGAAAAATAGTGTTAGCCATGAAACATTCTCAGCTGAACTCTTGGAATTACCTGGGCTTGCCAATAATGTGATACAGTATTCCTTTTCCTATTTGTAAAGCAACCACGGGATGTATCTCTTATCTCAGTATGTTTTATGTACTTAATAGAAAAAATGAGGAGAGACCAGGATTCAATATAGTCACAACACAACTGCATGTATAACTATTTTCTAAAATTGCTGCCTGATACTTACATCATACCAAAAGAGCCCCACACTAGCTGACCGAACACCAAAACAGCAAAACAGCACAAATTATGGCAAACCCAGATATGCCACATGAAAGAACTTTAATAGTAAAAACTTACATGTATACACAAGGTTCAAAAGCTAAGGAGGTAAACACACTCCTGGTAGTATTGCAAAACACCACCCACTGGCATTTCACACCTGAACAGGTGCTTTTTCAAGGGCAAGGTGTACAAAGACAAAAGACCCTCTTTTATAGTCCTTAAAAAATGATGTCACAAAAAAAGTCATTCATCTCAAACAGATGCCTTTAATATATCCCTGTATTGGAGGAGGTACTATTGTGACTATTAGAAAATGGGCTTGAAAACTAAAGCATGTTGACTGACTGAAAGCCATGGTCAGGCATGCCTTTATTTTTCAATAGAGCTTGGTAAAAAATGAGTGCCAATTCAGGGTGCCCCATTACTTAGGGTATCTATGGGCACCCAGAATTTTCAAAATTGCAAGTCACCATTTTTTTGTCACACTTAGTGAGCGAGAGCTTCCCTCCTCCGACTCAAACTGCCACAGGTAGTAACTACATAAGACTCCTTTAAAACTGTAAACTTAAAATTACTTTGTACCTCAAAACATCTTTGACAGCTGATCACTGTCCCCGCTGCAGATGTCCTGCTCAGTCGCACTGCTGAGGTTCCACTTGCACACAGTACCCACTGCATAATTAATACATGAAAAATAAATGGCAAGCCTCTACTTTATTTTAAAATAAAAAAGAACTTTGGCGTGCTGACTCTTCCCATCCCTCCATATTGTACTTCAGTGTGTCATGTTATCTGGGCACACACAAGGCAACAGCTGCATTTCCCCAGTGACAGCACTTCAATTAACAAACAAACAACCAAAAAAAAAACAACAGGGTGAAAACATAAATACATAAAATGAATATGTAATATGATAACATGAATACATAAAAAAACACCAGAACGAAATCTTGGAGGGGGTAACCATAACAACCAACTCCAAAATACAAAAGTACTGAAGCTCAAGTAGGACAAAAATCCCTAGCTCAAAAAACAAACAAACAAAAACAGTATTGTAAAGCAGGCGGAGGAACTATTTGTTTACAAAATAAGTAAAATTCTTAAAAGTTTCAGCATTTTAACACAAAAATTATTTTTTCAAACATATATAATGCAGTGGCCCATTTTCTAAGCTTAATAATAACCCTCCAGGGTGGGCGGTATTTATTTATTTATTGGCATTTCGGAAAACTTGTGAGCAGAAGCTCTTTATATAGGTTCCATGTTGGGGGATAACCCAAAACAGGACAACAGTACATACAAATGTTACATACAAGTGATACTAGGTTAAAATCATCTAGGTAGGTTACAGACTAACAGCATGGGTTTAGAGGGTACACATCCAGATTGCACTGGAAGCTAGAGCTGTCTGTACAGACAGTAGGGGAACAAAGACAGTGCATTTGAAGTAATGTATTACACAGAATACATCGGAGGCATTGTACAATGTATGCCTGCGTCAGATCATTTACTAGCTTACAAAGAACAAAGAGAGGGTAGGGTAGTGGAAGGAGAGGCATCTTATCAGGGGGAAAAGAATGAGGCAATACCGAACCTTCCAGGGGCTATAAGGGCCTCTGCCTGTGGCAGCGGGCCTCGTTACACTCCTGGGCAGTGTGATATTACACAATTCCACCCACCCTGTTGGGTATTATTGCTTAGGTACACCACTTCAAACAGTAGAATATCTCTAGGACCAGTGGATTTCTTGAGTCAGTAGCCCTTCTGGCTAGTGGCAGCAAAAGTATAATTTTTTATTCCTGCTGTATCAGAGGCACTTTATAAAACTAAATTCCTTTCCTGTATGCTTAAAATAGAAATTATATACCATACCCTTTAGACTAGCTTAACCAATCTGTATGCTTCTTTAGCATTTGTTGTCTGAAAGTAAATAATACATAGATGAAATGTTTTTTCCAGTGACACACTTGCAACTTCTCAGAGGAAAAACAATTTAAAATGGGTTTTGTACTTTTAAGCCTCTGAGTTGTAATAGGAATAGAATGCTGACAACTGGGCTTTGTCCCTGGATCCCCACTCAGAAATAACTTACGCTACTACTTTGTCACTTTTGTATGCTTGCTGGCAGTATTTATTAAGAGGCACAATTACATATTTACATCCCAGTTTCATTTCTCTGTCTGGACAATCAATATTTACATTTAGACATATCAGTCCAATATCATTTTATAGGACATAACAGTCCTGTCTTCCCTCTTGTGGTTCTTCCTTCTTGTTCTCTTCATTGTTCGAGGTTGTGTCTTGGGGTTCAGACACTGTGATCCAGCTCCCCCCATCACCATAGTCGGGTCACCACATTTACCTGGACCCCCCCACTAGGTGCGGACACAGTGATCTACCCCTAGCTCTATACCCCTCCCCTGTTATTCCCATTCCTGTGTTCCTTTGTCCCCATCCCGTGGTACCTACCCCTTCCCCTTTCTACTTGCCCCCCTTTCCCCCCTTGCTCCCAACCCTTTCCCCCCTTTTTTTATCTCCCTCTGTCTTATGTCTGCTGGTGTGGCTCCACCTAGCCTCCTGGCCACCAGACACCCATCTATGGCATACCTGGCCCTTCCCGGGCCCCATTGGAGGCCCCCATCCTTCCTTTTGCCTCCCCTTACCCAGTGCCTATTTCATGTTCCCACCTCTTTCTTGCAGGGAGGGTGGATGGTGAATTGTACTGCAAGAAAGAGGGTTCCCAAAGGGCTGCAGGCCCTTATGAAGCCCCTAAGGACCCCAATCAGGACCCCATGTGGCCCCTCCCTCTGACCAATGGACAGCGAGCCCTATGCCCTGGTCAAATGACACACATGTGATGTCATAACCCCTCCCCTCTTCCCTGTCTCCTCCTCCTCTCCCTACCTCCCCTTCCCCTTTCTTGTTTCTTTCTGTCTGGGCCTCTGGGACAACCTCGCTTGCCTTTTTTTGGCAAGTTTAATTGTCCCCGGATCCCCACCCAGAAATAACTCAGGCTACTACTAGTACTTTGTCACTTTTGGATGCTCACTGGCAATATTTATTAAAAGGCACAAATATATATTTACAGCCCAATTTCATTTCTCTGTCAAGACAATCAGTATTTACATTTAGACATATCAGTCCAATATCATTTTATGGGACATAACAGTCCTGTCTTCCCTCTTGTGGTTCTTCCTTCTTGTTCTCTTCATCATTCAAGGTTGTTTCTCAGGGTCTGGACACTGTGATTCACCCCCCCCATCACCATAACTGGGTCACCAGACTTATCTGGACCTCCCCCGCTAGGTGCAGACACAGTGATCCACCCCCAGCTCTATATCCCTTCCCCTGCCCTGTTACTCCCACACCTGTTCCTTTGTCCCCAGCCCAGTGCTAGCCACTCCCCCCATCTGCCCCCTTTTTCCCCTGCTCCAACCCTTTCCACTGACTCATCTCCAGCTTGATGGCGGAAGATGGGCCTCTGCAGATTAAAATCTCAGGCCTTTTTTAGAAGTTTTCCACACTAGCTTCCCAAAAGGCTATAGGAACAAGCACATGCCGAATTCCGTCAGGTGCACTCCATCCGACCGGTACACATCAGCCTGCTCGTATGAGATTCCCCTATGCTGGATGTGCACCCCCCCCATTTCCATCACTGCCCTAACTACCTACCTGTTCAGGTGCTTTCGAGACACCTCCACCACTTTAACCCCTTTTGCTCCCCTCCATAACCACCGGGATGTGATCTCCGACCAGCCGATCACCACTCCCTGCCACCAGCTCTTTACCCTCTCCAAATCTGAGATCATGTCCCTCATCAGTGACCGCCATGGCATTTCCCCTAGATCATTGCCCCCCGGATGGACAATGGTACAGTCAGGCCTGGCCCAGTGCATCCACAGCTCCTCCAGCAGGGGAAGCAACTGCAACCACCTCATGCCCCTCAACCCCCTCCACCGCACTTTGGTGTGCTCTGCCTCTGGGCACTACGTCCCTCTTCTTGTAAGCTGACTGCAAACCTCTCTGCCAGTAGTGAGCAGGTGCCCCCAGTCCACCTGCCTCTTGGAGCTCGCTGTGGAAAGAGAAAAAGAACACAAAATTAGCCATGTCAACACCTCACGTATCTCCTGAAACAGTTGGATTTCCATCTCCCCACCCATTTGATCACATCCTCCAGTGCCCCATTAGAGGCCGCCTCAGATGCCGCACTGAACCATGCTGCCTTTTTCGGGCCTCTTGCCCTGCAGTAGTCCCCCATGGCCCGAACTGCACACACTCCCGCCCCAGATGCCTGTGCACCTCCACTGCAGTGCCCTTCCCCTGCTGGTCTGTTTTGGACCACCGTAGCCAAATGACCACCCTGTCCCTGTCCAATCTCACATTCTCCTCTTACAATGCATTAGCAGCTGTCCCCTTCCTGGGTGCCACGACTTCTCCTACCCTGAAAGCTCACCTGGCCATGATTGCAAAAATGGCCCTGAATAGGCAGGCTTCCTTTGCTGAACTGCAAATATGGTCCAATGCCCCCACTACCTTTGTGAGCAAAAGCCCCATTATGGGCCTTCTGTTGTCCTGCCTTGAGCCCTGCCCCCTCTGCCAATCCGTGACCATCTGCCTGATGGCCCATCCTCCCACTGCATCTGACCACCCCTATTTCCTACACATTCAGCTGCTGCCTGCCAGCTGGACCACCATGGTAGCATGAGCCAATCCTTCCTCCCATTTCTCCACTACCTACTGCATTACCTGATCTTCCTGGACTGGCTCCGCCATATCCCAGCCCATTCTGGACTGAAATGTCTGAAAGCCTACCCAGGACCCCTTGTAGGCTCTCAAGGTGTTGGCCGACCACAACCTTCTGTACAGGGCCCTAGCCTTCTCCCTCCAGTTTCCCACAAGCAGTCCAGGACCTTGGTCTGGGCAGGTGCTGCATGCGGCACCAACTCCCAGAACTGCGTCATCTGAAAACGAGAAAGACAGTCAGCCACTTCATTTTGTATCCCCTCAATGTACTGCACCCTAAACAACAGGTTCAAATGCAGCCCCAGTAGCACCATGCACCTTAGGATGTGCCCCACCGACTCTGTATTCCCATTCTGTCTGTTAATCACCTCCACTATGCCCTTATTGTCGCACCAAAATAGAATGCGCCGCCCATTCCTCCGGTCTCCCCACATCTCCTGAGCTATCCACATAGGGAAAATCTCCAGGAACATGATGTCCTTGGTCACCCCCCATTCCTGACACTGTGCTGGCCATGCCTCAGAGATCCACTCTCCTTGGAAGTAAGCCCCCATCCCGAAACTCCCGGCTGTGTCCGTGTACAGCTACATGTCCATATTGCAGGCCCACTCCTCCTGCCAAAATGTCACCCCCATTATACCACTCCAGAAAGGTCTCCCTTACCTGGAGATCCTCCCTCACCCCTTTGCTGGTGTCCATCCTGTGGTGGGGCTGCTTCACCTTCCCTGTGGCCCTCCCCAGTCTCCTTGTGAAGGCCCTGCCTGAGCTTATGGCCTTGCAGGCAAAATTAAGGTGCTGCTGTACCTGTACCAGCGGCACCCTCCTCCTCCTGACCACTAGCACCAAAAGCCCTTTTAGCCATGCTACATTGTCTCTAGGCAGCCAAAAACACTCCTGTTTTGGAGTCTATCTCAATCCCCAGGAACTCTGTCTTCCCTGCCACCAGGGGTATCCTGATGTTGTCGCACATGTCCTGGAAATCCTGCAACATTCCTTGGGTCTCAGCCTGGCTAGCCCCAATCAACAGGAAGTCATCCAGGTAGTAGACCACCCTCCTGTGCCCATACCACATCCCAAATACCCATTGCACTCATGAGCTGAAAGTCTTGAATGTCGAGCATGCCACTGAGCAGCCCATGGACATGGCCTCGTCAAACTACAACTCGCCCTCTAATTGGAAACCTAGCAGATCCCAATCCGATGGTCGGACCAGCAACAAACGGAAGATGGACTCAATGTCCATCTTTGCCAGCCAGGCCCCTCTACCACTCAACTCAATTTTACCGCCTGGTCTAGCAAGGCATAGGAGACCATGCTCAGTGACTATGGGATCCCCTCATTTACTGCCCCCCCCCTTCCAGGTAGGACAAATGGTGTATGAACCTGAACTCCCTCTCCTGCTTCTTATGCATCACCCATAAGGGTGACACTCAGAAATGCCCGCAGAGGGGTTCCTGCAGTGGCCCTTCCACTCTATCCGCCCTGATTTCTTCTGAATCTTTGCCCGACTTATGGCTTCCTTCCCCTTCATGGACCCTAAGTTCTTTACCCGCATCCCAACCCAATCACCTATGAAACCTAGTGGGAAATCTCCCCAAATGCCCTCTTTCAGCAGCTCGGCTCCCCTCTTATTGGGGTATCCCTCCATTTATGCCTTCACTACCTACAGCCTGATGGGGGCTGCGGGCCAGGGTGTAGCCCCACCTCCCGCCAGCTGGACTCCTTCTCATTCCATCTGTAGTTGGAATTATATCCCCCTCTCCCTGGACTCCCCCGGCCCTTCCCCCCTGCCACCTTGAAAGGGCTGTTCCTGGAGCTGCCCCCCCAATTTCCCAGTCTTGTCACCCCAACCGCCTACAGGTCATTGCCGGGTGTGACCCCCTGCAGCACGAGCAAATGTGCCTGAACTTGCAGCTAGGCCATGTGCAGGAGGCCCTATCAAAAGCTCAACAAGCTTTGGCGCCTGGGCCGGTGCAACCCTCTTCTCCTGCTCCACCACATGCCCCACTGCCGGTCCCAAGAGTGTCCTGACCCATAACTCCAAGTGGGTTCAATCCCATCTCAGGTCGCCTTTTGCCACCATTTACCTCCGAAATGCCTCATCATATTTTAGCCAGCCAAAACCCAGTTTCGCTTTATACGGATCCCTGATGATCGCCATATAATCAGAAGTGGGATCGCCAGATCTGGCTGCTTCTCCAGCACCAGTGCACTGTATATCAGGAAACCTGCTTGCCATGTGTCAATGCTCTTCCCCTTGAACTTCACCTCCTCCGCCTTGTGCCCCACTACCGCTAGGGCCACTGCCATCTCCGACTTGTCCACCGACTCCTTTTGCTCATACTTCTTGGCCTTCTCTTCATCAACCAAGCTGAAAATGTCGACATACTCCCCCTTTCATATTTTCTCCTTTATTGAGGCCTGCATGTGGTCACCCAGGATGAAACCTGGCGGTCCTTCGTACAACTTTCATGCTCCCCCCACGCTTCCCCCATGTCCCCCTTCTTGACCCTGTCCTTAATGACCTGTAAGGCCCATTCCATTTCTTAACTCCTTCATCCCCCATATCCCCCAGCAGCCCCTCCATATACTCTTTCAAATCCACTTCATTGTTAACATCCACTTCATCCTTACCACTGTCTGGCCTAGGTCCCGTCAGGACTGGGATTGCTTGGCTCTTGGCCCTGGTGCCGCTGATGAACTGGGTCTCTCCCTCTTCGGCCTCTTGTCTGCCTTCCCTGCACCTGCCCTCTCATCACACTCTTTCCGTTTCTTCTGGTCTCCCTCCTCCACCTCCCTCCTCTTTGCCACCTCCACCAGCTCCGTCATCTGGGTCATTAGATCTGGGTCATCAGTTTCGCTGCTTCTGCCATCATTTTAGTACTGGACAGTGCAATTTTCTTGGGTGCCATCTCCTCTGTTTTGTGACTAGATTATACAACAAGCACAAATGAAAAACAGCGAACCATGTAGTCTGCAGCTTCCCACTCCTTGAGGGCTCCAGCCGCCCAATTCTTGGACCCCCTCCTGTTTTGTAGCACCTGGAGGGGGCTCACTCTGCTACCCGGCCCTCCCCATACCCATGCAGTGGCTTCACCACATCTATCCCCTGTCTCACCCGGCACCATGCCCATATATACCAGCGTGCCACTGGGTCCACAGGCCTGGCCACTTGTGGCATCCTACTGCCACGTCCAGGCTCCCCAATTGCCACCAGGCCTCATGCCAGTGCCCCAAGGTACCACTCCCGTGTCAAGAAATCTTCCTTGTGCCCACCCCCCGGCACTCTCCCATATTATCCCTATGCTGCCAGGCTCACTACTGGTTTCCCCAACAGAGATTAACTGCATTGCACCTTTTGCAAACCTTTTTTTTTTTTTTTTTAGATGCTCCGGGCATGTAGGATATGCCTCTACTGTTCAGAGAAACACCTGTATGGAAGAAGCTACAGCTGTTGGGACCTGAGCATGGCATGCCTTCTCCATCTGCCAGCTCTGAACTTAAAACCCTGCTGGCGGCAACTGGCCAGGCCGCCAACCCGGCCAACCCACCACCATGCACAGCCATGCTCTTCCCATCCACCTCCTACCATACTTGGGTTCAACCCCTTGTTTCCTTGTGCTCACATATGCAGTGTCATTTGCTTTGGTACCCCCAGCCCCAAAATAGCAGCTGCACCAGGTGGCTAGGCCCTGGCAGGCCTCCTTCCCCTTCTCTGGCCTGCTGGCCCACCTGCACCTCACGGGGTGGGTGACAGTGCCCCCAAAATGGTGACCGGGCCCCTCTTCTGGCTTCAGTGGCCCAGCACTCCCTCTCCTGGCTGAAATGGCCCCAAAACATTTTCACCCTCACCAAAAAAAACACCTCTGGTCAGCCCTCTGGTCCCAAAAGGGTGGCTGCACCATGCAGCTGGGCCTCTGCAGCCTCCCGGTACATCCTCTGGCCTGCTGGCCCATGCCCCTCTGTTGCTGCCACCTCATGAGGCGGGTAGCTTGTGAGATTGCCTAAAATGGTCTCAATGGCCCCACCAAGGTCATGCTGGATTCCCCACGCCATCCTTTTGGACTGCTGGCTCTGTCTAATTCCCCCCCCCCCCGCCATGCTGCTACAAGACGCCACCACGGTTGCTGCCTACACTCCACCCCATATCCCTTTCATTTAATTTCTGGCTCATCCATGCCCCAAGGTGGACGAATTGCCCCCACCTGGTTACCAGGCCATGCACTGGCCTTGGTGACTCCATGTTCCTTTTTTCAGCTGAAGTGGCCCCAAATCTCTCCCCTTTACAGCTGCTGCCTAGGGGCTGTCCCCCAGTCCCAAAATGGTGGCCGCACCATGCAGCTGGGCCTCCATGGCCCCCATCCTTTCTTCTGGCCACCTGGCCCATGTGCCCTTGTTGCTGCCACCTCGTGAAGTGGGTAGCCATGCGTGAGTGCAGCAAAATGGACTCGGGTGCCCACAAAACTCATGCTCGATTCTCTGCACCCTATTGCAACCAAAATGTCATCTGGCCCTGCTTAACAACCCCAGGTCATGCCACACTGCCTCAAAAACACCACTGTGGCATCACAAACACACTGCCCTGCCACCAGCATCAACAGTCCAGTGCTAGCTCTCCACGTTAAAAGCATGCTTTTCCTTTTTACTAATAACCTTCCTCCTCACACGCTATGGCCTGCCATTGGGCCTCAATACCAAACAGCAAACGCAGCAAATCCCTCAAGCTCTGCTCCCAGCAGCCCAGCCCTGCCATAACACATCCTCTGCTCTGTTATCTTATATATAAAACTTTTCCTTTTTTTTTTTGAAAACAGTCACTAACGTTTCCATTCAATTTCACTCAATGTATCTCAACCACAAAAAACACAACCACATTTTAAAACCCAACACTTCTTGCCTATTACATAGAAACATAGAGTTTGACGGCAGATAAGGACCACTTGGCCCACCCAGTCTGACCATTTCCCTACTTATTGGATAAGCTGCAGATTCTAGTTAACCAACAGCCTACTTCCTGCAACCCCCCACTATAATTGCCTTATGTCTGTCCCATGCATGTTTGAATTCCCCCACTGTTTTAGACCCCACAACCTCTCCAGGAAGGTGGTTCCATGCGTCCACCACTCTCTCTGAGAAAAAGAATTTCCTCACATTACCCCTGAGCCATCTCCCCTCTAACTTTAAATTGTGTCCCCTTGTTCTTACCAGAAGGCCCCAGACCCTCAGTGCCTTACCTCAGATTGCCAGCAAAGTGCTGTAGATCAAGCTCTGAATTTTACAGCAAGAAAGAGGGCTCCCAAAGGGCTGCAGGCCCTTAGGAAGCCCCTAAGAACCTCAATCAGGGCCCCATGTGGCCCCTCCCCCCTTGCCAATGGCCAGTGAGCCCCATGCCCTGGTCAAATGACACACCTGTGATATCATAGCCCCTCTCCTCTTCCTTGTCTCCTCTTCCCCCTCCCTACTCCCCTTCCCCTTTCTTGTTCCTTTCTGGCTGACCTTCTGGGACAACCTGGCTTGCCTTTTAGTGGCAAGCTTAATTACCACAGAACACCTACAGTAAATGCATTTCCATCTCCAGATAGCATTCTTGTTTGTGAGCTCCTGCAGAAATATAGCAATTGATCAATCAATCAAATCTTTATTTATCCAGGCAGTCACCGTTGAGCAAGCTCATTTACAAGTAGGGTTACCACCTTTGGGTGAGGTAAAAACCGGATCCGAAACCACACCCCAAACTCCGCCTCTGGCTCCACCCCTTTTTTATTACTGGAGAGTATATCACTCCTTCTCCAAAGCCATTTGTAATGTTGGAATATACATTACTAGTGATAGGAAATTATTTTTATACTGTTATTTATTTGATTTATTTATTTGGTTATTTATTTTTATTCTTTGGCAACCAGGTAACCTCCCATAGGCCACATAGCCCATTTTACAGGAGTGACCCAGAAGCACAGGAAGGTTAAGTGACTTGCTCAGGGTCACACAGTATTTGAGTGGAGGTTGTGGGACTCAAACTCAGGTCTGCTGGATGTGCCAAGCTCAGCCACAGCTTATTGCTCAACCCTCTGCTAAACACTCTCCCATTTTCCTTTCCATGTAAGTCATGTATTCTGATGCTTTGACCAAATTTTGATAACTTAATTATCAGTGCTTGTGGTACCCTTAATACTGCACTGTGTTCCTCACCTCAGCAGTTACTGCTGTTTCTGTTTCATATTTCTAAGACATTCCACAGTTCCAGATACACCATTCCATGCTGTTTATCTGAATGATCTGTCAAAGTGTAGCTAATATCATGGAATGTTCAGGTAATACAAAAAATTAGAGCAAATGTAGTGATAAAAGCAATAAAAGTTAGATTATTAATTTAACAAAAATGGGTCTAAAACTTACCATAATATAGAACAAACAAAAAGAAACACATGAGAGCACATAAAGGTATAAAAACTGTTTCCTGTCATAGCAGCAAAAGACCATATTTAAAATTCAGAGTGGAAAAGAATAGGTTAATTTACTGCTAATGATCTTAGTGGCCATACTTTACACCTGTCAGACAGCCTGATTTTACAAACAAAGGCAGGTCTGAATGACTGTGACAGCAGAACTTCTTTGTAACCTGGACATGTAATGCAGCCAAAACAGTGAATAATTTGATACATCAGTTTTAAGAGTATATGAGCAGTCAAAATGGCCCAAAAACCGGACTGCATGTAACCAAAACTGGATGACCGGATAAGGACCCTAAAAACCGGATTATCCAGTCAAAAACCAGATAGGTGGCAACCCTATTTACAAGGTGGACCTGCTGTTGGCAGGGACAGTTATACATACACAGACTAAAGGTACAGAATACAAAATGAACAAGATGATACAAACAATGATTACAACAATAGTAGGTGCAAAGAATATACATTCCTAGGGCACACGTACAAAAATATATACATAACACATCATTATTGTGGTATTTACAACACAGAACTTGTAGGGTTGTCTTATTCAAACCTTTGGAGAAAAGGACAATTATTTACATGTCAGCCCTCAGTAACCAGTTGCAGGCTTGGGTGGAAGATCCTAGGCTACGGAGGAGCACATAACAGTGTCTGTTTCTCAGGTTTGAGTTGCAGGAGGGGGGTTAGTATGGGAAATGTGGTACAGAGGGTGCTAAGTGCCAGTGTGGCAGCTGAATAGTGAACTGACTGATAGGGGCAGAAGGCTGGAAGTAGCAAGGATAGGGAGAGAAACTGCAGTAAGGCTGCTAGGAACTGTGGAAACAGTTACAGATTTCAGCAAATGTTTTGTCATAGATGGTCTTAAACAAGGCAATACTGACAGGGGAGCTAAGTTTCAATGATCTTCGTATCCTATTCCAGAGCGTGGGCAAAGCATAGCTTATGGCAGCCCTTCCAAAGCGGGTGTTCATCCTTGGGATTTTCAGGGAAACCAGCGAGTGGCTTCTTAGAGCATAGCTACTGATTGGACTCAAGGGGAGACAATCAACAATGTAATATGGAAGTCTGTTGGCAAGGACTCAGAGCATCCCAAGGGCTGCATTTCTACACCACCTGCATTGAAGGGAAGGCCACCCTACAGCTGCATATAGAGAGCACTGATGTGTGGAGGATGGAAGGCCAGTTATAAATCTCAATGCTCTATGGTACAGTACATCTAGTTTTGCAAGGTGTGAGACAGGGCAATGGCTTTAAATAAAGTTGGCATAGTCGATTAATGAGAGGAATGTAGATCGAACAAACTGTCTTTTTGTGTCTGCAGTCAGGAGGTTTTTAATTCTGAAAAGAAGACCAAGCCTCTGCCTAAGCTTTTTCATCAATTCTTCTGTGTGCTCCACAAAGGAGAGTTTATTGTCCAGCCATATACCCAAGTATTTGAATTTAGGCACAAATTTAAGAGTTTCACCTAGTAAGGTGGTGATGGGAGGAAATGTACCAGCAGCAGCAATAGGCCCCAGTGCTAGATGGCGAGAAGAGCATAGCCTTGTTTTTTTTTGCATTTAGCAGTAGTTTTTTTCTGAGAAGCTGGTGCTGCAGTGTATTGAATTCAGTTTGTAGTTCAGTGCAGGCAGCTCCAGGAGAATCATGGCTTAAGTAGAGCACCGTATCATCGGCAAACAAGTGGATACACACTCTGGCTTCCGTGATGCCTAAGTCCAAGCTGTTAATATAGATGGCAAACAGTAAAGGGCCCAATATGGAGCCCTGAGGGACTTCTCTTTTTATTGGTTTGAGCGGAGAGAGCGCTCCTTCGGCCTTGATTTGTTGCTGCCTACCAGAGAGGTAGTCTTGGAACCAATCCAATGAGATTGAATCCATGCCTATAGTTTTTAAGGTGGAGAGAAGCAGACAGTGGTCAACAGTGTCAAATGCCTTGCTGAGATCTAAGAACATGGCACAAACAAATTTTTTATTGTCGCGATCCCGTTGCCAGTTGTTAGTGACTTTAGCCAGCGCCGTGATTGTACTATGCTTTGCTCTAAAGCCGGACTGCATAGGGTTCAGCAATGTAGAGTTGTCTAGGAATGATCTCAACTGTATATCCACAACTTTTCCAAGCATTTTCAAAAGTATGGGTAGGAGAGAGATTGGCCTATAGTTATTTAGGTCACAGGGATCCCCTACTTTAAACAGAGGGATGACATGAGCAGTTTTCCATTCCGTGGGGATAGAGCCCTGGGCTAGGGACAGGTTGAATAGGTATGATATAGATGTGGCAAGAATGTGGTATGCTATTTTCAAAAAGTATGGGTTGAAAGAGTCGGCTTTGGTGCTTTTTTTAGTATCTAGTCGTAGTAGGAGGTCTTCAATTTCTTTTATGGTGGTTGGAGAAAAGGAGAAGATCACGTTATTGTTACTTGGTTCTGGAGGCTGGGCGTTGACCTGTGGACGGATACTACTTACTGATGCATTATCAAATGCCATGCCTGCAGTCGCAAAATGGTTATTGAAAGCTAGAAGAATCTCAGATTTATCATTGATGGTAACATTATCAATGGTAATTTTGGAAGGTAGCACACTACCTGGAGAGTGGCCAGACAGTTCCTTTATGGTGGACCAGAATTTGGTTGGGCAGTTGGATGCTGAGAGCAGTTCATTTTGATAAAAATTGGCCTTGGCTTCTCTGACCAACTTCGTGCAGGCATTTCTAGCTGTCCTAAAGAGACACCAGTCTGCATCGGCATGTGATTTCCGGGCCTTTTTCCATAGATGATCTCTTTTAAGTAAGGCATGCTTCAGATCCGCTGAAAACCAATGACAGGTTCTGGTTTTTATTCTTGCTTTAATCAAGGGAGCATGGTTGTTTAGGGCACTGGTTATGATTTCATGGAGAACGTCATAGGCATCACTCACTGATTTAGCCAGGTAGAATCTCTGCCAGAGCAAAGAGTTTTTTAGGTCGTTGAAGTAGGCCAGAGGGTCAAAGTTCCATCTGGATCTTTTAATGGAAAATGTTGATGTAGATAGTGGCTTAGTGATGGTTTTTATGCCAGCTATAAGGCAGTGGTCACTAACATCCGCTGATAGGATACCAGCATGGGAAAAGAAGTGTGGTTTGTTGACAAGGAGGACATCCAGAAGGGTGCATCTCATTGGATTTTTCTTGTCGATGCGAGTTGGCTCATTTATAAGTTGAGTGAACCCATGGGAGTCACAGAATTCTTTTAGGGGTAGCGAGACTTAAGATAACCAATCGTAATTAAAGTCACCTAGTATGATTGTTTCCGGAGGTATCGCATCCAGCTGGGATGACAGATGTGACAAGAGCTGTGGTCCTGCTGCTGGGGGTCTGTAACAGCCTATAATGTGGAATGCCACTGATGGGGAAGGTTCCACCTTAAGAGACAGGCATTCAAATCCACCAGCAATGGAGGTAGCATCTAATATAGATACTGTGAATTTGTTTTTAACATAAATGACTACTCCTCTACCCCTGGTCTTTCTGTCTGCTCTGAAGAGGAGGTAGTTGGGGATATTGACCACTCTGTCTGGTGTGGATGCCTGAAGCCAGGATTCTGAGATCACAAGTATGTCTGGGGCAGTGTGAATAATCCAGACCTGGATGGAGTCCAACTTCTTTAGAAGGCTACCGACGTTGGCATGCAAGAAACAGATTCCTTTTAGAGTTGTAATTTCAGATGGGGATGAAATCAATTTCGTGGGGCCAGGGTTAAGTTCGATGTCTCCTGAGCACAAAAGTAGAAGGAGCACAATTTTCCTCAGGTTGGGAAGGAGAATTTTAAAAGCACGGGCCTTATTGCGTTTAGTGTATGTTTGAGTACGGGGATCCGGGGACCGAATCGTCCTCTTGTTTTGCCCTACCGATGCATAGCCTAAGGTCCATGCAGAGTAACACCAAACCATACAGTGTTTGGGTGGCTGAGGTTTGGGGCCATGCATTGAAAAGTAGATGGCTGTCCCACTTCGAGGAAATTCAACAAACTGTGAGTGAATCAAAGGCATACAGAGGCAGCATATTATGTACATAGTCTTGCTATGTGGATATACTGGTAGCGTAGGGCATGACTCTTTATTGGAATCAGTTCTGTCTGGTGGTCTATTCACAATAGATAACAGGGAAAGACTGGCAAATAAACAAAGCCAACCAAGGCCTCCCATAGTTGCCTTTTGCACAAAGTGGAGCGTACTACCACTGGAGATACTAATCAAGGTCTTTAAGTCCCCAAATTCTTGTGTAGTTTGTGACTGCTTGGAGATGTTTAGGAATCGGTGTTAAGAAAGGTAATTTAATGTAGCCCTGGTGGTATAAATGTCTTATTTATTAGTTTTTAACAAGCAAGGTTCACTTATTGTGAATTCTTCATGGAGAGAAAAAGAATAAAGAGGAGGAAGGAAAATACCTATGTTGCGATGGAATATAATATCACTTCACTAGGGGTTGGTAGTGAGGCCTATGCGGAGTGGAGGGGGCCTATGGGAAATTGATGGCAGGGCAAACGTGGCTATAAAATAACACTCAGGGAGGGGATGGGCGGGTGGTGAAATTTGTGGCTTTGCCGTACCTTGCTGGCAGGGAGCATCCGGGGAAGTGGTCTCAGGTGGTGGCTAAGGAAGCGCCCACCGCCCGATGGCCACTAGTCCTGCGGCTGAAGGTCAGCGATCCCTAGAGGAGACAGAGGGGGGACTATTAATACTGGTCTCTAGCAGCTGGGGCCGAGCAGATCAGTGTATAAACAGAGCAAAATTAGCAGAACAAAAGGAGCGATTTCCTGGGCGCCCCAATGTCTAGCTGGTGTCTGCACAACATTCAAAGAAGGGTTGTAATTACTTAATTGTTCCCACTTCTACAATTGGCAAGTCTTTACACATTGAAGCATACTTTTGAACAATTCCCAACAGTTACATTTAAATCTTTTTCCCCCTGAGTTTCAGAGAAAACAGCTCCTTTTTTGCTAAAATAAAGAATAAACGAAGCAGAGGAGGGTGAGCCAATCGGAGTCCATCTGAGAGAAGGTGCTTACGGTCTGATAGGCTGCTGCTTTGCTGTACCTTGCTGGCAGGGAGCATCCAGGGAAGTGGTCTTGGGCGGCGGCAAAGGAGGCGCCAACCACCCGGTGGCCGCTAGTCCTGCGGCTGAAGATCAGCGATGCCTAGAGGAGACAGAAGGGGGGACTATTAATACTGGTCTCTAGCAGCTGGGGCCAAGCAGACCAGTGCATAAACAGAGCAAAATTATCAGGACAAAAGGAGCGATTTCCTGGGCATTAAGCACCTAGAGGAAAATATGTATTTGCCAGAAAAGGGCTACCAGATCAGTTTGTTATATTTTTCTTGTATCTCCTGGCAAGTTTACTGTATTTTCTTTAGGGATTTAATTGCTAACCAGTGGCTATACTGCTCCCAGCATCAGATTACCATCTTGATTATTCCTAGTTGCAGGATATGTGATACCAGAGAATGGAAGTGTGTCCAGAAACCCCAGGTCCAACCATGTGAGCCTCTATGGTAGAGCGCCAGACCGGTGTTCTAGGGGCCTGGATTTAATTAACAGTAGGTCACATTAATTTATTTCTCACTACAATATGTAATTCACAGCAAGAAAGAGGACTCCCAAACGGCTGCAGGCCCTTATGAAGTGGCTACTTCTGCACCAGACATTTAATTGTTACCTTGTACTTTCCTGTAAATTACTTTATTTCCCATAAAAACTAAATCTTTCTGTTTTCCTGTTGTGTATGATTAATACAAGAAATTGGAAATAATAATTTTATAGACAACTGTATTACCTGAAAAAACAGGAACTCCCATAGATTTGTGAGCACTGCTTAGCTGTTTCTCAGTACAGAACTCCTCCCTCAGGCAACTAAGATCAGTCAACCAGCTGTGTGTTCAGCATTCACAGATTTTTTTCAAATAAGCAGTCGGACAGGTTGGTCTGGCAACAGCTGTTGCACTCCAACTTTAGAGCAAAATTGTAAGAACAAAAACAAGCATTTGTCAATGCCGAATGTTGTCTTGCTGCCATTGGCAGTGCAGGAGTTAGAGAAATGCAGCATAGGAGTGGCAGTCAAGTATTGGACTGATGCCAACCCACCCCCACCCTACAGAGAGTGAGAGGCATTAGGGTGTCCCTGTGGGTGTTTGGTAGTGCAGTGCGGGAAAACATGCTGGGCAGGATGTGAAAAATGACAGCTGCACAGTTCATAAGGAGGTGTAATTAAATGGCAGTGCTGAAAATATGGCATACAAATATACGAAAGTTGTGGAGTTGCAAGGGTGCATGGCAAATATGCAAGGCACGCTTGCAGCACTGGCAGTTTGTGGGCGTTTGGCACCAAATTTTCAACATAGGCATTTTAGCACCTCTGCTCATGTACAGTGTCACTGTCATTTCCTCAAAGTGTCCCAAGAAGTGATTTTGCACAGCGACCACACTATTCTGTGCCGGAAGTGCGGAAACACATTTTGGGCAGGATATGTGAAGTGACAGCCGTACTGTTCATCAAGAGGTGTGTAAACATGGCAATGGTGGAAATCCAGAGTGAAAATATCACAAATGCACGACGGTACGTGCATGCGTGCAATCTGCCAACGCACGCTCATAACACAGTCATTTTATGGAGTATCAGCTCCAAATTTTCAACATAGGCATTCTAGGAGCTCTGCTCATGAACTGTGTCACTGTCATTTTCATAATCTGGCTCAAACACTGATTTCCCACAGTAACTGCGCAATTGTGCGCTGGAAGTGCGGAAACACATTTCGGGCAGGATGTGGGAAATGACAGCTGTACTGTTCACAAGGAGGTACAGAAAAGTGCCAATGCTGAAAATACCGCATTAAAATATTGCGAATGCCGCGTTACGTAGCCTGGGCGTAGCAACCGCGCAACGCGACGCTAGGAACAGGCATTTCTTGATTTTTCCCCAATTTGGAACATAGGCTTTTTGAGAGGCCACCTCATGAACAGCTGGCACCGTCATTTCGTGATCGGAGTCCTGAAAGGTGATTTCGCCAGTGACTGCAAAATCACCTTCTGAGGCTGATTAACGCCATGACAGTGACAGAATTCATGAGGAGGGCCCCAAAACCCCATGTTGAAAATTTGGTGCCAAAATTCCAAGAAATGCCTGAGATATGCAACAAAGTTGAAAACCCTATTTATTGCATTATGCAGCTTACCGGCATTTCCTCAGTTCAGAGTCGGCTTTGAAGAGTGCAGATGTGTTCTGGTCCACTGAAGATCTGCTGCCCGGAGTCCGGAGGTAAGCATGGGGTGAGGGGTGAGGGGAGGCAGAGTGCACAGTACACAGTAGGTGGGTGCGGTGGGGGATCTAGACTACGAGGCGGTTTCGTTTCTAGGTAAAAAAAGCGTCACTGGACAGTTTTGCCATTGCAGGGCATTTGCGCTAGGGTGGGCTCAGCGTGCCACCTAAGTGGGCTTTGGGGGTCAGTAGTCACAGGGGATTGGGCACCCTCATTGGCACACCAACACCGGGGGTAATGCTGCCGGGGAATTGGGCACCCCCGCTGGGAAACAAAGTTGGGGCGCGAGCTGAGGGATTAGCACCCGCATTCAACAGTTGGGGTGATGCCGATGGGGAGTGGGCTCTCCTGTCAGTGTGCAAAGCAAGCGGGGGCGTGAGCCGAGGGGATTGGGCACCCCTCGGCATTCCACAGTTGCGGGATGCCGACGGGAGGCCTCACCGCACACAAACATGGAAGGCCGACAGGGGATTAGGAACTTCGGTGTCGACAGAGGTGAGGTGTCGTCATCACGATCATTATGGCCATAATGGCGGCGAAACGCTGCATGCGACCACCGCGTATGATGATTGCAGCGGACCTTGCTTTGATGTGCTCGCCCCATTATGTATGCATGGTGTGTCGGTGGCATGCAGGCTGATTAGAATGAGGCGCCATCTACTGATGCGTGCCCTGCATTCGCCCAACAGCAGCCGCGCCCCCAAGACCCGCACTGTCTCAAGATGTTTCTTGCGCATGTGCGCAAGTCAACATAAAAAGTTCTGTATCTGTGTGTGGGCTAAAAACAAAAGGGTACTATGAAATGCACTGTGAAAATAGAAAATAGAGTTAGAATTAACATTTCGACCTAAGATCTTCTTCAGAAAGTATCTATAAAAGACAAATTAAGCAACAGTAACCTCAAAAACTAGGTGAAGGTGGAGTGGTGCTATTCAACTGATGAAGGGTTAGCCTAGAATAATAATAATAATAACAGAACAGTAGAAAAGTTATAAAACCTTATAAAGGCATTACCCTGACCAATACTGATGCCAGGCTGTCTACAGACAGTTCTCAACAGAGGTGCAATGAACTCCATCTAGAGTGAGTGGGGTATTCATTGGTGGGAAAATAATTAAGCTGGAGATTATCAACCTAGGAGGCATGAAAACATTCCGCTGCCCCTTCATCACTCCAGCATCACTCCCCTGGTGCCTGGCCAACAGCTTGAAGGCTGAAGGGGCCACCTCCTCATCAGAGTATACAATGCAGGTGGTGCAAAAGAGAGGCAAGTGGGAAGTATTTCCCAGGAGGGAGATCTTGCGCTCAGGCAGCCTATGTCATTGCTCTGTGCAGGGTGCATCCTTATTGAAACGCTGGTGCCTAGTTACCCTCCCCCCATCACATGGGGTGGCTCCCTGGGCCTCATTCAGAGATTTGCTAAATAGTTATTGCTGCTCAGAGGAGTTGCTAGTGTACCCTGCTGGTATGACTTGTAAAGATAACCCATCCTCCCCTTTCGGGTCCAGCAGCGACGAGCCGCATATGCAGCCCCAGACCCCGAGGCCCACAGGCCAGAGGAAGTCCCCCACAGAGCATATAATGGACCATTGCAATATAGTATTTATGGGCGAGGACAAGGCCACCCCAGGCAGACACCAGAAAGCTTATTTAATCCATTCTTTATTTTCAAGCAGTGCTGCAGAAAGAATAGCTCCTAAATTTTTAGCCCTTGGGACCCTGCCTATCCCCTCCCCACTGCCTACATTTACAGTCTATATCTAACCACTGGTTCCTTTCTTTCCAGCTAGAAATATGCCTTGGTAGTTCCATTACATAAGGATGGCCCTCCCCCCTATTGTCACACAAATTAATTACATCCTGATATCCCTGCTACCCATCCTGTCCAAGAGATTGGTTAGCAGGCTCTAATTTTTATGCCAGTTCAGGCTTTCTGACTCCATGTCAGTCTGGCTTCTGGCCTAGCCACGCTACCTCTACCTTCCTTCTTAGAATTAACTGATCACATCCACTCTCACACTGATGTGAGAATAAGGAAGGGCAATCTTCACAGACCTTGCTAAGGCATTGAATACAGTGAATGATTGTCTGCTCTTACATAAGAAAGCTTCCCTAGGTGGATCTACTTCTACCCTCCAATGGTTTAAATCCTACTTGTCTGACTGAACCCATTCAGTTCAACTAAGTTTGACTATATCTTCTTCCTTGCTGGTCACTTTTGGGGTCCTCTAAAATTCAATCCTGGGCCCCCGTCTATTCTCAGTTTTTATTAATGACTTTCTGCTTGCAATATTCACATGTATGTAGACAACATTACTATTTACTCTTATTTATTTATTTAAAATTGATGACCAGGAAAGGCACACTGAGCCGGGGCTTGTTTCCAGGTGTGACCCGGGTACAAGGTATACACTGAGGTAAGCAGAGAAGTACAGCAATTGCTTGTTACAGACATTAAGTACAACATCAAGGCACTGCACAGAGGTCATGGCCTACTGATGATCAAGCTTTCTTGACTACAGTGTGGTTAACCACAGCTTTATCGTCAGTGACATCACGGGGGTTCTACAAATGGTGGCAATGTAATAGCAGTATGGGGCAGACTTAGTTATCAATATCTCTGGACTGCTTCCAGCTACAGCTAGGTCCAATGCCTCATTTTAAAGGCCTTTCCATACATTTTCAAACTGTGATGGGCACTGATTATAAATGTTCCCCTTTAAGCAGGATATATTTCCCAAATGTGCATGCCATTTATTAAAGGTACCCATCATTTTATTTATTTATTTAGTTTTTGCTGACCGGGTAAGTGCACTAGACACATCCTGCCGAGTTTCAGGCACGACCCAGGGAAGGGGGATACAGATGAATGCCAACTGACCTTGAACCAGATTAAGCTGTTGGTGGTATTTTTAGTGAATGAGGGAAATTTGGCCAGGACACCGGGGAAATTCCCTTACTCTTGTCAGTAGGGGGATCTCTGCTGCAGACATGGAGGGCTCAGTTGCTGCTCAGCCCTGCTCTAGTGAGGTCCCTGCCTCTAGCACACAGCTCCTGCAAGAACTCTTGAAAGAGACAACCCCTGCTCGTTTTTAGCACCAGGAGATACCTTCTCAACATTTTGCCTTACAGGATGCCTCTCGCTGCATATCGATGCTGTCTCCTACTTGTATGCCTGATACTGCGAGGTTGACGATGATGTCTCCTAGTCCTGCTCTTCCTTTGTGATCTGCTAACCCGGAACCTACTGTTTCAGAGTCTTGCGGTGTTACATGGATGGCTCCCCCGGTGATTTCCGGTTCTGTACTTCGGGGAGTTGGCGCGACTGCAGAGTCGCATTTGGAAGACTCTGACCTGTTAACGCTGGATCCCTTCCACCCAACAACGGTTGCCTCTGCTTCTCCTGCTCCCATGGCATCCTCCACGACTGATTCTCTCATCCGTGCGCATTTTGGACTACTCCCTGCTCAGCCTGTTGTCACCACTGCTTGGACTGCTTCTGATGCCTTGACCCAAGCTGGCTGGAAATTAACAGACTCAGGCTCCTGGACTCCTGACCCGACGTGGGACGCGGATACACATGGCGTTCTGTTCTCTCCTAACAGGCCTGTACCTCCACCTGAGTGCTCCACTGAGGTACCTACATCTGCAGCTGCGTGTCTTATTGATACCTCTAATGTTTCAGACTATACTTTACCATCCAAATCTGTTGTATTTGGGACTACTTGGGGGGATATTATGGATAATGCTGATACTGTTGCTAGTATTCCTACTACAAATCCTGCTTTTTTTTTACTACTAATGATACTGGTACTGATACTGTTGTCACTGCTAATACTACTGTTTCTCATGCCAATAATGTTATTTCTGCCAAGGCTGACAATACTGCTATCATTGCTGCTACAGTTATTAATAATTCAGACATCCCTCACCTAGTCTCTGTTTCTCATAGCTCTGAGACATTACCACAGAGTGGGAATACTTCTGGTTCTCCTTTCTTTCGAGGCCCAGAACCCCCCCTTTCTGCACAACCTATGGTTCTTTCCCCTCAGATTGCCCATACGTCAAGTCCTGTTCTCTCCAGTAATGCTCTCTCCTTGTCTGATTCACGTTCTTTGACACACACTACTGCACCTGATCCTGACCTAGCATTGCTTCCTAGTTCTGTTCCCAGTACACCCCCCTCCCTGTTGACTGCTGTTCCTGCTGTGGAGGACCCGGGGGAGGGCCCTTTCACTGTCCTCCTGGCTCTGGAACCCACTCCCTTGGATTCTGCCTCAGCTCCAAACAGGGGTCCTGTACTTTCGGATTTATTTAAAAATAAGTTGGAACAAGCACCACGGCGTAATGCAGTACACCTATGTTATAAGGGTGGTCTATCTGTATTTCCTGACCATTATTATGTGACTAGAACCCTTTTAAAAGGTGACATGCATTTTCAGGCCTCTGATATTTACGCACTGATACATATTTCTGGAGAAAAAACCTTTGATGTTAGTTTCAAATGTACTATTGGTTTAGATAGGTTTTGGCATAAATATGCCTCAGTAAAGAATACTCCTCTTTGGGTCCCTTTTTCTGTTATCCCTCTCACTAAACCAGCAGTTCGTACTGTCACTATCATGTTTCGGAATGAAGGTGTTAGTGTCAGTGACATATATCATTGGTTACAGAACAAATGTACTATTTTATCCCCCCTGAAGCCATTATAGATGACGAAGGCCTCTGGATGGGTGGTTGGAAATTTCGAGTGAAACTGTTTCAGGTCAATTCGGAAGTCATTCATCTCCCTAACAGCTTTATTTTAGGTAAAGACAGGGGTGTTTGCTTTTACGGAGGCCAACCTAGGGCCTGCTATAAATGTGGATCCCATACGCACCTCAGTAGTACATGTGACCTGATGAAATGCAGTTTATGTGGGGGGTTTGGTCACCCTAGTGTTTCCTGTACTAATGTGTTTCAGTGCAATCTATGTGGTGATAAAGGACATGCATATCATCAATGTCCCTGGGCCAGCAAAAACCGTAAAGAGGGATGGGACCCGAATGTCCTCGTCCAGAAGGCACAGGAAAAGGCCCAAGATTGATCTACTACTCAGATTTCGATCTCCGGGACCACTGCTGTCTCCTCTCCCCCCCCACTACACTTGTTGCACCAGTAGTACCTCAACCCACAATGGAACCCCCTACTGATATGGAGATTACTCCTCTTACTAAGGAATCTGCAGAACATGCCCCACTACCTCTTCCTGCTCCAACCACTGACACTCCCCTTGTAGACCCAGAAGGTTTTCAGGTTAGTAGAAGAGTCACCAGGGCGACCACTCGTAAAATTGTCCGAGCTCCTGAAGTTTCTCTCTCAAACCCTTTTGAATGTCTAAAGGGTGGGAGAGATGACTCTGATAGTGATTCAGAAGCCTCTTACTGCCTTCTGACATAGACCTCACTGCTCCTAAACCTCCGGATGTATCTCACAAGAAACTTACTAAAACTAAAAAGGGGAGTAAAAAGCGAAAGAACATGACTGTTACTGATGGAAGTGGCTGACTGACTCATTACTCTGGTCTTTATTAGAGTAGTCTCATTCAATGTTTGTAGCCTGAAAAGCTACAAGAGGAGGATGTTTTTTTTTCATCTTGCTACCTCTCTTCCCTTAGATATTATCCTTCTACAGGAAACACGTCTCACCTCGCTTTTTGAGGTCCAGCACCTTAAACGGGGCTGGATTAAGGGACCTTCCTACTGGACTTTTGGGGAAGATTTGGCTGACGGGGTAGCCGTCCTATTTTTTTCTACAGCTTTTTCCATTTACCGTATTATAGATATTCACCCTGATTCTTGATTGTACTTTCCAGGGACAACCCTTTCGTCTTATTAATATCTATAGCCCCCAGACCAAAACTGCTCGCATAAATTTACTAGATCTCATTAAACCTTATTTATGTACTAGGAGACCTATTATTTGGGGTGGTGATTTTAACTGTTCGATTGATGTTTCCTGTAGAACAGCAGCAGGGAAGAAGATTTATTGTGATTCCCTTGCTTTATCTACTTTGGTAAAGACTGCTAGGTTAATTGATGCTTACGGCCCCCTGAAAACAGATGCTGGGTATACATATCACAGGTCTATATATCATACCCGCATTGATTATTTTTTTTCCTCTCAGCATTGCGTACCACAACACGTTTCACTTTGCCCCATGGAACTTTCGACCATTTTTTTACAGACTTGCATGTTTTCATTTGATGCGAACAATATGCCCCTTCCTACCCCTCCACTTCAATGGAAATTAAATACTATCTTGTCCCGTGCAGTTGTCCTGTCACAAGTTAGATCTCTCTTTCAAGCACAAATCTCAGTTCTCTGCTGCTTGATTCTATGTGGGAATGGTGGTCTGATACAAAACTAAACCT
This sequence comes from Neoceratodus forsteri, assembly GCA_016271365.2. Classification (NCBI taxonomy): domain Eukaryota; kingdom Metazoa; phylum Chordata; order Ceratodontiformes; family Ceratodontidae; genus Neoceratodus; species Neoceratodus forsteri. Next base: position 358,919,374 of record CM028130.1, read on the forward strand.
ACGTCTACTTTTTCAGCATATAGGAAAACGTCTAGTTCGTGACTCCTATCTTACTTATTTGACATTAAGGAATCAGTTCTATAAATTAATGTCTCTTTCTGTATCTTCCCCTGTTGACTATTCCTCACACATCCATACTATCAAACAGAAAATGTTTACACATCAGTATAATAGTGCTCGCACATTGGATTTTTTTATGAGAGTGGGTACATCGGTCTCCCTCTCGGCAAATCCTTTTGCGGCTTATGCAGATCGGCTTCAGGCTACAGTCATGCATGGACTGTATGATGCAATGGGAGAAATAGTTTCTGATATTTCTGGTATGCTCTTACTTGTCAATTTTCATTTATGTAGACAGTTCTATACTTTGCCCTCTACCTCCCCTGAGTTGTCCATGATTTTCTCGGCTCCGGATCCACAGCTTGCTACACACCATGTTGAGGACCTTATTGCCCCCATTTCTCAAGAGGAAGTAGCCTGTGCCATTTCCCACCTTAAATTACAGGTAGCCCCAGGTCCTGATGGCCTCACACTTGAATTTTACACCACATTTAAAGATAACCTATTAGAAGTATTAACCCAAGTTTACAATTACGTTTTACAAAACCCTTCGCAAATTACTAACTTCGGCATATCCTTTCTCAAATTCATTTATAAAAAAGGTGATATCCACTCTTTATTGAATTGGAGACCTCTACATCTTTTGAACACAGATTTCAAGATTTTGACTCGAATACTTAGTACACGCCTACAAAGGGTAGCACCAGATCTTATTGACTCAGCCCAGTCTTGTGCTATTCCAGGGCACTCGATCAATACAAATTTATTTCTCCTTCGTGAAATTTTTGAAGCTAAGAATCACAATAGCATTTCAGGTTTGTTCTTTCACTGGACCAGGCCAAAGCATTTGATTCGGTTCACCACTCATATTTATTTCAAGTTTTGCACCTCTATGGTGTCCCGGATACCTTCCTTCACTGGCTTACTCGTGTTTTTTCTTTCGCTTATTTTACCCCAGTGATTAATGGGTTTGTGGGTGACGCTTTGCTCCAGACTGTTGGGGTTCATCAAGGTTGTCCATTCAGCTCATTGTTATATGTTTTTGCCCTGGATCCAATTATTAGGCAAATTAGGTGGGACTCCCAAATTATAGGTTTAGCACCCCATTCTTCCCTACCCACTGTGAAGATCACTGTGTATGCAGATGATGTTGTTTTATTTATGCATAATAAATCATCAGGTGATAGAGTGGTTCAAGTGTTTCACATGTTTTCTGTCATCTCTGGAGGTATGCTGAACCTACAAAAGAGCGTATCCATTCCCTTGGACCCTATGTCCAACACTGTTTCATCGGTTGGTGGCATTGAGACTTCTACCTCCCCCCAGAGAATTTTGGGGGTTTGGTTTAATATCGAGGATGCAGCAACCTATAATTGGGAAAAACGTCTCCAGATTGGAGAATATAAGGTTGGTTTATGGAAATCTTGGAAGTTAGGGAAACGGAAGAGAGTTCTGGTGGTCAAAAAATTCATACTTCCTATTTTTTTATTTCTTAGCCCTGTATATGCTCCTCCCAAACACCTGGAAACACACATCTTCAGTGTCTGTTTTCAGATCATTTGGGGTAGTAGGCTTAATCCAATTAAGAGGGATGTTACATACTTGCCTATTACTCAGGGTGGACTTAATATGATTCATCCCATAGCTTTTTTTCTTTCTTTTTTTCTTTTCCACATTTTTCACAGCATCAGATACATGTCTCATATTAGTGATATGTGGATTAGTTATGCTTTAGGTTCCATTATCGATAAATGGGACACTCTCCCACCTGTACGGTCTCGGACGTTTTGCTATCCATCCTATGCTGTGGACAGTTTCCGCAAGATCAGGTCTTGGAAACTTCAAAAATCTTCTGTCTTGACATTATCCAGAAAGCAATTATATGACATGTTGGTTAATATTACAAAACCTATTTTTCACTTTCCTAATTGCTCTTCTTCCCGAACTGACTGTGTTTTATCTATTCTTCCAGATAAGAGAATCCCACTACATATGTGGGATATCTCCTGGCTTTGTTGCCATGGCAAATTACGGGTTCGAGGTAATTTAAAACACAAGTCTTCTCAGGAAAGATACTGCCCTAAACCTTCCTGTCTTCATATTGAAGAAACCATGTCACATTTCTTTTTTGATTGTCAGGATGCTATATTGTTTTGGAAACTCTAGCTAATAAGTGGAAATGGCCATTTCTTAGCAGGATCACATATCCAGTTTTGATACTGGGGGATTTTTTCTGGTATTTGGGCTAGATTTCATCCTAGTACTCTTGGGATGATTTTTGCTATGTGCAAATATTATATGTGGCAAGCTCGCTGTCAATATGTATTGCAACAAATTACGACTGTTCCACTTGTTATTGTACAACATATTGAACATGCTCTGTTAAATGTTATGGTACTAGAATGTAAACAACTTTCTTTACATCGTTTTCAATCTTTATGGAGATACATTACCTTTTTGTTTTAGTTGCTACTCTTTTCTGTTCGGTTATACTGTATAAGTTTTTTGTTTTGTGACATGGATATATGCCTATTATGTATTTTGATTACTATGTGATATATGCTTTTTCCTTTCCTGGTTTTCTTCTGTATGTTGTTATGATTTTTTTGTTTAATAAAATTCCCCTACACTTTTTGATAAGTGCCATGGGATCTTTAACATCCACCTGAACTACCACTAATCCAGGCAGATGGGACCTCGGTTTAACATCTCATCCGAAGGACGGCACCTCAGAAGTGCAGCACCCCTCTCATGCTGCACTACAGTATCAGTACTGGGATATTAACCCAGGTGCCAGATGTGGGAACTGAACCCACAGCCCTCTGATCTCCTAGCCTCAGAGGCAAGTGTGCTACCTACTGAGCCACTGACACTGCAAAAATCATGCAGGTATCATATATGTTCCTACGCTGCACTGTTAAGAAATAATTCCTGTATGTGAAATGCTAAGTCCGTGGCCACCGTGGTGGTTGTTTGTACCTGCCTAATTTGTACCTTTAATAAAGGACTTGCACATTTGGAAATATATCTTGCTTAAGTGCCGTATTGTTGAGTGCTGCTGGAGAAGAGTGCTAGATCCTTTCTCTTCACTGTACGTTGAACTGTCTGTGCACAACCAGCCAAGTGTGCAGTCATCAACCCTAGATTCCTTAAACACTGCATGATACTAACACAGCTGGATGCTGTTCGTTCCTTGGAAACAAAGACTGAGGTCAAGTTCACGCATCTCCAAGCAGCTGTGCCTCCAGGGGTACCAGGTCAATGTGCTTAGAAAGAAGCGTGGTATTAACAGCTGTGTAAGAGAGGGGTCGCGGATTTGCAATGACAGAGATATAACAGCGGTAGGAAATTACCACTACCCTTGTCACTGTATGCATTTCTTGCAAGGGATCAAGTTACCATGTGCTGGGTGCTTGGTCAAGCCTCTCCCATGGTGGAGTGGCTAAGGCACCATCACACGGCAGAATGGGAGACCTGGGACCGTTGTTCGGTTCTCCCCAGGTCTCCCTGTGCTGCAATTTTTTGTGGCTTTCTTTAAAAAAAAAGTTCCAAAGCCTCCTTCCCAAGTCTGTTATCTAAATTCTGGAGGGGGGGGCAAAGCCCCCCACAAAAAACAAGGAAGCCCATGTATTCTAAGGGCGTGCACAGTTTCTGTGGTCATCGGTGTTTTACTTGATGTTATTTCAACGCACACACTTATGCTTGCAGTATTCATTGCTGCATGATTTTTGTTCATGATGAGATGACCCCATGCCGCCTCCAGGTACCTGACAAGCCAATCTGATCCAGCAGCAACTGAGAGTGGGCATGGTTTCCAAAGCCTGTCAAATCTTGAACTCAGGATTGGACTTTGCTGCTTACACAGTCAGATGCTGCTTACTCCTTGTGAACAAAAGCTACGGTCAAGAGAGCTTCCAAGCATTTCCTAAGCCCACCCCTCCTAATGATCACTTTGCCTCGGCAAACATGTCACTCAGTCAAATCTCCAGTGGCTGTACCTCCAGCTACATTGCCAGCTAATTGGATCCAGTAGCAACTGATAGTGGGTGTGGTTTCCCCAGTCTGTCAAATTTTGAAATCAAGATTGGACTTCGCTGCTTGGGAACAAAGACTGGGGTTAAGAAGGCTTCCAAATATTGCCTGAGCCCACCTCTCCTAATAATTATCTCTGACAACTCGTCCCTCGGCCGTATCTCCAGCTGATGCACCTCCAGCTACCTGACCAGGCAGTTAGATCCAGCAGTACCTGAGAGTGGATGTGGTTTCCCAAGCCCGTCAAGTTTTGAAATCAAGAATGGACTGTGCTGCTTCCACAGTTGGACATTGCCTGGTCCTTGGGAACAAAGACTGGGGGTCAAGAGGACTTCCAGGCATTTACTGAGCCCTCTCTTCCTGATAATCACTTTGCCTCTGCACACTTGTCACTTAGGTGCATTTCCAGTGGCCACACCTCCAGCTACCTGACCAGCCAATCGGATCCAGCAGCAAATGAGAGTGGGAGTGGTTTCTCAAACCCACTGAATTTTGAAATCAAAATCGGACTTTGCTGCTGACACAGTCGGATGACACCTGCTCCCTGGGGACAGAGACTAGGGCTGAGAGGGCTTCCAAAAATTACCTGAGCCCACCCATCTTAATGATCACCTCTGCCTCTGCAAACTCATCCCTTGAATGCACAACCAGTGGCCACATCTCCATCTACCTGACCAGCCAGTCAGTTCCAGCAGCAACTGAGGGTAGGCATGGTTTCCAAAACTCACTGAATTTTGAAATTAAGATTGGAATTTACTGCTTACACAGTTGGATGCTGCCCACTCCTTGGGAACAAAGAGTGGGGTTGAGAGGGCTTCCAAGCATTTCCTGAGCTTACCACTCCTAGCAATTGCCTCGGCCTCTGCAAACTCATCCCTCAGGTATATCTCCAGTGGCTGTACCTCCAGCTACCTCACCAGCTAATTAGATACAGTACCCCATCTTTTCAGGCATTTGGCTCCAAGTGGTCCTACATGTTGTGGCCCTCCACACTGAGGACTGAGTGTAAAGGACATCAATGAGTCTGCCCAGAGTCAGCCCAGTGTCAGCTGGCTATGCTGCTTCAGCTCAGAAAGTAGTGACTGCTTCTCCAGTCTGCCAAACTGATTCAGAAACTGTAAGGTAACCTTCTCCTGCTGCTGAAATGCTAGTTCCTGATTACACCCTATCTGGGTCACCCTGAACTTTGCAATTTATGCTGGCCATAGTTCTTGCTGTTGACCTCCATCTAACACTATGGTTACATGTTTCCATGCCTCCTATACCCATATTGCTACTGTATTTGATGCTGCAGTACTGTTCTTATCTAAGTTATACCCAACCTGCAGTTTTTTTTTTGTCATCTTCTATTTGTTGTATTATCTAGCCAACATTTTATTTTAGTTCTGTAAGCTCACATTGTTTACAGCCTCAGTTGTGCTACTGCATTTACCTAGTTAGTTTTTATAGCCCTGTGGCTTACCTAATCTGCTTGGTTTATTGCTCCAGTAACTGCTGCCACTTTAATTTTAACTCAGTTTACTTAGACTAACTGTCTTATTTATTGCTGCCACATTACTTACTCCCTCTAGATTGTAGTTGTCTGACTCTGTTCATTCTGCATAGCTACTGCATTTGATTTACTGTCTCAGTAATTCCTGTTGATTTATCCAGGTAAAGTCACCTGCTACTAGTTTTTACCTAATTATGTTTCTCACCCTCCCATTTTGCCTCATTCTTCTCTCCCTCCTATCCCTGTCCCCTCCTCATCCCTCTTCCTCCATCCCTCAGTGCTTCTCCCCACCTTCCCCTTTCTTCCCCTGCCCTTTTTCCCTTAATCCTCCTTCTACTCCCTTTGTCCCCTCCTTTTCCCTCTCCCCTGCACTCACTCCCCTCCCTTCATTCCTGTTCTCTTACCCAACCCCTACAATCCACCCTGGGCTCCTCTTCTCTACCTCTCTAAACCTTGAAGTTTTCCACTCTGCCTAATCCTCCCTTTCTGTCTCCCCCTCCTTCTCCCCTCGTTCAAGGGGGAGTAATTCCTCAGCCTTCTCCTCTTCTTTCTCCTCCTCTTAGCTGATAACACTAAATCCAACCCTGGCTCCCACTCTCTTCCCTCCTCTCCCCTACCCTCCCTAAAGGCCTTAATGCTAGGAGCCTCCTCCCTAAACTCAGCTGCCTCAAAGTCTGGACCTCTCAGCACTCTCCTGGCCTCTTATGTGTTTCTGAATCTTGACTATCTCTAGGGTACCTAACTTTAGCTTGGCTCTCCCTGACTACTGCCTCTTCCAGCAGGACTGTGGTAAGCAAGGTGGTGGTGGTGGTGTCACCCTGTATGTCCATCAGATCCTGTCCTGCTCCATCACTTTCAGAGAGCCTGTACCCTCCGGTCACAATCACCTTCTAGGTAAGCTATCCCTCCTATCCACTCTCCCCATCTTTGTTGGTGTTTTCTATGCTTCTACTAAAATCTCTCCCTCCTTGTTTGACTCCCTCTCATCTCTTGCTTCCAGTGCCACCTCCAGGGAGCTCCTCCTCCTTGGGGATTTTTTTTCCATAGAGATGTTTATCCATCTTGACACGTTTAAGCAGCTTTTACTCAGCATTGTCCCTGTTATTTGCAGCAGTCTTGAATCTTCTTCGGTATTGGGGACCTAATCCCCCATGGATTGCCCCCTGTGGTGGAGCTGGGAAGGGAGGGCCATCCATCCCCATCCGGATCAAAAATCCGGACCATCCCCGGATCCAAAGAGACTGAGGTGGCCAAAGGTGTGACGGCACGGCTTCATGAAGCCCATCCTCCATTGTTCCTTTATCTTTTCTCCCCTGAGCAATATTGATGTGCAATAAGCATATTGTGCGAGACACCCCCAGTGCTCTGAACATGTTCCTTCCCACTATTTTGTGACTCACATGCACCATCATCTGGATTCCTCCAGGTGGCAGTCAAGCGGTGAGCATGGTATCCCCCCCTTCCCTGGCTGACCCCCGAGTGACCGACATCCATTCCCGGACCAGAGTCACTGGTGTGGGAAGAAGTAAGGGGCTCGCTGTGCCTCAGCCCTCTGCACCACCGGGTTGAGCTCCTTGGGAATTTCAATATCAATTGGCTCGCCCTTGCCTCAAGGCCCATCTCCCTCAAGGTTGAGTTCCTAAACCTTACTCCAATAATCTCCAAAGTTACCCAGCTCAATCCTTACTGTCCTAACCACTCCCTGCTGGACTAGGTGCTCTCCTCTCACCTTCACTGTATTACTGTAGCAGGAAATCTGCTGGATACCTTCAGTGACCACTGTATAACCTACCATATCAGGAAAGTTAATTCCACTCTATCCACCCTAAAATACATTAGGTCTAGGTCCCTTCAGTCACTTGACACTAGTGTCCTCCTTAACAAACTTGCTGCCTCCCATTGGTCCCCCATCTGTTCCACCCCTAACATTGACATGGCCCTCTCCCTTTTCTATACCAGATTTATTCACATCTGGGAGATACACGCCCCTGAGAAAGTCCAGGGTTAAAAGGTCCCACCACCCCAGATTACACCTGAGCTCATCAACTTGTGCAAGACCCAGGACCAAGTGTGAGCCTGTTTCAAATTCTCCCAGTCCCTGCCTGACCGCTTATGTTACAGGTCACTCAGGAACTCCTGCACAAAGGCTGTCCCTACTGCTAAGTTCCTTTACTTCAAATCTAGCCACCAGTCTAACTTTAGTTCCCCAGCAAAATTCTGGAAGGCTATCCATTCACTTTTTAACCCCCCACTATCCAGTCCACTGCCGAGTCCTCCTGGTAGATGGCTCACCAATCTCCAACCTCTGTTGCTGCTCATTTTAATGAATTCTTTACCACCTGTGCACTTCCTTTTCCTTTCTCTCTTGGTCCTTCTCCCCTACTATCCTGTATTGCCTTTATCCGTCACACTCACCTGAGGGCTTCCATTTTCCTCCTGTTTCCCCTCAGGAAGCCTTCCTTGCTGTTAACTCACTTAACCTAGCTAAGTCCAGCCCTGGCAGGCTGGACCCCAAACCTCTCTGTATCTCAGCTCCTGCCAGTACATCTCCACTATCTCACCTTCTGAACCTCTCCTTCTCCCTCAGTGTGCTATCCTCAGGCATGAAAGATTGTGAAGGTTCTGCCTCTGCACAAAGGGGTTGACCCCTTCTCTCCTGGCAACTTCTGGCCTATCTCAATCCTCCCATCTCTTACAAAGCTGCAGAAGGGTATCTTCTACTTCAGGCTTGCTGACCTCCGCCATTGCTTCACGTTTCTCTCCCCCTTCCAGTCTGGCTTTAGAAGTACCACTCCACTGTCTCCTTCTTACTGTGCATAACTGACTCTGTCTTCAGTGGGATGGATCAAGAACACATCAGTGCAGGTATATTCATCGATCTGGCGAACGCCTTTGACTTGGTGCCCCACCTGCTCCTCCTGGACAAGCAGAGCTCTCCTGGCCTCTCAGCTGCTGCTATTGACTGGTTCCATTCCTACTTCACAGGCTGCTAACAGTTGTTACAGGTGGGAGGTGTCTTGCTATGCCACTTCCTAGCTAGGGTTCTACAGGGCTCCATCCTGGGTCCTATCCTGTTCTCAGTTTTCCTCAATGACCTGCACTATGCAGATGACACAGTCATTTACGCTTCTGGTCCCTCAACCTCATCTGTGGAAGGCCTGCACCAGCAAGACTTCCACAGCATACTGTGCTGGTTCCATGCTCACCAACTCCAGGTCAAAATTAAGAAAACAGTGTTCATGATCTTTGGCACTGGCTAGAAAGTGACTAGGCACTCACCCTTCTCTGTCTTCTCCACACTGGATGGCACCTCACTTGAAGTTGTCCCCACCTTCAGGTACCTTGGTGTGTGGCATGGCAGTAGGCTTGACTGCTCTTCCCACATTGATACCATTCCTGCCAATCTCTGCCCCAAACTTGGTACTCTGTAGCACAAGGACTGCCTTCCCCTAAGTCCGTTGGGAGTTGATCACCAAAATGGTTCTCCCAGTCTTTGACTATGCGAATGTGGTCCATAGTAAAACCCCTGCTTCTTCCTTTACCAGACTGGATACCCTCTGCAATGCTTTCTGCTGCTTTACTACCAACTCTTCCCCTCATCACTACTCCCTTTGCTTCCCCTATACTCATCACTGCTCCCTGTACTCCTCCCTTTCCATCCACCAACTCCCTTCACATCACCAGTCCCACTGAGCCTATTTGATCTTTAAATACCAGTTTTGGTCTCTCCTGTATTACCTCTCCTCACTCCTCTCCCCATCCCCTTCTCCTACTCCCTCCGCTCCAGGGATCCCCATGCCTTCTGCATTTTCTACCATCACCCCTCTGCTGGGCAATCTGCCTTCTCCTACCAACCCCTCCCTCTGGAACTTCTCCCCATCTCATCTGCATCCTCATGCTCTCCCAGCCCTTAGATACCAGCTAAGGCACCTCTTGCTCCATCCTGTCCCTGTCAACCTCTCTCTTGGCTCTTCATCCCCTTCCTCCTGTTCTCCCTTACTGCAAGTGCCCAGACCCCCAAATGACTAGACTGTGTCATCGGACAGATTCTGTACCCTTAAAGTACTGTTAACTTCTCCAACTTTAGCATTTTCACACTTGTGCACTTGTATACAAGTCAGTACTGTTCCCCATGGCATCGTTTACCAGCTTGTTCATCATTTTGCTCTTGTACTTGTAAGTTGTCACTGTAACTGCACTCTGTTGTTTGTTGTAATTTTGAGCTTTCTGTAGTCCCTTTCCCCTCTTCCCCAGGTCTCATCTGGAAATGAGCCTTGGCTCAGTTTGCCTTTCCTGGTTACCGATTTTTAGATAAATGAATAAATAATGTATTTCTTAAACAAATGGTCAATATTATTTATGTTCTCACCTCCAAATGTGATTTCATTTCCAATTCACTTATTTAAAACATACTTTACCAGGTGAGCAAACAGAGCCTGGGAGGCTCATTTCCAGCTCTGACCTGGGGTGGGGGGAAGGGGAACATAGAAAAGCAGAGGAAATATGTATATACATATTGCAAAATATGAAGGAGATACATATGTACATAATGCATAAATATACAATTACATTGTAATCTCCGTACTGACTGCTGGGGAAAATATATACAGTTACACAGTGCAAATAAGTTTACAATACATTCTTGCTGATTAGGTCAAAGTAGTTGTGGTGTAAAAAAGTAGGAGTACAGTATTTTCCATACCGACACATTCACCACTGTGATACATTTGACTAGGTGAGCTAGCTTGTAGAAAGGAATATAGCCATCATATTTCAAGAGGCTGGGGCCAAAGGTATGTTTGAAGTAGCTGTAGCAAGACTGTGGTTTTCATAGTGCACCTTAATCAAGGTCTTGGCCAACTGGAAGTTGGGTGTGTCAGTGATTTTGATGGGCAGACATTTCATTAATTTAGGGGCTTGAAACAAAAACACTTTTGTTCATAATGTGTCCTTAGTTTTGGGAATGTTGCTTGAATACAATTTTATCTGTGTATCTCAGTTTGTAACTTAATAGAAAAAAGGTAAACATGTTGAAAATTTCTCATGATCCCATACAGTAAGCACAAAATGGCCATAAGGTACCTATTCATTTAAAGATTAATAAAAATAGTTTGCTGCTACTACTACTACTACAACTACTGTATCTATTTCCAGCGTTAACAAGTCCAATTTTTCATTCACATGGCAATGATGTAACTTCAGTTTGCACTGCGACACAACTCTAGTAATTCTGTTATATAACACTGGAACATTGTACAATCCAAAATCAGGGGCGACGTCATAGTTTATAAAACCGTTGCCAAACAGAGGTATTAACAAATGTGTTGCAGCTACTGTAGTTTTCTACTCTGTAATGTAAGGCTGTATTTACTTCAATTTATAATCCTCAAATGTATGTAGTCTTTTGCCAGTTTGTCTGTATGATCAGTAAAGGTCAATCTTGGGTCATGCCTAAATAATTAGAACTTATGGCCTCTATAGGGTTCCTATTTATTACTAAATCTCCCTATAACCTAGCTAATTTATTATGCTTGTAACATAAGCATTGTGTTTTCTGGGTTAAGTAATAATTTATCTTTTAACATCCAGTCCTGGACATGATCAAATGTACTTTCAAACTATGCATTTAAACCTCCTAATTATCTGCCACTTATCACCACTGACTATGACATCATCAGCATGCAATTTTATTATATTTGAGCAGTGAGTAGCACATTAAACAATAAACTAAATAAAGTTATACCCATGGCTAACACGTGGGATATGACTTTAGTTACATTATAAACTCTTTGGCAGTTTTTTTTTTTTGTTTTGTCTGATGTTATATGCATGCATCACCCCTTCCTTTGACTGCTGATTGTTCAAACAAACAAGCTATGTAATAAAGAATGAAGAAGCAGTAAATTGTGTGCTGCCATATTTCCTGTGGATCCACACATTTTAAATCAAGAAAAACAATGTCAAGAAAATAGTAAAAAAGGCATCAAAAGAAAATCCGAATTTGTAAACTATAAGGAAATGCAAACTGCTGCTTCAAATAATCATGACTAATTCTAAATGATGGTAACTTCTGCTTGTCTGCTTGATTTCTAGAAATCAATAGTTTTAGAGTAGACAACTTAGTATTAGGCTTGACTTAAAAAACAATAATGTGCTGTCCAATCTTAAGGCTAGCCAATGGATTAGTTACCTTTGCTCAATATCTGTGCATCAGATTAAATAACTGTCCTGTTTTGTTTCTGTTTTAGGTCTATGCAAGAAAACTAACAATGGAAGTTATTAAATGGGAACTTTCAATCATGGCAATGTTTCTTATTAATTTTCTGAACTGTGAAGGGAATATGGCAAAAGATTTCTCCTCATCTTTGCACTTTACCCACGATATCTATAATGTCACAATCTATGAAAACTCTGCTCCAAAGACATATGTGGAAGGATGTGTAAAAATGGGCATTCATATTACAGATCCACTTTGGGCTATTAAATACAAGATAGTGTCTGAAGACAGTACTGGCTTATTTAAGACTGAAGAACATACTGTGGGGGATTTTTGTTTCCTGAGAATAAGGACAAAGAGTGGAAATACTGCTGTTTTGAATAGAGAAGTTAAAGACCACTATATACTGACTATCCAAGCCACAGAAAAAAACTTCCACAATGATGCTTGGACCAAAGTGGTGATCCATATTTTGGATAGAAATGACTTGAAGCCACTCTTTTCACCCCCATCGTACAGCATTTCAATTAAAGAAAATGCTCCAATTAGATCTAGTGTTGTTACTGTAAGTGCCACAGATGCTGATATTGGGCAGAATGCAAAATTCTACTACACTTTTAACACAAGGACAGACCTATTTTTTATTCATCCTAGCAGTGGTGTAGTTACATTGTCAGGCAAGCTGAACTATACTCAAATCAAAAAACATGAACTGGAGATTTTGGCAGTGGACCGAATGATGAAGATAGCTGGAGGAAGTGGTTTTGGAAATGTGGCCAGGCTTGTTGTGTATGTGGAACATGTCACCAAGAATCCACCTGCCATTACGTCAGTCAAGGTAATGGACTCTAATACAGCCCACCATCTTTTATATGCTGTTATCACTGTTGATCCTAGCAGTGTGGGTGCTGGATTAGACTCAGTTGATATTGTGGCTGGGGATCTGTCAGAATATTTTAAAATCACAAGGTCCTATGCGGAAAGTAATGAATTCATGTTAGTATCAAACAAAGAAGTCAACTGGATGGACAATCGCAATGGTTTCAATCTAAGTATACAGGCAAAAGACAAAAGCAAACCACCTCTGTATTCTTTAACACATAGTCTTCATATACCACCACCAAAGCATATCTCATCAAAATTTGAAAAAGAGGTTTATAAAGTAAAATTGAGTGAGTTCGCCCCACCTGGTAGTCCTGTTGTAATGGTCAAAGTTTCTCCAGGATTTCCAAATTTAAAGTACAGTCTCAAATCTGATCATAGTAGTGGAAAATTCAAAATAAATCCCCAAACTGGACTGATTACTACAACTGGACCAATTAATTTCCAGGAACAGTCTCATATTGAATTAAAAGTAATGATTGGTGAGGAGCTGGACTCAGCCACAGTGGTTGTTGACATTAGTGATGACAATAACAATTCTCCAAAGTTTTCCATGTCTTCATACTACAGCAGTGTTAATGAAAATGTTCCCATTGGCACAACTATCCTAAAAGTCAGTGCTACAGATGACGACACAGGAGAGAATGGTTTGGTTACATATAGTATAGTAAACCAAGGATTGGTTCCATTCACTATTGATTCTTTCTCAGGTGTCATCACAACTTCTAAAGAACTGGACTATGAACGAATGCAAAGGTGGTATCACTTACAAATTTGGGCATCAGATTTGGGATCGCCATTCCGCCGTGAGACTGAAGTTCCAGTCACACTTCTTTTAAACAACATAAATGACAATACACCAGTGTTTGAGAAAATAAACTGTAATGGCACTATATCTAAGAATGTGACTGTCGGAGAGCAGATTGCTATTGTGTCTGCAGTTGATATAGATGACTTACAGCAGATAACATATGAGATATTATCTGGCAATGAGCTAGGATTTTTTGGACTAAGTCCTCCAGGAAAGCTTCTTCTAAAAAAAAGCCTTGCTGGTTATAGCATTGACAACATGCCTGTCTTTAGTCTTAAAATAACAGCCACAGATGGCAAAAATTATGCTGTGCCTATGGTCATTAATATTACTGTCACTAGTAGCAATCTACCTGTCCACATGCAGTGCGAAGAAACTAGAGTGGTTAGCAAGCTAGCAGAAAGCATAATTCTTACCAGCGGGTCCCATGATGTATTTCAAGAAGAGGACACTTTTTCACATGTGCACATAGTAAATAATCATTCTCCACAGTTTGATAGTAGCCTTCCAAGTTCAATTGATGTCAAAGAGGATGCCCCAGTTAATTCAACAATAATCCATTTTATTGCTACCGACCAAGATACTGGCTTCAATAGTAAACTAGCTTATGCTATCTCTGATGGTAATGATGACAGTTGCTTTACAGTTGACATGGAATCTGGTCTGGTTAAGATATTTTCTCCTTTAGACCGTGAAGCAACAAGTTTTTACATTCTTAATATTACAGTGTATGACCTTGGGAGCCCTCAAAGATCATCTTGGAAACTGCTGGCAGTGAACATATTGGATGCAAATGATAATACACCAAAATATGAACAAGAACATTATTCAGTATTTATACCTGAAGATACAGGATTAGGAAATGCTATTGTTCAAATAAAGGCCACAGATTATGATTTGGAAGATAATGGTAGAATACAATACTCCCTTCTGACAGTCACCGATAAATTTGCTATCAATGATGTTACGGGGCAGGTAAAAGTCATTGGCCCTTTAGACAGAGAATATTGGCCTAAATATACATTAATTATAGAAGCCAGAGACCAACCTAAAGTGGATAACCAGCTTTTCTCAACTGTTGAACTCATTGTTACCTTAGAAGACATCAATGATAACCCACCACGATGTGTTCCACCTCGTCAAAGAGTGAAGGCTCTAGAAGACCTTCCATTGGGAACAGTAATATTGTTGCTGGATGCCTATGACCCTGACATTGGTGATGGAGGGGAAGTCAAATATAGCTTCACCAATAATGGAAATGGGACATTTAAAATTGACAAGTCAACAGGAGCCATTAGTATAGAAAAGGATTTGGATTTTGAAAAGAAGGTCTTCTATAATCTAACAGTCATAGTTGCTGACAATGGAGGGACCCACTCCCTTTCTTCCACATGTCATGTTGAAATTGAAGTTGTTGATGTAAATGAGAATTTGCACCCCCCTCGCTTTCCTTCTTTCATATTTAAGGGTTTCATCAGTGAAGATGCTTCTGTGGGATCATCGGTGATGAACTTAACTGCTCTGGATGGAGATACAGGAAGGGATGGGGAGGTTAGATACTTCATCAGAGAAGGGACAGGTCTTGGTATCCTCAGCATAGAAGAAGAAACAGGTAAGTGTGTAGCATGAACAGTTTTAGCATTGTCCCCAAATTCTGATTTTTTTAAACTTTATTTACCCAAGATAGCCAAGCTGAGATATAATCTTTTATTGTTATTAGAGTCTTACTTCTAGCTATTTTTAAAGCTGGGTGGATTACAAAACTGAGAGCTTAAGTTTCTAGCTCAAGGTCACACATAGAGTATTCGGCTTTTAAGGGTTTTTAACCTGTGATCTCCTTGTTTCTAAACCTGTGCTTAACCTGCTAGATCATGGTGCCAAATGCTATAGTGACAATTGTCCAGTTCACCATACTGGCATGGTTGTTCTGCTTCATTGCTTCTGTTAGATTGGGTCTGAACTTGGAAAAAAGTAATGTTTTCACAATTGGTTGTGCCCTGTAGCAAATAGTTTTAATCATGCTTTTCTTCTGCAATGAACTAATTCATTAGGCCATTCAATATATTCTGGTGGCTCTAAACCTTTATACAAGAATATTGTGGTGAATTGTGGTAAGCATGTCACTCATTTTAGGTCTAAGAAGTTTGAAAGGCATTATGACACTCGAGTGATATAGAATTGTATGAGTATGAAAACACTAGATAAAACTGTACTTTGTTTTTTACATCTCTTAATGATATCTAATAGATTCACTGCTCATGTTTCTGCCATTCAAGTTTTAACAGTTTTGGCCAGTACAGGATGGTCCAGTGATTTAAAACAACAGTGGGTTTCTATATTTGATTTTGAGTTACCTGGCCTCCGTTAAAAATCTAATTCTGGGAAAAATTAACAAGATGTCTGAATAGAATAAGGAGCACTAAATACTGAAGTGTTAATAAAGTAATAATAACTGGTGCCTGTTTTTTCCCTTAGGGAAACCGGGTTGTAATTTTGTCGTTATAATGACAAACACGCACTCGGTTTCCCTAACTGTGCGCATGCGCTAGTTGCGATCTTCTTCATCCATGCCATCTTCCGCAGTCTCCATTTCTCAGCTTTCAGGTCAATTCCCCAACAGAAGGAGTCAGTGGTAGCTTATTTTTTTAACAAAAATATCACTGAGCAGAGCACATATAAAAAACGAAATGCAGCTTCACCTCAGCAGTTGCAAGGACCGCGCTGAACTCCCAATGGTCCGGCAGCTAGACTCTGCACACACAACCATTTATTTTGTGTAACTACTGTGGCAAAAAAATGATCCCCAGCAATTATACAAAATAAAGTATGGGTAGGGGTAAAAACTCAGAATTTATAAACACCCTCGGGATAGGGTGCCTTAACTCATTCTCTCCCAGTGGCCATTTTGAGTTGGGCTCAGCAGTGGATGGTTCTGATACCATATGGTGGCTATAGGACTGAAGTTTTTAATAAACCCCTCAAGCTTAGCTCTCAGGGTTTATGTGGCATCCCGCCCATTGGGGTGTGTAAAATTATCTGTATAACCCCCTACCATTCATTATTCTCTATCTAAATCATCTTTCAGTTGAGATGTTAAACTGAGGTCCTACTTACCTGTTCTGCTGGTTGTTTAGGTGGATGTTAAAGATCCCATAGCACTTCTCAAAAATAGTAGTGGAATTCCCCTGGTGTCATTACCAGATGTGCACATTCACTAATAAAATACCACAGCAGTTTTATCTGGCTGAGTTACAGTTTGTTTCCAACTGTATATCTCTTCCCTTCCCCTGGCATGAGACTGAAAATAGGCAGAACTGCCTAGCTCTTGGACAACTGCCCCCCCCCCAAAAAAAAACAACAAAATAATAAATTGTTAGTATCCATTATAAAAGAAAATAAAACATGTATTCAGCATTTGTCCAGATTGTTGCTCTATTGGGTTTCCAAACTTAAAACGTTGACCCCTCTCTTTGATACTGATATTTCACAAAAAGTGGAATTGTATGCATATTTGTATGGATTAAACTATTAATTGTCTTTGGGTGGCATATTGGAAGCACTTACAAACACACGGAAAAAGTCCGCTTTGTGCTCAAAAAATAGTGAGTGGGCAGGGTATTAGATATATTTGAACAGTCACAATGTAGTGATTGAGAGTGGCAGACTTTAGATAGACAGACAGACAGATAAATAGATAGATAAATAGATATTTTATTTCTATAACACTCCTGCCCAGAGACTCAAAGTGATTCATGATTCGTGAATACATTACATGTAAGAACAACAGCAATCAACTTGCAGAAAAGGAATTAAAATGCAATCAAAATAAGCATTTAAGATTAAATAACTTTAAACAACAAAGAACATATAACATCTATCATATCAAGACAGTCCTAAAGCATATAATTATATTTGCTAATTATTTAGCTCAAATGCTTGGTCAAATAAGAATGTTTTCAGGCCCTTTTTGAAAGTTTCCACCAAAGGTACCTCTCTCAGATGACTAGGCAGGGAGTTCCACATGGCTGGTGCAGCAACTGAAAAAGCCCAGCTACCTGAATGCTGCAGCCTAGTGCTGGGAACCACTAGGAGGCAACCCTCAGAGAAACTGAGAGAGTGGATCGGGCAGTGAGGAACCAGGAAGTCTTGCAGTAAATCACAAGACGAGGAAGCAGAACCCAAGCAGCAAGTCTACTCACAAAGCAACCAAGTGATCGCACTCATAGATGACCTGAAAGTAGACCCTCACTATGAGCCAACAACATGCAGAGGACTCAAACACTCCCTCTGGTTATGCCCATAGCAGCACACACCCCTTCAATGTACAAGCATGCCTGCAAAGGAAAATGTCCCTCCTAACTGAAGTGATTGTTGAAGTTATATAAGAATGATTTAAAAAGCAAAATCAACTTGCAGAGTAATGCCAACTCAAACCCATTGGGCACAGCTGCAAGGCACAAAACCTGGTTGTGACTTGTAAATGGGTTTATACCTGAACCAAAAAATCCCTATACTAGGACACAAAATTCAAATCAACTCACTTATTATACAACTTACAAACAGGGTTTTCCTCGGGCCTGGTGGCACTAAGGGTTGAGGCGCTGGATGCCACACCTCACGCCACGCTGGCAACCCGGGTTCAGATGCAAGCCCGGTATGTCAGGGGTTGGCAGGGGAGGGATGGGATGGAGCATCCAAAAGACTGCTGTCCCATCCCTGGGGAGGGATCCAGGGAATCATCGCTATGTAGCGGCCCCTGGTGATGACCAGGGACACTACTGGAGTGGGGTTAAGCATGAGGGGCGGCGTGTGGTAGATGTCGGCGTTGTGCCCGACATCATTGCACACTCGCACTCTGGGGGAATAGAAAAACCTAGGAAGAAAATGGCAGCACAGGGTCCAGAGCAGCATGATAGCCACAGTTTCACCGGCTGATGAATGCCTGGATTGGAGGCATGTGCCAGGATTGGTTCCTTGCCTGGTGTGGGGACATAGGGGGAGTCCCTTTTGATGGTATAGCTGCATATGCCAGCTGGGCACGTCCAACTTTGGGGTCGGTGGTGAAGGAGGAGCGGTGGCTGGAGTTAAGCAGGGGCTGTGGCTACAGGGAGGACAGAGTATGATATGATAAAAAAATAAACAAACAGGGTTTTCCAATCTGACTGCAATTCATGTGCTTTTTGGTTTTGCATAAGAGGGCATAATCTATCACATAGAGAATCAAGGTTGTATGCTGTGTCGGGAAACAAGCCAAGCAATGCAGGGATGTAAAGCTGAAGTAGTGCTAGTATGTGAGGAAATATAAGTGGCAGTGTTCAGTTTCCTACTAACAAAATAGTAGTTTGACAAGCATGTCTGTACATGGCTACCGATAACTGTGTACAAGCAGTCACGATGCAAAAATAGTGAATTTGGAGGTCACATGACCATATCAAGGTCACACAGTGAGTATTTTGCTATAGTGGGGACTACAGCAGTGTCCTCTGTTTACACTACCCCTCAACACCTCTGCAGAGTGCTGTACTATAGTGCAGTAGGCCATGGTACATGCATACAGCACGTTCACGTGCCTTTTCTCTTTCTAGAGCACAGTTTGTGCTTCCTAGGTCCCTGCAGTTGTTTGTGAGTGGTTAAGGCCTGCTTTATGAACTCCTTATTTTAGAGCACACAAACAGGTAGTTTGTGACTGCACTTTTGCTTCCAATAGTGCCATGTGCCTAGAATGAATGAGTCTGCCTCTGATTCACAGCTGCGCTGATCCTAACTTTGCGATTAGGCACAAACAGGATTTAACTCAGAAATGGCAGGCTTCCAGTATAGCCACTACCTTGCAAACTGCCGACTCAGCACTCACAGATCCAGTTTGTGAGTCACAACCACTGAGACTCACAAACAGTATTTGTGACTCAGAAGTCATTACAATACTCTGCCCTTTGAACATAAATAATTTTTGATAGCTATAGAATAAAATAAAAGGAAAAAAGGGTTATATTGTAACAGATCACCTCAGAGCCGAAAGTTTACTTGCGGGGGGAGGGGGCAGGATGTGATTCCCATCTTTATAGTACTGTTGGAAAGGGGGGAAGAGACCACCTTACCCACAGCTATTTAGAATGAGAGCACTGGTGTTTTAGAAACATGTGGGGGAGGGATCATTGATATTTAATGGCAACCACCACCATTTTCCATGCTAAACAATAGGAAATAGTTGCTAAGACATGTGTATGGGAGCATTAATATGTAGGGCAGACAGCCCAAATGACACCTAGAATTAATTAAATCACTGGGGAGAAACTTAATCATTGAATGTGGGTGCATGACGGAGATGCACATTTGCAATCCCTGGGTGCATCTTTAATTTTCACAAGAAATTATTTATTAAAGCACTATGCATTTTGTAACAATATGTCAAATTTTAAACTGTTCTAGGTATAATCCGAACCACAGGCCTCCTGGATCGAGAAGATACTCCTTTTTATTGGCTGACAGTGTATGCTACGGACCTTGGATCTATTGCTCTTCATTCCTGTGCTTATGTTTACATAGAGATCATTGACATCAATGATAACGTTCCTCTGGCATCACAAGCAGTTTACTATGCTTCGGTTATGGAAAATTCACCAACGGACATGTCGGTTCTTCAGATAAATGCTTGGGATGCAGATGCTAGCTCTAAAGGAAAAATAACCTTCCAGATGGTAACTGGAACCCAGCAAGGATTTTTTAATATTGATCCTCAAACAGGTAAGCCTCAAAGGTTCTGCAGGTTTATCAGACTCTGTCCTGAGGGTAGATCGTCACACAACAATGTTACACTGTAACCTCATAAAAGGGAGATAATTACCAATCACACTGACAGACATAGCTGTTTGTCATGTTAGCACTGCAGAGTACTGATTCAATTAGTAGCACTGTCACGCTGGTCGCCCGCTTTTGTGATGCACAGGTTTCAGCACACAGCACGATCGTTTATTATTTCGGCACATCACACCGATGCAGTTTTCACTTACGCTTATTTTTTAGCACTTGCTTCGCTAGTCGGCTGACATAAATCATCATTCGAAGCAGCATGCGTATGAGCCCCGGCTATCTGAACAGCACGGAATCACGGCGTAGTTTCATGCCGCATGGAAATTATAGTCATAGTACTGCGATTCATTCGTTGTTGAGGTGCATAATAACAATCGAGCTGAGAATCAACAATTCCTTTTAAAACGGGCCGAAACCGCATGCGAAGGGCAGCATGAGTATTGATCTCGCATACGCGCAAGAGCCTGCTGCCCTTGCACATGCGCGGGATTTCAGCCCCATTTTAAAAAAGAGAATTACTTGACTCTCGGCACTCAGTTTTTATTTATGCGCACCACCAGAACCTGAGATGATCGCAATGCTGCTGAGAAACGTAATTTTCCATGCTGCATGCCCAAAAACTACACCTCGTGACTGTGCGTGTTCCAGATGCTCGGGCTCATGTAGAATGTGCTTCCGAGTGGTGGGTGAGTTTATGTCGGCCGACCAGCAAGCAAATCTTTAAAAAATAAGCATAAGTGGAAAACTTGCATCAGTTCGTGATGTACAAGGGAATAATAGAAGCAGTCTTTAATACATGTGTGCTAAGAGGCTTACTACTTGCGTATACACAAAAACAGACAACCAAAGCTGACAGTGCCCCTTTAAAGGAAAACTACATCCTCATATGTTGTCAAATTTGTTTCCTTGTCAACAGACAACTCTTTTCCAGTAGCTGACGGCAATACACGTTTGCTTTAGTTTGTTTTCACTGTTCATGCTTGTCCCCTGTAACTATCCTAGGGTTTCAATTTTATGGTTGTTGAAATTGCACTGTCCATGAGCATGCTTCATTAGCATATGAGAACATGATGTCACATCACCCATTTTCACCATGTCTCTATGCTGAAAGTTCAAATATCCTAAAAAAAAAACACCTCTGGAAACACAGAAACTGAATATAGCTTACAGGGGCAAACCCTGTGTTACAAATCAACCAGTTTGCAAAGCTAACTGAAAGTAAATGTGGCACTTTACATATTGCTGCAACTTGTTTTTTTTTTAATCTATTTAAGCAGACTGGCATACTGTGACGTTTTAAAGGGTACTGACACATCATGTTCTCATATGTAATACATCACTCGGGGACAGTGAGATTTCAACAATGAGGAAATGGAGACCCCCAGCATAGTTACAGGGACAAGTATGATAAGTGAAAATAAACTAAAGAAATCACACTTATCCCTAACAGCTACAGGAAGGGAGTCATCTGTTGAAATGGAAACAAATAAGATTTACCGTATATGAGGATGTAGTTTTCCTTTAAAAGCTTAGTTGCAAAACAACAATTGGAAGGAAGTATTTTTTTCCGGGCAAAGATGGGCTTAAATTGAAACACTACAGCTGATAATGCAGTTGTTAAAAAAAGCAGCAACTTACAACCCTTCAAACAGAAGAATGTGTATCCAGTTGTGACAACTGCTGCTATCCAGTACCTAAGGTTGGTGCACTGGGATCGTTGTCATGCATTAGTACCATTATTTATAAACCATAATACCATATAAGGTTGTTCCAGAACCTACAAGAAGAATACAGGCCAGATTTTCAGATAGTCCTTGGACTACATCCCACTCTTCAACTGCCAGTGTGGGAAAAAATCTTCACACTTCTAATTGTCCACATGGGCAGCAGGTGCAGCTGCGGGGGGCTCCTACTAGCCTGAGTCAAGCTGTCCTGTGTATCCCAATGGCAGTGTGTGAAACACACTAGAGTTAGCCATATAGAATGCACAGGGGGTCCGACCAGGCTGATTAGCGACTGTAAAGACCAGGTACGCAAATGAGGTATAGAACTTTGTACAGGTTTTGCTTTGAATGCTTTAAGGCTTTTTCATTCTAACTGGTAGAGCCATCTCTGTTTCCGTGCTGTCAGTGGCAAGCTGCTACCAGGGTTTTCATATCAATCCTTGCTGAAGGATACTGAGGAACCTCTCTAATGATAGCCATCCTCTTGTATATGCTCTTCCTCTTTGAAATCCAATTAGATATTTGTGCATAAATCTCCTGCAGATAAAGTCATTTGAATTAGTCTGGCTCTGGGATGTCTGTGTCAGGACTAGACGTGGCTACATCAGTGAAAATGTACTCTATACTTCGATGAGTATTTGAGCAGACATTTCATCATCTGTGTTGGTGACACCATATTAGCACCGTAGTGGAGACCCACATGTGTCATAGCCTGGAAAATCAAGACATCGGTCACCCCATTTAAAAGACTGCATGCATAGTGTCAATAATGTGTTACTCTTGACAACTAAACTTAGAAAAATGAGCAAGGAAATTATTTTTGTATTCTTTGGTAACCAGGTAAGGTCTACTAGGCACAAGTGCCTGTTTTCAGGGGTAACTGAGGAGCACTGGGGTGGCTAAGTGATTTGCTCAGAGTCACACAGTATGCAAGCTGAGGTTGTGGGAATCAAACATAGGTCTGCTGGATGTACCAAACTCATTACCACCTTGTTACTGTAACCTCTAGGCTATACTGTCAGCCAAACCAATTTAAGGATGAAAATGAATACTCATTTTTAATTTTTTTTATTTATAGTTTATTCAGCTTTTACAATGTAAGGCAAATAGAACAACAGTTAACAATATCTGCACTATGGTTGTTGCCTATACAGTGCTAAAGCTTTCAACGTGTTAATTAAAAGCACCATCTAATAGAGTAAGCATACAGATACAGCACAGGTTAAACTAAAGGACTATAACAGCTGTAACGACAAATAATTGTAGGTGGCCTAGGGTGTCCGCCTGAGAAGGGGATCCCAAATATAGCCCGTGTGCCTATTTTAAAGTGCCCAAAATGAATATTTAAGAAAATGTCCTAAGGCATAAAATTGGGTACAACTTTGAAGAGGGGTGGACAGGGGAAGCTGGGGGGGGGGGACGGCATTCAGCTCCATTGGTAGACTCTCTCTCAATGTCACCCTATACCCTTCTGAATTCAAGAAGCCTTCCCACCATTAAATCATTCCATAGTGAGTTGTCTCCAGGTTGTATGAGGGGGAAGCCATAAACAACCCACAGGAAGGGCGATCCCCAAAGTGCTCAAAAAGGGAAGCCAAGTCCATTCAAATTTTCTGTACTGACCTAGAGCTATATAAGACAAATGTTCATATCCTGCTACTTTCAACATACACTCTATCCATTGGTCATGAGTTGGCAATTCTTTTGTACGCCAGCAGCGAAGAAGCAGTCTTTTGGCTTCTGTAAGGGCAGTCATAACTCATGCCCACTGGCAGTTGTTCAGCTGGGGCAATCTATGTATATTTCTCAGCACCAGGAGGGATGCATCGGAGGCCACACGTGGTCCCAAAACTTGTTCCATGGCTTTGATAACCTCCTTCCACCAACCCACTAATTTAGGGCAATCCCATAATATGTGAAGTATTGTGTCTACTCCCTCATCGCATCTCCAGCATCTGGAATGAGGAAGCTGACATATGTGATATAAAATTGATGGCGTGCAATACCAAAACAATAAAGTTTTTAACTGCATAAGGCATCCAGTTGTGTCCTTGCAAAAACCATGGCTGTTGGCCCACATGGCTTCCCATACTTTCTCCTACAAAGTGTAATCTATTATTCATTCCCACCTTTGCTGTAGCCTACTCGTGTCAAGGGCTGCCACTGTTCGGAGTGCCTTGTAAATGGCACTTAATTTAGGGGGTGATTGCAACCCAATTCCCATACCTTCCCCTCATATACTTTGTTCCAAATACCTAAGGGTGGCAGTCTCAGAGGTGCACCTATTTTGGAACATAATACATGCCATATTTGAAGAAATCGCTAATGGTAGGTTACGGGAAGAGAATACTGTGTTGGAAATCCTAGAATGTCCTAAAAACACCACTGAGTGAGGAAAACAAGTCACCCACCCACCCTCTGAATGCCCCTCCCTTCCCATAAAGACCAGGAAATAGACAACCCACCTATCTGTAGTTGGGGGTGGTGCCAGAGTAGCCATAAATATAAAGGAACCTGCCAGCTGGGACCTAAATATTTTCTTGCCAACTGCCAAACATGGGTTGCATATTTCTGAGTGGGTAGGTAATTCATTGAGGCTACTCACCCCCATAAAATAAGTTTGGGAGCACCAACAGGATTCTTCGGCCTTCAGTTCCAACCATTGGATAGTGGATTTCCATCTGCCAGAATGGAGCCATAGCCAATTCTGGCGTAATCCCACATCCAGATAATAGTCTAAAAACCAAGGAGAGGTGAAACCTCCCCCCTTTTTATATGGTACCATCAACCTCTCCATGGAGATTTTGAGGTTTAGACCCCGCCCAGTAAAAAGAGGACAAAATGGCTTGAAGTTGTTGCCACTAGAAGGCTGGTATTTGCTAGGGTAGATAATGAATGACATACAAAAAATGGGGCAAGAACATCATCCAAATGGCCTATATTTCCCCCCACAATGATAGCCGAAGATGTTCCACCTCAGTACCTTCTCTCTAAGTTTTGATAAAAGTGGTTGTAAATTCAGAAGAGGCCAGTCCTTGGGGAAGGATTGATGTGGATTCCAAAATACTTAATAGTACCTTTAGACCATTGTAAGTCAGGTAATGGAACAGGCTCCAGGGACTTCTCTTGAGTTTATTGGGAGAAAGCTCTTTTTTTTCCCCCAATTGTGCAACCCAGATAATGCTGCAAAATCATCTAATAACTGCATCAGTTGAGGTAAAGATGTTTTAAGGTGATGCACAGTTTTTTTTTAGTTAATTCTTTTTACCTCCTTTCTTGTCCACCTGGTCTGCTCCCCCCCTGACATCGCATCCTTTCATGGAGATTCCAGCTGCTGTCTGCCTCTGCCACGATCAGCCCGGAATTTTTTTACTCTTGCGGTTTTACCCCCTGCAGCGGGGCTGCAGGGAGCCCCCTACTCCCCACAGAACGTGGATCCAGTTGTGTGCCAGGCAACCACGGCAATACTTGCAGGTGGCCATCAAGCCACTCAACGCAGGCGCCAACCCCCCCCTTTTTCCTTGGATGCTTTTTCTCCTGGAGCTGAGGATGTTCAGTGACACTGCCGGAGGGCAGCGCGCACGTGTCCGCACTCGCTCCCACCAGATGTCTTCCCCCAGATCCTCCCCTATGTACAGAAGAGCGTGTTGTCCCCCAGCCTCTGCCAGGAGGCAATCCTGCACCGACTGTCGTGGACCCCCCTCCCTGGAGAAGGAGAGCAGTCCATCGGATACTCAATCCTTCTCCTCCCCTGCCAACCTCCGGTGACTTGTGCTCATTCCCGAACACCAGTCACTGGCATGGTACGAGGTGCGGTGTTGAGCACCTCAGCCCTCAGCACCACTGGGCTGGCACAAGGTGCTGCACAGTTAATAAAACATCATCAGTAAACATCATTGTTTGGTACATCTCCAACCCCACTTGGATGCCTATGATATCAGGGGATTCCCTTATTTTTGAGGCAAGTGGCTCTATAGCTAACAAAAAAAGGGCTGGGAGAAGGGATGCCCTTGCCTAGTTCTTCGACCCAACTGGAATGATGAGTATAGTTTCCCGTTAGTACAGATGTCCTAGGATTTGAATAGATGGCCTTTATCCAACGAGTTAAATAAGGGCCAAATCCCAATTTCTTTAAAACTGCCATCAAATTGGGCCATTCTACAGAATCAAATGCCTTTTCTGTGTCCAGGGCCACCACAGCAGAGATGTCTGGGGTAGCTCACGCAACACAGAAATGATCCACCAAATGATGGATATGGTCTGCTCCGTCTCTTCCTTCAACAAACCCGCCTTCATCCGGATTAATTAATGTTGGGATTACCTTAGCCAGTCTTATGGCCAGCACTTTAGCTAGCACCTTATAGCCAGCACTGAGGAGGGAAACTGGACGATAGCTTCCACATTGGTAAGGGTCCCTCCCTTTTTTCAGTAGAACTGAAATAATGGCTTCGCCCATCGTACTAGGCAGCTCCCCTTGCTTCCAAGCTATATCACCCACTTCTGCCAATAGGGCTCATATCAAGTCCTCAATCACCCTGTAAAATTCCATGGGGAAGCCATCACGACCGGGACTCTTTCCCCCTGAAGCTGACTTAGAAACCTTTTTGATTTCCTCAGATGTAATAGGAGCCTCCAGAATCTTGTTCTGATCTGGTTGCAACTCTGAAAGTGAGACAGAATCTAAGAAAGCCCTGATAAATGAATCCCCCTTCCTAGGAGGTCTTTTGGATGTGGAAAGCTGAGAGTAAAACATTTAAAAAGCCTGGTTTATCCCATCTGAGCCCAAAATCACTTTCCCCTTATGATTAATACCTGGAATTATCCTCGAAGTCTCTAATTTCTTAAGCCGATAGGCTAAAAGGTATTCTGCCTTTTCTTCCCCCTCCTAATAATCATGTTTCAATCTATATAGTCCCCACTCCACCCTCTGGGTATTTAAAACATTTATCCGAAACCTTGTTTCCTGAATGCGATACAAAAGGAGGGTATCCAAGGGTCAGGCTTTATGTTGTTTCTCTAGGGTTGCCAGCTGTGCCTCCAGCTCCCTCATTTGCTCCAAATGAGCTTTCTTGTTCACTGTGGTGTAGGTTATAAGCTTACCTCTGATACAAGCTTTCATTCCCTTCCAAACCCATTTCTGGGCCGTGTCCCCAGAAGCATTTAAAGCTTGGTATTCCTTCACCTCTCCCCCCCCCCGAGCCAGTCCTTAACCTTCTGATTCAAGAGGAGGCTGGTATTACAGTACCACCTGGGTGACCCCCTGAGTCTTTTCAAAAGTCCAGGTGAGTGGGGCGTGATCTGAAACCACAATAGGTTCAATTGTCACCTGGAGTGTGCACTGAAGAAGGCTATGGGAGGCCACAATTAAGTCGATAAGACTATATCACTGATGGATGGGGGAAAAAGTATAATCCCACATATCTGGGTGTATCAACCACCATATGTCACTCAAACCATGCCCCTCCTTTAATTTCATTAAGGCTGTGTAGCTCGGGGTGGTCAAATGGGTAGGGAGGCTACTATGGTCACAGACCGGGTCAAGCACCTCATTCATATACCCTCTGACCAGCAAAGTGCTCTCGCATTTGTCATGTAAGGTTTGCAAGAATCCCAGGAAAAAAGGTGCCCCATCCTTGTTTGCACCATATACCGAAACTAGGGTGTATGTCTCCCCCATCCAGCATACCTGGCAACCCTGAGGATCCCTCCAAATTTGTTTAGTCACCCAGTTAACCCCCTTATTTATCAAAATCATTACCCCATGTCATTTAGTTGTACTAGAGGCAGCATACATTTAACCCTTCCATGCTGCTTTAAGATGTTCCATTTCTTGTGACAGGTGGTGGGTTTCCTGCAAAAATACCAGTTAACCCCCTAACCACTTGATGTGGGATAGAACTCTCTTTCTTTTCAATGGCTTATGCAGCCAGTGTAGTGTTATGCTTGTGCAACTGTGTTAGTTTGGTTTTGGCCATTCACACTCTATTCCAGAGGAATTACCACCCTGTAGGGGTACTAAAGGCAAGGAACCCTCAAAGAGGGTTCCACCCCTAGAGGTGCCACAGGATGATTCACGTGGCTAAAGGTACCTTAGGAAGGATCCCAGGAGAGAAGTGCTACAGCTGCAGGAGGGGGGATGGTGGGGCAAAGAAAAAAGTGCTTCAGAAGGAGGCTGAGTGGAACTGCTTATATAGCTCAAGAAAGTGGGAGTGGCCAGCTGCTTTTCCATTGAACTACAGGCTAAGCCTTCCAATTCAATGGCCTATGCAGTCAGTATAATGTTATGTTTGTGCAACTGTGTTAGTTTGGTTTGGGCCATTTGCACTCTCTATTCCAGAGGAATTACCACCCTGTAGGGGTACCAAAAGCAAGGAACCCTCAAAGAGGGTTCCACACCTAGAGGTGCCACAGGATTATTCCCATGGCTAATGGTACCTTAGGAAGGATCCCCAAAAAGAATGAAGTAGGATGAAGCATATAAGTGAGCAGTAGCTGTGACATAATAGTAGATAAAGCATCAGGCAGCTTGGTAACATAATGAGATGCCTTGATAACGTAATGAGATGCACAGGTTAGCAATAGCATGAGTTTGGTGGGTAGCACTAGAGAATGAGGGGACCTCCTAAGGAGAGAGGGGAAGAGCAAGTAGGGGCACATCCACCTCCATCCAACAGCGGAACCTACCTAATAGAACCTGGAAACACTAACTACAGCTAACTAACTTTTATGACCTGAGGCACAGAGGAGAGAAAAAAAACCTTTGAGGAGGAAATCTCTGGGGATCCAATGCCTAGGTCACCTTCCTTCCTTCCAGGCTGGGATATTTTATTTAGTGACAGCTCTGCAGCTGCGATTTGGAAACTCAATTAAAGGGAGGTGGAAAATATTCCAATTTGGTGGAAGCTCGCAGAGCAAAATTTGCACTTCACAGTGAAATTCCACACTTCACATTTCACAGTGCAAATTTCGTGATTCGTTCGAAGTTGCTGAGGTCTGGGAAAACTTCGTGAAGCTCCGCGAATGGAAATGTTTGCCACTTCGCGGCTACTTCACCAGCGAATTAAAACTTTGCCACATCTCTATAACCTTGGTCATGGGGAAGGGGTTGAAAACAAGGCTTGAAACACAAATGAAAGCAGTAGTAACCGAAACAGAATGTACTGAAGTCTGCCCTCTCACTACTTTTGTGTTTAAAAGCCTTATTGTCAATCCACTTGTGATTAAGATCTAAACAAGTGGCAACGTAGACACTGTGAAGGAGATTTTTAAAGAACTGGATGCAGCACTTCCATCTATATTTCAGACATGTAGTGTGTCCAGGCAAATGCATCGGTACGCTTGCAGTGTATTTATGAACATTCCAACACATTTGCAGCAATTCCCTCAGTTTATGGCAATTTCTGCCACAATTGTGAGAACCGCGTCTGTTGTTTGGACGCAAGTGAAGAATTCCATCCGGGAAGTTAGACCAGCTTTTCTTGGTCCAACTTCCCAGGTGGATTTTGGCACCCAGGTCCAAAACATGGACACAGTGCCTTAAAAACCTTGACATGTTACTCCACCATAAAACTGTAGGAGGCATGCCAACTGATGCCAGCATGGTGGTTTGGGTTTTAGTACTTGCCACTGGAGTGCTAGCCCTCTGTACTGCTAATGCATTCATTTAAATAAATTAGCATATGATCATACAAAACTGGCAAGAAAATAACTTTTGGTCCACTGAGTTCTTTTTGCCAGTTTTTTATTTTATGTTATTTATTTGTTAGCTGTTGACTGGCTTGATTCATTGGGCATAGGTGTGCGATTTCAAGAATGACCCTGGGAAAAATACCAAAACAAGCAAGAGAAAAAAACAGTGGGTACATGCAGAAAAAAAAACATGAAACATACAGAAGTATACCTGTGTACAGTTTCACAAAGTAAATTCAGTGGCCATAATAATCTATGCATTTTTTAGGCACCTAAAGTATCTAGTCATCTCTCCCCACCACCAGCTTCCATTCATGTCGCCTTGTTATTGATCTGCTATTCCTGGTGAATAACGCCTCACAGTTTACGTTGCTTATTCCTTTCAATAACTTGAAAGTCTCTGTCATGTCTCCCTTCTGGCCCCTAGCAAGTACATGTTCGGTGCCCTTAGCCATTACTCATACAGTAGCATCTGCCCTGGTGGCCCATAGTCATGTTTTGTTACCCTTTGGATTACCATCTCCAGTCTGTCTTTGTCCTTTCTTAGGTTGGAACTCCAGAACTGGCACAGTATTCCAGATGGGGCCTCACCAGTGACCTATACAGAGGCAGTATCTCTTTCCTTCTACTGTTCAAACCTTTCCCAAAACACCCCCAACATTCTGGTTGTTTTGCTGTAGGCCTTATTTCACTGGATTGTTTGTTTGAGAGAAGCTGCTTAAGAGACCAACCTCCCAAGTCTCTTTCTTCTGAAGTAGTGGCCAATCTAATAATCTCTTCCCTTTGGTATTCCCTTTCAGGATTCCTGCTCCCTACAGAACATACATCACCCTGCACATTTTGGCATTGAATATTAACTGCCAAACCGTGGAGCATCTCAAACATTTGTAGATCCCTCTACAACTTTCTCACCCCCTCTTTATGTCTGTCCAGCCACACAGCTTAGTGTAGTCTGCAAAGTGACACATTTTGCCCTGTATACTGTACCTTCTTGTATGTCTGTGATGAATAGGGATGTTCAAAATGCAGAAATTTTGTTTCACGAAATATTTTGCGTAATTCATGCATTTCATGAAATATTTCACGGAAGTCAAATTCAATGGGCGAAATGCAACATTTCGCCTGCAAAAAGTGGAATTTCGCCACCCGCGGGTAACATTTGGCTGTTTGCAGGCGAAATTCTGCATTTGAAGGGGATAAAAATACATGTGTATTTAAAAAAAAAGTGTTTCCCCCCCTCCTGGACATAGTGACCAACATTAAAATAAATATTTAAATCCCCAGGATCCCTGATGTCTAGAGGTCCCACCCCATGGCCGATCGCCCGGCTCAATACGAAGAATTTCCCCACCACCACCACCGAGATTCACCCTCATCCCCCATCCAGAATGTTAATTAAAAATAAATATCCCTGGGGCTGGATATTCAAACTGCGCTATTTTGTGGCGCAAGCCCTTGTGCTGCACAAAATAGTTGCGCAGGGAAGTGGCCGCGCCGATATTCAAAGGAGTTGTGCTATTGAGCAACTCCTTTGAATATCACCCCCCCAGCCACAGCCACTGTGCATGGCGCAGTGGAACTTGCGCCACTGCAAGTGGTCAGAGTGGAACATTCAAGTTGCAGTGGCGCAAGTACCATTGCGCCATGCACAAATTTGCCATATTCAAAAGGTGACATGCAAATGGGGCCATAATTCATGCAAGGCACAGGGGGGCATTTGCATCTATTTATGGCCCCATTTGCATGCCATTAACATGCAGGTGCGCCGATCCCCGAGGACTTGCACCTGGTGCCCTGCCAGGCAGCAGCCATCGGAGACTGATGCCCCCTGCAGCCCAGCGGAAAAGTGTAAAATCCCCACCCCCACCCCGACTGGCCGATCGCGGGCAAAGTGTAAATCCCCCTCCCTGACTGGCCTGATCGTGGGCATAAGGTTAAACCCCCACCAGCCCGATCTGGGCAGCACAGAGTCCAACCCCTGGACATATCCCTGGTGGTCCAGTGGACCGCTAAGCCCAATCGCAGGCTGCATAATGTTAAAACACCCCCAAGAACAGATACCTGGTGGTCAGTGGACGCTAAGCCCGATCACGGGCTGCATAATGTTGAAACCCCCAAGAACAGATCCCTGGTGGTCCAGTGGGCAGAACAGATCCCTGGTGGTCCAGTGGACCGCTAAGCCACGTCGCGGGCTGCATAATGTTAAGCGCCCCCAAGAACAGATCCCTGGTGATCTAGTGTCCTCCACCCACCCACCCACGAGCCCCACCACCCCTCCCCGGCGGCGGCGGGCTATAGCATCCACCCACCTGCCGCCCGCCGCCCGCCGACTGACTGCCCGGTATTCACATATCTGGACTGCCTTATCACGGTATGGGCTGCATGCCCGGTGGCTCTTGCTCTGCACCAATGGCGTGCAGCCCTACCGGCAGTCATCGGCGGCGGCGGGGCGGCAGGCGGGTGGGATGCTGCCACCACCGCTGCTGGGGGGCGGGGTGGTGGGCTCGTGGTGGGGTGGGGACACTAGATCACCAGGGATATGGTCTTGGGGAGGTGTTGCCACATTATGCATCCCATTTATCAGGCTTAGCGTCCACTGGACCACCAGGGATATGTCCTTGGGGGATTGACTTGTGCTGCCCGCAATCGGCTGGTGGGGGGTATTTACAATTATGCCCGTAATCGGGCTGGTGGGGGTTATTGCTTATGCCCGTGATCGGGCTAGTGGGGGAAGATTACCCATGCCCGCAATCGGGCCAGTCGGGGTGGGCTTTACACTTTGCCTGCGATCGGGCTGCAGGGGGAGCAGGAAGTAGGTTGAGGGCCAGCCACAGGTGGCAGCTTCTGTGTTGCGCCCTGCAATGCAGCAGCTCACCTGTGGGTGGCCTCATTTCTCCTTTTTGGCTCAAAGTTGTGCAGGCGCAGGTTGGGGTTGCGCCTGACAACTCTGCACACCCGCTGAATATCGGGCTGTGCAGTTTATCATGGTTTTCCCCTCCAGTTCAGCATGCATTCATTTGCATTGCGCTGTTGCTCAGCTTGCCTTGGGGGGTGCAACTGCCTCCTGCTGAATATGGCAGAATGGCGCAATTTCGGACTTGCGCAGGCACAACCTATTGCGCATGGCACAACCCTTTTGAATATCTAGCCCCTGGTGTCTAGTGTTCCCCCCCGGCCAATTGCTTGCCCAGTCTGAAGAATGCCCCCCCCAGATTCACATCCCGTCCTCCGTCATTCATGAGTGTGGCGTCCAGACTCCTCCACATGATGTTGCCATTCTTTAATTAAGGAAAATAAACCAACAACTTTTGCTGGTATCTGGTGGACCCTTTCTGGTAGTGACCCCCAACCCGCTCCCGCCATCCAGGACCAGGACCCCAGCGGGCCACCGGCACAGCCCTCCACTCACCACCACAGCTGTCAGCCCAACTGAGTGCTTGTGCTTTAAAAGAATGAGCCCAATCCAATGGAGTGCTTTCAGTGAATGAGCAAATTAAATAATGAATCATGTGGAGGAATCTGAACTCCGCACTCATGGACGACAGGGGACAGGGTGTGAATCTGGGGAGGGTCATTTTTCAAACTGGCCCAGTGATCAGCCAAGGGGGGACACTAGACACCAGAGATATTTATTTTCAGTTAACATTCTGGGTGGGGGATGGGGGTGAAGCTCGATGGTGGTTGTGGTGGTGAGGAATTCTTCATATTGGGCTGGGGACTGGCCAGGGAGTGGGACAACTAGACACCAGGGATCCTGGGGATTTAAATATTTACTTTAATGTTGGCCACTATGGTCAGGAGCAGGGAAAAAACTTTTAAAAGTACAATTCATCCGCATTTTGCACTTGTGAAATATTCAGCGAAATGCATGAATTTTGCAAAATATTTTGCAGGATAAAATTTCCAATTTCGCTGGAATTTCACTGGCAAAATTGATTTTCACTGCATCTCTAGTGATGAACATATTGAAAAGGACAGCTTCCAGGACTGATCCTTGTGGTAACCCAGTCATGCTCTCTGGAGACCTAACTAGAGGAAGCAAGTGCATCACTACACCCAGGACCCTACCGCCACCTTGAGTCCACAAGCCCCCTCCAGCCAGTCACAGCAGGAGAATGCACCCAGTGGGTGCCCATGCCCCTCAGGATTCAATACTGTAAATAACTATGGCCCCTTGAGAGCTACTTTTAGTGGGACCGGGACCATTTTTATAAGAGCTAGGTTGGGTGGTGTGAAAAATCCAGGAAGGTGCTCAGCCTGTAAGTACAGGGTGTACTCCGAACAGGGATGGCACCCTGTTGCTTGGACAGAAAATTGTAATAACATAAACATAGAAACATAGCAGATAAGGGTCGCTGGGCCCACCTGGTCTGCCCCCTCTTTTTTCTTGTAGTTAATTTATTTATTAAGTTTCGTTTATAAAGTACAGTACATCACATAACATACTATAATATGTATACATTTTGTAACTGTAGTAATATTAATAAGATAGCCTGTTAACACCTTATATAATCGTAACATCTTGTGCTAAATAGTCTATTTGACAGGTATGAGAAAATATATAAGGTGTTACAACTAATGAAGTGAGATGCCAGTACTGTTAAACAATACAGTTAATCATGTAATATATAACTATTCATAGGAGTTGCATAGAAGGATATATATATATAATAGGCAATAAATGTCATATGGTACCAAGAAGGAGGGTCTAGTAAGGTAATTTCACTATTTCTGAAGAAAGTTCAAATAGTCTTGCCAACATAAATAAAATTCATTGAGTCGGCCTTGTATCAAGTATGATATCCTTTCCAGAGAGGCAATATGGGTTAGGCTGTTCAAAATGTCTGTCATAGTAGGTATTGATTGAGATTTCCACCTCATTAGTATCAACCTTTTTATCTGCATAAATAGGATGCGCAGCCATTTATATTGATAATTTGTTAATT
This sequence comes from Neoceratodus forsteri, assembly GCA_016271365.2. Taxonomy (NCBI): domain Eukaryota; kingdom Metazoa; phylum Chordata; order Ceratodontiformes; family Ceratodontidae; genus Neoceratodus; species Neoceratodus forsteri. The sequence goes on from CM028130.1 coordinate 358,954,037, forward strand.
TTGTGTTTATGTCTGTAACATTAAGTAGACAAAATTTGGGTTCAAATGGAATATGGCCTAATAATTTTAGATGCAATATTAAAGATAGATTGCCATAATTTATATATTGGTTTACAAGACCATAATATGTGCAGAAGGTCTCCATTCTCTGAATTGCATCGCCAGCAATTATTGCTAGATATTAATCCCAACTTATGTAAGTGAGAAGATGTTCTATACCATAAATATAGTATTTTGTACTGTATCAATCTACTGCGTACATCTCTAAAGGTGTTATGACAGCATTTCCAACATTCATCCCATTGAGAGTCAGATATATTTTCTGTTAACAAAGCACTCCATTTATTTCTGGACGTAATCGATTGATTTGGTAATGCATCCCTAATTGACTTATAAATTTTACTGACCAACCCAGAGGAGGTATTAGCCCATGAATTGATGTATAGAGAATTTGTGATTGATCTAGTAATTTGTTGAGTAACCTGAAGTGTGGCAGAGCGAATTTGCAAGTATTTCCAAAATTCATTTTTGGATATATGCCATTTTACCTGTAAATTACTAAAAGAATCTAGTAATTTGCCTTTATCATCAAGGATATCTTTCAAAAAGAAAATATTTTTTTGTTTCCAAGAATTACAATATATGGGTTTGCGCTCTAATATAATTTTTGGATTACCCCATAAGGGTGTAAAGGTTATAGGGGTAGGGTCTGTTTTAAGCCATTTGTGCAATTTAAACCAATAATGAATAGATGTTTTAATAGTGGGATGATTGTTTATTTTAGAATTAGATAAAGAATATAAAAAACTATTGGGTATTTTACCAGAAGATAGGGTAGCTTCCATATCTAACCATAATGGCAAGTTATAGTTGGGTTTAGTAAACCATTTAACAGTTTGCACTGCTCTGAATGCCCATAAATAAGCCAAGAACCAAAGTAAACCAAAGCCACCTTTAGACCAGTGAGAACGTAGTTTGACATGGTTAAACCTAGGTATGTGACCTTCCCATAAGAAATCTCCTATTATTTTATCAATTTTTTGAAGCAAGCAAGGGGAGATTTTAAGTGGGATACAAAAAAATAGAAGAATTTTAGGAGTAATACTCATTTTTATAGCAGCAATTTTACCAGGGAAAGAGAGATTTAAGTTTCTCCATTTATTTAAGTTTGTTTTGATGTCCATTAGTAAGGGCTGGAGATTAAATTCCCAAATTTTATTGAGATCAGGAGTAATTTTATCCCTAAATAGGTAATGCCCTGTGGGCCACCAAAATCCTAGTATATTGTTCATAGAGGGTTGCAGTTTTATTTAGGGTAAGATCTCTGTTTTAGTAATTTACTTTTAAACCGGAGAATTTAGAAAATAGGTTAAGTGCTTGAATAAGTGATTGAGTGGATAAATCAAGATTTTCAACAGGATAATCATATCATCTGCATATGTTAGGATGTGTAATATATACGCCAATAGGTATTCCTATAATATCCTTATGCTGTCTTAAATGAGCCATAAAGAGCTTCTAGAGCTAAGATAAAGAGGGATGGAGAAAGAGGGCATCCTTGCCTGGTTCCCCTTTCAAGATTAAATGATTTGGATAGCATAGAATTGGTGAGAACCCTCGCTTGTGGATTTGTATAAAGAAGTTTAATCCAAGAGCAAAAAAGATTACTAAAACCAAAGCGAGTTAGTACCAGGTAAAGAAAATTCCAGTCTAAAGAATCAAAAGCTTTTTCGAAGTCTACGGCTATGGCAGCAGCAGGGGAATTAAGAGATTGGGCCTTGTGCATTATATTAATTAAAGAACGGATATGATCAGAGCCCATCCTACCTTTTACAAAACCTACTTGCGATCTGTGAATTAGCTTGGAAATATGTGGTTCTATATGATTAGCTAAGATTTTGGCAAATATTTTACCATCTGTATTGAGTAGTGAGATAGGGCGATAGTTCTCCGGAAGAGTGTTATCCTTGTCTTTTTTTGGAAGAACAGTGATAATTGCTTCGGTCATAGTATGGGGTAATTTACCTTTCTTAGAAGACTCTTGAAATACATTACATAATAAGGGACATAATTGATCTGCTAAAAGTTTATAAAAGTCCACTGAGTAACCATCTCCACCTGGAGATTTAATTTAAGGGAAAAGAGTGCCTTCTTTACTTCTTCTACAGTAAGGGGTGCATCCAAGGAACATGCTGCATCTTGAGGAAGTTGGGGAAGCATTAGTCTGTCTAGAAAAGAGGTAATATCAGAGCTTGATGCAGAAGAAATAGAAGTATATATTTTTTTATAATAAGAAGTCATGATCTCGTTAATAGAGGATTCTTTGGTTTGGATTTCTTCTACCTGGTCTTTTAATGCTGCAATATGGCATTCCATTTGTTGCATTCTAAGTCTATAAGCAAATATTTTGCTTCCTTTTTCCCCTCCTTCCAAATATTTATGCTTTATTCTCAATAGAGCAATTTCTGTCTTATGAGCAATTATCTCATTAATTTGCATACGTAATTGCAAAATTTCATAATGTAAAGGAGATGAAGTGTTGGGGTGAGGATTAGCCCAATATAATTTTTGCTTTTCTCTCAGTAAGTTTTCAAGGTTTTTAATCTTTTGTTCCCTAGATTTCCTCCTACACGCTGCAAAACTAATTATCTTGCCCCCTAAGGTTACTTTAAGTGCTTCCCATGTGGTTCCCATAGATGTGTCACTTGAGTCGTTATGAGCAAAAATTCTTCAAGTTGTGTTCTGATCCAGGGTAAAATTCTGGATCTTTAAGTAATAAGGGTCTAGTCTCCAGGAGAGATTTTAAGAAGGAACCCATGTAAGTATAAAGCTTAACGGAGCATGATCAGATATGATTAAAGGAAGGATGTTAACATCTAATATATTCGCTGTAACATTAGGAGCGGTTAACCAATAGTCTATTCTACTATAAGATTGGTGACGGGGAGAATAAAAAGTGTAATCATTGTCTCTAGGATGTAAAATCCTCCATGTATCTGATAAGCCCAGATCCTTCATTAGCTGTAATACCAAATTTAAACTTTTAGGGTGACTATTGCAGAAGTTATTACTTCTGTCCATATAAGGATCCAAAGTGAAATTGAAATCTCCTCTAATCAATAAGGGCGAATTAACCAGATTTAGAGAGATTAACTGCTTAATCAGCTCTTGAAAAAATTGAGGGTCATCAATGTTAGGCGCATAAATATTAGCTATTGATAATGGACCTGTAGGAGTATCAAAAGTTATGATGAGCCACCTACCATCCGGATCTTTCAAAAAATTAGAAGGTTTCCGATTCAGATTTTTATGAATTAATATAGCTACACCTCTTTTTTTTGTAGAGGCGGAGGCTGCAAAAACCTGACCGACCCATTCACGTCTCAATCTAAAATTATCTGCATCCAGTAGATTAGTTTCTTGCAGTAATGCAATCTGTATTTTATGTTTTTTAAGATTATTAAGAACTTGTTTATGTTTACTTGGAGTATTTAGTCCCTTGACATTCCAAGTGCATATTGATAGGTTAGTCATCGTTTATTAATATCTATTGTATATTGTGTATCACATAGAAAGTCAAGAAACTCATATATCCAAGTAAGTATGAAAACAGTATTGCAGATCATCACAATGTATATATGCAGTGTGAAAAAGTCGTTGGCAAGATATTGTAAAGCCAGACCCTTAAAATAGTATATAAGCTCAGCTTGCTTACCATCCCGTGTTCCTTTTATGCAACTCCTTACTAACAATCTAACTATACTATTAATAAACAACCAGACAATATAATAACAATACACTAAAGTCATCTATGATGAACAAAGGAGAGAAGGTCAGTCTGACAAGGGAAAAAGATATTAAACAAAAGAGGACCAAGACCCGTCCTATGTTCTCTAGGACGTAGCTTATCAATGAGAACTGGAATAGTACAGACAAAAGTAAGACAAACTGGAGTACTATTCAGTTCACCTTGTAATAAGTTGACTAATAAGTCAGCTATAACAATATTAGATCTAGTTCTAAATTAAAGTAAAATGGAATCCCTAAACGAAAATGAGGGATTCAAAAGTGATTTTTCACTATTGGGTATAGATCTAATTAAGTTTTATCAACATTCTCACTTCTAACATCATGATCAATTGTAGTAGGAAACTGAAATATCTTACATAATGATAATACATCAAATAAAAAAAAAAATTAGTCGAGTGTCTATTGTTTACATTAGTACCCTAAGGTATCACACATCTCATCATAAGTGTATCCAATTACATGTAGATGTAACTAGTAACAATATGCCTGACACATTATGTTACACACATTATAAGTCATTGTCTTATGTGAGGTTTTATAAGGATCCTACAATGAATATTTGACCCAATGCAATGCGATAAACTAAAAAAAATTGCGTTAACGAATATGCTAGGCCACATTAACCTATCATCATCTAATAATGCATAATGCAACTATTTGTTCACCTAGGTAGATAATATTCAGCCATAATATACTAAAAAAAAAAAAAAAACAATATTTTACATTACTGAGTTTGGATAATTAGCAAAGGTACATTCCATCCTAAGTGTTACTGTCACATATATATGTGACTAATATTAGTGTATTCACATTATACGAGTCTATTATATGTAATTCCCATTTTATACAGAACATTACAGTGCTCTTATAACCAGTAGCTGGCCCAAATTTGTAAATGGTGAGATAGTATTAAAATAATAAACGTCTTAGGCCACTCTGTCACCTGTAACAACTACAGATTACCAGTACTTAATATATAGACTCCGTAATAGTTATTAAAACTAATAGAGAACATATAGCAGTCATCTCTGATGTTTCACCGGAGTGGAGTACCCTTTATATTTGCCCTTTCCACGATGCCTTTTTTTTAGGAGGTTCATTTGTTTTAGAAGGAGAATTATCTGTGTTACTGTTCTATGAAACCTCCAAGGGGTTATTGTCCCTATCTGATCCCAGTAACATATTACTCTCTTCAGTCAGGTTTTCAAGTGAGGAATGTAAGTCTTGCAGTATAGCATATTTATTATGTACTGGAATATTAGGAATATCGGGAGTGTTAGAAACAGATTTAGAAGTATTGTTGCACATTTCCACTGGGCTGCAACACCTTGGATTCAAGTGGTCCCCGCCAGTTGCCATCCATTCTTGCACATGATTAGACCGTCTTCTCCCAGACTCCTCAGGCGAATCAGCCGAACGCAGCGCCCTTTCCCCAGACGGCACGCCCGAGGCCGCACCGGAGCCATCCCCACCCGGGGGCACAACCGCAGCCGAAGACCTTCCAACCACCGAATCCATCTGGTGAGCTTTATATTGTGTTCCCAAAAATGATAGCAAGGATTCTGGGGTATTGAAGTCCTTTTGCGAGTTACCAGTATAAACCCTCATTACTGCAGGATGCCTGAGGGAGAAGCGGAGCCCTACCTGGTGCATGATTCGTCTTGCTGGAGTAAAAGCCTTCCTTTTTATAGATAGTTCCTTTGAAAAGTCATGGTAGATATATATTCTGTGCTCTTGCCAAATGAGTTGACCCGTGTTTCTTGATTTCTGTAATATGAGTTCAACACTCGCGTAGTTAAGGAATTTGGCAATTATCGGTCTAGGCCTTTGCTGCATGGAGGGTTTCGGGCCTAATGATCTGTGGGCTCTTTCTATGATTAGCTGAACGCCGGCTTGCAGAATAAGTATTTGCGGCAACACATGAGACAAGAACATTATAGTGTCATTAGCTTCCACTCCTTCAGGAAATCCGAAAATCCGAAGGTTATTTCTACGATTTCTGTTCTCCAAATCTTCGAGTTTTGATTGTAGTTCTTTTATTGTCCGGTCTTGGGATCTGATGGTAGTTTTAAGTTCTTGTATTGAATCTTCGTTATTTGGAATTCTGTTCTCAGTAAAGGCAAGTCGGGAGTCAATAGATTTCATCGTTTGTGAGTTATTTTGTGTAGCGATCTTTAAATCATTCATATCCGTCGACAACTTAGCAAACATTATTTCTATTTTTTCCAGGGAAGCTGACTGCATTTCCGATTTAGCCATTTTGACGACTTGTGGTAGGCCTTCCGATTTTGTAGATAAACACAGATCCGTAGTACTTACGAAGAAAGAGATAAAAATAAAGAAAAAAAAAAAAGCTTTTAAAATCTTCTATTAAGTTGCTCTTGTATTTATTTACATAGGTACGGTCTCTCAGTTGACTTAGATGTCTAAAAGATGATGTTAGATAGTGATAGTAAGTGGGAGCTCAGAAGTCAAGCGACCATCTTGCTCGGTGCCAGGCCACACCCCCCTGCCCCCTCTTTTTTCAACCTTCATTTTTTTGCTGCAGACTCTACTTGATCTACAAACATTTCATTTCAGAACAGGCTAAACAACCCTTTAGTGCAAATAGTCACAGATTCCAGGACCACCTAGTAACCCCTCATTTAATATATTGGTTATATACTTTTCTGATCCTAAATGCTTGATGCCCTTGTCAAATCTAGAACCATCATTACTATGCAAATCATCAATAGTGATTAGAATTGCAGGTCATGTTGTCATGTAACAACACTTTTATATACAGAAACATAATCTGGGAAATAATGTTTACTGGTATTCCCTTCACTCTGCACGGGGAGCACACGGTTTACATTTCAGAACAGGCTATACAATTAACATTAGTGCAAATAATTATAGAATCAAAGGTCGTAAAAAACCCTCTTAATCAGTGGATTACACTGGGAAAGAAAGAGCTGGAGTGTGATTTCCTGAAATGGATAATGCCTTGGTTGACAGGAAGTTGGCAAAAGGTCAGGGAAAACTGGTACAATTCAATTTGGGGTAATCTGACACATGCAGTAACAGGAGTTGCTGTAGGGACTGGCCCTTTTTAGTCTGTGAGACTCTCTGCCCAGTTAGCCCCCCCATCTGCAGTCCCCCCCAGCCCTTTTACACACCATCTCTGGGACTCTCTGCTTGGCTGGCCGCCATCTGCAGCATCCCCCCAGCCCTGTTACATACCATTTCTGGGACTCTCTGCTCGGCAGGCCCCCATCTACAGGATCCCCCCAGCACTGTTACACACCATCTCTGGGTCTCTTCTCAGCAGACCCCATCTGCAGCATCCCCCCAGCCCTGTTACACACCATCTCTGGGACTCTCTGCTCAGCTGGCCCCCATCTGCAGTACCCTCCCCCCCAGCCATTACACACCATCTCTGGGACTCTCTGCTCTGATGGCCCCCATCTGCAGAATCCCCTTCCCCTGTTACACACCATCTCTGGGACTTTCTGCTCTGCTGGCCTCCATTTGCAGCATCCCTCTCTAGCCTTGTTACACAACATCTCTGGGAGTCTGTCCTCAGCAGACCCCCATCTGCAGCATCCCTCCAGCCCTGTTACATACCATCTCTGAGATGCACTGCTCAGTTGGCCCTCATCTGCTGCATCCCCCCAGCCCTGTTACACACCATCTCTGGAACCCTGTGCTTAGCTGGTCCCCATCTGCAGCATCCCCCAGCCCAGTTACACACCATCTCTGGAACCCTGTGCTTAGCTGGCCCCCATCTGCAGCATCCCCCAGCCCAGTTACACACCATCTCTGGGACCCTGTGCTTAGCTGGCCCCCATCTGCAGCATCCCCCCCTAGTCTTGTTACACACCATCTCTTGGAGTCTCTCCTCAACTGACCCCCATCTGCAGCATCCCCCCAGCCCTTTTAAACATCATCTCTGGGACTGTCTGCTTGGCTGGCTTCCATCTGCAGGATCCTCCCAGCTCTGTTACATACCATCTCAGGGACTCTGCTCGGCTGGCCTACATCTGCAGCATACCCCAGCCCTGTTACTTTCCAGCTCTGGGACTCTGCTCAGTTGGCCCCCATCTGCAGCCCCCCCCCAGCCCTGTTACATACCATCTCTGGGACTCTGCTCAGCAGACCCCATCTGCAGCATCCCCCCAGACCTGTTACACACCATCTCTGGGACTCTCTGCTGGGCTGGCCCCCATCTGCAGCATCCCCCAACCCCTGTTACACACCATCTCTGGGACTCTCTGCTCTGCTGGCCTCCATTTGCAGCATTCCCCTCTGGCCTTGTTACACAATATCTCTGGGAGCATCTCATCAGCAGACCCCCATCTGCTGCATCCCCCCAGCTCTGTTGAACACCATCTCTGAGATGCACTGCCCGGTTGGCACCCATCTGCTGCATCCCCCCCCCAGCTCTGCTACACACCATCTCTGGGATTCAATGCTCGGCTGACCTCCATCTGCAGCCTTCCCCCAGCCCTGTTACATACCGTCTCTGGGACTCTCTGTTCAACTGACCCCCATCTGCAGCATCCCCCCACCCCTGTTACACACTATCTCTGGGACTTTCTGCTCAGCTGTCCCGCATCTGCAGCATTCCCCCAGCCCTGTTACACAGCATCTCTGGAGCTCTCTGCTCAGCTGGTCCCCATCTGCAACATCCCCCCCAGCCTTGTTACAAATAATTTCTGGGAGTCTCTCCTCAGCTGACTCCCATCTGCAACATCCCCCCAGACCTGTTACACACCATCTCTGAGATTCACTGCTCGGTTGGCCCCCATCTGCAGCATCCCCCCAGCCCTTTTACACATCAGCTCTGGGACTCTCTGCTCAGTTGGCCCCCATCTGCAGTCCACACCCCCCCCAGCCCTGTTATGTACCATCTCTGGGACTCTCTGCTCGGCAGGTCTCCATCTGCAGGATCACCCCAGCCCTGTTACACACCATCTCTGGGACTCTCTGCTCGGCAGACCCCCATCTGCAGGATTCCCACAGCACTGTTACACACCATCTCTTGGACTCTCTGTTTGGCTGGCCCCTATCTGCAGTACCCCCCCAGCCCTGTTACTCACCATCTCTAGGACTCTCTGCTTTGCTGGCCTCCATCTGCAGTATCCCCCCACCTCTGTTACACATCATCTCTGGGACTCTCTGTTTGACTGGCCCCCATCTGCAGCATTCCCCCAGCCTTGTTACCAGGGCCCCGTGTTTACTGCAGCAACGTGGACCTACATTCTGCAGCAGGACCTCTTACTTTCTGTGGCAGAACAACTGCTGATTCTGTGGCCATTTTGCGGCAGATAAATTGTGATTAAGCAGCACACCTTCAAGGGAATTAAATCTTAGTTAACCCTTTGACTGCCTTTGTGCAACCACTCTGCTACACTGAAAGTGGAATACCAGGCCATTTAACAGTATGCAGTCTTCTTATCACAAATATTAAACTGCAATAACCCAAACCTGGCACAGCCATGGGCATCAGTGTTCTCTTTTAATGACTTTTCCCTCCCACCCCGAATTTGAAGGCTCATCTGTTCTTCTTCTTCTGGAAACTGGTGGCCTTTGCTGTTCTCCTAGGTTATCATCGGAGGAGGATATACACACTCAGCTAAAACTACACAAAAGGCTAAACCTGCTTGAATTTCTTCTAGTTTATATTTACAGTTAGCAGATCTAAAGAGAGACTCCAACGTGAAAGCCATTTCTTTTTCTGATTTTGATCAATGTTCTTTTAGATCATTATTTTTTTTAACTAGGAATACCCCAACTGCCTTGCAACAAACATGTTGAGTGCAGTGTGCAAATCTGTGTGTTTGGGGTTGGGGGGGATTGTGTTCCTATAACAGTGAAGGAGGGTATAACTTGCAGTGTCTGTAGGATTTGTTGACTCCTGATTTTTCTTTTGGGGGACACACTAAAAAATGCAAGCTAGTCATTCTTATTAAGCTAGAGTAATCTTGGTTAGCATGTTCTCTTCTCCTTGCAACTCAGGGGATTGTGGTATTCTTCAGTCAGTGACCCTCATTTCACTTATGTATAGCAGCAATCAAGCTCTCCATTCCGATTTTTTCCCATACCTGCTTGCTCCAGTTCTAGTATAACCTGGTCCCCAACTCTGCTGCAGCTGGGCAACTTGACCCTCCTTAAGAATTGAGCTTGATGCCACCACTTAGGCTGCAGGTTCAAATCTGCCAAGAAATTACTGTCACACTTGCAGGTACAAATCTGCGGCCCACAAATCAAAACTGTGATCGATGTCCACCAGTGGGGACCAAGTCCTCTGCTCAGTCTGCTGCCAGCCCTATGTTTCTGCAATCAGCTCTTCCTTCGATAGCTGCCACCACACCAAGATTGATTCCACCTCCACAGACATCACTGAATCTTCTCACTTCTTGACCACTGCTCACCTTCCAGTTCTTCCTTCCAAATTCATTGTCGGAGGATTCATCGTGCACCGTGAGCAGCCTCACAATAAAAAATTAACATGGCTGAGCTAGCCACACCTTCACCTACACAGCAGCAAATCATAACTGCCATGGACCTAATCAAGCTCTGTTACTTTTGCGTCAGTCCCCCCACATATTGGCTGGATGGAGTTATGTAACAAGAGCCAGCATGAGTCAAGATGCCATGCGGCCATTAGCTTTTTGGCTTTGTAGCGGGCAGCATCAGTTTGTTGCTCCTTCTAATGAGCATGTATGCCATGGCATACTTAACATATCAGTAGCTATGCCCTTGCCTTGCATGATCTCATAGCATAGCTAGCATTTTTGCAGCTGTGTGGCTGGTTTTCCTGATTTCTGCAGCCAGCACTGACTTCTGTGGTCAGTTCTGATTTCTGCAGCCACTGCTGCAACTGCAGAATCACAGAAAATATGGGGTCCTGCCTGTTACATATTATCTCTGGGACTCTCTGCTTGGCTGGCCACCATCTGCAGCATCCTCCCAGCCCTATTTTGCATCATCTCTGAGATTCACTGCTCGATTGGCCCCCATCTGCAGCATCCCCTCCAGCCCTGTTACACACCATCTCTGGGACTCTCTGCTCAGTTGGCCCCCATCTGCAGCATCCCCTCCAGCCCTGTTACGCACCATCTCTGGGACTCTCTGCTTGGCTGGCCCCCATCTGCAGCATCCCCCCAGCCCTGTTACATACCATTTCTGGGACTCTCTGTTCAGCAGGCCCCCATCTGCAGGATCCCCCCAGCACTGTTACACACCATCTCTGGGACTCTCTGTTCGGCTGGCCCCTATCTGCAGCATCTCCCCAGCCCTGTTACACACCATCTCCGAGACGCACTGCTCGGTTGACCCCCATTTGCTGCATCCCCCCTAGCCCTGTTACACATCATCTCTGGGACTCTCTGCTCAGCTGACCACCATCTGCAGTACCCCACAACCCTGTTACACACCATCTGGGACTCTCTGCTCAGCTGTCCCCCATCTCTACATCCCCAGCCCTGTTACACACCATCTCTGGGATTCACTGCTCGGCTGGCCCCCATCTGCACTATCCCCCAGCCCTATTACATACCATCTCTGGAACCCTGTGCTTGGCTGGCCCCCATCTGTAGCATCCCCCAGCCCGGTTACACACCATCTCTGGGACCCTGTGCTCGGCTGGCCTCCATCTGCAGCATCCCTCCAGCCCTGATAATGCCATCTTTGGGACTCTCTCCTCTGCTGGCCCCCATCTGCTGCATCCCCCCAGCCCTGTGACACACCATCTCAAGGACTCTCTGCTCAGCTGACCACCATCTGCAGTACCCCCCCAGCCCTGTTACACACCATCTCTGGGACTCTCTGCTCAGCTGGCCCCCATCTGCAGCATCCCCCCAGCCCTGTTACACCATCTCTGGGACTCACTGCTCAGCTGCTATATCTGTAGCATCTCCCTTCCCCCCAGCCCTCTTACACATCATCTGTGGGACTCTCTGCTCTGCTGGCTCCCATCTGCAGCATTCCCCCAACCCTGTTACACACCATCTCTATGACCTACTTTTACCTGCCTGGTACAGTGTCTCACAGTTTATCCTATGTGGTAGCATTCCCCAATGTTGTCAAGGCCTTGGAGAAAGTTTAGCTTGTTTGTAGTAGACAAGGAAGCCCAGCAGGTGGTGTAGGTCCTGCTGGAGGAGCGCACATCACACTGCCTCAGCCAGCATTATTTCCTGCTTTCTTGCTTCCCTGGACACCTCACGGCCATGGACTTCCAGTGACAAGAGCATGCAAACATGCTCGCTTTAGTTAGGAGGTGCCTGCTTCTCCTTCCTTTACAGCTCAGCTTGCACTGCCACCTGTGTTTAGCTAGTGATAGCTTCCAAACCCAGGTCTTTGACGCCGTAAGCAGTAGTGCTATCACTATGCCAGTAGGACAGCTTAGATGACATTGTAGTGTATGTGTGGGTGGGGTAGCACACCAAAGTAGAACCTGAGAAGTTAAGAGGGACTTGGATTAACTAGCAGGATTGACCAAGAAATGGGGATGTGTTTTAATGTGGATATTTGTCCAGTGATGTATCTGGACATAAACAATAGAAAAATGTAGCATTGATTAAAGGGGAGGAAGCCCTGGGAGATCAAATAGCAATTGTATTTATTCATTTATGTGTAATTTTTGCCCAAGAAAGGCACAGTGAAATATGACAGCTAGCCAGCCCGGTGGCATAGAGGGCTGAGGCACTGGTGCCTTACCTTGACCCACACTGGTGACCTGGGTTCGGGAATGGACTAGGGGCTTTGGGAGTCAGCAAGGGAGGAGAGGATTGAGCATCCGGAGGACTGTTATCCTCTCCTGGGGTGGGCTGTAGGAGTGCGTCACTCTGCAGTGACCTCTGGTGGAGACCAGTGATAACACAGATGTGTGCAAGAGAGGAAACAGAAAAAATGGAAACTGGCTCTGTGCTCAACCAAATGATGGTCACCTGGCAGTCAGATGCCATCAATGTCCCAGGAACCATCTGTCCCTCAGCAGTACCCCAGGGTTAAGTAGTGCTCTTGCCTGCCCCACAGGTTCCTCTCCCCTCGGAGTGGGAGCTCGCCTGGCGAAGGGTCATGACCGGGTCACCCTGGGATGACTGCAAATATGAGGGATGAGGGCACGGGAACAGGATGGATTGGAGGTGCCTTGGCACAGCCTGAAGAAGTGGCTGAGAGTGGTAGCATGCAGGGGAAAAAAGATAATACAAAAAAAGAAATATGACAGCTAATTTCCAGATGCATCCTGGGGGGCAAGTTATATGGACATGTTTAATTAACAGAGGAATGCTGGCCAGGACACTGGGGAAAATCCTCATCTCATACAATAAGTGCCTTAATTTATACCTGGGCAGCTACCAGAGATGACGTGATGGGAGTTTAGTATAATATCTTGTCCGAAGGATGGCACCTCAACAGTGTAGCACCCCCTTGTGCTACACTACTGTGTCAGTACAGTATTGGAAATTAGCCCATGTCCTTGTGTAGGACTAGAACCCACAACCTTTACATATTCCGGCCTCAGAGGTGAGCATGCAACCTACTGAGCTAGTGACTAAGAAAAAGATTTGGAAGTCATTGATGTAACAAATTATTTAAAACCAGGAGCACAGTGTGAAAAAGCAGTGAGAAAATGGATCCAGATTCTGGGGTGTATTAGGAGATATTTGAACACTTGCAGTGCAGATAGCAGAGTCACGTCAGTCTGATGTCGTTAAACAATACATTTCAGCAACATGGGTATGTGACAAGGCACCTTTGTAAATGAGCCTATGGCTCAAAGGTTTTCCAAACTGCTGTTTAAATAAAATAAAATAAAAATTAAAAAAATCTTGAGTTAAAATGCTTTGGTTGGTCTTTGAGTGTATCTGCAGCCGAGCACAAGTTGAAGAAGTCCCATGTAATTTAGTATGTATTCAGTGTTCATTTTTGTAAACTCATGCATGTCTTTTCGCCCCTAAGACCTGAGTGAACCTTTCCGTTCTTTGTCTTCAAGTAGCTGCTTCCGTGCTCAAAATGTTCATCTCAAACAGGTCTGTGCAAGTTGCTGGTTGCACCCATGGTTAATCCTTAGGCTTTGGTTGCTAAATCTAACATCCCTCGGGCTCTTTTATTGAATTACACCACCTGACTTCCTTAAAATGTTGCGATCTTAAATGAGATGCGGCATGTAATAGCATCATGAAAAAAAATCAAGCCTGTTAATTAATAATTAAAAGGAAAGTGTGTTTGAAATCGTATCTGTCTTTAAGAATGCCTTGTATTGTTGTCAATTAAGGATGTCAACAGGGCATACGATGGTTCATTTAAAACTGCACTGGCCCCTAAAATTCCATAGGAAGTAAAAATGTGGCTCTCCAACTTTTCAGGAGTTTGTAACTGTAATATCTTAATATGAGGTGATATACAGGTTTTTAGTGTTGTGCCCCAAATGTCAGAAACTGGAGATTGGTCCTGGTACTTGTTCTACTTAATATGGAGAAGGTATCCAGGGCTGAACGAGAGGAGGGAGAGGAGGAATGTGATAGAAAACTTTAAATACCTCACTGGGGTAAATAAGGTACAGGTGATGAGTATTTTTTCAGAAAAAAAGAACAAGAACCAGGGGACATGCTATGAAGCTGGAGGGGAGTAGATTCAGGACAGATATGAGGAAATACTTCTTCAGAGAAAGAGTGGCGGATTTCTGGAACAGTCTACCAGGGGAGGTAGTAGGGGGTGAACAGTGGTAGGGTTCAAGAATTCATGGGACAGGCATAAGGAAATCATAGTGGAAAGGAAAGGGGAAGGGAGAAAGAGCCAGAGGTCAGGTAGGGTCTGCAGTGATACTCTAGCTAGGGAAAAATGGGCAGACGTTGTGGGCCAAGCAGTCCTTATCTGCCATCAAATTCTATGTTCCTATGTTTCTATTCAGAAATGATTGCATACTAACTAGACCTGTGAATATACAGTAGATGCTACAGTATGTATTAATGCATGTATGCAACTGCACTGGCTATAAACCTTTATGTTCTTACTGGTGTGTACAACTAAAATTAAAAGTGTCAGCCCCACCCTTGAAGGAGTGCAAAGGTTGTTATAGACTTCAGCTTGCAGATGCATAGTAGCTTCCCAATGCACCACCCAACTAAAGAATAAAAATTGGAAAAAGACACAAAGAAAGAGAAAGAAAAGGGATACGAAGAAACAAAAAGAAAATACATCTAGGGAAATGGAGAGAATAAACAGAATGGGGTCAAGTTGGGGTTGGACACAGGTCAAAAGTGGGGTACCACAGTGTTTGGTTCTGTGACCTCTCCTATTTTATATGTTCATAAGTGACAAAGGGGAAGGTATCCAGGGCAAGTGGTATCTCTCTACTGATGGTACAAAGCTCTGTAGCAGCATAGATCATAAGGAAATGGTGGGGGAGCTCCAACTGGAACTAGAAAAGAGGGATAGATGGTCAAAGATGTGGCAATTGACATTCAATGCCAAGCAGTGCAAGATAATGTGGAGACGGAACCCATGCATGGAATACTGGATGGCAAGGTTAGGCTAGCCACTTTAACAAAGGAGAGGGATTTGAGAAGCATAATAAGTGACTCTATCAAGCTAACAAATCTGTGTAACAAAGCATATAGCAAGGTGTCAAGGATGCAGGGGTGCATAGTGAGAGGTTTTGATAGCAGGAGAAGTGAGGTGATACTGCCCCCACACAGAATCCTGGTGAGGCCTCATCTGGAACACTGTGCTCAGTTCTGGAGAATGCACCTGAGGAGGACATAGACAGATAGATTGGAGGTGGTGCAGAGGAGGGTCACCAGAATTATTCAGGGCCATCAAGACAAATCTTATGAGGATCAGCTACTGGCCCCTAAATGTGTACTTGCTGGAGGCCGGGCACAAGAGAAGAGACATGACAGAAACATATAAGTTTCTGTGGGGTATAAATAGAGTGAATAGTGAAGACCTGCTCATAAGAAATAGGGATGCAGTCACAAGGGAGTATGAGTGGAGGTTGGGGGGGGCAAGTTCAAGATAGATGTGAGGAAGTTTTACTTCATGGAAAAGGTGGTGGAACCATGGAACAGACTGTTGGTGAAGTGGTGGGGGAAGCTACACTAAATGTGTTTAAACACAGCTTGGAGAGGGCAAGAGGACTCATAGTCCTGGGGGGGGGGGTGCGGCAACATGAGATTATGGGGATAGCAAATGGAGAAAGAGAGAGACAGCCCACCACTACAGCAGGTCACTGGGGTAAGGTAGTATAGTATGAACACACTTGATGGACCTTTGATCTCCTTGTTCCACCAGATTCTATGTTTCTGTGTAACAGGAAAGAAAAAGAAAGAAAGAAAGAAAGAAAGAAGAAAGAAAGAAAGAAAGAAGGACAACAGAGACAAGAGACAAGGCAATAAGGAAGGCTGGGGGGATACTGGGATGCATAGGGAGAGGTGTCAATAGTAGAAAACAGGAAGTTGTTATCCCTTTGTACAGACAGTTGGTGAGACCCCATTTGGAGTACTGTGTACAGTTCTGGAGACCCCATCTCCGCAAAGACAGACAGAGTGGAGGCTGTCCAGAGGAGGGCAACCAAAATGGTGCAGGGTCTGCACCAGAAGACATACGAAGAAAGACTAAAGGGCTTAATATGTATACCCTTGAGGAAAGGAGGGAGAGAGGGGACATGATAGAAACTTTCAAGTACCTCAAGGGAATCAACAAAGTCCAAGAAGGTGGCATCTTTCAGAAAAAGAGATGTGCAAAAACAAGGGGCCATAATTTGAAGATGAGGGGGACGGTTCAGAGGTAATGTGAGGAAGTATTTTTTCACAGAGAGGGTTGTGGATGCATAGGTCATGGAGTCAAGAACAGTGGGGGAATTCAAGAATACATGGGACAGACATAAGGCAGTCCTATTGGGGGGTAGGAGGACGTAAGCTGTTGGTTAACTAGGATCTGCTGCTTATCTGTTAGGTAGGAAAATGGGCAGACTAGGTGGGCCAAGTGGTCCTTATCTGCCATCAAATTCTGTTTCTATGGCAAAAAAAAATTAAAAGTAGAGAACACAAGGAGAGAGAGAGAAACAAGAAAACCAAAAGGGCAGACAGCTAAAGAGAGAAATCTGAGTGTGCTGGAAATATCAAAAATCTGTCTACATATGACAGTGAGACTGCATGCATGTACAGATGGCTATGACAGCCTGTATGTGTATGTGCATGTGTGTATGACAGACAGAGAGCTTCTGTATGCATGTGTGTACACATCAATGAGAGAACTTTTATTCCATAAGCATACATTGGTTTTAGTGCATGTGTGTGCATGTTGCCACACTGACAGAACATCTGTGCACGCGTGCACAACAGTGAGAGAATCCAATTGCATGGCTGTATATCAATGAAAGAGCATCTGTTTGATAGAACAGCAGCAGGCATCTATGTGGAGATGGTAGAACTTATCTGTGTGCATCTGTATATAACAGAGACATAATCCACGTACTGTATATCTATGTTTTTATAGAGAGCTAGAACAACTGGGCATATTTGTATATGACAGAGACAGGGGGCATCTACTGTATGGGCATCTGTGTATGGAAGAGAGAAAGACCATTTGTGTGCATATACAGTATATATGGCAGCGAGGTAGTATCTGTGTGCATGCATGTACTTTGGTGAGGAAGCACCAAGTACTTGAACTGCAGTAAGTACTGGCCTCATTAGGGGTGTTGAAATGGTGTTCAGCATTTAGCAGCCATCGCTATAGAGAGGGAGGAGGTGGCTCATGAGACATCTTAAAACTGATGTGGGACCATGTCATGATTATTATAGGACAGTGCACAGGAGGATGTTTTCACTACTAATAGGTGAGGGATGGGGGGTTGGGAGGATTTCTGGCAGTGGTCCTAGGGCTTTTTAAATTAATAAAGCAGTGAGGAGAGCCACCCTAGTGGCACTAAGGTTCAGGTGCTAGATTCCACGCCTCAATCCAGGCCGGCGACTCATGTTCGGAAATGAGCAAAGGTTGCTGGGGGTTGGCCAGGGGGAGAGAGGATTGAGAATCTGAAGGACTGCTCTCCTCTCGGGGGTGGGGGGGTCCTGTGTGCTCCACCGATTGACTGCCACCAGGTGGAGGCCTGGTGGTAATATTGAACAGAAGCGGCAGAAGTAGAGAGGTGCTGCGGGATTCCACCGCCTGCACATGCCTCCATATGTGCAAGTTGACGGAGTGTGCCCCAGCATGGGGAAGGGAGAAAATGGAGGAAAATGGGTGGCAGGACAGGTGTGTAAAACACATGCTTGTCAATCCCTCATCTGTCATATTGCTAGGACCCAGAGGCCAGAAACTGTATTTGTGCTTCAAAGGGGGAGGATGACCCTCCCCCTCTTGACCCCACTTTTGGGGGAATTGGTGGGGGTGCTCTGAACCCCAGGTGAGTCCCAGGTTGATGCAGGCCGGTGGGGACTGGTGGGGGACAGCTAAAGGGAGACCCATCCTGTCCTGGCCACAAAAGTAAACACCTTTATAACAAACAAACAAACAGTGAGAAATAATAGACACCCAGAATGTATGCTGTCCATGTCTAATCTGTTCCCAGTGGCCTAACGTGCCCAATTGCTCAGCTAGCAAGAATATCCTCCTTGAAACATAGAAACATTTATGTCAGTGGCAGGAAAAGGTCCAATAACACATTGAGTCTGTCCAGTATCTGCCTGCATCCTCACCCAGCTAAATGCTAGACTGGAGTTAATATACCAATGACCTTGAGTACGGTATATTTTGACACCCCCCCCCAAGTCCACTTATCCCCCTTCTCTCAACTGCTGACCCTCCCTTCTTTGGTTTGGACTATTTCCCATTGCCTGTCCCACCTGTGCATGAAGCCAGCAACAGATTCCATGTCATCATATCATGGTATGGATATTTTCACTTTAAGATAATCCTGAATAGCATGATATTATGGCACATGGTTTAGGTTTTATGGGCAGGACCCTGAGCACCCTAGATTTTAAAGGGCAATAGGGTAGTGGAATGAAAACCTTAATTTTTCAGATTACTGTGCTGTACTGTATGTCATGAAAAACAGTTATCATGATGTAGGAAAACTAATGCAAGATTAGCACCCCCTCCATACAAATTATTGTGGTTGTTGTAAAAAGGTATTATGACACCCCTACTCTTTACCAGTTTAAATTCTCCCCAGATTTTTTTTTTATTTTTTATTTATTGAATTTGCAAGCAAAACTTACAATCAATCTCCTACAGAGGTATAACAGCAGTACAATTGTCAGGTAATACAGTTCTCTTACAAAGAGAAATTGATAAGACACCCTCTCCTGAGTTACTGAATGGAAGGCATACCAAGTAAATAATATATAACAATTGTGTCTTTAAATCCGCTAACCTGATTGGTCAGCTGGGATCTTTACCCGTGGGTAAATCCCATCATAACTCATGAGTAAAGTTCCAGCCATGCCAGCTGACTGCTGCACAACACAAAAATCAGTACTTCTTTCTGTTTTGCCAGTGTTGGCTCCGTCTCCACGATCTCCGCAGCGCTTCAGATTCCAGCTCCAGAGTACATGGTTGTTGACCGTAGTTTGACATGCCTTGGTATCCAGCATCATAAATATCTGCTTTCCCTATCACTGCAATCCCACCTCAAAAAAATTAAAAAAAAAACACTGGAACATGCACAGTAACACTGGAAACCAGACCCATCTTCCTGTCTCACTTTGTGGAAGCCAAGGTACGTGTATGTGTCAGAATTGCCGCTCGTTCCTGCCTCTCCACAGTCTTAGCCACAGAAGTAGGGACTGTTTTTTTTCTAGTCCAAGGCTTAGTGACACCACTCCTGCTGACCTCAGTCACTCCTGTCAACCTCAGTATCACTCATTAACTTGTTGCTGCTGCCAACCCGCCAAAGTGATCTAATAAATCCCTTCCCGCATTTCACCATAGCTGTCACTATCAGACTGCAACATTTAAAAATAGGTACCAGAGTACAAACGTTAAAAAATTAAAAAAAACACATATCAGCTTCCAATTAAATGGCACCTGAAGTAGTACTGAATGAGTTTGAATGAAGTTGACAGTCTGACACACTGCCTATTCCATTTCCTGCCCCAGGTGGTTGTCTTTGCTGCAGGCTCTGCATATATGTGGAGTCTCTCTTTTATTTTCATAGATATATATATATATATATAGAGAGAGTAGCATGCTATTACTGTAACCCTCCTTAGTTGGGGGATGTTTCCTCAATGTTGTACCTAGCAACAGGGAACTATTTTTTTTCATGGTGTAAGAATAAATTAAAGAAAAATTATTTAATCTCTTAAAAAAACTGTGTTTCTTTATTTTTTTAACCAAAAAATAGGGGCGGTATTGTATAATCACAATAAACAACTCCAGGGTGTGAGTTATGCTGGGATTTACCCACTTCTAGTGTGGATTTGGTCACGAGGCTGCACACCAGGCATGGGTAAATTCCAGCATAACCCACACCCTGTCATGGTTTATTGCTTAAAAAACCATTACCCAAATGCATACAACCAAAGGAAGAATAAGGGAATACATTTTTTTGCATTATAGTCCTGTCCACCACAACATTATCTTCTGCTGCATGCCAGTAAGTGGCAGTATACAGGCTATCATCAACATATGGGGCCTTTATGACTCCCCTGCCTATAAAAGACCACATTTTCCTAATATCTAATTGATACTGATCCTTTCCTTTGGAAGGAAAGCTAAATTCAGGAGTAAAGCTGCTGTACCTGCAAGCTGGTACATAAATTGGGCCTCCTCCAGCACTCTTTTGTGATTTTTTTAGAACTTTTAAGGTTTAGGGAGGAGTTGAACCCTTTCGTATAGTGCTACCAGTGGGGTTGTGACAGCACAGCATAGCTGTTATTCCTAACATCACTCAAGGGTGAGTGCTGTAATTGACCTCCCTGCATAGTAGTGCAGGATCATCGGCTGAACAATAGGGACAACACTGCACTGTTTGGTGTACTTTACATGCCATTGGAGCTGCGGGGCACAACTGCATTGTTTTAATGGTGCTGTTTAGCTCCTGTAAGTGCTTCTAAATTGTAAAATAACTTTTTAATATTTTGGAAAATAAGAAGTCCACGGAGGACTACTTCCAGTTGCTACCACTATAAGTTCATCACCTCAGCAAGTGGAGGTGATCATGGGGCAGAGGTGGCATGCAGGAAGTGTCAAGTGTGCATCTGCCTGCATCTGCCAAGGAAGGTGAGGTAGGCAGCCTATCACTTTACATTCAAAACAATTAAACAATTTCTTCTGTGTGGTACTGCTTAGTGAGTGCTGCATTTTAGGAGGATAATTGTAGCTAATATTATAATATAATGGACAGTATTAAGGATATTTTATTGCTGCTCTGCAATAAGGGATCACTTAAAAAGTGTGTTAAATGTCATATGTTTGATCTTGCCACCAAAGCTATCACCGGACAAAATTTGTCTCAAATGTCAATATAATAAGTCCTTACTTAATGAACTTCTGCAGGCTAAAGCTGAACTAATTAAGATCACTGAAATCAATGAAATAGAATGCTTCTTTACTAATATTGAAACAGAGAATTTACCTTATTGACAAGGAATATCACAGCCAGAAAAAAAAATCCAGAGAAATACAAGATGATTCACTAGACTGAGGTTCAGCTGAACTGTTATCAAATAGAGATAAAGAGGTTATAGGGGAAGAAGGGAAGGAAGAATGGTTGTTGGTCACAAAAAATATGCACAAAAAAGTTGGAAGAGCCTTATCTAAGTCTGATGTTGCAACATCAAACTGATTTGCCCATTGACTGATTTTCATGAATCTTCTATATAACCCATTACCTCTGACACTTCTGTTACATGTGCTACTAAAAATGGAAATTTCCAAAAAAAGCAGGGCTCTAAAAAGAAATTAATTATAGGTGACTCAATTATCTGGTACACTGATAGTCATATCCCCTCAAAGGACAGATTGCATATCACTGTGACATGCTTATCAGGGGTTACAATCTCAGACATCAATAACAGAACTTGATAACATCATTGGTAAGGACTCCTTAGTTATCCTTCATATAGGCACCAACAATGTAGGGAAATTGCATGAAAAAGATACCTGTCATGATCTTATCTCACTGGGAAACAGGTTAAAGGAAAATGGAAGTAGGATAGCAGTATTCAGTTTACTGCAGTTCCAAATGTCCGCCAGGAAAAAAAATCAACACAATAATCAGATTTTTTTAAATATATATTATTTTGGAGGATGCTGACAGGGAGCTCCGGTCCCTCCCTCAGAGGGACTCATTCTCCGATCCGGTAGTCAGGTCAGCATGGGTCCTATCTGCTCCAATTTTGTCCTGTTTTTCACCTGGGCCCACGACAGTGCAATGGGCGAAGCAGCTGCCTCCACCTCCATGGAGTTAGCCTAACACCCTGGACATGGGCACTCCCTGTTCTTGACGGCGTGCCTGTGCTGACAGCCAGCCACCACTGGGTGTCAGCCTACAGCTTGCTGTGTGATCCCTCTCCCCTGAGGAAGGAGAACTGTCTATGGACACCCAATCCTTCCTCACCCCACTGACCCCCGAACAACCCGAATCTGTTCCAAAACTCAGGTCGCCAGTGTGGCACAGGTGTGGCATCCAGCGCTTCAACCCTCAGCACCACCGGGCTGGCCAGAATAATCAGAATTAACACCAGACTATCAAACTGGTACAAGGATGTGGGTCTCCTGTTTATTAACAGCTGGGATATGTTCTGGGCTAACAAAAACTTGTTTTCTAATGATGGTTTACATCGAAATAAACTTGGTACAGAAACCCTAACCAAAAGCTTTAAGTCAGCATTGAATATTATGGATTTAAACTCATAGATGAGAGGAAAAACCACCCATTTACATCAAGAGTTTCTCAAGCCTAAGTTTTCAATTCCTAACAAATCACCACCTAATTTTCTTCAAAACACAATTAAGTGCTGGTTATTCAATGCACATAGTTTTATCAATTAATCAATCTTTAGTTTACCAGGCGGAACATCATTGAGAAAAACTCATTTACAAGATGGACCTGGGTACAATTCATAACAGGAACAAAACCGGAACACAGTATTTGTACAGAAAAATAATAAATGAGGAACTTCAATAAGCTAATTAGTTGTTGTACACAAGGTAATGACTGGACAAGTTTACATAGCAGCGAGAGCAAAAAATACAGAATATCATTCAGATTATGTTCGATACAGTAAAAAGAACTTATATACAATAAATACAGTAAGAAAGAAAGAAGGAGTTGGAGAGGATGGCAGCAAGGGTAAGGGAAGTATAGAGCAACACAGAGGTGAAAACCAAAGGGTGGTAGGAGAAGAAACAAGGTTAGGGACTCAACGAAGGTCAGGCATGGGGAGGGAAAGATTAGGAGCAAGGAAGGGGGCATAACAAGGAACTAACGATAGCAGGTACAGGACCCCTTAGTGTATCGCAGGAATAGTGCTTTGAAGATTGTAAACTTGACGGGAGGAGCAAGCCTTGGCGTTTTCTGCACATTGTTCTAGAGAACATGGAGGACATGACTTATAGCTGCCCTGCTAAAATGCATTTGGAATTTAGGGACAACAACGGAAATTTAAGTGATGCTGTGTAGTGGGTAGTTCCCAACAGAACAGACAGAAGGACATTCAGAAATATACTGGGGGAGCTTAAGAGTAATGGCTCTATAGGTCCAAAGAACCGCATTTTTAATCTCCTGTAACTGAGAGAACTCCCATCAACAGAAGTACAGAGTGAGCAATGGTGAGTTGAAAATGGAGCACCCGTAATGAATCTAAGTGCCTGGTGGTATAGGATATCAAGTTTGGAGAGTGCCGTACTTGTGGCTTGCCTGTACAAGAAGTCCACATATTCCAGGAGAGGCATAAAGGTAGTTTGAACTAGTCTTTTTTTGGCCTCAAAGGTAAGCAGGTGCCTAATTCAGAAAAAATATATCAAGTCTCTGTTTTGGCTTTTTTGATAATTTGTCTTTGTGATGAGTGAACAACAGTTTAGTATCAATCCACACACCCAGGTATTTGAATTTTTCAGCATATTCCAACGGCTCACCTAACAATGTTTTTACATTCTGGAGTGTCCCCAAGGTGCAACACTTGGATGCATTCACTGAGGGGGCAAAAAGCATAGACTTCATCTTTTTCGCATTCAGGAGAAGTTTTAGCTTTAACAAATTCTCCTGAAGCAGGTCAAATTCAGTTTGGAAGTCTCTACAAGCCATCTCTGAGGTGGGCCTGTCTAAGTAGAGCACCATGTCTTTGACAAAAAGGTGTATGTTAGTGGTCTTAATTTCTGAGTTTATATTATTAATATATAAGGCAAAAAGGAGAGGGCCAAGGATAGACCCTTGAGGAACACCCCTTTGCAGAGATTTCAAAGGGGAGAGGGTGCCATCAGCCTTTACCTGTTGATACTGGTTAGTAAGATAATTAGAAAACCATCTTAAGGATAAAGGGTCTGCCCCAATGTTCTTTAAGACAACCAGAAGTAGTTCATGGTCCACCATATCAAAGGCTTTGCTAAGGTTGAGAAACAGGGCACAAACATAGCTTTTGTCATCAAGGGCTTTCAGCCAATCGTTCGTGACCTTAGCAAGAGCTGAAATGGTGCTATGGCAGGGATGGAAGCCTGATTGTACTGGGTTTAGCGAGTTATTATTTTTCTAGTACTGTCTTAGTTGAATGTTAACAATCTTTTTGAGCAGTTTAGATAGAGTAGGAAGCAGGGAAATTGGATGATAATTATTTAGATCACACGACTAGCCGGATTTAAATAGTGGAATAACATGGGCAGTTTTCCATAGTGTGGGGAGGATGCCCAATTCAAGGGATAAGTTAAAAAGATGGGTGATAGGAGGTGCTAGGATGCAGTATCCTATTTTTAGATAAAAAGGATCAATAAGATGAGCACCTGCACTATTCCTAGGATCCAATTGCAGTAGCAAGTCCTCAACCTGTTTCACAGTGACAGGGGAAAAGGAGAAGACAGCATCATGGCAATGTATTTCCAGGTTGAGGCAATCACGATCAGGGCAGTACAGATTTGCCCGAAACTTGTTGGCAGGAGAGACGTCAAAGGCTAGCCCTGCTGTGGCAAAATTATTGTTTAGGAGCTTGAGGATAGCCTGTTTATCGGTGGTAGTAATACCATCAGCAGAGATTTGGGGGGTATAGTATTAGCAGAGGTATGACCCTCCAGTTCCTTAAATGTTTTCCAAAATTTAGCTGCACACTTGGTGAAGGATTCTAGTTCAGAATGGAAGTAGTAAGATTTTTCAGCCCTAATTAATTTGGTGCACTTGTTTCTAATCATTCTAAATGCCGCCTACTCTGTAGGCAGCTTGGATTTTCTCATTCTTTTCCTCAAGGCATCCCTGTGTTAACAAGGTGGCCTTTAGACTGGCTGAGAACCAGGAGCAAGATTTGTTTTTGGTACATATTTTGACAAGGGGTGCATGTTTGTTAATGGTCCCCAGTACAATATTTTGAAATGCTTCAAAGGTTTCAGCCACTGATGTTGCTAGATAAAAAACTTGCCAGTCAGCATATAGAAGATGGGCAAGAAAGGCATTCAGGTTGAAGTTTCGCTGGCATCTCTTGGTAATATATTTTGAAGAAGAGGTTATCTTAGGGACTGAGTGCACCGCAGCTATAGCACAGTGATCGCTAAGGTCTTTGAAGAACACACCTGCACGGGTAATGAGATGGGGCTTGTTAACTAAAATTATGTCTAATATTGTGCTATGCTCAGGTTTTTTAATATTGGGACAGGTAATTTCTGTTATAAGCTGTTAATTCAACAAACTTTTGGCCTATATAAGAGCAGAAAAACCTGGAATTATTGCAGTCACAGAAATATGGTGGTCATGCATTGATGGTTGGGGAAAAAAAGCAATGTTGGATATGATTTGTTCCACTTTGATAGAAAGTCTAAAAAAGGGGTAGGAATAGCCTTATATGTTGAGTTCCGTGCATTGGAATTATTTCAAATTAAGGTAGATAAATAACTATGGAAACACTTTGGGTGAAACTGTTCCTTAATTTTCAGGTTCCCCTAATTATTGGTTTATGCTCCTGCCCTCCTGATTTAGCATTATCTATTACATATCAGATTATTAAAGAAATAGAAGTAGCTTGTGAAGTGGGTGATACAGTCCAAGCCAAATAAATGGGACGCGCTTAAGCGGGATGGACGCTTAAGCAAGATATCCCTTTGGGAAACATTTTTCTTTAGTGAATGTCTATGGGCAGTTCTTTTGGTTTACTGAGATGGTGATAATAATCAGCCCTGCTTTAGAGGGAAGATTGAGGGCTGTCTGGGTAGAGCTCAGCTGGTAATTAACAGTTCAAGCAGGGGATCTGAATGAAACAGCAGCGAATAGCATTTCAGCAGCTTTTAACTTGCTCAGCAGGGGACTATGGCTCTACTTAGAAATGAGAGAGGCAGGGAGTTCTGTATGCTTACAGCATGGAGCATGAGAAAGGTGGGGAGTACTGTACACTTAAAGCATGAAACGATGACAAAAACGTCTTCAGGCAGTAACTTGAAAGATAAATAAACATAGAAAATTATCAAACAATCCTTAATTTAGTTTTTGGCAGTTTCTCCTGACTTTGGCTACTATAGTTATTTTCAGTGTTAAAGTCAAACACAGTGCTGCAGGCATTCTCCGAACTGCTCCCCTACTCCCGTTTCCGATACCAGCACTTGCAGGAGACAAGAAAGTCAGAGAAAGGTAAAACTATCTTTATTTTACTGTAGTTCCTGGCAGTTTCTTCCTTCTCTACCTTCCACACTAATTTCAGGATTGAACTTACACATGATCTGCGCTCTGCATTTTGCAATGCATAGAAGGGCATAGAAGAACAGCGAGCTTTAAAACACAGTGAAAAACTTGAACTTCTGATAACTGGGATGGCTGCTTGTTTGGGCGAAAGGGCTGCCATGAGGCCATCCTGATTAAATGACCTTTACTGTATCATTTTCATGGGGGACCTTAATTTTGGGGATAAAGATTGGTTGACTCATTCTGCCAATACTAATGCAGGTAAAGCACTGGTTAATGTTTGTGAACAAAATGTACTTAAACAATCTGTGACTAAACCAACTAGGGGAATTAACATTCTGAATATTGTGCTTGGCTCAAAAATATTAACATAAGAAATTGTAGATCTTGCCTTCCATTAGCGAACAGTGATCACAATCTTATTAAATTTAACACTGCTTACTCTCATACTCCACATCAAGGGGTATCGATAGAAGAGCCAATTTAGCAGAACTTGATAATGCACTGACAAACATAAATTGATATTCTTTATTAGCAAACTGTAACACCAAAGAAATATGGTTAAAAACCAAAAATGTTATATTAAATATTAGTGAAAAATATATGCCCACGTTCAGAAAGGTGACAGATGGTAACATTAAACCAAAATGTCTTAACAACAAAATTAAGAGGTTAATAAGAAATAAAACTAAAACCTACAAGTCATTAAAAAAAAAATAATTTATTTCCTGTGGGAAAAATACAAAAAATTACAGAGAAAATGCAAATGCGAAATAAACAAAGCAAAATATGAACTAAACAAAGCAAAAAGGAATATGGCACTTAATCTTACAAAAATGCAAAGAAAGAGAATTGCAAATCTTTTTACAGCTGTATTTCTTCCCTGAAGAAACCATGTACAGTAAAACCTATAATTAATAAACATACGACTGTTAGCAATCCTAAGGAAATGGCTAAAGTATTTAATGCACATTTTTGTAATATGTTTGCTAAAAAGAATGAAACACCTGCCCATAAGTGCTATATATAATAAGTGCTACTTTCCTTTGATACCAGGGGAAGTGCTGGAGCCCACAGTCTCCACACAAAGGAGGGAGGATCTTATCCTACAGGATGTTCAATCCTTCTCTTGCGAGCCCATGGTAGCAATCCGGGCTTAGTGTCTGAACCCAGATCACCAATATAGCAAGGTGCTCAGCAGCCATTGTGCTATTGAGTCACCCTAGCAGTATTTGGATATGCCCTTGAAGGGACACTAGACAGAGAAAATGATGTGCCATATTTATAAAAGTTTAGTAACAACCCTCACATAAATGTCTTCATAAAATGGCAAGGATAAATCCAGAGACCTTATTGGATGACAGCTGTCACATGACCATGTATTAACATACTAACAATTCATGGTAAGAAGCTGAATCTCATGAAAGCTGGAAGACCTCATTACTTTTAATGAGCTATTTTATAAGCGCAATAAGTCATGAAGAGGTGTGCATTAAAGGTTTAACAATGCACTTCTCATGAATGTAAGGACACTCATCCTAGAGCCTTGTGCCTTACCACTCACCTGGGGCGTGCATCATTAATCATTTAATGCATACCCCGTGATGGCTTATTTCCTACATAAGGACAACCAGTCACATGCTGATGATTCTAGACCAAAGATAGGAAAAATATAAAGGAAGTTACAAAAGAGGTTTGTATTACCATCTTTTTCTGACATAAACAGATTTGTTGTAAATAATGTCAACACATTCAAGTCTAAGAAGATCTAATCTCTGTTGCTGTATAATTTCTTATAATAAAATTAGCTAGATATCTGATCTGGATGCTTTTTAATCTGGGTCATCTCTACTGTAATAATGTGGAAGCAGAGAAGTGTGATAATTGAAGCACATGGTTAGAAAAACCCATGAAATCCATGTTGAGTCTTCGGACCTCACTATGACTAAGGAGCAGATTGCTTGAAAGGACTTGTGCTTTAGCCCTCCAAGCTGTAAAACTGAGTATAACTGGGCCCCCACTGTAAAACCTGAAACTGCCTACCAGAAGAACATATGAAATGCTCAATGAAACAAGGACTAAGTGCCCTTCATGTTCCTCTCCTGCTTTCCAAGCAGCTGAAGCATTAATTTTATTTATTTTTTTTGAAATTCTCTTTTTATTAATTTCCAACTATTATTACATCAGACTGGTAAATACAACATGAAGATGATACAGAGTTCCAAGATAAATCAGACAGTATCCATTACATTGAAGCCAGAGAAAAACAAAAACCAAAAACCAAAACCCAAAACCCAACCCCCACTCCCCTCCCCCACCCCAAAAGGAAGGTGTCACCACTGAAGGAGAGAGAGCTTAAGGCTTGCATAGGTAATTGAGATATTGTAGGGATGGCATACCCGAAATACAAACCAGATAGAAACCAGACCAGACAATCTAGAAACACAAGAGGTATTTTGAGATTAATTGTAGAAAGCGAAAGAGAGAACCGGAGAGATCAGAGATAGGGAATAGTCCATCAAACCAAACAAGTCTAGGAGTGCTTGGGGTCTCAATCAGTGGAGATACAGAGCATACAGCTTGCCCCATTTTCTTTGGAAGGCCAGAGGAGAGGATCTAGTATTAGCAATCAACTTCTCAATTTTAAAACATAGAGACATTTCTTCTACCCAGTCAAGGTACGAAAGCTCGAGGTTATCTGACCAGTGTCGAAGCACTAGTCTCTTAACCGCCATAGAAATAAGAGCCATATGATATTTCCTTTCCCTAACATTGATACCTGAATAAATGCCTAGAATACAGACCTCTAATGTAAAAAGGTCTTTCAGACCTAATATAGGATCTAGATTGTCCTCAATGGCCTTCCAAAGAGGGGCAACCTTAGAGCAGTACCAGAAGATGTGGGGAAGACTACCATGTTCTTTCCCACATCTAAAACATTTTGGGGAATTGGAGCGATCACATTTCGATTTCAACACCGGTGTAATGTACATGTTATTTACTATAAAGTATTGAATTAACCTGTTCTTATCTAAGGTATTATACGTATACAAATCCTTCCAGACTTGACTCCATGTGAACGAAAGGCCTGGGGGAGATAGGGACCAAGATTTAGAGCCAGCTAAAGGGGTGGGAAAGATGAGCTTCATAAGGTGAATATACAGTTTGGACACCCCATGAGGTTTAACCGCACATTCTTTAATCACCTTTAGCAACGGTTTAACAGTTGATGTGGGTACTGTTGTCCCAAAATCTTTATCAATCAAGTGAATTAGCTGGTATATCTTAAAAATCGCTTTGGAGGGATATTTAAGACTAAAGGAGGTCAACAATTGAACACGTTGCCCCTCCACATAGAGGTCTTCCACTGAGAGCCCTTGAATTTGGGGTAGCCACTTGGGAGATAAAGGTTTGGACCCTATTTTAATATTGAGGTTAGAGGTCAAGGGTTGACCAGGGTCTTTATTATATCTGACTTTAGCAATGACTTAAAACTGATTGAGTACTTTTACTGTGGCCCCTACTGGGGATTCTTGGATATCTCTAGGGAGGGATGCAAATCGACAATAAAAGAGGCTAGTGGGGTCTATATTATGCTGCTTAATGAGGTCAAGATCAAAGCTTAACCTAGGGGGGGAGTAAGTTACATCTGTCCCTCCTAACCATTTCCCTGCTTTAACTAGATGACTAGACCAGTAATAGAATTCGAAATTGGGTAGGCGAAGACCCCCCATATCTTTAGGGAGACATAATTTGTAAAAAGCTCGCCTGGGAGGTTTATGATTCCATATAAAATCAGTCAGGATCGAGTGAATCCTCTTGAAAAAAGATTTGGGCAACCAGATATCTAAAAGATTCAGGGGGTAAAAGAGACGGGGTAGGATGTTCATTTTAACAATGCTAACACGGGCCCCCACTGATAATGGCAGTTTACCCCATCTTTGCAGGTCAGAGTGGATTCTGTCTATCAGGTCATCTAAATTAAGTTTCTTAACCAGAGTAGGGTCACGGGCCAAGTAAATACCAAGGTATTTCAAGTGAGATGGGGCCCACTTCATACCAAGATGAGAGATAGAGGACTGGGACAGATGTATGTTGAGAGGGAAAACCTCGGACTTAGTCAGGTTGAGCTTATAATTGGATACTTCACCAAATTGTGCAATTATTTCCATTACCACTCGTAGGGAGTCTACCGGATTAGATAGTTGTAGGAGGATGTCATCTGCAAACACAGAAATCTTGGAAGTCTGTTGAGAGATGGCACACCCCTGGATCCCTGGAGCTGCTTTAAGATTAAGCAACAGGGGCTCCAGATAGAGACTGAAGAGGTATAGGGATAGGGGGCATCCCTGTCGAGTACCTGAGAGCAATCGGATAGGAGAGGAGAAGACACCGTTGCAGTAAATTTTTGCTGTGGGGTCTTTGTATAGTGTCTTCACCCAGCGCATAAACCCCTCTGGGAAACCAAATTTAGACATAGTACTCCATAAGAACTCCCAGTTAACCCGGTCGAATGCTTTCTCCGCATCCAGAGCAACCAGAGCCATGGGGACCTGGGAAACTTGGGCTGCCTGAAAAACATGAGAAAGAGATCTAATATGATCTGCAACAGACCTGCCCTGCACAAACCCCACTTGCTCACTGCTCAGGAGTGAGGTCCAGACCCATTTGATACGAGAAGCCAGAATCTTAGACAGTATTTTGATGTCACAATTGAGCATTGAGATGGGTCTGTAGTTGGCTGGATTCAGAGAGGGTTTACCTGACTTGGGAATCAAAATAATAATAGCCTCCAGCAAGGATAGGTCCAACAAATCAGAGGATAATAAGTAATTGTAAAATTCCAGAAGTGTAGGAATCAAATCCTGACAGAAGACCTTGTAGAAATTGGCAGGTAAGCCATCGGGACCGGGAGCTTTATCTGATGAGAGACTATGAATGGCCTCTTCCACCTCCCTCAAAGATAAGGCGAAGACAGAGAAGCTATTTGGTGCGTCAGAGGGGCGAGGTGCAGGATTGACCAAGATGCTCTCTGGGCTGACTGGGAAGAGGGATGTCTTGGTACCATAAAGATTCTGATAGAACTCTCTAAAAACTTCCACAATATCCCTGGGCATTGTCTTAACAGATCCATCTTGGTCTTCCAGAGCTGGAACCAATCTAGCGTTCTCTGTTTCCTTAAGCTTCAACGCCAGAAGTCTGCTCGGCCTCTCCCCCTGATCTAAGTACCTAGCCTTAGTTCTCAGTAGGGCGAACTCAGTCTTTTCACGGATTAGGCCTTCATACTCATTTTTAAGTTTGTGCAGCTGTTCTAGACAGCCCAGTGATTTGAGGTAGCCAGAGAGTCCTCTGCTGCCTTTATCTGACTCGAAGGGAAATGAGATTTTGAGACCTGAATTTCTTTCTCCTGGAGGAGATCTTAATAAATTCTCCTCTCAGGAACATTTTAACGAACACCAAAGAATATCCATCCTAGCCAACAGGCCGGTTTGTGTCCAAATAATCTCTAATAAGTGATCTGACCTGAGTAAGAGGATTGCTCATCTTTTAGTATCTGAGTGTTAAGTTTCCAAATCGTATCTCATTGTGTTAGAGATAGGGGGTGAAGCAGAACCAGACTAATGCGTGGTCGGAAATTACTATGGGTTCAATACCTGCAGAGGGTACTTTGGTCATAAGAGAAGTACTTATTAAAAAGTAATCTAACCTAGACCAAGAATAATGGAGTGGGGAAAAAAAGGTGTAACTCTTATTGGAGGGATGTAGGGTCCTCCAAGGATCCACTAAACCCAACATGCTACTCATATCTCTTAACGTCAATTGCGCCGGAAGTAGAGGTTTTAGTGGCCTGTAGGTTTTATCCAGCTCTTGCGTTGGGGCTATGTTCCAGTCCCCTCCCAGAATCAGGGGTGCTGGCAGAAAGGAACTAAGTTTGTCAATTAACTGCATAATAAAACAAGCATTCCCCCCAACCGGACCGTACACGGAACCTAAGACTATGGCAGAGTTATAGAGGGAACCCTGCACCAAAATATATCTACCCTCTGGATCTCGAGTAACTTTTGTTGGGCTAAAGGGTATGTTTTTCTTTATCATAATAGCAACTCCTCTAGCTTCCGATGAGTCTCTGGCCACAAAAATTTGGAAGAAGCCCTTGACCTTCAGTGTATTAATTTCAGCCACCGTAATGTGGGTCTCTTGCAGACACAGGATGTCGGTCTCCAATAGCGAACAATTAACCAGTATGCGGGATCTCTTCTTGGCATCCCTGATCCCTCTTACATTCCAGCTAGCCAATTTAATTACACCCCTAACCATACTCTAAAAGCCGGGGTAATTCCAAACGAACTGAGCCTTGTATCCTCCTCCCTTTCCATGCAGTGGTGACACCCTTCAACCACCCCCCAAGATAACCCCAAATAACATTCCAAATAAAAGGGGTGAAAATAGAATAGGTAGAGCTAAGAGTCCGCCAAACCACAGAGCAAGACCAACAATGAATGAAACGAACAAAGTTAAGTGGCAGACCCCACAAATCCCAATAACAGACCCTGTGAGGATTTCTCCTCCCCCCTAGCCCAACTATTACAATAAAAAATGAACAGTACAATTGACATTCCAATTATCAACAACCAGAACAACCAGAAGATCCAAAACATCACAACTCCCTTCTCCCCCCCCCGGGTACCCCAAGAGTCCCCTCGTAGTACCCGTATGAAACGAAACATCAATCTTGGCACCCCATAACCAAACAGCCAACCACCTAATTATGAGGAGAACAGTGTTTCCTAAAGAAAATTCCTTAGGGGTACCTCCAGACTAACCCCAACAGGTCGCAGCATGGCCCTGGCGCTTACCTTGCATACGAGCCCCCCCCCGTAGCACCATATCTGGTAGCTGTATTGGGAATACGAACCATTCCTTCCGTTCTCCTAGACAGCCCAAAGAAAAGTAACAGGTAACAGTACCTGAAAAGCTTTGTAGGAGGGTTCCTTGCCATCGCGGCCCTGCTCAGTTAACATCCGGAGGATTAAGAGGAAACTGTACGGGGACATATTAATCGGCGGACCAAAACGGTCCGACCGAAAATAGGTCCTCGAGAAACTGCTCCCCAGCGCAACAGTACCCATAGAGGATCGAGGAGCAAGGTCGCGTCGGGACATAGAAGCAGGCTGAGTAGGCCTCACAGCCTGGAACTACTAGGCCTCCTACCACTCGGTCTCTCGGGGGGACACCCCAGCGGAGAACAGAGGCGTCCATCTCCTGGAGAACCAGCCACCTACAAGACTCCCAGCGTCAGACCCAGTAAGTAAAAGGGCAACTAAGGCCAAAACAGTGGGATTAAGAGCATGAAGGTAAATTTAACAGAGTAACAGGATTACCCAGAGCAAAAGCCAACCCCAGCATTTAGAAATGTTTCAGTCACTTGTTGAGCAAGAGTCACTTAAACAAGTCGGGGAGCAACTTAGTCAGTCCAGAAATTGCCTCCTCAGGGTTCTCATAGGGGTGCCAGACGTCTTCCACCTGCACAAGTAGTTTTGCAGGATAGTTCATCTGGAATGCCTTCCCAGCTGCGATCAGCTTATTCACTACAGGATGGAAGGCAGCTCGCTTTAGTCGCACCTCTCGGGGTAGATCCTGAGTAATCCTAAGCTTAACTCCATTCCACAGGATAGACTCCAGCTCTTTAACTTTGGCAAGAACGTGCTGGCGATCCAGGTAGCTCAGGAATCTGATAATTATTGGCCTGGGGGGAGCATTCGGAGGAGGTCTGGGTCTAAGAGACCTGTGGGCTCTCTCTATGTGGTATTGTTGGTGGGTAGGAGAGGGGCCCACTACTTTATTAAGGAAATGCTGAATGAATCTCAGGGTATCACTCCCCTCCTCTAGCTCTGGGAGTCCCAAAATTAAGACATTGTTTCGTCGACTCCGTCCCTCCAGATCTTCGGTTTTCAGCTGGAGTTTTTGAATTTGTTGACGAAGCTTAATAATTTCAGGACCCGTTTTCTGTTGCTATTTCTCCATGGATATAATTCTGGTTTCCGAATCTCCCACTCTCCTCGAGAGGTCCGCATAATCTTGTCTCATGGATTTGATTTCCTTGGAGATCTCCTGCAAGGTATC
Organism: Neoceratodus forsteri; assembly: GCA_016271365.2. Lineage (NCBI taxonomy): Eukaryota > Metazoa > Chordata > Ceratodontiformes > Ceratodontidae > Neoceratodus > Neoceratodus forsteri. The sequence continues at coordinate 358,988,784 of CM028130.1, forward strand.
CTTGAAGGGGGAAAGCTCTTCTGAAAAACGCTCCTCTGTTAAAGTGGTACCAGCAGCTGCATTGGGTCCTCCACCAGTTGAATGTTTAGTAGACGAAGAAGGATTTACCCCAGTGTTTCTGGCTTTTTTGGAGGCTTTTTCTGGCGTGGTAGGGGGGGTGTGCCTGACTCCTGAGGCCTTCATTTCAGTATCAGCCATCGCGATCTTCAGTTAGGCAATCTACACCCCAAAATCTATCCACTGAGGTCTCTTGGCGTTGAGAAGGTATTTAGACCTCGTTTAAAGCTTGATTGGTGACTTTAGCTTAGCGAAAATTGTAGATTTGTGAGGGGGAAAGCGAGAGCTCTAGAGCAAGCAGCCTCTCAGCACCACTACATCACGTGACCACCCCTGAAGCATTAATTTTATGAGAAAGAGCAATGGCTATAGACGTGCTACTACAGTACAATAGTAAATGTAGTGGCTTGTGGCACAATGATGATAAAAACCAATAGGGACAGAAACCCTTGGGACACAAATTCTGCTCCAAGATAAGTAGATCTCCTTTTCTCAATAAATTAAATCCTTCTTAGTATTACAGAACAGACAAACAGGATACAGTAAGAATTGCACCAACTAACATCACAGGAGGGCACCTCTCATCTTACTCCTAAGTTGTAACGTGGAGGGCAAGTTAAAATGTATCAACAGGAAATATTAAATTAGTAATGACTGTAAATAGCTGATATAGTCTATTTTAAAATAATTTATCATGGATCACTCCGGCATTTACGAACCACTGTGAGTCAATAAAAAATGTTACTAATCAAAAGATATTTCCTACAGTGCTCAAAACTAAATAGATGCCATCCTCAGATCTTTGACATTCATTGAAGTTTAGCCAGAACAATTCTAGCAATTGGTTAGTGGTGGGAGTGGCCATTATTGGTTGTTAAATCTATGGCAAATCAGCTAAAAGGGTAGGGAAACTAGCTACCACAGAATTGTGTTTTTTCAAGTTCATCCCCTGAGAAGGGATGGTTACTTTGCAGGCAGAAACAATAAAACTAGAATGTAAAGGCTTGTTCAGCTGTAGGAATTTTACATCTAGTTTATTTATTCTTGTAACTAAATATGTTCTATTCTTTGGGCATTGAGTGGTATAAACATTTGAACCCTTCTTGGTAATGGCCTGTCGTCTGGCTAAACATTTCAGCTGTGAGCTTGCAGGGTCATTTAAAAGTTAATCTGCACAACTGCTTTGAAGCAGTTTACAGTGCCTGGTGCCTGTCTAGATGTTGTCATTTCAACAGAACTAGCAGTAGGGTTATAAAATGCTTGTTCAAACATGACCTCGCTAAACAATTTAGAGTACACATTCAGTTGCTGCAGGCAGAATACTCCTACCCTGTTATTATCATTACCAAAATATCATTTGCTTTTTACAAGCCATAAAGGAATATTTTATATACTGCACTTTTTTTTGTGTTCTGCTAGTAAGTAAATATCATATTTCAGTAACTTACTAAGGATGTGAACCAACTCATTACCTCCAATTGCTTCATATGAAGTCCAAACTATCCATTGTTTACCTGACACAAAATGGCTGCCCAGGTAATAATGAGTTAAAACAGTTTCATTCTGATTTAAAGTCAGTCACAATGTGTTTTGAATAAATTAGAATATAATTGATATTGCAGCTTGTAGTGAGAAAGCAATAATGTGACCAACTGAGAACTGAACCCAGGCTTATGGAATACCATCCCAGTACTCTAACCACTGAGTAACAGGCTCAAGTGGTTGGACCTGGGGTTCCCCGGACATACTTCCTTTCTCTGGTATTGCATTGCCTGCAACTAGGAATAACCAAGGTATAATTAATACAAACATATATACAGTACTAAAATATATCCAAAAGTAGTTTTGATGCATTATTTTGTAATGTACATTATACAGAATGGTACGTAAACATTCCTCTTGTGTTTATAAAGTGGGGACTGGTGCTGGTTTAGTTTAAAGCAAAAGTGCAATTATTTAAAGCCAGCTCCCAGCTCAAACTGATACAATGTTAGTATACCTTTTAATTGTTTCATTTTGTAAGGGTGCTGTTCAATATATGTTGGCCTCAATATTCAGGTGAGTGTGGCCTAACAGTTACATGAACAGCCCCGCACTAACTGGGCTGTGTGCATGCTGATGGGGCAGGGCCATATTCATGGCGTCCCACTGTGCTGCACTTGGTGGACAGTGCAGAACACACCACTGCATCCATGCAGATGAGATAACCTTCTAGCGTACAGGGCACAGTGGTATTTCCTATAGACTTGGGAAGCAGTAAAAGGCTCTCATGGCAGTGCTATTTACCTTTTCCAAAACCCTACCCTTAACAGTGTGCACTGTGGTGCATAGTCACTCACCATCTCTCCTTGCCAAGCACTGGGTAGCAGACTGACAACGAGAGCTGTCATTCCTTGGCAATCCAGTGTCCCCCACTTCCCTCCCTAATGCCTATCCGAAGTGGAACAAAATGTGATTAGCAGTCCCTGGTAGTCTAGTGGTCTCTATCCCTCCCCAGTGCTCATCAAAAGCTGAAATAATTATGAATAGCAGTCCCTCATAGCCTGGTGTCCCCCATCCCTCCCTCCCCTATGCCCATTTGAGTGTGAACTGCATTTAATAAAGTGCCCCAGGCAGTCTAATTGCCTTTCCAAATTCCCACCTGAATGTGAACTGTATGTAATAAATTGTCCTTGCAGTCTAGTGGCCCCTTCCTTACTTGATGCCCAGCTGAATGAGTACTGTATTTAATAAAGTGTCCCTGGCAGACTAGTTGCCCCTCAATCTCTCCCTCCCCAATGCCCACTTGAGTGTGAACTGTATTTAAAAAATTGCCCTTTAGCTGGCAGTCATCTGCATGGCAGGGAAAGAGAGCTTGAGTACAGCAGAGTCATGCAGATAGTGGCCACTCAAATTGGTGTGCAGAGGGACTGTGCTGGTCACCACTGTTACAATGCAGGTGGCACTCTGTTCACTTTAGGAGGGGGAATGGGGTGCTGAAGGGGTCTGGGTGGAGGGTGCTGAGTGGGTGGAATATAGAGGGGGTATGGATATTATAGTGATGTTGGGTGAGGGAGGGGGACACCAGATTACTGGATATAGTTATAGCAATACTATACTCATTCAGATGGGCATCAGGCAAGGTGGGGCTATTAGACTGCCAGGGCCAATTTATTAAATACAGTACACACTTGGATGGACTTTGGGGAGAGAGGGGGACACCTAGACTTCCAGGGAAATGTTATAAAATAAAGTACACACTCAAATGGGTATCAGGGAATGAGGGAGCCATGAGACTACCAGGGGCACTTTATGAAATACAGTTCACACTCACATAAGCATTTGGGAAGGAGGCGGGCAAGGCAAGATAAATCACATTTATTTCTAGAGTGCCCTTTCCAGAAGGCTCAGGGCATATCACAATCACAGAAAACATTACAGCAGCATCGAAGATAAATAAAACAATTACAAAACGCATGGCATACAATTTAAAATATCTATTAAAAAACTGACTGGGAATGGTTTTATAATCCATTTTCAAGGAGGTCTTGAAGGCCTCCACTGCTCGAGCTGTTTGAACATTCATGGATATGAAATTTTATTACACAGGCGCTGTCACACTAAATGCTCTGTCCCCAGACTGTTGCAGGTGTGCAGTGGGGACAGAGAACAAGCCCCCAAATGAGGAGTGGAGGGAGCGAGTTGGGTGGTAAGGACCCAGGAGGTCTTATAAGTAGTCTGGTCCCAAACCATGTAGGGCCTTGAATGTAAGCAAGCATATCTTTTTTTATATATAGGTGTTTTTCTGCCTTTAGTTCTGGCAGGGGGCTGTTGTCTTCCTCATGGAGAAACTCACTTCTGTGGTCTCATGCATCCCCGCTCTTGCCGACCCCATAAATTCCCCCATGGATTGCCCCCTGCAGCAATGGCCAAGGAGGAGGGCGCCAGCTCCTCTCCCCCCCGAGACCCAATCCAGACACCAGGGTCAGCCCTCATGGACACAGGGCCATCATGGAACCCTGCCAGGCTCCTTTTCCATTTTCTCCCATCACCCCTCTCCACCAATGTAGTGACATCAGTACGTGCCTCCCTGCCTGTATTGCCCTCCAGCCACCAGAGGGCAATCAACGAGCGGGACAGCAGGTCTTCCTCCCCCCAAGAGAGGAGAGCTGTCCACCAGATGCTCAGTCCTCTCTCCCCCTCTGCCGACCCCCAGCCACCAAGGCTTGTTCCCAAACCCAGGTCACCAGTGTGGTGTGAGGTGTAGCAACCTGCGCCTCAACCTCCAGCGTCACTAGGCCAATTAAGCATATCTTGATGGTGATGTGCCACCACCTAGGCAGCCAGTGCAGAGCATGCAGAATTGGTGTGATATGGTCCCTCCACGAGGAAGCCACAATCAACCAGGCTGCAGCATTCTAGACCAGCTGCAGACATCACAACAAACCTCCAAATAACCCTAAGTACAGAACTTTGCAATAGTCGAGCCTAGAGATGACAAAGGCATGAACAATCTTAGCCAGATCTGCATGGGCAAGATAAGGTTTAATCCTGTTGATGTTATGTAGATGATAAAAAGCTTGGGGAGTTTGATCTGTGAGCTTAATTCCTTTAGGCCTTGGATTTTCCTTTTTTAGATGCTAACAGTCATAGCTTGTAGCACTTCTTGCAGTTATGTGTACACTTTTCAGCATTCACTAAAGATTAGTGTTACATTCACACTGAGCGATTGAATTCTGATGACAGTGATAGGACTGGCGCAGGGTTACAAATCATAAGCTATTACTTCTGTGTTGCACACAGTCAGTCAAAATTAGTTCTGTCTGCCGTAAGTGGTGTCCGGCTTTTACTCATGTTTACAATGTATTTATCCAGAATAGTTCAGCTTAGATGCAACAACTCATACTATTTAGCTGCACAGCTCTCTCAAATTCAAGAATGGTTCAAATCCGACTTCACAATAAATAAAGAATTAGAACAAGAATGCCATCAATATCAGTATTTATAAAGTATTTTAACTTCTGGACACTACACAATAGGCAAGACAACAGAGGTAATAGCATCAACTCAGTCCTCTTTTAAAATATAGAAGGAAATACACAAAATAATTAAATGGCCTGAGTATATGTCTCCGTACACCCCTATCTATGGGAACAAACACTTTGGAATATTAAAGGATATTTGAAGCTTTAAGAGATGGGTGTCCAAGGGCATTAAAACAATTAATGACTTTTTTGATAATAATTTTTTAATGTCATTTCAGCAAATTCAGCAGCGATACCAATTGCCAAAAACAAATAAGAAATTTAATTATGAAGACTAACTTAACACCAACAGAATCTATAATAGAAAATATATTGTCCAAAACAAAGATAAAAATGCTATCATCATTGTACACGTGTTTACAACAATCAGATCAAAACCTGTTCGATCCATTCAATCCAAATGGGAACAATATCTAGGATATGAAATTCCTGACCAGATATGGAAAGAAATTGTTCAATACCCAAAAACTCAATTCTTCTCATCTAAATTGCAACAGATCCAATTTATTATACCACACAGAACCTATATAACACCCACAAGACTTCACAAAATGGACTCAAATCTAGAAGAAAAATGCCCAAGATGCAAGGAAAATCCAGGATCCTTAATACATATGTTTTTAACTTGCAAAAAACTAAATTTTGGAATTCCATAACGGCAATCATAGAAAAGGCTTTCAAACAACCAATTGCATAAATGTATTTACTGTACTTTTAGGTGGGAAACAAACTGCAGTCCAAATAACTACTGAACAGAAAAACTTATAGCCATGGGATTTCTTATGGCTAAAAAATGTATTTTATTGCAGTGGAAAGACATAGAACCACCAAAAATTAGTAAATGGACCAGTTGTATGCTAGACATATAAACAGGAAAGAATTAATTACTTCTCAAGACAGCTGGAGCAGAGTTTTGATAACATCTAGAAACCATTGTATGACGTTATTACAAGATAATAACCACAGGGAAGGTAGTAAGAAGAGGAATAGGCCTATTTATCTGTCCCTTTAAATTCTCAAAAAGTATGAAAACCCAACACAGTAGCATAAGTGCACTTTTTTATTTATTTGAATATATTTAGGAAGTGCCCCTCCAAAGGTATCTAGAGATGTATATAAGGATATTGTCTAAAGAATGAACAGCTCAGAAACTACGTAAACAACCCTGTCAGAAAAGGTGGATTGAGTAGAAGTACTAGAAATACGAAGAGAAATATTGTACTAAACCGTATTTATAAAATGGCACGGTACCTCTCTTTCTTGTGACTCTAATAAAATTTATATAAAAAAGACTCAACAATTCATTGGGCAGGATTTTCAAAAGGGGAGAATGTGTCGCTTGTGTTTGTATTTCAGGTGTGTGCTGCACCCATGCAGGTGCATCCAGATGTTTGTATCCTATTCACATACAGCGGGATGCATTTGAGAAAATTCCCACAGTTTACAGCAATTTCTGCTGCAACTGTGGGACTCACATCCATTTTTTGGATGCAACTGTGAAATTTCATCCCAGGAGTTAGACCAGCTCTTTGTGATCTAACTTCTCGGGTGGAATTCCACAGTTGTGTTTGGAAATGCAAGTCTTTAAAAAGCTCACCCATTGTCACTTGTTCAGAATCATACAGTATTTAGCTGTAGCAGGGTGTAAACCTATGATCTCCTGGTTCCCAACAGAGCTCCAACAACTACACTTGGCTGCCCGTGTGTGTGTTTTGGGCGGGGGGGACCGGGAAAAGCCAGTAGCAGTCAGCCTTTCTTTATTTTTTGTTACAATTTACTTACCAAGAATGGGCTAAGATGCAACATGCATTTCTTTCCAGTGGGACCCTGCTTATACTCATTTTAACAATGTATTTGCTGGGGATGGAGCACCTAAGTTGGAGCATCCCATTTCCAGTGGGGTCCTGCTGCTACCTGTTTTTGCAGCTGGGCGAACTGGAGCCCTAGGAGACTAAGTGATTCGCTTAAAGATCATATGTAAAATGTCTGCATACATTTCAATTTACTGCTGGTTGTGATTCACTGACAGGCTGCTGAAGGGTCATCTGTGGTGCTTTCTAGTCTTTGTTGCTGAAATACCCTTAACATTATATTTATTTCCCTCACACATACTACAATCTATGTTCTGCCTTGAGTTTATATTTCTCACTGCACTGCCTAATGGATGTCTAGTGTAGTGTTGCTCAGATAGTATCCTAGAAACTAGGATACCAACAGATATCTCCTATTTGGCCAGATAGTTTCTGTGGTAGGATAGCAGTGCTATCTGACTATGGATTCTACCCTGTAGGATCCAGTGCATGGATCCTACAAACATTGTAGATCCTTGCAACAGATTCAGCTCAGATCCCAACTATTTGACCTAGGATCCCTGGATCCTAGCTAGGATCAATCACTCTCTGACCCCAGATCCTAACTATCTGACCTAGGATCCCTGGATCTGACCTAGGATCCCTGGATCATAACTAGGATCCATCACTATCTGACCCTGGATACTGCATCTGTCTTTGGCAGGATTTCTGGTAGGAACTTATGTAGGATACCAGCATTATCTAACAGATAGTGGTAGGATCCACAAAAGCACAATCTGAGCGACACTAGTCTAGTGTGTTGACGTCATTTGGTGTGCAAGCAAAACTGTGGGGAACTGACAGTAGTTTCCTGCTGTGTTAGCTGCCTTAGTAAATGTGTTCATTGAATAAACTCATTCCAGCAGTCTAGTTTAAATTACCCTCCCTCGCTCCATCCTGCAGTATAGTGTACCCCTGTTAAATCACAACTATAACTTACATAAAACAGAGAATTCTTTAGCCCCCTGTTTGCTGCTCTGAACCTATCCCTGCGCACTCATGATCTGAGGATGCACCTCTAGCTGATGACACAGAGTAGCCTGAAGACTTATGCAGGGACTAATTCACACGTGGTGACACAGTAGGAACAAGCATTTGTCAATGTCGAATGTTGTCTTGCTGGCATTGACATTGGTAGTGCAGGAGTTAGAGATGCATAATAGGAGTGGCAGTGAAGTATTGAACTGATGCCAACCCCACACCCACCCTGCAGAGACTGACAGGCATTGGGGTATGTATTTAGGTCATCAGCTATAACGCTCATGCCATTTTATCTCACCCTACCCTGTAGACACTGACAAGTGTCGTGGTGTGCTTTGGCATCCTTGGGCGTTATACTTACCGCATTCCATAAGGAAATATGCTGAGGTGGGTGCAGTATAGGAGAATGGGGTGAACTTTGTGGCTAACACTTCAAGGCTCACCTCGGTGCCTGTCAGTGGCTGCAGGGTAGAGGTTGGGGTGGAATGGAGGGAGCATTACAGCTGATGATCCCAAGTCACACCCCTTGACGCCTATCAGTCTCTACAGGGTGGGGTGTAACAGTTGGAAACCCTAACGCTGTAGGCGCGTGTTGGAATTTTCACTCCAAATTATCAACAGGGGCTTTTTGTGACCCCACCTCATGAAGAGCGGCAGTATCAGTTTGTTAGCCTAAAGGTGATTTTACACAGCGACTGTGCCATTTGGCATCACAGGTGCAGAAACATATTTTTGGCAAGATGTGAAAAATGACAACTGTGTTGTTCATGAGGAGGTGTAAAAAAATGGCAACGTTGAAAATCTGGAGCGAAAATATTAAAAAATGGTGACGTCATGAGCATGCATAGAAACTGCACAACACACGTCCATAACCACAATTATTTTGGGGTGTTTTTAAAACACATTTCCAACACAGGCATTTTGGGACCTCCCCTCATGAACAGTGGCACTGTGATTTTCTTAATCTGTCCCAAAAGTTGATCTCCCACAGCGACCACGCCATTGTACACCACAGGTGTGAAAACACATTTCAGGCAGGATGTGAAAAACGACAGCTATACTGTTCATAAGGAGGTGTGAAAAAATGGCAGTGTTGAAAATCTGGCATGAAAATTTTGCAAATCTGCAAAGTTACAAGGGTGCGTGGAAACTGCGCCACACATGCTTGTAACACAGTCATTTTATGGACTTTCATCACCAAATTTTCAACATAGGCATTTTAGGACCTCTGCTCATGAGTAGTATCACTGTCATTTTGTCAAACTGTCCCAAAAACTGATTTTGCACAGTGACCACGCCATTCTCGCCCGGACATGCAAAAACATATTCGACCAGGATATATAAAATGACAGCTATACTGTTCATAAGGAGGTGTGTGAAAATGGCAATTGAGAATCTGGACTGAAAATATTACAAATTCACAAAGTTATGAGTGTGCATGGAAACTTATCATGGCGCTTATGAAACAACCATTTTTATTTTGTCACAAATTTGCAAAATAGGCCTTTTGGAACAGTGGCACTGTCATTTCATTAATCAATCCAGAAAGGTGATTCTGCGCAGTGACTGTGAAATCACCTTTCGGGACTGAATAACGCCATGACAGTGACTGAATTCATGAGAAAGGATCCCAAAACTCCCATGTTGAAAATTTGGTGCCAAAATTCCCAAAATGGCTGAGATATGCACCAAAGTAAAAAAAAACTATCTATGCCATTATACAGCTTACTGGCATTTCTTCAGTTCGCAGTCGGCTTTGAAGAGTGCAGATGTATTCCCGGTTTACCAAAGATCGTTGTGCCAGGCTCTGGAGGTGAGGTACGCAGAGGGTGGGTGCAGATTGAGGGAGGGAGCAGGACAGACCGTGAGGGACCGTTTTCTGATTTACAGGTTTACAAAAAAACACAACATTGCAGGACATTTTTTTTTTTACAGGGGCATTTGGCATGCTGGGGTGGGCTCCCAGCGTGCCACCTGAGTGTTTTGGGGGGTGCTGTAACCGACGGGGTATTGAGCACCCCCTTTGGCACATACCAAGGTGAAGGGGGGACAAGAGCCGAGAGGGATTGGGCACCTCTCTTGGCACACAGCAAATGAGGGGGATGGACATTATGCCAACTGGGAGTGGGCTTCCTCATCAGCAAATTGAAATGGGAAGGGGGACTAAAGCCGACGGTGATTGGACCCCCCTCGTCAGCAAAGAAAGAATGTTGGGGGGCACATCATGCAGAGAGGATTGGCACCCCTCAACACGTGAAATGGGAGGGAGGGGGCATTATGCTGACGGGGAGTGGGCTTCCCCATCAGCAAATTAAGTGGGTCTGGGAATGCCAACAGAGGGACTGGGCACCCCTGAAGTTGGTGCTCTGCACGATGGCAGTCAATGCCGCCATGTTTATTGAACTGCTTCACCAGGAAAGGCACACTGCTGCATGACGAGCTTGGCTCTCATTGCAGTGGACCTTTTCTTAGATCTGGTGGCCAGTTTACATGTTGCTGGTGTCAGTGTTTGCAACTGCCTTATTGGGGAATGAGGGATGCACCTACTGATGCGTGCCCTGCATTCGCCCATAGTGACCGCACCTCCAAATCTGCAACTACTGCAATATGTTGGCTGGTGCAGAAGCGTGAGCCAACATAAAAATTGTTTTTTCAATGCAATGATGAATGCTGGACTTGACAAAGCAATCCTTTAATGGAAATAAGCACTACAGCCATTAAAATTAACTGCTAACATGAGTTTATTCAATGAGCACATTTACTAAGGTAGCTAATACAGTATGAAACAGTACTGTCAGTCCTCCCACAGTCCCACTTGCACACCCAATGACATCAGCACTCTACTGATGTCTTCTGTACAGGTGTCTGTGCAGATCTGGGACAGCACAACAGAACGGGACAACATTATGAGGTGAAATAAAAGGCAGTATTTTAACATATGTTGCAAAGCAGTGACAGGACACAATTTAGAAAGGCATTTGAGTGATGCACATGATTTTTAAGGTTACTCAGTGAATTCTTCTTACTAACAGGGAGTGCACCTACAATTTCCTGGTTCCCAGCAGTGATCTACTAGGCCACACTGCTTGCGGGGGTGGGGTGAAGGGGGGTCCAGGAAAAGCAAGGAGTTGCTACCTATGTGTTTCTTTCTTACTATGTATATCCCCAGTATAGCCCAGCTGAGATGCAACATCTCATTTCCAGTTTCCTACTTCTATTCATGTCTATAGGTGAGCAGGTGGACTGGAGAACTGGGAAGATAAGTCAGTAGCTCAGGATCACACAATGGGTATGTGGCTATTGCAGGGTTTGAATTTGTGACACAGCCTCAGGTGGCCTAGAGGTGTGGAGGGCTAAGGTGCTGAAAGCTTTACCTTCTGCAATGCTGGAGACCCGTGTTCATGAATGAGCATGGGTTACCAGGGATCGGCAGGGTGAGAGAGGATTGAATGTCCCAGGGACTGCTGTCCTGTCCCTGAGAGGGGCGGTTAGCCATCTCGGCCTCTGACTGCCACCAGGTGGAGGACCGGTGGCAGTACAGTCAGCAAGCAGCTTGAAGGGCAGGGCCCCAGCTCTGCAGGACTTGTGTGCCTCCAAGCACATGTACCGAAGTGTCACCATTGTGTATATATGTACTCAAACATTTAGACATGCAAATGTTTTAATTAATGATGGATTTTTATATATTTGGATGTTGTATATTGTATAGTATGTTGAAGTATGTTCTTATTGTGTATACTAGGTTGCGGTAAATGAGCTAATGCTCAGTGGTTATTCCTAATAATAAACAAGCAACCATTGTGGGGGTCAAGGGAGAACAAGGAAAAGTGGGAGGACAGGCTTGATGAGGCCCTGCCTGCTCCTGCATTGCCCGTGCCACCACTTGACTTGAGGGAGCTCTGGATGTGTTGATCGGAGTGGGGAGGAGAACATCCCTCCCCCTCCTGGCCCTGGGGAACTTTCCTCCGACTCAGGGAAGGTGAGCAACGGTCATGTGGATCAGGGGACAGCACTGAGAAAGCCTTCCCAACCTCCCTGGAGGGAAAAAGCTGTATAGAAATAAACACTGTGTCAGGGGAGGGAAGGAAGCTGGAAAGAGCCAATCACAGCTGGCAATCTGTCTGTTGTAATGATATGCCATGGCCCTACCAGAAATATCACTGATATTCTTCCAAATGCAGTTTGACCTTATGGCATCATGAGTGGCAAGGCTGCGAGTGGTATTAAAGTCCAAAGAGCTCGCAGGGGACTATCACTGATATTTCCATTAGGACCATGGCATATTCGATTTATGCATATGCCCTATCTGTTTTCTTTTACTTTTCAGTTCTTTTGTAAGTAATTTTTTTGTTTTAATTTATTGGGCCAGATTTTCAAATTATGGCGCAGGCCTTGCATCAAGCCGTGCACTGTGGGACTTTGGTTTTGCTGGTGCACCAAATCCCTGTGCTACAACTGCACCTGATTTTCCAATCCCTGGTGTAGTTGCGACAGTGTCCCTGTTTTACGGCAGCTTGCACCACACAGCTGGTGCAGCTTCCATATCTTAGTCCCCTGGGAGTGGCACACACTAGACCAGTGATTTGTGGTCTAAGGACTGGTGCCCGGCGCAAGGGATAGAAAGTCCTGATCATCCTCCTGAGACCGCCGCAAGCCCCAAGCACCAAATGTTCGGCACACCAGGGGCTTGCGGCATTCTGGTCCTTCCAAAAATCCAGCCCATTGTTTTTCAGTTATTTCAGATTACTGAGCAGTGTTTTTGGATTGCCAAGCAGTTTGTTTTTGTTCTGATGCATGTGATGCTTTAGAGTGCATCACTGCGGCATTGCGTAGTATTGCAGTTGCCTGGGTGAGTGCGGCAGGTTGGTGTAATAGAGCAAGCGGGAGCAGCCTAATGAGAGACTGGGGAAGCATTATCAGATGCTGGGAATGAGTTCAGCAGAGTGCCAGTCAGATTCTGAACAAAATTTGGGGAATGCATGGAGAGAACCAAGTGATAACAATTATTTTGGCAGTGCTGTATTGGTAAAGTCTTTTGACTGTGTTTATGTTTATGAAAGCTTCTGAAAAAGCATAAAGGTTTGCTTGAGAGTAAGTGAAAGTGTTTTGAGAAGCGCAGCAACATAATGAAACTGAGAGTGGGAGCTGGCATGGATTTAAGCAGCTGAATTCTAATTTGCTGCTCACGCTGCTGGCTCCATCCATTCCCCACCTACTGTGTGGATAAATTCTAGCATGGGGGTCCTAGAATGAGAATAAATGAAATGTTCTCACTGTAGGTCTAACCACCCACTAGATATCGAAAATATTTGCAAGAATTTATCCTCACAAGCATTGCATCTATAAATACATACAGTATATATATACATATATATATATTTGCTAAAAAATCAATTAATGCATCAGTTAGGGTTCATAGCACAGCAACAAAAGTATGGAAATGTGATGTTAGGGTTGCACCCCTACCATCCCACCCCCACCCTCCACATGCCAACAGGCACTGGGGTGTGCTTTGAGATTGTTGGCCTAACTCTCACCCCATTCCATGTGTAAACAAGCTGAGGTGGTGCAGAATAGGAGAATGGGGTGAGAGTTAGGCCCAATGACCCCAACGCACACCCCAATGCCTGTTGGTGTGTGGGGGGGTGGGGGGTAGTGGTGTAACCCTAACATCACATTTCCATACTTTTTTTGCTGTGCTATGAACCCTAACTGATGCATTAACAGAGTTTTTTGCAATAAATTTCTCTTCTTTTTGAGAAAGTGTAATGTAACTAGTAACTGGTGTATGTTAGTGGGAGCGCTGGCCCTCCGGGATCTGCGCTCCCTTCACATTGCCCATGTTTTGCATAATGGTATGCATATGTGGGAGCATGGGCCCTCCAGGCCCAGCGCTCCCACTTACACATAACAATGGAGACATACAGCAGCACTATAGGACAAGAAACACTTGTAACACTAATTTGCCAATAACTCAGCAACTGTAGCAGCTATGAAAAAAATTAAAGTGTTGTTGTAATCATGACAGTGTAACCTCCATGTGAGATGGTTGATCTTATCTGTATATTGCGTGGTTTACAAGATATGGGCACTGAAATGTGCTGAAAAGACACCCTTGGAACCATTGTGATGCTTATTTGCCAATATCTCCATAACCGTAGCAAATAGGAAAAAAATTCCACTGCTGGAGTAATCTATGATTTCCAGACTTGTTTCTACAGGTTAGATCACCTGTGATATAAGCTGTGGGTAGCAAAAACTCCATCTGTCGCTTTGTTTTCAAGATACGGCGCTGAAATGTGTCATGGACACCACAGTGTTATCCTATGGGAAATTTCTCAACTTCAGAACACTGTAGCTTTGGGTCTGTTGAATGTTTTAGCACCAAACCACCAAAAGTCACATCTGTGGGATGAGGGCTTGCCACCCTGTAAATTTCAGCCCAAAACCCCAACCATTTTGTTGCAGTGGATGGCAACGATTTGCAGGTTCTGGGCAAAGTACTTTCACAAATGTTTCACAAAAAAACAGTACAACACTTTTGTATTTGCAAAAGTGCCACAGATGTTTCTTTTGCAATTTGTGAAAGTACTGGGGTGCTGATTTTAAAAACAGCATTTCTGGGGGATTTTACTCCCCCAAAAAAATGATAGAGCTGGCATCCTCAGGACCCAACCAAGGTAAACCCAACAGTCAGTGTTTACCTAGGGGGTCCCAAATTTAAATGCCAGGCATTTTTTTCTCTCGCTAACTGAAAACTGATGGCCACTGCACAAAAGTAAAAGGGACATTTGCAAAATGAAAATGTACTGGCATCTTCATGCATGAGACACATATATTTTTTTCCATTGACTATAATGGGAAATTTGTTTTTTGAATAACTTCTGAAGGGTTTAATATTTTTTTACCACATCTTCGAAAGGCACATCAGTGACCCAGACTGCATCTTACCTGAATATTTCAGAACAAACAGACAAATCATGCAGGCTGTGGGCGCGAACAAAGAAACACACAAAAAGTACATTTTTTAGCATTTTTTGGCATTCTGCAGCTCCACGACTGCATATCCGACTGTAACGCAGCTTGCCAGATCCAGAGATTTATGGTACCAGACCGCGCATGCAAAATGTCAGGCAAATCCGTTGTATGGTGACAAAGTTATTAAGGTGCAAAATTTGAGGTTTAACATTAAAGTGCTTACTCAACCCTAATTATACTTGCACTACCGCACCAGTAATTTATGTAATGCTAGTGAGGATAAATTTTGGCAAATATCAGTGATATTTTTTGTTTACTTGGGACCTACAGTGAGAATATCGTGTGTATTCTCACACTAGGTCCCCATGGTCAGATTTTATCCACATACTGTAGTAGATCATGCTTGACTGGGGCTGACAGCTTGAGCAGCACATTTCAGTTTCAAAACCTCCAGCTCACTCATGCACTGATTCCAGCCAACCATTTTCACTTTTGCTGTCTTACCACCTAGCACTTTTCCACATACCCCCAAAAAAGTTTTTCAATTTAAATCATGTAAAGACATTTCTAGTTACTCCATTTATGTTCCTGTTTTCTCCTCATTCATTAATGCTGCTGCAGTTACCTCACACACTGATCACAGCAGTCCCCAACCCTAAGTGGCACCCTCATACTGCAGGCGCCACTGCCCGACCATACTTTCTCACAGTATCCAGGCCACTGCTGCCTGGCAAGACAGCCTCTCACCAGGCTGCATCCCCACCAAGTCCACAGATGACTGTAGATGACATGGTGATGTGATAATGCACTGTCACATGCAGAAACATCATATGCATCAAATGACAACCATAACAGCAAACTGAAGTACAATAAAAAACTAAAAACCGATACAGAACTAGAGGCATTGTATAAACCGAATACGCCACGGTGTGTGTGTGTGTCTGTGTGCCTATGTGTGTGTAGTGGGTGTGCATGCATGTGTACATGTGTGTGTGATCAGTGTTTTCCACTCCAAAAGCTCTCAATAATATCTTTCAGCACACTATTTAAGGGCAAGAAAAGGTAATTTATCAGTAAGGTGCCCATTCCATAAGGCTCTGGGTGCCAAACAGCAAACTGGAAAATCACAGCAGATTTATAGAACAGTCAGGGCAAATAATAACAACACATAAATTATAACTTTTACAATGAATGATGACAGCTTTAGCTGGACCCAAAAGCTAAACTAAGTAAATAAGTTTTTAGTAAAATGTTAAAAAATGTTTCCTAATGGAGCTCCCAGGGATATCTGACAGAAGAGAGTTCTACAACAGTGGGCCAACAAACACAAAGTCCCGAACCCCCCCCCCAAAGGTTTTAGCTGAGAGCAAGGAACTCATAGTAGTCCAGTATCAGAAGAATGAAGGTGGAAGAAGGGAGTGTATTCAGACTGGAGGCCTTTTAAGCAGCCAGGGTTCAAACTGTGCAGGGCTTTGTAAGTTAGCAAACATTTCTTTAAGTTGATATGCCACTGATCTGGCAGCCAGTGCAGTGCACATAGAACCAGTGTGATATGCCGAAACCATGAGGTCCTAGTAATTAATGGGCTGTGGCATTCTGTACTAGCTGACGGTAATGTACAGGTCCCAGAGATAGCCTTGGTAAAGAGAACTGCAGTAGTCCAATCTTTTTATTTTTTTCAAACATTTATTTTTTTCCGTGTGTAAATTTTAGTGCCCGTGAAAGGTGGTTGATTGACAGCACTAGAACTTGAAGTCCTCTGCTTATCCACATGACAGGTACAGCATAGGTGATTACAGTGCAGATTTCCCCACATTGCCCCACTAATGTGCCTCAACTCTGCCTTGGAGGGACCACCATGTAGGTGAGAGGGTAGTTCAGACTTCTTGCCCATTCAGTCCTTAGCCTATCATGTGAGACTGCCAACAAGGGTGCCAAGTAGCACCAGTTGTGCTAGTGGTTTTGTGATGCAGACACCCTCCCACTGGGAACTGGACTTAGACCAACACAACTCATTCCACATGGATTACCAAACAACCTTCAGGTGATAATGACTTTCAGCCACTACCAGCCTGTACTGGATATGAACCAGTGACCTGGAGGTAAAAGGCTCCTTAACCCATTACCAATCCCTGACCCATCCAGTTCAGTAGTCCAATGCTGAGGTAACAAAGGCATGGACCAGTGTCACCAGGTTGATTGGCTGTATATTGGCTTTAATCCAGATGGTAATAAGCAGATGGAAAAAAAAACACTGAGGACCACTACTGACACCTGATTTTCTGGTGTCAGTCTGCAGTACACAGTCATGCCCAGATTTCTCACCCCATTGACAGCTTGTAGTGTAGTCCCATTTAAAAGGGTACTATCATTATTTATTGATGACCCAACCCAGCCTGGTTTCACCAGTACCACATCTGCTTTTGATAGCTTGAGACTGAACCAGCTGGAGGCCATCAAGTCTTGTGTTTTATCCAGACACTTGTCTAACACAAAGACTGTATTTACCTGATCAGATACACAAGACAGATACAGCTGGATATCATTGTAAATATCACTGTGTGTTTAAATTTTTAGCAGCAACTTCCAAGCTTACACGTTCAGATTTCTGAATCTGCGATATGCTGAATATTCATCTTAAATGTTTCCTTTATTCCTCAGGAAGCAATTTATTGATGGGACACTGTCAGCCATTTTGGATTAATATTGTTCCTAGTTTGATAAAAACACATTTTATGATTGCTTACCTTCTGTATAAAATTTGTTGAGGTAGCTAGCTGTTTTTATCCCCTTTCCTTTCTTAGTAAAACTGAAAAAACACACTATCAGTGGAATCAGACCAAAACCTTTTTTATTTATAGTCCTTGTTTTCCCCTTACTGCATACTTTCTAAACATTAGGAATATAATCAAACAGCTCAGCAGCTCATGGTGTAGTAGTCTGCGGAGGTATACTATTATATAGGCGACTAAAATTTAACGAATCAGATATGAGCAACTTGATTTCAGTAACCATTATGTGAGCTACCCTGAAAGGGTAGCGAAGGAAGAAGAGCAAGGGTATAGTGTAGTGAAGGAAGAAAAGCAATGATGTAGGATGGCGACCAGAAGAGGAGGGATAAGGAAGAAAGTATATGGGAGGTAGTGGGCATGGTGTTGCTGAGCTGGCTGTGTGGTGTGGTGGTGAGGGTGGCTGGCTACAGTGCGGTAGGGGCTGGGAAGGGGTACTTTTTTGGTACTTCACATCCAGGAGTTGTTTTTTTTATGTGTCTCTCCCTCCCCAACATGCATCCCCTGGAGTTGACAATCTGAAGTAAGGGGAGTCAGGGGGCAAAGCCCCACACAAGGGGGGGGCAGTGGGTACTGCCTCCCGCATAAATATATATTTTTGTTTTCATCCATGTTATTTTTATCACTGGGAGTGTACATTGCCATTTTGCTTTTCAGCGATGTACACTCGCTCTAACAGCAATCACTATTTGATGATCACCATTATGATATGGAACCATCTGCTCATACTGCATTGTGAGTGGCAAGGCAGTGGGTGCATGGGTGGGGTCCCAAATTTCAGGAAGGATGCAGTCTATCTAAATCAAGTACTGTAAGCAGACAAGTACTGAGTAGTAACACCAATATGGTAGAAGTCAGTTTTGAACTTAAAAAAAGAAAGCAGGTACAAAACAATCAGTCACGTTAGCAAATTTGACAGAAGATCAGCAATCCTAAAATAAGTATTGATCTTCTTTGCTAGCCATGATAGTTGTATCAACATGTCTTGTACTGTAGACATGTACTGTACTTGGGAATATTTATATACCTACCTGTCTTTCCAGTCTAACTAATATGTTGTTCCCAGTGTTTCCAATTTTCTATCTGAAAAAGTACATAATCTTGCTTGCGAAAAATCATCAATTTTGTTTTTTCAAAAAAAAGAGGAGGAAAAAAAGTGCTTACCATACATCTCATAAGAACAAATAAATATTTAAAGGAGACAGGAAAGATGCACTAATTTGCAACTCCTTGTATTATTCTTTTATTTAGAAATAATATTAATACCACCCAATGATCTATATTTAACAGTACCAGAATAACAGTTGATGTGAAAAACTGTATTTTGTAGTTTTCTTTTTATGGGAAACATTTTCTGCAGTCCTCATGATACAACTAGGAATTTGAAGTTTTGGCTATGTCACTGTTTGTATACAGAACTCTGAGCATGAGCTGTTTTCCTGTCAGAGCAGTTTTTAGAGTTCTGTACCCATGTACTATAGAAATATAGTCAAAACACTAAATTACTGGTTCAATTAAGAAAGATGCACATAATGTGATTAATGAAACCCAAACAATGCAAAACATAATTCTTTCACATGAATTTTATACAGTATTCAGATAAAGTTAGTTATGGATTATTTCGGTTAAGAATATCATTTCTGAAAATGGAAAGATTGCAAACAGCTGCAGGTAAGCACAGATTTCTTATCTCTTTTAGTTCAGAGATATTTATTTATTTGTCAGTTTGTTTATTTATTTACTGATTTATTTAAAATCTGATAACCAAGAAAGGCACACTGAAGTAAGGCTCGTTTCCAGGTGTGACCCAGGGAGGAGGGAACAAATTATGCACTGTAGCAATGAAAGTAGCACACTATAATACAGGAGTATGTAAGATACACAAATTATTAAAACAAGTATAGTCAAATAACTGGCCAAATGTTAACAATGAATTGTAGAGTAAGTGTAGCCCTAGGAAAAAAAATAATTAAATAAGGAGGAACAGGGATTTGTTCAAAAAATTAAAATAAAATGTGATTATTTGAGTTAAGAATATAATTTCTGAAAATGGGAAGACAGTTCAGAGATATTCATTAATTGATTGATTTATGTATTTGAAATTTGGTAACTAGGAAAGGCACACTGAGCCAAGGCTTTTTTTTTTTTTTTCAGGTCTAACCCATGAGGAGGGAACAATAGATAAACAGTGACAATTAAAGTAGCAAAATACAATACAGGAGTTCATAAGACATGTAAATTATGAAAACAAGTGGCATCAATTAACTGGTAAAATATCAAAGATGAGCTATAGATTAACTGTAGCCCTAGATCAAAAATCAATTAAATAAAGGAGGATCAGGGATTTGCCAAAAAACAAAATTCAAAAGTACAAAAAGGATAACAACATCATCAAATAAATACCAGACTGTGAAAGTTAAGGGCACAGAAGAGTTGAAGGACAGATACTGGCAGGAGTACAATATGGTTAAAGGGAACAGTACAAAGGGAAGGAAAAGTTTTGATAAGGGATTTAAAAGGTAGATAGAAAGGGGAGAGATGGGGGGGGGGAGTATAGGAAGAGTATACCAAATAGATGGGAAATGAAAAGAGAATGTAGATTGTCCAGAAGACATTTGAAAGGCAGGAACATTAAAACAGTGAGAGTCAGACAAGCGGAGGGAGTAGTTGAAAGAGGGTGTATAGGATAAGAGACAGCTAAGGTATGGAGGAAGAGAGGAAAATCTGAATTTAGAAAGAAAGGAAACACAATGAAGTAGATGACAGTAGTTCAAGGAAGGTGAGAAGTGGAACTGATGGAAGAGACAGTGGTGAGTAAGAGGAGGGGAGTGTGAAGCAAAACAGCAGAACAAATGAAAGAGGGGATCTAACCTGGCCAGATAGGATTTAGGAGCAGCCCTGTAGACTACATCTGCACAGTCAAATACTTGCAAAATAATTTTAGAACAATTTTCCTACAGACTGGGAGTGAAAGGCGATCTTTATAATAGTATTGTGATAGACGGTTCCAAGTAAAGACATAAGGCAGTTTCTTTAGAATGGCATTGATATGTACAAAAAAGAATGACTAAAAAAGTTAAAAACATAAAACATATGATGAGAGAATGAAGGAACTATAGTTGTACTCCTTGGAGTACAGAAGAACGAGGGGAGATCTACGCCTAATATATAATGAATACTATGATAATCTTCTCTGGGAAAGCATTGGATTGTATAGGAATCTAAGTAACAAAACGGTTAGATTAAATGGTATCAGATTGAGAGTGGATAACTATAACACTGTACAGACATTCAAATGGTTTAGTCAAAGGGTGGTGGATTTGTGGAAAGCTTTGCCAGTACATGTGGTTAACAGCGGATCCATGGATATGTTAAAAATATTATTGGATAGTCACATGGGAGAGACAAACATCAGAAGGTACCACTGACAAGTGACGAATCATAGGTTATTTACCTCCCAATTTGTATCAACTCTATGAATCAATGAATCTATGAACCTATATAAGAGAAATCAAGGTTACAGTCAGGCCATATACCAGGGTACCTAAAAGAGGGGACATGATCCAAAATGGAACCATTAAGAGTGGTGAAAGAGTTTTTGCCTAGTACCAAAGGACATGGAAACTGTATTGGTAGCATTAAGAATAAGCCAGTTGAACATAATCAAAATCCTGTTGAAGCAAAGGTTTAAGCTCAGAAACAGAGTAGCCTGTAGCATAGAGGACTGTGCCATCTGCGTACATGTGTATGTTGGTATTGGCATAGACTGAAAGGAGGTCATTAAAAAGAGGGAGGAAAGAATTGGACCATAAACAGAACCTTGTAGGACACCAATGTAGATGAGAAGAAGGAGAGACACTGAGCCTCCAACCTTAACTGACTGGTACTGATCAGAAAGATAGTAACAGAACCAGCTCAATGAATGGGCAGAGAGGCAGGCAAGCAACAATTTGTCCAACAGGAGAGTGTAGTCCACGGAATCAAAAGTCTTAGCAAGGTCAATAAAGATGGCTGAGGTAATAAGACTGCATCCATTCCTGTGTAGAAAGAGTCAGTGACCCTGAGAAGAATAGAGTGGGTCTTCCAGAAGTCAGACTGGTACTGAGAGAGCTAACCAGATAAATCACAGAAGGAAGAGAACTGGGAGAAAACAAAGCATTACTGTAACTTTGCAAGGGCTGGAAGAAGGGAGATGAGGCTATAAGTACCAAGGGAAGCCAGATTACCACCCTTGTGTAAAGGGAGGACTTTGCACTCCTTCCAAAGTCATGGAACTGCACTAATAGAAAAAAGAGATTGAGGGGCGCTGACATAGGAACTGAAATGGCAGGTGCAGAGGGAGTGAGCAGTTCTGGATCTAACTCATCAGGACTAACCTTTGGAAGGGTTTAAATTCAGTGAGGCAGAGAGAGACAGAGAGGGAGAGAGAGAGGTTTGGAAGGAGTAACTGGAGAGACAGTGCAATGGAGGATGTCATTAGAGAAAAACGGAGAGGTGGAGAAAAAAACAGAAGACGAGGAAGATGGAAAAAATGGAAGTAACACATGAAGTGAAAAACTCATTAGACACAGAGGCAGGGTCAGAGATACGAGTAGGCTAGGCACGGTAGATGGGAATGGGTATCAAAGAGGGAATGGATAACCTTCCAAAATGCACTTGGGAAGTTACATAGTAACATAGTAGTTGATGACAGATGGGGAAATGGAACATTGTTTAACCAGGAGTAGCACACTAAGCAGAAACTTGTTTCCTGGGAGCACAAGGAAGTTAAGTGACTTGCTCAGGATCACACAGTATGCACCTAGGAAGATGTGAGCTTCAAACCCAGGTCTCCAGAACTCCAGCTCAGAGCCTTAACCCACTGCACTATACTGCCTCCTAGATAAGGATCTCTAGGCCCACCTAGTCTGCCCATATTCCCTGCCTGCATCAGCAGCCACTGACCCCACTTGGTCATTGGCTGTTGCCTCTCTTCACCCCATCTAGGGTTCCTTTATGTCTATCCCATGCATGTTTGAATCCCTCTACTGTGTTAGCACCCACCACTTCCTGGAGTAGCCTATTCCAAGCATGCACCACCCTCTCCATGAAGAAAAACATCCTCACATTTCCCCTTATGCTGCTCCCCAATCTCATATCATGTCCCCTCATCCTTGTACAATACTTGTACTGAAAGATGTCACCCACCTGCACCTTGTTAAAGCCAGCCTTTAGGATACCTGAACGTCTCTATAATATCCCCCTCTTCCCTCCTCTCCTCAAGTGTATACATATTGAGGTCTTTTAATCTCTCCTCATATGCTTTCTGATGCAAGCCTTTCACCATCTTGGTCACTCTTCTCTGGACCACCTCCACACTGTCCATGTCTTTGCAAAGATGCAGCCTCCAGAACTGACCACTGTATTCCAGATGAGACTTCACCAGCGTTTTGTACAGTGGCATCACCACCTCCCTTCTCCTGCTAGTGATACCCCTTCCTTTGCATCCCAACATCACACTGGCCTGCCAACAGCCTTGTTACACTGTTTGGTCACCTTTAGGTCATCTGAGATGATTATTCATAAATCCCTCTCTTCTCTAGTGACTGTCAGAAATTCCTCCCACCCCCATCCTGTAGCTCTCCGCAGAGTTTACTTGCCCCAGGTGCATGATCCTGCACTTCTTTGCATTAAACTTTAATTGCCACACTTCTGACCACTCTTCCAGCCTTCTCAGATCCATCCTCATTCTTGCAACCCCCTCCAGTGTGTCTACAGTGTTGCAGATCTTGGTATCATCAACAAACAGGCAAACCTTCCCCTCCAGCCCTTCAGCAATGTCACTGATGTAGACATTAAAAAGGACTGGCCCATACCGCTCAACCTCTTGCCTCATAAATCAGGGACAAGGCTTAAAAAAGTCAGGGACAAAGGACCAAAATCAGGGAAACATCTTCAAAATTGGTGCTATCCACTAAGGAAGCTGGTAGAAAAAGGTACTTGGTGTAAAATGCATTTTCTAAGGAAGAACAAGTCTGTACTGCTTTGTTGCACTGTCCTGCTAGCTTGAGATCATCATGTATGACTACCTCAAGGTCTCCCTCTTGCTTGGTGACTGCCAGTGCCTCCTACATCTTATATACAGCCCCAGGTCCCCCCCCCGGTGCATGACTTTGCACTTTTTGGTATTGAGACCCAGCTGCCACTTCCTAGACCAGTCCTTTAGTTTCTCCAGATCCCTTTGCACCTCTCCACCCCCTCCTGGGTGTCCACTCTGTTTCAGAGTTTTGTGTCATCCTCAAAGGGACACACCTTCCCCTCCAATTCCTCAGCAACATCACTTATGAAGACATTGAAGAGGATAGGTCCAAATATTGAACCCTGCGGTACTCCACTGGTTACTCTCATGTTGCCTAAGTGACTTCCATTTACAACCACCCTCTGCCTCCTATCTTTCAACCAATTTGTTACCCAGTTTACTACTTTCTCCCCTACCCTCAGATGCTAAGCTTCTTAATCAGCCTACTACACGGTACAGTGTCAGAGGCCTTACTAAAGTCCAGATAAGCCACATTCACTGCCCTTCCCGATCCCCCTCATTAGTTACCCAGTCAAATAAATCTATTAGATTTGTTTAATATGACCACCTTGCTGTGAAGTTACACTGCTGGTAGTCCTGCAGCACATTTGCCTCTAGGTACTCCATCAGTCTCTCCTTCAGCAGGGTTTCTATTAATTTCCCCGCAACTGATGTGAGACTGATGGGTCTGTAATTGCTAGCTTCCTCCCTGCTGCCGCTCTTGTGCAGAGGAACCACATCGTCCCTCCTCCAGTCCTCTGGAACTACCCCCATATCCAATTAGTTGCTGAATAGTGTTGCCAGAGGGCCAGCTAGCACTGTGCTCAGTTCTTTCAGTACTCTTGAGTGGATCCCATCTGGCCCCATCAGCTGTTTTATCTTAATGGTTTCCAATCTTTGGTGGACTCTTTTCTGAAAATGGACTAGTGTCTACTCCCCCCTCCATCTGGGCCTGCTGATGCATGTCTATCTATACTGTCCTGCCTCCACTGTGAAGACTGAACAGAAGTAATTTAAATGTCAGCTGTTTCTTAAAGCAGCAGTGCAAGATAGTGGTGAAAAATTTGACCTATATATTTTTATTCTGTTTTGGATTGCCCCTTATATCCTGATTTGTATGATACCCATCTTTCTCAATTTTGAGTCTGCTTTAGTATTTTTTTCACATGTGAAATAATAAAAGGAGCAGTCCTCTTAATATGACTCAGACCAGGTTTTCATCAGTATTCTCAGCTGTGTTTGTACACCTGCTGTCCTATAAGGTGAGTCACTTGTTTAAAATCACTTCTCTTGTAACAAAAATGAACTGCCGTACAGCAGGCATTGCTCCCTGGCCATATGGTTCTCGGTGATACACCGTCCAAGGTTGGATTGTAGGGGCAGGGGTGTGGCCATTATGTTTAAGACTGAGCTGGGCCTTGTGGATGTGCCATTGGGAAGTACCAGATCCTTTGAATATATCCTGGGAGAGGGTGTAGGTTGCTGGATTCTCCTTGTCTACTGTCCACCAGGAGACAGAGGAGAATTCCTGCAGGAGATAGCAGGCTTCATCGTCGACATGGTGTTGAGATCCCCCAGATTGATAGTTCTGGGGGACTTCAATGCCTGGGTCGATGATGAACTCTCGCACTTTGGTCAAAATCTCCTCCAGCTGAAGATGACGCTGGGCATAACACAGGTGGTTACCTCCTTGACCCATGTAGGGGGTCATTCATTGGACCTGATCTTTCTTCTGGGTATGGAGATTACTGATTTGGGAGTGGAACCAGTCAGCTGGTCTGACCATCACACTATAAGGTTCAGCTTCAGGGCTCCCCCTAATAGGTCTGCCCCTATGGAGATGGTTCAGTACCGCCCTTTAAGGGGCATTAACCCCAGTGACCTAATGGCGGTACTGGATCTATCGGGCTTGTCGGGTGAATGCATGAGTTCAGATGATCTCGTACTAGCCTATAATAAGGCTGTGGCAGATGCTCTGGACTAGATTGCTCCTGTTCATGTTCGGCCTCTCACCCTTCTTTCAAGGAGCCCTTGGTTTGATGGCTCCTTGGAAGGGAGTTAAGGTGAGTTGGCCGAAGGTTGGAGAGAGCCTGGCGGAAGTCTGGCCATGATGCTGACAGGCTTAGGTTGATGGCACATTATGATGGCTATCAATCAGAAACCACCCATAAGAAGGCAGAATTCCTGTCCAGGGAGATTTCTGCTGCACAGAATCAACCGGCTCAGCTTTTCCGGACTGTTGACAGATTGTGCAATCCAATCTGTCTCCAGCCCAGAGAAGCTTTTTCTCAGCTGAGATGCGAGGAATTCACTCGTTTTTTTTGCAGATAAGGTTGCCAGCATCAGGTCTAGCATCGATCCAACCTCCCCTATGAGGGATTGCAGTGGTCGACATGTAGGGGCATGCACTCGGTCTGTCTGGTCAGATTTTTGCCGGCTGGGAGTTCATTGACATTGTGAAGATCATCCAAACATTGCGACCAACCAGCTGTAGTTTGGATCCAGGTCCTACACCCCTTCTAATGGGATGTGTAGAAGTTATCTGCCCGATCCTTGCTGACATTGTCTGGAAGTCTCTGAAGAGGGGGGTCTTTCCTGACCCCCTCAAGGAAGCTGTTGTTCGACCACTCCTTAAAAAAAATCTCCTTGGATCCAGATTGTCTAGCCAACTACCAGCCTATCTCTAACCTGCCATTTGTTGGTAAGGTTATTGAAAAGGTGGTTGCGTTGCAATTGGATGATCATCTTACAACTCACAATGTCTATCCAGTCTGGTTTTAGGAAGAAGCATAGCACGGAGACTGCCCTTGTCCAGGTATTGAATGACCTTCTAATGGCTAGAGATCGAAAGGCATGTACCAGTCTGGTCCTTCTCGATCTCTCTGCTGCAATTGACACTGTAGACCATGGTGTGCTGTTGGAGCACCTGGGGTTCTTTTGTGGGCTGTCTGGTACAGTCCTCAAATGGTTCCATTCTTACCTCATGGACAGGTCTCAGAGAGTTGCCA
Source organism: Neoceratodus forsteri (assembly GCA_016271365.2). Taxonomy (NCBI): domain Eukaryota; kingdom Metazoa; phylum Chordata; order Ceratodontiformes; family Ceratodontidae; genus Neoceratodus; species Neoceratodus forsteri. The sequence continues at coordinate 359,015,529 of CM028130.1, forward strand.
CTGGAATTGATTCCTGTGGTGCTCACTCCCTGCCTTGTGGGGTACTGCAGGGTTACATTCTAGCCCCCCTGTTGTTTGCAGTGTATATGCTGCCATTGGGAGATATCATCAGGCAATACAGTCTGGGTTTTCACTGCTATGCAGATGATACTCAGCTGTATTTGTCCTTTCTGCCCAGACAAGATGATGCACTCTCCATGCTAAATAACTGCCTTGCTGAGATCAGACACTGGATGAGTTCCAGCTGGCTGAGACTGAATCCAGATAAGACTGAGGTGCTGGTAGTGGACCCAGGTCATCTGGGAGCAGGTTTAGGGGCTGGACAACCATCAGGCTTACTACTTGGTGGTATGTTGCTCACTACCTCCGATCAGGTGCGCAACCTGGGCGTTATTTTTGCTGATGGTTTGACCCTAAAATCTCTGGTGTCAGCTGCCGTCAAATTCTCTTTTTATCATCTGAGGAATATCGCCCAGGTGAAACACCTGGTTCCTCCGGGTGATCTTCCAATATTGGTCCATGCCTTTGTCACTACCCATCTTGATTACTGCAATTCCCTCTACCTAGGATTACCTGGGGTTGATATCAGCCGCCTGCAGCTGGTGCAGAATGCGGCGGCCAGGCTTTTGACTGGGACTTCTAGAACCAGTCATATTACGCCTGTGCTCTGCGAACTGCACTGGCTGCATGTTTGGTGGTGGATCACCTTTAAGGTTGGCTTACTAACCTTTAAAGCCCTACATAATCAGGGACCCAGTTACCTGCAAGATCTCCTTGTACTCTACTGCCCCCTCCGTCCTCTCCGTTCCACCAATGAGGGATTGCTGGAGATTCCCAGGGTACGACTGAAGACATCAGGTTCTCATGCCTTCGCTTTTTCAGCGCCAGCCCTATGGAATTCTCTACCTCGTTGATTGAGAGAATGTCCAACTGTCGATAGATTCAAAATGGAGTTAAAAACTTATTTATTTAGTTTAGCTTTCCCTAGTTATGGATGATTTGTTTTAATGTTCTGTTTTAAAATTTTATTTTCATGTATATGGTTTTTATGTACAGCGTCTTGGTTTTGAAAGGCACTGTTAAAATAAAGATGATTTGATTTGATTTGATTTATGGGACAATAGATGTTGGAAAAACAGCTGAGAATACCGATGAAAATCTCCCTCTGCACAGTCCCTCCCCATGCTCTCCTGATACTATCCCCCTTCCCTTTTTTTTTTCTGTCATGTACCTGAAGAAAGTCTTAGCCTCTTTTTTGACCTTCTGGGTTTTAGAGAGTGGAGGCCAATCAGTATTGCCAAGATCAGCAAGAAAGGCACCCAGGTTAAGAGATCTGGTTGCCCTAGCCAAATTAACTTTGTGGAAACGTCTGGGCAGCAGATTTTCCAGACACAGTAAGTTGTCCAGTGATTGCTGAAAAAGTCAGGTAGAATACCAGCAAAGACACAATCATAGGAATGAGAAGAGAGAATCCAGTCTAATAATGAGTGATTGGAGGTCCAATAATTGAGGTGGGTGGGCTCAGAGTTAAGCTGAGTAAGATTTAAATCCTCAATTTTATGAACTATAGAAAAGAGAGAGGGCAAGAGCCAATCCAGATAAAAGTCTAACAGAAGCGCACCCAAAGAAGTAAGGGGAGGAAAGGGAGAGAACAGAGGATACAACAGAGTCAGGTTCAGATTTTGGACAAGCATACATGCCACCTACAAAAATACATAATGAGTAAGGAAGAGAGAACCGATAGAGGAGTACCTCATGAGAGGAGGGGACTGCAGACTTCGTGATCACATCAGAAGTGTGACTGAGTTTAGAATAAATGGCAACACTGCCTTCATGTTTGCCATGGTCTTGTCTGTGAATCGAATAATCTGGAATGACAACCATGTTATAGTAGAGAGTGCAGGTATTTATGAAAATCGGCAACAATCCCAGAGTTGTTGTACTATAGTAGTGATGTCAAAAGGTTTCTGTACCCTCTTGAGTATGTCATTACTATGCTATAACAACTTAGAATGCCCATACACTGCTGCTTTACCTCAGCGTTATCCACAATGTTCATTTCTCAGTCTCATTGAGTGCCTACTGTATACTGTACATGCTCCTGGACAGTTCAATTGGCAGCTGGCTGTAGTGGTATGAGAAGGGCTGTCTCAGTCGCCGGCACAGGTTGGGTTGGGGGAAGGGGTAGTCAGTCACTATTTACCAGGGTGGGGGCCACTACTCTACCAAGGTCCTGTTGTTTTCAGCAGATGGCTATTGGTGAATGGGGGAGCGACCACTGGACCACTAGGTACTGTTTGTTTTACAACGGAGACAGGGAGGGAGGGACCACTGGACCACCAGGGAATTCCTTTTGTACCATGGGATTGGTGAACAGCAGATAGGGGAGAGACCACTGGACCACTAGGGAATGCCTTTCGTACAATGGAGACAGCGATCAAAGGATGGGGGAGGGGGAAGGACCACTGGACCACTAGGGAATGCCATTTGTACAATGGGGACAGTGATCAGAGGATGGGGTGGGGGGAGAGACCACTGACCACCAGGGAATGCCTTTTGTACAATGGGGATGGCAGTCGGAGGATGGGGATGGGGAGGGACATTTGGACCACCAGTGTATTATTTTTTATAATACGGGCAGGGATCAGGGCAGGGGATGGACCGCTGAACCACCAGTGTATTTTTTTTATGACATGGGCAGGGATTGGGGCTGGGGAGGGACACTGGACCACCAGGGATGATGGGGTTCTGTAAGTGAACAGGGATTGGGACTTGGGTTGGGAGTTGGCCCAGAGCACTCGTCCGTGGCACTAGCATGCAAATGAACCCATAATGGGCATGCAAATGGTGCCTTAGTGCCATGCATGCCCAATGGACTAATCTGCATGTGTGGGCTGAATATTGCCCATGGGAGCCATGATGCTAACCAGTGTACACTGCACTTTACTCCTACAGGGAGTTCTTCAGCCCCACCCTCTGGTAGTGCTGTACTGCACAAGGTGACTGCTTGCTGTGTACTGTGCCACTAGGTTTCGATATTCAAACAGATAGCATGATCAGTTCAGAGTGCACTTTCTGTTTGATAATGGTGCCAGAGACTGCCGGCCTTATTTTTTCACATTGCACACCTGTTTGCATGTGCAGCCATCTGGATCTGAAAATGGGGCCTTACAAACCTTATGTCATCATCCTCTATTCGTATTCATATTCGGTATTCGACAAGTACTGATATCAACTATTCGGTATTTAGTCGAATATTATAAATACTGTTCATCTCATCCCTAGTGAAAAGGCTGTTGGGAGCAGAAAGTGAGAGGAGAAGGAGGAGAGGGAAAGGGTGAAGAGAAATAGAAATTGACAAAGTCATTCACATAACAGGTGACAAGCTTATCGAGAATTTTAAGTACCAGAAGAACCTAAAGATATATTTGTAAATCCTGGATAAGGTTTATGTTTTGCTGCCCTCATAACTTTAAATTTTATTTTTGACCTTTTGCTTACCCATGGAAATCTTGAGATGGCAATTTTTCAAATCTCTTATCAACCTCTTATCAACCTTTAGATAAGATACAGCATTATTGTTTGTAAGAGATACAGGTAACGGGGTAGTGCATTTATTTTAATGGATTCTTCTCTATTAGAGAAGCTCCAATTCCCAACAAATTCCCTGTTTGAAAATCAAATTTCACTTCAGATATACGCTCTTGCCAGAAATTCCCCAGCATGTCTTATGGGTAGTTGGAGGAATTTCTTTTTGAGTTTTTAAACTGTTTTACTAGGAGATGCCAATTGAACTAGAAATGTTATACATAAGAACAGAAGTACAATAACCTTGTAAACACATTGGGAAGGTGATAATGTTCTTCAAAAGGATATATCCAGGAACTGTAGGACAGGATTTTTAATGGCAGACTTGTGTGTGCTTCCATCTGAACTCTATTAGATGTGTAAGACTTCTCTCCATCTACCAGATTTCAACTGTATTTGTATCATATCAATTCTGCCAACTGGATTTTTATATTTTTTATGCAAATTGCCCCAGTGTGACTTTTTGTCACAGATGGATGGATTTTCTGAAAATAGTTATAAGGGAAATCGGACACAAGTGGGCAGACACAGACACAGAGGCAGATTACACATGTGTGTCTATCTGCTTTAGAAATCGGGCACATAAAATTTATACATGAGTTAGTGGCCTGTGTATTCAAGATTGTTTTCCACAAGAGTTCTTGAAAGATAAAGGATATTTTTATTTTCTTTTAGGAGTTGTCAGTACAACATCTCGCATGTTAGATAGAGAACAGAAGGATGAGCACATCTTTGAGGTAAGCATTACAGAGGCACTTTTATTCACAAGCTTCTTACTGTAAATTTATATTTGTTTTCTTCCCTCTTTATGGATAGTTTCACTAATAAGCTACAGTACAGGATAGCACATAAAAATAACACTGGAGAGGAATCTTTCTATTGCTCCTGAGTCCAAAAGGCTACAGTTCTGTCAGTGTAAGAAAATATCTGCATTAGCAGTTATAGAGAACCATGCCATAAACATGGCCAACCCATTGCAGCCTTTCACCATCCAGAGTGTCTTGTGGTGCAACCTCTTACCACTTTAGAGTGCTCGTATTTCAGATTGTTTCATAATGTAGATCAATATCTACAATTCAATATGTTTTTTTATGTTTGCTTGCAAAGCATGCAAGCATATTGGTGTTGGTCTGAACTTTGAGAGGGCTTTTGAAGATGCGCCCTCCTTTACCTATCACAGCTTCAGAATACCAAATCCTTCCCTAACTCTTCCATCTCTCCCTCTTACTCCACCTTTTATCTTTAAAGTCCTTGTCCAATCACAAGGCTGGAAAATGTAGGCTGCAAGGATTTCTTCTGTAGCTCCTAATTCCTGCTTGTCTTGTGCTTTTGGTTCCACTGCTCTGCTTTTACACTGAGGCACAGTAACAGGGTAACAAAATTGGCAGCTTCTTGGGGAACACTCACAAAGAGAATACCCTGGACACCAGTTTAAATTAAATGAAAACTGATGTGTTGCCCTTGTGGATATGTATCAGTGGCATGCACACTGTAAGATATACATGGACACTTCTGGCTGAGATAGAAATCCACAGTGCTCAAACCACAACACTACTGTCTATAGAGGCACAGCTCGTGCAGCCACAGATACAAATCCGCAATACTCAAATTATAACAGTTCTGTCTGCAGAGGTGCAGGCCCCTATGGGGCCAGCACTTCTGTAGCCACAGGTGCTAATGCACTCTGTAAGACATACACACACTTTAGACTGCAAAAGCACAGGACCCTGAGGGGTCTGCACTTCTTCAGCCACAGATGGAAATTCATGATACCCAAGTTGTAACACTACTTCTGTAGCCACAGTTAGTCATGCACACTGTAAGTTATATTATACATGCTTCTGATTGCGTAAGTGCAGGCCCCCGTGGGTCCAGAACTTCTGCAACCACAGGTACTCATGCACAGTGTAAGACATACACACATTTCTGGTTGAAGAAGCAAATCCATGAAGGTAGCACATCAGTGCTACTGCAGTTGTGTAATCTGGAAACAGTTTTATGTTGTTTGTCGTACACGGTGATGGCTGTTTGTGGTTGCTTGTGTGGTATTGTCCTTTTGCTGCTTGAGGGGGTGGGAGTTAGGGCTGTAAACCCTAACACCACATTTTCCCATTATTATGGGGTTACGTTGAACCCTAACTGGTACGTTAACACAGTTTATTTTGCAATCAATGTTATGATATTTATGTACTTTTTATTTATTTATTGTTTTTGTTGACCTGGATGCATGCTGGAGACACAAGCCCCAATTTTCTAGTGCAACCTAAAATAAATGATGTTATCACTCCAGATGAATGACACATATTCACTGTGCAGGGTTTTCAGAATAGAAACCCATCATTTTAGATTCGAATTTGATTCTACACATAAAGTTCTACAACTGCCTCAAGGCAGCAGCACATCCAACCATTTCAACACAGAAATATATGCCATTATATACATTTACTATGGCATGAGCCTAACAAAAATATGCCTGAAGTGATTTAAAGACTGTGTCTAAATGCAATTTTCTGTTGTGTATAAATTTGAACATCTTAGCAAATTGCAGCTGTACTAAATTTTCAAAGCTGGTACATGGTTAAGTCCAGTTTTCAAACGTCAGACTTAGTTATGTCCGGTTTGCAAAGGTTAGATACAGTTGTACCCGAACACAACTCCCAGACCAAGTGTAACCTGATCTATCATTTACATAGATCCATACGCAGATACATAAAATTGACAGAAGAAAAATGCTTGTGGTCGATTTATTCAACTCTGTAAATTAGCTATTATTTATGTGATATCTCATAGGACCATCGCCTTTACAGGAATAGCTCTGTTCCCTGGTCCTAACCACCTTTGTCTTAACCATTCCCCTAAATATGTCCCACTCAGCCTTGAACCCGTTGTTCATCCCTGCCTCCATGAACCCCTTGGACAGCATATTCCACTGCTCCACCACCATCTCAGTTTAGAACTTCCTGACATCCCTCTTAAACCTTCCACTCCTCATTTTCCAAACATGCCATCTTGTAACTGTGGTGTCATTCCTAGCAACCAGGTCCCTACTATTCACCTTATTTATAGCCCTTAGAAACTTGCATGCTTCTGTCATATCCCCCTCTCCTTCCTGTCCTCCAGGTACTACATATTGAGATAAACAAGGTGTTCCTTATATGTTCAGCCCTGCAGTCCCTGGATCATCCTGGTGGTCCTTCTGTGCACTGCTTTCAGCTTGTCCCTGTTCTTCATCAGGCACATTTTCCAGACATGGGCACAGTACTCAAGATGTGGCCTCACCAGGGATGTGTATAGTGGCATGATCACCTCCCCACTTCTACAGTTAAAGACTCTGCCTATACACATCATCATGCAGTTCACCTTGATGTAAGTCTGATTGTATTGTGCCGAGACTTTGAGCGTGTCACTAATAATAAGCCCCAGGTCCTTCTCTTCTTCCTGTCACCCCTACCTCTATCCCCCTCCCCCATTCAGGATTCCCTGTGTGGGTTTTTCCTGTCAATGTGCATCACCTTGCATTTCTTAACATTGAAATGTAGCTGCCATATGTTTGACCATTGCTACAACTATTAGAACAACTCTCTGACCCCTTCTTTATTATCCACCCTTCCACATAATTATGTGTCATCTACAAATGGACACGTCTTTCCCTTAATGCTCTATAAACACATTGAACAGGGCAGGTTCTAGAACAAACCATTGTAGTACCCTACTGGTGGCCTCCCTCATTTCTGATTCCTTTCAATTTATCACTACCCTTTGTTGCCTCCCCCCAAACCAGATCCTACCCACCTAGTTGGCCCTTCCCCCAGCCCTAAATCCTCAGTCTTTTTTGGGAGTCTTCTATGTGGCACAGAGTCAAAGGCCTTGCTAAGGTTCAGATATAGTACATCAACTGCCTAGCCCCTGTCCGCAGCCTTAGTGACCCTATCTAAGAAGAAGAAAACCAGATGAGTCTGACAGGATCTTCCTGTTACAAAGCCATGCTGTTTGGTGTCTCGCAGCCTATCTCTGTCAAGTTACTTTTTACCCCAAACTGGATGTAAAGTACTCTAACACAGCTTGAAATGCTGCAGATAAGTCCAACCTTTGAAAATAGCTCCAATGATTTAGAACATGGTCTATACATAGTAAGGCAATTCCTGACATTGACATAACCAGGAATTGCACTCATTTTGCAACTTTTTGAAATTCCAATGATAATATTTTACTCAGGATGCATGCCCCCCATTGTCACTCATCATGGGGTAACACACCACTTGTAAAATATCAGGCATTTTTTTGTTTGGCCCATGCCATCTCTAGTTGATAGAAGACAGATGCATAGATAGATGAGCCCCTGAACCCAAAGCAGCAAAAACATTTTTATTTTCAAATCTGAATCCCAACAGCTAATGTCCAGATGCATCCAGAAACATGAGTACTGCCCACATCAACTATGACCTATGGTAGTGTTTATTACACTTTACTGTGGTGATTAATGTTTTGTTTCCTTGTCGCAAATTTTTACAATTTTTGTCCAGGAATGACACACTAAGCCAAGGCTTGTTTCCAGGTGTGTTCTGAGAGCACAGGGAAGTTAAGTAACTTGCTCATAGTCACACAATATGCAAGTGGTGACTGTAGGAGTCAAACTCTGTTCTCCAGGTCTGCAGCTCAGTGCTCTTAACCACTCCTGTATACTGCTTTCAACTGTTCCTTTTCTGGCCAGAAGAAATAAGGTATTTGATTTGAGTGTCACCTCCCTTTTCTTGTATATGTGTTTCCTATTAGAATTTCATCACACATGTGTGACACACTTGCCTTTAACATATGTGAAAAGTAACACAATTTATTTTTATTATAATTTTTGTGACCAGGAAAGGCACATTAAGCTATTATAGCTTGTTTCCAGGTGGGTCCTAGAGGTGGGTTGCATGTACATGTTTAATTGACAGGAGGAATGTTGGACATGACTCTGGGGAACCCCTCTGCCTTTCTTAAATAAATGCTATGGGATCTTTAACTCCCACCTGGACAGTGACCAGAGATGGGCAGAAGGGACCTGGGTTTAAAGTCTCTTCTGAAGGAGGGAATATGTCTTTTAAACATAGAGATGATTCAGTAAGTCATAACATTATTGATTCATTCCATGCAAAGTATACTTAAAGTAACCACTGTAGACTGATATAAATGTTTTAATACCTTCTTCTACTTGAAGGGGGCAGCTTTCTATTAAAATTTTTATAAAAAGAGAGATATTTTCAGGCTAATAAAAGCCACATGAACTATGTGTCTTCTTGCAGGTTACTATTTCTGATAATGGCTCCCCTCCTCTGCAATCCGTCACAAGAGTTGTGATTCAAATCCTGGATGAAAATGATAACAGCCCGCGGTTTCCACACAAGCTCTACATGGTCAACCTGATTGAGCATCCCAGTTCCGTAAATGCAAAACCTATCTATAGACTTGTTGCTTCAGATAAGGACATGGGTATGAATGCAGAGATCACTTACAGCATTCAGAATAACAGTGATGAAGCAAAGTTCACAATCCATCCTACTTCTGGGATTGTATTCTCTCAGAGTACTTTCAAAGCAGGAGACTATCACATCTTAACGGTGAGTGAAGATTATGGAACAGTTAAAATGTATCTCCTTTCTGATTTTGTTAATGTATCTGTCAAAGCAACGCACCCAATTTGTTAAAAACAAATACATATTTAATATATTTGTGGAATTTTGAAAATCAACAGTAAACATGGCTATTTACAAGACAATCAAAATCCTTTTCTAGCAGTAACTAAATGATTGTAGAAGGCTGCTGAAACTTGAATTGTTCAGACAAAGTTGACATTTTTAGCCATTTATATTATTTATTTTGGATGGGGGACATTTCCTAATAATACTTCCCTTACATGGTTGACTCTAGTGCTGAATAATGGACCTTAATTGCCAGATAATGGACCATGATTGCCAGATAATTGACCCTGATTGCCAGATAATGGACCTTGGTTGCCAGATAATTGACCTTGTTTGCCAGTCAGGCTTCAGGTCACACTATAGCATGGAGAAAGACTCTGCTCAGGATCATAAATGATCTTCCCTAGCTAAAACTAGAGTAAAGTTGTATATTTTGACTCTGTTCCATCTCTCTGTTTCTTTTCACATAATGGACCATTATGTTTTGCCAGACCATTTAGCACTATGTGGTAGGGGCTAGAGTATGGTGGCCCTGGTAATGTATTCACAGCCTCATCTTTCTTCAGTTGTAGGTTTGTTCAGTCTCCTGTGCTGTTCATCATATGCATGTTTACTTTTTTTTTTTTTTTTTGAAATTCGCATCAAACAGATGGGGAGGGGTGATAAAATCATCTAAATTGAGAAAAAAAATTTTCCAACCTGGCAGCAAGGGTCTGGAACTGGATTTGCAAGACAGAATGGTTATGTTGTGTTGTATGGACCTCTGTCAACGTTTTGAGGACTTTTGACATCCACATAGATACAAACCCACAAACCATGCATCAGAATCAAGTATTTGGGGAATGGAAACCTGATAGAAATGGTATGTATAGGAGAAGGGGGAAATAGTCTCAGAATAAGTGTCTTCCAGAAACCAAGCATAACTATAAAGAGACTAATGAAGTTCTCTTAAGCCATACAGTTGGTCCAGCCATAGGAGTTTTACACAAATCTGAACCCTGGAGGCTGCCAGAATTCTTGTTGTTGTACATTACAAATGCCAGTTAATTTTAATTGTGCACTACTGCTGTAAGGAATAGTTGTTCTAAGGAAATGAGAGGAGAGTTGAGGAAGGAATAGGAAGGGAGAAGGGAGAAGAGGGAGGGTAGGGAGGGAGGAAAGGAGGAGGGAGGAGAGGAGAGGAGAGGAGAGGAGAGGAGAGGAGAGGAGAAACCGGGGGGGGGGGTATCTCATTGCTGTTGAGCTAGGTCAGGTCACAAGAGCCATAATTAGCATTGCCCAGACTCAGCTGAGAGGATACCTTTGACATCTGGCATTTTCAGAGCCCTACTGCTACTAGTGGTTGAAGCATTCATGTAAATGCCCTCCCACCTGAGCCCTCCTTTGTATCCCCCAAGTTCTTTAATAATTTGTATTAAATTCTAGCACGTTCTTTCCTTTCAGCTTTCTATAGTGCCTGTGTATATTAAGGGGCAACCCTCAATGCCTATGACTTTCCTTCCCTTATCTGCTGTTCCACTACTTGTTCTCTGCTTTTACCATGAACTGTCTTGTTCTGATAAATAACTTGCATTTGTGTATCCTTTTGGAAAGGGCACTTTTGTTTCCTCTGACACTGAGTAGATCATTTGAAAGTATCAGAAAAGTTTTCACTTCTGTCAAGTTGATAACCAGTTATACCTTTCTTTTACAAATAATTAGAACAGCTCCATTGTCTCTAGGCACTTGACTTCAGTTGAAAATTGTGGGGCTGCAAGCTGGCTGCAGCATAAACCTGTCAGGACTGGCACAGGTGCATCCACCGGAAGCACACATTCATGTCCCCTGCAACATTCTGGGCTTCCTTATAAATGCAATTTTGGGCTTTGTTGTAACAGTGGTGTCACAGCAGCTGTAATTAAATCAGAGTCAGAGACAATACCCCCCACCACCACCAAAAAAAAAAAAACAGTGACAGTTGGATCTAGCAGCGGGGCCTAACACCTTCTGTTCTGTCAGCTCAGAGCAGTTAATGGCCCTAAAACAATGGAGTCGATATGTTTCACTCCTCCTAGCTCACTTCTTATCATGCCCATGGCCATCAATGCTCACAAGACCATCAAAGCTCTGGTCTTTGCTGGGGGAATGCAAATTATGTGACTGTCAGTGTGGTACCTCTGCAGAACAGTTACGCACATCTGTCTGGCACCCACAGCCAGCAGCTGGCCTGCATCAAAGGGGAGAGAGGGGGTATAAAGTATATGTAAGGCTTAGGCATTGGCCAGTTTCTTCTAGTTCCTTTTACCATCGACCCACTTCCTGACTGACCCATCAATCGCTGAGTGAGTTGAGTCTCCCTAACCATTCCTGCCAGTCACTCATCACATCACCAGCCACCCCATGGAGAATGAGTATCTTGGCTTGAGAGGTGTGTTCCCTGACTGCTGGTCTGCCCAACCACAACATCAAATATGGATGTCCATGTTGTCATTGGTACTGTGATTTGATGAACTGAACAAGCCAGTACTGAATCAACTAGTGTGAGTGGAGTGCTCGATGCCAGGCTGCCTGCAACAACACTAAAAGGTAATGAATTACTTTGAAGGGCCACAGGATAAAAAAAAGTGCCAAGCAAGCACAGCTAGGTAGGGAAGCACTTTAGAGCAGATTGGGCATACAGTGTGCATGTCGGGGGAGGGGGGGCGGAGGTAATTTTATTAAGAGTGCACTGTCGACATCACTTTTGATCTCAGCAAAGGCTGGTGATATATATAAAAGGCACAGTGCTGTTTCTTCTTGAGGGTATTAGTAAACAGTTATTTGGGGGCATATTAGTCCTGGGTCCTGAACACTGTTAAATGCCTCTCAGGAGAAGGAGACATTGTTGGGATGGAAGGTAAAGTGGGAAGCACAGTTGTCTACCATGAAATTGTTGCCAGAGTTTAGAAAGTTTTGTCTGTTATTTTGTTTTCTTTTGGGCCGGTTTCCTTCCTCCTCGTATTGACACACAGTACAGTAGGACCAGAATCCAGTAGTCATTAGTATGCCTATGGTGTGGCTGTGTCTGACTATGACCCACTCTGACTGGCAATATTCACTCTCCGTCAGCAGGACAAAGACACACAAAAAACCTGACATGAAGAAAATATGTGTGTTTGGATGTGTCAGGAAAAGAATAATTATCCTAAGTCTGTGATGGTATATAACATTGCCTCTTAGCAGAATGGATTTTGCTTTTCAGAATAGTTATGATTGTTAAAGGATGCTGACTAGTAATAGTATGACAGCCATTTGTGTGGTCAACTGACATTAAAATAACAGGCACTTTTTAAACAATATAACCATGTTTGCATGTTAAGCTCATTTCCAAGTTCTCAAAAAGAACCATATAGCAAAAACATCCTATAAACTGTTAAACTCTGGAAGTTTTATGTCCATTGCAGAAGAGTGGATAATGGGCAGTGGGAATAAAACACTCACATTTCTGTGTAAGCTATGTATAGGTATTATTTCCTGTTTCGGATGATGCACCGGGGATGATGCATTTGGTGATTAACTGTCAATAACTGTATTTGACTTACATTTCCACCAGAATAATGCCATATATACCTGGACATTACATAATTCAGCAGACTAATAAGTGTGTTTTATTGACAGCTTTGAATATTGAGGGTTTGAGGCCAGATCTGTTGATGATGCAGTCTCCTTTTAAAAAAAGCCCGCTGGCTGGAAAAAAAGAACACTAGATCTTGAAATCTTAAAAGAGTTCAGTGGTTTAAAGAGTCACTGACCTGCATTTTCTTGTCTTTTTATTTATTTATTTTTTTAAATGAAGAGTTCAAGCAGTGTGAAGACATACAGTGTATGCCAATACCTGTCAACCTGCATCACAGTCTATTATTGATGTGTGGCAGGCAGATGGACCATTGAAGGACAGGCTTGAATCCCAGAGAACATAATATGCATTTCTGTTAAGTTTTGGAAGACTGGGGCATGTTGGTCTATTTTTATTCTTCCTATATTTTTTTTTGTTAGCTTGGTGGAAGGCAATAAAATTATATGTCTCAGTCCATGAAGGCTATTGCATAGCAAACTAAGGTGAGAAAACCGTGTATTGTCTGAAATAGAATTAGCTGACAAGTGCTGAATATTAATAAACTTCCACAAAGTTCCTGAAGATAAAGAAGCTTCCTCTAGGATACTAGCAAAAACCCAATTCAGGGTTTTCTGGAAACAGATTTTAGGTATGTATGTATGTATGTTATAACAGATAACTCATTCCATTATTTGAAGAGACATTTAAAGGTAATCATGTGGGTTGGAAAATCATTTTAGAAGAAAACAAAATCTATAGTAACAGGCAACAACTAATTTAAGTTGCATTTTTATGTTGTCTTGCGCGCAGGTGCAAGCAACATCTTGCGGTAGTACCACATTGAGAGATGTGTCAGCGTGGCTGATGCAGGGCACGCTTTAGTAGGTGCATCCCCTCATCCCCCAATTAGCGAGTATACTAGTGCTGATGTGGAAATTATGGAAAGTGCCACCAAGTTGAAAGAAATCTGCCACTGCAATCAGAGACAAGCTCATCATACAGCGGCAGATGACACTCCTCCCCAACATGCCTTTCCTGGTGAACTTTTCAATAAACATGGTGGCTCCTGACATCCTCCACACACAGTCCCCATACCGACATCGGGGGTGGCCAATCCCCCATGTCAGCATGTTCCACCACCTCACACAATTTCTTTGCCTATGGGGTCCAATCCCCTTTGGCATCAGCTCCCCCAAACTCATAGGACACAGTGGGAGCCCACCCCAGTGTGCCCTACACCCTCCGTGGATGACGCGTGCACACTGGGAGCCCATCCCAGTGTGCCCAACATTTTTTTTAGTTCACCTGTAAAGAAAGAAACCATCCTCGATGTTTGTTTTTTGTTTTCCCTGTAAAAAAAACAGTCCATCATCCCCGCCCCCAACCCTCACCCACCCACTGTGTACCCCACCTCCCTGCATCCCCCACCCCATACTTACCTCCGGAGGTCCAGCACTGCGATTGTCTGTGGAGCAGGACGCGTCTGGACTCTTCAAAACTAAACTGCAAAATGAAGACATGGTGGTAAGCTATATAATGGCATCAGTGGGTTGGGGGGGTTCAACATAGGTGGATATCTCAGCCATTATTTTGAATTTTGGCTCCAGATTTTCAACATGGGGTTCTTGGGACCCCACCTCATGAACACATGCTCTGTCATCTCATTATTCAGTCCTGAAAGGTGATTTTGCAGTCACTGCGTGGAATCATCTTTTGGGACTGATTAATGAAATGACAGTGCCACTGTTCATGAGGTGGGTTCCCAAAAAGCCTATGTTGCAAATTTGGTGAAACAACTTCAAATAATAACTGCGTTACAAGCGTGTGTTGCGCAGTTTCCATGCACACTCGTAACTTCGACAATTTTTAATATTTTAACTCCAGATTTTAACATTGCCATTTTTTCACACTTCCTTAGGAACAGTACAGCTGTCATTTTTCACATCCTGCCCAAAATTTGTTTTCGCACTGGTGACGTACAATGGCACGGTCACTGTGGGAAATTAGCTTTTGGTATAGAGTAACAAAATTACAGTGCCACTGTTCAAGAGGGGAGGTCCCAAAATGCCTATGTTGAAAATGTGGTTAAAAACATCCCAAAAATAATTGCATTATGGGCGTGCATTGCGCAGTTTCTATACACGCTCATGACTTCACCACTTTTTCATATTTTCACTCCAGATTTTCAACATTGCCATTTTTTACACCTCCTCATGAACAGTACAGCTGTCATTTTTCACATCTTGCCAAAAATGTGTTTTTGCACCTGTGGTGCCAAATGGCGCAGTCACTGTGCAAAATTACCTTTCGGCTAACAAACTGATAGTGCCACTGTTCATGAGGTGGGGTCACAAAAAGACCATGTTGAAAATTTGGAGTGAAAATACAAACAAACGCCTGGGCTGTTAGGATTTCCAACCCTAATGCCACACCCTGCAGAAACTGACAGGCATCAGGGGTGTGACTTAGGATTGTCGGCTGTAATGCTCGCGCCATTCCACCGCCACCCCCACCCTGCAACCAGTGACAGGCATTGAGGTGTGCCTTGGAGTCTTCAGCCCCAAAGTTCACCCTATTCTCCTATACTGCACCCATCTCAGCTTATTTACTTATGGAATGGGGTGATCGTAAGACCTGAAGACCCCAAGGCACACCGCAACACTTGTCAGTGTCTACAGGGTAGGGTGATGAGTACTAATGCCCATTGTCTGGGTAACAAGTGTCCTGAACTAATGGCCTTGATGGAAGAGGGATGCCTGGATATCATGGCAGTCACAGAAACATGGTACACAGAGAACCATGACTGGCATGTCAACATACCCGGGTACACAATCTACAATCTAGAGGAGAGATAAGGAGGTTAAAAGAGGAGGAGTAGCTTGCTACATAAGGGAAGGGATCAAATCAATGGAACTAAAGGGTAAACAGGCAGGAGAGGAGGCACTGTGGGACACCTTGGAAACAGGAAATGGCACCACAATCTGCATGGGGGTTGTATACAGACCACCATCTCAAGGGAAGGAAATGGACAAGGAAATAATAGAAGGCATCCTTAGAATGTCAGAAAAAGGGGATATATTGTTGATGGGGGACCTGAATATGCCAGATGTTAACTGGATCACATTTACTGCAGCCACATCCAAGAGCAGGGTCATTCTCAATGCCCTACAGGCGGCATGCCTCTGACAACTAGTGTTGGAACCCACTCGGAAGGGAACAATCTTAGACTTGGTACTCTCAAATGGGGATGGAGAGAGGATCTCAGATTTAGAAGTGGGTAGCCATCTGGGAACAAGCAACCACCAAACAGTGTGGTTCACGATAAACACAGCCATAGAGTGAAGCCATATAAAAGCAAAGGTACTTGACATTAGGAGGGCTGATGCTGGCAAAATGGGAGAGTGCCTAAGGAATGCACTAGCAAATGGGCAGGAAGGAGGGGTGGAGGAACAATGGGGAAAAATGAAAACTGCCATCACAGAGGCAACAAGTCTTTGTGTGAAGCAGATTAACAAAACAAAATGAGGGGAAAAAAAACACAATGGATCTCAAAAGAGGTGGTGGGGAAGGTTAGGGAGAAAAAGATAGCATTCAAGAATTTTAACAAATCACAGAAGGAGCAGGACAGAGAACCGTATCAGTTAAAGCAGAAGGAAGTGGTGAAGGCAGTTAGAATAGCAAAAGCCCAAACCAAGGAAAAGATAGCCAACTCAGTTAAGAAGGGGGATAAAACCTTTTATAGGTTCATTAGGGAGTGAAGAAAGACCAAGTGAGGGATAATGAGGCTTAATAACGGGGGGAGGGGCAGAGGGTGACAGTGAAAAGGCAGAGATACTGAATGAATACTTTTGCTCAGTATTCACAAAAGAATAGGAGGGGGAGGTACCTAAACCAAACAATAGAAGCACTCTAGATAGGGGGGTCGATACCAGTCCATTCACAGAAGAAAGGGTCCTGAAAGAACTCCTAAAACTCAAGGTGGAGAAAGCAATGGGGCCTGACGGGATTCACCCCAGAATTCTCAAAGAACTAAGGGGAGAACTAATGACACCAATGACTACTCTTTTTAACAAATCATGGGAGGATGGTGTAGTACCTGAGGACTGGAGGAGGGCGGAGGTGATTCCCCTTTACAAAAGTGGGAGCAAGGCAGAGGCAAGAAACTACAGACCTGTCAGTTTGACCTCAGTGGTAGGGAAAATGATGGTCTCACTTCTGAAAGAAAGAATTGTTGAGTACCTGAAGGCCAGCGGGGTACAGGAACAAAGGCAGCATGGATGCACAGCGGGAAGGTCATGTCAGATGAATCTAATAGATTTCTTTGACTTGGTGACCAAAGTAGTAGACCAGGGAGGGACTGTGGATATGGCCTACCTAGACTTTAGTAAGGCATTTGACACAGTCAAAAGATTAATAGACAAGTTAGCCAGCCTGGGAATGGGTCCCAGGGTGGTAGCCTGGGTAAAAAAATGGCTACACAACAGGACGCTGAGGGTAATAGTAAATGGAGTCCACTCTGAAGAAAGGGGTTACTAGTGGGGTGCAGAGGTTCAGTACTGGGACCAGTCCTCTTTAATGTCTTTATAGGTGACATTGCAGAGGGGCTGGAAGGAAAAGTATGTCTCTTTGCAGACGACACAAAGATCTGCAACAGGGTTGATACACAAGGGGGATGGAAAGGATGAGAAGGGACTTGGCAAAGTTGGAGGAATGGTCACATGTATGGCAGCTTAGATTCAATGCAAAGAAGTGCAAAGTAATGCACCCGGGAAACAAAAACCCAGGCGAAGAGTACACAATGGGGGAGGGTACTAACAGCAATAAAAATGGAAAGGGACCTGAGGGTAGTCATATCAGATGACTTAAAGGTAGGCAATCAATGTGAGAAGGCAGTAAGGAGGGCTGGAGGAACACTGGAATGAACAGGGAGAGGCATCACCAGTAGAAAACAGGAAGTTATCCTTCTGTACAGACAGTTGGTGAGACTCCATCTGTAGTACTGCATGCAGTTCTGGAGACCCCATCTCCACAAGGACATAGACAGGATGGATGCAGTCCAGAGAAGGGCAACTAAAGTGGTGCAGGGTCTGCATCAGAAGCCATATGAAGAGAGACTGAAGGAGCTTAATATGTATAATCTCAAAGAAAGGAGGGAGAGGGGGGACATAATAGAAACTTTCAAGTACCTCAAGGGAATCAACAAAGTCCAAGAGGGAAGCATCTTTCAGAAAGAGAGATGTGCAAGAACAAGGGGGCACAATTGGAAGATAGAGAGGGGATGACTCAGTGGCAATGTGAGGAAGTATTTTTTCATGGAGAGGATGGTGGATGCATGCATTGGCCTTACTGAGGAGGTAGTGGGGTCAAAAACAATAGGGGAATTCATGAATGCATGGGATAGACATAATGCATTTCTAGTGGGGGTTAGGAGGAAGTAGGCTGTTGGTTAACTAGGATCTGGAGCTTATCCAGTAGGTAGTAATTGGGCAGACTGGGTGGGCCAAGTGGTCCTTATCTGCTGTCAAAGACTTCCTTCCTTCCTTCCTTCCTTCCTTCCTTCCTTCCTTCTTTCTGTCAGTTTTCTGAAACTGGACTCCTTGACCTCTATAATTTAAAACAAGGCAAGTATACTCTGAAAGTACAAAGTGATCTGCATTATTTTTGTCAGACTACGAAGTGTGACCAGAACCACAGAAGGGTATATTTATTTGCTTGGTTGTTTGTGTGTAAGTCTCAAGATGTTGGGTTTTCACCCAGCATCATACTCTTTCGATAGCCCCCCCATTTGCTTTTTTTGTGCCATGTTGCATTGCTATGCTGTTGCTGCTGTGGACAGAACAGGACTTTCATAGATATTAGGGCACCCTGGGCCTTTGGGAATAATGCCTTAAATAAATAAAATCTACCACTACTACAGTAATAAATGTGTTACTCTCAAGACTGTTCTCATTCTATCCTTTGTCTTTCAACAAATTAATCATGAAAAATAATGAAGTTGTCTGTCTACCTCTGTGCTCCATAGCCAATGGCATTGGTGTTGGGACAAATAGCTCAGTAGAACCATGTCCCTGCCAACCCTTTGACCATAGTTGCACCCCTGAGGACTGGAATATTACTGATTGGATTATAATTGTCATTTGTTGGCAATAAGTCATAGCTTGAAGCTGGCCCTCTGTGCAAGTTGTGAACATGACTCACCCTTTGCATGAGGCACCCTTTGCAGACTATGTGAGAGGCCTTTTGGCACAATGTATTTCTGCTTAAAGTTGAACCAGCACAATATTTTGTGGTGATTTGCATGTACAGTCCATGATGCTTTGCATTATGAGGGTATGTCTGATTTTGAATGACTCAATTTGTATTGTATACATCTGTGGTCAGAGAAACATAGTTTCTAGTCCCACACCAAGATTTGGGCTCATATTCTAAAATGCTGGCACTCTAGTGCAGTGCAAAGCTACATTGCTGTACTGTTGGCATGTGCCATTCTTTGGATGAGATGCTAAACCCAGGTCATGACTGTCTATCTCTTGTACTTTACTGGTAGATATCCAGACAGAAATAAAGGAACACAAGGCACTTTTCACTCAGGTTCAGCATCATCCCCAGTATCCTGGCTAGCACTACCCTTCAGAGTAATCCAGTTCAGGCAACCATCTATAATTAAGTGTGGGGTCTGATGTACAGAATAGCTGCCACTACACATGTTCAGTTACTACTCTGTCAGTTTCTCTCATTACTTGCAATATGCATTGGGACAAAGTGTGTATAGAAAGTACTATATAAATGCAAATTCTTTATCTTCATCTTGATAGGGTTTAACTGGAGGCTGTGGAAGCGGTCAATAATTCTGAAATGTGAACTGTGATTGTTTTTTAAGTAAACAGTGTTTTTTCCTTTTTTTTACTTTCTGTTTGTGCTTCTGACACCCAGCAGACCCTTGGCCCCCTCTCAAGTCCCTAACACACCATAGCTTCAGTACTTCACCATCTCCCAGCCCTTACCTATGACTCATGTTACCCCTAAGGCTTGCCCTCTGTGGTGGGGCCCTCAGATTGGGCCTTGACTTTTGGGAAATTCCTTGATCAGTCATCTAGCAAAGAGCTTAGGCTGATGGATTTGGGCCTGTGAATATGGTGAGGCCGGTCTCCTCCTGAGGACACTGCTTGCTATGATGCCATGATATGCACATGCTAAGCATGCATCTGTTGACAACAGCAGTGTCCTCCCTAACCTGTGACCCTGTACTGTACCTCCCCCGTGGTCACCCAGTGGTGGTATTACAAGGGAGATCAATGCCCATCCTCTCCAGATGAAAGGGACATCCCCCCTCGAACTCACCACTGCTTTGTCTGCTCCTCCATATCCATCCTCCCCCTACCCTCATGTTGGCAGTCTCACTGTGCCTCCTTCATCTCTAAATAATGGTTCAGCCCCCACCCTCTTACCTCTCCTCACTTCTGCCACCCATTTTCTTTGCCTCATACTCCCTCCACTCCAAGGATCCTCTCACAGTCTCCCTTCCCCATCCGCACTCCTCTTCTGGGCAGTCAGCCTTCTTCTACTGCCTTTTCCCTGGGATCTGCTCCCCTTCTCTCTCCATCTTTCCCTTCCCCATCTCCCTTAGGCACCAGCTAAAACTCCTCCACATCCCCACCTGCTCCTTTCAGCCCTCTACCTGACCTTCCCCTGCTGGAGCTCCTTCCTCCCCTGTTGCTGGGCCTCCTCCTGGATTCTACCTCTTTTTTTTTTAATTTAAAGTTTATAAAATTTTCAAATACAATGCTGATTGACAGACATACAATGACATGACATATATCCCTACCACCTCCTCCACCATCCCCCTCCCCCCACCCTCCACCCCCCAAGGTGCCATCTGTTATACACAGAGTCAAGGGGTGGAAAAACTCCAGGGCTGACCCAAAACTAGGAAACCTATGTGCCTTAAAGTGAGTATAGGATGTGGAGTTTTTCCTAAATCTCATTATATTTATGGGTGAGGTTATACAGGCTTGATATCATTTTCTCCACATGGAGAATAAGAAGTAATTCCTGCACCCATTCTAGGTATGAAATGGGTGATGAGTCTATCCAGTGTTTAAGCACCAGTTTCTTCACTGAAAGGGCAATCATTGTGATGTGGTACCTACGGTCCATCACTGGGAAACCACTAAAATCCCCCACCAGAAAAACTTCTGGCATGAAATAATCCTGGAGTCCCAGTAATGGGTCTACTTTAGCTTGAATTGTCTCCCACAAGGGGGGGGGTAGCTCTGTTACATTCCCAAAACATGTGTTGCAGGGTACCAATTTCTTCCTTACAACGATTACACAAGGGCGTGTTAGCTTTGCCCATTTTGTATAGCTTGTATGGCGTCATGTACATATCGTTGAGAATCTGGAGTTGCATTAATCTAAGTTTATCATGGGTGACATATCTATGACAACTCTCCCAAATTTTCTTCCTATTAAGCCTTGTTTGTGGGTACAAAGCGACCCAGTAGCTCGGCACCCCTTCCAGCTGCGGGAACACCCTCTCATACAGTTCTGCATAAATTTTGGAGACAGCATGTGGGGCAGTGACCAGGTCACCAAAGTCCTTCGGAGGGTTACTTAATTGAGGGGATATCACCAAATGTTTGAAAAACTGAACAAGCATATGCCTAAGTTGGAATACTCTGAAAAACAAATTTTTGTTCAATACCGAATTTGCCCAGGATTTCAGCTGATGATAGCCAGTCCCCCTCATTCTCAACCAGCTCCCAGACCATGGTCTCTGCTAATTACGGAATCCAATTACTGGGGATCATTTTCCCATCAATTCTAAAGTTCAGATTCCTGGCTGTAGGCTGAGACATGTCCTTCATGTTTGAATAATTTATCGTGGAGCACAGTTGAGAATGGGTACACACTGAGTCACTGATCACTGATTTATGCAAACCTGTTGGAAGCAACCTAACACTAATGTATTGGAGTGATGTTGGGGAGATGCCATTGGCTTCCATCATGCCCTTCTCCATACTGAGCCAGAGAGGAACATAAGGATTGGTGTCTGAAACCTCGCTCAGTGTGATCCATCTCAAATATTTACTTGCTTGGCTAGCCCAATGGTAGAGACCAAAATGAGGTAGTCTCAAATCACCCAGGGTTTTGGGGGCTGCCAATTTATGAAATGCTTTCCTCAGAGATTTACCCAACCATATGAACTCAGTTATGTACGTGTGAATCTTCTTGAGCCAAACTTTTGGTAACCACTGATTCATAAGGTTGATAGGGTAAAAGATCTTGGGTAGAACATTCATTTTTATTATGTTACTACACCTCCATAAGGTTAACGGAAGCACTCTCCACCTGCTTAGATCCTGCTGAACTGTTTTGAGTAATGAGTCCAAATTAAGCCTCTTCATCTGGGAATCACTTCTTGCCAATTGTATGCCCAGATACTTTAGGGATTTAGGTGTCCAGTTAAGACCCATTTGTAAGATATCCTGCTTGAAGGTTCTGAAGTTAAGGGGAAAAACAGAAGTTTTATCAGAGTTTAGTTTATAGCTGGATAGGGCACTATATTCTTTAATTAACCTCAACACCCCTGGGAGGGAGTCCTTTGGATGGGATACGTGCAGCAATATGTTGTCCGCATAGGCAGCTGTTTTCTCCTCCCTATTTCCTAAAGGTATCCCCTGTACTGATGGGGAAATCTTCAGGGAAATGATGAGGGGCTCTAGGTAAAGACTGAATAACAAGGGAGACAAAGGGCATCCTTACCTCGTCCCAACTCGTAAAGGAAAGTGGGAAGAGAGGACCCCATTACAGTAGATACGAGCCGAAGGGTTAGCATAGAGGGATTTGATCCACGCTATAAACTTCTCTGGAAACCCAAATCTAAATAGAGATCTAAACAAAAACTGCCAGTCTACTCTATCGAAAGCTTTCTCTGCATCCAGGGAGACCAGAACCATAGGATGTGGGGTTTCCCTGGATGTAGAGAAAACATGAGCCATTCTACAGAGATGATCCACAGAGGACCTTCCCTTCATGAATCCCACTTGGTCAGGCCCAATCAGGTATGGTAATACCTTCTCCATCCTCTCCGCTATCAATTTAGATCAAATTTTGATGTCGTAATTAACTCATTACCTCCTGAACGGTCATTTTGTGTCAGATAAACAATGGATAGTTCGGACTTCATATGGAGCTATTGGAGGTAATGAGTTGAGGAGTGATATGGGTCTATAATTGGATACCTAAGTTGGGTCTCTCCCAGGTTTTGGCAGGACTATTATCATCACTTCCAAAAGCCTATGATCCACCCGTTCAGACTCCAATATATGCTTAAACACCACTAATAACCAGGGACTATCTGGATTGCAAACTTCTTACAGAAATTCGGGGAAAACCCATCAGGGCTGGGGGCTTTGTCTACGGGGATGTCTTTTATTACCTTAATAATGTCTGCTTCAGTAAATGAGGCAAGTAACGTGTCAGACTGAGAAGTAGTTAAGGTGGGGAGAGGAATTTGAGCCAGGTATTTATCAACCCTGTCTTGTTGAGGCCTAACAGGCATTTGGCTATATAATCCCCTGTAATAGACCTCAAATTCCTTGGAGATATCCCTTGGGTTGACCTTAAGGAAGCCATCCTCTTCTGTTTGAATTGTTGTGATATACTTCACGGCCTCCTGCTTTTTCAACCTGAGGGCTAAAAGCCTCCCAGCCTTTTCCCCTTGTTCGGTGTATTTTGCCCTAGTTTTTAAAATGTCCTATTACGCTTTCTCCCTAAGCAGTTCATTATATTGATCTTTAAGTTTAATAAGTGATTCCCTCTCATGATCGCTTCTCCTATTCAAGAGGTGTTTCTCAGTGTCCCTGATCTGGTATAATAAGGACTTAGCCTCTTCCTTCCCTTTCTTTTTTTTAGCCGCTGTAATTTTATTGAATTCCCTTCTAAGATAGCATTTGAGAGCCCCCCATTTCATGTCTGGGTTGCCTGTGGAACCCCAATTGTCCTTTTTAAAATGATCTAGGCTTTCTTCAATTTGCTTGATAACTTCTTTATCTTTTAGAATCTGATTGTTTAATTTCCAAGTTTTATCTGTCGGTTGAGGACTGGAAAGGTAGAGGCGGCAGCTGACCGCCGAGTGGTCTGACCCCACCCCATACTCTATACCACTGTCCAGAAGTCCCCCCAGGAGTGACCGACTCAGAAGAAAATAATCAATCCTGGAAGCTGACCCATGAACAGAGGAGTGGAACGTAAACTCCTTAGCCAAAGGGTACAAACACTCTCCAGGGGTCACATAAACCACTGTGGTCCGTTCGTTCACAGATTGCCCTCTGTGCCAGCGAGAGTCCTCCCCTTCTCCTGCCTTCCAATTTGTCTATAGCTGAATCGAATGGGAGATTCCAGTCACCTCCCAGTATGATTTGGAGGGATAGGAAGGGTGATAATAACGTTAGAATCTCAGTGACAAAGGAAGGCAAATCCAAGTTGGGGCCACAAAAGCAGCCTAATATGAGTTCACTGTTTAATATTTTACCTCTAACTAGGCTGTAATGCCCTTGTGGGTCACTAATGCACTGGCTACAAACAAATGGCATGGAGTGAACCAATAAGATAGTCACTCCTTTACTAGCCGTGTTGTCTCCGGCTGCAAAAACTTGCCCCACAAGATGCCTCATCAATAAGTTAGATTATTTTTCTAATAGGTGGATCTCTTGGAGCATAATGATATCCCCTTTAATGTTTTTCAGGTGTTTTAGTATTTTAACTCTTTTCATCTGTTGCCTTGCCCCTTTAACATTCCACGAAATTACCTTAACCGGTGTCGCTATGTTGAATAAGAATAATTTGTGATTGTCCACATACATTCTTAATATATAACACAGTCATAGAGTCCCCCTTTCGATACTTTAGGCACCATATTGGATTCTATCTCTGCCTGAATCAGTCTCCTTCCAATTATCACTGCACTGACATTTTCCCACATGCTCCATTCACTTTACCTGCACGTCAAAGTTGCACATAGTGCCATCATTTGGCTCCTTTTATTGTTATTGCATTTGTACCATGTTGAATTATACACTATTTGCACTTTAATTTGTACCATTTCATTACTACTACGTGTGCATTACTATTGTAATCCGTTTCCCTTTCCCTGGGTTGCACCTGGGAAACAACCCTTGGTTTAATTTGCCTCTTCTGGTTACCAGTTTTTAAATAAATAAATAATCTGCTGGGTTGCTCGATGTCCCCCCCCCAACCATCCCCCAATGACTCAGACTGGTTTCCAAACCTATGTCACCGTTGTCGTAAGTGGTAGCACAACTCTGTGCCAACTAGTCGGCCAAAATGTGATTTGTGTGTTAAATTACAGAAATATGATCTGTGGAAACACTGTGCATACTGTAGAATGCTGCTAAGTTCTGCAGAATTTCACATCAGTTCTGTATTCTCCTTGAGTTTTGTGGCAGCGGAAGAGACCTTGAATTCTGTAGACCTAGGCGAACTTGCAAACAGCGTCCCCTCCCCCCTAACATTTTTAAATCATCCTTCTAAAAGCTCTCCCCTAGTATAGACAGAAACAATCAGCTGGAAGTACTGGTGGGGCTGATGGCAAGGAGGAGTGCCTGAGGCTTTCAGATAATTAAAAAATAGGGGGGGCATGTTAGAAAAGTAAATTACAGCCAACCAAAGAAGCATATTTTCTGCAGCTGTGCTGCAGATTTTCACTGGTCTCTAGTCTCTTTCTCTCTGAGTCTGGTGATACCTTCCTTTCATCTAAAAGCAACCCGACAGTCCTGATACCCAGGCCAATGCCCAACCTGATGACCATTGTGATCATCTCCCCTCCTCTTCACTCCAGTACTCCTCTGTTCATTCAGGCTGCTGTTGGCTGGCTTCTTGTTAAGTTTTCACTGCAGGCACTGGGCACCAGATTGCTGGTTCTCATTTCCGAATCCTGGCCAAACTCTTTGGCTCTGGTTGCTGTCATGACATGCAGTGCCATTGCTGACCACCCTGGAGGATCTATGGAGTGTTCAGTTCTATCCTGTTTCCTGCTCCTGCAGCATGCAGGCAAAATGCCAGATAATTGACTGCGAACTAAACTGTTGTCCTCTGCATCATGCTGTGAGACAAGTGACAGCAACTAAAACTGCCTGCCTCTCTGGCATTACTCACTCACTGTCTGTGTCTGCATGTTTCCTTCTTAGGGCTGAAATCTGTTAAGCATTGTGGGGAGCACAGAGCCAGATGGCACAACTTGCAAAATAAAAAAAAAGGCAATGTATTTTTAGTGCGGCGGCACCCCCATTGATGGGTACCCTATGCAGCTGCCTAGTTCGTCTATCCTTAAAACTGACCCTGACCACACTTGCAACTGATAATGCTAACTTCAAACTGAGAAATTGTTTCTCAACTGGTTTCTGTTTTTGTTACTTCTCCTTGCTATTGCCATTGTTATTTTTATTGTTTTTTTTTAATGTAATAGTATATGGTATACTTTGTTAGTAACTGTGTAGTAGTGTTGGACACCTACAACTTATAAAATGGCACTCAACTATTCATTCATTCATTCATTATTTAATTTCCCTCGTTTTTGGCCAGACGTGGCTACTGTACCTCCTTTTTTGGGTCATTGTCTGACACTAGGGCCCAACACAGTAGGGACTACTGCTTAATAAGAAATATAGCTTCTATGTCATAAAAGTAGTATTTTCTATCTAAAAGAGTGTAATTCAGAAGCTTCTCATTCCCTTTACCTAACAATTTTAACATGTGACAAAATACCATCTGTGATGCTGGCTCCAAAGCTAGTGTTTTTGCTAATACTAAAACACGAATGAACCTTTATCTTGAGCCAGGGAATGTTCAAAATCTGGAAATTACTACTGTTTCAGTCTCTCATATGTGATGGAAGAGTTCTTTTTGATACTTGCAACTAGTGCTGTGCCAAATTTTAATTATGACTGCAACAATGTATAAAATTAATGATTTCAGATTTTTTTCCTTTTTGTTTTTCTCCCTCCCTGGCAGTCCACCTTCTAATTGACCCCCCAGCCTCATCACCTCAGCTTCTCAAAGACTTAACTACCTGCTACCCCCATGGCTTGCCCCCCCCCATTGTGGGGTGGCTGGGAATCCTTCTCAACCCATTGGACATGAATCCAATTCAGGCAGCACCAGGGCACTGGTGCGGGGCCTATGAGGGGTCCATGGTCATCTTGTCAGACTCAATGTTATCCACCTTACTTACCCCAAAGGGGGGTGTGCCATGCACTGACATCATATGCATGCCATGTGCACTGATGTCTGCCGTGCCCTTCTTGCTCTGGCAGTCTGTGCTGCCTTTCTTCTAGCTTCTGTTAGGAGACAGGCAAATGCCAGGCTCTTCAAACCCTCCCTGCCCCCTCCACCCCCCAGAGGAGGAGAGCAGTCCTTTGGATGCTCAGTCCTCCTCCCCGGCTTACCCCCTGACCTCTCAAGTTCACTCCCGAACTCAGGCTATCAGGGCTACAAGCAGTAGTGCTACTGCTGTGCCATTGATCTGGTGCAATAATTTCTCATTTATGCAGTTTTCCTGTAATGGCACAGAAATTATGCAAATTCATTGATCATGCATTTTAAATGAAAACTTTTAAAAATCCAGTTAGTAAAATATTTACTGCATGAACTTTTATGCACAAAATATGCACAAATGTTTGTAACCCCTAGGTGGCGCTATCCCAAGGGCTACTACCCCTGCCTGTGTGGCTACTTGCAGGTTAAGGAGCCTGGGTATTGAAACAGGTGCCTCCACCTGGAGGACAGGGTTGTTGGTAGCAAGGCTAACCTGGGTACTGCTGTCCGGGACACTGTAACCCCCCTCTTTCCCTTCTAGTAGCCTGGACAATATACAGTAAACACTTTCATAATAACCCTTGTTCACCATAAAAATCCCCACTCTGTCTGCACTTACCACCAGGGCTGGTTCCTCTGGCTCGACCCTGGAGACCCCCTGTAAAACAAGGTTATGCTCAGCAAATAGCAACAGTACAGTGCTTTTGACACAAACTGGAACCACAGTCAGGTTAAATACAAAAAGAGTTAGATCTCATTTATTTAGGGGACTTGAACAAGGGAGGGGTATAATCAGGTTGATTGGCTTAAAGGCTAAATCAATCAGGCAGTCATGCATGCACTTCAGAGTCCCTACACAGTCACACACTCTAGGTACCCAGGTGGGAGTAAGGTGGGCTAGCCTGGAACGTTGCCCGGGGTAGGCCAGCATCACAGTTGGTTGGGGCCCTGTGATGAAACATAACATAGAAACATAGAATTTGATGGCAGATAAGGACTGCTTGGCCCACCTAGTCTGCCCATTTCCCTACCTAATGGATAAGCTGCAGATCCTAGTTAACCAACAACCCACTTCCTCCTATCCCCCACTAGAATTGCCTTATGTCTGTCCCGTGCATTCTTGAATTCCCCCACTGTTTTTGACTCTATGACCCCCTCAGGAAGGTCATTCCATGCATCTACAACCCTCTCTGTGAAGAAATACTTTCTCACATTATCTCTGAGCCATCCCCCCTCTATCTTCAAATTGTGGAAGAAAGAAACATGCACAACTACGCACAATTTGTAATCCAGAGCCGGATGGCTCAGTTCATGACAAGAAAACAAACGAATTAGATGACAACACTTTTGATTTAGTTGATGTTGCAGGGAGCTGTCCTGGTGTTTACTCATGATACCCAATACAGGATACAGGAGGGACAAAACTGAGACTGCAGATTGATGAACTGGAGTGCCTGGAGAAGCAGTGCCCACACAAATCACTGAGGCATAGTTCCAGTTCAAGACATTGAGCAGGGAGCTGAT
Organism: Neoceratodus forsteri; assembly: GCA_016271365.2. Lineage (NCBI taxonomy): Eukaryota > Metazoa > Chordata > Ceratodontiformes > Ceratodontidae > Neoceratodus > Neoceratodus forsteri. The sequence continues at coordinate 359,044,233 of CM028130.1, forward strand.
CCCTAGGCAGGTCTCTCATCGATGGTTTTCACTGTGGCCTGAGTAATCTGGTTGGGCCAGTGTGACAAGGCCCAGACCAAGAAACAGTTCGGATGTGAGTCCAAGAAAGCTGGATGCAGATTCCAGCAAGCAAGGCACAGTTAACACACAGTGGGGAACCAAATCACAACCCACTAGCAACACACAGCACATTTATAGTAAAGGATTCACCACTATACCAGGCAGATGACAGTCTGGCTGCAATCACAGAGTCTCTGTGCAAAACCAGGAGTTCAGTGGTAAATGAAGGTCCTGACAGGCCGATCGTGTTCAGCAAATCTTTGGTCTTCTTCAGGTTTTAAGCCTGGTCACAAATACAGTGGCTTAAATCTCTCTCAAAACTTTGGATGCAGTCCAGTTCTTTGAAGAGCTCCATCACAAGGGACAGCAGACAGGCAAGCCAAAACTCAGCCCTTCCACAGTTCTCCCGCGGGAACTACTCAGAAGCTGCTGCTCGAATATCTCAAGCTGTTCACTCTTTTGATTGCCAACTTAGACTGACTCTCTACTGCAAGCAGCCTGGGACTTTCCCCAGGATCTGAAAGGTTCAGTTGGCTGAGACATCTGTCCGTCAATACAGGGGCTCCCCTCCCAGGTCAATTTAGGCGCCAAAGTCTCAAAAATACAATTCCTACAGAATTTTGCTCCCACAAGACCCTTGGGGATGGACACCATTTTAGGGTCCCCAAAGGTACTGATTGGTCCACAACAGCATTCCAGAAACAAGATGGTGGTGCAATATCGAAATGTCCATGCTGCAAAAAAGGCAGGTTAGACAAACTTCCATAACATTACCTTCACCATAGCTACTCAGCAAATAAGTACAGCTTTCAATAAAGCTCCCACTGCGCAATTAGCGATGGCAGGATGGAGCGATTATCTAGCAGCCCGGGCAGGACTCGAGCCTGAAACTACTCAGCCCCAACCCAGATTAGTTATTGCACTGTGAATAGGCAGCTCTTAAAGAGACAGTATACGGAGGCTATAAGGACACTTACCGACAATATCTTTTAAACGGTTAATACACAGGATACCAGCCTGGCCATGGGCATGTAGGCACACCCAAGGAAGATTTTTCAGGAACCCCATTTGTAGGGGGATTACACCCTTCCTGGCTTGGAAAAACTTGGCTTCCACGTCAAGTCTACAACATCACAATATTGAAGAAGCAATATGTACAAGAGATATGTGACACTAGCATACTATGGAAATAATAACTGATGCATCAGTTAAAGTAAGCTTATCACATTACTACACATTTTCAATACACTTCACAATTTTATATCCATATTGACAATACTTATGCATGTTTCATACATGTGATACTGATTCCACTATGATTAGCATACTATTAACATTATAATACTGATTCATGTTACAACTTCCTGCACATTAAACAGTATAAGAGGTGGCCCTTCTCTATCAGCTAACTTGGGGCTGAATGGGGCAGGGGCACCCTTGGTTCTTCCTTCTCGATATGGCTTTCAGAACATCTAACATGGAGAAAGATCCGCAGATCAAATACCTTTGACAGGGAAATCTGGATGCCGAAACACATTGAACAGCACTCTGCACAGTCGAGCAACCTCAACTTCTAGGAACCTCAAACGGTCTTCCACAGTAGCTTCCATAGCCTCACCACTAACACTAGGCTCTTTACTGGAAACTCCAGACTGAGTGCCCCCAAAGGCCAGTCAAAGCAGTGGGTCTCAGAGCCACAGCTGGATCCACGTCTAGCGACCGCTCAGTCCTCCTAGTTGCTTGTATCAATAACCAGAAGTCAGGTGCATTAATGAGGTGCTGTTGCATCTGCAGCTGAGACATCAATGACTTGGGGTCTATAACTGAGGTTAGTAGCTGACTCATCCATGTCTGGTCCACCTCCCGGGGGTGTAACCTCCCCACGGGCTACCATTTTCTGCAGTACCCCTTCCCATCCTCAGAAGGTACCCCAACAACAAGTCCCTCTGCTGTTGCCACATGGTGGTAAACTTTTGCCACAACTTCCTCACATCCCAATCAGGGTTGAATACAGCGCCTAAAGCATTCAAATACTGCTGGGCAGACACATGAGCCTCCTGTCTCTGAAGCCTCTGCACAACTCGTAAGGTAGGCCCTCTGAGTGAAGCCACAATTGCCTGCCACTTCTGGTCATCAGTCCCAGACCAATCACTTAGCATCCACTCAGCATGAATCCTCCGGGTCTCCCAATCTTCCTCCCCACAAGGGGTGGGCACAATCCCAGAGAACACACTCTCCATGATTTACCAAAGGCGGGAAACCAGTTGGTGCCAAATTTCTTCAACTAAGTCAGACATTGGTCCCTCCGGCCACTAGGGGGCACTAATCCCAGCAGTGCCTCCAAGATGTAACCCCTAGGTTGTACTATCCCAAGGACTACTACCCCTGCCTGCTTGGCTAGTTTCAGGTTAAGGGGCCTGGGTACTGAAAAGAATGCCTTCACCTGGAGGACAGGGTTGTTGGTAGCAAGGCTAACCTTGTTACTGCCCCCCGGGACACTGTAACCCCTCTCTTTCCCTTCTAGTGGCCTGGACAATATACAGTAAACACCTTCGCAATAACCCTTAATCACCACAAAAATCCCCACTCTGTTTGCACTTACCACCAGGGTTGGTTTCTCTGGCTCGATCCTGGAGACCCCCTGTAAAACAAGGTTATGCTCAGCAAATAGCAACAGTACAGTGCTTTTGACACAAACTGGAACCACAGTCAGGTTAAATGCAAAAAGAGTTAGATCTGATTTATTTAGGGGACTTGAACAAGGGAGGGGCATAATCAGATTGATTGGCTTAAAGGCTAAATCAATCAGGCAGTCATGCATGCACTTCAGAGTCCCTACACAGTCACACATTCTGGGTACCCAGGTGGGAATAAGGTGGGCTAGTCTGGAATGTTGCCCAGGGTAGGCCAGCATCACAGCTGGTTGGGGCCCTGTGATATAAGAAAGAAACATGCACAACCACACACAATTTGTAATCCGGAGCCGGATGGCTCAGTTCGTGACAAGAAAACAACAAGTGAATTAAATGACAACACTTGATTTACTGTAGCTGATGTTGCAGGGAGCTACCCTGGTGTTTATGCATGATACCCAATACAGGACACAGGAGGGACGAAATTGAGACTGCAGGTTGATGAGCTGGAGTGCCAGGAGAAGCAGGGCCCACACGAATCACTGAGGTGTCGATCCTGTTCAAGGCATTGAGCAGGGGGCTGATCCCCAGGCAAGTCTCTCATCGATAGTTTTCTCTGTGGCATGAGTAATCTGGCTGGGCCAGTGTGACAAGGCCCAGACCGAGGAACAGTTCAGATGTGAGTCCGAGAAAGCTGGATGCAGCCTCCAGCAAGCAAGGCACAGTTAACACACAGTGGGGAACCAAACTGTGACCCACTAACAGCACCCAGCACATTTATAGTAAAGCAATCACCAGTATACCAGGCGGATGACAGTCCGGCCGCAATCACAGAGTCTCTGCACAAAACCGGGAGTTCAGCAGTAAATGAAGGTCCTGACAGGCCAGTCGTGTTCAGCAAATCTTCGGTCTTCTTCAGGTTTTAAGCCTGGTCACAAATTCAGTGGCTTAAGTCTCTCTCAAAGCTTCGGATGCAGTCATATTCTTTGAAGAGCTCCCTCACAAGGGACAGCAGTCAATCAATCAATCAATCAATCAATCATTCAAATCTTTATTTATCCAGGTGAACACCGTAGAACAAGCTCATTTACAAGATGGACCTGGTTAAGTCCAGATTATATTACAAACAGCAATATTTACAGTGGGAATAAAACATAGTAGAAGTGCAAATCAGGATACACAAACGTACAAAGCATAACGGTTAGTTCTGGAGCATCAATAAGACAAGTGAACAATGGGAACAGGCAAGTCCAAAGAGATACAGAGATGGATATTGTTACAGTAATTTCTTAAGAAAAAAAGACAGGTGAGACCTAGGTATCGCTATCATAACAGTCAGACAGAAATAAGTGATAACAGCTTTTCTCTTGACACGGTTCACAAAGGAGTAAAACAGGTGCAGGCAGCCTGCCAGGCACTATCATAGCAGCCCCAGGGAGTGCATACATTGGGACAGGGGGCAGCTGTACTGCGGCATGCTGGTGGAAGGTGTGAGCGAGGTACTGGGGCACAGATGGGACAACACCTACCGCATATATTTTCCCAAACTAGGTGTTAGCACTGGCTGTCCAGGTCCACCAGACCATCGGGCCATGGGAAGGTCGCAAGGCATGGATGGTATGAATACACTAGGGCACCTGGGGCCAGTCTCGGTCAATGATTCAAAGAGGAGCATAATCACTCATACTCTCGATAAGTACACGTTAAGCCATGGGGAAGGATTGCATCAGTCAGGAAAGGAAGCGGTTACAGCTATTTTTAGCAGAGTACGACAGACCATTCGATTTTTGCCAGCATTGGAAGAATCGCAGAAGAGAACTGCAGGAGCCAATCAAGAGTAGGGGCTGGAAGACACTCACGATCTAATTGGTTGGCGGTTTTAGCAGTGCTTTGCTGAAGAAGAGTCTGGGTGAATGGTTTCGGATGGCGGCTTGTGTAGGTGCAACCACCCAGGAGGTAGAGATTTTGCTCTTTGGGTGCAGCTGTCCCAATAAGACTCACCTATGTCAAACAAGAAGGGTACAGGGACCGGGAGTGATAAGTTCATGTGGATTAATAAAACATGCACAGATTAACCTGGGGTAAGGCCGATCATGTCTAAGGCCAAAACTCAGCCCTTCCACAGTTCTCCCGCATGAACTACGCAGAAGCTGCTGCTTGAACATCTCAAACTGTTCACTCTTTCAATTCCCAACCCAGACTGACTCTGCTGCAAGCAGCCTGGGACTTTCCCCAGGATCCGAAAGGTTCGGTTGGCTGATCCATCTGTCCGTCAATACAAGGGCTCCACCTCCAGGTCTATTTAGGTGCCAAAGTCTCAAAACTACAATTCCTACAGAATTTTGCTCCCACAAGACCCCTGGGGACAGACACTATTTTAGGGTCCCCAAAGGTACTGTTTGGTCCACAATAGCAGTCCAGAAACAAGATGGTGGTGAAATATTGCAATATCCATGCTGCAAAAAAGGCAGGTTAGTCAAACTTCCATAACATTACTTTCACCATAGCTACTCAGCAAATAAGTACAGCTTTCAATAAAGCTCCCTCTGCACAATTAGTGATGGCAGGATGGAGCGATTATCTGGCAGCCAAGGGGGGACTCGAGCCTGAAACTACTCGGCCCACACCCAGATTAGTTATTGCACTGCAGATAGGCAGCTCTTAAAGAGACAGTACACAGAGGCTATCATGGCACTTACAGACAATATCTTTTAAACAGTTAATACATAGGATACCAGTGTGGCCATGGGCATTTAGGCACACTCAAGGAAGATTTTTCGGGAACCCCCATTTGTAGGGGGGTTACATGTGCATTTGTATTCCTACTGTGCATTTTTGAAACCTGTGTTTTTAAAAAATGATAGATAGATAGATAGATAGATAGATAGATAGATAGATAGATAGATAGGTAGCAGTCAGAGAGATAGATTATAAACAGTGGTTGTAAAAAGTGGATATAGTGCAATGCTGTATTACAGTTACTCAACTTGAATTCAGTGAAATAAATTTGACTTGGTTTATAAGGATTTGTGTGTTCTTTTTTGATTCACCATAAGTATGTTTATGATATAGCTGCATTTACACAACATTTCAGCTCCCATATGTAAAGTGTAATGATGTAGCCATTGGGTGCACTTCCACAGTCAGGAGCTGTGGATTGTTTAGTGGCAGCCTGGATCCCTCCCCAGAACCAATACCAGTGACATGTTTTCCCCTCTTTCTTTCTCTCTCTATCTCTCTCTCTCTCTCTCTCTCTCTCACTCTCTCTCTCTGTCTCTCTCTGTCTCTGCTGGCTCCTGACCCTGATCATAGTGTTAATTATTTTCACTTTAAAATGTCCCTCTCCCTCCCTCTGCTGGTTTCCTTTCCTAACACCAATCTGTGTGTGTTTCAGTAATTTTGAAACCTCCTACACTCTGATGGCTCCTTTCCATCTGAACTCAGATTCTGGTCCTAGTGTCCCTTTTTTTTGTTAATTTAGAATGGCCCTTCCTCTGCTGGCATCCTTCCATAACCCCCAGCCTAGTCCCTGGAAAGGCTGCATGTGGGGGAAAGCATACACACAATGACAGAAAATGCTTGCAGCATTTTAGCTCCTCACCACTGCTGAAACACAATGGAGTCAAAATGGACCCGCTTGCAAACCATTCACTCCAGGAAGGCTGCAATAGCTCATCTGTAGTGCATGCTCATAGCAGTGCAGATAAGCGAGGGAAAACATGCCTTATCTCTTATCTCGTGTCAAGGTTCCATTAAGTAACTACTCCCTCTCTTTGTTAATCTGAAATTTGTTTACACCCCCTTTGCTCCCTGCATATCTGTGCAATGCCCACATCATGTGCTCTAAAGTACTTTTCACACTGGCCCCACAGCCTAGGCCTAGGGGCATCTTAAAATAAAGAGAAATGGGACTGTTCTGTGTATGAATTTAAGCATAGCTGCTCATCTAGTATATTGGAAACTCACTGTTTTGCTGACATTTTTTAAAGTGCAGACAATGCCTTCAAGAGAACTTTAACTAAATATAATATTTAGACACAATTCAGCTTGTATTTCACATCAGTTCTATATTTCTCCATCTCATTTTTTATTACTGAGGTAATTTCTATGAAAACATGGTCTTTGCTCCTGAATTGTTCATCTAGTCCTGTTACTGTCTCCCTACTTGAGAGCATTATGCATTGCTTATAATATCATAGTGACTCCTGTGGCAACAGACAGTGGAGTCATAACAGATGATGTGAAGTAGGAAATAAGCTATAAAGGTTTATGAACTCTAAGGGACAAAGATCACATATTAATGCAGATTTTCTCATTAATAAGTAATTTGGAAGAGAAATCTATAGAATATATATGGAATGCAAGCTGACATTTATCTAAATACTGTTAAAGCTTTAGGGCAAATGATGTGGGCATTGCACAGATATGCAGGGAGCAAGGAGGGTGTAAATAAAACTGTTATTACCCCCATCCACAAAAATGGAGACCGCACCTTCCCCAGGAACTACCACCCCATCTTCATCCCCCCCCAAAGGCCCTTGAAAAAATCATCTCTGATCAACTCACAGACCACCTCACCAAATATGACCTACTAGCTGGGAGCAACATGGATTTCACAAAGGGCACAGCACCACTACTACCCTGCTGGAGTTCTCCAGTGCTAGCCGTACTGCCCTGGACAGAGGGTGTCTGGTTGGCTCAGTCTTTGTGGATTTGTCAAAAGCCTTTGACACCGTGAACCACTGTCTTCTTTTATCTGCTGTCTCCCACACTAGTCTCTCCCAGGATGCCACCAAGTGGTTCGCTGACTACCTAGCCAATAGGTCACAACAAGTTAAAATTAATAACATGCTCTCCTCCTGCCTCCCGGTTAAGTCAGGGGTGCCCCAGGGTTCCATCCTGGACCTCCTCCTCTTTAGTCTATTTCTGATCACCCTTCCCAAGGCTTGCTCTGGGCAATTACTCCTACATGCCAACAATGCAGTTCTCTTCTCCACCCACCCTGATCCACACTCACTACAACTATCTCCCCAGACGTCCTTCACAGACGCCAAATCCTGGTTCACTGGCCACCACCTGGTTCTAAACCACAAAAAAAAAAACAAAGTCATGATTTTCGCTCACAACCAGAGCCGACACAAAGGCTACCCACTAATTATTCACAACTCCAAACTATTACCCCTTGAGCAGGTTGACAACTTTAAATATCTCAGAGTCACCCTTGACTCGGCACTCAACTTCCACAAGCATATATGCCGCCTTAGCTCTGCTGTCAATAACAGAACTGGTCTGCTCCACCGGCTCAAACATTGTCTCTCCCCAGAAGCCCTCTGACTAGCAGTCTCATCATCTATCTTGTCCCTTGTCGATTATAGGATTCCGGTTTATGGGTCAGCCAATACTTCTGCCCTCCACAGAATCTGTGTTTCCCTAAACAAAGCCGGTTGCCTTGCAACGGGCTGCTCTGGTTTGACACACACTTGTGCTCTGTACAGTCTCACCAATTGGCTTGACCTTGATGGGAGACTTGGGTATCAGACATGCCTCCTAGCCAAAAAGATCACCATTGGCCTAGCCACCCCTGGCCTCACCGACCTACTACAACCTGCACCCTCGGTGATACCTACTCGCAGCTCCACCAAACCTTCCCTCCTGATTCCCCACTGTTGAACTACTCAAGGCCAGAGATCTGTCTGCTATAGAGCCTCCCTCTGGATGAATGCTCTGCCCAGTGCCATCTACTCTGGAAATAAAATAGGCCACTTTAAAACCACCCTCAAGGAACACCTCTGTTCCTTGAGCACCTGTCAGTGGCTCAGTAGGTAGCACACTCGTCTCTGAGGCCGGGAGATCAGAGGGCTGTGGGTTCAGTTCCCACATCTGGCACTTGGGTTAATATCCCAATACTGACACTGTAGTGCAGCATGAGAGGGGTGCTGCACTTCTGAGGTGCTGTCTTTCAGATGAGATGTTAAACCAAGGTCCTATCTGCCTGGATTGGTGGTAGTTCAGGTGGATGTTAAAGACCCATGGCACTTATCGAAAGAGTAGGGAATTTTACCGGTGTCCTGGCCAAATTTCCCTCATTCACTAAAAATACCACCAACAGCTTAATCTGGTTCAATTTCAGTTGCTTACCATCTGTATCCCCCACCATTCACCCCTGAAAAAGAGACTTCTAGGCCCAGTGGGCTCACCGGGTAAACCAAATTAAAACAAACAAACCTGTGACTGCTACTAGCCCACCCCCTGGTGCTCTCTCCAACCATGGAATGTATAACTTCTCCAGGCTTGCCTCTTTTCCTCCCGCTGTTTCCCCCTCATCTTCCCCCTGTCACTCCCCTTATGGCATGAACCTGGGCCTTTAACCTAAGTCCTTGACTGCTCTTGAGCTACAACAAAGGATCACCATCCTGCTAACCCTCTGATCATTGCACTCCTACTGTTTTCCTCCCCCAACTTCTGAATACCTGTATTTTACTTACTGCTTGCTAATGTATAGTTGTTGTATATACGTGTAATTACTGTTCCATCACTGCCTCTGTATTGTATCTCTGAAAACTATTTTGTACTGTTTGTAATGTGACATGGAGCCTTTGTAAATGAGTCTGTGACTCAGAGGTTTGTAATGCCGATACCTCTAATAAATAAATAAATATTCTGTTTTTCAAAGTTTTCTTTGTAGTCTCAGCATCTCTTTTTTTTCCTTTTGTTTTTTTCCTTCTTTGTTTTGTCCTGTCAGTGACACTGGGATTTGAATTCATAGGGTCATATTTTAAAACACTTTTTTTGGAAGATACGTGCTTGTGCATCATTTCCTAAGACACCACCAATTATCCATTCTGATGATATGCCTGGGAACTCCAAACAGATGACAAAAAAAGTGTTTTAAGTTTAAATGAGTAACCAACTTGGGTCTGCAAATATTTTGAAACCTATCCCCATACATTAAAAACAGTTAAAGAGAGGCATGCTTGTGAAGTTATATGCAAAGCTTTTGCACTTGCGTCTGCACTGGATATTAGGGTGAGCAAAGCTTGCATCTGATATGGGGCTGGATTTTCAAAAGTCATGACGTAGCCACAATTCTAGATTCAGAGCAGTACCTGTGTCAGAATAAATGTGCCAAACTGATTGGTATTTTCAAACATTTTGACACATCTGTGACAGTTTACTTGCTTCATATCAAATACATGATGCACACATGCATCTTGTTCTGTGTGCAAACCGCAACAATTGGGCCAAAGGGTTACATCACATTTTATGTGGTCCAAATTTTGTCGCAAGTTACACAGTTGTGTTACAAAGGTACCACAGCTTCTGGACCTTGTTGGAAATCTAGCCCATGATGGCTGGATTGCAGTATTTGGATTTAGCCTTTGAAAGTCTAGATTCCAGACCTGGTCTGTGTTTTCCATTGGTTTTCAAGTAATTATTTGTTTCCTTATTGACATTTGTACTGCCTCAGGTCCTAAACTTGATCTGCTAAAGTTTTGGGGTCTTTATTATTCATGCTGGAGCCCGTGTTATTCCAGAATTTCAACTTTCAATCACCTATCACCCCTGGCTTACCCCGATGCAGGGTTGTGTCCATTTCTAAGCAGCCAGTACTTAGTCCAGGGACAGCTCAGGTATTCAGCAATGGTGCAGCACTGGGGGATGGGACAGTGTATTCACGTGCCGATTTGTTGTAGGTGGCCTTCAGCTCAGTTCACAAGGTGGCAAATGGAAAGGGTTTCTTTTCTCTTTTCTGTACCAACTACCTCCTTTTGTCCTTATGTTGACAGGCCTGCGCTCATGACTGCCCTAGTGTATGTGTGTGTGTGTTGGGGGGACTGACTGCTGCTGTGTGGACACCTACAGCATCAGTGGCATCATTGACAGTTCTCCCCGAGCTGTTGCTGAGAGAGACACACCAGAAACTGTCTCTACCCTCAGAAAGAGAGGATGTATGTGGCTGCTGTACACCCCCTCTGCTTGCCTTTGCTCCTGACATCCCAGACTCAGTGAACAAATTCTCCTCTACTCAGCAGTTGGTTGGACCTCACTTACAGTCATAAGGCTCAGAAGCAAGGCCATGCAGAACTTGGTGCCATCATAGATAGAGATAGAGACAGAGACAGAGACAGAGACAGAGACAGAGACAGAGACAGAGACAGAGATAGAGATAGAGATAGAGATAGAGATAGAGAGAGATAGAGATAGAGATAGAGATAGAGATAGAGATAGAGATAGAGATAGAGATAAAGATAGATAGAGATAGAGATAGAGATAAAGATAGAGAATCTCCTGCAGGGATCTACAGTCGGTATTATCTCAGGAAACATAATACTATTTTTCTCACTGTCCCTAGGCACAACTCGAAATTTGGAAAAATGACCTTTAGTTGGGTAGTTCTACATCTTGGAACATCTTGCAAGGGTCACTTAAATTGAGTTTGTCAGTCCATACTATTTCAATATTTTACTTGGTCAATTCTGTGTTGACAAATGTGACTGCTATTAAATCACTTTGTAATCTGTGGTTAACTGCATGGATATTACTGCACTTTTTTTTATTTCTGTAGGCATGGATTTTGTATTAATCTTCTATTGTTTTTTTAATCCTTTAGTTCTCTTGTGTAACAATGCTGTACCCACTGTTTATTATTCCCTGTATTGTATTACTTGCCTTCTTATCTTCTGTTATATCATCTTTCCTAACCAGGACCTTCTTGTAAATGAGTATTGCTTACTGGAGCTTTTTTCCTGGTATAATAAACAAAAAACTAATAAATACAAATAAATAATTGTGTCAGAGTGGTTCACCACCATTCTATGCCATGCATCCAATGTATTCTCCGTTTTTTAAATTTATTTTTAAAAATGTCTTATAAAGATAACTGGACTGATATTTCCAAACTGGAAATGCTTTCTGAGGCATTTGAAAAAGTGTTTCAGAAACAGTAAAAGGTTCAAAATTCTGAGCCGGCCCAGTGGCGCAGAGAGCTGAGGCGCTGGATGCCTTACCTCTCACCATGCTGATGACCCATGTTCAGGAGCGATTGGGGCCATCGGAGGTCAGCATGGGGGGAAGGGTGCAGTGCAGGACTGAGCTGCTGTCAGGCAGCTCTCCTGTCCTGGGAGGGATCTGAGCTTCCCTCGGCTCTTGGCTGCCTCTTGGTGGAGGCCAGGGGGCAGCGCAAGCCGAGGGAGCCAGAGTGCTAGACCAATAGAGTGGGAGGAAGTGGCTGTCACTGGAGCAAGAGGGCACATGTGCACCTCCATGTACATGTGCCTCTCAGTCTAGGGCCCCAGGGTGCTAGAGAGAAAACTGTGGAAGAAAAAGGTGGGGCCTATGGCAGGATGAAGCCTCCAGACCAGCTCTGGGGGTCTGCTGGGACATGCATAGGGTCTGAAGATCCTGAAAGACCCCAGAGTTTAGTAGGGTTAGCTGATAGCAGTACTGCAGCCCACAGCAGGAGAGATAAATAACTTGATGGGGGAAAAAAGGTTCAAAACTCAGAACTACCTGTTGCCCAGTCTTTTAAAAATGGAATCATATTACCCTCACCTGGATAATATCTGGAATAGGAAAACTATAAGTCAGAAAATGATGTGTTTTGTATGTTACAGATCAAAGCCATGGACAATGGCAAATCTCCACGCTCTTCAACTGCCAGACTCCATATTGAGTGGATTCCAATACCTGATCCTTCCGTAGAACCACTTGCCTTTGATGAGCCCCATTTCAACTTTGCTGTCATGGAAACTGATTCGGTAAATCATATGCTTGGAGTCATCAGTACAGAATACAGCAGCAGCCTACTCTGGTTTGACATTATCGGTAAGATCATAAATCCTTAATGGTGAGGGCCTTTGATTTTCAAACAGGTGTCCACAAGTAGTTACTTAAATTACATAGTTTAAATAGTTATGGTACCATGCATACTGTATATAGCAGTGTCCGTTATTATTGCTACAGTACCTGACCAGCATATAGGAGAAGGTCCCATGTTGCCATGGAGGTTTGCAAACTGTCTTCTGCTGGTGGCATGTAAATACACACTATATTTTTATTACCATGAGTAATATAAAACGGAGGCATCGATTAATTTGCAACTGCAGCATTTAAAGCAGAAGTGCAATGAAATTGTGCAAAAAAAAAAATGTAACCCTACTTTTTTTCACTGTAAAAGATTCTGGGAGTCAACCTGGTGGCATGGAGGGATAAGGTATTGAATGTCTTAACTTCTGTCACACCGGCACCCCATGTTTGGAAATGATTGTGGGTTGCTGGGGGGGGGGGCAGTCAGCAGGGTGGGTGAGGATTGAGTGTCCAAGGGACTGCTCTTCTCTCCATTGGAGGGGTGGACAGCTGTGTCAGCCTCTGACTGGCACTGGGTGGAGGACCAGTGGTACTGCAGGTAGTGAGTGGATCGATGGGCAGGGCCACAGATCTGCAGGATATGCGTGCCACCATGTGCACATACTGATGTGATGCCGGAGCAGGGGCCTGAGAAGTAAAATGGAAAAAGTGACCTACGGCTACATGATGCCTCCACACACACCCCACCTCCACCACTATCCAGATGCCTTGGAGCATCTGGATTTGTTCTCTTGGGGTGCTGACCTTCCCTCCTCTGGTCCCACTGTGGGGGGGGAGCCATGGAAGACTAGCTCCAGGTAAGGTCTGGGAGAAGTGGGTGCCAGCCATGGGGTGGTGGAGACAAGTGCCAATGAGTTACCCATGGTGTAAAAGCTGGATGAAAAAAAAATCAGAGCATCATCCAGTTTATTTGGTGGTAAACGTTTCTAGTTCCACTAACATCTAACATTTGAGTGTTCTGTAATGTTTTATAAATGTTTTAATTAAGTTCTTCTAAAGAAAAAAAAAAAGAGGACCGCCACATTTGACTCAGAAATAGCATTGTAGACCTGCCAAGCTTTAGGATCAAGAAAACAGAAAAACTCATGGTGTGTAGCACAAGAGGCAACCAGAAAAGTAGATTTTACAGGGTGCTAATATTTTTGTTACTTGTAGCTAAAACGAGCTTTTTGGAAACATATTTTTCATTGCACCACTGCTTTACAAGACAAAATATGCTGAAATGAAATTGCATGTTGCTACTGTTAACAGTTGTTCAGTGGTAGCACATTGTACTGTACACATGACAGACTAAGGGCCATGTGCTAGCCCCATGATGCCACACTAAGGGGGACTGGAGGCAGAGCACACAATAGGGGTTAGGTTCCTGTACCCTTTATTCAGACTGACCAAGGATTGGCACTGGCATTGATAGTGAAGTCAGCCACTAAATTACGCCATGAGTCAATGACAACATTCGCTATGAAAGCTGTTTTAAAATATCTGGGAACACTAATCAACGCACTAAGGATGAATCTTAGAATGTCAGAAATACATTTTTGCTGGAAAAAAAAACCTATATGATGAATTTTTTTGTGAACCAACAACTACTGCTGCTTTAAGAATGATCCATGAAGGAAAAGGTAAGCATAATAAGCTCACCAACTGTGCTTTCAAAATAACACGTTCATCATCATTTAGAGATCTGCTTGGCATTTCATTGTGAGTCCGCAGTACATATCACTTGAACTAGAAAAGCAGGAGAATGTCTTCATCAGCTACTGTCAGGTTTAACGAGATGCAGAGACTAGTTTTAACCTGGGACAAGCAAGCCACAACATGGTGTTACCTGCCTCAGGGTCTAAATATGTAGTTTAAAAAAAATATTTACATTGAGTAATTAGTTAGATAAAAGCCTTTATAGGGCCAGCTTGTATTCAGTAAGCTTTGAAGTCTCAAGCTGTAGCTTCACCCCCAAAACAGCATTTTGATGATTGCTATCTGAGGGACGGGGCTATAACATGTTCAGTGTAACGTGCACTAGAATCAGTTGGGTGTCACTTTGCTCAGCTTCACCAGCTACCTTTCATTTTGAGGGAAGTATCACGTTTAATATATATATGTACCTGCAATGGATATTCAAATTATGCAATTCATCTTCAAGTGTGAGGGGGCAGGACCATAATTCATGAGTGCAAGATCAAGGAGTGAGTTATGAAAGTCCTGCCCACTCGCAAGAAATTATAAATTGTCTATTTTTTGTGTAAAGCTACTGTATAGTTGATATATACAACAGTAGTTTACAAGGTATAGCTTTTAAATCTGCACTTTTTTGAAGACGTTGCCATTTTGCCTTGATTTTAATAGCTGGCCTCACTGCTGCACTAGTCATTGTGATGTCATCAGCATTGTGAAAGCTGCTCTCTTATTGGTTCAGTATTCCACTGTGATGACAATAACCTCAACAGTATCCATTGTGACAACAGTAACAATGATATTGTTTTGATATGTTGATGTTACTGGTGACACGAGTTAAGTTATCTAGTTATTTATACCCCCACGTTTGTTGTATATGTAAGGGATATGCAATGGAGACCTGTGTGACACATAATTTATCTGCAAATGGCAGCTTGACCTCAGGTAACCTCATGAGTGGCATAAGCATAGATAACAGCTGTGTGATGGGGGCTGTGTGATATATCATTTATCTGTGCAAGGCCAGTTTGACCTCAGGTAACCTCACAAGTGGCATAAGCATAAATAATAGCTATACAGTGGGACCCTGTGCAATACATCATTAATCTGCACAAGGGCAGTTTGATCTCAGGTAACCTCTTAAGTGGTGTAAGCCACAGGTGATGGTAACTGAGGTCAACCTGCCCAAGTGCTGATAAATGATGTATTTTTTATGAATTTTTTATTTATAAAAATTTATTTTTTTATCTGAATGTGCATTTCCATGGAGTATCATTGCCATTGTCATTGGCATTACCATGGGTGCACTGTCATGACACCAGTGCTGGTGCTGCAATACCTGAGCTCATTGGTGGTTGCAATGGGAAAGTAGAAACATCCCAGCCAATATAGAGGCCACTCTTAGGGAGCAGGGATTGGGAGAGTTTTTGTGATCTGGAGATGGTTTGGTGGTCAGTTAAACTACAGAAAAAAGGAAACTGAAGTGCAATTTGTTTTAATGGTATGCCTGTATTTGGAAATGATGGCATTTCTGGGTGTGTGGGAGGAAGATGGCTACTGTGAAGTGAAGCCCATATCGCAAATGGAGGTAGGGGGCTCCATTTCAGAGTGGAACATGTAGCAGAGGTACAGTACTCCTGCTGAGAAAAAGGAAAATGAAAACTGAAAACTTCTGTTATTTATTTATTTTCCTTGTAGAGCTTAGTACACAGGGGATGGCTGATTTATGGTGTTGGTTGTGCCGAGCAGTTCAGGAGCCAGACTGAGCTAGAGTGAGCACAGCTCTCTTGGGTGAAGTGTTAGCAACAGGTATACAGGCTGGCAGCAGTTCAGAAGTATTTTTTTTTTCATTCAGTTTCCATGTGCAATACTGTTGAGTGCACAGAGAGTAGTCAGGCTGTAACAGAGTGCATTGGAATGAAGAAAAGCATTGAAAAAACATTAAGGCTGACTTCAGTATGTTAGCTCTGATAAAAGAAGCAGTGCCGGCAGGTGGGGGGTGGGGCTATAACAAGTCTACTATATACATGAATCTGGATAATGTGTCTATTATATATAAGTAAAATGTATGCAGTTGCTGTGAAAAAAACATTAATTTACACAATGGGTTTTCAGTCCACATATAGATATATCAGTTAAGTTATGTGACTTTATTATAAACAACCCCCTCCCTATTCTACTATACCTTAAACTGAACTGCTGTAGTCACGTCTCACATACAGTATAGCGTCACGTCAACTTTTACCACTTTTGGAGTATAATTCCATGCTGTAGATCAATTTAACAAACGTGCTGTTCCAAAAGTATGTGGGTACATTTACAGTACATCTACTGTATTATTAGGTTTGCTACTAATTGCAAAAAACAAGAACATTGTTGTGATTTATATCAAAACTTTGGAATTATGGCACCCAATCAGAGAATAATTAATACAACATTAATGTTTCTACATAGAGCTGAACATAGAAATTCCAGTGGTAAACAAAAGGTTCATACATACAAAAGCTACAAAATCACTGCGTACATTCTCAATAAAACAGTATCTAGAAAGTCAGATTAAGACCAAGATTGCTGAATACTCATTAACTTTTTATGGTCCTAAATTGCTGAATGACCTAACAAAAATGGGGATAGATGTTTATTCTAAGAAACATGTGTTTAAAAATAGTGAAAAAAAGCTAATTGAATGCATTGTCAGCATGCCGTTGTTATGACACTACTTGATCAATTCTTAACGCATGTTCATTTGCTTGTAGATTTACTGCTGTATATATATATATATTAAATATCTCATTTTGGTGTTCTATTTGTGTATACTGTATACTGTATATTTTATTTTTTAATGGAACACTGTCAACCCCATCAGGCCTCAAATTGTCCCTAGTTTAGAAAACACATTTTATGATTGCTCACATTCTGTAATGATTGCTGTTGTACAGTAGCTGGTTGATTCTGATTTTTTTTTTCTTTTTAAAAGTGTAAAAGAGATTGACCACCCTACCGATGTTACCACTCAAAAATGTGTTTGTTCGCATTCCTTGGTCAACTTCCACTGCATCTTCTCTGGACTTGGGACCATCCCATCACAATCTAGCCACTTATAATGCAGTGAGGCAGGAGGAGACCACTGCATCATGAGTGACTGCACTGTTTTGGGGTGTTCGTAATGTGAAGGAAGTATGCCATAAGAGTTGATTCAGGACTTGAAACAAAACAAGGTAGGGTATAACTACCCCATTACCATGCATTGCAGTTCTGCTAAGAAAGAAAGCAGAGAAAAACAACCAGCAACATAAATTCAGAAGGTAATCAATCATAAAATGTGGGGTTTCAACTAGAAATAATGTGATGCAAAAAGAGATAACAGTGTCCCTTTAACTTGATTAATTTTATGTAAATTGTAATTTTGTATTGTGCACCTATTGTTATCCCCCTCTCCCCAGGCATGGCTGAAAATGGATCTTTGATCCAGTCCAACTTCCTAGCAAATCAAATAAATGAAATGAAATAAATGAAGGCATGGTGCAGGGCTTGCATCAAACCCTGAATCAACCCCTGCACCGATCCCCTTTGCTGCAACTGCACCGAATTTTGGAGGGTCAGATGCATGCAACAGTTTACCCGATTTACCGCAGTTTGTGCCACCTCTTCAGTGCAAGCACTGTAAAACAGATCCCTGGTTTTGCTGCAAGCTAGACTAGAAAAAGTTTGTCTAACTTGTATCAGTTGGCGCATGGTAGTGAAAATCCCAATCGCCATCCAGGAGATTGCCACCAGACTCGTGCACTATATCATTGGCACACCCGGGGCTTGAGGCAATCATCAGGTTTTGAAAATCGAGCCCCTTAATGTTCATTTAGTAATGTTATGCACGTGGATCTCATGTGAACACTTGCATTATTATCTTTCTATAACCTCTTCTAGAATGTTGGGGCAGATTGCAGGTAGCCTATAGGGTGTGCAGGATAAAATTAGCATATTAGGTTTATCATAGCATCTTTATTAACCAGGCAGTGTTAATGCAGCTTTACAATGAGCAAATAAGTGTATGATACATTTCAGAATGAACGTTAACTATAAATTTATATATGCTTTTTAGATCTTCTAATATTCAGGCATTCTTAAACTTGATACACTTATTTTATTTGTGAATGTATCTCATATTGTAGAAAGCATATATCTGTTTGTTTATATACATTCCTAATATTTATTTACAGTCTTTGTGTTATTTATTTATACACGTTTTAATGTCTGAATGCTGCATTATATAACCTATTATTGTAGTGTATGCTTCCTGGTATGATTAAACAGTTTCAATAAAAACTTTCATGTTAAACAGCTTATTTAGCTGCTGAGGCAGGAAGCAACTGGATGTGCCTTGCCTGCCACAATCGTATTATATAATGATTCCATAGAAAACATAGCCTCACATTAGTAGCAGTTTATAATAGTCATTTTTTTCTATAAAAGGTTATCAGCCATTGCTGTAAATGCAAGTCTGAAATTGTTTGCCAGTTTCTGAGTAGCAGTTTCTTAGCTGCCATGAAACCAATGACAGGTTTTAGGTATAACTGTAATTCTTTCCTCCTCCATCGAGAACTCATGAATATATAGTACTAGGGATGGATCTATTGAATGATCTATTTAGTAAGCCAGATATCACTGTGGCCTTTATCAGACTGTGGCAATCTTTAGAACATGACCAAAACATAAGCAAGAAAGATCCCCTTTTCACTGTTTCAGTGCCACCATAACCCAACTGCAATGCTGTGTTTGTTTGCTGACCCTGAAGGGGGGGCATGACAAACATCTGTACATATCCCACAGTGAGGACAAGGTACAGGAAGGGAGTATTTTTGGGGAGAAATGATGCACAAGAACAAGGGGGCATGCAATGAAGCTGGAAGGGGGAAATTTAGAAGGTATGTGAAGATATACTTCTTCACTGAAAAGTGATGGATGCCTGGAACAGTCTTCCAACAGAGGTGGTGGGAGTAAAGACAGTGGGGGGCTTCAAACACACATGGGATAGTCACAAAGGAATCTTGGTGGGAGAGTAGGGGGAGGTGGCTGGAAATCAGGTAGGGTCTGCAGTGACAGTATAGACAAGGAAAAAAATGGGCAGATTGTTTGGACCAAGCGGTCTTTATCTGACAACAAATTCTAGGTTTCAATGCTTCTGTGACCTGATAGGGCTGCAGCCGTAAACTGTACTTACATGTGAGAGACTGGTACTCAGTTCTAATCATAGATTCCCACCAGACCTTTTTGAGTTGTCATGGATGTGACAGACACAAACTTCACAGAGGAGGTAGGGATGAGACTACTCATTACTAGGGAATTAACTCTGGGGGGCATGGAGGTGCAAGTACATCAGTCCCAGGGACACAGTGGGGCATGGCTGCTTCCAACTAGTAGCATAGAAACATAGACATTGTCTGCAGAAAAAAAAGCCCAGTTGCTCCATGAGACTGCCCAGCCCAACCTACCTACTGTTTTGTTTTTGGGAGAGCCCTAGCAGTCCTTCACTCCCCTTTCCTGTCATCCCAGCTGACACTGTCGTCACCAACCCCATACATGCCTATCCCACCCATGTTTGAATCCCTCTACTGATTTCTCACAGACCACCTTCCTTGTAGCCTATTCCACCATTCACCATTATTTCCATGAAGAAATGTTTTCTGATGTCCCTCTCAAATCCCCATTCCCCCACTAAACTGCCTTGAGTTACCCCTGGATTTTGTCTTCCCACTCAGCATAAACAAATTTCCACTGTAATCTTTCTCAGTACCATGGAGGTATTTGTAAGTCTGTATCATTCTACCCTTCTCCATTCATGCTTCCAGCATATACATGTTGAGATTTGACAACCACTCCATATAAGTCTTATCCTTCTGCCCCTGAATCATTTTGGTTACCCTCCTCTGCACTGCTTCTATCCTGTCATTGTCTTTAAGTACGGGCTCCAGAATTGAACATAGTACTCCATGAGAGAACATACCAGGGACCTGTACAGTGGCAGAATCACCTTGTTCCTCCTGCAGCTGATTCTCATTCCTACACATTTTCATTTCATTTCATTTTAATTTTTATTCTTTATACTTGTAAGCAAGATGGGCAAATTGTCCGTTTTCACAAGCGACAAGTTTAACATGTAAAACACACATTATATAAACACAAAGCACAATAAAAAATGTTTATAAATAACAAAAACCTACTATCACATATCACATTCAAGTCAAACACATAATTAGCAAAACAATTGCACTCTGATTTAGTGTCAAGCCATTGAACCAACCTATTCTTGAATGTTCTTACTATACTAGAGTTTGTTACTAATGTGGGAATACTATTAAAAAACACTATGGCCCTATAGATAACTGATCTTTGACCTATGGTTTTCCTATACAAAGGAATACCAAATAATTCCTTAAGCTGAAACCTGGTATTCTTTAAACCAGTTGGAGTCAGGAAAAGGTCAAGGATGGTGGGGGGCAGTAAACCCAAGGTACCCTTAAACAAAAAAGTTCCCAATTTAATAATAATTCAGTCCAAGAATGAGGGACAGTTAGCTTTCCTAGTTAATATACAATGATGGGTGTCAAATGGCAAACCAGTCATAAATCGAAGAATACCATTATAAATATTTCTAAGCTTCTGCAGCATTTTTTCGTTAGTACCTGAATAGATCAACAATCTGTAGTCCAACAATCTTAACAATAGGCTATGTCCCAATAACCTTTTAGATTTTAAAACAAGAAAAGTTTTTATCCTAAACAACATTCCCAATCTCTGATGGATTTTCTTAATTAATGTATTAATATGATTCTCAAAATAAAATTGAGAATACAAAATAATCCCTAAGTAATTGAAACTGTCAACCAGTTCAATAACATTACCCTGCAAATCTATTATAGAAACATTGATGTTTTTTTAATTTCCTGGGACCTGAGAAAACCGTAGCCTTAGTCTTGGATGAATGTAGAATTAAATTACGGGAACATAACCAATTTTGAAAATTTTTAAAGTCTTGTTGGACCTGAACCAGAGCAGAATCAGGATCAGGACCATCGGCAAACAATACTGCATCATCTGAATACAATATTATTCTTGAACAAACACAGGACAAAGGGGCAGCATTCATAAAGAGAGAAAAAAGTAAAGGGCCCAATATAGAACCCTGTGGTACCCCACAGGAAATCTGAAGAGACCCAGAACAAGTATTTGCAATGATGGTCTTGTGCTCCCTTCCTTGCAAATAATCAGAGAACCACAGTGTCACATCGCCCAATACATTAACCTCCCTCAAGGACTCCAATAACTTGGAATGATTAACCAAATCGAAGGCCTTGGTGAGGTCCACAAACACTGCAGCCACTGAGCACCCTGAATCCAGGGCATCCCGTATGCAGCTTGTGAACCCCACCAAGGCCATCTCAGTGTTGCAACCCCTCCTAAATACATGCTGACAACTAGATAGCAAATTATATTTAAACGAAAAATCTTGAAATTGATCAAAAACAATTCTTTCAAGGATCTTGAACGGGATGCCAACAATGAAATAGGTTGATAATTTGAAACAGTCTTTCTACAGCCAGGCTTGAAGACTGACTTAATGACAGCCATCTTCCAAATCCCCGGGAAAACATTGTTACATAATGAAAAATTAAATAAAACAGACAAAGGAGTAGCCAATACAATTATACCCAGTTTAAGAAATCCATAATCATGTCCTGATCCATGATTGGCTTAGAGTTATACTTAAGAACATAAGAAGTGACTATCTCTGGGGTTATAATTTGAAAATAAAAATGAGGGTGGTCATTATTCCCTTCATTATGGGAGGACTGGGATATATGTGATACAGAATTTTTATGATACCTTGTCAAGTCACCAAAGTACTCGTTAAACATCGAGGATACTTGATCTGGGTCACTTAACAAGAGACCATCCTTCTGTAAAGAAATCACAGAATCACTAATATTCCTTCCCATAAAATTATTGAGCATATTCCAGGTCTGCCTTGGGTTACCCAGGGATGACAACTGTCTATTTTTTTTTTAAATCTGTCTTTGCCCTCCTGATAGCAGTCTTACATCTATTCCTCAAAATCTTATACTCAAGCAGATGATTGGTTTCCTGACTTTTTTAGAATACTTTCCATGCTTTATCTCTACATTTGATAAGGGACAATATGGCTCCAGTAATCCACTCATTTTTATTAGATCTAATTCTCCTCCTTTTTAAAGGAGCTATGTGAGTAACAACTTGATTGAATAGTACAGAAAATATATCTAACATCTGATCAATAGCCTGAGACTCTTCAATAATTGTCCAATCAATCATCTCACAAGCTGCATCCATAATTTCTGAAGAGATACATTTGATTTTCCTAGTTTCTATATAGCATGGAGGGCAATGAATTTGCCTAGCAGATCTTAAACAAAATACCGGGCAGTGGTCACTAACCACATAAGGCGAGACACCTGAATCAGTGATCCTAGTGGGGTGAGTGACCACAACCCAGTCAATAATAGAACCTCCTCCTCCATCTACCCATTGCTTGAATCTTGTAACATGTGTTATTAACTATTGAACACCCATCTCTTGAAATAATTCAACCACATGGAGATTAGGTTCCTGACCCCAATTAAGATTAAAATTCCCCATAAGAATCCACTCACTATTATTCAGCAGAGATTTCTGAAATTCAGAAATATAATGTAAACCTTGCTTGGTTAAGCCAGGAGGAAAATAAATAGGGGTAATGGCAAGAAGTTTCTTCAGACCAAGTGAACTATAAACTGAGATCACATCACAGCCAGTTTCATTTGGCTGGGAAGTAATCTCCTGAGCCTTAAACTTAGCCTTGGTATAAATTGCAACCCCCTTCTTACCAAGTCTATCCCCTATATATCATAATCAGGTAGGGATATCTTATTATTACATATCATACCAGTTAACCAGGTCTCAGATAAAGTTATAATATCAAAATCATACTGAGCTACCCAAGCTTCAAATTAAGTCCATTTTGCTGTAAGACTCTGGACATTTAAATGAACAATACTAGTAGTTGGTTTCGAAAACTTTCCTGAGCACTACCGTAGGTAGGCCCTGGATGTGGGTGAACTGAACCAGAAAGCAACAATAACAATATTATTGTCCTTCTAAGCAGTTTTTTGCAATTATTATATCCTAGCTTTTGACCATATTTCCCTAAATGTTTTCTTATTGATGGAATAGGAAACTTAATAGTAACTAGGGTTTCAGACAATGTTATAACAGTTGACCCTTTATCCAGTTCCAGCATGGTGGAGGGGATGATGAGAAATACCGACCTATAAGACACCAATGTGGAACTCCATTCTCTAAGGTTAGATCTGAATGAATGAATAACCAGAGGTTGAATATTAACCAAATACCCCCCACCAACCCTTGATCAAGACATACAGCCAAAGATCACTATTAGGCACAGCAATTTCATTTTAAAATACTTTTATTAAACTGAAAAATAAAAATAAAAACCAAAATAAATAAAATCACTAAACTAAAACCAGTTAACGGAAACCCCACAATTAAGCAGCATAAACCCAAGATTTATGCATTGTTTTACAACTAACTATTAAACTCTTGAAGTTACAAAATGATTACCCCTTCCTAAAGCAGTATTCTATAACCTTCTTTGTAACACTTCCTTAATATTTCTTGGTATAAACTAGAACTCAAACTAAATCAACCAAACTTCTAAGATCTATTTCTGTTAGGAGTGGTGCAGCATCCTATTCACCTTCTTCACAGCGATGCTGCGTGGTTCTGTCCTGCTCCTCTGTTGCAGTCTCCACAGCAACCACTCATTAAGTAGTCAGTCCTTGAATTTCCTGCCCCTATGAGCATTATGTCACACTTCTTGGTATTGTAGCTCAACAGCCACACCCTTTACAACTTCTGTAGCCTTGCCATATCCTCCATTATACTTCTTACCTCCTCCTATTTGTCTTCTCTTCCACAGATCTTTGTATCATCCACAAAGAGGCATATATTCCCCTGAATCCCCACTCCAGTAACACAAATAAAAATATTCAAGAGGACCAGTTCCATGACCAATCCCTGCAGCACCCCAGTAGTGTTTCCTATCTTCCGTGAGTCCTGCTGCCACCTTGGCTTCTCTCACAGTTCAACCTCTGAGGCAGGGGCTCCAGGGCAAGGTCCATTCTCCTTCCTAATGGCAGTCCACTGGTGCAGACTGTGATCCAGAGCTGGCAGGTTCTAGGACCCAGGGAAGTCCAAGAAACATGGCCATCGTACCGGCGGTACATGGATTTTTCATCCAGATTGACCCCATCCTCCCTCCTACCCTGGTATGGGTAGAGCCTGCTGATACACTCAGCCACAAACATGAAAAGCAATTAAAGACAGCACTCAAATGAAATAGGAGATAAAATAACTTACAAAATCAAGTCATCCAGGTTTGCAAAATCAAGCCAAAGCCACAGCACAAACCCCAGCACTTCACATTCTAGGACACAAAAGAACTGGACTTAGTGCTGTGGCTTCAGCTTGATTTTGCAAACCTGGATGGCATTATTAGGGAGCTGAACATGTACTCCCTGGAAGACAGAAGGGACAGAGGAGATATGATTGAAACCTTTAAATACTTGAAAGGCATCAACGGAGTAAACACGGAGGGTTTGTTCAGATTGAAGGGGGAAGGGACCACAGGGGGTCATAGCCTAAAACTGATGGGGGAGTACAGAAGAAAACTGAGGAAACATTACTTCATGTAATGAGTGGTGGCACCTCAGAACATGCTACCTGAGGAGGTGATTTCAATAGAATCAGCAGAAAGTTTTAAAAAGGGATGGGATAGGTACATGGGCAAGGTACAGGTGGGGAGGGAAGTGACCAGTAGGGGAAGTCAGGGTGGGAAGTATTGGGGTGATGAAGGGAAAAGGGGAGAGGGGCAGCATCAGTGACTGTACTGTGAGCTGTAGCTCGAGCAGACGTGATAGACCGTAAAGCCTAATCTGCTGGCATTTTTGTATGTATGTATATTTGTATGATTTTGCAAGTTATTTATCTCCTATTTCATTTGAGTGCTGCTTTGGTTGCTTTTCGTGTCTGTGCTATGCAGGCTAGCACCCACTCACTCTGTGAGCACATTTTCCATTGTGTGTTTTCTACACTCAGCCACAAGCAGTGGCTCCTGCAGGGGCAACAGGCTCCCCTGGATCACTGCAAAGTTTGCTGCGGCATTGAGGGCTTGACACCATCCCTCCCAATCACACTATATTGCTGGGTGGCAACTGCTGCGGTCTGGCCTACCTCCCAAAGTGCCATCCCAAGTTCACTTTGCCTCAGAACTCAGGTTACCTGCACAACAACACAATGGCTGGGATTTTCAATGAGCTGGATTCAGTGCTTGCATTCGTATTTCTGCTGCATCCAGGCAAATGTGTCAGGATGTTTGTGGCATTTCTGCAAAATACCCAATGCATTCATGACACTTGCCACTTTTTCTGGCAAAACAAATTATACATGTGTTTAATTTAGAAGCACGCATCGTTTATAGGATATAGGTGGTCAGACTATTTGGGCGGATGCAGGCATCTACATCCATAAAATGGATGCGGCCCTCTGTAAATCCCGTGCAGTGTGCTGCCATTGGGCCATTAGCACAGCGTGATTTCTGTCTTTTAACCAAATTTTTACCCATCTCATGATTTTATTCCCCACCATAGGTCCACCGGCTTCTTCAGCAGCCGGTCATGTGGGGCAGAGACATTAACCTAGTTTTTTGCAATTAATTCTCTGCCTTTTTGAGACAGATAGCCATAATGTGTTTGGCTATACACAAAGCAACTGCCCTGTTGTTCACATCCTAGGACCTCTAGCATGCTTTGTGTATTTCCATGCAGGCTATACACAAAGGAGCTGAAGTTGCAACATCACACACATAAGTAATAAGCCATGACAGAGTGTATATTATAGGATTATAATAACTGACTTTCCTTTTTTCCCATAGGGAAACTGTGGTGTAATTTGCCATTATAAAGGAATGTTTATAATGGCAAATGTGCCAGGTTTCCAGCACTCTGTGCATGCGCCTGCCACAGTTCCTCCATTCCTGACCACTCGCCACTTGCCTTCTCACCCGAAACTCCACCACCAGTGGGACTCAGAAGTAAGTTATTTTTAAAAAATGTTGGACATTTTGCACATTTACCAGGCTAAAGAAACATTGAAAAGCATTTAGAAAAATCACTGACATTAGAAATGTTGGGACTGAGCTAAAATGAAACCGAAGCACAGCCACACCAGAACATCTGCTATTTTATATAATTGCTATGGTGAAAAAGGGAAACCCAGCAATTATATACAATAAAATATGGGGTGGTGTGTAAACTCAAATTTTACACACAACCTCAGTGTTGGATGCCTAGATATATGTAACATCCAACACCTCAAGTATGTATAAAATTCTTGTTACACACACCACCCCATATATTATTCTATATATAATGCACACCCAAGGGGTGTAGTAAGGTAAAAGGCCAAAGGCTGAGTGTCCTTGTGCCCAAGGGAGGTGCATTAAAACTCTATGATACACACCCTGGAGGCGCTTATTACACTTACAATATGACTTTAAGTCATTTTTTCGGGGAGGAAAATGAGATTCAAACCTGATCGTGCATTTATAGACAGTTAATGCATGGTCATGTGACATGCTTCAGCTAATTATGTTTGTGGACTTTCCAATGACATTTTATAAATTGCAGTAGACCTGTTTCAGACTTCATGAGTGGCCCTACTGCCCACTCATGAAGTGGTTGCATGATCACATGCTGTGGACAGACTTTTAGGGAATTTTGTGAGTGGCCCTGAGACTCTTACAAATTAGCTACATCATTAAATACACTGCCCCACACTTGTTGCAGACTTGGTCCACTCACAAAACAGCTGTATCACCTCACTCAGTGTACTAGACCTGTAACAGACTTCACAGGTGGGCCTGCAAAGCAGTTACATTGTCATATACATTGTCCAAGATCTGTAGCTTGCTTTGCACATGATCCTATATAGCCTCCTATATTTTTTTTCACTTTTTGAGTCTATGGTAAATATTATGAAAGCAGAAGCTGTATCTCAAGAAAATGGGTTTGCAAGTCATGAAAACAAGCTCTGTTTTTGTGACACTTAACATCCTAATTTCATTAATAAATTAAAAACTGATTTAATTAAAAAAACACTTAAAAAAGCAACCTTACACCCCTCTCTTGACTGCACTTACGTGACCACTAAGACTTATGAAAATGGAAATCATATGTAATGAAAATCAGTTTCGACTCCTGATAATGAAAACTATTAGTGTTGTGAAATACATCTTATGAAGGAAGTGTGAAAAACAGAACTGAAATTACAGCAATGAAATCTTATTTTATAAATAATTTAAAACCTATAAAGTTGTTAGTTAACTCACATAGCAAAGAATCATCCCTGGGCCAAACTCTAACTAACCTCAAAATGTTTGGCTTGAATACATATCTGTGGACTATCAGTCAGCAAAATTAAAAAAAAAATGTTAAGATATTGTTTTCATACACTGGATTCAAAAGGATAAACCGGCTCTTACCTCAGCTCAATTAGAAGACGATGCACAACCATACAGTATAATCATCTTATGAATCTCCTATACTCTGCATCTCTATACAGAAAAGTAAATCACACATTCCTATTACTATAGCCACAACAAATCAGTGCTGGCACAAGGTACTAGCACTGACAGAAGAAGATGACTACATTACACAATTCACTCCTATACACATAAACTATAAATTTCCACCTTCCATCATTAACAATAACGTTAAAACATGGCAGGATAATGGCATCAATCAAATAAGCAAATTATACAGGGATCACAAAATTAAAACTTTTAATCAAATCCAAATACAATATGACTTATCCAATTCACAGATCTTTCAATATAATCAACTTTAGAATTTCCTCAAAACAATAAATAAAACTAAAATCAAATTAATAGACCCTCCAGCATTGGTAAAACTATTGCAAGATAACAAAGATGGGAAACAATTACTAACAATATATCAATTGATTATGGACAATAAAAACATTAATCTAAACAAACTAAAAAAAATGGGAAAGTGACTTGGGACTAAACATTTCTGAAGAAACATGGCAAGAGATAATTAATGCATATCTTAATGTACAATCCACAAAATTACAACAAATACAGATGAACACTACACACAGGACATATTATACACTCACAAAACTGCAGCAGTTTAATATCAATATAACCAATAAATGCCCCAGATGCTGTAATACCATAGGAACCCTGATCCATCTAATACACTCATGCCCATATCTATCTAATTTCTGGGGGTAAAATAGGTAAAGTTTTAGTAACAATATTTAATAAAAATATTATCTTGACCCCTATGAATCACTTTTCTGGGGATACATCCGGTCAAGGAATAGTTAAATGAACATGAACAGAAATTACTAACCATGGTGACTATTATCACAAAAAAATGCATTTTAACAAAGAGGAAAAACCTTGCCCCACCGATGTATAAGTCCTGGCTTAATATGATATTGAATGTATCGAATCTAGAACAATTATGGTGTAGTAAAAATGGAATGAAAAATATATTTGAAAAAATCTGGACCCTTTTCCAAGCAGCTATACAAAATAGATTAATATATTAAAAATAGCATGAATTAGGTTAATCTGGAACACTCCCGGACCCCTTTGGTAATGATGAAAACATTACAGAACGACCATCTGAAGAACATGTTTGATGATCTTAACAGGTCTCTGTATGTCAATCTGAATTAAAAAAAAAGATATTGTTTTCATGTTCTCACCTTTATAGATGGTGTAAATGACAAACTGATCATTACCAAATGCTCAGAATCCAGAGACCCTAGGCCCAAAATGTGCATGTTAGGTTTCAAGTGATTCCTTTCAGGGATGGCCTGGGCATTAAGATGTAAAAACTGGAGTTTACGTACAATAGCATTTGTAAATCTCACTATAGGGGTGCTACCACACAAGCAATATTACCCAACAGGGTGGGCGGTATTAGGCAATATCGGACCGCTCAAGGGCATAATGAGGCCTGACGCCACAGGCGGAGGGCCTTATAGCCCCTGGAAGGTCCAGTATTGCCCATACCACCCACCCTGGAGGGTATTATTGCACTTAGAAAATGGGCCACTATGTTACATATGTTGAAAAGAAAATAAATGTAAGTTGAAATTATAAAACTCTAAGCTGTTTCATGTATTTTGTAGTAGAATAGTTCCTCTGCCTGTATTACAGTTAGAGCTGGTTGTCATGGTTTAACCCCCCCAACGCACACACACACACAATTTTCAAAATCTTTTGCTTTGCTTTTTTTTGTCATATTTAATTATTAGTGGGGAAGCAAGTGAAGCAGGTGGCAGGAGCGCTGAGTCAGGAAAGTACAGCTGTTGGGAATGAGTGCAATCAGGAGAAACAGTCATTTGTGGAGTTTTGTTATAAAGTGGAACCTTGACTTACAAGCATCCCTACTACACTGAGCAACAGCTTTCCTGCCAGGTTAAAAAAAAAAACGAAACTCACTTTCATCTATTGAACGCACATACTTGACCTTATACTCCTCCCTTCTGTTCAAGATTTCTTAGCTACTAAATATTTAAATGGTGTTTTAGAGGGTTCTACCTGGCAGAAGCAAAAAAAAAAAAAAATGAACTGGGTTATGCCAAGCAGTATGTGACATACACTAGTCTGTATCCCACATTCTGAGTTGATACCTTTAGAGCAAACATATACTTTTAGATTCCCTAAAATTAGTAAATAAACTGGAAAAGAAAGAGAACATTTTTTTCTGCCGCTGAATTTGTACCTTTTCGGCAAGCCATGTGAAAGTCAAATGATAGCGATGTAGCCATAGTAAAGGAAGGGTACGGTACTGTGAAAGGTACCTAAGCTTACAGACTTACGGTATCTTCAGCACTAGCTTAGCCCTCCATCCCTCAAAAGCACCACACTGCCTACGGTAGAACAGTTTGAATTTGGCTGATTAATTGGTGACTGTAACAGGCAAAACTATAACTGTAATAAAATTCTTGTGTACATTTTGCATTTAAATCACTGTTCCCGATCAAACAATGGGGTCGCTTCCTACACATGAATACTAAAAATTCATATAATATTTATTTTGTTTGTGTTGACTGACAAAGGAGGGCTAGACAATGCTGCCTATGTTCAGCCTCGTTGGGGGCTACACGTGCTAACAGACTGAAAATTAACCAGATTAAGCAGTTGACAGCTTTTTTTTTCAATTATTATGAATAAGGCAACGTGGCAACGAGCCATGATCAGCGTTTTAGGTGAGACCCAAGACAGCGGGGAGAGACCCACTAGGGAAATGGGGATGCTACTGATTCAAGCTCTGTTTGAGTACATGATTAAAAAATAATGAAAGTAAAGCATTTTTCAGTGTCCTTTGGTGACAGTTCGTGCCCTGATGTGTGAGTTCTCAGCTGACTATCACCTTCAGTACTACTACTACTAAGATACTCACCCGGGGGTGTCAGTGTATGTGACAGAATGAAGTTGCAGTCTTAAACAGAGCCATGTAAAAACCCAAATCTGATTTTAAAAGCATAACTACTTATTTGGAGTTACTATGTACTGTGGCACTATTTAACAGGCTGGGAGAATTTTTTACATTGCTGCAAAAACTGTTTCTGTAAGGAGTGAATGAATGGTGATGGTGGGGGTCTCATTAACTCTCTTGCTAAGTGAGGGAAAAAAATGGCGGACTCTTCAAAATGAAATGAGGGGACTTTAGCCAATTACAGACCAGGTTGGGCAGCAGGATTGTAGTGATGGGGTAGGCTGGGATGGTACTTGTAATAGTCGGGCATCTGTTGTCTGATAGATGCCCAGCTTCAGAAGTCTCAGCCAATCAGAAGGTTGAAATACTTATACCCATTTTCTAAATTCATATAATGTATGTCCTGATTTCATGTGTATTATGAGATCAGAGACAAATCAACAGAGAAAGACTCTTCTATTAAAAATCAGTGTCAGGGTTCACAGTATCTAAAATAGACCTCTAGTCAGGAAAGAATGAGTATCTCTCTAACACTGTTTCTAGTCAGTTTTTCCAAGGTGGCCATTTTGTATGAAGGTTGAGCAAAGGGATGTTAGGACATCTAAGAGTGGTGTTGGAAGAAATGATTAAGGAACAGTTTTCTTTATGAGTTTGCAGAGCAGTATCTGTCACCATCCTGATGTGCATTGTTTTACAAATCACTGTTGGTTTCTAAAATGGCAGCCCTTTGAGCAGGAAGATCAGAAGGTTGTGGTTTTAGCCCCACACCAGGAACTGGGGGTAAAATCCCAGTATTGAGACTGTAGTGCAGTATGAGGGGGATGCTGTACTCCTGAGGTACCATCCTTTGAATGAAACATTAAACCAAGGTCCCAACTGCTTATTCTGGTGGTTGTTTAGGTGGACATTAAAGATGCCGTGGCACTTCTTGAAAGGAGTTGGGGAATTTTTTGTTGCAAGAAAAACATATGACACTGATACAATCTCAAGTGCATAAAAGGAAATACAACGGAAAGATACAAAAGACAGTTATCATAGCTCTTTCAGGGAAGAAAAAAACTAGATAAATGAATAAAAAAATAAAGGGAAAAATGAAAACATGTTAGCACAAAAAGATTTGTGAGTATACTCACTTCCCTCTCAGTTTACAACCAGTTAATATTTTCCATTCTTACAAACTTTTCTTTCTCAGCCAGACTTGAAATTCTTTGTAAGAAACATAAAATAAAATAGTAGGAGAATTGTTTATTGAAAAGAAAAACAAATAATAATAATGGTGCAAGCAATCAAATGAATTAGGATACACAAGAGATTATCTGCAAAAAACTAAAGAAATACAACAATAAAATAAAGTTAAAAAAATAAAACAATAATAAAGGGCGGGACATACAAAAGAAAAAGGAACAACCACAAAGAAAAAAATCCAGACTAATCTGAGAGGAAGGAAAGTGGTGAGATACAATCAAAAGAGTGCCCAGGGACAGAACTTCCAATGACTAATCCACCTGGTAGGAGAAAGTCTAGTACATTCTGCTGTACACAGGTTCTGGAGGTCGGAGTCCACCATCCATAAAAGTGTTGCAGTTTACCTATGCCGCCTCGACATCAAAGTCACCACATCCCCCGACATCAACAGGCACAATGCCGAGTATCGGCATTGTGCTGTCGGTATGCCTGTGTGTTTTCTTCAGGGGGCTATGCCCCCCCAAACCACCCTACACCCCCCCACACCCCAGTATTTATATATCAACTCCAAGTCACAGTTGTCTCAGGGAGGGGGTGAAACACTGGGAGATGCAGTGCCGATGTCAGCAGGGACCATTACAATGATCTGTCAATTTCTGTCACTGTAATGGTCTTCGCTGTAGATGTTTCATTGTTCGGTCGGCATACCAAGTGCTGCATGGTCCAAAACCTGTTGTTGCAAGACCAATTTGCAACACACTCTCCAAATCATTACTTTAAGGCAAGAAAGAATCAGGAGTAGCACGGAAGGATCATATCTGGGCAATAAACCTCCAACCGCCCAATAAATCATGGTATTATAGGAAAGGGACAACCAAATGGTGTCGGCCCAAGACATGCTCAAAAAAGACCAAAACTGAACAATAAACAGGCAATCAAAATATAAATGTTGAATGTTTTCAATTGTGTCCAGGCAACAATCCCTGGGGCAAAATCACTCCATGCTGCTCTTGTACTTCAGATTATCCTTAACATTTAATTTCCCATGGCAGCAAAGCCAGGCCACATCTCAATAATTGGGTGGAAAATGTACAGCATTCGAATACAATAAGGCCTGTCAGCAGATGGACAGTGGAACTCCAGGCAAAATGTCAAACTCTGCAGGAAGCAAAGCCTTATAAAAGGTTTTTCTATGCTGAGTGTGGATAAGATCCCAAGACAAGTGGTGACGAGTAATAAAAGTCAAAAAGGGTTTCAGAAAATTGGGGAAAATAGGTTTGGGCTTCTGCCATTCCAACTGAAGGGGCTCCATGCATGACACTGCCCAAATTTCCCTGGTGTCCTGGCCAAACTTCCTCCATTCACTAAAAATATCACTAACAGCTTAATCTGGTTCAATTTCAGTCGGTTTCCATTTGTATCTCACCACCCCCTCACTGGGACAAGGCTGAAAATAGGCAGAATTGCCTAGACCTCCTTTCCTGGTCAACAAAAGCTAAGAAAAATACAGTGTTTACCAGTAATGAAAAGTGCTGGAATTACACTTTATGAGCTTCAGGAACCATGGGGGCCATGAGGTTCTTGTCTTTAAACAGAGTTACACTTCCCTTTTTAAGTATGGCAGCTAACTTCAGAGCTATGGGGGTGAGCCTTAGTGAGCCTCCCCCACCCCTATAATTCAAAGACTGGTAATGAACCTCTAGCTGTATCCACGCTGAAAAAAAACACAAGAAAGATCAGGGAAGATGTTTTTTTCAGTAGGACTAAGCCAGGGTGCTAGGATTTTAACTCCGTACCCTCTTTAACATGTAAACATTGAATGTGATGGCAGATAAGGACTGCTTGACCCACCCAGTCTGCCCGTATTTCCCTACCTACAGTATCACTGCTAATCCTAATCAGTCATTTAATTCAACAAAGTGCCAGTGACTTAGTAGGTTCCCTACTTGCCACTAGGGCCGGAAGAATGGAAGTTTGTGGGTTCTTGTCCCATACCAGAAACATGGGCTATCTAATACCCAGTACTGACACTAGAGTCTACCACTAGTGGGTGCTTCACTGTTTAAGTTGCTGTCCTTAACTCAGACATTAAACTGATGTCCCTTCTTCCCATCTTTGCTGTCTATCCATGGAGAAGTTAAATATTTCATGCCACTTATCATAAGAGGAGGGGATCTTCCCTGGTGTCCTGGCCAACTCTACCTCGTCATATCAACAGCTTTATGTAACCCTACCAGCAGAACACACCTGGAAATGAGCTGTCACAACTCAGTGTGCCTTTTCCGGTCAAAAACTACAAGTCACAAATAAATAAGAATAGATGGAAATGTTGGCTTTATATATCTTCCTGAAAATCTTCTGCTGCAACACACTTCTTTTTACCGTCATGCAGGGGTAGAGGTAGATGGACAGAAACAGCATAGACAAAGGTTTTCAAAAAGCAGAATACTAAACTTTGAAACTCTTTTTCCCAGAAGCAAGAATGGCGCCTGACGAGTCATCACTCAGCTCAGTACAATAGTTTAGGCTCTTTAAATCTTGACATTTCTGCAAACCACGGATATCTTTGCTAAACTTTCAAATTATCAAAAGACCTACTTTGTTCCTCTTTTGCTTTAGAATAACTAATAAAGCAAGCTGTTGTTTTTTCCTTAGGCTATTTTCTGGCTGCTTTGCAAACTGTCTTGTAGTCTACCATCTGGGTAAGCAGGAAGCAATGCTTGCTTTAACTGGGAATGCAGTCTGTCCTTCAAGCTGTGTAGCAGAAGGGTCCCAAAGAGAATGCATAGGCCTCCTGTAGTTATTATTAAGAAAACTGGAAAGAATACGTAACTAGTGACCTTGATGATTTGTGCTAACAGCATCAAGGTTATGAGAGAGCTTGTTCTGGTTTTCCAAATTCTTACTAATACTATAACATAGTATAGTGAATTCACCACTATGCTTTCCATGGGATTCATTGCTTCTGCCATAGGGACTGGATTGATAGCACAAAAAGGGCATATAGAAAATACTTTTATTGTAGCAGCAGTGTGGCAGGCCAAAGATCTTTGTTTGGTCACAGCTACTATGCCTCTTTGCAGATGACACAAAGATCCGTAACAAGTTGATACACAAGAGGGGGTAGAAAAGATGAGAAGGGACTTGGCAAGGTTGGAGGAATGGTCAGACATATGGCAACTTACATTCAATGCAAAGAAGTGCAAAGTAGTGCACCTGGGAAACAAAAACCTAGGAGAAGAGTACACAATAGCTGGGGAGGTACTAATAACAACAAAAATGGAAAGGGACCTGGGGGTAGTCATATCAGATGACCTAAAGGTGGGTAAGCAATGTGAAAAGTCAGTAAGGAGAGCCAGGGGGATACTGGGATGCATAGGAAGGGGCATCACAAGTAGAAAAAGGGAAGTGGTTGTCCCTCTATACAGGCAGTTGGTGAGACCCCATCTGGAGTACTGTGTGCAGTTTTGGAGACCTCATCTACGCAAGGACATAGACAGGATGGAAGCAGTCCAGAGGAGGGCAACTAAAATGGTGCAGGGTCTGCAGCAGAAACCATATGAAGAGAGACTGAGAGAGCTTAATATGTATACTCTTGATGAAAGGAGGAACAGGGGGGACATGGTAGAAACTTTCAAATACTTCAAGGGAATCAGCAAAGTCCTGGAGGGTAGCATCTTTCAGAAAAAGAGATGTGTAAGAACAAGGGGGCACACACAATTTAAAGTTAGAGGGGGGACAGCTCAGGGGTAATGTGAGGATTTTTTTTTTCACAGAGAGAGTGGTGGATACATGGAACCGCCTTCCTGAGGAGGTTGTTGGGTCTAAAACAGTGGGGGAATTCAAACATGCATGGGACAGACATAAGGCAATTATAGTAGGGGGTTACAGGAAGTAGGCTGTTGGTTAACTAGAATCTGCAGCTTATCCAGTAGGTAGGAAATGGGCAGACTGGGTGGGCCAAGTGGTCCTTATCTGCCCTCAAAGTCTATGTTTCTGTGTTTCTACTAATTTAACATAGCTGATCCCCAATACAATCATGGTTCTGCTAGGCCCTGGCACTGATCTGCAGAGGTGCTGGTTTCTTCTGGCTTTCTTCTAGCTAGAGTTCACATTGGAATTGGTTGTTTCCAATGCAGACAGGGGTCTTAGGCAGGTAGGGCATGGCAGGAGTATAGGCTTATCCTTGATCTGTCACCAGATTTCTTCTCACAGGCTGTGCCCGGTGCCCTTACAACTACACTGGATCCCCCCAGACTTATACATTCATTACTTAGCTTGTATAGCTGGACCTTGTTCACCATCACAGTACTTTGGCAGTACTCAGGCAGGCTGGAGAAACATTGATTTGGATTTGCCCTGTGGGACTAAGGCTAGAGATGTTACTAGTTCAGCCTCCTGATCCAAAATGTGCAGATCTCCTCATATCCCCATGACATAGTCAAAATGTCCTGCAGCCTAGCAAACGCAAGTTGCTAGGCAACTTCCTGACAATTCCATCATGGCCCATGATGCATAAAACGCCTGATGACAACAGCATGTGTCACAGCCACTGTGATGTCATGCCCAAGTGATATAATCTGAAGCCCCACTGGCTGCAGCATCTGCAGTCATCTTACAATGGCTATAGGACAGCTGCTGTGCAATTGTCCATTAGCTATCAGAGGGACAGGTTGTGACCATAACAGATCTGACCTTGGGGGAAATCACACAAACCCCAGGTTTATTATGGTATCTAGCCTATTTGTTACAGCTGGTCCCCAGCTTTTCTTGCAATCACGTTAACAGCATTTTTGACACTGTACCAACAGAAGCTGGTGAAGGACACCAGGACTGGCACAAAATAACAGAATATTGGTGCTCCATCACAGGTGACATGGTTCTTATTCATTTCCCATTCCTGAATTCTCACCACATGCAATCCCAAATCTCTGATGTCCCTCTGCAGATTACATGCAGCTGTAGAAGGGCATAGAGATCAGAGTTCTAGCTAAATTGGAAAGGTGGGTGGCAGACAATGAGCACCAGCAGTGGTGTGCATCCATACTGGCTCTGCCAGAGTTGTGAAAAATTGTGGCACTAAATAAAAGGCCAGGCAGCCCTTCAATCCATGTGGTGCAATTGGGGATGCTTTCAGGTGTGTTAATCCTCAATATTACTAGAAACAGCTCCAGGTAACATCACTGGGTGGAGGTCCTGCTGCCCCGATACAGTACCTCTGTGTAATAGTCTTGATATATTTAGGCTCAGAGGCAATGGAGCTGATCTCGCTGAAACGTATCCATACACCCATATCTGCAGATGTGTTGGCCTTGATATGAAGCTACAACACAGAGGTGACAGTGGTCTTTGTAGCAGAAGCTGGCCCCAGCCAGCAAAGCTAGGCTTCTTTGGAGTCTGCTGCAGGTCCATAGTGTAGACATTGTGATCTGTTCTTGCACAGTAGCCTTGTATCAATGGGCTTGACCTCCAGAGGACCTTGCTGGATTGCCCGCCGATGATGCACATTCTTCAGTGCTATCATGATTCTACCTGAGTCCCTACAGTGCTGCCATTCCAACTGCTCAGAGTCTTGAATAAATGTGTGCACTGAAAGGATTAAAGCCTGTAAATGCTCATAGGAAATGGGTTGAAAGAATCCTAGTCTCTGATTGGCTGAGCCCCTTATCTGGGCAAACATTTATATGCTAACAGAGACCAGGAAATAC
Source organism: Neoceratodus forsteri (assembly GCA_016271365.2). NCBI lineage: Eukaryota > Metazoa > Chordata > Ceratodontiformes > Ceratodontidae > Neoceratodus > Neoceratodus forsteri. Next base: position 359,081,988 of record CM028130.1, read on the forward strand.
ATGCCAGTGTATACCTGCCTCAGCACATGTTGGCATTCATGCACTCAGTGAGGAATTTTAGAAACTGTGAAGCTGCCATTTGTTCTGTGAGTTAGCGCGCTTACTCCCCTAGCCCACACATACTCAGTCCACTCTGAACACTCAAACTCACTCAGATTTGTCGAACAAAGCAAAATGGAAACATAAAGATTAGTGCTATAGTGCTTGCCAAATAAAATAGAAAAAGGAAAGCAAGCATTAATGCTATAATGCTGTCATGCTCTCACCTCACCGCTCAGCCATCGGGTACTAATGCTCATTCCAGCCCCTGCTGTCACTCACATCAAATGCAGTTTTGCATTCAGGTGCTGCCACTTAATAAATTAAAAAAAGAAACAGTTCAAGGGAAGGTTAAAGCCAGACTGTATTTCAAATTCTTACTCTTCAGTTCTCACCGGTGGGTGGGTTGGGAGAGGTCTACTAAAGACACAAAAGAGAAATTAAAAAATATTTCTCAAAAACAGCAGAACCCTCTACTGGCATGTGTACCAGTGCAAGGACTACTTTACAAGCAAATGATTTTTTGTATTCATGTTACTCATTTTATGTGACTATTTTTTGGGTTGCATTTAAATTTCAACCAACACCCATTTTCTAAGTGCAGTAACACCCTCGAGGGTGGGTGGGTGCTATGGGCTATACACATACTTCCAGGAGAAATAAGGCCCTCTGACTGTGGTATTGGGCATCAGTACACCCCTGGACAAGCAGGTATAGTCCAATACCACCCCACACCCGTTGTGTATTATTGCTTATCCGCTGCCTGATGAGTGAAGGAGGTGAATTACACTTGTGGCCATGCATTGTCACCAGCATTAGAACAGACTGATAAGACTATACTTGAAGCTTCAACTTCTCACACTCACAGTATTAGAGAAAAGGTGAGACTGTCACTTAAAGAACTTGTATATTACATCTGGCACTGCTTACACATTTTACAATACCATTCTTAAAGTAGGAACGTGTCCATTTGGGAAAACTTTCATAGAAAATATTTTCTTGAATTTTTTTTTTGAACTTCATATTTATTATCTCTCTGCACAGATCAATCTGTTAGGCAATGGCAAATACAATTTGACTTACTGACCAATACATCCTAAAATCTTTCAGTAAAAAGAAATCAGTCTGTGATTTTAGTCGTCCCACCCTGTTTCTTTCCTTTCTTTTCTCTCCTTCAAGAGTTCATGCCTTCGGAGACGACAAGTCTTTCATGTACAATGTCCATTTCATGTTCTTGCCATTTATAGTTTTTTTTCTCTCTTTTTAAATGGTATGATCTGTGCTTTGCTAATATACAAAATTGATCAAATTAGCACATTATTCTGATGTCAAACAAAGACATTTTAACATACACAACCACATAACAGTCTAATCAGTTAGGGCTTGAGCAAATGTATTTTATCTTTCTCACCTATTACTTTTAATATCTTATGTTACATATAGGCCTGTTGGGATAGCACTGAGATACCTTCATTACTCTCGAGCAATTGCATAAAGGGTAACGATACCCCCATTAAACTTGTCCTTTTGCAAGTGCAGACATGCTGTAACTCTTTCCATTCTTTCTATTCCTTTCACTACGTCTATCCACTCTTTTAGTGTTGGTGGGGTGGGGGATAACCATCTCTTTGTGATAGCCTTACTAGCTGCTGCCACTAGTATCTCTGAGAAACTTTTTGTTTTATTAGACGTTTTTTTCCTGATGGGCAACCCCAGGACTAAATGTTCAAAGTCCAAATGACCCGAGTGGCCCATCATTTTCCCATAATGTTCCTTTACTTCCGACCAGAAGGCTAGCAGTCTAGGGCACCCCCAGAATATGTGATATGGACTGCCTCTCACTCCACACCCTCTCCAGAAAAGATCTGAGGCAGTAGTTCCATAATGTTTGGTTCTGGTTGGAGTAAGGAAGTATCTATTAATTATTTTCCACCTGAATTCCCTCCATATGTTGGAAGCAGAAGTTTTAAAACCACCTTCCCAAATCAATTGCCATTATTTCTGGTCTAGTTGCAGTGCTGCTTCCTGTTGCCATTTCATCTGGCATTTCAGGCTTTCTATAGCTGTGAGGCCTTGATAAGTTTCTACCAACCGTGAGGTTATATGTTTGTCTTCTGGATTATTCGCTGCATTCAGGATGATCTGCACAATCGGATGGGGGTCTGACTGTGCTTTTACGAGGTTGGCACCCTGGGTTAAAAAAGAGACCACCTGGAGATACCTAAAAAAAATGTGAATTTGGGATATGGTATTCTTGTTGTATTTCATGGAATGTCCTCACCTTCCCTTGTGCTATAAGCTGTCTAAAATAAACCAAACCTGTATATGTCCACCTCCGGAGTGTGTCATCTAGTCTTGGTGGGTTAAATAGCACACATGAAGCTATCTTTGATTCTTTAGAAAAGGAATGCTCCAGTTTAAGCTGTTTTTTTACTCTACCCCATATTCTGTATGTCTGCGTCTGCCATGGATTATTTGATTTATAGAGAATTAACTTATTTGGAGGGTTGTCAAAATCCAACAAAGGACTAGCTGATGGGACAGAGCAGAATTCCATTTCTTTCTAAGCAATATTATCTTCTTTTGACCAATACACCACCCATGCTGTCAGCTGGGCCATTAAGTAGTAGGTTTTTAAATTAGGTAATCCCAAACCCCCTTGTATTTTAGGTCTCATTAGGTCTGTCCAGGCTATTCTTGCGCTACTTTTCCCCCATATAAACTGTCTAATCGCCATGTTGATTTTTTTCCATTCTGGTACTGGAATGTGGAGAGGCAGGGAACTAAACAGGAACAGAAACCTCAGGAGGACGTTCATTCTCACCGTCACTACTCTACCTAACAGCGTCAGGGGCAGTATTTCCCACCTTTTTAAATCTGTAAAGACTTCTTATAAAAGTTTCCCATAGTTACAACTATATAACTTGTTTAATTGAATAGGGATATTTATGCCCAAGTATCTAATGCTTGTTGTTACCTATTTAAAGGGTATAATTTGAGTTAAAGAGGGGACTGTATGACCACTCACTTGCAAGACCTCAGTCTTGTCTGTGTTTATTTTAAAGCCAGAAATCTGGCCATATGTGTCTAAAACTTGCATAAATACTGGGAAGAACTGTCGAGGGTTACCTACATAGATCATTGTATCATCTGCATAGAGAGATAATTTATTTTCTACCCCCCCCATTCTTTTTCCCTCTATTTGCGGGTTTGAGCGGATATGTTCTGCTAGGGGCTCAATGCTCAACGCAAAAAGTAAGGGGGAGAGGGGACACCCCTGCTGTGTGCCTCTTTGAATCTCTAAAGGCCTGGAGACTGTGCCATTAACCTTCACTCTCGCCTGGGGACACTGATACAATGCCTCTATCCAAACCAGAAATTGAGAGCCAAAGCCAAATTTAACCAATGTGGCCTTTAAGAAATCCTATTGCAGGTGGTTGAACGCCTTCTTGGCATCGATTGATATAGCAATTTGTTGTTTTTTGCATGCTTTGCATGGTTGCAAAATATTCAGGTAATGCCGTATGTTGTCTTGAATATGCCTGCTCGGGACAAACCCGGTCTGATCGGGATGTATCAGGTCCGGCAAAAAACTGCTCAATCTGGAGGCCAAAATCTTTGTAAATATCTTGGAGTCCACATTCAACAGGGATATAGGGCAATAAGAGGAGCAGGTCTCTGGTGGTTTACCCTCCTTTGGTATCACTGCAATTATAGCACTATGCCAGGAATTTGGCAGGTCATATCTCTCTTTGCAAGCTGAATATAAATTTCCTAAAATGGGACTTAAGGAATTGCTAAAAGCCTGATAAAATTCTGAGTTAAACCCATCTGGACCCGGTGTTTTATTTTTTTTCAAATTTTTTATGGTCTGTTTTATATCCTGCTCAGTAATAGGGGCTTCCAACAAGGTCCTATTGGCTGTACTCAACTGTGGAAGCTGTATCTGAGAGAGGAATTCTTCAGTTTTCTATTGAGGGTCAAAGCCTAGTTTCTCTGATGCATACAAGTTAGTGTAATATTTTTGAAATGCTTTGGCTATTTTTTTTAGGGGTATAACTATTAGTTAGTTGACCATTCTCTTGGGAGCGGATATATTTAACATATCTGTCTGTTTGTGTTTTCCGCAGTCTGAAGGCGAGTAATCTGCCCGCCTTGTTTCCATGTTCATAATAAGACAGGTTTAAATATCTAAGTTTCCCTTCCAGTTGGATATCTAAAAGGTTTTGTAATTCCTTTCTAGTTTTCTCCATCTGTTGCCAAACTAGATGCGAGCCTTCTTTTTTGTGTTCTACTTCCAATTGTTTTAATTGTTGTTCCAATTTTGTCTCGCCCTTCAGTTTTTTTTAAGTTGGGAGGAGTATGCTATAATTTGGCCCCTTAAAACAGCCTTCAAGCTGTCCCAATACCATTTGATTCCTGTATTCTGAATCCTGTTAGTTTCTTTAAATTCTAATATTGCGGACTCTATCATTTTTACGAAGTCTTTTTTACCCAGGAGTGAGGTGTTCATTCTCCACACAGTTTCCCTCTGCCAGTCCCCCAGCTGCAGTTCTAAAACCACTGCTGCGTGTTCTGATGTTAACTTAGGCATTATATCACAATTTCTGACCTTGACTATATCTGCCTAACTGCATAAGAAGTAGTCAATCCTCGAGTAGGATTTCTTAGAATGAGAATAAAATGTATAGTCCCTACTTGTTGGATTATGCTCCTTCCAAATATCGATTAGGGTTAGCTCCTGCATGTTCATTCTAATCATTCTACTCATGTTTTTATTGGTAGATGAGATCTGAGAAGATCTATCCCTTGATGGGGAAATCACACAATTGAAATCCCCACCCACCACTATCATTCCCTTCCCCAACCCTGAGATTTTCTGAAAAATCTTTCTGTAAAAGGATTGATCATCCTTATTTGGACCATGTACATTGATCAGATGTATTTTTTGGGAAAATATTTGTCCTGAATGGATACATATCTACCGTCTTGGGTATGATCCTCCCCAATGATGGTCGGGGTATATTTTTTTAAGGAGAATCACAGTACCTGCCCTCTTATGCTGCGGGTGAGATGACCCCACTACTGTCCCTACCCAGGATCTAACTAATTTCTGATGTTCCAACTGAGACAGTCTAGTCTCCTGCAAAAAACAAATGTCTGCGTTAAAGCTCTTAAGGTAATGAAGGATCTTAGTTCGTTTTGTAGGCGAGTTTACACCTTGCACATTAAGTGAAACTATTTTAATATGACTCATATCTTAAATCAGAGATGCTCTGCCTGCGCACTGTCTCCGTTACACCTGTTACTGTCAGAACCAGTTTTAGGTTAGTGCATACCAAAGTAACGTCTATCCCCTTTTTTCTTCTTGGCCTCAAGTGGTAACTCATTACAAAGCTCTGCCCTTCATTAAAAACAACCGGCACAACAGGTGCCAACATCCTTAATGTTAATTTTCGAACTGATTTCCCCATTAGTTCAACACTAGTCAGGTTATTTTTTCAGAATCTGGAATCCAAAGGAAAAAAAAAAAGGGAAAAAAAGGGGATTGTTAGGGAGTAAAATAATCTACTAATGGGCCGGGGAATAGGAATAAGTGGATAGGAAAAAGTGGGAAAACAAAGAGATCTAAGAGTCAGTGAAGTGAGGAGTCACCCACCAACGCAGGTAACCACTCTCTTCACTCTATTAATATCCTCCTCTGATTATTTCGAAGTATCCAGGAAAAGAAAGAGAAGACAAAAGGAAAAAGAGGGGGTTATGACTTTCCAAGGCAAAAATTCTGTTAAAAAAAGAACGGATTTAATAGCATGTGCTATTATACCTGCTGGTGTTAACAGGTCTAACTTTAAAAAGTCAGGATAGTGCTTACGTCACTCTGCCACCACTATTCGTGTGGTAGAAGTTAGCCCTTAAGATGATAGTGGGCCCTGCTGCTGCAGTCTGAGGACTCAAGAACCCCGCTCTTTTGTTTGGCCACTACATTTAATCTGGACTTTTATGCACTTCAGAGGGATCACTTAAACATTTTATTTCATCGCCAACCATTGTATCATTTTCCTCAGTCCCCCGTTTTCAGGTGTCATACAACATCGGGGGGGGGGGACGGAAGAAAAGTAGACATCCATTGAGGTAACCTGTCTCCACCATATCCAACCCCATCCCCAACCCCTCACCCCAGTCCTCCTCGCCCCCTCTGAATCCCATTACTTTTTATTGAAATGCATTTTGTCCTTTAAATTGTCCTTACAGAAGGTTCTTCATGGCAACTGAGATTGCTGTATGTTTTTCAAGATACTAGGCCACCTGTCATTTTAGTTTTCAGGGTCCAGTGAAGGAAGTAGTTGTTGATGGTTTTACTGCCCCCTCTGAAGTCTTCGTTTCTCTCTCCAGTATGTCTCTCACGTCAGCTCCAAGATGTGAGGGCCATGAAATTGCTGTCTGCAGATTACGTCTCGGTCTTCCCTCTCTGCGCCAAGCCACCTTTGTAATGTCTCTCTCAAGTGCTTCCGCTTGCATATCTGGGATTGGGATCCCCAGGCTTCGTAGAGTAGAGGAGGCCTCAAACAGGGATTCAAAAAGACGTGAACCTTCTTCGGTGAAAAGTTTAAGTCATGCTGGATACTGCAACTGTATTTTTACATTTTTCTCCGTTGCCAATCGTATCACCTCCTTGACCTGCTTTCTTTTATTATTCAGGTAGTCAGAAAAGTCTTGATCAAAAAAGATTTTCTTGCCGTCTATCTGGATCTCTTTATTTTTCCAAGCTGTCTGGAGAATAAGTTGACGATCGTTGTAATTAAGCATTTTGATAATTATAGAGCAAGGTTTAGCATTTTGCTCCTTGGGTCTTGGAAGAAGCGATCTATGTGCTCTCTCCACGATCAGGGACTTAGGTGATTCCATCTTTAACACCGACTTGAAGATATGCTGTATAAAGTCTTCCATTGTAGAAAATGAAGCTTCCATACCCTCCGGCACACCATAAATGCTGAAGTTATTGCACCTTGCTCTATTCTCTTGATCGTCTAACTTTGCTTGCAATTCACGTTCCCGTGTTAGCAGTTAGAGAATGGCACTGTCTTGCTGGCCTGATGAATCTGCCAGGGAGCCTATAATCTCCTCAGAAGCTGTGGTCCTTTCATCAGTTTTACGGAGATCCACTCGAACATCAGCCACTGAGGACACCACTCGATGTAAGGTTTTAATTATGCCATCGAGCTTAGTCATAACTCCATGTGGGTCTAGTATTTCTAGGCTTTCTTCTGAGTCCACAATGCTCGCCACTGGAGAGGCTGGTCAGGAGTTCAGCAGCGGGCCTTGCCCTTTGTCTGTATTCATCATAGCTTTTATTTTCGCCGCCTGAGAGCTCTTCCCTTTATATTTTGAGTTCGCCATTGTTCCAATTTTAAGATTTGGTTCTTTAAAGTAATCGAAGGCCTCTCTTTCTAATTTTTAATATACTTTTAAGAGCGAGTGTTCTCCAAGCACCTCAGCTATACAGCCATGCAGTGGGTGACGTCACCAGAAGTCCAAAATGTTTTCTTGAATACAGGCAGATTAAATAGTCACTGTATCATGCAGTATTTTAATACCTTCTCTTCTAATATCACTTATCTAACCAGAAGCACTGAAGTATTTTAATACAGTCCAAATACAGTAGTAATATTGAGGTATTTAAACTATTTACACAGTCAAACAACAGTACACATGCAGAACTACAAAAGAACGATTGCACACTTGTGCAGGTAAATGCTTCTACAGTTGTGGCAAATCATGACACGATCAGATACCTCCAGATATTTATAAAGAAATTCTCAGTCCATTTTACGGGCTGTGGGGTGGATTTATTATGTGTGGAAATAGGATTTATTATGTCCACTGGTGAACAGGAATCAATGAGCCATGGTCTAGACAGTCAGATACAAAGATTAGCAGCAGCTGGGTGTGGAGAAAAAAGTCACATGTGGGGTGCAATACTTCACAAGCGTGCTTTTCAAGACTCTAACAATGGGAGCTCATCTCCAGTGCTGAGAAACAACCCCTCTCCCTCCAAACAGAAATGAGTCCATCACTGTAAGTTCATCCCAAGTGCTGGCAATAAATCCCCTTCTGTACCACAGATATCAATCCAGCATTAGAAGCCCATGCCCAGTTCAGGACCCCCCTGCCCCCACAAATTCACTCACAGGTTTACAAGCATCCACCCCATAATCAAAAATCAATCTTGGGAATCCATTGCTGATGCTAGGCAATGACACCCCTCATTTAAATGCAGGATCAGCAACAGGAGCCTGGTGCTAGCCACTCCTTTCCTCCAGTAGTACATATGCCCCACCTGCACCCCACTCACTGTGCCATCTCACCCCCTACACACAACCCTCACAGAAATTGACCTCACAAGAATGATCCATCTCTGAACACCTTTCTTATCATCCAGAAGTGGTGATTATATCAACAGAGGTCATGGAGTTAGCTCTTGGGGTGCCACAAGAATTAGTCTTGCAACAGCTCCTCTTTAAAATCTTCATCTGTGACAGGATAGAAATTCAGGGGAATATCTGTCACTTCACAGATGTCCCAACGGTCTGCGTGAAGAGTGGACTGCAATGAGAGTGTAAGGTCCATGAGTCATAAGAAGCTCAAATCACAGCTCACTTCCAGCCAAATTAAAAATTACTTAAACATAGTCTGTACCATGATTCTTAGATGATAATTACAATCGGCCTTATGGCTCTCGCCAGCAAATAGTTGGTGTTTAATTATAAATACCTTCTTGGTTGTTGTGTTAATTTGGTTTGGATGTGTCTAAGCCTTACCTGCTAGCTTTTCAGCTTGTCCATCAAGGTGGAAGCTCTGATCTGGCTTGGTAAGTCCCTGGCTTGTGGTGCATTGGTCTTTTGATTCTCTGGTCCAGTGATGGCTGTCAGGTCCTAATTGAAAAAAAGAGACCCATCATGTGAGCCAAAGCTGATTAGGAGGAATTGTGGTTATAGAGCAAGTGGCTACAGACAGCCTGACACAGATGAGCTCACCAATCTGCCTGTTCTCCAGATCAAAAAATTAACATTTTACTTATGGTATCTACTGTAGGGACAAAGTTTCAGTTTCTGATGTCATGATGGCTGAACAGGAGATGAGGAGTCATGCCATGGGCAGCCAATCAGATCTGGTAGAATAATACTGATGGTCTGGTCAGACTTAAGGTATTGAACTAAGCCACTGAGTAAAACCCACCTAAGACACTTAGCAGGCTTCACCATTTCTGCTCTGCCCCCCCCCCCATCACTGAGTCTATGCATCAACTTAGCCATGCCACCTGTTGACCCACCTCTGGCCAGTCATGCAGTCAAAATGCCCCAAACAAGACAGCAAGCATGGAATGGGATGACAAGATTTAATCAGCAGGGCTGGTTGCTGCTACTGTGCCCCCTCCCTTTTTGGCTTAGCCTCTGTACCCTCCCCTTCTGTGAGTTGTTTCACTTTTGCTGAAATTAAAGCTCTGGACTCAAGGACATTCCAAGTGGTATGATTACTGTCTAATTCCATTGTATACAGTGTATGTAAGGCCCCATTTGGATTACAGGTCACCGTTTTGGTCCCCCTATCTTTGGCAGGACATAAACGTTTATTGGAGGGCATACAGCAGATGGTAACAAAATTAATACACAGATTAAAAAAACAAATATTACATGGATAGATTATCAGATCTAAGGTTACAAAGTCTAGAGCAGGGAAAGAAGAGAGGGAATATTTTGACACTATTTAAAAATAATGGAAGATCTAAAAGTGGCTACACTGCTGTGCGAATTGACCATTAAAATGCCTTCAAACATACCCATTAAATTTCCATTACATTTTAATTATGTCTGCCATTAAATTTCTATTAATTGATACATAATTAATTATCCAAATTGTAGATTAAAGTGTTTCTAACCTTTAACTTGTCATTAAATTTAATGGAGTATGTTACATCTTCTGGCCATTAATTTTTTAATGGGCATGAACTTTTAATGGTCATTTTAATGATGAGATAGCCATTGATTGATTAGGCATTAATATCTGTTAATGGCCATCAAAATTCCAGTAATGGTCACCATTAAAAATGCCCATTAAAACTCCCGTGAAAATTCAGACATGGTTTAATTGATTAATTAATAGCCATTGCAATAATGCACCATTTTAATGGACTCTGATCAATTAAAACATTTATTTTATTTTTTGGTAACCAGGAGAGGCCCACTAGGCACAAGTGACTGTTTTCAGGGGTGACCTGATAGCACTGGGGTGGTTAACTGACTTGCTGAAAGTCACACAGTGCAAGTAGAGGTTGTGGGAATCAAACCCAGATCTGCTGGATATACCAAGATCATTCACAACAGCTCATTATGCTAAGCTATACTGCCAGCCCTATCATACCATGTCATGTCACACATAACATATCATTATTTTCCACATAACTGGTACATAAATAATGGTACCATTACATGTTGATGACCCATTTAATGAAAATTTTCCTCCAATGGCATATTTGTATTTTAATGGGCCATTAATCATGTGTAATGCCAGCATGACTCATGCACCAGGACACCATTAACTTTCATTTGTATGAGCTTAATTATTGTTCCCCTAAACAGCACATGAGATGTATAGCAGAACCCATCTGCATGCAATTTCCTTGAATGGACACATTAACAAGACTTTTATTGTAATTTTTAAAAAAATCTGTGGCAAAGTGGACCTAGATTATGCGGCAGGACCTCACGGTTGCTGCGGCAGAACAACTGCGGATTCTGTGGTGAACTGACTGACTGAAGCAGCTAGTTTTCCTTGCACTTGATCATTATCTGTAATCCCCAGATTTGAGAAGTTCTAAGGTTAACATGGACGGTCCTGAGTCAGTAGCTCTAGCTGATCAGTGCTCAGCTGGATGCTTGAGATGGCTTGAAGCCACAGAGAGTTACAGGTTTCCCTGCTTGAAGAGGATTGTAGGGACTGTTGACTGGCCCATTCAGCTGTCATGTGGCAACATCTGAGCTCTTTGCTGTGGCTGCCCCACAGTCTGGCTGCTGGAACTGACCACGTGGCAAGGTGAAACAGGTCAGCTGAGGTGCTCCATCTAATGTGTATATTTTCTTTACTTATTTTTTTAATAATTTGACTTTTAGTCCCTGACTCTCCAGCCCTTTCCATCAGGGCAACCCCCCCTGCACCTCCCACTAGTCCCCACCTACCTGTTCAACGTTAGCCACCATGTAGCCTCGGATTGCGCCCCCCAGGTGGGGTGCAGGGGTGGGGGGATATACTCCTGCTAGCACGCAGGATCAGATAATGGAGGCAGTGAAAGGGACTGTCCTGGATGTACCATCCTAGCATATTTTTTCCTGTTTTGTTATGCCCCTGGAGACATCATCGCACATGGGGAACCAATGTGCTTGTGCATGGTGGGCAGTCTGTTTTTCACTTTTAAAAAGAAAAAAGGAATCAGGATCAACCAGCTATATCAGTTACCTTTACAGAATGTGAGCAATCATAAAGTAAGTGTGTGTGTGTGTGTGTATGTTTAACTAGGGACAATTTAGGCCAAAGGGGGCTGATAGTGTCTCTTTAAGTGACATGTTCAGGGTCACGCAGTATGCTAGTGAAGGTATGTGGAATTAAACCCAGGAGCACTGGATGTACCCAGTTTCATTCACAGCATGATGCTCTAACCTCAAGATGTGCTGGGGCTTGAGAGGTGGATTTGAGTTATTTGTGGCTGAGCCCTTCCTTCTGTAATGCTATCTGGTGGAGCACTACAACCATTTTGTGTGTGGGCGGTGATGAATCCATCTATTTGCACCTCACCGGCAGCAGGAATGTGAAGGAATGTAACCAATGGCCCAGAGTAAAGGCCCATGTTAGCTGGTATAGCTGCCTCCCCACTTTAGTTTTCACTCATTTAGGGGTTTATAATGATTGGCCACATTCCTTCCCCCGTGCCTGCATAGGAAAAGGATTGTACTCCTGTCTCACTTTTGATTACCCATTCCTTAACAAATCTACCAGCTGACAAAAACAGTCACTTGTTACTGACTGGGTCAGAGAAAGCACAAGAGATTGACACTCTCCACAAGTAATACATTCCGAGTGTAAAAGTTCCTCAATGGTGCAGCTGTAGGCTTTGTACAAAGCATATCTTTGGTTGGACTGTGGGGACCTCCAGGGTGGTGGTGAGGTCCCCTGAAAATAAAGTAAAGGGCATTAGCCCATATTGGTGCCCCAGTGTTTGTTCTGCCTGACCACTGCCCTGTACTTTTATTTATTTTTTTCATTTTCCAGGTCCTGTCTGATTCTTTGACTCCCCACCAGCACGAGCAGGCAGGAGCATGCATGGCAAACCCTGGCCACAGTTCTCCACTGAAAGAGGGGTGCAGGTTTTTCAACAAGAAGTTGGCTCATGACTGTCAGAATCCTCAGCACTGTAGTCAGGGATGCAGAGTGTGCATTCCTGACTCAGTCTGGGGTTTGGGTACCATTCGAGGCAGTTGCAGTGGGGCCAGTAGAGAGGGAGAATGTATGGAGCAACAGCGAACAGATAAAAGCTTGCTTACTTGACTGGTTTTGTGGTCATATCAGCTCCTGGTGCATCTCTTCCTGACCCTCTAGTCCAGGTTTGGTCACAATGGTGTTGGTCGGCATCACTCCAAACAGAGCATAAGTTATAGGAACTTGATGAAATCAGCATCTGGACCTCTGTGGTGCAGGAGCTGCCCTATGGTGCCACATAAGGGTGCAATGGCAGAAATTTGTGTGTTTATGAGTATATATACTATAGGGTTTGAGTGAAACCTGGACTGCCAACCCTGTAGTGGACCAAAATGGTAAAAAACAGACTGCTGGTCCAGATGGACCGGTTGCAACTAGTGCAGTCCAGTTTTTACTATTTTTGTCCAGTCCAAGTCCAGCAGTCCGGCTGTGTGCCCTCTAATAGTAAATCTGCACAAAATGGTAACCAGTTGTCCAGTCCCGGTCTGGCAGTGCTCTCAGATAAATTTGAAATAAAAAACGATAAGCGGCAACATAGATCAGGGTCCATCTCTGTAACTGTTTCTGGGGGTTATAGAGCTATTACCAGCAGCATGTTCAGCAGGGGCCATCTGGGAAATTGAGAATGTTGTTTCATTTTAAATCTCTGTGGTGAATTTTGTTATTATTTTATCAGTGAAATCCAGACTGTCGAACCCAGACCTGAACGGCTAGAGAATTTTTACCAGTTTGATCTGGTCCAGGTCCAGCAGTCCACATTTCACAAAGTCCCCAATAGCATAAATAAATAATAACAAAATTCACCACAGAGAATAAAATTAATCAACATTTCCAGATTGCTCCTGCTGAACACACTGCTGGTAACAGCTACATAACACCCCAAACAGGTACAGCGGGAGACCCAGTTCTATGTTGCCACTGGTTACCATTTTACGCACCTATAATTACTGGCAAGCATTTTTTTCTATGGGCTCTGCCAGTTGATATTCACCGTAATAACCCGTGGGTTATTACAGTTATTACGGTGAACACGCACTCAGTCCATCAAAATTGAGCACTCCCTTATTGGCTTTCCTTCCGTGCGTGGGCGGGCTTAACAGTTTTAAAAACATGGCGGCTCCGTCTCTCGCTATCTGAGGAGCCGCCACAAGTGTAAACTCTCCTTGTAATTTATTTTGTCAAGTCTATCTGATTGATGCCACCTTCCAGATAACAAAAAAAAAAACGATCTCATTGATCTTGCTCCTCGTTAGCTTCAGGAACCAGTCGCGGCTTCAGTGCCACCGCTACAAACTATCTGGTTGATCCTGCTCCTCATCTGCCTTAGTAATTGGCTTCACTGGTGCCACTAGCATGATCATGTTTCAACAGCACAGATTGTAAGTTTAAAATAAAAAAGAACAAATAAAAAGTAAAGAAAAAATATTAAACTGCAAAATTAGAGGGACATTGAGGTGAATCTCGTGTGTGTGTGTGTGTGTGACACATACTGCAGTCAGGTAAATGTGACTGGAGAAAAATTCCTGGCCAGCAATTATAAAAAACAAAAGATGGGGAAGTGTGTGCACATGAGAATTTAATGCACACCCTTGGTGTGGGATGCTTTAATAAACCCCTCGGGCTTCGCCCTCGGGGTTTATGTAGCATCCCACACCTCGGGTGTGCATTAAATTCTTATATCACACACTTCCTCATCCATTATTCTCTATTTAACATTAGGGCACAGTCAGACTTGGACTGGACAAGAATGGTAAGAACGGGACCAACTGGTCTACCTGGAATGCATGGCTGCTACTGTGCACACTGCTGCAGGACCAGCTGGTCTGTTTTTTACTGTTTTGGTCCACTCCAGGTTTGGCAGTCCAGTTTAAAGATATGGATTGCACTACTTTTTTTGGATGGTAATAAAATTTCTATATTAAATTTCATTGTGTAGATATACTGTTTATTATTGGTTTTGATATATAGATTATAAACAATTACTTATAAAAATGTATGTCAGGTACTTTAACAGCTGCAAGTCCTTTATGAATGGATGTTGCTCTATAGTGTTTGAAGTCTATTAGGAACATTCATTCCTAAAGGTTGTACTAATCTGGTACTTTAATGGCACATACGTATTTGTTAATGGTCATTAGTGTATGAGCATCAAACATAAATAAATTAATGGCATAAAAGACAATTAATTTACTGGTGGCAACAGTCACAGTAATTAAATTGTGAACATTTGTTGTTAATGACCATTAACATGTTGACACAGCATGAAATGCTCATTGAACAATTTTTATGGTTATTAAAGAAGAACTACAGTGAAGCTGTAAGCCATTTTTCCCACTAGAAGCTGATTTTTAAATGCTGGTTAAGATTCTGTTACTGTTCTACCTCTACAGGCTTCTTAATTATCCTAGTGTGTGTTTCTGATTTACACGCTAGAGTTAAGAACCATTTTAGAATTGTGTTATGCAGTTTATGTCCCTTGCTCAGATCTTTCATTGCTGGTACAATGTATCCATGTTCCACTATAGAATTCTGGGGGTCAGAACGACATAAACAACATTACACACTTCTAAAATGGCACCTAGCACCAGAGTGTTGAACAGAAGCACTCACTGAGATAACTAAAAAACCTTTAGAGATGGAACAGTGACAGGATTAGAACCAGTATTTAACAGACAGCTTCTGCTGGACAACATGAGTTACAGGTTCAGTGCAGTTCTCCTTTAAACATACACTTATAAAGGCCTGCTACATTATTTAAGGGGGTGTACTAGACTCATTAAATATTTAATGGATACCTTTCATGGTCAATTAATTAAAGGCAATTTAATGGGAAGGTGCATCAATCATTAAACATGGTGATACAAGATTTAATGGTGAAAATTAATGGGTTTGCATGATAATAATGGGAAATCAATGGAATGTTAATGATGTTTAATGAAGTAGTGCTAGTCATTGTGGTATTAGTATTAACAAAAGACTGGCTAATTTAAGATGTCATCACATGCATTTAAAGGTTCCAAAGGTCAACAGCAATAAACAAGATAATTATAAAAACATGGAATAGCATATCACAATTTCTCATTCAGTTGAGGAAATCTGATGACTTCAAGTTGCAACTTGATAAATATCCAATGAATTACTGATTATCAAGCCCCCACATGGTGTAGAAGACAGAATCAAAGGGCTAGATGCCTTCTTCTGTCTTTTTAACCAAGTAAACAAGATAGTAACAATTAAAAAAAGATGAATTGAATCTGAGAGGAGAGGAGAGGAGAGGAGAGGAGAGGAGACCCAAGAACAAAGCCTTGAGTGATACCATAGACCCTAGTCACAGGTACTTTACTTTGAAAGTGAGGCTTGGAAAGCAAACAAAATTAGTGACTGGTAGCAAACACAGGAAGTGACATCCCTTCCTGTGTTGGCTGCCAATCATTTCCTTCATTTTCATTCCAAACATCATATTCAAAGTGATTGTGACTAAGGTCTATAGAGGAGAGACTGGGGAAGGCAGGATACCACAATGGCATGACTGGAGAGGAAGGAGCAACATCAAGAAAGGCGAGTACCATGCACCCCAGAACAGTGCTCAGGACTGAAAGGTCTAGAAGTGTATTGAATCACCAAGTTACATAATCTGCATCTACATGGGTATTTGTTAAGGGTGTATAGTAGTCCCCCAGCCACATCTTGGCATATTCAGTTTATCCCAGAATCATGCAGTGAGCTTTGGAAGGGAGCATGTTGTGTCAACCTTCTGGTATATCTGTCAACTCAGCAATAATCTGTAAAGCAAAACAAATCATTGCTACCTTGACAACAGCCTGGTCAGCATTATCACTTATTTGAGAGCAACACTTCAATATCTATAACTAGCACAGACCCCCAAACCGGGGAACCATAAGAAGGAACAATTTCCTTATCTTTAGCTGTTGATTATAAGGCCTTATTTCCTCATTGATGTTGTTTTCAGATGGAGATGATAACAAGGAGTTTGATATAGAAAAGACCACTGGAAGTCTTGTTATTGCAAAACCATTGGATGCGGGAAAGAGGTCCAACTACAATCTTACTGTGAGGGTCTCGGACGGAACTAACAGTATCACAACTCAAGTAAGCTCAGTTGACTTTTGAGTTTACAGTGTGTAAAAAAAAAGCCTAAGATTAGTTTGGAAAATGCATTGCAGTGTTTTTATTAAATAAAAATACCTAGCTGAGCCCATAGATTTTGACACTCTTGGTTTCTGCTGTACATGCATGTGAACTCACACTAATGTGCAATGGAGTTTGCCCCCATATTTAACTGATATTCCTGAAGCAGCCTGATCAGCCTATTTTAAACAATGGGAATGATGCTGTTTTTTTTTTGTTTGTTTGTTTTTGTTAAATAAACACAAGGGGTGGGATATTCAGAATTGCGCCATGTGCAACCCACTGATGTGTTCCCTGGCGTGATATTCAAACGGGAGTGCACGCATAACTCCTGATGTGCTGCGGTGCATCAGTAATGTATGCGGCACAGGTGGGGGGGCGTGCCCATGCATACTCCGCACATCCTGATATTCAGCCCGGGATGTGATGAGCAGATGCAGGTGCAACCCCTACCTGCGCTGCACACAGTTGAGCTGAAAACAGAAGGAGCAAGGGCTGGCCACCCACAGGTGAGCTGCCGTATAGCAGGGTGCAACATGGCAGCCACCAGCTGTGGATAGCCACCCGAGCTCTGGAGCCAGGGTCTGTCGGCTTTGCCCCTGCCAGCGCGATTGTGGGTAGTATATAAATAACACCATCCCTGGTGGTCCAGTGGACTGACTCCTGCCCGATCATGGGCTCAGAATACAGAAATAATTCCCTGGTGGTCCAGTGGACCACTTCCAGCCAATCGTGGGTATGAGTAAACAAATACTAAGTAACTACTCCTGGTGGTCCAGTGGTACCCCTCCCACCCGCCCACTGAGCCCCACCACCCTGCTCCCCCCTCCGGTCAGGCCGGGCAGCAGCTGCCCACCCGCAAGCAGCCCGGCCACCCAGTGACTGACAGCATACAGTACAGCTGTACACCCATTGGTCCACAGTGTGGGCCAATGGGCATGCAGACTGTTCTGTACTACACAGTCCCGATATGTGAATGGATCCATTCAGCTAGTAATGGAACCAGTGAACCAGAGGAGTGGCTATCTCTGCAAAGCAGTGTGCAAAAGATGGAGATTAGTGTCCAAAAGGTGGATAAGCAGAAAAGGGGCAAAATTCAGCAGAAGGGCAGACAGCAAGGAGAACCAGGGATACATGACAACCAAGGAAGGGGCTGGAGTAGAACAGTGAAGCAGTCTAGGGAGGTCAAATCATGGAAAACCATGTGCAAATGCCAGGAGCCTTAGCAACAAGATGGAAGATCTGGAGGCTGTCATGGTACAGTCAGACCTGGACATTGTGGCCATCACTGAAACCTGGTGTAATGATAACCATGACTGGGAGATGGCCATACCTGGCTACAACATATTCAGAAGAGACAGAGCAGGCAGGAAGGGAGGAGGAGTGGCACTGTGTGTGAAAAATGACATAAGGGCCACACAGATCCAGGAGGAACAAAATGGGGGAGAGATACTGTGGGTTAAGCTGGAAAGGAAAATGGGGCCAGCCATCCGCACAGGTGTGGTCTATAGACCACCAGCCCAGGAGGAAGAAACAGATAGGGAGCTGATGCTAGCCATCCAAGGATGGCAGACAAGAGTGAGGTAGTACTGGTTGGAGACTTCAATATACCAGACGTGGACTGGAGCATCCCAGCAGCAGCATCAACTAGAGCAGATTTATCCTGGACTCCTTCAGGGTGCCTTCCTCAAGCAACTGGTCATGGAACCAACTCGGCAGAAGGCAATACTGGACCTTGTGCTCACAAACAGGGACAGTGTGATGGGGGTAACAGTGGGGAGCACCTGGGTAACAGTGACCACCAGTCATTGTGGTTTGAAATCACAGAAAGAGCAGAACCAAACCACACAAAACACGTATCCTGGATTTTAGGGGGCAGACTTTGGGAAAATGGGAGATGCTTGAAAGAGGCATTAAGGGAATGGAACAGAATCAGGGATTGAGGAACAGTGGGCAGTATTTAAAATGGGGATTATAAGAACAACAGAATTATGCATTAAGCAGGTTAGTAAGAGGAAAAGAAAGAGGAGACCATTATGGTTTTCCAAAGAGGTAGCAAAGAAAGTGAAAGCCAAAAGATTGCATTCAGGCAATACAAAAGACACAGGCAGAAGGGATAGGAGAAGTACCAGGAGAAACAAAGGAGGCAGGGAAGTCAGTAAGGGAAGCCAAAGCTCAGACAGAAGAACACATTGCAAAATCAGTGGTTAAAGGGGACAAAACCTTTACAGGTACATAAGGAAAAGAAGGACAAAGGAGGATAGTGAGACTGAAGGGGAGGATGAGCCAGCGTGGAGGATGACAACAGTAAAGCTGACATATTGAACAGGTATTTCTGCTCAGTCTTTACTAAGGAAGAGGGTAATGGGTCTGAAGAGTACAAGGGTGAGACTGGTGCAGAAATGGACACAAGTCCCTTTCACGAAAGGGTCCTGAAGGAACTGGAAGTAATAAGAGCTGATAAAGCAATGGGGCCAGATGGGGTGCACCCAGGTCCTTAAAGAACTAAGAGAGGTGGTGGCTGAACCTCTGGCTATCCTTTTCAGCCAATCACTGGAAACAGGGAGGTACCCAAAGACTGGAGGACAGCAGATGTAGTCCCCTTATACAAAGTGGGAACAAAGAGGAAGCAGGGAACTACAGACCAGTCAGCCTCACCTCGGTAGTGGGAAAGATCATGGAAGCACTACTGAAGGAGAGATTGGTGGAACATCTGTTGTCAATGGACTACAGGACCCAAGGCAGCATGGTTTCACAGGGGAGGTCATGTCAGACCAACCTCATTGAATTTTTTGACTGGGTGACTAGGGAGGTGGATCAGGGGAGGGCAGTGGACATGGCCTATCTGGACTTCAGCAAGGCCTTTGACACTGTGCCACATAGAAGACTATTACACAAACTGGGGAATATGGGTGTGGGCAGGACAGTAGTGTGGTGGGTAGGTAACTGGCTGGGTGGCAGGACACAGAGGGTGGTGGTAAATGGCTGTCACTCCACAGAGGGAAGAGTGACCAGTGGGGTACCACAGGGATCAGTGCTGGGACCGGTCCTATTCAACATCTTCATCAGTGACATTGCACAGGATATAGAAGGCAGAATTTCACTGTTAGCTGATGACACAAAGCTCTGTAACAGAGTAGACACACCAGAGGTGTAGACAGAATGAGAAGGGACCTGCAGAAACTTGAAGAATGGTCAAGGGTTTGGCAGTTGAAATTCAATGCAAAGAAGTGCAAGATAATGCATATGGGGCACAAAACCCTGGCACAATATATCAGTTGGGGGTGAGGATATAGCATGCACCAAGCAGGAAAGGGATCTTGGGGTTGTCATCTCTGATGACCTCAAGGTAGGGAAACAGTGTGACAAGGCATCAGGTAAAGCAAATAGGATGCTGGGATGTATAGGCAGGGGTATCACCAGCAGGAAAAGGGAGGTCATAATTCCGCTATACAAGACACTAGTGAGGCCCCACCTGGAGGTACAGTGTACAGTTCTGGAGACCATACCCACGTAAGGACATAGACAGGGTAAGAAGGTTCAGAGGAGGGCAACAAGATTGTGCATGGGTTGCATCACAAGTCCTATGAAGACAGGTTGAAGGAACTGAACATGTACTCCCTGGAGGAGAGGAGGAGAGGGTATGATAGAGACATACAAGTATCTTACAGGGAGGAACAGGGTGCAGGAAAACACTATTTTTAAGCGAAAAAGATGTTTCAGGACTAGAGGGCATGGGATGAAGTTGGAGGAGGGACGATTCAGAGGAAACATGAGAAAGAATTTCTTCACAGAACGGGTGGTGGACAAGTGGAACACCCTGCCAGAGGAAGTGGTGGGAGCTGAAACAATCACGGGATTTAAGAATGCATGGGATAGACATAAAGGAATTCTAGAGGTCAGGGGTAAGGGGAAATAGACTTCTAGGAAAACAAACTGAACTTACAAGCTCAAATGGGCAGACTAGGTGGGCCATAGGCCCTTATCTGCCGACACTGTCTATGTATCTATGTATATCGGGACTGCGTAGTACAATACAGTCTGCACACCCATTGGCCCATGCTGTAGACCATTGGCCTTATAGCTGTACTGTACACTGTCAGTCGGCAGGCTGCCGGGTGGCTTGCAGATGGGGAGCTGCCACCCACCGCTGATCGGGGTGGAGCAGGGTGGTGGGGCTCAGTGGGCGGGTTGGGAGGGGGTACCACTGGACCACCAGGAGTATTTAATTTGTATTTGTGTACTTATGCCCACGATTGGGCTGGAAGCGGTCCACTGGACCACCTGGGATTCATTTCTTTATTCTGAGCCCGCGATCGGGCAGGAGTCAGTCCACTGGACCACTGGGGATATACCTCTTTATTTTGAGCCCACGATCGGGCAGGAGTCAGCCACTAGACCACCGGGGATATACCTCTTTATTCTGAGCCTGCGATCGGGCAGGATTCGGTCCACTGGACCACCAGGGATGGAATTATTTATACATAGCCCACAATCGGACATTGGGGCATTTTGCTGCCTAGGAGCAGGGGGCATCGGTCCCTGACAGCTGCAGCCTGGCAGGGTGCCAGGTGCAAGTCACCGGGGATCGGCGCACCTGCATGCAAATGGGGCCATAATGACATGCAAATGGCCGCATTTGTGCCTTGCATGCATTATGGCCCCATTTGCATGTCCACCGCTGAATATCACAGTTGCTGCACCTAGCGCAATGGCACTTGTGCTGGCGCATCCCCCTGCTCCTCCCTGGCCACTTGTGCTGGCACAGTGCCACTATGCCATGCGCAATGTGGGTGGCCACAGAGCGCTATTCAATGGTGCTGAGCCATGTTGCAGCATCATTGAATATCACCCTGTCAATGCCCTGGTGCATCCCAGTTATGCTGTGCCCAGGCTTGCGCCACAGCCTGGCGCAGTCTGAATATCCCACTCAAGCTGTAAAAACAAACTACTCAGAACAGAAAGAAATCTTGTTTAAACTGATTTGCATAAAACACAAATAAAGTGCACATTTTGAAAAACGTAAACACAGACGCAAATATAATCAGCTAATTTCTGTCAGCTTTACTAAGAAATATGTTACTGGGAAGCACCTTTAGAAACTAGATACTTTATAAAATAAAATATGGAGAGCAGTCAAAACTAAGTTTTATTACACACCCTTAGTAATATACCCACTCATGCTTTGCTCTTGTAGTTTATGAGGTCATCACAGACCTTGGGCATGTAAAAAAAAAACTTGTAAAGCAATGCTTCCAGACATTATTATATCTCTAGTATTACAACATGACAATGTGGGTTCAGGCCTAGACTCTTAGCTCAAGGATTGTGGCATCAAATATTACTTGCTCTAATATTTAATTATAGTTCACTACAGTTCAACTAATTATCCTGATGGCTTTTTTCAACATTGTTTATCCTCTTCTGGCCAAAGGCTAGGACCTTCATCGGCTACCATCAATGCAAGCTACCCTCCCTACTGAGACCCTACTGCAACATCCCCTGGTCTCCCACCCACCTGCGACACACCTCTGTGTACCAGCTTACCCCTGGGGATGAGTATGCCTTCCACTCCTTCAGCATTTCCTCCTTGCAGTCATTTGGCCACTCAAGGTAGAGGTGAAGATGTGGAGATTCTCCAGTGATGCTTCAGCTTGGATCTGCTGTGGGAGTGGATCGCCAATGGTGCTTCATCTGCTCAGCTCTGTGGGCATTTTTTCCCATTTTCTCCACACCCTCACACCAGGAGTGTGCAGCGTGATTGGTTGCCCGCACCTGATGCAACCAATTTGTAGGCACACTCCAACCAGTCCCACTGTCAATTGCATTCCCCCTGCACCACCACCTGTGGTAACCCATGTGGCAGTAGAGCAGCAGGATGCAATACCCCCTCCTTTGGAGGAGGAGAGCATCCTGTGAGACACTCAGTCTTCTTCCCCAGGCCAACCCTCCACCAGCCCTGGCTCATTCCCAAACCTGGGTTGTTGGTATCAAAAGCAGTAGTGCTAGTGCTGTACTAGCAGGCCAGCTTGGATGGCTTGTTTTAACCAGCAGTGGACTAGGGAGCTAGATGAACCAAAACATCTAAGTCAAGCAACACTTGTATCCTGTCAATGAGTGAATGGAATCCTGTATCAGACTCTGCTGTACAAACATGGCATAACTACCCTTTAGTCCAAACAGCATTTGAGATAACCTTCTCAACATTACCCGAGACCATTTCCACATTATTTCCTGCAAATACTTTCTGGTCTCTACTTGCCACTTAACACAATGTGTTGTCAGCACTGTTACTTTGGAATGTCATGTTTACATTTTATGCATCATAGAAAGGGACCTATTTTATAAAATATAACAATATAATTTAAAATACATTTAGACTTACTGACCTTATATTCATTTTAAGCATTTGATGAAAAGGTTTTTATTTGCATTTCCAAATATTATAGGCCTATATCCATGTGATTAATATCAATCAACACCGCCCCCAGTTCCTTGAGAATCAGTATGAACTCAGGATTCCTGAGGACACAACACCTGGTAAAGAAATCCTGCAGATCAGTGCAACAGATGAGGATGGAAGAAAAGGTTTGGTTTACACTATTCACAGCAGTGTAGTTCCATCAAGTGTGAAAAAATTCCAGCTGGATCCAAACAGTGGAGCTCTGATCACCATAGAAACTCTGGACCATGAAGCTATGCCAGTTCATTCCCTAACTGTGATGGTATGATATTCATTTCCTCTGTACCAGTCAGACATTCTGTCATAATATAAAGACTACTGGGCTTATACACAAAAATGTCTGTATATACACGGTTTACACAAATCCAGCCCTCATCAGATGGCATTCAACCCCCCGGACACCCCTCTCTGCAAATAGCAAGCTATGCAGGGGGCATGTGGGGGCAGGGGTCAGTCTCTGAGGGTGGCACAATCCGGTTCAATTCGCAGGTCACCCACAAAGGGAATACCCCAATTTGAGTTGAGCAGAGAACTGGGGAAATGGCATTCCTCCATGGACGCTCATGTCCTCTTTAGAGCAAACAATTTTTGAACAGAAAATAAAAATAGGAGTTTTCCTTCATGCCACACACCCTTTTTGTCTGGGAGGGCTGATGCTCTGTGGGGTGGAGGCTGTTGTGGCACCTTACGAACATGAAGTGTCTTTGTGAGTAAAATAGATACTGTTAGTTTAGTAACACCTACAAGGCAGTTAGTATTGGTATTGTCCCTTATACTTTGCATATAGTGCCATCAGATCTTAAAAGGGACACAATTTTGTTTTAATTTACAACTCTTAGTGATGTTCTCATTTGCAGAAATAAAATTCATACTTCCGAATTATCCACATCTAACTATACCTTGAAGTGCAGCGGATGCCTCCAGAAGAACTTTGTAAAGCATATCATTTTGACATTGTTCAGATTACATTTCACCGTGAGCTTTATATTTCTTCTCCCCCCATTTATTTCTGAGGTCTTCTGCATGAACACCGGATCTTTGCTCCTTGAGTGGTTATCAGCTCCAGTTTCTTATTCCCTTCCTGATATCATAATACTCCACTTGTGACATCACAGTTTTTCCATGGCAAGAGAATGTGATGTCACAGCAGAGGATTATGACTGCAAGTATACTAGGGACTAAGCTGTTTGAAGTAATAAACTCTATGGGATAAATATCCAGTTTCTGTAAAAGTTCTCTCAGTAATAACTATGGGGAGGTGATATGTATTGAAGATACATTAAATACATGCAAACTGTGTCTAAATATTTTGTTTTCTAAACTTTTCCCAAAGGCATCAGCAGCTCTTTAAAAAGCACTGATATGAAATACTGTGTTTTGTATTTTTTTTTTTACAACAGTCTATGTACAGTAGTTCTAATTATGTAACTAAGAATTCAGTATGTCATGATTTGTATGCAAAAATTCCAAGCATGGAATGTTGACCTGTCAGAACAATGTTCAGGGTTCTGTACACAAACTGTGACATGGTCAAAACTTCAAATTACTGGTTCTGTGAAGAGAGTGGTTCAGAATGGTACCCATAAAAACAAATCAATGCAAACTACATATTTTGTCACACAAACTTTTATTTACAGTTACATATAGATTATTTGAGTTTATGACTATCATTTCTCAAATTAGGAACATGGCAATCAGCTGTCAATTAGAAATCACTTACTGTACTCATTCACCTTCCACCAGGACAACCATCAGAAAAACACAAAAGTAAACTAAATTCATGTCTTACCTAACGAACAGCAATGCCAAAAGAACAGCACAATCCTAGGACTGAACTTCAGTGTTATTTTCTCTTTCCTTGCAAATAAAGCACCTTCCATTTTATTTATTTATTTAATTGGTTGGTTGGTTGGTTGGTTGTTAACTGGGTAAGAACACTGGACCAAGGGTACTTTTGCAGGTCCCACCCTGAAGTACATTACACTACATAAATGAACAAAACAATACAATACAATACAATAAATATATCATAAGTACAAATACAATCACAGACTATCACAAGTACCTTGGTTAAGCAGATATCTCTTAAAGTTCTTTATAAAAACAGGAAGGGAACATGAAAGATGTAGAGATTCTGGTCACCTGTTCCAGAAACAATCTTGCAGCCGACAAAGCATGGGAACCAGTCTTAGATTTATTTATTTTGTGTCCTTGTAACCAGAACACCAGCAGAAAAAGTTATACCATTAGGATGGTGAACTGATCTTCATCACCATAATTACAGAACCACAACAAGGGCAATAATGAAAGGGACAATATTGATTTTAGATCGCCCCTCACTTCTGTCACCCTTTACCCCCACACAGTTTCTACCCCTCTGAGGCATGCCCACCCCAGAGGAGGCTGTATTTAGTTTTGGGGGTAAAACTGACTGTTTCCCGGGAGGGTGCTTTGGTGCTGTAACTCATGGGAAACATAATGCCTGGTACTGTAATGCTGGGTAGCATGTTGCTGACACTGTAATCGGCATTGGCAACATGTGTGTCACCGCAACATGGGAAAACTGTAGAAAAACCAAGCAAAGGAGGGGTTGTGGAAGAAGTGGATTAGGTCAATATTGCAGAGATCACCACCTCTGCCAATGAATCTTCTTTGGCACAGATGAGAAGTTGATTGATTCTTTGTAGTTTTGGTTCCTTGCAGTCTTGGTTGGCAAATGGGTAGCTCCCTTCTGTCTTTTATTTACTTTCTATTTTTCCCTCCTTACCCAGTGGACTAGCCTATTGTTTTGTCTTTCCATAAGAATGGGATCCTATGATACCCACTTCATGTCCTTTCATTTACTGCCCTATACATACCCCTACATGTGTGGTTAGGTGGGTGGACTTTCCCAACCAATGGTGTGAGGGAAGCAGTAGCAGCATAATGGTACCATTCACCTGAGACCCACATTGTTTCCATCTATTTTTCTTCTTGTATGTCACACCACTATCCCACTATGGCACACTCCAAGATAGGAGTCAATCTAAAATTGGCTGGAACCAGGCTATCCCCCAACACTCTGTGACACTCACATAAACAGGACTGGACATACCCATACCTTTCAACCTCTCACCACTAAAATGTATACCACTGACCATCAAAACACAGAGCAAATGATCAGGAGGATGAACACTTTCTTATTTAAGAGAATAATACATTTAAGAATAGTGGGCACCATGTGTTTAGTGTTATGGAGTGTTTCTATCCAGTAAGTGGAATTTTTAATAGTTTGAGTGATCAGAATTAACTCAATCATTATGTGGAATGCATCAGTATATCTTTGTGGTGCAAAAAATTAATTTGGGTGTAAAATGCAGAGGGCTATTCAAAATGCATAGCATTTGAGAGGTATGGACATGCACCTGCATCCTATGATACTGTCCAGCATCACGCTGGTGGCAAGGCCCCCTCCCCCCTCTATGTCTGTGTAGTCCTGCACACATGACTCCCTTCCCCGGACTCACCAATGGGCAGTTGTGCAATAGCTGGATCCATCCATTATCTCATAGGCCGGAGGCATCAGAAACAGACACTCAACACTGCCCTTCCCACCTATAGCCATGTCAGCCAGTATGCAATACTGTGATGCTTCAGTGTATCAAAGAATGCTGCAATATACTGCAGTGAACAGTACACTTCAATGGCAATTAAGCTCTTTTGTCATGCAGTATTTTGTGACATGTCATTTACTGCAAGTTACAGTGTTGCATCATGGCTGGCTTCGCTGTAAGTTACAGCCCAAGGTTGGACCCCAATCCAATAATTCAGCATGGTAAGTTGAGGGAGGGTGGCATGGGACCCCACAGTGGAAGGAAACAGCTCCAGGTGGGGGACTCCATTGTTAGCAAGGTAGAACTAGGGGAGGAAGGGGAGAGGGAGGTAAGGTGCCTGACTGGCGCCATGGCTTGGAGGGACAGGGAGCGAATCCTCAGGATTGCCGGAGCAGCTGCATGGGGTGGGAGCTGGATGTCATTGCCCACCTAGGGACAAATGAACTGGCTAAGAAAGGGATTAGAGCAGTGCAGAAGAGTGTGTGGAATTGGGGAGGGGCCTTAGACAAGTAGCATCCACGGTAACCTTCTCGGAGGTGCTGCCCATCTATGGCGTAGGAGAGGCTCGGGTGTTTTGCACCATGGGATTCAATCAGTGGTTGAAAAACTGGTGCAGAGCTCAGGGATTTGGCCTTATTGGGGACTGGGGGTCCACCTGGAGTGATGCAAGCCTATACTGGCATGATGGGCTGCATCTGTCCAGGAGGGGAACCAGGATCCTAGGTGATAGGTTTAAATGCTTCATTGGTAGGCATTTAAACTAGCCAAAGGGGAGGTACTGGAAAGGAGCAGGGAAATCCTAGCCCCCCCAAAAAATCATGGTAGTAAGTACGGTAAACACCTACACAGAGGTGGCGATAGGGAGAAGGGCAGGGGCGTGTGGAAAGTGACAAAGGCAAGAAGGACAGGGATGGGGCAAAAAGGAGTAAGGCCATCAGGAAATGGAGGGTAATGAGTACCAATGCCCGTAGTCTGGGCAACAAGCTCCCTGAGCTGGTGGCCTTGATGGAAGAGGGATGCCTGGATATTGTAGCAGTAACAGAAACATGGTACACAGAGAACCATGACTGGGATGTTAACATACCAGGGTACATAACCTACAGGAGAGACAGGCAGGAGAGAAGAGGGGGAGGAGTAGCTCTCTATGTAAAGGAAGAGATAAATGCAACTGAACAAAAGAGTAAACAGGGAGGAGAGGAGGCACTATGGGTCACCTTGGAGACTGGAAAGGGCACCATAATCCGCACAGGGGTTGTGTACAGACCCCCATGTCAGGGGGAGGGAATGGACAAGGATATGATAGAAGGCATTCTTAGAATGGCAGAGAAAGGAGATACTGTTGATGGAGACCTGAATATGCTAGATGTTAACTGGAGCACATTTGCTGCAGCCACATCCAAGAGCAGGGCCATTCTCGATGCCCTACAGGTGGCAGGCCTCAGACAGCTAGTTTCAGAACCCACTCGTGAGGGAGCAATCTTAGACCTCATACTCTCAAATGAAGGCAGTGAGAGGATCTCAGATCTAGAAGTGGGTTGCCATCTGGGAACAAGTGACCACCAAACAGTGTGGTTCACGTTAAACTCAGCTACAGAGTCAAGCCATACAAAAGTGAGGGTACTGGACTTCTGGAGGGCTGACTTTGGCAAGATGGGAGAGTGCCTCAGAAAAGCACTAGCACACAGGCTAGAAGGAGGGGCGGAGCAACAATGGGGAATTATCAAAACTGCCATCACAGAGGCAACAAGCCTTTGTATGAAGCAAATAAACAAATCAAAACGAAAGAAAAAGCCACTATGGTTCTCAAAAGAGGTGGCTGGGAAAGTCAGGGAGAAAAGATAGCATTCAGGAAGTATAAGGAAACACAGAAGGAGCAGGACAGAGAACTGTACCAGTTAGGCAGAAGAAAGCAGGAGGAAGTCAGAATAGCAAAGGCCCAAACTGAGGAAAAGATAGCCAACTCGTTAAGAAGGGGATAAAACCTTTTATAGGTACATCAGAGGTAGAAAAGACAAGGGAGGGATAGTGGGCTGAATAGAATGAATGGTGGGTGGGCAGATGGGGACAGTGAAAAGCAGGGATACTGAACGAATATTTCTGCTCAGTATTCACAAAAGAGGAGGGAAGTGCCTAATCCAATTAACAGAAGCACTCTTGATAGGGGTCGATCCAGCCCTTTCACAGAAGAAAGGGTTCTGCAAGAACTCCTAAAAGTGAAGGTGGACAAAGCAATGGGGCCTGATGGAATTCACCCCAGAATTCTAAAAGAATTAAGGGGGGAACTAGTGAAACCACTGACTACTCTTTTTAATAAATCATGGGAGGATGGTATGGTACCCGAGGACTGGAGGAAGGCGGATGCGATTCTCCTTCACAAAAGTGGAACCAAGACAGAGGCAGTAAACTATAGACCTGTCAGTTTGACCTCTGTGGTAGGGAAAGTGATGGAGTCACTTCTGAAGGAAAGAATTGTTGAGTACCTTGAGGCCAGTGGGGCACAGGACCCAAGGCAGCATGGGTTCACAGTGGGAAGGTCATGTCAGACGAATCTAATAGATTTCTTCGACTGGGTGACCAAAGTAGTAGACCAGGGAGGGGCTGTGGACATGGCCTACCTAGACTTTAGCAAGGCATTTGACACAGTCCCACACAAAAGATTAATATACAAGTTAGCCAGTCTGGGAGTGGGTCCCAAGATGACAGCCTGGGTAAAGAATTGGCTGGAGAATAGGACTCAGAGAGTAATAGTAAATGGAGTCCACTCTGAAGAAAGAAGGGTTACTAGTGGGGTACCGCTGGGTTCAGTACTGGGTCCAGTCCTTTTTAATGTCTTTATAAGTGACATTGCAGAGGGACTGGAAGGAAAAGTATGCCTCTTTGCAGATGACACAAAGATCTGCAACAGGGTTGATACACAAGGAGGCGTGGAAAGGATGAGAAGGGACTTGGCAAGGTTGGAGGAATGGTCAGAAGTATGGCAGCTTGGATTCAATGCAAAGAAGTGCAAAATAATGCACCTGGGAAACAAGAACCCAGGGGAAGATTACACAAAGGGAGGGGAGGTAGTAACAACAACAAAAATGGAAAGGGACCTGGGGGTAATCACATCAGATGACCTTAAGGTTAGCAAGCAATGTGAGAAAGCAGTAGGGAGGGCTGGGGTGTACTGGGATGCATAGGAGAGGCATCACCAGCAGAAAACAGGAAGTTGTTATCCTCTGTACAGACAGTTGGTGAGACCCCATCTGGAGTACTGCGTCCAGTTCTGGAGACCCCATCTCTCAAGGACATAGACAGGATAGAGCAGTCAGAGGAGGCAACTAAAATGGTGCAAGAGAAGCCGTCTGAGGAGAGACTAAAGGAGCTTAATATGTATACCCTTGAGGAAAGAAGGGAGAGGGGGGACATGATAGAAACTTTTAAGTACCTCAGTGGAATCAACAAAGTCCAAGAGGGTAGCATCTTTCAGAAAAAGAGACGTGCAAGAACAAGGGGACACAATTTAAAGATAGAGGGGGGGCGGTTCCGGGGCAATGTGAGGAAGTATTTTTTCACAGAGAGTGTAGTGGATGCATGGAACAGCCTTCCTGAGGAGGTTGTGGGGTCTAAAACTGTGGGAGAATTCAAGAATGCATGGGACAGACATAAGGCAGTTGTTGTGGGGGGTAGGAAGAAATAGGCTGTTGGTTAAATAGGATCTGCGGCCTATCCTGTAGGCAGGGAAATGGGCAGACTAGGTGGGCCAAGTGGTCCTTATCTGCCGTCAAAGTCTATGTTTCTATGTTTCTATGTAAGTTGCTGGGCTTATCATAAGGTCGTCATGTAGCTACAGTACCTTCATCTTTTAGAAAACCATTTAGTTTGCTGTTGATTGCCCTGATTTTCCCACACTCACCAATACTGGTAGCTGGAAATTCTATACTGTTGTTATCTTATGTTCCCAGCACAGTGTTTTCATAAGAAAGTTTAGTATTCAGCTTAACCCAGAAATGTACTTTTGTCATTTTTTTTAAGTCAGTTAAGATATTGTTGATTACATATGTACAAGACTGCCCAATTATCAAACTGCCTTAGCAAATCAGCAGCTTATTCACATATTTATCACCGCATAATTAGATACTGTTAAGTATTTCCTTTGCAAGCTGCAGCTCATCCACAGCTTTATTGTAATACTTCTCACGAACTCCAATGAACTACTGTAGTAGTTCTCACTCATGCCAACAAATTATTGAGCAGTATTTCCCATTTCTGTCATGTCTACACTAGCATACTGTTATTTTCAAGAATTAATTTAACATTTTAATTTAAACTGTAAAGATGCCCTATAGACTTGCCCCTGATTATTTAATCGATTTCATTTCAGTTATTTCACCCTCTCGCTACACTTTTCTTCCTTGGACCTTCTTTTACTGCAATACTCTTAGCCGCTATCTGTGCTTGTTGTAGCGCTCTTCCAAGTGAGATTTAGCCAGTTAAAGGGGAACAGTCAGTACAAAGGGCCTCACCCTCAAGTGTGGAGCTAACCCCAATGCCCACTTAGTGGGCAGAAACATTTTGGTTTACTTACTGTTTGCTGTAGTATAGTAGATTGTATCATACTAATTTTGTTTAGTTCAAGAATGGCATAGTCTTTAACTACAAATCCCAGAATCCCCTGCAGCTGACATCAGAACAGTAGGCAGCAGTAGAAGATTCAGTAGCCTGCAGTGCATGTTAGAGCTTTTATAATCTCTTGTTAACACCCCTACAAATTGGGGTTTACTAAGATGTCTTCCTGGGCTGCCTAATGCCCACTGTCAGGATGGTGTCCTGTGTCTGCAGTAGCTATATGTGTCTGCATGAGAGTGCTATAGAAAGCCTCCATGCCTGTCTCTTTAAGACAGTCATTATGCTGTGTTAGAAGTTAGTCTGGCCTGGGTCTGAGAAGTTTAGGGCTCGTGACCGGCCAGTTGAGTGGTATTTCTGCTCCATTCTGCAGTCGCTGTATGCGCAGTGGGAGCTCTGTTAGGAACTGTGTTCATATACTGTTTATCTGTCTTATTAATAATAGTATAGAAGTTTATTTAAGCTGCCTTCTCTTGCAGCTTGGACTTTTTGCATAAGAGCCACTATTTTGGTTCTGGACTGCCAGAGTTGGACCAATCAAACCTCAGGGGACCTAAAATGGAGACTGTCCCCAGAGGTCTTGTGGGATTGAAATCTGTAGGAACTGTAGTTTTTAAAGTTTGGCACCTAAATGGACCGGAAGGAGACCCCTTGCTGTGACAGACAGTTCCCTTAGCCAACCAAATCTATTGGATCTCAAGGGAAATCCCCAGAACTGCCTGCAGCAGAGTCAGTTGTGAGCTGGAGTTTGGAGAGTGAACAGCTCAAGCCATCAAGCAGCTGCTCCTGTGTAGGAGCAAGGGAGAATTGGCAGGAAGAAGGCACTGGCCAGCCTGTCACATCTTCCAGTGAGAAATCCTGTGAATGTGAAAGCTGGACTTAAATCTAATTTCTTTGTTTGAGATCTGAAGCCTGAAGAGAAAAAGAGTGATCATTGCCTGAATTTGGGACTGAAGACTTGCTCCAGAAGAGATCGGCCTGCCAGGTACCGAAGTGTGTCATGGATTGAGAGGTTTGTGCAGAACTTCTATTAAATTGTAACTGGACTTTACCCGAACTGTGACTAAGAGTTGTGCTGCTTATAAGTGTGCTGAATGTGCTGTGTGGATCTCAGTTTGGTTCCCTACCTTCAAGTGTGTTATGCTAGCTGGAAGCTGCTCCAGCGCTTGCACGGATTAAATCAGAACTGCCTGCTCTGGTCTGGGCCCTGCCATCGCAGTCTAGACTGCTGCTCCCATCGCAGAGACATTTCCAACAAAAGATCCACTCGGGAATTCAGCTCCCTGCTCAACACCATCAAACAGGTAGTGACCACCTCGGTGAGTCATGTGGGCCCTGTTTCCCCTGCAAACCAGAACACCATCCAGAGGTCTTCATCTTGTCAGTCCTGCCTCCTGGTCTGGGTATCATGAGTACTAAACAGGGTAGCTCCCTGCAACAAAGCTACAATCATTGTGTGTCATCTGATTTACTTGTTTGGGTTTATTATCATGAACTGAGCCACCCGGCTCCAGATTACAAATTCTGGGTTGATGTGCATGTAATAGTTTTCTTTCCTAAGGGCCCCAACAACAGCTGCAATGCCGGCCTACCCCGGGCAACACGTCAGGCTAGCCTTCATTAACAACTGAGTATCCAGAGTATGTGACTGTGATAGAGGGACTCTTAGTGCATGCGTGCTTGACCTAAATCAATGAAAATTAATAATCACTTGCTAAATTATTGCCCCACCCCTGTCAAAGCACCTGAAAAAATCAGAATTTGTGCTTTTGCATTTAACCTGGCTAACGTGTGCCTTCGTGGTGGGGGTATTGTACTGCCATTGAACTGTTGTATAATGGACCTTATTTTACACGGGGTCTGCAGGGCCTTTGCAGCTGGTCCAGCCCTGGTGGTAAGTGTATAGAGTGTGGGTTTAAAAGTGTTATCATATGGCACATGTGATTGTTTATTTGCTGCTATACTGTTTAGGCCACTAGAGGGGTTGGTGGGGGGTTATAGCATCCTAGAGGGCTATACCAACAGCAGTTATGCTACCCCAGAATCATTCCTCCAGGTGGAGGCACCCATTCACCAAACTCAGGACCCTCAACCTGTGCCTAGACACGCAGTCAGGGGTAGTAGCCCTTGGGGCAGAACCACCTAGGGGTTCCACTCTGATCAGATGTTTTCTGGGTTTGCTTATCTCCAGGGGATAAGTTCAGCTTCTGTTACTGTACATAGTCCAGGGAGGACAGCAGGACCAGCAAACAGAAGATCAGAGCTTATACAAACTCTAATGTGCTCTGCAGGCTATTAAATCTCTCACCTACTGCTCTCATGTCAGCTGCCGAGGATTCTGGGATTTGTAGTTAAAGAATATGCCAGCCATGAACTAAGCAAAATTAACCTGATACAATCTACTACACTACAGTAAACAGTAAGTACACACAACATTTTTGTGCCCCCAAAGTGTGCATTGGAACCTGCCATATACTTACCGGTGGGGCCTTTGGCGGTGACTGTTCATATACCATGAGTGGGGCACTGTCATTAGGGAACTGTAATTTGGGAGTGCTAAAGAGGGTGCCCACAATGTGGCCAAACAGGAGTTTGGGGCATGCAACACTATGGCCACCCCCTCCCTGATACAGGGCGGGGGTGATTATAAAATTGTAGAGGGGGTGCGAGAGGCATAGCCCCCCCCATAGAAAATCATGCACACATGTGCGGTCTGGCAGACCATTTATTTATTTAGATTTTATTCACAGAGAAAGAAGGACTAGGCAATTCAGTCTATTTCAGCCTTGTCACAGGGGAGGGAGGATACAGATGGAAACCAACTGACATTGAACCAAATTAAGCTGTTGGTGCTATTTTTAGTGAATGAGTGAAATTTGGCCAGGACACCGGGGAAATTTCCCTGTTTTCAAGAAGTACCAAGGGGTCTTTAATGTCCTTCTGAACAACCACCAGAACAGGTAGATGGGACCTTGGTTTAAAATTTCATCCAAAAGACAGCACCTCAGCAGTGCAGCACCCCCCTCATGCTGCACTACAGTGTCAATATTGGGATTTAACTGAAGTTCCTGGTGTGGGGATGAATCCCACAGCTTTCCAATCTTCCAGCCTCAGAGGCAAGTGTGTAACCTGCTGAGCCACACACTAACCAAGTGAGTTTCTTAATTTGTAAACCATACAAACACCACCAGATTAAAATAGTTTTAAACTCGTAAAAAAAAACCATGCCCCTTATGCCCATAATAGAAAATGCAGATACACATTGTCTACAAATTCAATGAGACTATTGTATGATACTCAATCAAGAAAGAAAGTCCTTAAGTTGTTTCAGAAAGTTTTATTTCCTTAGCTTAGAAATGAATCCATTCATATGTCATACCAAGGCAAGTCTAGAATATGAGGCTGACTTAACAGTGGTTCTCATCAGTATGTTCCCAGGTAACACAGCAAATTACATTATTCCTTCTGTGGTGTCTCATGATGAATCATACTTATCTGAATGAATGTTGATGATTTACAGGTTTTCAAAGCAGTTTGTTGCCGTATTTTTTGTTCTTCAATTGGCCTTATAAAATGGGTCAACAAAATGCCTTAAACTGATTGGCTGAAAGGTCCTACGAGCCGTGTCCTTATCAGCTGATATCTATGCCAACTGGCATTATTCTTCCCTGGGCAACCCTAACAACAATGGTAAATCAATAACCTAACTGAGCTTCAAATTGTTTTCACAAGTGGTCACACAACCAGCCTGGCACTGCTCACAATGCAACATCTCTGTGACCAAGCTGCCAGTCTGCCCACCCCATCCCCAACGTCCATTACTTTACCGAACAGAACAACACCAGCACAGTAAAACATTTTAAATATTTTTTGCCTCATTTGAAAGTGCCACTCTCACCTCTGCTACTCTGAAAATGGAGTGATGACCATAGCCTGTGCGGGCAGGATGCAGCTTTCGAATAAAAGTCATTACCCGCTCTTCCACAACTCACCAGACCCTTGCCAGTCCTGTACCACTTAAAAAAGTAAATTTCCCCCTGAAACTCTTCATGTGTTGAATTTAAACTTTGTGTGTCATGTGAGGACACAGACAATCACAACACAAGACCCATGCGATTCACAAAGTAGGAAGCAATGTGCATGGCGGCCGCTGAGGGACACGCTCGGTCGCACTGAATGTGAAGCAATCTATGTACAGTAAATGAACAGAAAGAAAAAAGTGATATAAAAGCACAACAAGTGTGTGCGTGGGGGGAAAAACATAACTGAACACATCTTCCCATAATGGACACGGTCCCTCCTGATGGCTGCATACAAGTAAAACTCTGGCTGCCTGAATTTAAATAAAACTCATGATCAAAGTAAAAAATATTAAAGCAAAAAAAGCATGCTATTCAGTGTTTGTGTGTGTGTCTTGGGGGGGGAGGGGCATTAAAGACACAAAGGAACCCCAGTCTCCTCTAGTAACTTTTAATGAAAAAAAAATTCCAAAGCAGTAACGGAGTATTTTTTCTTATTTTTTTCAAATTATATAATCATTTTATTTGCACTTATGTACATTTTTTTATCAACTTCTTTACCAAGGAGACTCATTTTATAAGCGCAATAACACACTCCGAGGTGTGGGTTATCACCTAATAAGAGTGCGCCCAGGGGCATTAGTACACGCCTGGGCATGCTCTTATCAGGCGATAAACCACATCTCATCGTGTGTTATTTCTTGCATAAATGACAGTGATTTTATACACAGGCAAACACATTACATTTATTTTTGATATAATGGAATACTCGCCACTAAACAGTACGGCATCAGGGGACATCTTGGTGAGCACTCCTGGTTTGTTTTGGTTTTTTGTTGTTGTTTTTTTTGTCTTAAACATTTGGAGGAAGGGATGGCGAATAATTTCCTGGACAAAAATAGATGAATGAAGTGTTTTCATGTGCATGCTATTTGGTTTAACCCCAGGAATGAAGTAGTGTGATTAAGATGAAATATGAACCCTGGTTCCCCGAATTATATCTAGATGCTCTTATCAGCTGTGCTAAAAGATCAAAAGCCATAGCACTGATTAATCTTCTTACTCAATCTTCCCTCAGGTCCGGGATCAGGACATACCAGCAAAGCGTAACTATGTGAGGGTTCTTATTCATGTGGAGGACTCCAATGACCACCCTCCCCAGTTTACCCAGCTGAGGTATGAAGTGCACATGCTAGATCTTTCACCTGTGGGCACAGAACTGCTTCAAGTAAAGGCCCTAGATCAGGACAAAGGAAGCAACGCAGAAATTCATTACTCAATCCAGACAGGTAAGGAATGAAGAAAGCTGAAGAATGGCTGTCAGTATTTGGACAGTATCATGCATTGGTGCTACACTGATCTTCTCCAAGCTAGTGTACTGATAACCCAGCCTGGCTACATCAGTGCCAGTCAGTTTTGTAGTACTGAAATGTTCATTCCTCACATTCTCTAGCAGGTTTTTCCTTTCACTTTCATAGGCTAACTTTCCTGTAAAGAAAACCTCTTCTGTTTTCAGTCTAGATTGTGCCAGCATCTAAAAACCCCCTGCAGTGTTGTGATTCAAATGAACTGGCAATACCAGGAATTAAACTTCTGACTACCTAGATTCAGTTCACCATCCACACTTAGGCAGTCTTCAACAGAGCATGCATAACCACCAGAGCAGTCTTCAAGCTTGACTCCTCCTACCACCCAGTCTTGTGATCCACCAGCCCCACCCCTACGCATTCGGATCTTTTTTTCCATCGAAAGGAACTGTTCACCTCCCTTGCAGTTCATAGCTAGTGTTGGAGGATTGTGCCAGTTTTCAAGTGATGTTTGTATTTGTTTTTAAAGAATTACTCCAGCCTATGACTCTACTCCCCTAATCCTGTGGCTTCTGCTCCATGATCACTTTAATGGACCAGAAGAAAAAGCCAGGGTTCAAGAGGTGAATTTTGTGCAGACAGAAAATGTCCATTACTGACAGGCCCAATGCTTAAATGTACTACACTGGTTCCAGCCATTATGTGGTGCATAGTGCATGGTTTGTCTCATGAAAAAGGGAAGGTGCAGCTTCTAGAAGGTAGGTCCCAAGGATGGCAGTCACTCATGGCTATGGGATTATCAGTGCAGTTACAGACCATGAAAGAGGAGGTTATGGCCAGCAGGAAAATCCTGGGTCTTGAATAGCTTTTGCCAAAGAGTACATCTTTAAACTGGGGACTCCTTGAGATGATGAATGATTCCAGGATTTTTTCCTGCCACTTTATTTTTTGAGGGCGTGAGTCTCTCCCTTACCATTCTAAGCACAAAATGAAAAGCCACTATTGATCGAGGAAATACAGCACGTCAAGAAATAATTTTTGCCTCCCACAGACAAGGACTTGTCTAGAGCAGTTGCTCCCAGTGGAGGTCCTACCCACGTGGGTAGCCCATTGGTCTGCTAGTGGAGATTCCAGGGAGAAGTGGGATCACTGAGGGTTGAGAAGCCCATCATCCCTGTCAGGACTGAGTCAGGTGAGGATTAGAATTTATCTCTCACTCAGCTGCTGGAGGCTTCATCCAAGGATGGTTTGGGCTAGATTGTGCCTCATAGTCAAGACCCCTCTTGTGAAGCCACTCCTGGTTGTCCTGACTCCAATGAAAGCTTCAGCTTGCTCAGCACCCAACAGATGGTGTACACAGAGATGCCAATAACACTGCATAGACCACATGGCCGATACGCAAAATTGCATTCCATTTTGTGCTCTAAATCTCAGTGACAATGTTGCTACCGGCATTGGAGATGGTCAACATCAAGCCTGAAAAAGTTCAAAATTGAAGTTAATATTCAGTGTAGGAGCTGCAGTGCTATCTTCAGGAACCACCTAAATCCAGAATCACAACAACGTAAGAAGCACTCAGTCTGCTCAGAAAAGCAGGAAATTCACAAAAGCTGCATATACAGACATCTAGTGGACTTGAATCCATTTATTCAAGTCACGCATATTTCAGTTTTAAATGCTTAGTGCTCAGTGTCTCAATCCATACAGCTAAATAATCAAACATATACATGTAAATTACCACAGAGTCTCCTGCTAAATCACTACAATGCATGGCACTTTGGTCACCTGACCTTCCTCTGTGGTGTGACTAGGGTGGATATGGTAGCTGGTCTTTAAACAGGGCCTCTGGTGATGACATCATGATCACCCAGTGATTACTAACAAAGTGCAGGGACATTTTTTTAAAGTTATTTATCATAAAGAAATCATTCTGTTAAGTACAACACATGTTGACTTCCACTGTTTGTAATCACTGTTTGTTCATTCATCAAGCAGTTATACTTGTATATAAAAAAGAAATGGTAGTCCGAAAGTCAATATCACTAGCCCAGCATATCAATCACTCAGTTAAATATTCCAGACAGGAACTACTACTGATGAATTGTTTTTGCCTTTATTACATTATATATCTCAAGAATGGGAGATCAGAGGGCTGTGGGTTCAGTTCCCACATCTGACACTTGGATTAATATCCCAATACTGACACTGTAGTACAGCATGAGAGGGGTGCTGCACTTCTGAGGTGCCATCTTTCAGATGAGATGTTAAACCGAGGTTCCATCTGCCTGGATTTGTGGTAGTTCAGGTGGATGTTAAAGATCCCATGGCATTTATCGAAAAGAGTAGGGGAATTTTGTGGGGGAAAAGGGAAATAAGATTTAAAACAGCAAATACAGTATATACAAGAAAGTACTGTAAAACAAAAAACAATACTACCATAACCAAAAATAACTAAGTCAATCGAAAAACAATACAGTAGATCAAACACAGTGCCTAACTAAGTAAGTCAGGAAATCATGAAATCAGAATGGAACTTATCGTAGAACAACTTCACATGCTTGCCAAAAACAATGTAACTAGTGAGGTGAAAAGCGTTTCAAAGCCGCTTCATAGACCTGCTGAAGTGCTCCAGTAATCAGTAATAACAAGGCATCATATGGAACATAGAACCCAAGTACCCACTTGCACCAAGACTGCCAGAGGTAATATTTCAAAATAGCAAATAGAACTTGCAAAGTGGAAATAGAAAAGGTTTGCCAGTGCGAAGTTCGCAGAACATAAATCAGTTCCTGATAAGTAAGAACCCCAAACTGCGGTAACTTCCAATGATCAGCTATAAAATGCCAAAACTGTCGTGCATAATTACAGTCAAAAAATAAGTGTTCTTGAGTTTCCAAAAGTTGGAAACAAGAAGGACGTAAATAATACCGTTCTTGAAATGCTTTATGTCAATTATTGTTTTTAACATTCAGTTTACCATGCAATGTCAGCTGCACCAAATCCCAAATAAAAACTGGCAATCTTGGATTTAACAATTGCAAGAACTTGTCCTGACTATCCTGCTCCATACAATAGGGTAATATAAGAGGTTCCAAACACTGAACTTGAACAATAGCATCATAAACTGCCTTCCGTGTATTCAATGTCAGTAGACTAGAATCAACTTTCCAAAGAATAAGTTGCTGAAACATCTTCTTAATAACTTGAGGAACAATTTCTAACCTAGAAAACATTCTAGTATTTTTATGTTCCCATGCCCTCAAACTGGGGGTAAGCCATTCCGACAGTAAAGTAATACAATTCTTACAATGAGGTCGATTAAGCTCTAAAACATTGAAATGAAGGAAAATACTAAAGTAAAAAGCAATGGGATTGAGCATATCCAAACCGCCCTGCTTTATAGTCAGATAAGTAATATGCCTCTTAACAAGGTTCAATCTGCTACCCCATAAGGCCCTAAAAAACAAACTATACAATTTAGTATACAAAACCTTCGGTGGGGAATAAATATAACTAACATAAAGAAAAAGGGGAACAATCAAAGTCTTTAACAGCAATATCCATTTACGCTTAGACAAAGGCTCGTGAACCCAACAGGTCAGTGACCCTTCTGCTATCGCTAGTTTCTTCTCCCAGTTTACAACTGCCGGTGTGTCAGAACCAAACTGCAGCCCCAAAATAGTAACTGGATCCATGGATACTGAAATACCTGCATATTGAACAAGCCTAGGAGCATCTGAGGTAAACTAATAACCAGATCATTTATCCATATTAATACTTGAGCCAGAGGCATTGGAAAAATCAGCAAGCTGTTGTGAAATAACGGCTTCATGTGTACGTTCTTTCACCAAAAGAACTAAGTCATCAGCATAAGCAAGTATTTTTAAGGGGGGAAGGGTATGAACTAAAGATATTCCCACTATCTGAGAATCATTAAGGATGCACCATAAAAGGGGATCTATGTTAAAAACATACAACAAGGGACTCAATGGGCAGCCCTGTTTTACACCCCATCGGAGACCTATCCTATCCCCTTTCCAGCCATTAATTTTTGGTACTACGGTAGCATTACAATAAAGTTTCCGAAGCCAAGAAATAAATTCAACAGGTATCCCATAGCGACCCAAGACCAAAAATAAATAGTCCTGGGAAATTGAATCAAAGGCCTTACATTGATCTAGACTAATCACCAAACCAGATATACACCGTTTCTGACCTCTATAAAACAATTCCCTGAACAAAATCAGATTATCATGTATGCTACGATGGGGAACACTACAACCCTGTACAGAACTAATAAGAGTATGAGCACATTGTGATAACCTAAGGGACAAAATCTTACTCAAAAACTTGATATCAGAGTTCAACAAACAGATAGGCCTCCAGTTGAGTAGTGACTGTTTATCATCTTTTTTACATAAGAGAACCAAATCTGCTTCCACCAACCATTCAGGTATGGTAGGAGAACATAAAAGAACATTAAATAAATCACATAACACTGGAGCCAAAAGATCACAAAAAGTTTGGAAAAACTCCACTGGAAGCCCATCTGGTCCAGGAGAACAGTTAGTTTTAGCAGATTTGATAACAGCTCGAACCTCATCTATAGTAACAGGAGCTACAAGTCACTGTACCTGTTCTGGCAGAAGAGCTTGGGGTGCTATCCATGCAACATAAGAATGCAGAAAACACGACTGAGGTGGAAATCCAAAAGTATCCTTAACATATGTAGAAACAAGATGCAGAATAGAAGCCTTATCAAGACACACCTTACCATCAGCATCTCTTAATTCCTCCATACATTTCCTTTGACAGGTAACCTTATGATCTTTAAAACGGCTGAACGTCTGTTTTGCACCCACCATACCAAACCGTAATTCATGCTTAAGGGTTTTCATTCTATCATATTGAAACCGATACATAGCAGTTTTAGCCTGCTGAATCTGGAAGCTAAAGTCTTGACCAGTAGAATCAGCAAGGGAAATCAATCTATGTTAATGTTTCCTACACTGCAAATAACATAAATAATCAGTTCTATGGTGCAACCCCGCAGTTCTTTGAAAAAAGTTTTCAATTCTATCTTGGTATCCCTCCACCAATCAAACAAAGAATCATACATACAGGACACAGAAAGCCGGGCAGCCAATAAAGATTTGCAAGCATCAATGAGACGTGCCTGGTTCAATATAGAAACATTCAACTTCCAGGATGATTTCTCAAAAGAGAAACTCTCACCCCACTGGCATTCCAAATACACAGCCGAATGGTCAGTGATGACTAAATCAACAATACCAGAACGAGTAACACGTATTGAGTTGGAAACCCAAATATAGTCAATCCGAGTACGTAACAAGCCTTTACAAAAAGTAAAGCCTCCAGCAGCATGAAACAAGCGGTAAGAATCCACTAATTGGGCAGCAGTAACAATATCTTTTAAGGCATTAGAGTCACAGAACATTTTATCCATCTGCAGACCCCTGTCACCCTTTTGAATACCACAATTGAAATCCCCATCCCAAATGACCATTCGTGCTATACAAAGAAATGGCTGAACCTTCTTAAAAAGGTCCACTCTAGAGACCTTGCTCTGGGGTGCATAAATATTAATAACATGTAATCTCCAAGTCTTATAAGAGATGTCCAAAATCATAGCCCTACCAGGGTCTAAATCAATCAGACGAGAAACTTTTAAATCAGGATTGGTAAACAAAATACCCAAACCATCACATTTATCAGATCCTAATGACCAAAATGTGGGTCCCAATGTCCAAGTACAGGAACATTGCACATCTCCGTAAACGTCTTGATTCTAGTATCTTGCAGAAGAATCAAACCAGACCGAAAAGGCTGCAATTCAGATAAGATTAAATCCCTCCGCAATCCACTCTTCATACTATTAACATTCAAAGAGAAGACACGAAAAGCACCCATAAGGCAAAGGAAAAACCACAGATGAAAAAACTGCACAAATCGTATCAACATTGTGAGCAAGTCTTCCATTTTAGCTTTCCAGAGCCACCATCTTCCAGTCCTGAAGAAGCACCTACAGAAGAGGCCACAGAAGAGGAATCCGAGGCCGAATCCTCATCATCTTCCTCAGTATCCCCAGACTGCCGTTGTCGTCATAACACATCAAATTTATTAGACTGCAAAAGTTTTTTCTTAGTCCCAACTTTCCGTTCCTTCCCTTTAGGGCCCGGAATCCCACTCTTCTCCTGCCGTCTTTTCTTATAAGAAACAGTTTGAAAGGATTGATCCATGTCCAATACCTGGGGCGGGGGGGGGCATAACAGTGCCATCCGAAACTGGAGCTTCAGAAGTAAGGGGGGGATCATAGGGTCTGGCTCTACCTCCACAAGCATATCCCCAGGTGGGGAACCAGGTTCCTGGAGAGTTATAGATGGATGTTCCTGAGGGCCCACCAGGTCAGGGACAACCACCACCATCGGGGCCCCAGAAGGCAATAGCACTGCTGCATCAGATGTACTGCCTGAAACAAAAGCAGGACGACAGTCTGCCTGTAAACCTGACTCCATCTGAAGAACAGACCCAGGAGCCAGGGGCTCAGGGATAGTCAAAAGATCCCGCATCCTCTTCTCAGAGGCCTTGGCACAACTCTTTTTCTGGGCCTGCATAATAAGGGTTTCATGAGAGTGGACATCCACAGAATTATGGGAGGCCCAGGGACACTTAACATAAGAGTGGTCTTTTTCATCACAAAGATTGCAACGAAATAAATTTAAACAGGTGGCAACTAAATGACCAGTCTCCAGGCAATGAGTACATTTCAGGGAATCACAAGCATTACTGAGATGCAATCTGGATCCACACCTATGACAGGATTTAGGTTGCCCTGGATAAAACAGAGAACCCCTATCCCTCCCCCCCAAAAAAAACAGCTGGGCAAATGAGAAACATCAGAGTTAGTCATAAATAATTTACACTTGATTTTCCAACCACCGGTCCAGAATTGTTCAGAATCCATAATAGGAACCGGGTGCTCCAAGACTTCACAATGCTTTTTTAACCAAAACAAAATATCAGCTAATTCCACCCCTTCATTCCGAAACAAAACAGTAATAGTACGCACAGCAGTTTTAGTAAGTGGAATAGCCAAAAAAGGAGTCCAAAGAGGAGTGTCCTTAAGGGAA
Organism: Neoceratodus forsteri; assembly: GCA_016271365.2. Lineage (NCBI taxonomy): Eukaryota > Metazoa > Chordata > Ceratodontiformes > Ceratodontidae > Neoceratodus > Neoceratodus forsteri. Next base: position 359,125,842 of record CM028130.1, read on the forward strand.
TTGTATTTTACCCAGAATCGATCCAAAGCTTCCACAGTCTTGAAGCTAATGTCATAATTATTACCATCAGTATGGATTAAAGCGAAAACCTCAGACACATAGAACTTTAATGAGTCCTTCAAAAGACGCCTCCCAATATACACCCTGTCCGGGGGTCCAACAAACCACCCTTATAGAGCAGCCGAACAGGTTCCTTAAAGGCTGGTTTAAACAAATCAGCCATCTGAAAAGCAGGAGCAGAAACCTTGGTTCCAACAGGAGTGTTTAAAGGAGCAGACCCCACACCCATAGCTGGCATGCCCCCTACCCGGGAAACAGCCGACTGCTCCTGGCCTGGGGTAACACTATGAACAGGAGCAGTCTCCAAAGCAGACACAGAAGTAGTCCCAGAAACAGTCCCAGAAACAGAAACCTGGGCTGAAACAGCCAGAGGCAAAGGAGGTTTGCTTGCCTCCCCACATGCTGCAGCCAACAAAGGCTGCTGTAGAAGTACTGGACCAGCAGATAAAGAACCAGAGTCCTGTTCAACCTTCCCGGTATCCGTGATCACCAAAGAAGCATAATCCTACACAGTCGCATCTGCAGGATCAGGAGATCAACCACCCTCGGTGGGGATCCAACCAGCGGCCCATAATACAGATGCAGTATCTATAGTAGTAGTGACTTGACCAGCCCCAGAAGAAAGGCCCCCCTTTACGAAGCATTCCCAAATGCCTCCCCAATTTCCCCAGCAGAGACATACCTATCCCGGGAGCTCCAGTGCTGAGCACATCAGAATTGTGGTGTACCACTCCTGTAGTCGTCGGCAAAGGCAATACTGGTGCAGCGGTCGCACATCCGTGTCCTACTGCCATAGCAACACCGACACTATCCCGTGTCAGTGGTGGAACATTCAAAGGTGAAAAACAAGTAGAATCCGAAAAACAGGCAGAATCCAAAGTCCCAATCATCTTCTCACCAGATGAAACAGCAGGACACGGTGAAGTACAAAGCACAGCAGAGTCGGGTAACAAATTGGACGGACCTTCCAGGGCTGACAAAACAGGCAAGTAGGAGAACGAAGCATTAACGTGGGTCTCTAGCAAAGGCGAGGTCGGGGAGGAAACCCACTCCCCTACCTCCCGAACATTTTCCTCCAACGACATCCCAGGGCGAAATGGCCAGCAAGCTACTGACAGCAACTCCCCCTACCAGTGAGAAGGGGAATTTCCCCAGTGTCCTTGCCAAATTTTCCCTCATTCACTAAAAATACCACAAACAGCTTAATCTGGTTCAAGGTCAGTTGGCATTCATCTGTATCCCCCTCCCTCGGGTCGTGCCTGAAAATAGGCAGGATCTGTCTAGTGCACTTACTTGTTCAACAAAAACTAAATAAAATAAATAAATGGGGTTCCTGTAATACATAATAAGGAATGCAAAACATGAGAACCAGACTTAAAATAATTTAAGTACAATTATTAAAGTAGTCAAACCTGTGGAAGATGTAATAACAAAAATATAGAAAGATGCTGTGGACATCCTCCAGTTATGGGTTAGAGGACTCCAGAGGAGAAAGATAGAGAAAACAGAGTCTCCAAATCTGAAAAACAAGCAAAATAAAAAGATATTAAAAATGAGATACAAAAACTGGTTAACAAAAACTAAAACTAATGCATTTAATTCATTTTAAGCCATTTTCCTATACGCAAATACCATCTCAGTGAAATATGCTGTTGACCCTGAGTCTGGAAAGGATGGGGTCTGGGTTCAGATCTTGGCGCATACTCAAATTCACATAATGCATGAAATGAGATCAGGCATGAAAAAAATTCATTTAAATTAAAGCTGGAATAGGGGGACATAAATCACACTCACAAAAATTGTAGCTGTATCACCATTAATAACCCCATGTAAGGGGATTACAAAAATGGTTTGAAATCAGTGCAGTCATTCAGTCCAAATAGTTTCAGTGTACATAACTTGTAGATTCTTTGGCTTTCTTCCTGCAGTAATAACTGTATCCTGTCTCCTCCATTCTTTGGTGGTTTGACCCATCCTATGCCCATGTAAAGAAGTTCTGATGTTCTGACACATCTTTTATATATAGTCCACCGGAATACCAAATTGCATAGACTACAAAGTTTGCAGTACAATTGATTAATTCTCTTATTTCCATTTTAATGTCAAATTTAGGGTTTGCAGACTCCTTACCTTGCTGTGTATATTTACATACAGTATATTGCATTTTAAATAAAAACTTTGGTTTTGGTGGTAGCCAACTGACTGCCCTCCCCCCATTCTCTGCACCCAGATGGCTCTGAACTAAGTGGTTTCTTATGCTGGTACTTCTGGTGTATCTTACCCTTGGTCTGTCATCTATTACAGCTGCTAGAGTAGTATCACTGAGTAGAATGTGCCAGTTCTTCTTAGTGATATTACCTATTTTTGTTCTGCTACATTGTTGTAATTAATAACATTATGTCACACACCTATCGCTCTCCAAACCTCTGTTCCTTGGTTTCAGTAACAGTTTCCTTTCAATGTTACATGCCCTTTCTATTGCAGGATCCAGTAGTCTATGGTCATAGCCTCTTTTCAGGAGTCTTTCTTTCAATTCACAAGACTGTTTTTCAAACTCAGATACTGTACTTCTGAACAATTTCTCCTGAGATGTATGAACTGTTCACAGGGTATGAACCTCATAAGGGTCCTGGGATTGGGAACTTTCTCTCCTCAGTATGGAATTAGCTGTGGTCTCTTTACTGTACCCATTACTCTGAATAGTTCTTTTGTTGGCTTTCTAAATGGCATCCAAAAATGTAAATTTTTTTCTCTGTATAGTACAAGTAAATTTCAAATTCAAATAATTTGGATTCAGCCATTCCACAAATCTGACCACACCTTCATGTGTGCCTTTCCTCACACAGACAATGTCATCAGTAAAGCAAAACCATCTGATGGCATTGTCTGTGTGTGGATTGTTCGCTTGACTTTAGAACATGGCATTCCTCCCAAGTGCCCATAAGTATGTTGGTATATGAGGGTTGCCATGGTGGCACCCATCACAGTACCACACGTTTGGAGATAGAAATCTTTAAGAAACATAGAAACATAGAATTTGATGGCAGATAACAACCGCTTGGCCCACCTAGTCTGCCCATTTCCCTACATAACGGATAAGCTGCAGATCCTAGTTAACCAACAGCCTACTTCCTCCTACCCCCCATTAGAATTGCCTTATGTCTGTCCCATGCATTCTTGAACTCCCCCACTGTTTCTGACTCTACAACCTCCTCAGAAAGGCCGTCCCATGCATCTACAGCCCTCTCTGTGAAGAAATACTTCCTCACATTGCCTCTGAGCCATTCCCCTCTCTATCTTCAAATTGTGCCCCCTTGTTCTTGCACATCTCTTTTTTTGAAAGATGCTACCCTCTTGGACTTTGTTGATTCCCTTGAAGTATTTGAAAGTTTCTATCATGTCCTCCCTCTACCTCCTTTCCTTGAGGCTATACATCTTAATTTCCGTTAGTCTTTCTTCATATGTCTTCTGGTGCAGACCCTGTACCATTTTGGCTGCCCTCCTCTGGACAGCTTCCACCCTGTCTATGTCTTTGTGGAGATGGGGTCTCCAGAACTGTACACAGTACTCCAGATGTGGTCTTACCAACTGTCTGTACAGAGGGCCAACAACTACCTGTTTTCTACTAGTGATGCCTCTCCCTATCTATCCCAGTATCCCTCCAGCCCTCCTTACTGCCTTCTCACATAGCTGGCCCACCTTTAGGTCATCTGATATGACTACCCTCAGGTCCCTTTCCATTTTTGTTGTTGTCAGTATCTCACCCCTCATTGTGTACTCTTCCCCTGGGTTTTTGTTTCCCAGGTGCATTACTTTGCACTTCTTTGTGTTGAATCTAAGCTGCCATACATTTGACCATTCCTCCAACCTTGCCAAGTCCCTTTTCATCCTTTCCACCCCACCTTGTGTATCAACCCTGTTGCAGATCTTTGTGTCATCTGCAAGGAGACATACTTTCCCTTCCAGTCCCTCTGTAATGTCACTTATAAAGACATTAAAAAGGACTGGCCCCAGTACTGAACCCTGCAGTACCCCACTAGTAACCACCCTTTCTTCACTGTGGACTCCATTTACTATTACCCACTGTGTCCTGCTGTTAGGCCAGTGTTTTACCCAGGCTACCACCCTGGGATCCACTCCCAGGTTGGCTAATTTGTTTATTAATCTTTTGTGCAGGACTGTGTCAAATGCCTTGCTAAAGTCTAAGTAGGCCATGTCCACAGCCCTTCCCTGGTCTACTACTTTGGTCACCCAGTCAAAGAAATCAATTAGATTTGTCTGACATGACCGTCCTGCTGTGAATCCATGCTGCCTTGGGTCCTGTGTCCCACTGGCCTCTAGGTACTCAACAATTCTTTCCTTCAGAAGTGATTCCATCATTTTCCCTACCACTGAGGTCAAACTGACAGGTCTGTAGTTTCCTACCTCTGTCTTGCTCCCACTTTTGAGAAGGGGAATTACATCTACCCTCCTCCAGTCCTCAGGTACCACACCATCCTCCCATGATTTAATAAAAAGGGTAGTCAGTGGTGTTACTAGTTCTTCCCTGAGTTCTTTTAGAATTCTGGGGTGAATCCCATTAGGCCCCTTTGCTTTTTTCACCTTCAGTTTTAAGAGTTCTTTCAGAACCCTTTCTTCAGTGAAAGGACTAATATCACCCCCCATCCAGAGTGCTTCTATTGACTGGATTAGGTATCTCCCCCTGCTTTTCCATTGTGAATACTGAGCAGAAGTATTCATTCAGTATCCCTGCTTTTTCACTGTCGCTCTCTGCCCAACTACCTTCCTCTTTATTGAGCCTCAGTATCCCTGCCTTCATCTTTCTTTGCTCCCTAATGTACATATAAAAGGTTTTATCCCCCTTCTTAACTGAGTTGGCTATCATTTCCTCAGTTTGGGGCTTTGCTATTCTGACTGCCTTCCCTGCTTCCTTCTGCTTTAACTGGTACAGTTCTCTGTCCTGCTCCTTCTGTGTTTCCTTATACTTCCTGAATGCTATCTTTTCTCCCTAACCTTCCTCTACACTTCTTTTGAGAACCATAGTGTTTTTTTCTTTCGTTTTGATTTGTTTATTTGCTTCACACAAAGGCTTGTTGCCTCTGTGATGGCGGTTTTGATGTTTCCCCATTGTTGCTCCATCCCACCTTCTTGCCTGTTTGCTAGTGCTTTTCTGAGGCACTCTCCCATTTTGACAAAATCAGTCCACCTGAAGTCCAGAAGTCCAGTACCTTCACTTTTGTATGGCTTGACTCTACAGCTAAGTTTATCATGAACCACACTGTTTGGTGGTCGCTTGTTCCAAGATGGCTACCCATTTCAAGATCTGAGATCCTCTCTCTGCCCCCATTTGAGAGTACTGAGTCTAAGATTGCTCCCTCCTGAGTGGGTTCCAAAACTAGCTGTCTGAGGCATGCCCCCATAGGGCATCAAGAATGGCCCTGCTCTTGGATGTGGCTGCAGCAAAGATGCTCCAGTTAACACCTGGCATATTCAGGTTCCCCATCAGCAATATCTCCCCTTTCTCTGCCATCCTAAGGATGCCTTCTATCATTTCCTTTTCCATTTCCTCCTCCTGAGACGGGGCTATGTATTTAACTTCTGTGCAGATTGTGGTGCCATTTCCAGTCTCCAGGGTGACCCACAGTGCCTCCTCTCCTCCCTGTTTACCCTTTAGTTCTGTTGCTTTGATCCCTTCTCTTACATGGAGAGCTACTCCTCCTCCTCTTCTTCTTCCTTCCCTGTCTCTCCTGTAGATTGTGTACCCTGGTATGTTGACATCGTAATAATGGTTCTCTGTGTACCATTCCCAAAGCAAAAGTACTTATGTGTCAGGATAAATTCTAAACATTTCATTATGATGCCCTTCAGTGTTATATAATCCTGCTCCATCCTCTGTAGAACAATCTCGCAGGCCTTCCTTTAGCCCATCTTGATGCCTTATGCTGGTGTACAAGCTCTGGACATCAGTAGTGATCCAAAAGTAATCCTTCTGCCAGGTAAGCCCCTGCAACTTGTTTAGGATATCCATGGTAAAAAGAAATACAGGTGAGGGGGTACAGGCAAAGTGGGCAAGCATTAAAGATGCAATACTTGAGGCAACATCCCATTGTGTTAGTGAGAAAAGGAAGTGCAAAGGAAGAAGGAAACCACTTTGGTTCTCAAACACAGTAGCAGAAAAGGTCAGAGCCAAAAGGCTGGCCTTCAGGAAATATAAGGGAACACAGCAGGATGAAGATAGGGAGGCATATCAAACTTCCCTAAGGGAAGCAGGGAAGGCAGTAAGGTGGGCAAAGGCCCAAACCAAGGAAACACTAGCACAAACAGTAAAAAAAGGTGACAAGACTTTCTATAGATACATTAGTGAAAGGAGAAAGTCCAGAGGGGGTATTGCTAAGATCAAAGGGGATAAGGGGGGCATGTGAGGAGGAGGACCATGTAAAAGCATCTATCCTAAATAGATACTTCTGCTCAGTATTTACTGAAGAGGAGGTAGGGCAGGGCCCACAGCTCTGCACCATGGCCACAGGGGGAGGGAGGTGTGCACTAGTCCCTTCACAAAAGAAATTGTCCTACAAGAGCTTGATAAGCTCAGGGTGGACAAGGCAGTGGGACCTGATGGCATACATCCCAGAATACTAAAGGAGCTAAGGGTGGAACTAGCAGAGCCATTATCAGAACTGTTTAGTGAGTCTCTGAGCACAGAAGAGGTCCCAGAAGACTGGAGAAGGGTTCATGTGATCCTGCTCAACAAGAATGGTAGCAGGGATGAGGCAGGGAACTACAGACCAGTCTGTCTTGCCTCAGTAATGGGCAAGATTATGGGAACACTCCTTAAGGAAAGGATAGTGCAACACCTGGAATCCATAGCAGCGCAGGATCCAAGACAGCTTGGGTTTACAAAAGGAAGGCCCTGTCAAACTAATCTCATAGATTTCTTTGACTGGTAACCAGAGTGGTGGACCAAGGGGGAGCAGTTTATGTCGCCTACCTTGACTTCAGCAAAGCTTTCGATACTGTTCCACATAGAAGATTGATTAATAAGCTGGGTAGGCTCGGGGTGGGTCAGACGTTGGTCAACTGGGTGGCAAACTGGTTGACGGGCAGAAAACAGAGAGTAGTGGTAAACGGTATACAGTCAGAAGAGATGCAAGTCACAAGTGGGGTACCTCAGGGATCAGTCCACGGGCCAGTCCTCTTCAATATCTTCATCAGTGACATTGCAGATGCACTAGAGGGTAAGGTTTGTCTGTTTGCAGATGACACCAAGATCTGCAACGGAGTAGATGATCCAGACGGCATGGGCAGAATGAGAAGAGATCTGGATAAACTAGCAAAATGGTCAGAAGAGTGGCAACTTTAGTTTAATGCAAATAAGTGCAAGATCATGCACATAGGGAAGAGAAACCCTGAAGCCACCTATAGGCTGGGAGGGGAGTTGCTAGCAGACACAAGGGAAGAAAGAGACTTGAGCGTCATCATCACCGATGACCTGAAATCATCCAAGCAGACCTCTAAAGCAGTAGGTAAGGCTAGAGGGATGTTGGGGTGTATTAGTAGGGGTATCACAAGTTGGAAGAGGGAGGTAATAATCCCTCTTTACAAGACACTGGTTAGGCCCCATCTGGAGTACTGCATGCAGTACTGGAGGCCACACCTTCACAAGGACATTAACCAAATTGAGGCAGTCCAGAGGAGGACAGCCAAATGGTGCAGGGACTGCTTCAGAAAACATATGAGGACAGATTAACTGAACTTAATATGTATACCCTAGAGCAGGGGTTCTCAAATGGTGAGGCCAGCCTCCTTGGGGAGGCCCCAACCTGTTCTAGGGGAGGCTCAAGCAAGTCTGAAAATGTAATGTATTTAAATTTTGAGTTTTATATATTTGTGTGAAGAGATTATGCAAACTAAAAGAGGATAATAGTAGGTGAATTTAATGTATTTATTTATAATAGATGGCAAGGAAAGGTGAATGAGCCAAGGCTCATTTCAGATGTACCTAGGAAAGGGCACGGAGGAACACATTTCAAAAGATAACTGCAAAACAACAAGAAATACACAAAGAACAATAGTGCAAACAAATATGAACAGTAAACCAATAATGAGTGGTGGTAATTGATCAATTTGTAGACTGATGGCAGAACAGTCCAAATACAAGGGTTGAGCATAGAAGTACTAAGAGCAACAGCAGGAAGGAGCAAAGTAATCCCTGAGAAGTTGCTTAGCAGCAGGGAAGGATGGGGAGAGGCAAAGTATGTAGGAAGGTAATTTCATATAGAGAGGAAACAGAAAGTAGTCTGACCCATGAAGGTAATGCAACAAGGGGTAACAAGGTGCAATAATGTTAATAGTAGAGCAGCTAGACTGGCCTGGGGAGGGAGGGATTACAATAAGTTGAATGATAATATTGGTTTATTTTATTTATTTGTTATTCAGATAACACCTTTGAGCACAGGAGCTCTTTTTCAAAGGCTCCACATCAGTATAAGGCAAATAACTGAATGTGAGCCAAGTATTCAGAGGGGTTTCAATTTCTTCATGGTGTACTGCACAAAGTACAGTATGTTATTTTTCTTTGGCAAGGTCCAAGATTATTAACATTTTTTGGGGAGGCTCAAAATCTTTTCCATGGATTTGGGGAGGCTCACTGTGACAAAGTCTGAGAACTATTGCCCTAGAGCAAAGGAGGGAGAGAGGAGATGATTGAAACATTCAAACACCTTAAGGGCATTAACAAGGTGAAAGAGTCTAATATGTTTCAATATAAGAAAAATAGCAGGACAAGAGGACACAGCATGAGATTAGAGGGAGGCCAATTAAGGGCTAATGTGAGGAAGTTATTTTTCACAGAAAGGGTGGTGGATGCATGGAACGGCCTACCTCAGGAAGTGGTGGATAAGAATACAGTGCAGGACTTCAAACAGGCATGGGATAGGCATAAGGGAGCAATACAGATGAGTATGAATAGATAGGCTATTGACAGAGCAAAGGCCTATGGCACATTCATAAGGTAAAAAAAGAAATGGGCAGACTGGATGGGCCTTGCGGTCCTTATCTGCCATCGACTTCTATGTTTCTATGTTTCTATGGTATTCATAATATAGGAACTAAATTTAGTTATCTCATTTTTCAAAAAGAAATCAATGGATTTAGCTAATTTCTCTGTTATAGAATTAATGCCAGATATGATGGGTCTTCCCAGTGGGTTAATAATACTTTTATGAATGTTAGGCAAGATGTATGTGGTAGGGGTCCTAGAATTAGTATTCTAGATGAACTGAGCTCATTATGACTGATATCATCCCTATAGACAGCTGCTTCCAACATAGTAAATAATTCATTTTTAAAGCTGTCCATAGGGTTTCCCTGCAATCTTTTGTGACTGGAGTTATCACTAATAAGGTCCATGAATATTATAGCATACTTCTCCCTGTCCATCACCACAATGTTCCCCTCCTTATCAGCTGGTTTTAAGAAAAAAACAGATTACACATTTCCACCAATTCATTTAGTGCTGCATTTTCCTCTGGGGTGACATTGTGCCGGGAGTGATTTTTGTTGCTGCTCATCACCTCCATGAACTCCTTGGTCTCAACCTTTTCAGATGTGTTAATAGCATTGCATGTACCTGTGGGATCAAACGTTGATTTAAGCTTAAACAATTTCTTTCTGAGGTTACTAAGATTTTGTCCCTCTGAGTTTTCTCAATCAAAATGTTCACCTCCAGTTTCATTTAGAAATTCACCTGGGATGCCAGTGTTCATGTTATTCCCAGAAATATTTTCACATCTGAGTGTTTCTCTGAGTGTTTCCATTCTGGCCAGTATTCTTTGATATTCATTACATGAAAAAGTTCTAGAGTTTGTATGTTCTCCTATTCCTGTACAGTTTCTTTATGATACATCATTTAAAATCAGTTTTTTGACTTTGTTAAAGATCACTGAGTGATAATCACATCATCACCATGGACTGTATTTAAGATCAACTGCCATATCCACCCTAACCATGCCCCCTGAGGAAGGTCAGGTGACTGAAGTGCTGGGGCACTGTGGTGGTTGAACAGGAGGCTCTGTGGCAATGTACCTGTGAATGTTTTATTCTTCTGCTGTATGAATTGGAACACTGAGCACTAAGCATTTGAAGCTGAAATATGCTTGACTTGAATAAACATATCCAAGTCCACCAGATGCCTATATGTGCAGCTTTTGTGAGCTTCCTGTTTATCTGAGAAGAGTGTTTCCTGTGTTGTTGTTGTTGTTATGATTCAGCATCAAGCTTGTCCATTTTGTCATCTGAGTCTCTCCATTAATGTTAAGCATGTCACACATGGGAGAAGGTAGCATGGCAGCAGTGGGTGTTGGGATCTATAGCCCAGGGTCAGGGTTGACCGGTGTTACTGCTCATCCTGTCCCACCCATGGCCATATCTTCTGACACCAGCCCCAGAAGAGTGTTCCACAACCCTTCCCCAGCTCTGCTGAGAGTGCTTCTGTGACCACTTCAAGTGGATCAGTCGACTCTCCTCTATCCAGATTAGAATTGAAAGGTGTCACCTGTCATGTTAAACCCATGTCAGTGGGGGGTTGATTCCCAAGCTGGCTGGCCAGTCAACTCTGAGGGACCAGGCATCTTCTTCAACTCTGCTCAGTTTTGGATACTCAATGGCAGGAGGTCCAGAAGAAGGCAACTTATCCCCTGATTGATATCCTGAAGCAGGATTCATCTGGAGTAGCTTTCTCTATTGTCTGTGCTATGCTGGTTCAAGCACTTTGTGTCTGGCCGCACCCAGCCTCATACAAGCCTCCTCTGTTCCCATATGGACCATACATTCGTGGTCCCTGTAGTTGCTCTGATCAGGTTTTCAGAACATGCATCACTGGAGGAGCTTTTGGCAGACAAGGTCTTCTACAAGGGCAAAGGTACAGGGCTAGTCACAAATCTGACAGTCATGGAGTCCAAGAAGCAGGAGCTCTGTGACTGCAATGACTATGCAGCAGCATCCTTGTGATCCACAGCCAAGTATGCAGCTTTGATGGCCAGGTTTGGACATGAGCTCTTTTAGAGACTCTACAGCCTCATCAGACTGCTTCTGAGGACAGCCAACTAGATGCATGGGATATCCACAGTCAGACTGTCCTTGTCACGCCAATTATAGGTGGCACTAGACTCAGCCAATGTGTCAACTTATGCAGTAAGTTGTGTCGATGTCCATCTGCCAGTGGGTCTGGATGAAGGTCTTGCCCTTCACTTCAGAGATCCATCATAAAATGGCAGATTTGCTCCTTCTAGATACAGACCTGCTTGAGACAGGGGTAGAAGACATCTTACATGGATTGTGAAGTCCAGTGTAGCCCTGAACTTGATGACTTTGGTCACTCAGTCTAAGCAGCAGTCCAACCACAAGTAAGGTTTCTTTTGGGATTTGTTTCAGTGACCTATTCAGAAGCAGCAGCAGCAACCTCAGCAGCAACAAGAGGCAATGTTCTAGCAGTATCACCCTGCTAAGTCCCCCAGCAAGTCCAGCAAGCAAGGCCACTGAAAAGGGGGGTGGTGGTGCCACCTCTGGAGGCCAGTCCTCCAAGACCACCATCAAGGACAAGCAGTAACAAGCTGAGGGGATACCATCCCTCCACCATCTAGATTCCTGCTGCAGATCCCATTCGGTGAGTGACTCTCCCACTTTCTGCCACAGTGGTTCTCTATCACATAGGTCAAGCTGGCCCTTGATGTGGTGGACTTGAGGTTGCCTATAGAATCTGAAACTTTACCCTCTCATCAGTCCTGAGTTCCACTGGAGACTTTGGCATTCCTGAACACTCTTCCTGCACTGTGGAGCAAAAGCTTCTAGAGTGCCATGTGATCAATCTTGTCCTGGAGACTTAGGCACTGCAGGGTTTATACCTTTGTCCTGGAGACTCAGGCACTGCAGGGGTTCAAAACTCAGTACCTCTTTGTACAAAAATGGATGGGATGGTGCCCCATCCTCAATCTTTGAACACTGAACAAGTTTATTCATAGTTAGAAATTTCATATGGTGACGGAACAAAATTATCCGAAGTCTGGAGATTTGTTTCCTGGACTTCTATAACATATCGATCTGTCCATCTTCTCATTCTGTTTCACTGCCTCAGAGTGGGCTGAATCTTTTACCAGTTCACAGCAATGCCCTTTGGTCTGTCCTTGGCACCAAGTCTTCACTCATTGCCTGTTAGTAGTGATGGCCTTCCTCAGAAGTAGAGGCATCAAGGTGTTCCTATACCTCGACAACTGGCTTATCATGGGCAGTTTCATGCTGGATGTGGAGTGGTCCAGGGATCTGGCATTTCAGACATTTCAGGACTTGGGCCTAATAGTCAGTCTGGACATGTCTGAAATGGTGCTGAGGTGGGTGATTCTGTTCATTGGAGAAGAGGTAGACTTCCTCCAAGTCAGA